>JARWIR010000046.1:4022290-5363054 GCA_029959085.1 Nemophila menziesii | reverse complement strand
TTTACATAGAATGTTTCTTGTACTCATGAAAATATTATTATTTATATTATCTATGTTTATATTCTAAATTTTAAAAGAAAGGAAATGATTTTTCTAAATTAATCAGTCATTTATTTTGTTTGGATTTACTTTTTAATATTAGTAAAAAAATTAAAAGGATTAAATAATTATTTAGATTATTTAAATAATTTATATTTTTTATCCTTTTGATTTAATGTTAATAAGAAAAAAAAGGAAAATTTGTATATAATATAGTCCAAAATATTCTTAACAAAGTAATAAAGTAAATATAACAATTTCTCTAAATAATATAAATATAAATGAATACGTAATATTAATAATATAATTTATTTATTCTTTATTTCAAAAATAAAAGTAATACAGTCATTTACTTTTCATTCCTTAATTGTTTTTCAACAATTCAAACAAAAAAATTATTTTCTTTTCATTTTATTTCATTCTTCTGTATTATTTTATCTCTATTTATTTTCCTTTCCTTTCGTTTTCTTTTATTTATTTATTAGATCTATCTTTTATTACTTTATTTCATTATAGGGATATTAATATTTGTGAATCTTTATTTTTTGTTTATTTGTTTAAATTTACTTTTCTATTCTAATGTAGAAACTTCCTAGCAAGCTGTATGTAGTGTGTGAGAGGCACCCAAGATTTTCCCATAAAATTACCAAACTCCTTACAAAATTCGATAACCCAACCCAACAAACAAAAACAACGACACCGATCTCTGCTGGCTATGAATTTGTCGAACCCATCAACCATGAAGACTTCGTCACCCCAACAAAAAATCTCCATCGTCATTGAATTTCAAGGTTTAACTTTACTATTCATATTTTTATTTCGTGTATTCACTCTTTTATGTTGATCTATTTAACAAATTAGTAATTTTGTTAATTGACGCTTAATATTTTATATTTTGTGCACATGTGAACAATAGATTGTTGGTCATGCCATTTCAGTCAACCAAACATTACTACCATCCAAAATGCTACAAGGTAATCAATTTTCTTTTATTTATTTTTCTAGTACTTGGAATGTAATGTAGTTAATTATAAATAGCAAAATTGAAATTAGTTGGTTTTGTCCTAAGTGCGGGTAATTGGAAGACACGTTTAAGGTAATTAGAATGGGAACATGTATTAGATTTTGTTAGTTCGTTTGCATTATTAATGGTATTTTGTATTTTGATAGTAGTATTGATAATAAGGTAACAAAATAAGCCTCAATGTCACGTTCACAATTTGGTTGTGGTATACTTCCTATTTTCTTCTCATCTCATATTCACATGATTTTTGGGAATCAAGTATGATACAATATTATGAAAGTCTAGAAATATTGTACAAGGTATTTTATTTGAGAAAGCTTGTACTTAAATGAACTTTAGAACTTGAATGCTTTCTAATATTTTCTTCATATTACATTATGTCACCATAAGTTTGTAAGTTGTTTTCTTTTTAAATTTCAATTCTTACATTTTATTGTATTTCAAAATTCAGGTATGCACACCTCCGACTGTATTACAACCACCACATCCACCACATCTGGCGGTAAGACTAGCACCACCACCTCCGGCTGTTAGACCAGTACTACCACCTCCACCACCTCGAGATGTAAGACCCGCACCACCACCTCCACCTCCATTTTCTTCAGAAGTTTCGATATCCAACTACCAATAGTCTCTTCAAAACCAACATCCTCTTCATCGGAATGCAAATTGGAATCCAAAGCCACCCTTTTGTCGTCTTCTGATTGGTAAATGTCGATTAAGGATTTGAATGTTAAGGCTCGCTTTTCACGACTATCCAAGTTGTACACTTTGGTTACTGACTAATATGTTATAGCATTAATATAATGCAAATACTTGGAGCTCTTTCCCTTCATATTCAATCTATATATAGATGAAACTGAATAAATTATACTTAAGAGACCTATATTACTAATTAACAACAAAATTTATAGGCTAGGAATTTGTATATACTCAATTCAGATAAATAGCTCATATAAAAATAATTTATAAGCATCGCCGAATAATTAATTGATTAATAAAAGTAAACTATTTGGGAATTAAGATCAGTATGAATGGACATAAAATTTGAAAATTAAGATCACTAAACGAAACAAATGGATGATTTCATAAAATATAATGTAAATGAAATTTACGAGAAATGTAATTTGCTAAAGTTCAGCTTACCTGAGTAACGATAACAGTGGAATCAGAGAGAGATGATGAAAGAGAGAGATGAATTGAACTTAATGCTGCTATGTGGGATCATTCTAAAATTATATTTCAAGATAGAGCCCTACTTAACTTCTTGAGTGTTTTAAAAGTTTCAACTACTTGAAAAGGTACTACCAAAATTAGAACATAATAGAATAAATATATGTACTTTTGTAGTGTTCGTATTTATTTAATTTAACTTTAAATATTTACTTATTGAATGTGGTTCTTCTTTATTCTTTGTTTTTTAAAGTAATAATACTTCCAAACATAGAAAATTATAAATTTGCCAAATAAGTCTCTAGGTCTTATAGAAGATTAAAAATAATTCACCATTTGAAGAAAGTTAAAAGCATTAAATGTCTTATGGGCGAGCATTATGTAACTATGATATTTTGGTGTATGAAAATGCTATCTAAATTCAAGTAACTATTGAAATTTATAATAGAAAAATAAAAGAACAAAAATTTCCTTGTGATCAAATGAAGATGGACTTATTCTACTAGGAGTCTTCTAGTTTGTGCACAAATCAATGTCATTATGCTTATGAATGTGCATGATATTTTAGAAAGATGAAGTCATTACAGTCAGTATTATTAGGGGAATTGGGTGACTTCTTGATTTTGATTCCCGGTTTGAACATATTATGTAAACCATGTTTTTGTTTAATTTGGTAAGCAAATTTAAAACTTATTGTCACTAAAGTCGTTAATTTTATTATGTATGGTTGTTTTTAGGTTTTTGATTGTGAATACCAAATTATAATGTTGCCATACATCATTTGGGTTGGGCGAAAAAGTTAGAGATTAAATAGTAAGATTAATGTTGGAATAGGCATTCTAAATGGATTCATAGAGAATTAGAAGATAAAAAAATAATGGTTAATGTATTATAATTTTGAAAAAAGTTGAATTTTTTAGTAAAAACCATATTAATATTTATAGAAACACATTATAAAATTCTAAAGCTGGATAGAATATAAAATCCCAAAAATCAATTACATAACGATAACAAAAATTAAACGATTCCTCATCCAATAATTGTCTTGTTCATCCATCAATCTAACAGGTAAGTTACCAAAACTCTTTCCATAAAGTCAAAACAAACCACACATGAATTGTAACTAGTAAGAATGGAAAATTCTTCAAGAGCTATATAAAGCTCTAATCCAAACTTCCAGATTGGCCACCACTATAGAGGTTAATTAAGGGGTCGAGCAAAATGATAAAACTATAGGTAGAAACATGATCAAAAGAATAGATAAACTCATAAATATAGGTTAGTCTCATAGGAAAAAAATCTCTAAAACAGCATCAAGAAAACTTTCTTATTTTAGTTATTTAACATTCTTCTTCCTTTATTTGTTTTCAGACCCAAAGGTAGGTCATCCCAAAAATGGTGGATTGACATAATTCATATTAACGTTTACGCCTTGTGGAAGATTAATATTCGTCATCTCAACTTATGCATGACTTTTTCTTTTTCTTGGTCTCGACGCAAATTCTTGAGGTCCGAGAGCATACACTAAAATCTAGAAAAGATGTAGAGAGACAAAAACTGAAGAAAAGGAAAAGAAAACTAAACACTACTATACTTAAACAAACAGTAAAAATCTAACGATATAGTCCCTGGTCAGTGGTAGCAGAAACTTGGTATCCCTAGAGTGTGATATAAATCAACACCAAAAGGAGGGTGACTTCCCGCAAGTGCATATTCTGTTGATAATTAATAAATTTGATAAATATAAATGTGATCCTCTCACATGGACTATCAAAGGTTATAATTGATATGTTTGAGAGTATAGTAGGTTAGTTGATAGATAAATGTTAATAAAAATAAAGAAATATTTATTTTGGTTTTAATTCAAAAGACTAAGTGAATTAAAGGAAGGAATAACTAAAGTTGAAATGCAAATGAAACTAATAAAGTAATATGAATTGAAGAGAAAAGTGATTAAGCCTTGCTATTAATCCCATATGTAGCTAATTATAACGATCATATGAATAATGCAAATTGGTAATTTCACATTATACATAATCTAATCTCTTCTTAATTAATCTTGATTAATTAGAAGCTATCTTTCTATAGTTTGGATGTAATTGGTTCAAATCCTAATGACGACTTGGTGGTTGGGGTTATATTGCAGGGAGTTAGGAGTTAATTGGATTACTTGTTTTGTTAATTGTGTAGTGGAAGGGGATTGAAAACTCCATCTATGTAGTAGTGTTGATTTGGGTAGCTGATATGGCAGGTTATATGGACTTACAAGGATAAGTGAGGTGATGCGGTTGGTTGATGTGGAGAGATTAATGGAGCATGAAACTAGTGGACGTAGTTTAGCTTTATATTTTCTTTTCAATATAGATTCTTTTTTCTCATTCCTTTTTTAGTAAGTTGTAAAGGTTGTTTGATTTTTTATTTTTTTTAGTAATAATTGTATTATGTTTTTTTTTGTGGAGTAAAGTACTTTTCAATAAACACCATTAAATTATTCTAATAACAAAAAAAGTGTGAAAATTAAAATATAAAGATACTTTACATAGAATGTTTCTTGTACTCATGAAAATATTATTATTTATATTATCTATGTTTATATTCTAAATTTTAAAAGAAAGGAAATGATTTTTCTAAATTAATCAGTCATTTATTTTGTTTGGATTTACTTTTTAATATTAGTAAAAAAATTAAAAGGATTAAATAATTATTTAGATTATTTAAATAATTTATATTTTTTTATCCTTTTGATTTAATGTTAATAAGAAAAAAAAGGAAAATTTGTATATAATATAGTCCAAAATATTCTTAACAAAGTAATAAAGTAAATATAACAATTTCTCTAAATAATATAAATATAAATGAATACGTAATATTAATAATATAATTTATTTATTCTTTATTTCAAAAATAAAAGTAATACAGTCATTTACTTTTCATTCCTTAATTGTTTTTCAACAATTCAAACAAAAAAATTATTTTCTTTTCATTTCATTTCATTTCTTCTGTATTATTTTATCTCTATTTATTTTCCTTTCCTTTCGTTTTCTTTTATTTATTTATTAGATCTATCTTTTATTACTTTATTTCATTATAGGGATATTAATATTTGTGAATCTTTATTTTTTGTTTATTTGTTTAAATTTACTTTTTCTATTCTAATGTAGAAACTTCCTAGCAAGCTGTATGTAGTGTGTGAGAGGCACCCAAGATTTTCCCATAAAATTACCAAAACTCCTTACAAAATTCGATAACCCAACCCAACAAACAAAACAACGACACCGATCTCTGCTGGCTATGAATTTGTCGAACCCATCAACCATGAAAGACTTCGTCACCCCAACAAAAAATCTCCATCGTCATTGAATTTCAAGGTTTAACTTTACTATTCATATTTTTATTTCGTGTATTCACTCTTTTATGTTGATCTATTTAACAAATTAGTAATTTTGTTAATTGACGCTTAATATTTTATATTTTGTGCACATGTGAAAAATAGATTGTTGGTCATGCCATTTCAGTCAACCAAACATTACTACCATCCAAAATGCTACAAGGTAATCAATTTTCTTTTATTTATTTTTCTAGTACTTGGAATGTAATGTAGTTAATTATAAATAGCAAATTAAAATTAGTTGGTTTTGTCCTAAGTGCGGGTAATTGGAAGACACGTTTAAGGTAATTAGAATGGGAACATGTATTAGATTTTGTTAGTTCGTTTGCATTATTAATGGTATTTTGTATTTTGATAGTAGTATTGATAATAAGGTAACAAAATAAGCCTCAATGTCACGTTCACAATTTGGTTGTGGTATACTTCCTATTTTCTTCTCATCTCATATTCACATGATTTTTGGGAATCAAGTATGATACAATATTATGAAAGTCTAGAAATATTGTACAAGGTATTTTATTTGAAGAAAGCTTGTACTTAAATGAACTTTAGAACTTGAATGCTTTCTAATATTTTCTTCATATTACATTATGTCACCATAAGTTTGTAAGTTGTTTTCTTTTTAAATTTCAATTCTTACATTTTATTGTATTTCAAAATTCAGGTATGCACCACCTCCGACTGTATTACAACCACCACATCCACCACATCTGGCGGTAAGACTAGCACCACCACCTCCGGCTGTTAGACCAGTACTACCACCTCCACCACCTCGAGATGTAAGACCCGCACCACCACCTCCACCTCCCATTTTCTTCAGAAGTTTCGATATCCAACTACCAATAGTCTCTTCAAAACCAACATCCTCTTCATCGGAATGCAAATTGGAATCCAAAGCCACCCTTTTGTCGTCTTCTGATTGGTAAATGTCGATTAAGGATTTGAATGTTAAGGCTCGCTTTTCACGACTATCCAAGTTGTACACTTTGGTTACTGACTAATATGTTATAGCATTAATATAATGCAAATACTTGGAGCTCTTTCCCTTCATATTCAATCTATATATAGATGAAACTGAATAAATTATACTTAAGAGACCTATATTACTAATTAACAACAAAATTTATAGGCTAGGAATTTGTATATACTCAATTCAGATAAATAGCTCATATAAAAATAATTTATAAGCATCGCCGAATAATTAATTGATTAATAAAAGTAAACTATTTGGGAATTAAGATCAGTATGAATGGACATAAAATTTGAAAATTAAGATCACTAAACGAAACAAATGGATGATTTCATAAAATATAATGTAAATGAAATTTACGAGAAATGTAATTTGCTAAAGTTCAGCTTACCTGAGTAACGATAACAGTGGAATCAGAGAGAGATGATGAAAGAGAGAGATGAATTGAACTTAATGCTGCTATGTGGGATCATTCTAAAATTATATTTCAAGATAGAGCCCTACTTAACTTCTTGAGTGTTTTAAAAGTTTCAACTACTTGAAAAGGTACTACCAAAATTAGAACATAATAGAATAAAATATATGTACTTTTGTAGTGTTCGTATTTATTTAATTTAACTTTAAATATTTACTTATTGAATGTGGTTCTTCTTTATTCTTTGTTTTTTAAAGTAATAATACTTCCAAACATAGAAAATTATAAATTTGCCAAATAAGTCTCTAGGTCTTATAGAAGATTAAAAATAATTCACCATTTGAAGAAAGTTAAAAGCATTAAATGTCTTATGGGCGAGCATTATGTAACTATGATATTTTGGTGTATGAAAATGCTATCTAAATTCAAGGTAACTATTGAAATTTATAATAGAAAAATAAAAGAACAAAAATTTCCTTGTGATCAAATGAAGATGGACTTATTCTACTAGGAGTCTTCTAGTTTGTGCACAAATCAATGTCATTATGCTTATGAATGTGCATGATATTTTAGAAAGATGAAGTCATTACAGTCAGTATTATTAGGGGAAATTGGGTGACTTCTTGATTTTGATTCCCGGTTTGAACATATTATGTAAACCATGTTTTTGTTTAATTTGGTAAGCAAATTTAAAACTTATTGTCACTAAAGTCGTTAATTTTATTATGTATGGTTGTTTTTAGGTTTTTGATTGTGAATACCAAATTATAATGTTGCCTACATCATTTGGGTTGGGCGAAAAAGTTAGAGATTAAATAGTAAGATTAATGTTGGAATAGGCATTCTAAATGGATTCATAGAGAATTAGAAGATAAAAAAATAATGGTTAATGTATTATAATTTTTGAAAAAAGTTGAATTTTTTAGTAAAAACCATATTAATATTTATAGAAACACATTATAAAATTCTAAAGCTGGATAGAATATAAAATCCCCAAAAATCAATTACATAACGATAACAAAAATTAAACGATTCCTCATCCAATAATTGTCTTGTTCATCCATCAATCTAACAGGTAAGTTACCAAAACTCTTTCCATAAAGTCAAAACAAACCACACATGAATTGTAACTAGTAAGAATGGAAAATTCTTCAAGAGCTATATAAAGCTCTAATCCAAACTTCCAGATTGGCCACCACTATAGAGGTTAATTAAGGGGTCGAGCAAAATGATAAAACTATAGGTAGAAACATGATCAAAAGAATAGATAAACTCATAAATATAGGTTAGTCTCATAGGAAAAAAATCTCTAAAACAGCATCAAGAAAACTTTCTTATTTTAGTTATTTAACATTCTTCTTCCTTTATTTTGTTTTCAGACCCAAAGGTAGGTCATCCCAAAAATGGTGGATTGACATAATTCATATTAACGTTTACGCCTTGTGGAAGATTAATATTCGTCATCTCAACTTATGCATGACTTTTTCTTTTTCTTTGGTCTCGACGCAAATTCTTGAGGTCCGAGAGCATACACTAAAATCTAGAAAAGATGTAGAGAGACAAAAACTGAAGAAAAGGAAAAGAAAACTAAACACTACTATACTTAAACAAACAGTAAAAATCTAACGATATAGTCCCTGTCAGTGGTAGCAGAAACTTGGTATCCCTAGAGTGTGATATAAATCAACACCAAAAGGAGGGTGACTTCCCGCAAGTGCATATTCTGTTGATAATTAATAAATTTGATAAATATAAATGTGATCCTCTCCACATGGACTATCAAGGTTATAATTGATATGTTTGAGAGTATAGTAGGTTAGTTGATAGATAAATGTTAATAAAAATAAAGAAATATTTATTTTGGTTTTAATTCAAAAGACTAAGTGAATTAAAGGAAGGAATAACTAAAGTTGAAATGCAAATGAAACTAATAAAGTAATATGAAATTGAAGAGAAAAGTGATTAAGCCTTGCTATTAATCCCATATGTAGCTAATTATAACGATCATATGAATAATGCAAATTGGTAATTTCACATTATACATAATCTAATCTCTTCTTAATTAATCTTGATTAAATTAGAAGCTATCTTTCTATAGTTTGGATGTAATTGGTTCAAATCCTAATGACGACTTGGTGGTTGGGGTTATATTGCAGGGAGTTAGGAGTTAATTTGGATTACTTGTTTTGTTAATTGTGTAGTGGAAGGGGATTGAAAACTCCATCTATGTAGTAGTGTTGATTTGGGTAGCTGATATGGCAGGTTATATGGACTTACAAGGATAAGTGAGGTGATGCGGTTGGTTGATGTGGAGAGATTAATGGAGCATGAAACTAGTGGACGTAGTTTAGCTTTATATTTTCTTTTCAATATAGATTCTTTTTTCTCATTCCTTTTTTAGTAAGTTGTAAAGGTTGTTTGATTTTTTATTTTTTTTAGTAATAATTGTATTATGTTTTTTTTTGTGGAGTAAAGTACTTTTCAATAAACACCATTAAATTATTCTAATAACAAAAAAAGTGTGAAAATTAAAATATAAAGATACTTTACATAGAATGTTTCTTGTACTCATGAAAATATTATTATTTATATTATCTATGTTTATATTCTAAATTTTAAAAGAAAGGAAATGATTTTTCTAAATTAATCAGTCATTTATTTTGTTTGGATTTACTTTTTAATATTAGTAAAAAAATTAAAAGGATTAAATAATTATTTAGATTATTTAAATAATTTATATTTTTTTATCCTTTTGATTTAATGTTAATAAGAAAAAAAAGGAAAATTTGTATATAATATAGTCCAAAATATTCTTAACAAAGTAATAAAGTAAATATAACAATTTCTCTAAATAATATAAATATAAATGAATACGTAATATTAATAATATAATTTATTTATTCTTTATTTCAAAAATAAAAGTAATACAGTCATTTACTTTTCATTCCTTAATTGTTTTTCAACAATTCAAACAAAAAAATTATTTTCTTTTCATTTCATTTCATTTCTTCTGTATTATTTTATCTCTATTTATTTTCCTTTCCTTTCGTTTTCTTTTATTTATTTATTAGATCTATCTTTTATTACTTTATTTCATTATAGGGATATTAATATTTGTGAATCTTTATTTTTTGTTTATTTGTTTAAATTTACTTTTTCTATTCTAATGTAGAAACTTCCTAGCAAGCTGTATGTAGTGTGTGAGAGGCACCCAAGATTTTCCCATAAAATTACCAAAACTCCTTACAAAATTCGATAACCCAACCCAACAAACAAAACAACGACACCGATCTCTGCTGGCTATGAATTTGTCGAACCCATCAACCATGAAAGACTTCGTCACCCCAACAAAAAATCTCCATCGTCATTGAATTTCAAGGTTTAACTTTACTATTCATATTTTTATTTCGTGTATTCACTCTTTTATGTTGATCTATTTAACAAATTAGTAATTTTGTTAATTGACGCTTAATATTTTATATTTTGTGCACATGTGAAAAATAGATTGTTGGTCATGCCATTTCAGTCAACCAAACATTACTACCATCCAAAATGCTACAAGGTAATCAATTTTCTTTTATTTATTTTTCTAGTACTTGGAATGTAATGTAGTTAATTATAAATAGCAAATTAAAATTAGTTGGTTTTGTCCTAAGTGCGGGTAATTGGAAGACACGTTTAAGGTAATTAGAATGGGAACATGTATTAGATTTTGTTAGTTCGTTTGCATTATTAATGGTATTTTGTATTTTGATAGTAGTATTGATAATAAGGTAACAAAATAAGCCTCAATGTCACGTTCACAATTTGGTTGTGGTATACTTCCTATTTTCTTCTCATCTCATATTCACATGATTTTTGGGAATCAAGTATGATACAATATTATGAAAGTCTAGAAATATTGTACAAGGTATTTTATTTGAAGAAAGCTTGTACTTAAATGAACTTTAGAACTTGAATGCTTTCTAATATTTTCTTCATATTACATTATGTCACCATAAGTTTGTAAGTTGTTTTCTTTTTAAATTTCAATTCTTACATTTTATTGTATTTCAAAATTCAGGTATGCACCACCTCCGACTGTATTACAACCACCACATCCACCACATCTGGCGGTAAGACTAGCACCACCACCTCCGGCTGTTAGACCAGTACTACCACCTCCACCACCTCGAGATGTAAGACCCGCACCACCACCTCCACCTCCCATTTTCTTCAGAAGTTTCGATATCCAACTACCAATAGTCTCTTCAAAACCAACATCCTCTTCATCGGAATGCAAATTGGAATCCAAAGCCACCCTTTTGTCGTCTTCTGATTGGTAAATGTCGATTAAGGATTTGAATGTTAAGGCTCGCTTTTCACGACTATCCAAGTTGTACACTTTGGTTACTGACTAATATGTTATAGCATTAATATAATGCAAATACTTGGAGCTCTTTCCCTTCATATTCAATCTATATATAGATGAAACTGAATAAATTATACTTAAGAGACCTATATTACTAATTAACAACAAAATTTATAGGCTAGGAATTTGTATATACTCAATTCAGATAAATAGCTCATATAAAAATAATTTATAAGCATCGCCGAATAATTAATTGATTAATAAAAGTAAACTATTTGGGAATTAAGATCAGTATGAATGGACATAAAATTTGAAAATTAAGATCACTAAACGAAACAAATGGATGATTTCATAAAATATAATGTAAATGAAATTTACGAGAAATGTAATTTGCTAAAGTTCAGCTTACCTGAGTAACGATAACAGTGGAATCAGAGAGAGATGATGAAAGAGAGAGATGAATTGAACTTAATGCTGCTATGTGGGATCATTCTAAAATTATATTTCAAGATAGAGCCCTACTTAACTTCTTGAGTGTTTTAAAAGTTTCAACTACTTGAAAAGGTACTACCAAAATTAGAACATAATAGAATAAAATATATGTACTTTTGTAGTGTTCGTATTTATTTAATTTAACTTTAAATATTTACTTATTGAATGTGGTTCTTCTTTATTCTTTGTTTTTTAAAGTAATAATACTTCCAAACATAGAAAATTATAAATTTGCCAAATAAGTCTCTAGGTCTTATAGAAGATTAAAAATAATTCACCATTTGAAGAAAGTTAAAAGCATTAAATGTCTTATGGGCGAGCATTATGTAACTATGATATTTTGGTGTATGAAAATGCTATCTAAATTCAAGGTAACTATTGAAATTTATAATAGAAAAATAAAAGAACAAAAATTTCCTTGTGATCAAATGAAGATGGACTTATTCTACTAGGAGTCTTCTAGTTTGTGCACAAATCAATGTCATTATGCTTATGAATGTGCATGATATTTTAGAAAGATGAAGTCATTACAGTCAGTATTATTAGGGGAAATTGGGTGACTTCTTGATTTTGATTCCCGGTTTGAACATATTATGTAAACCATGTTTTTGTTTAATTTGGTAAGCAAATTTAAAACTTATTGTCACTAAAGTCGTTAATTTTATTATGTATGGTTGTTTTTAGGTTTTTGATTGTGAATACCAAATTATAATGTTGCCTACATCATTTGGGTTGGGCGAAAAAGTTAGAGATTAAATAGTAAGATTAATGTTGGAATAGGCATTCTAAATGGATTCATAGAGAATTAGAAGATAAAAAAATAATGGTTAATGTATTATAATTTTTGAAAAAAGTTGAATTTTTTAGTAAAAACCATATTAATATTTATAGAAACACATTATAAAATTCTAAAGCTGGATAGAATATAAAATCCCCAAAAATCAATTACATAACGATAACAAAAATTAAACGATTCCTCATCCAATAATTGTCTTGTTCATCCATCAATCTAACAGGTAAGTTACCAAAACTCTTTCCATAAAGTCAAAACAAACCACACATGAATTGTAACTAGTAAGAATGGAAAATTCTTCAAGAGCTATATAAAGCTCTAATCCAAACTTCCAGATTGGCCACCACTATAGAGGTTAATTAAGGGGTCGAGCAAAATGATAAAACTATAGGTAGAAACATGATCAAAAGAATAGATAAACTCATAAATATAGGTTAGTCTCATAGGAAAAAAATCTCTAAAACAGCATCAAGAAAACTTTCTTATTTTAGTTATTTAACATTCTTCTTCCTTTATTTTGTTTTCAGACCCAAAGGTAGGTCATCCCAAAAATGGTGGATTGACATAATTCATATTAACGTTTACGCCTTGTGGAAGATTAATATTCGTCATCTCAACTTATGCATGACTTTTTCTTTTTCTTTGGTCTCGACGCAAATTCTTGAGGTCCGAGAGCATACACTAAAATCTAGAAAAGATGTAGAGAGACAAAAACTGAAGAAAAGGAAAAGAAAACTAAACACTACTATACTTAAACAAACAGTAAAAATCTAACGATATAGTCCCTGTCAGTGGTAGCAGAAACTTGGTATCCCTAGAGTGTGATATAAATCAACACCAAAAGGAGGGTGACTTCCCGCAAGTGCATATTCTGTTGATAATTAATAAATTTGATAAATATAAATGTGATCCTCTCCACATGGACTATCAAGGTTATAATTGATATGTTTGAGAGTATAGTAGGTTAGTTGATAGATAAATGTTAATAAAAATAAAGAAATATTTATTTTGGTTTTAATTCAAAAGACTAAGTGAATTAAAGGAAGGAATAACTAAAGTTGAAATGCAAATGAAACTAATAAAGTAATATGAAATTGAAGAGAAAAGTGATTAAGCCTTGCTATTAATCCCATATGTAGCTAATTATAACGATCATATGAATAATGCAAATTGGTAATTTCACATTATACATAATCTAATCTCTTCTTAATTAATCTTGATTAAATTAGAAGCTATCTTTCTATAGTTTGGATGTAATTGGTTCAAATCCTAATGACGACTTGGTGGTTGGGGTTATATTGCAGGGAGTTAGGAGTTAATTTGGATTACTTGTTTTGTTAATTGTGTAGTGGAAGGGGATTGAAAACTCCATCTATGTAGTAGTGTTGATTTGGGTAGCTGATATGGCAGGTTATATGGACTTACAAGGATAAGTGAGGTGATGCGGTTGGTTGATGTGGAGAGATTAATGGAGCATGAAACTAGTGGACGTAGTTTAGCTTTATATTTTCTTTTCAATATAGATTCTTTTTTCTCATTCCTTTTTTAGTAAGTTGTAAAGGTTGTTTGATTTTTTATTTTTTTTAGTAATAATTGTATTATGTTTTTTTTTGTGGAGTAAAGTACTTTTCAATAAACACCATTAAATTATTCTAATAACAAAAAAAGTGTGAAAATTAAAATATAAAGATACTTTACATAGAATGTTTCTTGTACTCATGAAAATATTATTATTTATATTATCTATGTTTATATTCTAAATTTTAAAAGAAAGGAAATGATTTTTCTAAATTAATCAGTCATTTATTTTGTTTGGATTTACTTTTTAATATTAGTAAAAAAATTAAAAGGATTAAATAATTATTTAGATTATTTAAATAATTTATATTTTTTTATCCTTTTGATTTAATGTTAATAAGAAAAAAAAGGAAAATTTGTATATAATATAGTCCAAAATATTCTTAACAAAGTAATAAAGTAAATATAACAATTTCTCTAAATAATATAAATATAAATGAATACGTAATATTAATAATATAATTTATTTATTCTTTATTTCAAAAATAAAAGTAATACAGTCATTTACTTTTCATTCCTTAATTGTTTTTCAACAATTCAAACAAAAAAATTATTTTCTTTTCATTTCATTTCATTTCTTCTGTATTATTTTATCTCTATTTATTTTCCTTTCCTTTCGTTTTCTTTTATTTATTTATTAGATCTATCTTTTATTACTTTATTTCATTATAGGGATATTAATATTTGTGAATCTTTATTTTTTGTTTATTTGTTTAAATTTACTTTTTCTATTCTAATGTAGAAACTTCCTAGCAAGCTGTATGTAGTGTGTGAGAGGCACCCAAGATTTTCCCATAAAATTACCAAAACTCCTTACAAAATTCGATAACCCAACCCAACAAACAAAACAACGACACCGATCTCTGCTGGCTATGAATTTGTCGAACCCATCAACCATGAAAGACTTCGTCACCCCAACAAAAAATCTCCATCGTCATTGAATTTCAAGGTTTAACTTTACTATTCATATTTTTATTTCGTGTATTCACTCTTTTATGTTGATCTATTTAACAAATTAGTAATTTTGTTAATTGACGCTTAATATTTTATATTTTGTGCACATGTGAAAAATAGATTGTTGGTCATGCCATTTCAGTCAACCAAACATTACTACCATCCAAAATGCTACAAGGTAATCAATTTTCTTTTATTTATTTTTCTAGTACTTGGAATGTAATGTAGTTAATTATAAATAGCAAATTAAAATTAGTTGGTTTTGTCCTAAGTGCGGGTAATTGGAAGACACGTTTAAGGTAATTAGAATGGGAACATGTATTAGATTTTGTTAGTTCGTTTGCATTATTAATGGTATTTTGTATTTTGATAGTAGTATTGATAATAAGGTAACAAAATAAGCCTCAATGTCACGTTCACAATTTGGTTGTGGTATACTTCCTATTTTCTTCTCATCTCATATTCACATGATTTTTGGGAATCAAGTATGATACAATATTATGAAAGTCTAGAAATATTGTACAAGGTATTTTATTTGAAGAAAGCTTGTACTTAAATGAACTTTAGAACTTGAATGCTTTCTAATATTTTCTTCATATTACATTATGTCACCATAAGTTTGTAAGTTGTTTTCTTTTTAAATTTCAATTCTTACATTTTATTGTATTTCAAAATTCAGGTATGCACCACCTCCGACTGTATTACAACCACCACATCCACCACATCTGGCGGTAAGACTAGCACCACCACCTCCGGCTGTTAGACCAGTACTACCACCTCCACCACCTCGAGATGTAAGACCCGCACCACCACCTCCACCTCCCATTTTCTTCAGAAGTTTCGATATCCAACTACCAATAGTCTCTTCAAAACCAACATCCTCTTCATCGGAATGCAAATTGGAATCCAAAGCCACCCTTTTGTCGTCTTCTGATTGGTAAATGTCGATTAAGGATTTGAATGTTAAGGCTCGCTTTTCACGACTATCCAAGTTGTACACTTTGGTTACTGACTAATATGTTATAGCATTAATATAATGCAAATACTTGGAGCTCTTTCCCTTCATATTCAATCTATATATAGATGAAACTGAATAAATTATACTTAAGAGACCTATATTACTAATTAACAACAAAATTTATAGGCTAGGAATTTGTATATACTCAATTCAGATAAATAGCTCATATAAAAATAATTTATAAGCATCGCCGAATAATTAATTGATTAATAAAAGTAAACTATTTGGGAATTAAGATCAGTATGAATGGACATAAAATTTGAAAATTAAGATCACTAAACGAAACAAATGGATGATTTCATAAAATATAATGTAAATGAAATTTACGAGAAATGTAATTTGCTAAAGTTCAGCTTACCTGAGTAACGATAACAGTGGAATCAGAGAGAGATGATGAAAGAGAGAGATGAATTGAACTTAATGCTGCTATGTGGGATCATTCTAAAATTATATTTCAAGATAGAGCCCTACTTAACTTCTTGAGTGTTTTAAAAGTTTCAACTACTTGAAAAGGTACTACCAAAATTAGAACATAATAGAATAAAATATATGTACTTTTGTAGTGTTCGTATTTATTTAATTTAACTTTAAATATTTACTTATTGAATGTGGTTCTTCTTTATTCTTTGTTTTTTAAAGTAATAATACTTCCAAACATAGAAAATTATAAATTTGCCAAATAAGTCTCTAGGTCTTATAGAAGATTAAAAATAATTCACCATTTGAAGAAAGTTAAAAGCATTAAATGTCTTATGGGCGAGCATTATGTAACTATGATATTTTGGTGTATGAAAATGCTATCTAAATTCAAGGTAACTATTGAAATTTATAATAGAAAAATAAAAGAACAAAAATTTCCTTGTGATCAAATGAAGATGGACTTATTCTACTAGGAGTCTTCTAGTTTGTGCACAAATCAATGTCATTATGCTTATGAATGTGCATGATATTTTAGAAAGATGAAGTCATTACAGTCAGTATTATTAGGGGAAATTGGGTGACTTCTTGATTTTGATTCCCGGTTTGAACATATTATGTAAACCATGTTTTTGTTTAATTTGGTAAGCAAATTTAAAACTTATTGTCACTAAAGTCGTTAATTTTATTATGTATGGTTGTTTTTAGGTTTTTGATTGTGAATACCAAATTATAATGTTGCCTACATCATTTGGGTTGGGCGAAAAAGTTAGAGATTAAATAGTAAGATTAATGTTGGAATAGGCATTCTAAATGGATTCATAGAGAATTAGAAGATAAAAAAATAATGGTTAATGTATTATAATTTTTGAAAAAAGTTGAATTTTTTAGTAAAAACCATATTAATATTTATAGAAACACATTATAAAATTCTAAAGCTGGATAGAATATAAAATCCCCAAAAATCAATTACATAACGATAACAAAAATTAAACGATTCCTCATCCAATAATTGTCTTGTTCATCCATCAATCTAACAGGTAAGTTACCAAAACTCTTTCCATAAAGTCAAAACAAACCACACATGAATTGTAACTAGTAAGAATGGAAAATTCTTCAAGAGCTATATAAAGCTCTAATCCAAACTTCCAGATTGGCCACCACTATAGAGGTTAATTAAGGGGTCGAGCAAAATGATAAAACTATAGGTAGAAACATGATCAAAAGAATAGATAAACTCATAAATATAGGTTAGTCTCATAGGAAAAAAATCTCTAAAACAGCATCAAGAAAACTTTCTTATTTTAGTTATTTAACATTCTTCTTCCTTTATTTTGTTTTCAGACCCAAAGGTAGGTCATCCCAAAAATGGTGGATTGACATAATTCATATTAACGTTTACGCCTTGTGGAAGATTAATATTCGTCATCTCAACTTATGCATGACTTTTTCTTTTTCTTTGGTCTCGACGCAAATTCTTGAGGTCCGAGAGCATACACTAAAATCTAGAAAAGATGTAGAGAGACAAAAACTGAAGAAAAGGAAAAGAAAACTAAACACTACTATACTTAAACAAACAGTAAAAATCTAACGATATAGTCCCTGTCAGTGGTAGCAGAAACTTGGTATCCCTAGAGTGTGATATAAATCAACACCAAAAGGAGGGTGACTTCCCGCAAGTGCATATTCTGTTGATAATTAATAAATTTGATAAATATAAATGTGATCCTCTCCACATGGACTATCAAGGTTATAATTGATATGTTTGAGAGTATAGTAGGTTAGTTGATAGATAAATGTTAATAAAAATAAAGAAATATTTATTTTGGTTTTAATTCAAAAGACTAAGTGAATTAAAGGAAGGAATAACTAAAGTTGAAATGCAAATGAAACTAATAAAGTAATATGAAATTGAAGAGAAAAGTGATTAAGCCTTGCTATTAATCCCATATGTAGCTAATTATAACGATCATATGAATAATGCAAATTGGTAATTTCACATTATACATAATCTAATCTCTTCTTAATTAATCTTGATTAAATTAGAAGCTATCTTTCTATAGTTTGGATGTAATTGGTTCAAATCCTAATGACGACTTGGTGGTTGGGGTTATATTGCAGGGAGTTAGGAGTTAATTTGGATTACTTGTTTTGTTAATTGTGTAGTGGAAGGGGATTGAAAACTCCATCTATGTAGTAGTGTTGATTTGGGTAGCTGATATGGCAGGTTATATGGACTTACAAGGATAAGTGAGGTGATGCGGTTGGTTGATGTGGAGAGATTAATGGAGCATGAAACTAGTGGACGTAGTTTAGCTTTATATTTTCTTTTCAATATAGATTCTTTTTTCTCATTCCTTTTTTAGTAAGTTGTAAAGGTTGTTTGATTTTTTATTTTTTTTAGTAATAATTGTATTATGTTTTTTTTTGTGGAGTAAAGTACTTTTCAATAAACACCATTAAATTATTCTAATAACAAAAAAAGTGTGAAAATTAAAATATAAAGATACTTTACATAGAATGTTTCTTGTACTCATGAAAATATTATTATTTATATTATCTATGTTTATATTCTAAATTTTAAAAGAAAGGAAATGATTTTTCTAAATTAATCAGTCATTTATTTTGTTTGGATTTACTTTTTAATATTAGTAAAAAAATTAAAAGGATTAAATAATTATTTAGATTATTTAAATAATTTATATTTTTTTATCCTTTTGATTTAATGTTAATAAGAAAAAAAAGGAAAATTTGTATATAATATAGTCCAAAATATTCTTAACAAAGTAATAAAGTAAATATAACAATTTCTCTAAATAATATAAATATAAATGAATACGTAATATTAATAATATAATTTATTTATTCTTTATTTCAAAAATAAAAGTAATACAGTCATTTACTTTTCATTCCTTAATTGTTTTTCAACAATTCAAACAAAAAAATTATTTTCTTTTCATTTCATTTCATTTCTTCTGTATTATTTTATCTCTATTTATTTTCCTTTCCTTTCGTTTTCTTTTATTTATTTATTAGATCTATCTTTTATTACTTTATTTCATTATAGGGATATTAATATTTGTGAATCTTTATTTTTTGTTTATTTGTTTAAATTTACTTTTTCTATTCTAATGTAGAAACTTCCTAGCAAGCTGTATGTAGTGTGTGAGAGGCACCCAAGATTTTCCCATAAAATTACCAAAACTCCTTACAAAATTCGATAACCCAACCCAACAAACAAAACAACGACACCGATCTCTGCTGGCTATGAATTTGTCGAACCCATCAACCATGAAAGACTTCGTCACCCCAACAAAAAATCTCCATCGTCATTGAATTTCAAGGTTTAACTTTACTATTCATATTTTTATTTCGTGTATTCACTCTTTTATGTTGATCTATTTAACAAATTAGTAATTTTGTTAATTGACGCTTAATATTTTATATTTTGTGCACATGTGAAAAATAGATTGTTGGTCATGCCATTTCAGTCAACCAAACATTACTACCATCCAAAATGCTACAAGGTAATCAATTTTCTTTTATTTATTTTTCTAGTACTTGGAATGTAATGTAGTTAATTATAAATAGCAAATTAAAATTAGTTGGTTTTGTCCTAAGTGCGGGTAATTGGAAGACACGTTTAAGGTAATTAGAATGGGAACATGTATTAGATTTTGTTAGTTCGTTTGCATTATTAATGGTATTTTGTATTTTGATAGTAGTATTGATAATAAGGTAACAAAATAAGCCTCAATGTCACGTTCACAATTTGGTTGTGGTATACTTCCTATTTTCTTCTCATCTCATATTCACATGATTTTTGGGAATCAAGTATGATACAATATTATGAAAGTCTAGAAATATTGTACAAGGTATTTTATTTGAAGAAAGCTTGTACTTAAATGAACTTTAGAACTTGAATGCTTTCTAATATTTTCTTCATATTACATTATGTCACCATAAGTTTGTAAGTTGTTTTCTTTTTAAATTTCAATTCTTACATTTTATTGTATTTCAAAATTCAGGTCTGCACCACCTCCGACTGTATTACAACCACCACATCCACCACATCTGGCGGTAAGACCAGCACCACCACCTCCGGCTGTTAGACCAGTACTACCACCTCCACCACCTCGAGATGTAAGACCCGCACCACCACCTCCACCTCCCATTTTCTTCAGAAGTTTCGATATCCAACTACCAATAGTCTCTTCAAAACCAACATCCTCTTCGTCGGAATGCAAATTGGAATCCAAAGCCACCCTTTTGTCGTCTTCTGATTGGTAAATGTCGATTAAGGATTTGAATGTTAAGGCTCGCTTTTCACGACTATCCAAGTTGTACACTTTGGTTACTGACTAATATGTTATAGCATTAATATAATGCAAATACTTGGAGCTCTTTCCCTTCATATTCAATCTATATATAGATGAAACTGAATAAATTATACTTAAGAGACCTATATTACTAATTAACAACAAAATTTATAGGCTAGGAATTTGTAAATACTCAATTCAGATAAATAGCTCATATAAAAATAATTTATAAGCATCGCCGAATAATTAATTGATTAATAAAAGTAAACTATTTGGGAATTAAGATCAGTATGAATGGACATAAAATTTGAAAATTAAGATCACTAAACGAAACAAATGGATGATTTCATAAAATATAATGTAAATGAAATTTACGAGAAATGTAATTTGCTAAAGTTCAGCTTACCTGAGTAACGATAACAGTGGAATCAGAGAGAGATGATGAAAGAGAGAGATGAATTGAACTTAATGCTGCTATGTGGGATCATTCTAAAATTATATTTCAAGATAGAGCCCTACTTAACTTCTTGAGTGTTTTAAAAGTTTCAACACCTTGAAAAGGTACTACCAAAATTAGAACATAATAGAATAAAATATATGTACTTTTGTAGTGTTCGTATTTATTTAATTTAACTTTAAATATTTACTTATTGAATGTGGTTCTTCTTTATTCTTTGTTTTTTAAAGTAATAATACTTCCAAACATAGAAAATTATAAATTTGCCAAATAAGTCTCTAGGTCTTATAGAAGATTAAAAATAATTCACCATTTGAAGAAAGTTAAAAGCATTAAATGTCTTATGGGCGAGCATTATGTAACTATGATATTTTGGTGTATGAAAATGCTATCTAAATTCAAGGTAACTATTGAAATTTATAATAGAAAAATAAAAGAACAAAAATTTCCTTGTGATCAAATGAAGATGGACTTATTCTACTAGGAGTCTTCTAGTTTGTGCACAAATCAATGTCATTATGCTTATGAATGTGCATGATATTTTAGAAAGATGAAGTCATTATAGTCAGTATTATTAGGGGAAATTGGGTGACTTCTTGATTTTGATTCCCAGTTTGAACATATTATGTAAACCATGTTTTTGTTTAATTTGGTAAGCAAATTTAAAACTTATTGTCACTAAAGTCGTTAATTTTATTATGTATGGTTGTTTTTAGGTTTTTGATTGTGAATACCAAATTATAATGTTGCCTACATCATTTGGGTTGGGCGAAAAAGTTAGAGATTAAATAGTAAGATTAATGTTGGAAGAGGCATTCTAAATGGATTCATAGAGAATTATAAGATAAAAAAATAATGGTTAATGTATTATAATTTTTGAAAAAAGTTGAATTTTTTAGTAAAAACCATATTAATATTTATAGAAACACATTATAAAATTCTAAAGCTGGATAGAATATAAAATCCCCAAAAATCAATTACATAACGATAACAAAAATTAAACGATTCCTCATCCAATAATTGTCTTGTTCATCCATCAATCTAACAGGTAAGTTACCAAAACTCTTTCCATAAAGTCAAAACAAACCACACATCGCATAGAATGGAAAATTCGTCAAGAGCTATATAAATCTCTAATCCAAACTTCCAGATTGGCCACCAATATAGAGGTTAATTAAGGGGTCGAGGAAAATGATAAAACTATAGGTAGAAACATGATGAAAAGAATATATAAACTCATAAACATAGGTTAGTCTCATAGGAAAAAAATCTCTAAAACAGCATCAAGAAAACTTTCTTATTTTAGTTATTTAACATTCTTCTTCCTTTATTTTGTTTTCGGACCCAAAAATGGTGGATTGACATAATTCATATTAACGTTTACGCCTTGTGGAAGATTAATATTGGTCATCTCAACTTATGCATGAATTTTTCTTTTTCTTTGGTCTCGAAGCAAATTCTTGAGGTCCGAGAGAATACACTAAAATCTAGAAAAGATGTAGAGAGACAAAAACTAAAGAAAAGGCAAAGAAAACTAATCACTACTATAGATAGTGTGATATAAATCAACACCAAAAGGAGGGTGACTTCCCGCAAGTGCATATTCTGTTGATAATTAATAAATTTGATAAATATAAATGTGATTCTCTCCACATGGACTATCAAGGTTATAATTGATATGTTTGAGAATATAGTAGGTTAGTTGATAGTTAAATGTTAATAAAAATAAAGAAATATTTATTTTGGTTTTAATTTAAAAGACTAAGTGAATTAAAGGAAAGAATAACTAAAGTTGAAATGCAAATAAAACTAATAAAGTAATATGAAATGGAAGAGAAAAGTGATTAAGCCTTGCTATTAATCCCATATGTAGCTAATTATAACGATCATATGAATAAGGCAAATTGGTAATTCCACATTATACAGAATCTAATCTCTTCTTGATTAATCCTGATTAAATTAGAAGCTATCTTTCTATAGTTTGGACGTAATTGGTTCAAATCCTAATGACGACTTGGTGGTTGGGGTTATATTGCAGGGAGTTAGGAGTTAATTTGGATTACTTGTTTTGTTAATTGTGTAGTGGAAGGGGATTGAAAACTCCATCTATGTAGTAGTGTTGATTTGGGAAGCTGATATGGCAGGTTAGATGGACTGACAAGGATAAGTGAGGTGATGCGGTTGGTTGATGTGGAGAGATTAATGGAGCATGAAACTAGTGGACCTAGTTTAGCTTTATATTTTCTTTTCAATATAGATTCTTTTTTCTCATTTCTTTTTTAGTAAGTTGTAAAGGTTGTTCGATTTCTTTTTTTTAGTAATAATTGTATTATGTATTTTTTTTGTGGAGTAAAGTAATTTTCAATAAACACCATTAAATTATTCTAATAACAAAAAAAGTGAGAAAATTAAAATATAAAGATACTTTACATAGAATGTTTCTTGTACTCATGAAAATATTATTATTTATATTATCTATGTTTATATTCTAAATTTTAAAAGAAAGGAAATGATTTTTCTAAATTAATCAATCATTTATTTTGTTTGGATTTACTTTTTAATATTAGTAAAAAAATTAAAAGGATTAAATAATTATTTAGATTATTTAAATAATGTATATTTTTTTATCCTTTTGATTTAATTTTTATAAGAAAAAAAGGAAAATTTGTATATAATATAGTCCAAAATATTCTTAACAAAGTAATAAAGTAAATATAACAATTTCTCTAAATAATATAAATATAAATGAATACGTAATATTAATAATATAATTTATTTATTCTTTATTTCAAAAATAAAAGTAATACAGTCATTTACTTTTCATTCCTTAATTATTTTTCAACAATTCAAACAAAAAAATTATTTTCTTTTCATTTCATTTCATTTCTTCTGTATTATTTTATCTCTATTTATTTTCCTTTCCTTTCGTTTTCTTTTATTTATTTATTAGATCTATCTTTTGTTACTTTATTTCATTATAGGGATATTAATATTTGTGAATCTTTATTTTTTGTTTATTTGTTTAAATTTACTTTTTCTATTCTAATGTAGAAACTTCCTAGCAAGCTGTATGTAGTGTGTGAGAGGCACCCAAGATTTTCCCATAAAATTACCAAAACTCCTTACAAAATTCGATAACCCAACCCAACAAACAAAACAACGACACCGATCTCTACTGGCTATGAATTTATCGAAACCATCAACCATGAAAGCCTTCGTCACCCCCAACAAAATAATCTCCATCGTCATCAAATTTCAAGGTTTAACTTTACTCTTCATATTTTTATTTCGTGTATGCACTCTTTTATGTTGATCTATTTAGGAAATTAGTAATTTTGTTAATTGACGCTTAATATTTTATATTTTGTGCATATGTGAAAAATAGATTGTTGGTCATGCCATTTCAGTCAACCAAACATTACTACCATCCAAAATGCTACAAGGTAATCAATTTTCTTTTATTTCTTTTTCTAGTACTTGGAATGTAATGTAGTTAATTATAAATAGCAAATTAAAATTAGTTGGTTTTGTCCTAAGTGCGGGTAATTGGAAGACAATTTTAAGGTAATTAGAATGGGAACATGTATTAGATTTTGTTAGTTCGTTTGCATTATTAATGGTGTTTTGTATTTTGATAGCAGTATTGATAATAAGGTAACAAAATAAGCCTCAATGTCACGTTCACAATTTGGTTGTGGTATACTTCCTATTTTATTCTCATCTCATATTCACATGATTTTTGAGAATCAAGTATGATACAATTTTATGAAAGTCTAGAAATATTATACAAGGTATTTTATTTGAAGAAAACTTGTACTTAAATGAACTTTAGAACTTGAATGCTTTCTAATATTTGCTTCATATTACATTATGTCACCATAAGTTTGTAAGTTGTTTTCTTTTTAAATTTCAATTCTTACATTTTATTGTATTTCCAAATTCAGGTCTGCACCACCTCCGACTGTATTACAACCACCACAATC
The DNA here is from genome assembly GCA_029959085.1 of Nemophila menziesii. Lineage (NCBI taxonomy): Eukaryota > Viridiplantae > Streptophyta > Magnoliopsida > Boraginales > Hydrophyllaceae > Nemophila > Nemophila menziesii. Next base: position 5,337,683 of record JARWIR010000046.1, on the reverse strand, counting down.
ACCACATCTGGCGGTAAGACCGGCACCACCACCTCCGGCTATTAGACCAGTACTACCACCTCCACCACCTCGAGATGTAAGACCCGCACCACCACCTCCACCTCCCATTTTCTTCAGAAGTTTCGATATCCAACTACCAAGAGTCTCTTCAAAACCAACATCCTCTTCGTCGGAATGCAAATTGGAATCCAAAGCCACCCTTTTGTCGTCTTCTGATTGGTAAATGTCTATTAAGTATTTGAATGTTAAGGCTCGCTTTTCACGACTATCCAAGTTGTACACTTTGGTTACGGACTAATATGTTATAGCATTAATACAATGCAAATACTTGGAGCTCTTTCCCTTCATATTCAATCTATATATAGATGAAACTGAATAAATTATACTTAAGAGACCTATATTACTAATTAACAACAAAATTTATAGGCTAGGAATTTGTATATACTCAATTCAGATAAATAGCTCATTTAAAAATAATTTATAAGCATCGCCGAATAATTAATTGACTAATAAAAGTAAACTATTTGGGAATTAAGATCAGTATGAATGGACATAAAATTTGAAAATTAAGATCACTAAATGAAACAAATGGATGATTTCATAAAACATAATGTAAATGAAATTTACGAGGAATGTAATTTGCTAAAGTTCAGCTTACCTGAGTAAGGATGACAGTGGAATCAGAGAGAGATGAAGTGAACTTAATGCTGCCATGTGGGATCATTCTAAAATTATATTTCAAGATAGAGCCCTACTTAACTTCTTGAGTGTTTTAAAAGTTTCAACTACTTGAAAAGGTACTACCAAAATAAGAACATAATAGAATAAAATATATGTAAACCATGTTTTTGTTTAATTTGGTACGCAAATTAAAACTTATTGTCACTAAAGTTGTTAATTTTATTATGTATGGGTTTTTTTAGGTTATTGATTGTGAATACCAAATTATAATGTTGCCTACATCATTTGGGTTGGGCGAAAAAGTTAGAGATTAAAAAGTAAGATTAGTGTTGGAAGAGGCATTCTAAATGGAATCATAGAGAATTAGAAGATAAAAAAATAATTGTTAATGTATTATAGTTTTTGATAAAAGTTGGATTTTTTTAGTAAAAACCATATTAATATTTATAGAAACACATTATAAAATTCTAAAGATGGATAGAATATAAAATCCCCAAAAATCAATTACATAACGATAACAAAAATTAAACGATACCTCATCCAATAATTGTCTTGTTCATCCATCAATCTAACAGGTAAGTTACCAAAACTCTTTCCATAAAGTCAAAACAAACCACACATCGCATAGAATGGAAAATTCGTCATGAGCTATATAAAGCTCTAATCCAAACTTCCAGATTGGCCACCACTATAGAGGTTAATTAAGGGGTCGAGGAAAATGATAAACTATAGGTAGAAACATGATGAAAAGAATATATAAACTCATAAACATAGGTTAGTCTCATAGGAAAAAAATCTCTAAAACAGCATCAAGAAAACTTTCTTATTTTAGTTATTTAACATTCTTCTTCCTTTATTTTGTTTTCGGACCCAAAAATGGTGGATTGACATAATTCATATTAATGTTTACGCCTTGTGGAAGATTAATATTGGTCATCTCAACTTATGCATGAATTTTTCTATTTCTTTGGTCTCGAAGCAAATTCTTGAGGTCCGAGAGAATACACTAAAATCTAGAAAAGATGTAGAGAGACAAAAACTAAAGAAAAGGCAAAGAAAATTAAACACTACTATAAATAGTGTGGTATAAATCAACACCATAAGGAGGGTGACTTCCCGCAAGTGCATATTCTGTTGATAATTAATAAATTTGATAAATATAAATGTGATCCTCTCCACATGGACTATCAACGTTATAATTGATATGTTTGAGAGTATAGTAGGTTAGTTGATAGATAAATGTTAATAAAAATAAAGAAATATTTATTTTGGTTTTAATTTAAAAGACTAAGTGAATTAAAGGAAAGAATAACTAAAGTTGAAATGCAAATGAAACTAATAAAGTAATATGAAATGGAAGAGAAAACTGATTAAGCCTTGCTATTAATCCCATATGTAGCTAATTATAACGATCATATGAATAAGGCAAATTGGTAATTTCACATTATACAGAATCTAATCTCTTCTTAATTAATCCTGATTAAATTAGAAGCTATCTTTCTATAGTTTGGACGTAATTGGTTCAAATCCTAATGACGACTTGGTGGTTGGGGTTATATTGCCGGGAGTCAGGAGTTAATTTAGATTACTTGTTTTGCTAATTGTGTAGTGGAAGAGGATTGAAAACTCCATCTGTGTAGTAGTGTTTATTTGGAAAGCTGATATGGCAGGTTAGATGGACTGACAAGGATAAGTGAGGTGATGCGGTTGGTTGATGTGGAGAGATTAATGGAGCATGAAACTAGTGGACGTAGTTTAGCTTTATATTTTCTTTTCAATATAGATTCTTTTTTCTCATTCCTTTTTTAGTAAGTTGTAAAGGTTGTTTGATTTCTTTTTTTAGTAATAATTGTATTATGTTTTTTTTTTGTGGAGTAAAGTACTTTTCAATAAACACCATTAAATTATTATAATAACAAAAAAGTGTGAAAATTAAAATATAAAGATACTTTACATAGAATGTTTCTTGTACTCATGAAAATATTATTATTTATATTATCTATGTTTATATTCTAAATTTTAAAAGAAAGGAAATGATTTTTCTAAATTAATCAGTCATTTATTTTGTTTGGATTTACTTTTTAATATTAGTAAAAAAATTAAAAGAATTAAATAATTATTTAGATTATTTAAATAATGTATATTTTTTTTATCCTCTTGATTTAATGTTAATAAGAAAAAAAGGAAAATTTGTATATAATATAGTCCAAAATATTCTTAATAAAGTAATAAAGTAAATATAACAATTTCTCTAAATAATATAAATATAAATGAATACGTAACATTAATAATATAATTTATTTATTCTTTATTTCAAAAATAAAAGTAATACAGTCATTTACTTTTCATTCCTTAATTGTTTTTCAACAATTCAAACAAAAAAATTATTTTCTTTTCATTTCATTTCATTTCTTCTGTATTATTTTATCTCTATTTATTTTCCTTTCCTTTCGTATTCTTTATTTATGTATTAGATCTATCTTTTATTACTTGATTTTATTATAGGGATATTAATATTTGTGAATCTTTATTTTTTGTTAATTTGTTTAAATTTACTTTTTCTATTCTAATGTAGAAACTTCCTAGCAACCTGTATGTAGTGTGTGAGAGGCACCCAAGATTTTCCCATAAAATTACCAAAACTCCTTACAAAATTCGATAACCCAACCCAACAAACAAAACAACGACACCGATCTCTGCTGGCTATGAATTTGTCGAAACCATCAACCATGAAAGCCTTCGTCACCCCCAACAAAATAATCTCCATCATCATCAAATTTCAAGGTTTAACTTTACTCTTCATATTTTTATTTCGTGTATGCACTCTTTTATGTTGATCTATTTAAGAAATAAGTAATTTTTGTTAATCGACACTTAATATTTTATATTTTGTGCACATGTGAAAAATAGATTGTTGGTTATGCCATTTCAGTCAACCAAACATTACTACCATCCAAAATGCTACAAGGTAATCAATTTTCTTTTATTTCTTTTTCTAGTACTTGGAATGTAATGTAGTTAATTATAAATAGCAAATTAAAATTAGTTGGTTTTGTCCTAAGTGCGGGTAATTGGAAGACACGTTTAAGGTAATTAGAATGGGAACATGTATTAGATTTTGTTAGTTCGTTTGCATTATTAATGGTATTTTGTATTTTGATAGCAGTATTGATAATAAGGTAACAAAATAAGCCTCAATGTCACGTTCACAATTTGGTTGTGGTATACTTCCTATTTTCTTCTCATCTCATATTCACATGATTTTTGAGAATCAAGTATGATACAATTTTATGAAAGTCTAGAAATATTATACAAGGTATTTTATTTGAAGAAATCTTGTACTTAAATGAACTTTAGAACTTGAATGCTTTCTAATATTTGCTTCATATTACATTATGTCACCATAAGTTTGTAAGTTGTTTTCTTTTTAAATTTCAATTCTTACATTTTATTGTATTTCCAAATTCAGGTCTGCACCACCTCCGACTGTATTACAACCACCACATCCACCACATCTGGCGGTAAGACCAGCACCACCACCTCCGGCTGTTAGACCAGTACTACCACCTCCACCACCTCGAGATGTAAGACCCGCACCACCACCTCCACCTCCCATTTTCTTCCGAAGTTTCGATATCCAACTACCAAGAGTCTCTTCAAAACCAACATCATCTTCGTCGGAATGCAAATTGGAATCCAAAGCCACCCTTTTGTCGTCTTCTGATTGGTAAATGTCGATTAAGGATTTGAATGTTAAGGCTCGCTTTTCACGACTATCCAAGTTGTACACTTTGGTTACAAACTAATATGTTATAGCATTAATATAATGCAAATACTTGGAGCTCTTTCCCTTCATATTCAATCTATATATAGATGAAACTGAATAAATTATACTTAAGAGACCTATATTACTAATTAACAACAAAATTTATAGGCTAGGAATTTGTATATACTCAATTCAGATAAATAGCTCATTTAAAAATAATTAATAAGCATCGCCGAATAATTAATTGATTAATAAAAGTAAACTATTTGGGAATTAAGATCAGTATGAATGGACATAAAATTTGAAAATTAAGATCACTAAACTAAACAAATGGATGATTTTATAAAACATAATGTAAATGAAATTTAAGAGGAATGTAATTTGCTAAAGTTCAGCTTACCTGAGTAACGATAACAGTGGAATCAGAGAGAGATGATGAAAGAGAGAGATGATGAAAGAGAGAGATGAAGTGAACTTAATGCTGCTATGTGGGATCATTCTAAAATTATATTTCAAGATAGAGCCCTACTTAACTTCTTGAGTGTTTTAAAAGTTTCAACTACTTGAAAAGGTACTACCAAAATAAGAATATAATAGAATAAAATATATGTAAACCATGTTTTTGTTTAATTTGGTAAGCAAATTAAAACTTATTGTCACTAAAGTCGTTAATTTTATTATGTATGGTTGTTTTTAGGTTTTTGATTGTGAATACCAAATTATAATGTTGCCTACATCATTTGGGTTGGGCGAAAAAGTTAGAGATTAAAAAGTAAGATTAGTGTTGGAAGAGGCATTCTAAATGGATTCATAGAGAATTAGAAGATAAAAAAATAATGGTTAATGTATTATAATTTTTGATAAAAGGTGGATTTTTTAGTAAAAACCATATTAATATATATAGAAACACATTATCAAATTCTAAAGCTGGATAGAATATAAAATCCCCAAAAATTAATTACATAATGATAACAAAAATTAAACGATACCTCATCCAATAATTGTCTTGTTCATCCATCAATCTAACATGTAAGTTACCAAAACTCTTTCCATAAAGTCAAAACAAACCACACATGAATTGTAACCAGCATAGAATGGTTAATTCGTCAAGAGCTATATAAAGCTCTAATCCAAACTTTCAGATTGGCCACCACTATAGAGGTTAATTAAGGGGTCGAGGAAAATGATAAAACTATAGGTAGAAACATGATGAAAAGAATAGATAAACTCATAAGCATAGGTTAGTATCATAGGAAAAAAATCTCTAAAACACCATCAAGAAAACTTTCTTATTTTAGTTATTTAACATTCTTCTTCCTTTATTTTGTTTTCGGACCCAAACGTAGGTCATCCCAAAAATGGTGGATTGACATAATTCATATTAACGTTTACGCCTTGTGGAAGATTAATATTGGTCATCTCAACTTATGCATGACTTTTTCTTTTTCTTTGGTCTCGAAGCAAATTCTTGAGGTCCGACAGCATACACTAAAATCTAGAAAAGATGTAGAGAGACAAAAACTAAAGAAAAGGCAAAGAAAACTAAACAGTACTATACTTAAACAAACAGTAAAAATCTAACGATATAGTCCCTGTTAGTGGTAGCAGAAACTTGGTATCCCTAGAGTGTGATATAAATCAACACCAAAAGTAGGGTGACTTCCTACAAGTGCATATTCGGTTGATAATTAATAAATTTTATAAATATAAGTGTTATCATCTCCACATGGACTATCAAGGTTATAATTAATATGTTTGAGAGTATAGTAGGTTAGTTGATAGATAAATGTTAATAGAAATAAAGAAATATTTGTTTTGGTTTTAATTTAAAAGACTAAGTGAATTAAAGGAAAGAATAACTAAAGTTGAAATGCAAATGAAACTAATAAAGTAATGTGAAATGGAACTGATAAGTGATTAAGGCTTGCTATTAATCCCATATGTAGCTAATCCCATATGTAGCTAATTATAACGATCATATGAATAAGGCAAATTGGTAATTTCACATTATACAAAATCTAATCTCTTCTTAATTAATCCCGATCAAATTAGAAGTTATCTTTCTATAGTTTGGACGTAATTTGTTCAAATCCTAATGACGACTTGGTGGTTGGAATTATATTGCAGGGAGTCAGGAGTTAATTTTGATTACTTGTTTTGCTAATTGTGTAGTGGAAGTGGATTGAAAACTCCGTCTATGTAGTAGTGTTGATTTGGAAAGCTGATATGGCAGGTTAGATGGACTGACAAGGATAAGTACGGTGATGCGGTTGGTTGATGTGGAGAGACTAATGGAGCATGAAACTAATGGACCTAGTTTAGCTTTATATTTTCTTTTCAATATAGATTCTTTTTTCTCATTCCTTTTTTAGTAAGTTGTAAAGGTTATTTGATTTCCTTTTTTAGTAATAATTGTATTATGTTTTTTTGTGTGGAGTAAAGTACTTTTCAATAAACACCATTAAATTATTCTAATAACAAAAAAAAAGTGTGAAAATTAAAATATAAAGATACTTTACATAGAATGTTTCTTGTACTCATGAAAATATTATTATTTATATTATTTATGTTTATATTCTAAATTTTAAAAGAAAGGAAATAATTTTTCTAAACTAATCAGTCATTTATTTTGTTTGGATTTAATTTTTAATATTAGTAAAAAAAATTAAAAGGATTTAAGAATTATTTAGATTCCTTTAATAATATAATATTTTTTTATCCTTTTGATTTAATGTTAATAAGAAAAAAAAAGGAAAATTTATACATAATATAGTCCAAAATATTCTTAATAAAGTAATAAAGTAAATTTAACAATTTCTCTAAATAATATAAATAAAAATAAATACGTGATATTAATAATATAATTTATTTATTCTTTATTTAAAAAAAGTAATACAATCATTTTCTTTTCTTTTCATTTCATTTCATTTCTTCTTTATTATTTTATTTCTATTTATTTTCCTTTCTTTTTGTTTTCTTTTATTTATTTATTAAATCTATCTTTTATTACTCTGTTTTATTATAGGGATATTAATATTTGTGAATCTTTATTTTTTGTTTATTTGTTTAAATTTACTTTTTCTATTATAATGTAGAAACTTCCTAGCAAGCTGTCTGTAGTGTGTGAGAGGCACCCAAGATTTTCCCATAAAATTGCCAACACTCCTTACGAAATTCGATAACCCAACCCAACAAACAAAACAACGACACAGATCTCTACTTGCTATGAATATGTCAAAACCATCAACCATGAAAGCCTTCGTCACCCCATCAAAACAATCTCCATCGTCATCAAATTTAAAGGTTTAACTTTACTCTTCATATTTTTATTTCGTGTATGCACTCTTTTATGTTGATCTATTTAAGAAATTAGTAATTTTTTTAATTGACGCTTAATATTTTATATTTTGTGCACATGTGAAGAATAGATTGTTGGTCATGCCATTTCAGTCAACCAAACATTACTACCATCCAAAATGCTACAAGGTAATCAATTTTCTTTTATTTGTTTTTCTTGTACTTGGAATTTAATGTAGTTAATTATAAATAGCAAATTAAAAATAGTTGCTTTTGTCCTAAGTGCGGGTAATTGGAAGACACGTTTAAGGTAATTAGAATAGGAACATGTATTAGATTTTGTTAGTTAGTTTGCATTATTAATGGTATTTTGTATTTTGATAGCAGTATTGATAATAAGGTAACAAAATAAGCCTCAATGTCACGTTCACAATTTGGTTGTGCTATACTTCCTATTTTCTTCTCATCTCAAATTCACATAATTTTTGAGAATCAAGTATGATACAATTTTATGAAAGTCTAGAGATATTGTACAAGGTATTTTATTTGAAGAAAGCTTGTACTTAAATGAACTTTAGAACTTGAATGCTTTCTAATTTTTGCTTCATATTACATTATGTCACGATAAGTTTGTAAGTCGTTTTCTTTTTAAATTTCAATTCTTACATTTTATGGTCTTTCCAAATTCAGGTCGTGGCTGCACCACCTCCGACTGCATTACAACCACCACATCCACCACATCTGGCTGTAAGACCAGTACCACCACCTCCGGCTGTTAGACCAGTACTACCACCTCTACCACCTCGAGCTGTAAGACCAGCACCACCACCTCCACCTCCCATTTTTTTCAAAAGTTTCGATATCCAACTACCAAGAGTCTCTTTAAAACCAACATCTTCTTCGTCGGAATGCAAATTGGAATCTAAAGCCACCCTTTTGTCGTCGTCTGATTGGTAAATGTCGATTAAGGATTTGAATGTTAAGGCTCGCTTTTCACGACGATCCAAGTTGTACACTTTGGTTACTGACAAATATGTTATAGCATTAATATAATGCAAATACTTGTAGCTCTTTCCCTTCATATTCAACCTACATATAGATGAAACTGAATAAATTATACTTAAGAGACCTATATTACTAATTAAAAACAAAATTTATAGTGTAGGAATTTGTATATACTTAATTCAGATAAATAGCTCATATAAAATCTAAAAAAGATGTAAAGAGACAAAAACTAAAGAAAAGGCAAAGAAAACTAAACACTACTATACTTAAACAAACAGTAAAAATCTAACGATATAGTCCCTATCAGTGGTAGCAGAAACTTGGTATCCCTAGAGTATGATATAAATCAACACCAAAAGGAGGGTGACTTCCCACAAGTGCATTTTCCGTTGATAATTAATAAATTTGATAAATATAAGTGTTATCATCTCCACATAGACTATCAAGGTTATAATTGATATGTTTGAGAGTATAGTAGGTTATTTGATAGATAAAGGTTAATAAAAATAAAGAAATATTTATTTTGGTTTTAATTTAAAAGACTAAGTGAATTAAAGGAAAGAATAACTAAAGTTGAAATGCAAATAAAACTAATAAAGTAATATGAAATTGACGAGAAAAGTGATTAAGTCTTGCTATTAATCCCATATGTAGCTAATTATAACGATCATATGAATAAGGCACATTGGTAATTTCACATTATACAGAATCTAATCTCTTCTTAATTAATCCGATTAAATTTGAAGCTATCTTTCTATAGTTTGGACGTAATTGGTTCAAATCCTAATGACGACTTGGTGGTTGGGGTTATATTGCAGGGAGTCAGGAGTTAATTTGGATTACTTGTTTTGCTAATTGTGAGTGGAAGGGGATTGAAAACTCCATCTATGTAATAGTGTTGATTTGGGAAGCTGATATGGCAGGTTAGATGGACTGACAAGGATAAGTACTGTGTGATACGGTTGGTTGATGTGGAGAGACTAATGGAGTATGAAACTAGTGGACCTAGTTTAGCTTTATATTTTCTTTTCACTATAGATTCTTTTTTCTCATCCCTTTTTTAGTATGTTGTAAAGGTTGTTTGATTTCCTTTTTTTAGTAATAATTGTAATAATTTTTTTTTGTGGAGAAAAGTATTTTTCAATAAACACCATTAAATTATTCTAATAACAAAAAAAGTGTGAAAATTAAAATATAAAGATACTTTACATAGAATGTTTCTTGTACTCATGAAAATATTATTATTTATATTATCTATGTTTATATTCTAAATTTTAAAAGAAAGGAAATAATTTTTCTAAACTAATCAGTCATTTATTTTGTTTGGATTTAATTTTTAATATTAGTAAAAAAATTAAAAGGATTAAAGAATTATTTAGATTCTTTTAATAATATATATTTTTTTATCCTTTTGATTTAATGTTAATAAGAAAAAAAAAAGGAAAATTTATATATAATATAGTCCAAAATATTCTTAATAAAGTAATAAAGTGAATTTAACAATTTCTCTAAATAATATAAATTAAAATTAATACGTAATATTAATAATATAATTTATTTATTCTTTATTTAAAAGAAAGTAATACAGTCATTTTCTTTTCTTTTCATTTCATTTCATTTCTTCTTTATTATTTTATCTCTATTTATTTTCCTGTCTTTTTGTTTTCTTTTATTTATTTATTAGATCTATCTTTTATTACTTTATTTTATTATAGGGATATTAATATTTGTGAATCTTTATTTTTTGTTTATTTGTTTAAATTTACTTTTTCTATTATAATGTAGTAACTTCCTAGCAAGCTGTCTGTAGTGTGTGAGAGGCACCCAAGATTTTCCCATAAAATTGCCAACACTCCTTACGAAATTCAATAACCCAACCCAACAAACAAAACAACGACACAGATCTCTACTTGCTATGAATTTGTCGAAACCATCAACCATGAAAGCCTTCGTCACCCCAACAAAACAATCTCCATCGTCATCAAATTTCAAGGTTTAACTTTACTTTTCATATTTTTATTTCGTGTATGCACTCTTTTATGTTGATCTATTTAAGAAATTAGTAATTTTGTTAATTGACGCTTAATATTTTATATTTTGTGCACATGTGAAGATTAGATTGTTGGTCCTGCCATTTCAGTCAACCAAACATTACTACCATCCAAAATGCTACAAGGTAATCAATTTTCTTTTATTTGTTTTTCTAGTACTTGGAATGTAATGTAGTTAATTATAAATAGTAAATTAAAATTAGTTGGTTTTGTCCTAAGTGCGGGTAATTGGAAGACACGTTTAAGGTAATTAGAATGGAAACATGTATTAGATTTTGTTAGTTCGTTTGCATTATTAATAGTATTTTGTATTTTGATAGAAGTATTAATAATAAGGTAACCAAACAAGCCTCAATGTCACGTTCACAATTTGGTTGTGGTATACTTCCTATTTTCTTCTCATCTCATATTCAAATATTTTTGAGAATCAAGTATGATACAATTTTACGAAAGTCTAGAAATATTGTACAAGGTATTTTATTTGAAGAAAGCTTGCACTTAAATGAACTTTAAAACATGAATGCTTTCTAATATTTGCTTCATATTACATTATGTCACGATTAGTTTGTAAGTTGTTTTTTTTTTAAATTTCAATTCTTACATTTTATTGTATTTCCAAATTCAGGTCGTGGCTGCACCACCTCCGACTGTATTACAACCACCACATCCACCACATCTGGCTGTAAGACCAGCACCACCACCTCCGGCTATTAGACCAGTACTACCACCTCCACCACCTCGAGATGTAAGACCCACAACACCACCTCCACCTCCCATTTTCTTCAGAAGTTTCGACATCCAACTACCAAGAGTCTCTTCAAAACCAACATCTTCTTCGTCGGAATGCAAATTGGAATCCAAAGCCACCCTTTTGTCGTCTTCTGATTGGTAAATATCGATTAAGGATTTGAATGTTAAGGCTCGCTTTTCACGAGTATCCAAGTTGTACACTTTGGTTACTGACTAATATGTTATAGCATTAATATAATGCAAATACTTGTAGCTCTTTCCCTTCATAATCAATCTATATATAGATAAAACTGAATAAATTATACTTAAGAGACCTATATTACTAATTAACAACAAAATCTATAGGCTAGGAATTTGTATATACTCAATTCAGATAAACTGCTCATATAAAAATAATTTATAAGCATCGCCGAATAATTAATTGATTAATAAAAGTAAACTATTTGTGAATTAAGATCAGTATGAATGGACATAAAATTTGAAAATGAAGATCACTAAACGAAACAAATGGATGATTTCATAAAATATAATGTAAATAAAATTTACGAGGAATGTAATTTGCTAAATTTCAGCTTACCTGAGTAATGATAACAGTTGAATCAGAGAGAGATGATGAAAGAGAGAGATGAAGTGAACTTAATGCTGCTATGTGGGATCATTCTAAAATTATATTTCAAGATAGAGCCCTACTTAACTTCTTGAGTGTTTTAAAAGTTTCAACTACTTGAAAAGGTACTACCAAAATAAGAACATAATAGAATAAAATATATGTACTATTGTAGTGTTCGTATTTATTTAATTTAACTTTAAATATTTACTAACTGAATGTGGTTCTTCTTTATTCTTTGTTTATTTAAAGTAATAATACTTCCAAACATTGAAAATTATATATTTTCCAAATAAGTCTCTAGGTCTTATAGAAGATTTATAATAATTCACCATTTGAAGAAACTTAAAAGCATTAAATGTCTTCTGGGCGAGTATTATGTAACTCTGATATTTTGGTGTATGAACTTACTATCTAAATTCAAGGTAACTATATAAATTTATAACAGAAAAATAAAAGAACAAAAATTTCCTTGTGATCATATGAAGATGGACTTATTCTACTAGGAGTCTTCTAGTTTGTGCATAAATCAATGTCATTATGGTGAGGAATGTGAATGATATTTTAGAAAGATAAAGTCATTATAGTCGGTATTATTAGGGGAAATTGGGTGGCTTCTTGATTGTGATTCTCAGTTTGAACATATTATGTAAACCATGTTTTTGTTTAATTTGGTAAGCAAATTAAAACTAATTGTCACTAAAGTCGTTAATTTTATTATGTATGTTTTTTTTTAGGATTTTGATTGTTAATACCAAGTTATAATGTTGCCTACATCATTTGAGTTGGGGGAAAATGTTGAAGATTAGAAAGTAAGATTAGTGTTGGAAGAGGCATTTTCATAGAGAATTAGAAGATAAAAAATAATGGTTAATGTATTATAATTTTTGTTAAAAAGGTAAATTTTTTAGTAAAACCATATTAATTTTTATAGAAACACATTATCAAATTCTAAAGCTGGATAGAATATAAAATCCACAGACAAATTAATTACATAACGATAACAAAATTAAACGATACCTCATTCAATAATTGTCTTGTTCATCCATCAATCTAAAATATAAGTTACCAAAACTCTTTCCCTAAAGTAAAAACAAACCACACATTAATTGTAACTAGCAAAGGATGGAAAATTCGTCAAGAGCTAAATAAATCTCTAATCCAACTTCCAGATTGGCCACTACTATAGAGGTTAATTAAGGGGTCGAGGAAAATGATAAAACTATAGGTAGAAACATGATGAAAAGAATAGATAAACTCATAAATATAGGTTAGTCTCATAGGAAAAAAATCTCTCTAACAACTTCAAGAAAACTTTCTTATTTTAGTTATTTAACATTCTTCTTCCTTTATTTTGTTTTCGGACCCAAAGGTAGGTCATCCAAAAAATGGTGTATTTACATAATTTGTATTAACGTTTACGCCTTGTGGAAGATTAATATTGGTCATCTCAACTTATGCATGACTTTTACTTTTTCTTTGGTCTAGAAGCCAATTATTGAGGTCTGAGAGCATACACTAAAATCTAGAAAAGATGTCGAGAGAGAAAAACTAAAGAAAAGGCAAAGAAAACTAAACACTACTATACTTAAACAAACAGTAAAAATCTAACAATATAGTCCCTGTCAGTGGTAGCAGAAACTTGGTATCCCTAGAGTGTGATATAAATCAACTCCAAAAGAAAGGTGACTTCCCGCAAGAGCATATTCCGTTGATAATTAATAAATTTGATAAATATAAGTGTTATCATCTCCACATTGACTATCAAGGTTATAATTGATATGTTTGAGAGTATAGTATGTTAGTTGATAGATAAATGTTAATAAAAATAAAGAAATATTTATTTTGGTTTTAATTAAAAAGACTAAGTGAATTAAAGGAAAGAATAACTAAAGTTGAAATGCAAATGAAACTAATAAAGTAATATGAAATGGAACACAAAAATGATTAAGCCTTGTTATTAATCCCATATGTAGCTAATTATAACGATCATATGAATAAGGTGAATTGGTACTTTCACATTATACAGAATCTAATCTCTTCTTAATTAATCCCGATTAAATTAGAAGCTATCTTTCTATAGTTTGGACATAATTGGTTTGAATCCTAATGACGACTTGGTGGTTGGGGTTATATTGCAGGGAGTCGGAAGATAATTTGGATTACTTGTTTTGCTAATTGTGTAGTGGAAGGGAATTGAAAACTCCATCTATGTAGTAGTGTTGATTTGGGAAGCTGATATGGCAGGTTAGATGGACTGACAAGGATAAGTACGGTGATGCGGTTGGTTGATGCGGAGAGACTAATGGAGCATGAAACTAATGGACCTAGTTTAGCTTTATATTTTCTTTTCAATATAGATTCTTTTTTCTCATTCCTTTTTTAGTAAGTTATAAAGGTTGTTTGATTTCATTTTTTAGTAATAATTGTATTATGTTTTTATGTGGAGTAAAGTACTTTTCAATAAACACCATTAAATTATTCTAATAACAAAAAAAGTGTGAAAATTACATTATAAAGATACTATACATAGAATGTTTCTTGTACTCATGAAAATATTATTATTTATATCATCTATGTTTATATTCTAAATTTTAAAAGAAAGGAAATAATTGTTCTAAATTAATCAGTCATTTATTTTGTTTTGATTTACTTTTTAATATTAGTAAAAAAATTAAAAGGATTAAATAATTATTTAGATTCTTTTAATAATGTATATTTTTTATCCTTTTGATTTAATGTTAATAAGATAAAAAAGGAAAATTTATGTATAATATAGTCCAAAATATTCTTAATAAAGTAATAAAGTAAATTTAACAATTTCTCTAAATAATATAAATATAAATGAATACTTAATATTAATAATATAATTTATTTATTCTTTATTTCAAAAAAAGTAATACAGTCATTTACTTTTCATTCCTTAATTGTTTTTCAACAATTCAAAAAAAAATTATTTTCTTTTCATTTCATTTCATTTCTTCTTTATCATTTTATCTCTATTTATTTTCCTTTCCTTTCATTTGCTTTTATTTATTTATTAGATCTATCTTTTATTACTTTATTTTATTATAGGGATATTAATATTTGTGAATCTTTATTTTTTGTTTATTTGTTTAAATTTACTTTTTCTATTCTAATGTAGAAACTTCCTAGCAAGCTGTCTGTAGTGTGTGAGAGGCACCCAAGATTTTCCCATAAAATTACCAAAACTCCTTACGAAATTCGATAACCCAACCCAACAAACAAAACAACGACGCCGATCTCTGCTTGCTATGAATTTGTCGAAACCATCAACCATGAAAGCCTTCGTCACCCCAACAAAACAATCTCCATCGTCATCAAATTTCAAGGTTTAACTTTACTCTTCATATTTTTATTTCGTGTATGCACTCTTTTATGTTGATCTATTTAAGAAATTTGTAATATTGTTAATTGACGCTTAATATTTTATATTTTGTGCACATGTGAAGAATAGATTGTTGGTCATGCCATTTCAGTCAACCAAACATTACTACGATCCAAAATGCTACAAGGTAATCAATTTTCTTTTATTTGTTTTTCTAGTACTTGGAATGTAATGTAGTTAATTATAAATAGTAAATTAAAATTAGTTGGTTTTATCCTAAGTGCGGGTAATTAGAAGACACGTTTAAGGTAATTAGAATAGGAACATGTATTAGATTTTGTTAGTTCGTTTGCATTATTAATGGTATTTGGTATTTTGATAGCAATATTGATAATAAGGTAACAAAATAAGCCTCAATGTCACGTTCACGATTTTGTTGTGGTATACTTCCTATTTTCTTCTCATCTCAAATTCACATGATTTTTGAGAATCAAGTATGATACAATTTTATGAAAGTCTAGAAATATTGTACAAGGTGTTTTATTTGAAGAAAGCTTGTACTTAAATGAACTTTAGAACTTGAATGCTTTTCAATATTTGCATCATATTACATTATGTCACGATAAGTATGTAAGTTGTTTTCTTTTTAAATTTAAATTCTTACACTTTATTGTATTTACAAATTCAGGTCGTGGCTGCACCACCTACGACTATATTACAACCACCGCATCCACGCTGTAAGACCAGCACCACCAACTCAGGCTGTTAGACCAGTACTACCACCTCCACCACCTCGAGCTGTAAGACAAGCACCACCACCTCCACCTCCCTTTTTCTTCAGAAGTTTCGATATCTAACTACCAAGAGTCTCTTCAAAACCAACATCTTCTTCGTCGGAATGCAAATTGGAATCCAAAGCCACCCTTTTGTCGTCTTTTGATTGGTAAATATCGATTAAGGATTTGAATGTTAAGGCTCGCTTTTCACGACCATCCAAGTTGTATACTTTGGTTACTAACTGATATGTTATAGCATTAATATAATGCAAATACTTGTACCTCTTTCTCTTCATATTCAACCTATATATAGATGAAACTGAATAAATTATACTTAAGAGACCTATATTACTAATTAACAACAAAATTTATAGGCTAGGAATTTGTATATACCCAATTCAGATAAATAGCTCATATAAAAATAATTTATAAGCATCGCCGAATAATTAATTGATTAATAAAAGTAAACAATTTGGGAATTAAGATCGGTATGAATGGACATAAAATTTGAAAATGAAGATCTCTAAACTAAACAAATGGATGATTTTATAAAATATAATGTAAATGAAATTTACGAGGAATGTAATTTGCTAAAGTTCAACTTACCTGAGTAATGATAACAGTGGAATCAGAGAGAGATGATGAAAGAGAAAGATGAAGTGAACTTAATGCTGCTATGTGGGATCATTCTAAAATTATATTTCAAGATAGAGCCCTACTAAAATTGTTGAGTGTTTTAAAAGTTTCAACTACTTGAAAAGGTACTACCAAAATAAGAACATAATAGAATAAAATATATGTACTATCGTAGTGTTCGTGTTTATCAAATTTAACTTTAAATATTTACTAATTGAATGTGGTTCTTCTTTATTCTTTGTTTATTTAAATTAATTATACTTCCAAACATTGAAAATTATATATTTTCCAAATAAGTCTCTAGGTCTTATAGAAGATTTATAATAATTCACCATTTGAAGAAACTTAAAAGCATTAAATGTCTTCTGGGCGAGTATTATGTAACTCTGATATTTTGGTGTATGAACTTACTATCTAAATTCAAGGTAACTATATAAATTTATAACTAGAAAAAATAAAAGAACAAAAATTTCCTTGTGATCATATGAAGATGGACTTATTCTACTAGGAGTCTTCTAGTTTGTGCATAAATCAATGTCATTATGGTGAGGAATGTGAATGATATTTTAGAAAGATAAAGTCATTATAGTCGGTATTATTAGGGGAAATTGGGTGGCTTCTTGATTGTGATTCTCAGTTTGAACATATTATGTAAACCATGTTTTTGTTTAATTTGGTAAGCAAATTAAAACTAATTGTCACTAAAGTCGTTAATTTTATTATGTATGTTTTTTTTTAGGATTTTGATTATTAATACCAAGTTATAATGTTGCCTACATCATTTGAGTTGGGGGAAAATGTTGAAGATTAGAAAGTAAGATTAGTGTTGGAAGAGGCATTTTCATAGAGAATTAGAAGATAAAAAATAATGGTTAATGTATTATAATTTTTGTTAAAAAGGTAAATTTTTTAGTAAAACCATATTAATTTTTATAGAAACACATTATCAAATTCTAAAGCTGGATAGAATATAAAATCCACAGACAAATTAATTACATAACGATAACAAAATTAAACGATACCTCATTCAATAATTGTCTTGTTCATCCATCAATCTAAAATATAAGTTACCAAAACTCTTTCCCTAAAGTAAAAACAAACCACACATTAATTGTAACTAGCATAGGATGGAAAATTCGTCAAGAGCTAGATAAATCTCTAATCCAACTTCCAGATTGGCCACTACTATAGAGGTTAATTAAGGGGTCGAGGAAAATGATAAAACTATAGGTAGAAACATGATGAAAAGAATAGATAAACTCATAAATATAGGTTAGTCTCATAGGAAAAAAATCTCTCTAACAACTTCAAGAAAACTTTCTTATTTTAGTTATTTAACATTCTTCTTCCTTTATTTTGTTTTCGGACCCAAAGGTAGGTCATCCAAAAAATGGTGTATTTACATAATTTGTATTAACGTTTACGCCTTGTGGAAGATTAATATTGGTCATCTCAACTTATGCATGACTTTTACTTTTTCTTTGGTCTAGAAGCTAATTATTGAGGTCTGAGAGCATACACTAAAATCTAGAAAAGATGTCGAGAGAGAAAAACTAAAGAAAAGGCAAAGAAAACTAAACACTACTATACTTAAACAAACAGTAAAAATCTAACGATATAGTCCCTGTCAGTGGTAGCAGAAACTTGGTATCCCTAGAGTGTGATATAAATCAACTACAAAAGGAAGGTGACTTCCCGCAAGAGCATATTCCGTTGATAATTAATAAATTTGATAAATATAAGTGTTATCATCTCCACATGGACTATCAAGGTTATAATTGATATGTTTGAGAGTATAGTATGTTATTTGATAGATAAATGTTAATAAAAATAAAGAAATATTTATTTTGGTTTTAATTAAAAAGACTAAGTGAATTAAAGGAAAGAATAACTAAAGTTGAAATGCAAATGAAACTAATAAAGTAATATGAAATGGAACACAAAAATGATTAAGCCTTGTTATTAATCCCATATGTAGCTAATTATAACGATCATATGAATAAGGTGAATTGGTACTTTCACATTATACAGAATCTAATCTCTTCTTAATTAATCTCGATTAAATTAGAAGCTATCTTTCTATAGTTTGGACATAATTGGTTTGAATCCTAATGACGACTTGGTGGTTGGGGTTATATTGCAGGGAGTCAGAAGATAATTTGGATTACTTGTTTTGCTAATTGTGTAGTGGAAGGGAATTGAAAACTCCATCTATGTAGTAGTGTTGATTTGGGAAGCTGATATGGCAGGTTAGATGGACTGACAAGGATAAGTACGGTGATGCGGTTGGTTGATGCGGAGAGACTAATGGAGCATGAAACTAATGGACCTAGTTTAGCTTTATATTTTCTTTTCAATATAGATTCTTTTTTCTCATTCCTTTTTTAGTAAGTTATAAAGGTTGTTTGATTTCATTTTTTAGTAATAATTGTATTATGTTTTTTTGTGGAGTAAAGTACTTTTCAATAAACACCATTAAATTATTCTAATAACAAAAAAAGTGTGAAAATTACATTATAAAGATACTATACATAGAATGTTTCTTGTACTCATGAAAATATTATTATTTATATCATCTATGTTTATATTCTAAATTTTAAAAGAAAGGAAATAATTGTTCTAAATTAATCAGTCATTTATTTTGTTTTGATTTACTTTTTAATATTAGTAAAAAAATTAAAAGGATTAAATAATTATTTAGATTCTTTTAATAATGTATATTTTTTATCCTTTTGCTTTAATGTTAATAAGATAAAAAAAGGAAAATTTATGTATAATATAGTCCAAAATATTCTTAATAAAGTAATAAAGTAAATTTAACAATTTCTCTAAATAATATAAATATAAATGAATACTTAATATTAATAATATAATTTATTTATTCTTTATTTCAAAAAAATTAATACAGTCATTTACTTTTCATTCCTTAATTGTTTTTCGACAATTCAAAAAAAAATTATTTTCTTTTCATTTCATTTCTTCTTTATCATTTTATCTCTATTTATTTTCCTTTCCTTTCGTTTTCTTTTATTTATTTATTAGATCTATCTTTTATTACTTTATTTTATTATAGGGATATTAATATTTGTGAATCTTTATTTTTTGTTTATTTGTTTAAATTTACTTTTTCTATTCTAATGTAGAAACTTCCTAGCAAGCTGTCTGTAGTGTGTGAGAGTCACCCAAGATTTTCCCATAAAATTACCAAAACTCCTTACGAAATTCGATAACCCAACCCAACAAACAAAACAATGACACAGATCTCTACTTGCTATGAATTTGTCGAAACCATCAACCATGAAAGCCTTCGTCACCTCAAGAAAACAATCTCCATCATCATCAAATTTCAAGGTTTAACTTTACTCTTCATATTTTTATTTCGTGTATGCACTCTTTTATGTTGATCTATTTAAGAAATTAGTAATTTTGTTAATTTACGCTTAATATTTCATATTTTGTGCACATGTGAAGAATAGATTGTTGGTCATGCCATTTCAGTCAACCAAACATTACTACCATCCAAAATGCTACAAGGTAATCAATTTTCTTTTATATGTTTTTCTAGTACTTGGAATGTAATGTAGTTAATTATAAATAGAAAATTAAAATTAGTTGGTTTTGTCCTAAGTGCGGGTAATTAGAAGACACGTTTAAGGTAATTAGAATGGGAACATGTATTAGATTTTGTTAGTTCGTTTGCATTATTAATGGTATTTTGTATTTTGATAGCAGTATTGATAATAAGGTAACAAAATAAGCCTCAACGTCACGTTCACAATTTGGTTGTGGTATACTTCCTATTTTCTTCTCATCTCAATATCACATGATTTTTGAGAATCAAGTATGATACAATTTTATGAAAGTCTAAAAATATTGTACAAGGTATTTTATTTGAAGAAAGCTTGTACTTAAATGAACTTTAGAACTTGAATGCTTTCTAATATTTGCTTCACATTAAATTATGTCACGATAAGTTTGTTAGTTGTTTTCTTTTTAAATTTCAATTCTAAAATTTTATTGTATTTTTAAATTCAGGTCGTGGCTGCACCACCTCCTAATGTATTACATCCACCAAATCCACCACATCTGGTGGCTGTAAGACCAGCACCACTCCGGTTGTTAGACCAGTACTACCACCTCCACCACCTCGAACTGAAAAACCAGCACCATCACCTCCACCTCCCATTTTCTTCAGAAGTTTCGATATCCAACTACCAAGAGTCTCTTCAAAACCAACATCTTCTTCGTCGGAATGCAAATTGGTATCCAAAGCCACCCTTTTGTCGTCTTCTGATTGGTAAATGTCGATTAAGGATTTGAATGTTAAGGCTCGCTTTTCACGACAATCCAAGTTGTACACTTTGGTTACTGATTGATATGTTATAGCATTTATATAATGCGAATACTTGTAGCTCTTTCCCTTCATATTCGACCTATATATAGATGTATCTGAATAAATTATACTTAAGAGGCCTATATTACTAATTAAAACAAAATTTATAGGCTAGGAATTTGTATATACTCAATTCAGATAAATAGCTCATATAAAAATAATTTATAAGCATCGCCGAATAATTAATTTATTAATAAAAGTAAACAATTTTGGAATAAAGATCAGTATGAATGGACATAAAATTTGAAAATGAAGATCACTAAACGAAACAAATGGATGATTTCATAAAATATAATGTTAATGAAATTTACGAGGAATGTAATTTGCTAAAAGTTCAGCTTACCTGAGTAACGATAACCGTGGAATCAGAGAGAGATGATGAAAGAGAGAGATGAAGTGAACTTAATGCTGCTATGTGGGATCATTCTAAAATTATATTTCAAGATAGAGCCCTACTTAACTTCTTGAGTTTTTTAAAAGTTTCAACTACTTGAAAAGGTACTACCAAAATAATAACATAATAGAATAAAATATATGTACTTTTGTAGTGTTCGTATTTATTTAATTTAACTTCAAATATTTACTTATAGAATGTGGTTCTTCTTTATTCTTTGTTTTTAAAAAAAAATAATACTTCCAAACATTGAAAATTATAAATCTTCCAAATAAGTCTCTAGGTCTTATAGAAGATTAAAAATAATTCACCATTTGAAGAAAGTTAAAAGCATTAAATGTCTTCTGGGCGAGCATTATGTAACTCTGATATTTTGGTGTATGAAAATGCTATCTAAATTCAAGGTAACTATAGAAATTTATAACATAAAAATAAAAGAACAAAAAAAAAATTGTGATCAAATGAAGATGGACTTATTCTACTAGGAGTCTTCTAGTTTGTGCACAAATCAATGTCATTATGCTGATGAATGTGAATGATATTTTAGAAAGATGAAGTCATTATAGTCGGTATTATTAGGGGAAATGGGGTGGCTTCTTGATTGTGATTCCCATTTTGAACATATTATGTAAACCATGTTTTTGTTTAATTTGGTAAGCAAATTAAAACTTATTGTCACTAAAGTCGTTAATTTTATTATGTATGGTTGTTTTTAGGTTTTTGATTGTGAATACCAAATTATAATGTTGCCTACATCATTTGGGTTGGGCAGTTAGAGATTAAAAAGTAAGATTAGTGTTGGAAGAGGCATTCTAAATGGATTCATAGAGAATTAGAAGATAATAAAATAATGGTTAATGTATTATAATTTTTGTTAAAAGGTGAATTTTTTAGTAAAAACCATATTAATTTTTAATGAAACACATTATCAAATTCTAAAGTTGGATAGAATATAAAATCCCCAAAAATTGATTACATAACGATAACAAAAATTAAGCGATACCTCATCCAATAATTGTCTTGTTCATCCATCAATCTAACATGTAAGTTACCTAAACTTTTCCATAAAGTCAAAACAAACCACACATGAATTGTAACTAGCATAGAATGGCAAATTCGTCAAGAGCTATATATATAGCTCTAATCCAAACTTCCAGATTGGCCACCACTATAGAGGTTAATTAATGGGTCGAGGAAAATGATAAAACTTTAGGTAGAAACATGATGAAAAGAATAGATAAACTCATAAACATAGGTTAGTCTCATAGGAAAAGAATCTCTCTAACAGCATCAAGAAAACTTTATTATTTTTGTTATTTAACATTCTTCTTCCTTTATTTTGTTTCGGACCCAAAGGTAGGTCATCCAAAAAATGGGGGATTGACATAATTCATATTAACGTTTACGCCTTGTGGAAGATTAATATTGGTCATCTCAACTTATGCATGACTTTTTCTTTTTCTTTGGTCTCGAAGCAAATTCTTGAGGTTTGAGAGCATACAGTAAAATCTTGAAAAGATGTAGAGAGACAAAAACTAAAGAAAATTCAAAGAAAACTAAACACTACTATACTTAAACAAACAGTAAAAATCTAACGATATAGTCCCTGTTAGTGGTAGCAGAAACTTTGTATCCCTAGAGTATGATATAAATCAACACCCAAAGGATAGTGACTTCCCGCAAGTGCATTTTCCGTTGATAACTAATAAATTTGATAAATATAAGTGTTAATATCTCCACATGGACTATCAAGGTTATAATTGATATGTTTGAGAGTATATTAGGTTAGTTGATAGATAAATGTTAATAAAAATAAAGAAATATTTATTTTGGTTTTAATTTAAAAGACTAAGTGAATTAAAGGAAAGAATAACTAAAGTTTAAATGCAAATGAAACTAATAAAGTAATATGAAATGGAAGAGAAAAGTGATTAAGTCTTGCTATTAATCCCATATGTAGCTAATTATAACGATCATATGAATAAGGCAAATTGGTAATTTCACATTATACAGAATCTAATTGCTTCTTAATTAATCCCGATTAAATTAGAAGCTATCTTTCTATAGTTTGGACGTAATTGGTTCAAATCCTAATGACAACGTGGTGGTTGGGGTTATATTGCAGGGAGTCAGGAGTTACTTGTTTTGCTAATTGTGTAGTGGAAGGGGATTGAAAACTCCATCTATGTAGTAGTGTTGATTTGGGAAGATGATATGGCAGGTTAGATGGACTGACAAGGATAAGTACGGTGATGCGGTTGGTTGATGTTGAGAGACTAATGGAGCATGAAACTAGTGGACCTAGTTTAGCTTTATATTTTCTTTTCAATATAGATCCTTTTTTCTCATTCCTTTTTAGTAAGTTGTAAAGGTTGTTTGATTTCCTTTTTTTAGTAATAATTGTAATATGTTTTTTTTTGTGGAGTAAAGTACTTTTCAATAAACACCATTAAATTATTCTAATAACCAAAAAAGTGTGAAAATTAAAATATAAAGATACTTTACATAGAATGTTTCTTGTACTCGTGAAAATATTATTATTTATAATATCTATGTTTATATTCTAAATTTTAAAAGAAAGGAAATGATTTTTCTAAATTAATCCGTCATTTATTTTTTTTGGATTTACTTTTTAATATTAGTAAAAAAATTAAAATGATTAAAGAATTATTTAGATACTTTTATATTTTGATAGCAATAGTGATAATAAGGTAACAAAATAAGCCTCAATGTCACGTTCACAATTTGGTTGTGGTATACTTCTTATTTTCTTCTCATCTCATATTCACATGATTTTTGAGAATCAAGTATGATACAGTTTTATGAAAGTCTAGAAATATTGTACAAGGTATTTTATTTGAAGAAAGCTTGTACTTAAATGAACTTTAAAACTTGAATGCTTTTTAATATTTGCTTCATATTACATTATGTCACGATAAGTTTGTAAGTTGTTTTCTTTTTAAATTTCAATTCTTACACTTTATTGTATTTCCAAATTTAGGTCGTGGCTGCACCACCTACTACTGTATTACAACCACCACATCCACCACATCTGGCTGTAAGACCAGCACCACCACCTCAAGCTGTTAGACCTGTACTACCACCTCCACCACCTCGAGATGTAAGACCAGTACCACCACCTCCACCTCCCTTTTTCTTCAGAAGTTTCGATAGCTAACTACCAAGAGTCTCTTCAAAACCAACATCTTCGTCGTCAGAATGCAAACTGGAATCCAAAGCCACCCATTTGTCTTCTTATGATTGGTAAATGTCGATTAAGGATCGCATTTCCGGACGATCCAAGTTGTACAATTTGGTTACTGACTGATAGGTTATAGCATTAATATAATGCACATACTTGTAGCTCTTTCCCTTCATATTCAACCTATATATAGATGCAACTGAATAAATTATACTTAGGAGACATATATTACTAATTAACAAAAAAAATTATAGGCTAGGAATTTTTATATACTCAAGTCAGATAAATAGCTCATATAAAAATAATTTATAAGCATCGCCGAATAATTAATTGATTAATAAAAGTAAACAATTTGGGAATTAAGATCAGTATGAATGGACATAAAATTTGAAAATGAAGATCACTAAACGAAACAAATGGATGATTTCATAAAATATAATGTAAATGAAATTTACGAGGAATGTAATTTGCTAAAGTTCAACTTACCTGAGTAAATGATAACAGTGGAATCAGAGAGAGATGATGAAAGAGAGAGAGAGATGAAGTGAACCTAATGCTGCTATGTGGGATCATTCTAAAATTATATTTCAAGATAGAGCCCTACTAAACTTCTTGAGTGTCTTAAAAGTTTCAACTACTTGAAAAGGTACTACCAAAATAAGAACATAATAGATTAAAATATATGTACTTTTGTAGTGTTCGTGTTTATTTAATTTAACTTTAAATATTTACTAATTGAATGTGGTTCTTCTTTATTCTTTGTTTTTTTAAAGTAATAATACTTCCAAACATTGAAAATTATATATTTGCCAAATAAGTCTCTAGGTCTTATAGAAGATTTATAATAATTCACCATTTGAAGAAACTTAAAAGAATTAAATGTCTTCTGGGCGAGTATTATGCAACACCGATATTTTGGTGTATGAAAATACTATCTAAATTCAAGGTAACAATAGAAATTTATAACAGAAAAATAAAAAAATAAAAATTTCCTTGTGATCATATGAAGATGGACTTATTCTACTAGGAGTCTTCTAGTTTGTGCACAAATCAATGTCATTATGCTGATGAATGTGAATGATATTTTAGAAAGATGAAGTCATTATAGTCGGTATTATTAGGGGAAATTGGGTGGCTTCATGATTGTGATTCCCTGTTTGAACATATTATGTAAACCATGTTTTTGTTTAATTTGGTAAGCAAATTAAAACTTATTGTCACTAAAGTTGTTAATTTTATTATGTATGGTTGTGTTTAGGTTTTTGATTGTTAATACCAAGTTATAATGTTGCCTACGTCAAATGGGTTGGGCAAAAAAGTTAGAGATTAAAAAGTAAGATTAGTGTTGGAAGAGGCATTCTAAATGAATTCATAGAGAATTAGAAGATAAAAAGATAATGGTTAATGTATTATAATTTTTTATAAAAGGTGAATTTTTTAGTTAAAACCATAATAATTTTTATAGAAACACATTATCAAATTCTAAAGCTGGATAGAATATAAAATCCCCAAAAATTAATTACATAAAGATAACAAAAATTAAAAGATACCTCATCCAATAATTGTCTTGTTTATCCATCAATCTAACATGTAAGTTACCAAAACTCTTTCCATAAAGTCAAAACAAACCACACATGAATTGTAATTAGCATAGAATGGAAAATTCGTCAAGAGCTGTATAAAGCTCTAATCCAAACTTCCAGATTGGCCACCACTATAGAGGTTAATTAAGGGGTCGAGGAAAATGATAAAACTATAGGTAGAAACATGATGAAAAGAATAGATAAACTCATAAACATAGGTTAGTCTCATTGGAAAAAATTCTCTCTAACAACATCAAGAAAACTTTCTTATTTTAGTTATTTAACATTCTTATTCCTTTATTTTGTTTTCGGACCCAAAGGTAGGTCATCCAAAAAATGGTGGATTGACATAATTCATATTAACGTTTACGCCTTGTGGAAGAATAATATTGGTCATCTCAGCTTATGCATGACTTTTTCTTTTTCTTTGGTCTCGAAGCAAATTCTTGAGGTCCGAGAGCATACACTAAAATCTAGAAAAGATTAGAGAGACAAAAACTAAAGAAAAGGCAAAGAAAACTAAACACTACTATACTTAAAAACAAACAGTAAAAATCTAACGATATAGTCCCTGTGGTAGCAGAAACTTGAAATCCCTAGAGTGTGATATAAATCAACTCCAAAAGGAGGGTGACTTCCCGCAAGAGCATATTCCGTTGATAATTAATAAATTTGATAAATATTAGTGTTATCATCTCCACATGGACTATCAAGGTTATAATTGATATGTTTGAGAGTATAGTATGTTAGTTGATAGATAAATGTTAATAAAAATAAAGAAATATTTATTTTGGTTTTAATTAAAAAGACTAAGTGAATTAAAGGAAAGAATAACTAAAGTTGAAATGCAAATGAAACTAATAAAGTAATATGAAATGGAACACAAAAATGATTAAGCCTTGTTATTAATACCATATGTAGCTAATTATAACGATCATATGAATAAGGTGAATTGGTACTTTCACATTATACAGAATCTAATCTCTTCTTAATTAATCCCGATTAAATTAGAAGCTATCTTTCAATAGTTTGGACATAATTGGTTTGAATCCTAATGACGACTTGGTGGTTGGGGTTATATTGCAGGGAGTCAGAAGATAATTTGGATTACTTGTTTTGTTAATTGTGTAGTGGAAGGGAATTGAAAACTCCATCTATGTAGTAGTGTTGATTTGGGAAGCTGATATGGCAGGTTAGATGGACTGACAAGGATAAGTACGGTGATGCGGTTGGTTGATGTGGAGAGACTAATGGAGCATGAAACTAATGGAGCTAGTTTAGCTTTATATTTTCTTTTCAATATAGATTCTTTTTTCTCATTCCTTTTTTAGTAAGTTATAAAGGTTGTTTGATTTCATTTTTTAGTAATAATTGTATTATGTTTTTTTGTGGAGTAAAGTACTTTTCAATAAACACCATTAAATTATTCTAATAACAAAAAAAAAGTGTGAAAATTACATTATAAAGATACTTTACATAGAATGTTTCTTGTACTCATGAAAATATTATTATTTATATCATCTATGTTTATATTCTAAATTTTAAAAGAAAGGAAATAATTGTTCTAAATTAATCAGTCATTTATTTTGTTTTGATTTACTTTTTAATATTAGTAAAAAAATTAAAAGGATTAAATAATTATTTAGATTCTTTTAATAATGTATATTTTTTATCCTTTTGATTTAGTTAATAAGATAAAAAAGGAAAATTTATGTATAATATAGTCCAAAATATTCTTAATAAAGTAATAAAGTAAATTTAACAATTTCTCTAAATAATATAAATATAAATGAATACTTAATATTAATAATATAATTTATTTATTCTTTATTTCAAAAAAAGTAATACAGTCATTTACTTTTCATTCCTTAATTGTTTTTCAACAATTCAAAAAAAAATTATTTTCATTTCATTTCATTTCTTCTTTATCATTTTATCTCTATTTATTTTCCTTTCCTTTCGTTTGCTTTTATTTATTTATTAGATCTATCTTTTATTACTTTATTTTATTATAGGGATATTAATATTTGTGAATCTTTATTTTTTGTTTATTTGTTTAAATTTACTTTTTCTATTCTAATGTAGAAACTTCCTAGCAAGCTGTCTGTAGTGTGTGAGAGGCACCCAAGATTTTCCCATAAAATTACCAAAACTCCTTACGAAATTCGATAACCCAACCCAACAAACAAAACAACGACACCGATCTCTGCTTGCTATGAATTTGTCGAAACCATCAACCATGAAAGCCTTCGTCACCCCAACAAAACAATCTCCATCGTCATCAAATTTCAAGGTTTAACTTTACTCTTCATATTTTTATTTCGTGTATGCACTCTTTTATGTTGATCTATTTAAGAAATTTGTAATTTTGTTAATTGACGCTTAATATTTTATATTTTGTGCACATGTGAAGAATAGATTGTTGGTCATGCCATTTCAGTCAACCAAACATTACTACCATCCAAAATGCTACAAGGTAATCAATTTTCTTTTATTTGTTTTTCTAGTACTTGGAATGTAATGTAGTTAATTATAAATAGTAAATTAAAATTAGTTGGTTTTATCCTAAGTGCGGGTAATTAGAAGACACGTTTAAGGTAATTAGAATGGGAACATGTATTAGATTTTGTTAGTTCGTTTGCATTATTAATGGTATTTTGTATTTTGATAGAAATATTGATAATAAGGTAACAAAATAAGCCTCAATGTCACGTTCATGATTTTGTTGTGGTATACTTCCTATTTTCTTCTCATCTCAAATTCACATGATTTTTGAGAATCAAGTATGATACAATTTTATGAAAGTCTAGAAATATTGTACAAGGTGTTTTATTTGAAGAAAGCTTGTACTTAAATGAACTTTAGAATTTGAATGCTTTTCAATATTTGCATCATATTACATTATGTCACGATAAGTTTGTAAGTTGTTTTCTTTTTAAATTTAAATTTTTACACTTTATTGTATTTACAAATTCAGGTCGTGGTTGCACCACCTACGACTATATTACAACCACCGCATCCACCATATCTGGCTGTAAGACCAGCACCACCAACTCAGGCTGTTAGACCAGTACTACCACCTCCACCACCTCGAGCTGTAAGACAAGCACCACCACCTCCACCTCCCTTTTTCTTCAGAAGTTTCGATATCTAACTACCAAGAGTCTCTTCAAAACCAACATCTTCTTCGTCGGAATGCAAATTGGAATCCAAAGCCACCCTGTTGTCGTCTTTTGATTGGTAAATATCGATTAAGGATTTGAATGTTAAGGCTCGCTTTTCACGACCATCCAAGTTGTATACTTTGGTTACTAACTGATATGTTATAGCATTAATATAATGCAAATACTTGTAGCTCTTTCCCTTCATATTCAACCTATATATAGATGAAACTGAATAAATTATACTTAAGAGACCTATATTACTAATTAACAACAAAATTTATAGGCTAGGAATTTGTATATACTCAATTCAGATAAATAGCTCATATAAAAATAATTTATAAGCATCGCCGAATAATTAATTGATTAATAAAAGTAAACAATTTGAGAATTAAGATCGGTATGAATGGACATAAAATTTGAAAATTAAGATCTCTAAACTAAACAAATGGATGATTTTATAAAATATAATGTAAATGAAATTTACGAGGAATGTAATTTGCTAAAGTTCAACTTACCTGAGTAATGATAACAGTGGAATCAGAGAGAGATGATGAAAGAGAAAGATGAAGTGAACTTAATGCTGCTATGTGGGATCATTCTAAAATTATATTTCAAGATAGAGCCCTACTAAACTTGTTGAGTGTTTTAAAAGTTTCAACTACTTGAAAAGGTACTACCAAAATAAGAACATAATAGAATAAAATATATGTACTTTTGTAGTGTTCGTGTTTATCAAATTTAACTTTAAATATTTACTAATTGAATGTGGTTCTTCTTTATTCTTTGTTTATTTAAAGTAATAATACTTCCAAACATTGAAAATTATATATTTTCCAAATAAGTCTCTAGGTCTTATAGAAGATTTATAATAATTCACCATTTGAAGAAACTTAAAAGCATTAAATGTCTTCTGGGCGAGTATTATGTAACTCTGATATTTTGGTGTATGAACTTACTATCTAAATTCAAGGTAACTATATAAATTTATAACAGAAAAATAAAAGAACAAAAATTTCCTTGTGATCATATGAAGATGGACTTATTCTACTAGGAGTCTTCTAGTTTGTGCATAAATCAATGTCATTATGGTGAGGAATGTGAATGATATTTTAGAAAGATAAAGTCATTATAGTCGGTATTATTAGGGGAAATTGGGTGGCTTCTTGATTGTGATTCTCAGTTTGAACATATTATGTAAACCATGTTTTTGTTTAATTTGGTAAGCAAATTAAAACTAATTGTCACTAAAGTCGTTAATTTTATTATGTATGTTTTTTTTAGGATTTTGATTGTTAATACCAAGTTATAATGTTGCCTACATCATTTGAGTTGGGGGAAAATGTTGAAGATTAGAAAGTAAGATTAGTGTTGGAAGAGGCATTTTCATAGAGAATTAGAAGATAAAAAATAATGGTTAATGTATTATAATTTTTGTTAAAAAGGTAAATTTTTTAGTAAAACCATATTAATTTTTATAGAAACACATTATCAAATTCTAAAGCTGGATAGAATATAAAATCCACAGACAAATTAATTACATAACGATAACAAAATTAAACGATACCTCATTCAATAATTGTCTTGTTCATCCATCAATCTAAAATATAAGTTACCAAAACTCTTTCCCTAAAGTAAAAACAAACCACACATTAATTGTAACTAGCATAGGATGGAAAATTCGTCAAGAGCTAAATAAATCTCTAATCCAACTTCCAGATTGGCCACTACTATAGAGGTTAATTAAGGGGTCGAGGAAAATGATAAAACTATAGGTAGAAACATGATGAAAAGAATAGATAAACTCATAAATATAGGTTAGTCTCATAGGAAAAAAATCTCTCTAACAACTTCAAGAAAACTTTCTTATTTTAGTTATTTAACATTCTTCTTCCTTTATTTTGTTTTCGGACCCAAAGGTAGGTCATCCAAAAAATGGTGTATTTACATAATTTGTATTAACGTTTACGCCTTGTGGAAGATTAATATTGGTCATCTCAACTTATGCATGACTTTTACTTTTTCTTTGGTCTAGAAGCCAATTATTGAGGTCTGAGAGCATACACTAAAATCTAGAAAAGATGTCGAGAGAGAAAAACTAAAGAAAAGGCAAAGAAAACTAAACACTACTATACTTAAACAAACAGTAAAAATCTAACGATATAGTCCCTGTCAGTGGTAGAGAGTGTGATATAAATCAACTCCAAAAGGAAGGTGACTTCCCGCAAGAGCATATTCCGTTGATAATTAATAAATTTTATAAATATAAGTGTTATCATCTCCACATGGACTATCAAGGTTATAATTGATATATTTGAGAGTATAGTATGTTAGTTGATAGATAAATGTTAATAAAAATAAAGAAATATTTATTTTGGTTTTAATTAAAAAGACTAAGTGAATTAAAGGAAAGAATAACTAAAGTTGAAATGCAAATGAAACTAATAAAGTAATATGAAATGGAACACAAAAATGATTAAGCCTTGTTATTAATCCCATATGTAGCTAATTATAACGATCATATGAATAAGAGGAATTGGTACTTTCACATTATACAGAATCTAATCTCTTCTTAATTAATCCCGATTAAATTAGAAGCTATCTTTCTATAGTTTGGACATAATTGGTTTGAATCCTAATGACGACTTGGTGGTTGGGGTTATATTGCAGGGAGTCGGAAGATGATTTGGATTACTTGTTTTGCTAATTGTGTAGTGGAAGGGAATTGAAAACTCCATCTATGTAGTAGTGTTGATTTGGGAAGCTGATATGGCAGGTTAGATGGACTGACAAGGATAAGCACGGTGATGCGGTTGGTTGATGCGGAGAGACTAATGGAGCATGAAACTAATGGACCTAGTTTAGCTTTATATTTTCTTTTCAATATAGATTCTTTTTTCTCATTCCTTTTTTAGTAAGTTATAAAGGTTGTTTGATTTCATTTTTTAGTAATAATTGTATTATGTTTTTTTGTGGAGTAAAGTACTTTTCAATAAACACCATTAAATTATTCTAATAACAAAAAAAGTGTGAAAATTACATTATAAAGATACTATACATAGAATGTTTCTTGTACTCATGAAAATATTATTATTTATATCATCTATGTTTATATTCTAAATTTTAAAAGAAAGGAAATAATTGTTCTAAATTAATCAGTCATTTATTTTGTTTTGATTTACTTTTTAATATTAGTAAAAAAATTAAAAGGATTAAATAATTATTTAGATTCTTTTAATAATGTATATTTTTTATCCTTTTGATTTAATGTTAATAAGATAAAAAAGGAAAATTTATGTATAATATAGTCCAAAATATTCTTAATAAAGTAATAAAGTAAATTTAACAATTTCTCTAAATAATATAAATATAAATGAATACTTAATATTAATAATATAATTTATTTATTCTTTATTTCAAAAAAAGTAATACAGTCATTTACTTTTCATTCCTTAATTGTTTTTCAACAATTCAAAAAAAAATTATTTTCTTTTCATTTCATTTCATTTCTTCTTTATCATTTTATCTCTATTTATTTTCCTTTCCTTTCGTTTGCTTTTATTTATTTATTAGATCTATCTTTTATTACTTTATTTTATTATAGGGATATTAATATTTGTGAATCTTTATTTATTGTTTATTTGTTTAAATTTACTGTTTCTATTCTAATGTAGAAACTTCCTAGCAAGCTGTCTGTAGTGTGTGAGAGGCACCCGAGATTTTCCCATAAAATTACCAAAACTCCTTAGGAAATTCGATAACCCAACCCAACAAACAAAACAACGACACCGATCTCTGCTTGCTATGAATTTGTCGAAACCATCAACCATGGAAGCCTTCGTCACCCCAACAAAACAATCTCCATCGTCATCAAATTTCAAGGTTTAACTTTACTCTTCATATTTTTATTTCCTGTATGCACTCTTTTATGTTGATCTATTTAAGAAATTTGTAATTTTGTTAATTGACGCTTAATATTTTATATTTTGTGCACATGTGAAGAATAGATTGTTGGTCATGCCATTTCAGTCAACCAAACATTACTACCATCCAAAATTCTACATGGTAATCAATTTTCTTTTATTTGTTTTTCTAGTACTTGGAATGTAATGTAGTTAATTATAAATAGAAAATTAAAATTAGTTGGTTTTGTCCTAAGTGCGGGTAATTGGAAGACACGTTTAAGATAATTAGAATGGGAACATGTATTAGATTTCGTTAGTTCATTTGCATTAATAATGGTATTTTGTATTTTGATAGCAATATTGATAATAAGGTAACGAAATAAGCCTCAATGTCACGTTCACGATTTTGTTGTGGTATACTTCCTATTTTCTTCTCATCTCAAATTCACATGATTTTTGAGAATCAAGTATGATACAATTTTATGAAAGTCTAGAAATATTGTACAAGGTATTTTATTTGAAGAAAGCTTGTACTTAAATGAACTTTAGAACTTGAATGCTTTTTAATATTTGCATCATATTACATTATGTCACGATAGGTTTGTAAGTTGTTTTCTTTTTAAATTTCAATTCTTACACTTTATTGTATTTACAAATTCAGGTCGTGGCTGCACCACCTACGACTGTATTACAACCACCACATCCACCACATCTGGCTGTAAGACCAGCACCACCAACTCAGGCTGTTAGACCAGTACTACCACCTCCACCACCTCGAGCTGTAAGACAAGCACCACCACCTCCACCTCCCTTTTTCTTCAGAAGTTTCGATATCTAACTACAAAGAGTCTCTTCAAAACCAACATCTTCTTCGTCGGAATGCAAATTGGAATCCAAAGCCACCCTTTTGTCGTCTTTTGATTGGTAAATGTCGATTAAGGATTTGAATGTTAAGGCTCGCTTTTCACGACCATCCAACTTGTATACTTTGGTTACTAACTGATATGTTATAGCATTAATATAATGCAAATACTTGTAGCTCTTTCCCTTCATATTCAACCTATATATAGATGAAACTGAATAAATTATACTTAAGAGACCTATATTACTAGTTAACAACAAAATTTATAGGCTAGGAATTTGTATATACTCAATTCACATAAATAGCTCATATAAAAATAATTTATAAGCATCGCCGAATAATTAATTGATTAATAAAAGTAAACAATTTGGGAATTAAGATCGGTATGAATGGACATAAAATTTGAAAATGAAGATCTCTAAACTAAACAAATGGATGATTTTATAAAATATAATGTAAATGAAATTTACGAGGAATGTAATTTGCTAAAGTTCAACTTACCTGAGTAATGATAACAGTGGAATCAGAGAGAGATGATGAAAGAGAAAGATGAAGTGAACTTAATGCTGCTATGTGGGATCATTCTAAAATTATATTTCAAGATAGAGCCCTACTAAACTTGTTGAGTGTTTTAAAAGTTTCAACTACTTGAAAAGGTACTACCAAAATAAGAACATAATAGAATAAAATATATGTACTTTTGTAGTGTTCGTGTTTATCAAATTTAACTTTAAATATTTACTAATTGAATGTGGTTCTTCTTTATTCTTTGTTTATTTAAAGTAATAATACTTCCAAACATTGAAAATTATATATTTGCCAAATAAGTCTCTAGGTCTTATAGAAGATTTATAATAATTCACCATTTGAAGAAACTTAAAAGCATTAAATGTCTTCTGGGCGAGTATTATGTAACTCTGATATTTTGGTGTATGAACTTACTATCTAAATTCAAGGTAACTACAGAAATTTATAACAGAAAAATAAAAGAACAAAAATTTCCTTGTGATCATATGAAGATGGACTTATTCTACTAGGAGTCTTCTAGTTTGTGCATAAATCAATGTCATTATGGTGACGAATGTGAATGATATTTTAGAAAGATAAAGTCATTATAGTCGGTATTATTAGGGGAAATTGGGTGGCTTCTTGATTGTGATTCTCAGTTTGAACATATTATGTAAACCATGTTTTTGTTTAATTTGGTAAGCAAATTAAAACTAATTGTCACTAAAATCGTTAATTTTATTATGTATGTTTTTTTTTAGGATTTTGATTGTTAATACCAAGTTATAATGTTGCCCACATCATTTGAGTTGGGGGAAAATGTTGAAGATTAGAAAGTAAGATTAGTGTTGGAAGAGGCATTTTCATATAGAATTAGAAGATAAAAAATAATGGTTAATGTATTATAATTTTTGTTAAAAAGGTAAATTTTTTAGTAAAACCATATTAATTTTTATAGAAACACATTATCAAATTCTAAAGCTGGATAGAATATAAAATCCACAGAAAAATTAATTACATAACGATAACAAAATTAAACGATACCTCATTCAATAATTGTCTTGTTCATCCATCAATCTAAAATATAAGTTACCAAAACTCTTTCCCTAAAGTAAAAAGCAAACCACACATTAATTGTAACTAGCATAGGATGGAAAATTCGTCAAGAGCTAAATAAATCTCTAATCCAACTTCCAGATTGGCCACTACTATAGAGGTTAATTAAGGGGTCGAGGAAATTGATAAAACTATAGGTAGAAACATGATGAAAAGAATAGATAAACTCATAAATATAGGTTAGTCTCATAGGAAAAAAATCTCTCTAACAACTTCAAGAAAACCTTCTTATTTTAGTTATTTAACATTCTTCTTCCTTCATTTTGTTTTCGGACCCAAAGGTAGGTCATCCAAAAAATGGTGTATTTACATAATTTGTATTAACGTTTACGCCTTGTGGAAGATAAATATTGGTCATCTCAACTTATGCATGACTTTTACTTTTTCTTTGGTCTAGAAGCCAATTATTGAGGTCTGAGAGCATACACTAAAATCTAGAAAAGATGTCGAGAGAGAAAAACTAAAGAAAAGGCAAAGAAAACTAAACACTACTATACTTAAACAAACAGTAAAAATCTAACGATATAGTCCCTGTCAGTGGTAGAGAGTGTGATATAAATCAACTCCAAAAGGAAGGTGACTTCCCGCAAGAGCATATTCCGTTGATAATTAATAAATTTGATAAATATAAGTGTTATCATCTCCACATGGACTATCAAGGTTATAATTGATATGTTTGAGAGTATAGTATATTATTTGAAAGATAAATGTTAATAAAAATAAAGAAATATTTATTTTGGTTTTAATTAAAAAGACTAAGTGAATTAAAGGAAAGAATAACTAAAGTTGAAATGCAAATGAAACTAATAAAGTAATATGAAATGGAACACAAAAATGATTAAGCCTTGTTATTAATCCCATATGTAGCTAATTATAACGATCATATGAATAAGGTGAATTGGTACTTTCACATTATACAGAATCTAATCTCTTCTTAATTAATCCCGATTAAATTAGAAGCTATCTTTCTATAGTTTGGACATAATTGGTTTGAATCCTAATGACGACTTGGTGGTTGGGGTTATATTGCAGGGAGTCAGAAGATAATTTGGATTACTTGTTTTGCTAATTGTGTAGTGGAAGGGAATTGAAAACTCCATCTATGTAGTAGTGTTGATTTGGGAACCTGATATGGCAGGTTAGATGGACTGACAAGGATAAGTACGGTGATGCGGTTGGTTGATGCGGAGAGACTAATGGAGCATGAAACTAATGGACCTAGTTTAGCTTTATATTTTCTTTTCAATATAGATTCTTTTTTCTCATTCCTTTTTTAGTAAGTTATAAAGGTTGTTTGATTTCATTTTTTAGTAATAATTGTATTATGTTTTTTTGTGGAGTAAAGTACTTTTCAATAAACACCATTAAATTATTCTAATAACAAAAAAAGTGTGAAAATTACATTATAAAGATACTATACATAGAATGTTTCTTGTACTCATGAAAATATTATTATTTATATCATCTATGTTTATATTCTAAATTTTAAAAGAAAGGAAATAATTGTTCTAAATTAATCAGTCATTTATTTTGTTTTGATTTACTTTTTAATATTAGTAAAAAAATTAAAAGGATTAAATAATTATTTAGATTCTTTTAATAATGTATATTTTTTATCCTTTTGATTTAATGTTAATAAGATAAAAAAGGAAAATTTATGTATAATATAGTCCAAAATATTCTTAATAAAGTAATAAAGTAAATTTAACAATTTCTCTAAATAATATAAATATAAATGAATACTTAATATTAATAATATAATTTATTTATTCTTTATTTCAAAAAAAGTAATACAGTCATTTACTTTTCATTCCTTAATTGTTTTTCAACAATTCAAAAAAAAATTATTTTCTTTTCATTTCATTTCTTCTTTATCATTTTATCTCTATTTATTTTCCTTTCCTTTCGTTTGCTTTTATTTATTTATTAGATCTATCTTTTATTACTTTATTTTATTATAGGGATATTAATATTTGTGAATCTTTATTTTTTGTTTATTTGTTTAAATTTACTTTTTCTATTCTAATGTAGAAACTTCCTAGCAAGCTGTCTGTAGTGTGTGAGAGTCACCCAAGATTTTCCCATAAAATTACCAAAACTCCTTACGAAATTCGATAACCCAACCCAACAAACAAAACAATGACACAGATCTCTACTTGCTATGAATTTGTCGAAACCATCAACCATGAAAGCCTTCGTCACCTCAAGAAAACAATCTCCGTCATCATCAAATTTCAAGGTTTAACTTTACTCTTCATATTTTTATTTCGTGTATGCACTCTTTTATGTTGATCTATTTAAGAAATTAGTAATTTTGTTAATTGACGCTTAATATTTCATATTTTGTGCACATGTGAAGAATAGATTGTTGGTCATGCCATTTCAGTCAACCAAACATTACTACCATCCAAAATGCTACAAGGTAATCAATTTTCTTTTATATGTTTTTCTAGTACTTGGAATGTAATGTAGTTAATTATAAATAGAAAATTAAAATTAGTTGGTTTTGTCCTAAGTTCGGGTAATTGGAAGACACGTTTAAGGTAATTAGATTGGGAACATGTATTAGATTTCGTTAGTTCATTTGCATTATTAATGGTATTTTGTATTTTGATAGCAATATTGATAATAAGGTACAAAATAAGCCTCAATGTCACGTTCACGATTTTGTTGTGGTATACTTCCTATTTTCTTCTCATCTCAAATTCACATGATTTTTGAGAATCAAGTATGATACAATTTTATGAAAGTCTAGAAATATTGTACAAGGTATTTTATTTGAAGAAAGCTTGTACTTAAATGAACTTTAGAACTTGAATGCTTTTTAATATTTGCATCATATTACATTATGTCACGATAAGTTTGTAAGTTGTTTTCTTTTTAAATTTCAATTCTTACACTTTATTGTATTTACAAATTCAGGTCGTGGCTGCACCACCTACGACTGTATTACAACCACCACATCCACCACATCTGGCTGTAAGACCAGCACCACCAACTCAGGTTGTTAGACCAGTACTACCACCTCCACCACCTCGAGCTGTAAGACAAGCACCACCACCTCCACCTCCCTTTTTCTTCAGAAGTTTCGATATCAAACTACCAAGAGTCTCTTCAAAACCAACATCTTCTTCGTCGGAATGCAAATTGGAATCCAAAGCCACCCTTTTGTCGTCTTTTGATTGGTAAATGTCGATTAAGGATTTGAATGTTAAGGCTCGCTTTTCACGACCATCCAACTTGTATACTTTGGTTACTAACTGATATGTTATAGCATTAATATAATGCAAATACTTGTAGCTCTTTCCCTTCATATTCAACCTATATATAGATGAAACTGAATAAATTATACTTAAGAGACCTATATTACTAATTAACAACAAAATTTATAGGCTAGGAATTTGTATATACTCAATTCAGATAAATAGCTCATATAAAAATAATTTATAAGCATCGCCGAATAATTAATTGATTAATAAAAGTAAACAATTTGGGAATTAAGATCGGTATGAATGGACATAAAATTTGAAAATGAAGATCTCTAAACTAAATAAATGGATGATTTTATAAAATATAATGTAAATGAAATTTACGAGGAATGTAATTTGCTAAAGTTCAACTTATCTGAGTAATGATAACAGTGGAATCAGAGACAGATGATGAAAGAGAAAGATGAAGTGAACTTAATGCTGCTATGTGGGATCATTTTAAAATTATATTTCAAGATAGAGCCCTAT
This sequence comes from Nemophila menziesii, assembly GCA_029959085.1. Classification (NCBI taxonomy): domain Eukaryota; kingdom Viridiplantae; phylum Streptophyta; class Magnoliopsida; order Boraginales; family Hydrophyllaceae; genus Nemophila; species Nemophila menziesii. The sequence goes on along the minus strand of JARWIR010000046.1, from coordinate 5,297,905 downwards.
TAAACTTCTTGAGTGTTTTAAAAGTTTCAACTACTTGAAAAGGTACTACCAAAATAAGAACATAATAGAATAAAATATATGTACTTTTGTAGTGTTCGTGTTTATTTAATTTAACTTTAAATATTTACTAATTGAATGTGGTTCTTCTTTATTCTTTGTTTATTTAAAGTAATAATACTTCCAAACATTGAAAATTATATATTTGCCAAATAAGTCTCTAGGTCTTATAGAAGATTTATAATAATTCACCATTTGAAGAAACTTAAAAGCATTAAATGTCTTCTGGGCGAGTATTATGTAACTCTGATATTTTGGTGTATGAACTTACTATCTAAATTCAAGGTAACTACAGAAATTTATAACAGAAAAATAAAAGAACAAAAATTTCCTTGTGATCATATGAAGATGGACTTATTCTACTAGGAGTCTTCTAGTTTGTGCATAAATCAATGTCATTATGGTGAGGAATATGAATGATATTTTAGAAAGATAAAGTCATTATAGTCGGTATTATTAGGGGAAATTGGGTGGCTTCTTGATTGTGATTCTCAGTTTGAACATATTATGTAAACCATGTTTTTGTTTAATTTGGTAAGCAAATTAAAACTAATTGTCACTAAAGTCGTTAATTTTATTATGTATGTTTTTTTTTAGGATTTTGATTGTTAATACCAAGTTATAATGTTGCCCACATCATTTGAGTTGGGGGAAAATGTTGAAGATTAGAAAGTAAGATTAGTGTTGGAAGAGGCATTTTCATAGAGAATTAGAAGATAAAAAATAATGGTTAATGTATTATAATTTTTGTTAAAAAGGTAATTTTTTAGTAAAACCATATTAATTTTTATAGAAACACATTATCAAATTCTAAAGCTGGATAGAATAAAAAATCCACAGAAAAATTAATTACATAACGATAACAAAATTAAACGATACCTCATTCAATAATTGTCTTGTTCATCCATCAATCTAAAATATAAGTTACCAAAACTCTTTCCCTAAAGTAAAAACAAACCACACATTAATTGTAACTAGCATAGGATGGAAAATTCGTCAAGAGCTAAATAAATCTCTAATCCAACTTCCAGATTGGCCACTACTATAGAGGTTAATTAAGGGGTCGAGGAAAATGATAAAACTATAGGTAGAAACATGATGAAAAGAATAGATAAACTCATAAATATAGGTTAGTCTCATAGGAAAAAAATCTCTCTAACAACTTCAAGAAAACCTTCTTATTTTAGTTATTTAACATTCTTCTTCCTTTATTTTGTTTTCGGACCCAAAGGTAGGTCATCCAAAAAATGGTGTATTTACATAATTTGTATTAACGTTTACGCCTTGTGGAAGATCAATATTGGTCATCTCAACTTATGCATGACTTTTACTTTTTCTTTGGTCTAGAAGCCAATTATTGAGGTCTGAGAGCATACACTAAAATCTAGAAAAGATGTCGAGAGAGAAAAACTAAAGAAAAGGCAAAGAAAACTAAACACTACTATACTTAAACAAACAGTAAAAATCCAACGATATAGTCCCTGTCAGTGGTAGCAGAAACTTGGTATCCCTAGAGTGTAGTATAAATCAACTCCAAAAGGAAGGTGACTTCCCGCAAGAGCATATTCTGTTGATAATTAATAAATTTGATAAATATAAGTGTTATCATCTCCACATGGACTATCAAGGTTATAATTGATATGTTTGAGAGTATAGTATGTTAGTTGATTGATTAATGTTATTAAAAATAAAGAAATATTTATTTTGGTTTTAATTAAAAAGACTAAGTGAATTAAAGGAAAGAATAACTAAAGTTTAAATGCAAATGAAACTAATAAAGTAATATGAAATGGAACAGAAAAATGATAAAGCCTTGCTATTAATCCCACATCTAGCTAATTATAACGATCATATGAACAAGGTGAATTGGTACTTTAACATTATACATAACCTAATCTCTTCTTAATTAGTCCTGATTAAATTAGAAGCTATCTTTCTATAGTTTGGACATAATTGGTTCAAATCCTAATGACGACTTGGTGGTTGGGGTTATATTGCAGGGAGTCAGGAGATAATTTGGATTACTTGTTTTGCTAATTGTGTAGTGGAAGGTGATTGAAAACTCCATCTATGTAGTAGTGTTGATTTGGGAAGCTGATATGGCAGGTTAGATGGACTGACAAGGATAAGTACGGTGATGTGGTTGGTTGATGCGGAGAGACTAATTGAGCATGAAACTAATGGACCAAGTTTAGCTTTATATTTTCTTTTCAATATAGATTCTTTTTTCTCATTCCTTTTTTAGTAAGTTATAAAGGTTGTTTGATTTCCTTTTTTAGTAATAATTGTATTATGTTTTTTTGTGGAGTAAAGTACTTTTCAATAACCACCATTAAATTATTCTAATAACAAAAAAAGTGTGAAAATTACATTATAAAGATACTATACATAGAATGTTTCTTGTACTCAAGAAAATATTATTATTTATATCATCTATGTTTATATTCTAAATTTTAAAAGAAAGGAAATAATTTTTCTAAATTAATCAGTCATTTATTTTGTTTTGATTTACTTTTTAATATTAGTAAAAAAATTAAAAGGATTAAATAATTATTTAGATTCTTTTAATAATGTATATTTTTTATCCTTTTGATTTAATGTTAATAAGATAAAAAAGGAAAATTTATGTATAATATAGTCCAAAATATTCTTAATAAAGTAATAAAGTAAATTTAACAATTTCTCTAAATAATATAAATATAAATGAATACTTAATATTAATAATATAATTTATTTATTCTTTATTTCAAAAAAAGTAATACAGTCATTTACTTTTCATTCCTTAATTGTTTTTCAACAATTCAAAAAAAAAATTATTTTCTTTTCATTTCATTTCTTCTTTATCATTTTATCTCTATTTATTTTCCTTTCCTTTCGTTTGCTTTTATTTATTTATTAGATCTATCTTTTATTACTTTATTTTATTATAGGGATATTAATATTTGTGAATCTTTATTTTTTGTTTATTTGTTTAAATTTACTTTTTCTATTCTAATGTAGAAACTTCCTAGCAAGCTGTCTGTAGTGTGTGAGAGTCACCCAAGATTTTCCCATAAAATTACCAAAACTCCTTACGAAATTCGATAACCCAACCCAACAAACAAAACAATGACACAGATCTCTACTTGCTATGAATTTGTCGAAACCATCAACCATGAAAGCCTTCGTCACCTCAAGAAAACAATCTCCGTCATCATCAAATTTCAAGGTTTAACTTTACTCTTCATATTTTTATTTCGTGTATGCACTCTTTTATGTTGATCTATTTAAGAAATTAGTAATTTTGTTAATTGACGCTTAATATTTCATATTTTGTGCACATGTGAAGAATAGATTGTTGGTCATGCCATTTCAGTCAACCAAACATTACTACCCTCCAAAATGCTACAAGGTAATCAATTTTCTTTTATATGTTTTTCTAGTACTTGGAATGTAATGTAGTTAATTATAAATAGAAAATTAAAATTAGTTGGTTTTGTCCTAAGTGCGGGTAATTGGAAGACACGTTTAAGGTAATTAGAATGGGAACATGTATTAGATTTCGTTAGTTCATTTGCATTATTAATGGTATTTTGTATTTTGATAGCAATATTGATAATAAGGTACAAAATAAGCCTCAATGTCACATTCACGATTTTGTTGTGGTATACTTCCTATTTTCTTCTCATCTCAAATTCACATGATTTTTGAGAATCAAGTATGATACAATTTTATGAAAGTCTAGAAATATTGTACAAGGTATTTTATTTGAAGAAAGCTTGTACTTAAATGAACTTTAGAACTTGAATGCTTTTTAATATTTGCATCATATTACATTATGTCACGATAAGTTTGTAAGTTGTTTTCTTTTTAAATTTCAATTCTTACACTTTATTGTATTTACAAATTCAGGTCGTGGCTGCACCACCTACGACTGTATTACAACCACCACATCCACCACATCTGGCTGTAAGACCAGCACCACCAACTCAGGCTGTTAGACCAGTACTACCACCTCCACCACCTCGAGCTGTAAGACAAGCACCACCACCTCCACCTCCCTTTTTCTTCAGAAGTTTCGATATCTAACTACCAAGAGTCTCTTCAAAACCAACATCTTCTTCGTCGGAATGAAAATTGGAATCCAAAGCCACCCTTTTGTCGTCTTTTGATTGGTAAATGTCGATTAAGGATTTGAATGTTAAGGCTCGCTTTTCACGACCATCCAACTTGTATACTTTGGTTACTAACTGATATGTTATAGCATTAATATAATGCAAATACTTGTAGCTCTTTCCCTTCATATTCAACCTATATATAGATGAAACTGAATAAATTATACTTAAGAGACCTATATTACTAATTAACAACAAAATTTATAGGCTAGGAATTTGTATATACTCAATTCAGATAAATAGCTCATATAAAAATAATTTATAAGCATCGCCGAATAATTAATTGATTAATAAAAGTAAACAATTTGGGAATTAAGTCAGTATGAATGGACATAAAATTTGAAAATGAAGATCTCTAAACTAAATAAATGGATGATTTTATAAAATATAATGTAAATGAAATTTACGAGGAATGTAATTTGCTAAAGTTCAACTTATCTGATTAATGATAACAGTGGAATCAGAGACAGATGATGAAAGAGAAAGATGAAGTGAACTTAATGCTGCTATGTGGGATCATTTTAAAATTATATTTCAAGATAGAGCCCTACTAAACTTCTTGAGTGTTTTAAAAGTTTCAACTACTTGAAAAGGTACTACCAAAATAAGAACATAATAGAATAAAATATATGTACTTTTGTAGTGTTCGTGTTTATTTAATTTAACTTTAAATATTTACTAATTGAATGTGGTTCTTCTTTATTCTTTGTTTATTTAAAGTAATAATACTTCCAAACATTGAAAATTATATATTTGCCAAATAAGTCTCTAGGTCTTATAGAAGATTTATAATAATTCACCATTTGAAGAAACTTAAAAGCATTAAATGTCTTCTGGGCGAGTATTATGTAACTCTGATATTTTGGTGTATGAACTTACTATCTAAATTCAAGGTAACTACAGAAATTTATAACAGAAAAATAAAAGAACAAAAATTTCCTTGTGATCATATGAAGATGGACTTATTCTACTAGGAGTCTTCTAGTTTGTGCTTAAATCAATGTCATTATGGTGAGGAATATGAATGATATTTTAGAAAGATAAAGTCATTATAGTCGGTATTATTAGGGGAAATTGGGTGGCTTCTTGATTGTGATTCTCAGTTTGAACATATTATGTAAACCATGTTTTTGTTTAATTTGGTAAGCAAATTAAAACTAATTGTCACTAAAGTCGTTAATTTTATTATGTATGTTTTTTTTTAGGATTTTGATTGTTAATACCAAGTTATAATGTTGCCCACATCATTTGAGTTGGGGGAAAATGTTGAAGATTAGAAAGTAAGATTAGTGTTGGAAGAGGCATTTTCATAGAGAATTAGAAGATAAAAAATAATGGTTAATGTATTATAATTTTTGTTAAAAAGGTAAATTTTTTAGTCAAACCATATTAATTTTTATAGAAACACATTATCAAATTCTAAAGCTGGATAGAATAAAAAATCCACAGAAAAATTAATTACATAACGATAACAAAATTAAACGATACCTCATTCAATAATTGTCTTGTTCATCCATCAATCTAAAATATAAGTTACCAAAACTCTTTCCCTAAAGTAAAAACAAACCACACATTAATTGTAACTAGCATAGGATGGAAAATTCGTCAAGAGCTAAATAAATCTCTAATCCAACTTCCAGATTGGCCACTACTATAGAGGTTAATTAAGGGGTCGAGGAAAATGATAAAACTATAGGTAGAAACATGATGAAAAGAATAGATAAACTCATAAATATAGGTTAGTCTCATAGGAAAAAAATCTCTCTAACAACTTCAAGAAAACCTTCTTATTTTAGTTATTTAACATTCTTCTTCCTTTATTTTGTTTTCGGACCCAAAGGTAGGTCATCCAAAAAATGGTGTATTTACATAATTTGTATTAACGTTTACGCCTTGTGGAAGATCAATATTGGTCATCTCAACTTATGCATGACTTTTACTTTTTCTTTGGTCTAGAAGCCAATTATTGAGGTCTGAGAGCATACACTAAAATCTAGAAAAGATGTCGAGAGAGAAAAACTAAAGAAAAGGCAAAGAAAACTAAACACTACTATACTTAAACAAACAGTAAAAATCTAACGATATAGTCCCTGTCAGTGGTAGCAGAAACTTGGTATCCCTAGAGTGTAGTATAAATCAACTCCAAAAGGAAGGTGACTTCCCGCAAGAGCATATTCTGTTGATAATTAATAAATTTAATAAATATAAGTGTTATCATCTCCACATGGACTATCAAGGTTATAATTGATATGTTTGAGAGTATAGTATGTTAGTTGATTGATTAATGTTATTAAAAATAAAGAAATATTTATTTTGGTTTTAATTAAAAAGACTAAGTGAATTAAAGGAAAGAATAACTAAAGTTTAAATGCAAATGAAACTAATAAAGTAATATGAAATGGAACAGAAAAATGATAAAGCCTTGCTATTAATCCCACATCTAGCTAATTATAACGATCATATGAATAAGGTGAATTGGTACTTTAACATTATACATAACCTAATCTCTTCTTAATTAATCCTGATTAAATTAGAAGCTATCTTTCTATAGTTTGGACATAATTGGTTCAAATCCTAATGACGACTTGGTGGTTGGGGTTATATTGCAGGGAGTCAGGAGATAATTTGGATTACTTGTTTTGCTAATTGTGTAGTGGAAGGTGATTGAAAACTCCATCTATGTAGTAGTGTTGATTTGGGAAGCTGATATGGCAGGTTAGATGGACTGACAAGGATAAGTACGGTGATGTGGTTGGTTGATGCGGAGAGACTAATTGAGCATGAAACTATTGGACCAAGTTTAGCTTTATATTTTCTTTTCAATATAGATTCTTTTTTCTCATTCCTTTTTTAGTAAGTTATAAAGGTTGTTTGATTTCCTTTTTTAGTAATAATTGTATTATGTTTTTTTGTGGGGTAAAGTACTTTTCAATAACCACCATTAAATTATTCTAATAACAAAAAAAGTGTGAAAATTACATTATAAAGATACTATACATAGAATGTTTCTTGTACTCATGAAAATATTATTATTTATATCATCTATGTTTATATTCTAAATTTTAAAAGAAAGGAAATAATTTTTCTAAATTAATCAGTCATTTATTTTGTTTTGATTTACTTTTTAATATTAGTAAAAAATTAAAAGGATTAAATAATTATTTAGATTCTTTTAATAATGTATATTTTTTATCCTTTTGATTTAATGTTAATAAGATAAAAAAGGAAAATTTATGTATAATATAGTCCAAAATATTCTTAATAAAATAATAAAGTAAATTTAACAATTTCTCTAAATAATATAAATATAAATGAATATTTAATATTAATAATATAATTTATTTATTCTTTATTTCAAAAAAAGTAATACAGTCATTTACTATTCATTCCTTAATTGTTTTTCAACAATTCAAAAAAAATTATTTTCTTTTCATTTCATTTCTTCTTTATCATTTTATCTCTATTTATTTTCCTTTCCTTTCGTTTGCTTTTATTTATTTATTAGATCTATCTTTTATTACTTTGTTTTATTATAGGGATATTAATATTTGTGAATCTTTATTTTTTGTTTATTTGTTTAAATTTACTTTTTCTATTCTAATGTAGAAACTTCCTAGCAAGCTGTCTGTAGTGTGTGAGAGGCACCCAAGATTTTCCCATAAAATTACCAAAACTCCTTACGAAATTCGATAACCCAACCCAACAAACAAAACAATGACACAGATCTCTACTTGCTATGAATTTGACGAAACCATCAACCATGAAAGCCTTCGTCACCTCAAGAAAACAATCTCCATCATCATCAAATTTCAAGGTTTAACTTTACTCTTCATATTTTTATTTCGTGTATGCACTCTTTTATGTTGATCTATTTAAGAAATTAGTAATTTTGTTAATTGACGCTTAATATTTCATATTTTGTGCACATGTGAAGAATAGATTGTTGGTCATGCCATTTCAGTCAACCAAACATTACTACCATCCAAAATGCTACAAGGTAATCAATTTTCTTTTATATGTTTTTCTAGTACTTGGAATGTAATGTAGTTAATTATAAATAGAAAATTAAAATTAGTTGGTTTTGTCCTAAGTGCGGGTAATTGGAAGACACATTTAAGGTAATTAGAATGGGAACATGTATTAGATTTCGTTAGTTCATTTGCATTATTAATGGTATTTTGTATTTTGATAGCAATATTGATAATAAGGTAACAAAATAAGCCTCAATGTCACGTTCACGATTTTGTTGTGGTATACTTCCTATTTTCTTCTCATCTCAAATTCACATGATTTTTGAGAATCAAGTATGATACAATTTTATGAAAGTCTAGAAATATTGTACAAGGTATTTTATTTGAAGAAAGCGTGTACTTAAATGAACTTTAGAACTTGAATGCTTTTTAATATTTGCATCATATTACATTATGTCACAATAAGTTTGTAAGTTGTTTTCTTTTTAAATTTCAATTCTTACACTTTATTGTATTTACAAATTCAGGTCGTGGCTGCACCACCTACGACTGTATTACAACCACCACATCCACCACATCTGGCTGTAAGACCAGCACCACCAACTCAGGCTGTTAGACCAGTACTACCACCTCCACCACCTCGAGCTGTAAGACAAGCACCACCACCTCCACCTCCCTTTTTCTTCAGAAGTTTCGATATCTAACTACCAAGAGTCTCTTCAAAACCAACATCTTCTTCGTCGGAATGCAAATTGGAATCCAAAGCCACCCTTTTGTCGTCTTTTGATTGGTAAATGTCGATTAAGGATTTGAATATTAAGGCTCGCTTTTCACGACCATCCAAGTTGTATACTTTGGTTACTAACTGATATGTTATAGCATTAATATAATGCAAATACTTGTAGCTCTTTCCCTTCATATTCAACCTATATATAGATGAAACTGAATAAATTATACTTAAGAGACCTATATTACTAATTAACATCAAAATTTATAGGCTATGAATTTGTATATACTCAATTCAGATAAATAGCTCATATAAATAATTTATAAGCATCGCAAAATAATTAATTGATTAATAAAAGTAAACAATTTGGGAATTAAGATCGGTATGAATGGACATAAAATTTGAAAATGAAGATCTCTAAACTAAATAAATGGATGATTTTATAAAATATAATGTAAATGAAATTTACGAGGAATGTAATTTGCTAAAGTTCAACTTACCTGAGTAATGATAACAGTGGAATCAGAGAGAGATGATGAAAGAGAAAGATGAAGTGAACTTAATGCTGCTATGTGGGATCATTCTAAAATTATATTTCAAGATAGAGCCCTACTAAACTTCTTGAGTGTTTTAAAAGTTTCAACTACTTGAAAAGGTACTACCAAAATAAGAACATAATAGAATAAAATATATGTACTTTTGTAGTGTTCGTGTTTATTTAATTTAACTTTAAATATTTACTAATTGAATGTGGTTCTTCTTTATTCTTTGTTTATTTAAAGTAATAATACTTCCAAACATTGAAAATTATATATTTTCCAAATAAGTCTCTAGGTCTTATAGAAGATTTATAATAATTCACCATTTGAAGAAACTTAAAAGCATTACATGTCTTCTGGGCGAGTATTATGTAACTCTGATATTTTGGTGTATGAACTTACTATCTAAATTCAAGGTAACTATAGAAATTTATAACAGAAAAATAAAAGAACAAAAATTTCCTTGTGATCATATGAAGATGGACTTATTCTACTAGGAGTCTTCTAGTTTGTGCATAAATCAATGTCATTATGGTGAGGAATATGAATGATATTTTAGAAAGATAAAGTCATTATAGTCGGTATTATTAGGAGAAATTGGGTGGCTTCTTGATTGTGATTCTCAGTTTGAACATATTATGTAAACCATGTTTTTGTTTAATTTGGTAAGCAAATTAAAACTAATTGTCACTAAAGTCGTTAATTTTATTATGTATGTTTTTTTTTAGGATTTTGATTGTTAATACCAAGTTATAATGTTGCCCACATCATTTGAGTTGGGGGAAAATGTTGAAGATTAGAAAGTAAGATTAGTGTTGGAAAAGGCATTTTCATAGAGAATTAGAAGATAAAAAATAATGGTTAATGTATTATAATTTTTGTTAAAAAGGTTAATTTTTTAGTAAAACCATATTAATTTTTATAGAAACACATTATCAAATTCTAAAGCTGGATAGAATAAAAAATCCACAGAAAAATTAATTACATAACGATAACAAAATTAAACGATACCTCATTCAATAATTGTCTTGTTCATCCATCAATCTAAAATATAAGTTACCAAAACTCTTTCCCTAAAGTAAAAACAAACCACACATTAATTGTAACTAGCATAGGATGGAAAATTCGTCAAGAGCTAAATAAATCTCTAATCCAACTTCCAGATTGGCCACTACTATAGAGGTTAATTAAGGGGTCGAGGAAAATGATAAAACTATAGGTAGAAACATGATGAAAAGAATAGATAAACTCATAAATATAGGTTAGTCTCATAGGAAAAAAATCTCTCTAACAACTTCAAGAAAACCTTCTTATTTTAGTTATTTAACATTCTTCTTCCTTTATTTTGTTTTCGGACCCAAAGGTAGGTCATCCAAAAAATGGTGTATTTACATAATTTGTATTAACGTTTACGCCTTGTGGAAGATCAATATTGGTCATCTCAACTTATGCATGACTTTTACTTTTTCTTTGGTCTAGAAGCCAATTATTGAGGTCTGAGAGCATACACTAAAATCTAGAAAAGATGTCGAGAGAGAAAAACTAAAGAAAAGGCAAAGAAAACTAAACACTACTATACTTAAACAAACAGTAAAAATCCAACGATATAGTCCCTGTCAGTGGTAGCAGAAACTTGGTATCCCTAGAGTGTAGTATAAATCAACTCCAAAAGGAAGGTGACTTCCCGCAAGAGCATATTCTGTTGATAATTAATAAATTTGATAAATATAAGTGTTATCATCTCCACATGGACTATCAAGGTTATAATTGATATGTTTGAGAGTATAGTATGTTAGTTGATTGATTAATGTTATTAAAAATAAAGAAATATTTATTTTGGTTTTAATTAAAAAGACTAAGTGAATTAAAGGAAAGAATAACTAAAGTTTAAATGCAAATGAAACTAATAAAGTAATATGAAATGGAACAGAAAAATGATAAAGCCTTGCTATTAATCCCACATCTAGCTAATTATAACGATCATATGAACAAGGTGAATTGGTACTTTAACATTATACATAACCTAATCTCTTCTTAATTAGTCCTGATTAAATTAGAAGCTATCTTTCTATAGTTTGGACATAATTGGTTCAAATCCTAATGACGACTTGGTGGTTGGGGTTATATTGCAGGGAGTCAGGAGATAATTTGGATTACTTGTTTTGCTAATTGTGTAGTGGAAGGTGATTGAAAACTCCATCTATGTAGTAGTGTTGATTTGGGAAGCTGATATGGCAGGTTAGATGGACTGACAAGGATAAGTACGGTGATGTGGTTGGTTGATGCGGAGAGACTAATTGAGCATGAAACTAATGGACCAAGTTTAGCTTTATATTTTCTTTTCAATATAGATTCTTTTTTCTCATTCCTTTTTTAGTAAGTTATAAAGGTTGTTTGATTTCCTTTTTTAGTAATAATTGTATTATGTTTTTTTGTGGAGTAAAGTACTTTTCAATAACCACCATTAAATTATTCTAATAACAAAAAAAGTGTGAAAATTACATTATAAAGATACTATACATAGAATGTTTCTTGTACTCAAGAAAATATTATTATTTATATCATCTATGTTTATATTCTAAATTTTAAAAGAAAGGAAATAATTTTTCTAAATTAATCAGTCATTTATTTTGTTTTGATTTACTTTTTAATATTAGTAAAAAAATTAAAAGGATTAAATAATTATTTAGATTCTTTTAATAATGTATATTTTTTATCCTTTTGATTTAATGTTAATAAGATAAAAAAGGAAAATTTATGTATAATATAGTCCAAAATATTCTTAATAAAGTAATAAAGTAAAAATAACAATTTCTCTAAATAATATAAATATAAATGAATACTTAATATTAATAATATAATTTATTTATTCTTTATTTCAAAAAAAGTAATACAGTCATTTACTTTTCATTCCTTAATTGTTTTTCAACAATTCAAAAAAAAAATTATTTTCTTTTCATTTCATTTCTTCTTTATCATTTTATCTCTATTTATTTTCCTTTCCTTTCGTTTGCTTTTATTTATTTATTAGATCTATCTTTTATTACTTTATTTTATTATAGGGATATTAATATTTGTGAATCTTTATTTTTTGTTTATTTGTTTAAATTTACTTTTTCTATTCTAATGTAGAAACTTCCTAGCAAGCTGTCTGTAGTGTGTGAGAGTCACCCAAGATTTTCCCATAAAATTACCAAAACTCCTTACGAAATTCGATAACCCAACCCAACAAACAAAACAATGACACAGATCTCTACTTGCTATGAATTTGTCGAAACCATCAACCATGAAAGCCTTCGTCACCTCAAGAAAACAATCTCCGTCATCATCAAATTTCAAGGTTTAACTTTACTCTTCATATTTTTATTTCGTGTATGCACTCTTTTATGTTGATCTATTTAAGAAATTAGTAATTTTGTTAATTGACGCTTAATATTTCATATTTTGTGCACATGTGAAGAATAGATTGTTGGTCATGCCATTTCAGTCAACCAAACATTACTACCCTCCAAAATGCTACAAGGTAATCAATTTTCTTTTATATGTTTTTCTAGTACTTGGAATGTAATGTAGTTAATTATAAATAGAAAATTAAAATTAGTTGGTTTTGTCCTAAGTGCGGGTAATTGGAAGACACGTTTAAGGTAATTAGAATGGGAACATGTATTAGATTTCGTTAGTTCATTTGCATTATTAATGGTATTTTGTATTTTGATAGCAATATTGATAATAAGGTACAAAATAAGCCTCAATGTCACATTCACGATTTTGTTGTGGTATACTTCCTATTTTCTTCTCATCTCAAATTCACATGATTTTTGAGAATCAAGTATGATACAATTTTATGAAAGTCTAGAAATATTGTACAAGGTATTTTATTTGAAGAAAGCTTGTACTTAAATGAACTTTAGAACTTGAATGCTTTTTAATATTTGCATCATATTACATTATGTCACGATAAGTTTGTAAGTTGTTTTCTTTTTAAATTTCAATTCTTACACTTTATTGTATTTACAAATTCAGGTCGTGGCTGCACCACCTACGACTGTATTACAACCACCACATCCACCACATCTGGCTGTAAGACCAGCACCACCAACTCAGGCTGTTAGACCAGTACTACCACCTCCACCACCTCGAGCTGTAAGACAAGCACCACCACCTCCACCTCCCTTTTTCTTCAGAAGTTTCGATATCTAACTACCAAGAGTCTCTTCAAAACCAACATCTTCTTCGTCGGAATGAAAATTGGAATCCAAAGCCACCCTTTTGTCGTCTTTTGATTGGTAAATGTCGATTAAGGATTTGAATGTTAAGGCTCGCTTTTCACGACCATCCAACTTGTATACTTTGGTTACTAACTGATATGTTATAGCATTAATATAATGCAAATACTTGTAGCTCTTTCCCTTCATATTCAACCTATATATAGATGAAACTGAATAAATTATACTTAAGAGACCTATATTACTAATTAACAACAAAATTTATAGGCTAGGAATTTGTATATACTCAATTCAGATAAATAGCTCATATAAAAATAATTTATAAGCATCGCCGAATAATTAATTGATTAATAAAAGTAAACAATTTGGGAATTAAGTCAGTATGAATGGACATAAAATTTGAAAATGAAGATCTCTAAACTAAATAAATGGATGATTTTATAAAATATAATGTAAATGAAATTTACGAGGAATGTAATTTGCTAAAGTTCAACTTATCTGATTAATGATAACAGTGGAATCAGAGACAGATGATGAAAGAGAAAGATGAAGTGAACTTAATGCTGCTATGTGGGATCATTTTAAAATTATATTTCAAGATAGAGCCCTACTAAACTTCTTGAGTGTTTTAAAAGTTTCAACTACTTGAAAAGGTACTACCAAAATAAGAACATAATAGAATAAAATATATGTACTTTTGTAGTGTTCGTGTTTATTTAATTTAACTTTAAATATTTACTAATTGAATGTGGTTCTTCTTTATTCTTTGTTTATTTAAAGTAATAATACTTCCAAACATTGAAAATTATATATTTGCCAAATAAGTCTCTAGGTCTTATAGAAGATTTATAATAATTCACCATTTGAAGAAACTTAAAAGCATTAAATGTCTTCTGGGCGAGTATTATGTAACTCTGATATTTTGGTGTATGAACTTACTATCTAAATTCAAGGTAACTACAGAAATTTATAACAGAAAAATAAAAGAACAAAAATTTCCTTGTGATCATATGAAGATGGACTTATTCTACTAGGAGTCTTCTAGTTTGTGCTTAAATCAATGTCATTATGGTGAGGAATATGAATGATATTTTAGAAAGATAAAGTCATTATAGTCGGTATTATTAGGGGAAATTGGGTGGCTTCTTGATTGTGATTCTCAGTTTGAACATATTATGTAAACCATGTTTTTGTTTAATTTGGTAAGCAAATTAAAACTAATTGTCACTAAAGTCGTTAATTTTATTATGTATGTTTTTTTTTAGGATTTTGATTGTTAATACCAAGTTATAATGTTGCCCACATCATTTGAGTTGGGGGAAAATGTTGAAGATTAGAAAGTAAGATTAGTGTTGGAAGAGGCATTTTCATAGAGAATTAGAAGATAAAAAATAATGGTTAATGTATTATAATTTTTGTTAAAAAGGTAAATTTTTTAGTAAAACCATATTAATTTTTATAGAAACACATTATCAAATTCTAAAGCTGGATAGAATAAAAAATCCACAGAAAAATTAATTACATAACGATAACAAAATTAAACGATACCTCATTCAATAATTGTCTTGTTCATCCATCAATCTAAAATATAAGTTACCAAAACTCTTTCCCTAAAGTAAAAACAAACCACACATTAATTGTAACTAGCATAGGATGGAAAATTCGTCAAGAGCTAAATAAATCTCTAATCCAACTTCCAGATTGGCCACTACTATAGAGGTTAATTAAGGGGTCGAGGAAAATGATAAAACTATAGGTAGAAACATGATGAAAAGAATAGATAAACTCATAAATATAGGTTAGTCTCATAGGAAAAAAATCTCTCTAACAACTTCAAGAAAACCTTCTTATTTTAGTTATTTAACATTCTTCTTCCTTTATTTTGTTTTCGGACCCAAAGGTAGGTCATCCAAAAAATGGTGTATTTACATAATTTGTATTAACGTTTACGCCTTGTGGAAGATCAATATTGGTCATCTCAACTTATGCATGACTTTTACTTTTTCTTTGGTCTAGAAGCCAATTATTGAGGTCTGAGAGCATACACTAAAATCTAGAAAAGATGTCGAGAGAGAAAAACTAAAGAAAAGGCAAAGAAAACTAAACACTACTATACTTAAACAAACAGTAAAAATCTAACGATATAGTCCCTGTCAGTGGTAGCAGAAACTTGGTATCCCTAGAGTGTAGTATAAATCAACTCCAAAAGGAAGGTGACTTCCCGCAAGAGCATATTCTGTTGATAATTAATAAATTTAATAAATATAAGTGTTATCATCTCCACATGGACTATCAAGGTTATAATTGATATGTTTGAGAGTATAGTATGTTAGTTGATTGATTAATGTTATTAAAAATAAAGAAATATTTATTTTGGTTTTAATTAAAAAGACTAAGTGAATTAAAGGAAAGAATAACTAAAGTTTAAATGCAAATGAAACTAATAAAGTAATATGAAATGGAACAGAAAAATGATAAAGCCTTGCTATTAATCCCACATCTAGCTAATTATAACGATCATATGAATAAGGTGAATTGGTACTTTAACATTATACATAACCTAATCTCTTCTTAATTAATCCTGATTAAATTAGAAGCTATCTTTCTATAGTTTGGACATAATTGGTTCAAATCCTAATGACGACTTGGTGGTTGGGGTTATATTGCAGGGAGTCAGGAGATAATTTGGATTACTTGTTTTGCTAATTGTGTAGTGGAAGGTGATTGAAAACTCCATCTATGTAGTAGTGTTGATTTGGGAAGCTGATATGGCAGGTTAGATGGACTGACAAGGATAAGTACGGTGATGTGGTTGGTTGATGCGGAGAGACTAATTGAGCATGAAACTATTGGACCAAGTTTAGCTTTATATTTTCTTTTCAATATAGATTCTTTTTTCTCATTCCTTTTTTAGTAAGTTATAAAGGTTGTTTGATTTCCTTTTTTAGTAATAATTGTATTATGTTTTTTTGTGGGGTAAAGTACTTTTCAATAACCACCATTAAATTATTCTAATAACAAAAAAAGTGTGAAAATTACATTATAAAGATACTATACATAGAATGTTTCTTGTACTCATGAAAATATTATTATTTATATCATCTATGTTTATATTCTAAATTTTAAAAGAAAGGAAATAATTTTTCTAAATTAATCAGTCATTTATTTTGTTTTGATTTACTTTTTAATATTAGTAAAAAATTAAAAGGATTAAATAATTATTTAGATTCTTTTAATAATGTATATTTTTTATCCTTTTGATTTAATGTTAATAAGATAAAAAAGGAAAATTTATGTATAATATAGTCCAAAATATTCTTAATAAAATAATAAAGTAAATTTAACAATTTCTCTAAATAATATAAATATAAATGAATATTTAATATTAATAATATAATTTATTTATTCTTTATTTCAAAAAAAGTAATACAGTCATTTACTATTCATTCCTTAATTGTTTTTCAACAATTCAAAAAAAAATTATTTTCTTTTCATTTCATTTCTTCTTTATCATTTTATCTCTATTTATTTTCCTTTCCTTTCGTTTGCTTTTATTTATTTATTAGATCTATCTTTTATTACTTTGTTTTATTATAGGGATATTAATATTTGTGAATCTTTATTTTTTGTTTATTTGTTTAAATTTACTTTTTCTATTCTAATGTAGAAACTTCCTAGCAAGCTGTCTGTAGTGTGTGAGAGGCACCCAAGATTTTCCCATAAAATTACCAAAACTCCTTACGAAATTCGATAACCCAACCCAACAAACAAAACAATGACACAGATCTCTACTTGCTATGAATTTGACGAAACCATCAACCATGAAAGCCTTCGTCACCTCAAGAAAACAATCTCCATCATCATCAAATTTCAAGGTTTAACTTTACTCTTCATATTTTTATTTCGTGTATGCACTCTTTTATGTTGATCTATTTAAGAAATTAGTAATTTTGTTAATTGACGCTTAATATTTCATATTTTGTGCACATGTGAAGAATAGATTGTTGGTCATGCCATTTCAGTCAACCAAACATTACTACCATCCAAAATGCTACAAGGTAATCAATTTTCTTTTATATGTTTTTCTAGTACTTGGAATGTAATGTAGTTAATTATAAATAGAAAATTAAAATTAGTTGGTTTTGTCCTAAGTGCGGGTAATTGGAAGACACATTTAAGGTAATTAGAATGGGAACATGTATTAGATTTCGTTAGTTCATTTGCATTATTAATGGTATTTTGTATTTTGATAGCAATATTGATAATAAGGTAACAAAATAAGCCTCAATGTCACGTTCACGATTTTGTTGTGGTATACTTCCTATTTTCTTCTCATCTCAAATTCACATGATTTTTGAGAATCAAGTATGATACAATTTTATGAAAGTCTAGAAATATTGTACAAGGTATTTTATTTGAAGAAAGCGTGTACTTAAATGAACTTTAGAACTTGAATGCTTTTTAATATTTGCATCATATTACATTATGTCACAATAAGTTTGTAAGTTGTTTTCTTTTTAAATTTCAATTCTTACACTTTATTGTATTTACAAATTCAGGTCGTGGCTGCACCACCTACGACTGTATTACAACCACCACATCCACCACATCTGGCTGTAAGACCAGCACCACCAACTCAGGCTGTTAGACCAGTACTACCACCTCCACCACCTCGAGCTGTAAGACAAGCACCACCACCTCCACCTCCCTTTTTCTTCAGAAGTTTCGATATCTAACTACCAAGAGTCTCTTCAAAACCAACATCTTCTTCGTCGGAATGCAAATTGGAATCCAAAGCCACCCTTTTGTCGTCTTTTGATTGGTAAATGTCGATTAAGGATTTGAATGTTAAGGCTCGCTTTTCACGACCATCCAAGTTGTATACTTTGGTTACTAACTGATATGTTATAGCATTAATATAATGCAAATACTTGTAGCTCTTTCCCTTCATATTCAACCTATATATAGATGAAACTGAATAAATTATACTTAAGAGACCTATATTACTAATTAACATCAAAATTTATAGGCTATGAATTTGTATATACTCAATTCAGATAAATAGCTCATATAAATAATTTATAAGCATCGCAAAATAATTAATTGATTAATAAAAGTAAACAATTTGGGAATTAAGATCGGTATGAATGGACATAAAATTTGAAAATGAAGATCTCTAAACTAAATAAATGGATGATTTTATAAAATATAATGTAAATGAAATTTACGAGGAATGTAATTTGCTAAAGTTCAACTTACCTGAGTAATGATAACAGTGGAATCAGAGAGAGATGATGAAAGAGAAAGATGAAGTGAACTTAATGCTGCTATGTGGGATCATTCTAAAATTATATTTCAAGATAGAGCCCTACTAAACTTCTTGAGTGTTTTAAAAGTTTCAACTACTTGAAAAGGTACTACCAAAATAAGAACATAATAGAATAAAATATATGTACTTTTGTAGTGTTCGTGTTTATTTAATTTAACTTTAAATATTTACTAATTGAATGTGGTTCTTCTTTATTCTTTGTTTATTTAAAGTAATAATACTTCCAAACATTGAAAATTATATATTTTCCAAATAAGTCTCTAGGTCTTATAGAAGATTTATAATAATTCACCATTTGAAGAAACTTAAAAGCATTACATGTCTTCTGGGCGAGTATTATGTAACTCTGATATTTTGGTGTATGAACTTACTATCTAAATTCAAGGTAACTATAGAAATTTATAACAGAAAAATAAAAGAACAAAAATTTCCTTGTGATCATATGAAGATGGACTTATTCTACTAGGAGTCTTCTAGTTTGTGCATTAATCAATGTCATTATGGTGAGGAATATGAATGATATTTTAGAAAGATAAAGTCATTATAGTCGGTATTATTAGGAGAAATTGGGTGGCTTCTTGATTGTGATTCTCAGTTTGAACATATTATGTAAACCATGTTTTTGTTTAATTTGGTAAGCAAATTAAAACTAATTGTCACTAAAGTCGTTAATTTTATTATGTATGTTTTTTTTTAGGATTTTGATTGTTAATACCAAGTTATAATGTTGCCCACATCATTTGAGTTGGGGGAAAATGTTGAAGATTAGAAAGTAAGATTAGTGTTGGAAAAGGCATTTTCATAGAGAATTAGAAGATAAAAAATAATGGTTAATGTATTATAATTTTTGTTAAAAAGGTAAATTTTTTAGTAAAACCATATTAATTTTTATAGAAACACATTATCAAATTCTAAAGCTGGATAGAATAAAAAATCCACAGAAAAATTAATTACATAACGATAACAAAATTAAACGATACCTCATTCAATAATTGTCTTGTTCATCCATCAATCTAAAATATAAGTTACCAAAACTCTTTCCCTAAAGTAAAAACAAACCACACATTAATTGTAACTAGCATAGGATGGAAAATTCGTCAAGAGCTAAATAAATCTCTAATCCAACTTCCAGATTGGCCACTACTATAGAGGTTAATTAAGGGGTCGAGGAAAATGATAAAACTATAGGTAGAAACATGATGAAAAGAATAGATAAACTCATAAATATAGGTTAGTCTCATAGGAAAAAAATCTCTCTAACAACTTCAAGAAAACCTTCTTATTTTAGTTATTTAACATTCTTCTTCCTTTATTTTGTTTTCGGACCCAAAGGTAGGTCATCCAAAAAATGGTGTATTTACATAATTTGTATTAACGTTTACGCCTTGTGGAAGATCAATATTGGTCATCTCAACTTATGCATGACTTTTACTTTTTCTTTGGTCTAGAAGCCAATTATTGAGGTCTGAGAGCATACACTAAAATCTAGAAAAGATGTCGAGAGAGAAAAACTAAAGAAAAGGCAAAGAAAACTAAACACTACTATACTTAAACAAACAGTAAAAATCTAACGATATAGTCCCTGTCAGTGGTAGCAGAAACTTGGTATCCCTAGAGTGTAGTATAAATCAACTCCAAAAGGAAGGTGACTTCCCGCAAGAGCATATTCTGTTGATAATTAATAAATTTAATAAATATAAGTGTTATCATCTCCACATGGACTATCAAGGTTATAATTGATATGTTTGAGAGTATAGTATGTTAGTTGATTGATTAATGTTATTAAAAATAAAGAAATATTTATTTTGGTTTTAATTAAAAAGACTAAGTGAATTAAAGGAAAGAATAACTAAAGTTTAAATGCAAATGAAACTAATAAAGTAATATGAAATGGAACAGAAAAATGATAAAGCCTTGCTATTAATCCCACATCTAGCTAATTATAACGATCATATGAATAAGGTGAATTGGTACTTTAACATTATACATAACCTAATCTCTTCTTAATTAATCCTGATTAAATTAGAAGCTATCTTTCTATAGTTTGGACATAATTGGTTCAAATCCTAATGACGACTTGGTGGTTGGGGTTATATTGCAGGGAGTCAGGAGATAATTTGGATTACTTGTTTTGCTAATTGTGTAGTGGAAGGTGATTGAAAACTCCATCTATGTAGTAGTGTTGATTTGGGAAGCTGATATGGCAGGTTAGATGGACTGACAAGGATAAGTACGGTGATGTGGTTGGTTGATGCGGAGAGACTAATTGAGCATGAAACTAATGGACCAAATTTAGCTTTATATTTTCTTTTCAATATAGATTCTTTTTTCTCATTCCTTTTTTAGTAAGTTATAAAGGTTGTTTGATTTCCTTTTTTAGTAATAATTGTATTATGTTTTTTTTTGGAGGAAAGTACTTTTCAATAACCACCATTAAATTATTCTAATAACAAAAAAAGTGTGAAAATTACATTATAAAGATACTATACATAGAATGTTTCTTGTACTCATGAAAATATTATTATTTATATCATCTATGTTTATATTCTAAATTTTAAAAGAAAGGAAATAATTTTTCTAAATTAATCAGTCATTTATTTTGTTTTGATTTACTTTTTAATATTAGTAAAAAATTAAAAGGATTAAATAATTATTTAGATTCTTTTAATAATGTATATTTTTTATCCTTTTGATTTAATGTTAATAAGATAAAAAAGGAAAATTTATGTATAATATAGTCCAAAATATTCTTAATAAAGTAATAAAGTAAATTTAACAATTTCTCTAAATAATATAAATATAAATGAATATTTAATATTAATAATATAATTTATTTATTCTTTATTTCAAAAAAAGTAATACAGTCATTTACTATTCATTCCTTAATTGTTTTTCAACAATTCAAAAAAAAATTATTTTCTTTTCATTTCATTTCTTCTTTATCATTTTATCTCTATTTATTTTCCTTTCCTTTCGTTTGCTTTTATTTATTTATTAGATCTATCTTTTATTACTTTATTTTATTATAGGGATATTAATATTTGTGAATCTTTATTTTTTGTTTATTTGTTTAAATTTACTTTTTCTATTCTAATGTAGAAACTTCCTAGCAAGCTGTCTGTAGTGTGTGAGAGGCACCCAAGATTTTCCCATAAAATTACCAAAACTCCTTACGAAATTCGATAACCCAACCCAACAAACAAAACAATGACACAGATCTCTACTTGCTATGAATTTGACGAAACCATCAACCATGAAAGCCTTCGTCACCTCAAGAAAACAATCTCCATCATCATCAAATTTCAAGGTTTAACTTTACTCTTCATATTTTTATTTCGTGTATGCACTCTTTTATGTTGATCTATTTAAGAAATTAGTAATTTTGTTAATTGACGCTTAATATTTCATATTTTGTGCACATGTGAAGAATAGATTGTTGGTCATGCCATTTCAGTCAACCAAACATTACTACCATCCAAAATGCTACAAGGTAATCAATTTTCTTTTATATGTTTTTCTAGTACTTGGAATGTAATGTAGTTAATTATAAATAGAAAATTAAAATTAGTTGGTTTTGTCCTAAGTGCGGGTAATTGGAAGACACGTTTAAGGTAATTAGAATGGGAACATGTATTAGATTTCGTTAGTTCATTTGCATTATTAATGGTATTTTGTATTTTGATAGCAATATTGATAATAAGGTAACAAAATAAGCCTCAATGTCACGTTCACGATTTTGTTGTGGTATACTTCCTATTTTCTTCTCATCTCAAATTCACATGATTTTTGAGAATCAAGTATGATACAATTTTATGAAAGTCTAGAAATATTGTAAAGGTATTTTATTTGAAGAAAGTGTGTACTTAAATGAACTTTAGAACTTGAATGCTTTTTAATATTTGCATCATATTACATTATGTCACAATAAGTTTGTAAGTTGTTTTCTTTTTAAATTTCAATTCTTACACTTTATTGTATTTACAAATTCAGGTCGTGGCTGCACCACCTACGACTGTATTACAACCACCACATCCACCACATCTGGCTGTAAGACCAGCACCACCAACTCAGGCTGTTAGACCAGTACTACCACCTCCACCACCTCGAGCTGTAAGACAAGCACCACCACCTCCACCTCCCTTTTTCTTCAGAAGTTTCGATATCTAACTACCAAGAGTCTCTTCAAAACCAACATCTTCTTCGTCGGAATGCAAATTGGAATCCAAAGCCACCCTTTTGTCGTCTTTTGATTGGTAAATGTCGATTAAGGATTTGAATGTTAAGGCTCGCTTTTCACGACCATCCAAGTTGTATACTTTGGTTACTAACTGATATGTTATAGCATTAATATAATGCAAATACTTGTAGCTCTTTCCCTTCATATTCAACCTATATATAGATGAAACTGAATAAATTATACTTAAGAGACCTATATTACTAATTAACATCAAAATTTATAGGCTATGAATTTGTATATACTCAATTCAGATAAATAGCTCATATAAATAATTTATAAGCATCGCCGAATAATTAATTGATTAATAAAAGTAAACAATTTGGGAATTAAGATCGGTATGAATGGACATAAAATTTGAAAATGAAGATCTCTAAACTAAATAAATGGATGATTTTATAAAATATAATGTAAATTAAATTTACGAGGAATGTAATTTGCTAAAGTTCAACTTACCTGAGTAATGATAACAGTGGAATCAGAGAGAGATGATGAAAGAGAAAGATGAAGTGAACTTAATGCTGCTATGTGGGATCATTCTAAAATTATATTTCAAGATAGAGCCCTACTAAACTTCTTGAGTGTTTTAAAAGTTTCAACTACTTGAAAAGGTACTACCAAAATAAGAACATAATAGAATAAAATATATGTACTTTTGTAGTGTTCGTGTTTATTTAATTTAACTTTAAATATTTACTAATTGAATGTGGTTCTTCTTTATTCTTTGTTTATTTAAAGTAATAATACTTCCAAACATTGAAAATTATATATTTGCCAAATAAGTCTCTAGGTCTTATAGAAGATTTATAATAATTCACCATTTGAAGAAACTTAAAAGCATTACATGTCTTCTGGGCGAGTATTATGTAACTCTGATATTTTGGTGTATGAACTTACTATCTAAATTCAAGGTAACTATAGAAATTTATAACAGAAAAATAAAAGAACAAAAATTTCCTTGTGATCATATGAAGATGGACTTATTCTACTAGGAGTCTTCTAGTTTGTGCATTAATCAATGTCATTATGGTGAGGAATATGAATGATATTTTAGAAAGATAAAGTCATTATAGTTGGTATTATTAGGGGAAATTGGGTTGCTTCTTGATTGTGATTCTCAGTTTGAACATATTATGTAAACCATGTTTTTGTTTAATTTGGTAAGCAAATTAAAACTAATTGTCACTAAAGTCGTTAATTTTATTATGTATGTTTTTTTTTAGGATTTTGATTGTTAATACCAAGTTATAATGTTGCCCACATCATTTGAGTTGGGGGAAAATGTTGAAGATTAGAAAGTAAGATTAGTGTTGGAAGAGGCATTTTCATAGAGAATTAGAAGATAAAAAATAATGGTTAATGTATTATAATTTTTGTTAAAAAGGTAAATTTTTTAGTAAAACCATATTAATTTTTATAGAAACACATTATCAAATTCTAAAGCTGGATAGAATAAAAAATCCACAGAAGAATTAATTACATAACGATAACAAAATTAAACGATACCTCATTCAATAATTGTCTTGTTCATCCATCAATCTAAAATATAAGTTACCAAAACTCTTTCCCTAAAGTAAAAACAAACCACACATTAATTGTAACTAGCATAGGATGGAAAATTCGTCAAGAGCTAAATAAATCTCTAATCCAACTTCCAGATTGGCCACTACTATAGAGGTTAATTAAGGGGTCGAGGAAAATGATAAAACTATAGGTAGAAACATGATGAAAAGAATAGATAAACTCATAAATATAGGTTAGTCTCATAGGAAAAAAATCTCTCTAACAACTTCAAGAAAACCTTCTTATTTTAGTTATTTAACATTCTTCTTCCTTTATTTTGTTTTCGGACCCAAAGGTAGGTCATCCAAAAAATGGTGTATTTACATAATTTGTATTAACGTTTACGCCTTGTGGAAGATCAATATTGGTCATCTCAACTTATGCATGACTTTTACTTTTTCTTTGGTCTAGAAGCCAATTATTGAGGTCTGAGAGCATACACTAAAATCTAGAAAAGATGTCGAGAGAGAAAAACTAAAGAAAAGGCAAAGAAAACTAAACACTACTATACTTAAACAAACAGTAAAAATCTAACGATATAGTCCCTGTCAGTGGTAGCAGAAACTTGGTATCCCTAGAGTGTAGTATAAATCAACTCCAAAAGGAAGGTGACTTCCCGCAAGAGCATATTCTGTTGATAATTAATAAATTTGATAAATATAAGTGTTATCATCTCCACATGGACTATCAAGGTTATAATTGATATGTTTGAGAGTATAGTATGTTAGTTGATTGATTAATGTTATTAAAAATAAAGAAATATTTATTTTGGTTTTAATTAAAAAGACTAAGTGAATTAAAGGAAAGCATAACTAAAGTTTAAATGCAAATGAAACTAATAAAGTAATATGAAATGGAACAGAAAAATGATAAAACCTTGCTATTAATCACACATCTAGCTAATTATAACGATCATATGAATAAGGTGAATTGGTACTTTAACATTATACATAACCTAATCTCTTCTTAATTAATCCCGATTAAATTAGAAGCTATCTTTCTATAGTTTGGACATAATTGGTTCAAATCCTAATGACGACTTGGTGGTTGGGGTTATATTGCAGGGAGTCAGGAGATAATTTGGATTACTTGTTTTGCTAATTGTGTAGTGGAAGGTGATTGAAAACTCCATCTATGTAGTAGTGTTGATTTGGGAAGCTGATATGGCAGGTTAGATGGACTGACAAGGATAAGTACGGTGATGCGGTTGGTTGATGTGGAGAGACTAATTGAGCATGAAACTAATGGACCTAGTTTAGCTTTATATTTTCTTTTCAATATAGATTCTTTTTTCTCATTCCTTTTTTAGTAAGTTATAAAGGTTGTTTGATTTCCTTTTTTAGTAATAATTGTATTATGTTTTTTTTTTTGGAGTAAAGTACTTTTCAATAACCACCATTAAATTATTCTAATAACAAAAAAAGTGTGAAAATTACATTATAAAGATACTATACATAGAATGTTTCTTGTACTCATGAAAATATTATTATTTATATCATCTATGTTTATATTCTTAATTTTAAAAGAAAGGAAATAATTGTTCTAAATTAATCAGTCATTTATTTTGTTTTGATTTACTTTTTAATATTAGTAAAAAATTAAAAGGATTAAATAATTATTTAGATTCTTTTAATAATGTATATTTTTTATCCTTTTGATTTAATGTTAATAAGATAAAAAAGGAAAATTTATGTATAATATAGTCCAAAATATTCTTAATAAAGTAATAAAGTAAATTTAACAATTTCTCTAAATAATATAAATATAAATGAATATTTAATATTAATAATATAATTTATTTATTCTTTATTTCAAAAAAAGTAATACAGTCATTTACTATTCATTCCTTAATTGTTTTTCAACAATTCAAAAAAAAATTATTTTCTTTTCATTTCATTTCTTCTTTATCATTTTATCTCTATTTATTTTCCTTTCCTTTCGTTTGCTTTTATTTATTTATTAGATCTATCTTTTATTACTTTATTTTATTATAGGGATATTAATATTTGTGAATCTTTATTTTTTGTTTATTTGTTTAAATTTACTTTTTCTATTCTAATGTAGAAACTTCCTAGCAAGCTGTCTGTAGTGTGTGAGAGGCACCCAAGATTTTCCCATAAAATTACCAAAACTCCTTACGAAATTCGATAACCCAACCCAACAAACAAAACAATGACACAGATCTCTACTTGCTATGAATTTGACGAAACCATCAACCATGAAAGCCTTCGTCACCTCAAGAAAACAATCTCCATCATCATCAAATTTCAAGGTTTAACTTTACTCTTCATATTTTTATTTCGTGTATGCACTCTTTTATGTTGATCTATTTAAGAAATTAGTAATTTTGTTAATTGACGCTTAATATTTCATATTTTGTGCACATGTGAAGAATAGATTGTTGGTCATGCCATTTCAGTCAACCAAACATTACTACCATCCAAAATGCTACAAGGTAATCAATTTTCTTTTATATGTTTTTCTAGTACTTGGAATGTAATGTAGTTAATTATAAATAGAAAATTAAAATTAGTTGGTTTTGTCCTAAGTGCGGGTAATTGGAAGACACGTTTAAGGTAATTAGAATGGGAACATGTATTAGATTTCGTTAGTTCATTTGCATTATTAATGGTATATTGTATTTTGATAGCAATATTGATAATAAGGTAACAAAATAAGCCTCAATGTCACGTTCACGATTTTGTTGTGGTATACTTCCTATTTTCTTCTCATCTCAAATTCACATGATTTTTGAGAATCAAGTATGATACAATTTTATGAAAGTCTAGAAATATTGTACAAGGTATTTTATTTGAAGAAAGCGTGTACTTAAATGAACTTTAGAACTTGAATGCTTTTTAATATTTGCATCATATTACATTATGTCACAATAAGTTTGTAAGTTGTTTTCTTTTTAAATTTCAATTCTTACACTTTATTGTATTTACAAATTCAGGTCGTGGCTGCACCACCTACGACTGTATTACAACCACCACATCCACCACATCTGGCTGTAAGACCAGCACCACCAACTCAGGCTGTTAGACCAGTACTACCACCTCCACCACCTCGAGCTGTAAGACAAGCACCACCACCTCCACCTCCCTTTTTCTTCAGAAGTTTCGATATCTAACTACCAAGAGTCTCTTCAAAACCAACATCTTCTTCGTCGGAATGCAAATTGGAATCCAAAGCCACCCTTTTGTCGTCTTTTGATTGGTAAATGTCGATTAAGGATTTGAATGTTAAGGCTCGCTTTTCACGACCATCCAAGTTGTATACTTTGGTTACTAACTGATATGTTATAGCATTAATATAATGCAAATACTTGTAGCTCTTTCCCTTCATATTCAACCTATATATAGATGAAACTGAATAAATTATACTTAAGAGACCTATATTACTAATTAACATCAAAATTTATAGGCTATGAATTTGTATATACTCAATTCAGATAAATAGCTCATATAAATAATTTATAAGCATCGCCGAATAATTAATTGATTAATAAAAGTAAACAATTTGGGAATTAAGATCGGTATGAATGGACATAAAATTTGAAAATGAAGATCTCTAAACTAAATAAATGGATGATTTTATAAAATATAATGTAAATTAAATTTACGAGGAATGTAATTTGCTAAAGTTCAACTTACCTGAGTAATGATAACAGTGGAATCAGAGAGAGATGATGAAAGAGAAAGATGAAGTGAACTTAATGCTGCTATGTGGGATCATTCTAAAATTATATTTCAAGATAGAGCCCTACTAAACTTCTTGAGTGTTTTAAAAGTTTCAACTACTTGAAAAGGTACTACCAAAATAAGAACATAATAGAATAAAATATATGTACTTTTGTAGTGTTCGTGTTTATTTAATTTAACTTTAAATATTTACTAATTGAATGTGGTTCTTCTTTATTCTTTGTTTATTTAAAGTAATAATACTTCCAAACATTGAAAATTATATATTTGCCAAATAAGTCTCTAGGTCTTATAGAAGATTTATAATAATTCACCATTTGAAGAAACTTAAAAGCATTACATGTCTTCTGGGCGAGTATTATGTAACTCTGATATTTTGGTGTATGAACTTACTATCTAAATTCAAGGTAACTATAGAAATTTATAACAGAAAAATAAAAGAACAAAAATTTCCTTGTGATCATATGAAGATGGACTTATTCTACTAGGGGTCTTCTAGTTTGTGCATTAATCAATGTCGATATGGTGAGGAATATGAATGATATTTTAGAAAGATAAAGTCATTATAGTCGGTATTATTAGGGGAAATTGGGTGGCTTCTTGATTGTGATTCTCAGTTTGAACATATTATGTAAACCATGTTTTTGTTTAATTTGGTAAGCAAATTAAAACTAATTGTCACTAAAGTCGTTAATTTTATTATGTATGTTTTTTTTTAGGATTTTGATTGTTAATACCAAGTTATAATGTTGCCCACATCATTTGAGTTGGGGGAAAATGTTGAAGATTAGAAAGTAAGATTAGTGTTGGAAGAGGCATTTTCATAGAGAATTAGAAGATAAAAAATAATGGTTAATGTATTATAATTTTTGTTAAAAAGGTAAATTTTTTAGTAAAACCATATTAATTTTTATAGAAACACATTATCAAATTCTAAAGCTGGATAGAATAAAAAATCCACAGAAGAATTAATTACATAACGATAACAAAATTAAACGATACCTCATTCAATAATTGTCTTGTTCATCCATCAATCTAAAATATAAGTTACCAAAACTCTTTCCCTAAAGTAAAAACAAACCACACATTAATTGTAACTAGCATAGGATGGAAAATTCGTCAAGAGCTAAATAAATCTCTAATCCAACTTCCAGATTGGCCACTACTATAGAGGTTAATTAAGGGGTCGAGGAAAATGATAAAACTATAGGTAGAAACATGATGAAAAGAATAGATAAACTCATAAATATAGGTTAGTCTCATAGGAAAAAAATCTCTCTAACAACTTCAAGAAAACCTTCTTATTTTAGTTATTTAACATTCTTCTTCCTTTATTTTGTTTTCGGACCCAAAGGTAGGTCATCCAAAAAATGGTGTATTTACATAATTTGTATTAACGTTTACGCCTTGTGGAAGATCAATATTGGTCATCTCAACTTATGCATGACTTTTACTTTTTCTTTGGTCTAGAAGCCAATTATTGAGGTCTGGGAGCATACACTAAAATCTAGAAAAGATGTCGAGAGAGAAAAACTAAAGAAAAGGCAAAGAAAACTAAACACTACTATACTTAAACAAACAGTAAAAATCTAACGATATAGTCCCTGTCAGTGGTAGCAGAAACTTGGTATCCCTAGAGTGTAGTATAAATCAACTCCAAAAGGAAGGTGACTTCCCGCAAGAGCATATTCTGTTGATAATTAATAAATTTGATAAATATAAGTGTTATCATCTCCACATGGACTATCAAGGTTATAATTGATATGTTTGAGAGTATAGTATGTTAGTTGATTGATTAATGTTATTAAAAATAAAGAAATATTTATTTTGGTTTTAATTAAAAAGACTAAGTGAATTAAAGGAAAGAATAACTAAAGTTTAAATGCAAATGAAACTAATAAAGTAATATGAAATGGAACAGAAAAATGATAAAGCCTTGCTATTAATCACACATCTAGCTAATTATAACGATCATATGAATAAGGTGAATTGGTACTTTAACATTATACATAACCTAATCTCTTCTTAATTAATCCCGATTAAATTAGAAGCTATCTTTCTATAGTTTGGACATAATTGGTTCAAATCCTAATGACGACTTGGTGGTTGGGGTTATATTGCAGGGAGTCAGGAGATAATTTGGATTACTTGTTTTGCTAATTGTGTAGTGGAAGGTGATTGAAAACTCCATCTATGTAGTAGTGTTGATTTGGGAAGCTGATATGGCAGGTTAGATGGACTGACAAGGATAAGTACGGTGATGCAGTTGGTTGATGTGGAGAGACTAATGGAGCATGAAACTAATGGACCTAGTTTAGCTTTATATTTTCTTTTCAATATAGATTCTTTTTTCTCATTCCTTTTTTAGTAAGTTATAAAGGTTGTTTGATTTCCTTTTTTAGTAATAATTGTATTATGTTTTTTTTTTTGGAGTAAAGTACTTTTCAATAACCACCATTAAATTATTCTAATAACAAAAAAAGTGTGAAAATTAAATTATAAAGATACTTTACATAGAATGTTTCTTGTACTCATGAAAATATTATTATTTATATTATCTATGTTTATATTCTAAATTTTAAAAGAAAGGAAATAATTGTTCTAAATTAATCAATCATTTATTTTGTTTGGATTTACTTTTTAATATTAGTAAAAAAATTAAAAGGATTAAATAATTATTTAGATTCTTTTAAGAGATAATTCCCAATTAATTACATTTCCTCACTTTTCATTCTCAAAAAAAAGGAAGGAGGAAATTACTTTCTACTTACTCACAAATTTTCAACTTAATTTTCAAATAAGCACATGGTCATATTTACCTTCCATTATTGCCCTTATATGTTTTTTTAATTCATTATATATTTATATATTTAATATCTGAATTATTTTTTCATTTTTTTAAATATTTTTTTTTTCGATTTTTTTTTAATTTTTTTTTTTCCGAAAAAAAAAAAAAATATTCGAAAAATATTTTTTTTTTCTGAAATATTTTTTTTTTTTTTGAAAAATATTTTTTTTTCCACAAATTTTTTTTTTTTTTGGAATTTTTTTTTTCTAAATTTTTTTTTTTTTTTTTGAAATTTTTTTTTTTTTTCGGAATTTTTTTTTTCTCGAAAAATATTTTCGAAGATTTTTTCATTAACACACAAGTCCATACTGTTTTGTGTTATACATCAAGCGATTGTGTGTTACATTAACACACAATCAGATGTTCAGACTATCAGTACACTATTATCTATTAATGTGTACAAATATTCTGTATATCTTATTCTGTGTTCCTGCAACACACAATTGTTATTTGTATGTGTTTAAGCAACGCAAAACTGTAAATGATAAACGCATTGTGTGTCTTACCAACACAAAACCCATACTGTTGTGTGTTACTGTAACACATACTTTCAGCAATTGCGTGTTGCATGAACACATAATCAGCCTACATATACATTATTCTATACCTTTGTGTACAAATATTCTGTCTGTCTGATTTTGTGTTCATGTATCACACAATTTGTTATTTATGTGTGTTTAAGCAACTCAATATTATACATATTGGGGTGTTCATGCAACACACAACACATATGATTTTGTGTTACTTTAACACACAATTATCATGGAAAAAAAATTCCGGGGGAAAAAATCGACAAAGAAAAAATCGACAAAAAAAAATCGAAAAAAATATTTCCGAAAAAAAAAAAATTTTCGAAAAAAAAAATATGTTTGGAAAAAAAATATTTTTTGAAAAAAAAATATTTTTCGAAAAAAAAATATTTCGAAAAAAAAATATTTAAAAAAAAATCTGAAAAAAATAAATAAATATTAAACTATAATTAATAAAATATATAATTAAAGTAATTAATAATAGGTAGAAGGATATTTTGGTAATTGGGTAATATTTTGTGCTTAATTAGTAATTAAGTTGAAGTTGTAATTAATAGGGAATACTTACCTTCTCCGCGTAATTAATTGGGCGTTGCCCCTTCTTTTAATAATGTATATTTTTTATCCTTTTGATTTAATGTTAATAAGATAAAAAAGGAAAATTTATGTATAATATAGTCCAAAATATTCTTAATAAATTAATAAAGTAAATTTAACAATTTCTCTAAATAATATAAGGGTCAATGACCCAAAAAATCAAAATAATATTATACTTGCCCCAAAGAATCATCCATTAACTTACTATTATAAGATTACATGTTTACCCGTCAAGGACGATTCCCGTCAAGGACGATTCCCATCAAGGACGATTCCCGTCAAGGACGATTCCCATCAAGGACGATTCCCGTCAAGGACGATTCCCGTCAAGGACGATTCCCATCAAGGACAAAATTTAGTTAATGATGTTATTGGGAAGAAATTTTGTCATTGATGTTATTGGGCTGAAAATAATATTATTTTGATTTTTTGGGTCATTTTCCCATAATATAAATATAAATGAATATTTAATATTAATAATATAATTTATTTATTCTTTATTTCAAAAAAAGTAATACAGTCATTTACTATTCATTCCTTAATTGTTTTTCAACAATTCAAAAAAAAATTATTTTCTTTTCATTTCATTTCTTCTTTATCATTTTATCTCTATTTATTTTCCTTTCCTTTCGTTTGCTTTTATTTATTTATTAGATCTATCTTTTATTACTTTATTTTATTATAGGGATATTAATATTTGTGAATCTTTATTTTTTGTTTATTTGTTTAAATTTACTTTTTCTATTCTAATGTAGAAACTTCCTAGCAAGCTGTCTGTAGTGTGTGAGAGGCACCCAAGATTTTCCCATAAAATTACCAAAACTCCTTACGAAATTCGATAACCCAACCCAACAAACAAAACAATGACACAGATCTCTACTTGCTATGAATTTGACGAAACCATCAACCATGAAAGCCTTCGTCACCTCAAGAAAACAATCTCCATCATCATCAAATTTCAAGGTTTAACTTTACTCTTCATATTTTTATTTCGTGTATGCACTCTTTTATGTTGATCTATTTAAGAAATTAGTAATTTTGTTAATTGACGCTTAATATTTCATATTTTGTGCACATGTGAAGAATAGATTGTTGGTCATGCCATTTCAGTCAACCAAACATTACTACCATCCAAAATGCTACAAGGTAATCAATTTTCTTTTATATGTTTTTCTAGTACTTGGAATGTAATGTAGTTAATTATAAATAGAAAATTAAAATTAGTTGGTTTTGTCCTAAGTGCGGGTAATTGGAAGACACGTTTAAGGTAATTAGAATGGGAACATGTATTAGATTTCGTTAGTTCATTTGCATTATTAATGGTATTTTGTATTTTGATAGCAATATTGATAATAAGGTAACAAAATAAGCCTCAATGTCACGTTCACGATTTTGTTGTGGTATACTTCCTATTTTCTTCTCATCTCAAATTCACATGATTTTTGAGAATCAAGTATGATACAATTTTATGAAAGTCTAGAAATATTGTACAAGGTATTTTATTTGAAGAAAGCGTGTACTTAAATGAACTTTAGAACTTGAATGCTTTTTAATATTTGCATCATATTACATTATGTCACAATAAGTTTGTAAGTTGTTTTCTTTTTAAATTTCAATTCTTACACTTTATTGTATTTACAAATTCAGGTCGTGGCTGCACCACCTACGACTGTATTACAACCACCACATCCACCACATCTGGCTGTAAGACCAGCACCACCAACTCAGGCTGTTAGACCAGTACTACCACCTCCACCACCTCGAGCTGTAAGACAAGCACCACCACCTCCACCTCCCTTTTTCTTCAGAAGTTTCGATATCTAACTACCAAGAGTCTCTTCAAAACCAACATCTTCTTCGTCGGAATGCAAATTGGAATCCAAAGCCACCCTTTTGTCGTCTTTTGATTGGTAAATGTCGATTAAGGATTTGAATGTTAAGGCTCGCTTTTCACGACCATCCAAGTTGTATACTTTGGTTACTAACTGATATGTTATAGCATTAATATAATGCAAATACTTGTAGCTCTTTCCCTTCATATTCAACCTATATATAGATGAAACTGAATAAATTATACTTAAGAGACCTATATTACTAATTAACATCAAAATTTATAGGCTATGAATTTGTATATACTCAATTCAGATAAATAGCTCATATAAATAATTTATAAGCATCGCCGAATAATTAATTGATTAATAAAAGTAAACAATTTGGGAATTAAGATCGGTATGAATGGACATAAAATTTGAAAATGAAGATCTCTAAACTAAATAAATGGATGATTTTATAAAATATAATGTAAATTAAATTTACGAGGAATGTAATTTGCTAAAGTTCAACTTACCTGAGTAATGATAACAGTGGAATCAGAGAGAGATGATGAAAGAGAAAGATGAAGTGAACTTAATGCTGCTATGTGGGATCATTCTAAAATTATATTTCAAGATAGAGCCCTACTAAACTTCTTGAGTGTTTTAAAAGTTTCAACTACTTGAAAAGGTACTACCAAAATAAGAACATAATAGAATAAAATATATGTACTTTTGTAGTGTTCGTGTTTATTTAATTTAACTTTAAATATTTACTAATTGAATGTGGTTCTTCTTTATTCTTTGTTTATTTAAAGTAATAATACTTCCAAACATTGAAAATTATATATTTGCCAAATAAGTCTCTAGGTCTTATAGAAGATTTATAATAATTCACCATTTGAAGAAACTTAAAAGCATTACATGTCTTCTGGGCGAGTATTATGTAACTCTGATATTTTGGTGTATGAACTTACTATCTAAATTCAAGGTAACTATAGAAATTTATAACAGAAAAATAAAAGAACAAAAATTTCCTTGTGATCATATGAAGATGGACTTATTCTACTAGGGGTCTTCTAGTTTGTGCATTAATCAATGTCGATATGGTGAGGAATATGAATGATATTTTAGAAAGATAAAGTCATTATAGTCGGTATTATTAGGGGAAATTGGGTGGCTTCTTGATTGTGATTCTCAGTTTGAACATATTATGTAAACCATGTTTTTGTTTAATTTGGTAAGCAAATTAAAACTAATTGTCACTAAAGTCGTTAATTTTATTATGTATGTTTTTTTTTAGGATTTTGATTGTTAATACCAAGTTATAATGTTGCCCACATCATTTGAGTTGGGGGAAAATGTTGAAGATTAGAAAGTAAGATTAGTGTTGGAAGAGGCATTTTCATAGAGAATTAGAAGATAAAAAATAATGGTTAATGTATTATAATTTTTGTTAAAAAGGTAAATTTTTTAGTAAAACCATATTAATTTTTATAGAAACACATTATCAAATTCTAAAGCTGGATAGAATAAAAAATCCACAGAAGAATTAATTACATAACGATAACAAAATTAAACGATACCTCATTCAATAATTGTCTTGTTCATCCATCAATCTAAAATATAAGTTACCAAAACTCTTTCCCTAAAGTAAAAACAAACCACACATTAATTGTAACTAGCATAGGATGGAAAATTCGTCAAGAGCTAAATAAATCTCTAATCCAACTTCCAGATTGGCCACTACTATAGAGGTTAATTAAGGGGTCGAGGAAAATGATAAAACTATAGGTAGAAACATGATGAAAAGAATAGATAAACTCATAAATATAGGTTAGTCTCATAGGAAAAAAATCTCTCTAACAACTTCAAGAAAACCTTCTTATTTTAGTTATTTAACATTCTTCTTCCTTTATTTTGTTTTCGGACCCAAAGGTAGGTCATCCAAAAAATGGTGTATTTACATAATTTGTATTAACGTTTACGCCTTGTGGAAGATCAATATTGGTCATCTCAACTTATGCATGACTTTTACTTTTTCTTTGGTCTAGAAGCCAATTATTGAGGTCTGGGAGCATACACTAAAATCTAGAAAAGATGTCGAGAGAGAAAAACTAAAGAAAAGGCAAAGAAAACTAAACACTACTATACTTAAACAAACAGTAAAAATCTAACGATATAGTCCCTGTCAGTGGTAGCAGAAACTTGGTATCCCTAGAGTGTAGTATAAATCAACTCCAAAAGGAAGGTGACTTCCCGCAAGAGCATATTCTGTTGATAATTAATAAATTTGATAAATATAAGTGTTATCATCTCCACATGGACTATCAAGGTTATAATTGATATGTTTGAGAGTATAGTATGTTAGTTGATTGATTAATGTTATTAAAAATAAAGAAATATTTATTTTGGTTTTAATTAAAAAGACTAAGTGAATTAAAGGAAAGAATAACTAAAGTTTAAATGCAAATGAAACTAATAAAGTAATATGAAATGGAACAGAAAAATGATAAAGCCTTGCTATTAATCACACATCTAGCTAATTATAACGATCATATGAATAAGGTGAATTGGTACTTTAACATTATACATAACCTAATCTCTTCTTAATTAATCCCGATTAAATTAGAAGCTATCTTTCTATAGTTTGGACATAATTGGTTCAAATCCTAATGACGACTTGGTGGTTGGGGTTATATTGCAGGGAGTCAGGAGATAATTTGGATTACTTGTTTTGCTAATTGTGTAGTGGAAGGTGATTGAAAACTCCATCTATGTAGTAGTGTTGATTTGGGAAGCTGATATGGCAGGTTAGATGGACTGACAAGGATAAGTACGGTGATGCAGTTGGTTGATGTGGAGAGACTAATGGAGCATGAAACTAATGGACCTAGTTTAGCTTTATATTTTCTTTTCAATATAGATTCTTTTTTCTCATTCCTTTTTTAGTAAGTTATAAAGGTTGTTTGATTTCCTTTTTTAGTAATAATTGTATTATGTTTTTTTTTTTGGAGTAAAGTACTTTTCAATAACCACCATTAAATTATTCTAATAACAAAAAAAGTGTGAAAATTAAATTATAAAGATACTTTACATAGAATGTTTCTTGTACTCATGAAAATATTATTATTTATATTATCTATGTTTATATTCTAAATTTTAAAAGAAAGGAAATAATTGTTCTAAATTAATCAATCATTTATTTTGTTTGGATTTACTTTTTAATATTAGTAAAAAAATTAAAAGGATTAAATAATTATTTAGATTCTTTTAAGAGATAATTCCCAATTAATTACATTTCCTCACTTTTCATTCTCAAAAAAAAGGAAGGAGGAAATTACTTTCTACTTACTCACAAATTTTCAACTTAATTTTCAAATAAGCACATGGTCATATTTACCTTCCATTATTGCCCTTATATGTTTTTTTAATTCATTATATATTTATATATTTAATATCTGAATTATTTTTTCATTTTTTTAAATATTTTTTTTTTCGATTTTTTTTTAATTTTTTTTTTTCCGAAAAAAAAAAAAAATATTCGAAAAATATTTTTTTTTTCTGAAATATTTTTTTTTTTTTTGAAAAATATTTTTTTTTCCACAAATTTTTTTTTTTTTTGGAATTTTTTTTTTCTAAATTTTTTTTTTTTTTTTTGAAATTTTTTTTTTTTTTCGGAATTTTTTTTTTCTCGAAAAATATTTTCGAAGATTTTTTCATTAACACACAAGTCCATACTGTTTTGTGTTATACATCAAGCGATTGTGTGTTACATTAACACACAATCAGATGTTCAGACTATCAGTACACTATTATCTATTAATGTGTACAAATATTCTGTATATCTTATTCTGTGTTCCTGCAACACACAATTGTTATTTGTATGTGTTTAAGCAACGCAAAACTGTAAATGATAAACGCATTGTGTGTCTTACCAACACAAAACCCATACTGTTGTGTGTTACTGTAACACATACTTTCAGCAATTGCGTGTTGCATGAACACATAATCAGCCTACATATACATTATTCTATACCTTTGTGTACAAATATTCTGTCTGTCTGATTTTGTGTTCATGTATCACACAATTTGTTATTTATGTGTGTTTAAGCAACTCAATATTATACATATTGGGGTGTTCATGCAACACACAACACATATGATTTTGTGTTACTTTAACACACAATTATCATGGAAAAAAAATTCCGGGGGAAAAAATCGACAAAGAAAAAATCGACAAAAAAAAATCGAAAAAAATATTTCCGAAAAAAAAAAAATTTTCGAAAAAAAAAATATGTTTGGAAAAAAAATATTTTTTGAAAAAAAAATATTTTTCGAAAAAAAAATATTTTTCGAAAAAAAAATATTTCGAAAAAAAAATATTTAAAAAAAAATCTGAAAAAAATAAATAAATATTAAACTATAATTAATAAAATATATAATTAAAGTAATTAATAATAGGTAGAAGGATATTTTGGTAATTGGGTAATATTTTGTGCTTAATTAGTAATTAAGTTGAAGTTGTAATTAATAGGGAATACTTACCTTCTCCGCGTAATTAATTGGGCGTTGCCCCTTCTTTTAATAATGTATATTTTTTATCCTTTTGATTTAATGTTAATAAGATAAAAAAGGAAAATTTATGTATAATATAGTCCAAAATATTCTTAATAAATTAATAAAGTAAATTTAACAATTTCTCTAAATAATATAAGGGTCAATGACCCAAAAAATCAAAATAATATTATACTTGCCCCAAAGAATCATCCATTAACTTACTATTATAAGATTACATGTTTACCCGTCAAGGACGATTCCCGTCAAGGACGATTCCCATCAAGGACGATTCCCGTCAAGGACGATTCCCATCAAGGACGATTCCCGTCAAGGACGATTCCCGTCAAGGACGATTCCCATCAAGGACAAAATTTAGTTAATGATGTTATTGGGAAGAAATTTTGTCATTGATGTTATTGGGCTGAAAATAATATTATTTTGATTTTTTGGGTCATTTTCCCATAATATAAATATAAATGAATATTTAATATTAATAATATAATTTATTTATTCTTTATTTCAAAAAAATTAATACAGTCATTTACTTTTCATTCCTTAATTGTTTTTCAACAATTCAAAAAAAAATTATTTTCTTTTCATTTCATTTCATTTCTTCTTTATCATTTTATCTCTATTTATTTTCCTTTCCTTTCGTTTTCTTTTATTTATTTATTAGATCTATCTTTTATTAATTTATTTTATTATAGGGATATTAATATTTGTGTATCTTTATTTTTTGTTTATTTGTTTAAATTTACTTTTTCAATTCTAATGTAGAAACTTCCTAGCAAGCTGTCTGTAGTGTGTGAGAGGCACCCAAGATTTTCCCATAAAATTACCAAAACTCCTTACGAAATTCGATAACCCAACCCAACAAACAAAACAATGACACAGATCTCTACTTGCTATGAATTTGTCGAAACCATCAACCATGAAAGCCTTCGTCACCTCAAGAAAACAATCTCCATCATCATCAAATTTCAAGGTTTAACTTTACTCTTCATATTTTTATTTCGTGTATGCACTCTTTTATGTTGATCTATTTAAGAAATTAGTAATTTTGTTAATTGACGCTTAATATTTCATATTTTGTGCACATGTGAAGAATAGATTGTTGGTCATGCCATTTCAGTCAACCAAACATTACTACCATCCAAAATGCTACAAGGTAATCAATTTTCTTTTATATGTTTTTCTAGTACTTGGAATGTAATGTAGTTAATTATAAATAGAAAATTAAAATTAGTTGGTTTTGTCCTAAGTGCGGGTAATTGGAAGACACGTTTAAGGTAATTAGAATGGGAACATGTATTAGATTTCGTTAGTTCATTTGCATTATTAATGGTATTTTGTATTTTGATAGCAATATTGATAATAAGGTAACAAAATAAGCCTCAATGTCACGTTCACGATTTTGTTGTGGTATACTTCCTATTTTCTTCTCATCTCAAATTCACATGATTTTTGAGAATCAAGTATGATACAATTTTATGAAAGTCTAGAAATATTGTACAAGGTATTTTATTTGAAGAATGCTTGTACTTAAATGAATTTTAGAACTTGAATGCTTTCTAATATTTGCTTCATATTACATTATGTCACGATAAGTTTGTAAGTTGTTTTCTTTTTAAATTTCAATTCTTACATTTTATGGTCTTTCCAAATTCAGGTCGTGGCTGCACCACCTCCGACTGCATTACAACCACCACATCCACCACATTGTAAGACCAGTACTACCACCTCCACCAGCTCGAGCTGTATGACCAGCACCACCACCTCCACCTCCCATTTTCTTCAGAAGTTTCGATATCCAACTACCAAGAGTCTCTTCAAAACCAACATCTTCTTCGTCGGAATGCAAATTGGAATCCAAAGCCACCCTTTTGTCATCTTCTGATTGGTAAATGTCGATTAAGGATTTGAATGTTAAGGCTCGCTTTTCACGACCATCCAAGTTGTATACTTTGGTTACTAACTAATATGTTATAGCATTAATATAATGCAAATACTTGTAGCTCTTTCCCTTCATATTCAACCTATATATAGATGAAACTGAATAAATTATACTTAAGAGACCTATATTACTAATTAACAACAAAATTTATAGGCTAGGAATTTGTATATACTCAATTCAGATAAATAGCTCATATAAAAATAATTTATAAGCATCGCCGAATAATTAATTGATTAATAAGAGTAAACAATTTGGGAATTAAGATCAGTATGAATGGGCATAAAATTTGAAAATGAAGATCTCTAAACTAAACAAATGGATGATTTTATAAAATATAATGTAAATGAAATTTATGAGGAATGTAATTTGCTAAAGTTCAACTTACCTGGGTAATGATAACAGTGGAATCACAGAGAGATGATGAAAGAGAAAGATGAAGTGAACTTAATTCTGCTATGTGGGATCATTCTAAAATTATATTTCAAGATAGAGCCCTACTAAACTTCTTGAGTGTTTTAAAAGTTTCAACTACTTGAAAAGGTACTACCAAAATAAGAACATAATAGAATAAAATATATGTACTTTTGTAGTGTTCGTGTTTATTTAATTTAACTTAAAATATTTACTAATTGAATGTGGTTCTTCTTTATTCTTTGTTTATTTAAAGTAATAATACTTCCAAACATTGAAAATTATATATTTGCCAAATAAGTCTCTAGGTCTTATAGAAGAGTTATAAAATAATTCACCATTAGAAGAAACTTAAAAGCATTAAATGTCTTCTGGGCGAGTATTCTGTAACTCTGATATTTTGGTGTATGAACTTACTATCTAAATTCAAGGTAACTATAGAAATTTATAACAGAAAAATAAAAGAAAAAAAATTTCCTTGTGATCATATGAAGATGGACTTATTCTACTAGGAGTCTTCTAGTTTGTGCATAAATCAATGTCATTATGGTGATGAATGTGTATGATATTTTAGAAAGATAAAGTCATTATAGTCGGTATTATTAGGGGAAATTGGGTGACTTCTTGATTGTGATTCTCAGTTTGAACATATTATGTATACCATGTTTTTGTTTAATTTGGTAAGCAAATTAAAACTAATTGTCACTAAAGTCGTTAATTTTATTATGTACGTTTTTTTTAGGATTTTGATTGTTAATACCAAGTTATAATGTTGCCTACATCATTTGGGTTGGGGAAAATGTTAAAGATTAAAAAGTAAGATTAGTGTTGGAAGAGGTATTTTCATAGAGAATTAGAGGATAAAAAATAATGGTTAATGTATTATAATTTTTGATAAAAAGGTGAATTTTTTAGTAAAACCATATTAATTTTTATAGAAACACATCATCTTCATATTTTCTTCAACTACTTTCATCATTGCAGCCATGCTTGAATTCAAACTCAAAGGTTGCTTTTGTGTAGCTTGTTGCATTGAATATTGAGGTGGTTCTTGATAAGCTCTGTTGTAAATTAGCGCTTCTTGGTAAATTTCTTTATAGATCGGCGCTTCTTAATAGATAGGTTGTGGTGGATAATAAGATTGAGGTCGAGGTTGATAATAAGTCTCTTGATTTCCGACCCAATTTTGATGCCGTGGGGACTGATAATTGCGTAACTTTCTTGAGGATAAGAATAACCATTAGAATAATGGTTTCTTTGATGAGATACGAAGGAATGTGAAGCTATATTATTCATGCAATTCTCTCACGAATGGTTTCTTGCTCCACAACCTGGACATAAGGTAAAGTATGTACTAGATTCACCTGAGCTATTGTTCGCGCTTGTTCTCAAAATTCCTTGAGTTGTTGGTTTAACTCTTTGAGCCTTAGAGATTCTAAGGTCTCTTCTTGTTTTTCTGTTTCAGTCGTCCAACTTCTCTCGGTCTCAAGAACTTTCTCCATGATAGTTTCCGCTTCTTCAGGATCTAATAATACGAAAACTTTACCTCCTAATAAATCTGCTCTTTTTCTGGACTCGTTAATCTGCTCTTTTTCGGGACTCGTTATTGAGTCCTTCATAGAACATGGTTAATGAATATTTTGGCGATGATACATGGAATGGACATCTCGCCTTCATCTCGTTAAAACGTAACCATGATTCACCAACACTCTCTCCGTCTTCCTGCATAAATTGTTCAAGCTCCAACATATCTTTTAATTGTCTACTAACCGGATAAAATCGGTCTAGGAATTTGGATTGAAGCTTGTCCCAATCTGGAATAACATCAGGGTGTAGGGTATCGTACCAATCCCTTGCACCTCCGGTCAAAAAGAACTGGAACATAATATAATACATATGCTCCTTTGTAACGCCTCTAGTAATATAAGCGTCACAGATCTGCATAAATTTCTGAACATACTGGACCGGATCTTGTTGTGCAGCATCGCTAAATTGCCCATGACTCGCAAACTTCGCTATCATGCCTGGATCTGGTCTAAATTTAGCGGCATGGATTTCTGGAGTGCGGATTCCTTGTGGTTACACTCTGAATGTGATGGGAAGATCAAGTCTCCTTGGGCTCGACATCTGTAAATCTGTAAAACAAAACTAAAAATAAAAGCGTAAAATATAACTAACTAAAATAAATGCACAAGGACTAACGATGTAGTTCCCGGCAACGGCGCCAAAAACTTGGTTTCGCCTAAGGTGTGATACAATAACGAATAAAATAAGTGCAAATAAACACCCTAGGCTGAGCACGGTTCTGCAAGTATTACAGAACGTATGCAAGTTTTAGATGATAAATAAGATACGTTCATCAGAGACTACGAAGGTTATAGGGAACTTATGCAATTTATCTAGTGCATATATAAAAGCTGGAACAGATAATACGCAAATAAAGAAAAGGAAAATAGATTTTTATTTGGTTTTTATAAAGAGAAAATTAAAACTAATAAATTAAACACAGAAAATTAAATAAAAGAAAAGAACAGATAGTATGATAGTTTAGCCTAATAAATTAGCAAGTAATCTCCACTAGTTGTGTTTATTCTACATGTGAGGTTGAATCATGTAATATGAAATAATCAGGATTCTAAATTCCCATACCTTAGACCTTTAGAGCGACTAAGGGGGCTACGGCACAACCAAAAGGCAACCTAAACTTAGGGTTATCAAGCGCCACCAAGGCCCTAAGCAATTCAATTCCAAACATGGTGATAGTGGTTAAAACATACCCTGATGATTATCTAGTTAGGCTGATTTGTCAGGTCTAAACCTTATTCTTAAAGTTACGTGGTGTTTCAATAATTAGACACCCCTTCCGGGTGACCATCTAACTACTATTAAGGTAATCCTATACGTTTGCAACCGCAAGAAATATAGACAATAAATCAAAACACATAAACAGAGAATAAAACATAATTCAAATTAAATACCGTACTATCCCAAATTAGACAGAAAAACTAGGGTTCATACATATATGCTAAATCTCAAGCTAAAATTATTTAATTCATACTATAGAAAGAAAAGAAAACAATTGTAGATTTGAAGGTTGAAGGAGACATAATTTGGTGTTTTACTCCTTCCAGACTTCTCTTCTTGTTGTAAACTTCTTCCTGACTTAAGGTTTAGCCAAGGATGATTTTATTATAATAAGAGGATGTATTAATAGAGTATAGGAAGACCTAATTCGTTTCTTGGAGTATAAGGTAGGTTTTGGACTCCAAGCCCAACTCAAATTTGTAACCCTAGAATCTAGAAAAGGTAAGATTTTGAAGTTGTTTTGTTTTGGCCGTAACTGATTCAATACTTATCCGTTTGACGTGTTTAAATAGTCGACACTGATCGTCTCGGAAAGTTCTTTAACTTTGATGTAGACCATTCTTCCAAATTCCTAGCCAATCTTGAGATATAAGCCCTTTTGTGGTCGTAGCTGTTGGAATTCAATTTTATTTGACAACTTTATCTTTTCCTTTTTCATAATTCTTGTCTTTATCTCCAATTTTTAGGTTTATACTCTTTCCTTTATCTCTTAGAATTAACTTGGCCTCTAATTAATAACCATATATCTTTAA
This sequence comes from Nemophila menziesii, assembly GCA_029959085.1. NCBI lineage: Eukaryota > Viridiplantae > Streptophyta > Magnoliopsida > Boraginales > Hydrophyllaceae > Nemophila > Nemophila menziesii. Next base: position 5,253,073 of record JARWIR010000046.1, on the reverse strand, counting down.
ATTTTCACACTAAATAAAAAATTTAACCCAATATGCTCTAAAAATAATAATTAATTAATTCAAGACGCAAAATAGGAAAGTGTACTAAATCATGAGAAAATCGGCCTATGCTCTAATAAATACACCTAAAATGATGTCTCCAACTAGGATTGATTCATGACAAATGGGGAGACATCAAACACATGCCTATTTTGAGGAGACAAATGCAGGACAACTTTTCCTAGTCATACACCAACTCTGGGGAATACACGGCCAAATCAGGTTACCATTCTTTAACTATTAACTTTATCTCTAATTACGCGCATACCTCACAGCAAGGGACAATGAAAAATCAATAAATCTGGAATACGATATGGAAATCAAACACCCCGTCTAAAGTACGCATCTTTGCGTGGAAAGCTTGTAAAGATACCCTTCCTACTCTGAAGAAATTGAAGGCAAAACATTGTGCGACAGATAACAACTAGTACTGGTGCGATGATATAGTGGAAACCATTAATCACCTTAAGTATCTTGTTCAGTTTGCAGGCGAATTTAAGCAGGATCCGCGCTCCAAATTCGGGTGGGTGGTCAGGTCTCAGAAAGCCTGGGATACTGGATAATTCAAGTAGCATATGTGTTCACTAAGACCAGAAAAGACCTAAAAATAATTGTGGCTTACATTCTTTTAATGTTGTGGAACATCTGGAAAAATAAGATGAAAGTGATTCATCAAAATAGTCACCTCTACCCAGAAGATGTGATATGTGCCACAAAGGTGGGTATGACTGGCCTGTTTGGAAATGAATGGGCAACCAATGCACCTAGATCAGAGAACGTACACACCAATAACGTTTCCAGAAGTGATAATGAGTATGAGGCACATGATGTGGAGGTCTTAATATCTTGTGATGTTTCTTATGTATATCCGGCTGAACAGGTAGGAGTTGGGATCGTCACGTTCGACAAGGCCATAGGGAAAAGGAGGACCGTCACAAAACTATGTTGGGTGAACTCAGTTGCTGAGGGGGAAGTCATGGCGGTCCTGGAAACAGAAAAGATAGGAAACAACTCTCAGGGATAAAAAACTATTATTTTCATAGATAACCTTGGGATCATCCAGTGTATTAAGTCACGGTCAACTGCGTGTGGACAGTAAAGTCGTTTGTATTCCGAATTGGTGAGATCGTTGAAGAGTATGGGGACATGAGTTTCAAATTTCTTCCTAAACGGTACAGTGGTTTGGCTAACAAGGCTGCACAGAATTAGGTGGAGGGTGATGTCTCCCGTTTCGTTCTAAATATTAACCCTTATGAGTAATCATTTTAGGTGAATATTAGACTTATTTAATAAACTTTTATGCTTATTTTGTTATATTACATTTTCTCCCCTTGGAATTATGTTATTTCATGATTTAGTGGTTTTGTATGTTAATTTGTTTGCTTTTAAAGCAAATTTCTTAGGTCCATGGATTCTATGGAGCACCAATACAAGGAGGAGAAGTGGGAATTAAAATCCTAGATCAAGCGGGGAGGTCAAAAGCAAGAAAAGAATATTCGAAGAGTTGACTAATAGAGAGGAAAATCTGGAAAGTTGACACCACTGATTCAGCCTTTGAGCCGTAAAATAAGAAAGTTGTGCCTTTGAGTTAGGTAGAATTGAGGACTAGAATCAGGTGATTTGAGTTGAGACACCAAAGTGACGTCCATTTTACCAATAACTATACAGCAGTTACGAATTTTTAAGATGGACTTGGGCTTTTTATTATTTAAATTATTATTCTTAAGTAAAAAAGCCCAGTCCTAATTTTCTATTATATAAAAACCTTTAGACCTCCTTTTTACACATCAGACATTAGACAATTCATTCTACGCTAAATTACAAGTCATAGCATAAGGTAGAAGAGGAAGCTAGAGCTGGAGAATTCACATTCCTCCATCAACAGCTCAATCCAACGCCTCAATTAGATTTCATAAATTATTTTTGTAATTTAGGATAATGTCTTTTCTTTATTTTATTTCAGTTTTTATTTCGAACATGAGCTAAATCTCTTAGTACTTGAGAATCGCAATAAATGGGTTGAAGCCCTAGTTAATTAATTTCTGTTTTTGAATTTGGGATTATACTATTTAATTGAGTCGAGTATTTTCTATTGGATATTATTTTATTCTTGTTTACTATTTTTATTCTGACCAATTAGAAATAGGTTTTAGTAATTGGGCTATTCACTTTAGTGGCGAATTGATCATCCGACGGGGGAGGGGGTTCGATTACAGACATAGGTAATATCAGTGTGATGTCTGTTATTGACCAACATGCTTAACTAATCACATAGCCATAGAGGTAAAAAGCTTCACATCCGTAAGTAAACTTGCTACCTTAGAGGGGCTTGTCTTACCGTATGATATCTCCTAGGTCCACCCGACAGGGGGTTAGGGGATATTAGAATCTCGACTAATATTTAAATACCAACTATACCTTTAAACGAAACAATAAGTATATTAACTTAGGTAGATTACCTTGCGAGACTCAAGTACATCTCTCTTTCTTGCGTCCAACTTTATTTACTTGCATTATTTTATTTCACTAAATCATTTTAGTATTTTGATTTATTGCATCTCTAATCTTTAGAAAAAACCAAACAAAAATCTATTAATTTACTTTTCTATTTAACAATTAATTCTACTACTCCGATTAATACTAGTGTCATAAATGGTCGTCCCTGAGAACAAAATCAATATTATTTACACATTCCTTGGAACGACCCGTACACTTGCGGGCAGTGTCCCTCTCAAAAGGGGTGGTGATTTTATCACACACCTGCAGACACCTGATGTCTCCCTAATTGTTCTTATTTTAGACCCTTAGGAGACATCATTTTTGGTGTTTATCTAATTAATTCGATAGACTTTTGGACTAAATATGCAATATTTCGGATTTCCCTTTTTATTTCTAGCATTTTTGAATTATTAAACTTTTGCGCGTAATATTGGTATTTTTAGTGTAAAGTTTACAGGTTTTTAGATGTTAGCTAGGAAAGGAATTCGAAGATAAGGTCAAAGATCAAAAGATAGAGTCAAGACTTGAAGAGAAATCCCGAAGATTTTATTTTTAGAGCTGAAAATCCATTTTCTAGGCCCTTGATTGCTGTTTTCGAGGGACTTAAGAGCTGATTGAGCCGCTGACCTTTGAAGAGAAAACATTCCTTATCGAAGTACGGAACTTTAGCAACTGGAATGAGGTCAATCGGAGTTGTAACGCATCGGGAAAAGCAGTTTTAGTGGAGGCCTGTCATCAGTTACGGGATTCTGGGCTTAAAGAGTGGGCTTGGACATTTAATTAGGCTTTTAATTTCTGGTCCAAGCCCTAATCCGTTTTTCTTATTATAAAAGGAGGTCTGGACTTCTATTTTACATACAATTCACTTTCCACAAGATTAAAAACACCAGAGAAGCTACAGCAGGAAGAAAGGAGAAGCTACAAGAGCTGGAGTGGGTCTATAGCTCCGTTCGTAGTCATTCTTATTCCGAAAATTAGGTTTTTCTTTTATTTTAATTTTGTAACGAATATGAATTCCATTTCTTTTTATTTTGTTTTTAATTTTAATATGAGCTAAATTTCCATTAGTGCTTGAGAACAAAACAATGGGTGAATCTTGATTTTATTATTATAACGAATGTTGAATTTGGGTTTTTATTGAATTAAATTAAATTAGGGCTTTTACTCTTTTCGACAATTTGTGAATGTTTACTGATTTTAGAGTCGCGAACTAAAATTAGGTATTAGTATCTAAGCTATTCCATATATGTGGCGTATGGATCATCCTGACGGGGGGTTTAGGTACAGAAATAATTGTTCAATCTAGGATAAAAACTATTGATTCTGACGAACTTAGTTAATCCTAGGGCCAAAGTGGTAATAAATCTTAATCATCCAACGGTGGATCATATTTACCCTGACGGGACTAGTGACACTTTAGGATCGCCTTATAGTCCACCCTGACGGGGGTATAAGGATATTAGAATCCCGACCATTGTAATTGACCGATTTAACCCTTAAACAACATAAGTTAGAAAGTAAAATTAGGAAGATCCTTGCGTTCTCAAGTACTACATTTCATATTGCGTTTTCATACATTTTACTTGCGTCTTAGCTTTTACTTGCATTTATAATTTGCCTTTCATTTAGTAGAATTAATAAACAAAACCAAAACAAACAATTTATTGTCTTTTATTTTCATAAGTGCATCAATCACTATTTGCATAAACATTGTGATCAACCATCCGTCCTTGGAACGAATCTGATTATCAGAATTACTACTTGGGACAACCGTACACTTGCGGTTGTGGTTCGATTATTATTTGCATTTATTTTTAGAACACACAAAGGACCACCAAGTTTTTGGCGCCGCTGCCGGGGACGGTAGCGTGTGACCACGGTGTTTATCCTTTAGTGATAAGTGCATTTATTTTATTTTATCAGTTTTACGCTTTTTGTTTGTTAGCTTTTTCAGGTTTTTAGGTTTGGTGTATGCGAAGAAGGCTATTCAAGGATCTAGAGCCAACACCTCCGATCCTTAGTAATCCAGAATCGTTGATCAGACTTGCGAACAGAAGAAGAAGAGAACGAGAAGCTTTAGAAGTAGAAGAATTAAGTAACAGAATGGAGAATATCATTATTCAAGGTCAACAGAATGGACAAGGCCAGTTAGATGCTAATGGCCAACCTTTAGCTCCAGGCGTTATTCCTCAAGTTCAACCACAAAATCCTAATCCTCCAGTCCAGATAGTGATGAATCATGATCCGTGGTTTACTAATGGTCCTCCAGAAGTTCCATTCCGTGCTCCAGCTATAGGAGTAGGTGCTCCAGATATTAATGTTCCGCGTTTCCGTCCAGATTCGGGTATGTTAGCTCAGTTCCAGAATTTTGGTAATTTTCGTGGTAGACCATCAGAAGATCCTCTTAGGGCAGTACAGAAATTCAAACAGATATGTGATTCTTATATCACACAAGGTGTTTCGAGAGAACAGATGTATTTTGCTGCTTTTAAGTTCTTTGTTACTGAGGGAGCAAGTGAATGGCACGATACGCAAGATCCTACGAGGATTACTAATTGGGACCAATTAGAAATCGCTTTCTTTGACAGGTATTACCCAAGTAACATGAGGTTAGATGCTGAACTAGAATTGACACAATTCCGTCAAGAGTATGAGGAAACCGTGGGTAGGAGTTGGACAAGATTTCAGATGTGTTTGCGTAAAGTTCCTAATCATGGCTTTTCAGAACAACAACAGTTAAAGATCTTTTATAGAGGCCTTGATGGAATTTCGAGAGAGAAGTTGGATACACTATGTGGAGCAGGTTTTCTTCAAGTTCAACCCGCTCATGCCAAGATCATTTTAGAGAGAACAGTCAAGAATGAAGTTGGGTGGAGCTCAGTAAGAACACCAGTCAAGGGAGTAAATAATGTTGACATAGAAGAGAAATTTGCTACGTTTGAGAATAAGATCCAGAATACCATAGAGCAACAATTGAAGCAGCTTACTCTAGCTGTGACAGAAGGATTTTCGGGTAAGAAGGTAGCTGTGCATGCTGCACAAGAAGTTTATATGTGTTCAATTTGTAAGATAGATGATCATGATGAGGAAAGTTGTCCGAATAATCAAGAATCAGTGAATTTTATGTCCAACAGAGGTAATTTTAATTCGAGTGGTAATGGATATCAACCTAACAGAAACCATCCTGGGTTTCAATATTCGAATCCTAATGGGGCAGCCAATCCTACATATGCGTATCAGCCGCGTCCCCAAGGTAACAACTATAATCCTAGACCACAAAACAATTATCAAGGAGGACAGAATCAGAATACTTATGTACCAAGACAAGCTCCTCAGAATACTTACGATGAAACGCTAAACCAGAAAGCTTTACCTGCACATCCACAAGAAGGGGTACTCACCCTTCAGAAAACTGTTGAAAATTTGATTGCTCTACAAGCACAAGCGATGGAACGTCAGAACGCAGCAATAGAACGTCAGAACGCTGCAATAGAAAGACAAAATGCAGCTGAAGCAAATATGAAGATGTTCCAGAATCAGCTGAGTCAAATCAGTAAACAGCTCAATCAACGTCCACAAGGACAACTTCCAAGCGATACCGAAAATCCATCACAACGTGAAGATTGTAAAGCTGTTACCTTGAGAAGTGGTAAGAACCTTCTCCCACCTCCTTTTCCCGTTATGAAAGAGAAAGAAGTTCCAAGAAAAGAAAAGGAAGTGGGTGAGAAAGAAAATGAGAAAGAAAATGAGAAGGAAGATGAAGTTGAAGAAATAGTAAGGCCAAGAGAGGCTTCGAAGAAGAAAGATGATAGTATGGTAAATCGCCCTCCACCACCGTTCCCATCGCGAGTTCAGAAAAAGGGTGATATGGGTGATTTTCAGAAATTCTTCAATAGAGTGAGGGGTTTGAGTATTAATATTCCGTTACTTGAGGCAATTCGAGATATTCCTAAGTATACGAAGTTTTTGAAGAGGGCCCTCACTAATAAAAGGCCCTACTGTGATAATGAGATGATTGGCCTTCCTGAAGAGTGTAGTGCGATTTGTCAGAGTAAGTTACCTCCGAAGTTAGTTGATCCGGGGAGTTTCACGATTCCCATATCAATTGGAGAAGAATGGAAGGGAAAGGCGCTATGCGATTTGGGGGCAAGCATCAACTTGATGCCCAAGTCAGTCTTTGATAAGCTTAAAATTGGAAACGCAAGACCTACCTCTATGGTCTTGCAAATGGCGGACAGGTCGCTTGCTCATCCTGAAGGCCGTATTGAGGATGTCCTTGTTAAGGCAGGTACACTTATATTTCCTGTTGATTTCGTAATTCTTGAATACAATGCAGATAGAAATGTCCCCATTATTTTGGGTAGACCCTTCCTAGCTACAGGGAGGACATTGATCGATGTAGAGAATGGCGAATTAACAATGAGGATACAAGATGAGGAAGTGAAATTCAATGTATTTCGAGCTATGAAATTCCCAGATTCTCAGGAAGATTGCTTCAGAATGGATGTAGTAGAGCAAGCATCGCAAGAGGTATTTAATTGTTTAAATTTTGATGATATCTTGCAGGCTGCTTTGACATTAGATTCACCTGAGATGATGGAGGAGCTTACAGAAACAGTGGCAGCTCTCAATTCTGAAAATCCGAAATATAGGCGTCTTGCCTATGAACCTGTGAGAGAACCGGGGGAGATTATTCCTAAAAAGAAACCTTCAATTGAATCTCCTCCGGAGTTGGAAGAAAAACCATTGCCAGCACACTTGAGGTATGCTTATTTGGGTACTAATGAAACTCTACCTGTTATTGTTTCAGCTAATTTAACAGGTCCTCAAGAAGATAAACTGTTGCGTGTGTTAAGAGCCAACAAAGAAGCAATAGGTTGGACAATTGCCGATATCAAAGGCATTAGTCCATCCTATTGTCAACACAAAATCATACTAGAAGATGTTAATGCACGCTCAGTTGAAGGTCAGAGAAGATTAATGCCAGCCATGAAGGATGTGGTGAAGAAGGAGGTGATTAAGCTTTTAGATGCGGGGATTATTTATCCCATTTCGAGTAGTGAATGGGTGAGTCCAGTTCAGTGTGTACCGAAGAAAGGAGGAATTACAACAGTTCTTAACGATAAAAATGAGGCGATTCCTTCAAGAACGGTAGTTGGATGGAGAGTTTGCATGGATTACAGAAAACTGAACAAGGCCACCAGAAAAGATCATTTCCCTTTGCCCTTCATTGATCAAATGTTAGACAAATTAGCCGGAAGGGAATATTACTGTTTCTTGGATGGTTACTCTGGGTACAATCAGATCTACGTGGCTCCAGAAGATCAACATAAGACTACCTTTACATGCCCATTTGGTACTTTTGCATATCGCAGAATGCCATTTGGGTTGTGTAACGCTCCCGCTACTTTTCAAAGGTGCATGATGGCCATCTTCTGGGACATGATAGATAATTTCCTTGAAGTGTTCATGGATGATTTCTCCGTGTTTGGTGATGATTTTGATATATGTTTGGATAACTTGGAGAAAGTGTTAGTGAGATGCAAGGAAACAGATTTGGTGCTCAACTGGGAGAAGTGTCATTTCATGGTTCGCGAAGGTATTGTTCTGGGTCACAAAGTTTCGAGTGTTGGTTTAGAAGTTGATAGAGCAAAGATAGAGGTAATTAAAACTCTTCCCCCTCCTGTTTCTGTTAAAGGGGTAAGGAGTTTTCTTGGCCATGCTGGCTTTTATAGGCGTTTTATTAAAGATTTTTCTAAGATTGCTAAACCACTATGCAACTTACTCGAAAAGGATTGCAAATTCCTTTTTGATGAAGCTTGTTTAACGGCCTTCAAAGCAATCAAAGAAAAGCTTATTTCTGCTCCTATAGTGTTACCTCCAGATTGGAATTTACCGTTTGAGGTTATGTGTGATGCGAGTGATTTGTGTATGGGAGCTGTATTAGGACAAAGAAAAGAGAAGGTTTTTCATTCGATTTACTATGCTAGTAAAACTTTTAGTGGTGCTCAGATTAATTACACAGTTACAGAAAAAGAGTTGCTAGCAGTTGTCTATTCGTTTGATAAATTTCGCTCTTATCTTCTTGGAGCAAAAGTTATTGTTTATACAGATCATTCCGCGATCAGATTTCTTATGGAGAAGAAAGATGCGAAACCAAGGTTAATCAGATGGGTGTTATTGCTTCAAGAGTTCGATTTAGAGATCAAAGATAGAAAGGGTTGTGAGAATCAGGTTGCAGATCATCTATCGCGTTTAGAGGGTTCAGAGATGAATAGTGGTACTGAAGCAGTTAGAGAAGAGTTTCCTGATGAGAATTTGTTCGTTGTTCGAGATTATGAAGCTCCGTGGTATGCAGATATAGCTAATTTAGTGGTGAGTGGTGTTTTCCCTGAAGGTTCTACCTATCAAGAAAGAAAGAGATTAGCTCATCGTGCTAGACAGTTCTTTTGGGAGGATCCTTTCCTCTACAAAGTTTGTGCTGATCAAATGATACGAAGATGTGTAGCGAGGGAAGAAACACAAGCCATTATAGCTGGGTGCCATGATTCATTATATGGAGGACATTTCAAGGGAGATAGAACTGCTGCTAAGGTATTCCAATCAGGTTTTTACTGGCCTTCTGTTATTAAAGATTGTCATGAATATGTCAAGAGATGTTCGAGATGCCAGTTTACCGGAAACATATCCAAGAGGGATGAGATGCCACGTACTAATGTATTAGAGGTTGAGATATTCGATGTTTGGGGCATAGACTTCATGGGTCCCTTCGTTCCTTCAAATGGTAACCTTTATATACTATTAGCTGTTGATTATGTTTCTAAGTGGGTAGAAGCGGTGGCTTTACCTACTAATGATTCACGAGTGGTGATTAAGTTCTTGAAGTCACATATTTTCACTAGACATGGCACACCTAGAGTGATTATTAGCGATGGAGGATCTCATTTCGTTAATAGATATCTGAAGACTATTCTAGAGAAATATGGAGTCAGACACCGTGTATCTACTGCATACCATCCACAATCCAATGGGCAAGCTGAAGTTTCGAATCGTGAAGTCAAATCAATCCTAGAGAAAACCGTTGGTCCTACAAGAAAAGATTGGTCAATGAAGTTAGATGATGCGTTGTGGGCCTATCGCACTGCGTTTAAGACTCCAGTAGGTGCATCTCCTTATCGTATGGTGTATGGTAAGGCTTGTCACTTACCTTTAGAGCTTGAAATGGGTGCCTATTGGGCAATTGCGCAGTTGAACTTAGATCCTATCTTAGCCGGAAAGAATCGTATGATGAAGCTTAATGAACTTGACGAATTCCGATTTCATGCTTATGAAAATGCTAAACTTTACAAAGAAAATACAAAGAAATGGCATGACAATCGGATTCGTCCAAAGAACTTTGAAGTGGGGCAAAAAGTATTAAAGTATAATTCAAAGTTCAGCAATTTTCCGGGTAAGTTAAGATCTAAGTGGTCAGGTCCATACATAGTGACCAAAGTTACACCTCATGGGGCGATAGAAATAGAACACCCGCTAGAGAACCGTACCTTTATGGTTAACGGTCACAGATTAAAGATATACCATGGAGGTGAAGATACCAATCGCTCGGAAGATCCACATCCCGGGGAGGTCATGTATCTCCTAGAGAATCCTTAGAAGCGTGAGGTAACCCGTCGAGCTTAACGACGTTAAACAAAAGCCAATTACTTGTATATTAGCTGAGTTTTTCTATTTTTGCAATTTAGATTAGTTTGATTTTCGTAATTTTTTTTTTTTTTTTTTTTTTATTAAGAAATGAGGAAGGGTAGTTGTTTTTGATGATTTCAGGGGTAAAAAGGACTTGAGTTTGGGGTCGATTTGGCGAAAACAGAAGAAAAAGAGGTTGGATGTCCAGGAGAAACCGGGAACCCGCATTCCACAGAACCGGGTACCCGGTTTTGGTGCTGTAATTTCTGAAAAACTCTGACCCAGCGTTTTGGTGGCTTGCGTTTCCGTGCGTTTTGATTCGCGCCATCGAGACAAATCCGGGTACCCGCATTTGGCAGAACCGGGTACCCGGTTTCGGAGCTGCTGTTGGTGAAATTTTCTGGTCCAGCGTTTCAGGGTGCTGCGTTTTGGCGCGTTTTCATTCGCGCCATCGAGAAAATCCGGGAACCCGCATTCCACAGAACCGGGTACCCGGTTTCGGCGAGCAAAATCCCTGACCCAGCGTCTTGGGGTCCAGCGTTTTGGTGCGTTTTCAAAAAAAAAAAAAAAAAAAAAAAAAAAAAAAAAAAAAAAAAAAAAAAAGTCCACAATTATTTTTCCGCGCCGTCACAGCGACGCGGAACCGGGGACCCGGTTTTCCAAATCCGGGAACCCGGTTTGAAAACTGTGAGAGGCGGTTTTGGGTATTTTAACCTAGTTTTCTTAGCCTCTTTTGCAAGTTTTTACCTAAAACGCACCAATAGCCTCCCCACCTACGAAATTCATCTACCAAAACACTATATATCATCAAATCCTACCCTCTTTCACCACAAAAACATAAGATCAACTCACCTCCTCTCCAATATAACATCAAATCCTTAGTTTTTCCCAAGATTCTTCTTCAACCAATTCCTTAAATTAAACCCAATTCTTTCTTCTCCCATACAAATTAACCAAGACCCATCTCATATTTCACCTAGTTCTTAAATTCTTAAACCTCAAAACATCAAAATTCTAAACTTTTCCCTAAGTTTTTCATTATTTGAAGTTTTGAGTTTGGGGTGAAAAGAGATGACTAACAGAACCGGTGATTTCCGAAGAACTGCTCCTAGAAGAAAGACCACCATTGGTGGTTCACAAGAACAAGCTATTGAGATTCCTGATTCGCGTCCTAAACGAAAAATTAACGAAGTTAAGCTTGATTCTAACAGAAAAGAAATCACAGGTCTAAAGAGGAGATTGATTGATGAGATTGAAAGTGAGATGGAACCAGAAGAGGAAATTGCGAAGACCATTGAGAAGGAAACTGAACAAGAGATTCCGGAAGCAACTGTTCAAAAACCCCCGCGTATGAAGATGTGGGCCCACAAACCTAAGAGGGTTTACACTTGTTGGAATACTCAGGTTCGTGAAAGAATTGAATTTTTGAAATTTGGTGAGGAGACGAATTTTCCTAAGGGTATTATGAGTAGTGATTACAAGGAATATGCTGTGACATGTGCTAAGTTTGGTTGGAAAGCGTTACAAGAAAGGAAGCTTGAGTTTATTCCTACTTTTGTGCGAGAATTTTACGAAGGTTTAGCTACCTCACATGATGCCATTGATATCCGCAAAAAGGTAGTTCCTTTCTCTATTGAACGTATTCGGAAATCATTGAAACTACCCAACTTTTCTGGAACATGCCCCTTCCAAGAAACTCTTAATGACCCTTCCTTTGATTTTGAATCCCTTTGGGGGACCGTGCTTGTTAATGGGACTAGCCCAATTCCTGAAGGTGAAAGGTATCCTGGACAGTTTTACAGCAGTAGTTTGACACCTCGTGCGAAGGTTTGGTCTCGTTTCATAATACCCACTTTCTTTGGTATTAAACACACTTCCGAGTTGAAGAAAGAGCACATATTTGTTATTAAGTGTATTTTGGAGGAGAAACCATTTGATGTTGCTAAGATCATTTATGATACAATCATGGAGTTCGCGAAATCACCAATGAAACAACAAAATCTGAAGTTTCCTTGTACTATTACTCAGTTGTGTTTAGACGCAAAGATTCCTCGTAAGGACGCAGATATTGACATTGTTTCAGTCGGTGTGAGTATAGCTTTGAGCACAATCAAGAACATCCATGAAGAAGCAACACGAGCTACAAGAAGTCCAAGAACTCCTCAATCAAAGAAAGCGAAAACTGTACCTGAGTTGGAAGCGAAGATTCAGGTGTTGGAAGAGAATCAGGAGAGGATGATTGCTACCTTGGGAAACGTTACAAAAGAATTGGACCTACTTCGAAATTTAATCCTAGGCGTAAATACACTTCAAAACGCGATTTATGATGCTGTTACGCGAGATAAAGGTCCAGAACGCAACACCGATAACCAGCCTCGCGCTGGTTAAGATACGTTTTCTAAACTTTCCTCTTAGTATATATTAGTTTAAATGCTTTATTGAGTCTTTTCGAGTCGTGGGGACACGACTCATTTTTGAGTTTGGGGTGGGGTTCGTTGCCTCATCCCAATTTTTATGTGTTATTTGCTTTATTTGCTTTCAATAAAAGAATTTTCGGAGTTGCGTTTGACTGTAGAAATTTTTAAATATCCCTTTAAGCATACTTTTGATAAATCTATGATAGTAAATAGTGGACTTTAGGGATTGATATAAAACGCACTTACAATTGCATGCGAACATAGGTAATTGATAGGAAAAATTAATTAACAATGCAAATGAAGTAAGCTTGTACTCAAGGAATATGTTTGGTGTGTAGAACGTGAAATCCTAATTAGTAGAGAACCCACCTAGATATGAACTAAAGACAAGCTATGTACTTAGGAAAATGATAGGGGCAGTTCTTTATTAGCCATTTGTGCCTTTTTAGCCTTCTATCCCTTGTATTAATTATTATCCGTCTTAGCCCACTTTGAGCCTGTAGCCTTTTCTTTGTAGCCACGATATAAGCCATTATCCCTTAGATTATTAGGCATGACCATATGACCCGCACTTGAATCACAATCCTGAGACATGTCTCGAGCTTGAGTTTGGGGTGGTGGGACCACATATGGGGAATTAAATGGGTAGGGATCGATGTGTTTTGTATTGTAACACAATTGCAGATGATATATACTTGTAACCCTTTGCCGGGAATGAAGAAAAATGAAAAAAAAAAAAAAAAATGAAAATTTTTGAAAAATCATACAGTAAGATCCGGGAACCCGGATTCATCAAAACCGGGAACCCGGTTTGCTTCTGTACAAAAAAAAAAAAAAAAAAAAAAGAGAAAAGAAGAGAAAAAGAAAAATATGAATGAATAAAACATCCGGCAAAGTGGAATTGTCTGAAAATCATCTTGTTAATAGTGGGTAGACATGGGACGCTAAATTGTTGTGTATATGGGTGAGTGAGAACATCTTTTTGAGCGTTAACTCAAGCTCGAGGACACTGTTGATGGTAAGTGAGGAGAGAGCCAAAAGCTCACTTCAAATTTACCAAATATACATCCATACCCGTCCTTAAGCCAATATTATAACCGTAAAGACCTCGTGATTCCTAAGTGCATAGTGAATTTATTATTCTGTTGATAGGGAATACACTAGGTGGAGCGTTCAAAGCGAGGTAGGATTAATGACCATCCTATAGCCATCATACAGAGATGAGTACAAGTGTAACCTTCAAGCATTGCGACTTTAATTTTATGATTGAGATTATTTATGTTTGATGTTGCATGATTAGTGTATGTAGATATTAATTTTTAAAGTTTGCTATATGAGATTTATCTTAGGAATTGCTTTAGGGTTTATTTGCTAGCTTCTATGTGTTTATACGTTTGCTTCTAACCCTCGTTTTATTTTGTTTTGCTTTGTCGGGACGACAAAGGTTTGAGTTGGGGGTCTTGATGTCTCCCTAATTGTTCTTATTTTAGACCCTTAGGAGACATCATTTTTGGTGTTTATCTAATTAATTCGATAGACTTTTGGACTAAATATGCAATATTTCGGATTTCCCTTTTTATTTCTAGCATTTTTGAATTATTAAACTTTTGCGCGTAATATTGGTATTTTTAGTGTAAAGTTTACAGGTTTTTAGATGTTAGCTAGGAAAGGAATTCGAAGATAAGGTCAAAGATCAAAAGATAGAGTCAAGACTTGAAGAGAAATCCCGAAGATTTTATTTTTAGAGCTGAAAATCCATTTTCTAGGCCCTTGATTGCTGTTTTCGAGGGACTTAAGAGCTGATTGAGCCGCTGACCTTTGAAGAGAAAACATTCCTTATCGAAGTACGGAACTTTAGCAACTGGAATGAGGTCAATCGGAGTTGTAACGCATCGGGAAAAGCAGTTTTAGTGGAGGCCTGTCATCAGTTACGGGATTCTGGGCTTAAAGAGTGGGCTTGGACATTTAATTAGGCTTTTAATTTCTGGTCCAAGCCCTAATCCGTTTTTCTTATTATAAAAGGAGGTCTGGACTTCTATTTTACATACAATTCACTTTCCACAAGATTAAAAACACCAGAGAAGCTACAGCAGGAAGAAAGGAGAAGCTACAAGAGCTGGAGTGGGTCTATAGCTCCGTTCGTAGTCATTCTTATTCCGAAAATTAGGTTTTTCTTTTATTTTAATTTTGTAACGAATATGAATTCCATTTCTTTTTATTTTGTTTTTAATTTTAATATGAGCTAAATTTCCATTAGTGCTTGAGAACAAAACAATGGGTGAATCTTGATTTTATTATTATAACGAATGTTGAATTTGGGTTTTTATTGAATTAAATTAAATTAGGGCTTTTACTCTTTTCGACAATTTGTGAATGTTTACTGATTTTAGAGTCGCGAACTAAAATTAGGTATTAGTATCTAAGCTATTCCATATATGTGGCGTATGGATCATCCTGACGGGGGGTTTAGGTACAGAAATAATTGTTCAATCTAGGATAAAAACTATTGATTCTGACGAACTTAGTTAATCCTAGGGCCAAAGTGGTAATAAATCTTAATCATCCAACGGTGGATCATATTTACCCTGACGGGACTAGTGACACTTTAGGATCGCCTTATAGTCCACCCTGACGGGGGTATAAGGATATTAGAATCCCGACCATTGTAATTGACCGATTTAACCCTTAAACAACATAAGTTAGAAAGTAAAATTAGGAAGATCCTTGCGTTCTCAAGTACTACATTTCATATTGCGTTTTCATACATTTTACTTGCGTCTTAGCTTTTACTTGCATTTATAATTTGCCTTTCATTTAGTAGAATTAATAAACAAAACCAAAACAAACAATTTATTGTCTTTTATTTTCATAAGTGCATCAATCACTATTTGCATAAACATTGTGATCAACCATCCGTCCTTGGAACGAATCTGATTATCAGAATTACTACTTGGGACAACCGTACACTTGCGGTTGTGGTTCGATTATTATTTGCATTTATTTTTAGAACACACAAAGGACCACCAACACCATAGGGGAGAAGAAGATCAGCACGGGGTCCAGATCGAGACCCATTTTCCAAAACTAACAGCGAGATTCATTTCTTGTTATTACTTGTCTAAAAAATCATAATTCTACAAACTGACCACACACAAAGGTCAAACCCTTCCCTAAGTTGAAAATACAAAGTAAAATTCACAAGAATTTTTCTTGTTTTTCCAAATCAAATTCTGATAATTATTCGAATAATATTCGATAATTATCAAGCCTCTCTCATGTGTGAAAAAATTAGAAAAACCTTAAAATTTGGAAAATTTTGTTAGTCAATTTGGAAAAGAAGCTTCATTTGAAAAAATAACGAAAAACTAGGTATCGAATCTTCTGGGTATCTACCCTTTTGGTAGAGAATAATTTTTGACTTTCGTCGTCCGTTGTCATTTTTTTGTGTCTTTTTGAAGTGATTAGATCTGGGATTGGAAACTCCAGAAAAATAAGTACTTCCTTTCCCGATAATTTGTTGCCTCGTTATTTTCTATCTGATGATTTCTGACATGCGTGATTCGTGCGGTCATCAATCAGCTTATTTTCTCGAGGAAAATACTAATTGAAGCCAAATTTTTGGCAACTTTATAATTTAAAGCCAAGTTACAAAAACTTAATTTTTAAGGCCAAGTTCCAAATATCTTGTTTTGTTTTTTACCTTCTTGCCCCTGTTTCGTCAGAAATATATAGCCTTCAATTTTCAACGATGGGTACAGACCCACGAGAGCAATATCACCCAGTTTTCTCCTCTTGGGTCCAAGCCCAAGTAGAACATAAAACCGTTACGGGTACGGAACCGTGTCATGTTTTAATTTTTTTAATTAATATCTCTTTTTTTATTAAGTCATTTGTTATTTAGTCAATGGGCTATACCCATATAGTTAAAAAATATTATTGGGCCCGGACCCA
This sequence comes from Nemophila menziesii, assembly GCA_029959085.1. NCBI lineage: Eukaryota > Viridiplantae > Streptophyta > Magnoliopsida > Boraginales > Hydrophyllaceae > Nemophila > Nemophila menziesii. The sequence continues at coordinate 5,236,484 of JARWIR010000046.1, read as the reverse complement.
TGGATACAACTTCTTCACACTGTCTTATAGGGATGGACCATTCATGAACACCAATCATTTACTCAACATCCCCAAATTGACAAAACAATGTCTACATTGGGAATGGCATAACAAACTAAAATCAGAAACAATTGACGTACCCTGTATCAACAATTACCGATTCAACAACTACACTTATCCACTTGCTGAAACAAACAAAAGAAAATGAAATCGCAACTGAATAAAAACGAATCAAAAAAAATTCACAAAATGATACACGTCTGCTTCATGGGGCTGGACCCATCTTCGATTTGGCTTCCTGGGGCTGGACCTTTGATGGCTAGCGCTGGAGGCGGATCAGCAATGAAGAGCGAATATTGGTGGTGGTGCGCATCTTGGTGGGGTGCGAAATTTGTGAAGCAGAGCGGTTTATCAGAACTGAAAGGGGTTGTGCCCACGTCTTGATTACCTTTGTCTGTACCAAGATGGGGCTGGCCCATTATCAGAACTGGATGCAAAGCGACTTGTGTTTTTGGCTTGGTTCGAAGGTGAGTAGATCTCAGAGTTGGTGGTGAAGATGATGATGGTGGTGGTGGTGGTGGTGGTGGTGCGAATCGGAGCGGCGGCGATGTCAGTAGATCTGGGCGGCTTGTTTTTTGTTCGAACTCGCCGACGTTCTTCTGCTGGATCTATGGCATGGGGTTCTTGATGGAGAAGAGCGGCTTAGTGCGAGTACCAGCGGATTGGTGAATTACTGCTTCAGGCGGCGGAGGCACAGTGAAGATGGTGGTGGTTCTGGGTCTGATATGGTGGATGGTGAAGATGGTGGTGGATATAGGTCTGAGATAGTGGTGGATCTGGGTGGGAATGGTGTTGAGGAGATGGATCTGGGTGAGGACGGTAGTGAGGCAATGGTGGTGATGGTGAGAGGTACCAGAAGAGACAGTGTGGACGGTGATGGGATGGTGGTGTTGAGAGAGTAAGTGTTCTTCTTCAGAGAGAAAGAGGTGGGTAGGAGGGGTGTGTTTTGTGTTCGTTAAATAGAATACAGAGAAGTGGATGAGAGTGATTTTCAGCTTCTTAATAGGGTTGGGGTTTGGGATTTCTTAGTTTCTCTGTAGGTATAAGGGAGTGAAGGTTTTTTGGTATTTTTCTTTCTTTAGTTAGGCTACTTAGATGACAGTTACATTGAGGCTCTATAATATAAAGACAAAGTTGTGGAGGTGATGTCTCCCTATTTGTTCTAATTATTAACCCTTTGGAGACATCCTTTTAGGTGAATATTTGACTTATTTGATTGACTTTTATGCTTAATTCGTCATATTACACTTTCTTCCTTGGAATTAGACTATTTGCATTTTTAGAGCTTTTGTGCATTAATTTGGTTATTTTAGTGCAAAGTTAGTAGGTTCTTGAATTTCATGGAAAACCCAATATAAGGAGGAGAAGTGAGAATTAAAGTCTTAGATTATTTTTAGTGTGTTAGGAAGTATTTCATTCGAGTTTCTAATTTTAGAGTGCACTTTCTTATTTCTAGTCAAGAATTATTGATTTATTAATTTTTAAAGCATATGCGGTTTAATTATTTACTTATTGTGAAATTTTAAAAGATATATGGTAATTAATTAGAGACCAAGTCAAGTCTAAGAAGTAAATGAAAGAGATATACATGTAAATAATAAGATTAAGGAAGAATATATGCAAAGAAGGAAAAGATAAAGCTACCACATAAATCTGAAATTCCAGCCATGTTCAAAGACGAGCTCATAACTTAATATTGGCGATGAATTTGGGAGACTGGTCTGAACCAATGGATAGATCATTCCGAGACAAGTGGTTTTGACTATTGGAACGCGTCAAACGGATAATTATTGAAGGCGATACGACCAAAACAAATCAGCAGTATAATCTTACCTTCCCTAGATTTTAGGGCTACGAATTAAAGAGTTCTTGACTTGTCTTCCACTCCAATTAAAAACGAATTAGAGATTTCTAAAACCTATAAATACACCCCTTAGCCTCCTCTTTTCACACACTTCATAGAATTACACAAGAGGCTTAAGGTTTTTCAAGTCAGAGCAAGAAGGCAAGGAGAAGCTAGTGCTGGAGGAATCCTGTTCTTCCATCAACAGTCATCCTACCCTTTAGGTTATCAATTTATCTTTTGTATTTGCATATGAAATCCTTTTATTTATTTTTAGTCTTTAATTTTATCATGAGCTAAATTTCTATATACTTGAGAATCGCATAAAAGGATAAACCTTAATTAATTAATCTATGTTTTGAATTTGGGATTGTTATGATTTAAATTGAATTGAGTTTTATATATAGGATATACTTTGTTTTCATTACTATTTCTTTTAGGAACAACTAGGAATAGCTTTTAGTATTTGGGCTATGGCTAAGTGATCATCCGACAGGGGGGTTTGAATACAGACTTAGGTAATACCGGCGTAATGTCTGTTATTGACCGACATGCTTAACTATTTACATAGCCAAAGAGGTAAATTCATATCATCCAAAGAGGCATATTCGCCCATACAGGGGTTTATAGTACTTTAGGATAGCTCCTAGGTCCACCCGACAGGGGGCTAGGAGACATTAGAGTCCCGACTAATATCATAATTCCAATTCTACCCTTAAACATAGAATAGATTATATTGATTAGGTGGATTCCTTGCGAGACTCAAGTATCTCTCTTATCTGAAGTTAGTCAATTTATTTGCTTTATTTTTTTCCTAGTTAATTTACTTTTAGTCTTTTATTTTATTTGCATCTTTTAATTTTATAAAAATAAAAGAAAAATCTTTATTTTATTTTTCTGTCAAGCAATTACTACTACTATCTGATTAATACTAGAGTTATACCTAATCCGTCCCTGAGAACGAACTTGATTATCATATATTACTTGGGACAACTGTACACTTGCAGTTAGTGGTTCCGCTATTTTATCTTTATTATTTTCTAACACCCTAGGACCCACCAAGTTTTTGGCGCCGCTGCCGGGGACGGTAGCGTGTGACCCCGGTGTTTATCTTTAGTAGTTTAATTGTTAGTTTAGTTTTAGTTTTATTTTTCAGTTTTATGCTTTGGGTTGTCTTTCTTTCTCAGGTTTACAGGTTTTGGTATATGCTTGAAGACCTCGTGATCCTTGAGAATCCAGAAAACCTAGTTCGAGAAGCAAACAGAAGAAAGAGAGAAGCTAAAGCAAAAGAGTTAGATTAGAGGTTGCTAGAGAAGCAGAGATGGAAGGAGTCGAAAATCAACAATTGAATCAACAGAATGGTCAAAATATTCCACAAGTTCAACCTCCTCAGAACAATGATCCGTGGTTCGTCAATGGCCCTGAACAAGCTCCATATCGAGCTCCTGCCCTCGGAATTGGCCCTGCAGATATTAACGTCGCGAGATTCAGACCTGATCCTGGTATGTTATCTCAATATCAAAGTTATGGCAATTTCCGAGGAGCACTTGGCGAAGATCTAATCTGTGTTGTACAGAAGTTCATGCAAATATGCAATTCATATATTACGCAAGGAGTGACAAGAGATCGGATGTATTTTGAGAATTTTAGGTATTTCGTTATCGATAGAGCATTTGAATGGCATGATTCTCAAGAACCTGGATTAATTACTACTTGGGACGCATTACAAACTGCGTTCTTCGATAGATACTACCCAACAAATATGAGATTAGACGCGCAAGTTGAGTTGATCTCGTTCAAACAAGATCAAGACGAGACTTTGGGTAGAAGTTGGACAAGATTTCAGATTTTTTTGAGAAGAGTCCCTGATCATGGCCTTACAGAGATGCAACAAATGAAGATATTTTACAAAGACCTTGATGGACCTTCAAGATAGGGACTTAGACCAGTTTTGTGGTGGTGGATTTTTACAAGTATAACCAGTCCATGCTAAGATTATTTTGAATAGAACAGTGACAAATGAGTTGTGTTGGAACACCGTGAGAACACCGCTCCGAGGTGGAAGTTATAAGGAGAGTAGTGCTGTGATTGAAGAAAAATTCTCCTCATTGGAGAATAAATTGAAGAACACTTTGGAGCAGCAATAAAAACAGATTACTCTAGCTGTTACAAAAGGTTTTGCAGGTAGAAGAGCAGATGTTAATATTACACAGGAAGTTTATGGGTGTTCTAACTGCGGTGTACAAGATCATGATTGGAGCATTGTCAAAACAATCCAGAAGCCGTAATGTTTGTTTCCAACTGAGAGAACTATAATTCAGGTGGTCAAGGTTATCAACCGAATAGAAACCATCCGGGTTTCCAATATTCAAACCCAAATGGGGCCGCTAATCCAACTTATGCATATCAGCCGCGTCCCCAAGGTAAAAACTATCAACCAAGACCACAAAACAATTACCAAGGGGGACAAGGTTACGGAAATCAAGCTCAAAGACAACCTTCTCAAGACACCTATGATACTATTATGAATCATAAAGCTCTACCTCCTCAACCTCAATAAGTTGCGTTAGATGTCCAGCAGACCTTGTTGACATTAATCAACATTCAAACAAAAGTTAGCCTAGAGCAACAATCTACATCCGCAACACTTAAAATGTTGGAAAATCAAATAGCTCAGATGTCAAGCAATTGAGTCAACGTCAACAAGGACAACTTCCGAGCGACACTGAAGAACCTAAGGAATACGAAGAGTGTAATGCTATCTCGCTTAGAAGTGGTAAGAAGCTTCCACCCTCACCTTTTCCCGTTATGAAAGAAAAAGAAACAACTGTAAAAGAGAAAACGGTAGAAGATGTGGTGGAAAAAGAAGATGAACCAGAAGTAGTGGAAGTGGAGAAGACTCCGGAAAATCTGAAAAAGAAAGATGCTATAGAATTCTGTCCTCCTCCACCATTCCCTTCAAGAGTTCAGAAGAAAGGAGATACTGCTGAATATTAGAGATTCATGACTATGGTGAATAAGCTTAACATTACTATACCTTTCTTAGAAGCTATCAAGGGTGTACCAAATACATGAAATTCCTAAAAAGAGCCCTCACTAGCAAACGCCAATATCTTGAGAATGAAATGGTAGGTTTGCCAGAAGAGTATAGTGCCATCTGCCAGAGTATGTTGCCACCTAAATTACTAGATCCTGGAAGTTTTACGATCCCGATTTCCATTGGTGCTAAGTGGCAAGGGAAAGCTTTATGCTATTTGGGAGCAAGTATTAATCTAATTCCCAAATCAGTCTTTGAAAAGTTGAAGATAGGAAACGCAAAACCCACCTCTATGGTTTTGCAAATGGCTCACAGATCCCTCGTACATCTAGAGGGAAGACTAGAAAATGTCCTCGTCAAGGCAGGTACGTTAATCTTTCATGTTCATTTTGTTATACTTGATTACGACGCGGATAGGAATGCCCCCATTATTTTGGGAAGACCATTCCTAGCCATGGGCCGTACTTTTATTGATGTAGAGAACGGTGAAATGATTATGCGTATCCAAGACGAGGAGATAAAATTCAACATGTTTAAGCCAATGAAGTTTCCGGATTCCAAGGAGGATCGCTTCCGGATAGATGTGGTTGAAGAAAAAGATCCAACTAAGGTTGTGGAAACCTTAGGAATGGAGGAAAGAGAACTCAGAAAGAAACCACCTAATAAAGATCCTCCATATCGTAAGGAAAAGCCACACCTTGACCATGCGAAGAAGAAAGAAAAGGGGCATACTATGAAGGCTCCAAAAGAACCTAAGAAAAAAAGGAAAAAGAGGGAGTTCAGTGTAGGCGAAGAGGTCGCAATGAAAAAACCTGATCCTCCTTCGAAAGCGCGTGAAGCCAAGAGTTCTTGGCAAGGACCGTTCATGGTCACAAAGGTTATTTCAAATAAACTGGTGATAATAAAACCTAAGGGATGCAAATTCTATGTAGAAAATGTTGATAAACTCACTCACTGCTGGGGAGGTTATGTGAAAAAATGATTCATGAGATAACCCGTCGAGCTTAACGACGTTTAACAAAAGCTATTTTCATTGTATATTAGTTTATTGTTTAATGTTTTTCAAATCCTAGTGTATAATTCTAAGTAATTATTGAGTCTTAGTGTCTACTTTTAAAAGAAATGAGAAAGGTAGTGTGTTAATGGTGAAGGAATTGAGTTTGGGGTGCTAAGGAACGAAAAGGAAAAATTTGCTGCACTGGCCGGCTAGCCGGTCATATTACCGGCATGTCGGTGGAGGAAAAACACGAGCCCTCGTGTCTAAGACTTATGTTGTTTTCCGAGAGGGAGAAAAAGTTCACGTGCTGCACCGGTATGCCGACCAGAAGGAAAAGACGAGCCCTCGGGTTGCTCCACTCGGGTATTTTGACGGAGCAAATTTTTTCGAAAAACAACGCACCTGCCGGTGAACACCGCCGGTATGCCGGCGCCCAAGAACGCGAGGCCTCGAGTAGTGGATTCGGGTTTAATGTCGAGAGTTACAAAAAGGTTGACCTCCGGCACCAGTATGCCGGCGATTCCGCCGGTATGCCGGTCTGATGGCGGTTTGAAGAGTTTAATACATTATACACTTCTTACCTTATCAAAAGCAAACCCTAGCCTCTCCAATACGAATTTTCCAGCTCCTAACCTTATAAATAGACCTTGAAGCTTGATTAAACCTCCACAAAAAAAACCATAACATCAATAATCCTCTCCTCCTTCATCCATAAACACATATTCTTCATTAAATTCATCACACTACACCATAAAACACCAGCAAGATCATCAAGTTTTCAAGAATTCTTCCAAGAATCATCAAGAAACCTTCTTCTATCACCAAATACAAAGAAACTCAAGCTACATCAATCCTTCTTAACTTTATTCCATCCTTGGTGTAACTTGAGTTTGGGGTCAATCAAACATGACAAACAGAACAGATAATATGGATTATAAGAGGAAGTGTTCAATCCTTGGGAAGAACAAAGATTTGCCTGGATCCACAATTGAAAAGGCCATCAATCTTGATGAGCCTATTGAAAAGAAGCAAAAGGTAGAGGCACCAACACAACCACTACACAAGAAATTAAAAGTTAGGATGAAGGTACCATCAAGGCCTAAAGAAAAGACACAAATTCAAGATCAAGGTTCTTCTTCTTCCTCTTCATATCTGAATAATTCTTGCACACCCCTATGGGCTATCAAATTGCAACATGAAGTCAATTATTTAAGAAAAGAGAACAAGGCATTTTGGGAGGAAATTTCACAGATTAATTCACAATTGGGTGAGGTAACTGAGATCATGGATATTGATAATTATTCTTCTTCTTCGAATGAGGACATGATGGATCTTTATGGTCAGGTACCCTATTCTAATTCTTCTTCTTAATTGATGGTAGACACTAGGTAGTTTAGTTTAGTTTAATTTTTAATGTATTGCTTCATTGAGTCTTTTTCGAGTAGTGGGGACATGACTCACTTTTGAGTTTGGGGTGGGGTTCGTTGCCTCATCCCAATTTTTTGTGTTTCACATGCTTTCTATAAAATTAATCTTAGGGTTGCGTTGACTGTAGAGTATTTTAAATGCCCCCATCAAGCATGCTTTTCATAAATTTATGATAGAAAATAGTTGATTTTAGGGGTTAGTATAAAACGCACCTAGATTGCATGCAAACATGTGGTAATTGATAGAAAGAATTAATGAACAATGCAAAAGAAGTAAACTTTTGCTTAAGGATAATGAGTGGTTTGTAGAATGTGAGATCTGAATGAGTAGAGAACCCACTTAGGTATGAACTAGAGGCAAGTTGTGTAAATAGGAAAATGATAGAGGCAGTGCTTTGTTAGCCCTTTGAATCCTTTTTGGCCTTCTATCCCTGAATTAATTATATCCTTCTTAGCCAAATTTTTAGCCTTTAAGCCTTTCTTTTGTCACCACATTCTAAGCCAATATTTCTTTAGTTTGGTAGGCATTACCATATGACCCGTACTTGAATCACGATCCTGAGACTTCCTGTCTTTAGCTTGAGTTTAGGGTGGTGGGTCCACTATATGGGAATTTACATTGGGTTGGGATTTTTTATCTTATCAATTGTGCTCTATTTTATATTTTGATGATGATTCACAGATTTATTATATTGTAACCCTTTGCCGGGGTAAGAGTAAATGAAAGAAAAAAATATGAAAAGTTATGAAAAGAAAAAAAAATTGAATGAAAAAATAGCATGATATCTCAACATCAAAAAGAGAGTCATAGCTATACAAAAAAGGAAAAGAAAATTCATATGAAAAGAATATATATTTGGACCGGCAAAAAGGAAATTTTTAGGTGAATCATCTTTAGAGTTTATTGGGTTAATTTGGGGACGCTACATTAGCGCATCAAATGGGTTGAGTGAGAACGTTATTCGAGTGTAAACTCAAGCTCTTGGACAGTTTGTTGATGGTAAGTGAGGAGAGAGCCAAAAGCTCACTTCAAATTTACCAAATATATATACCATACCGTCCCTAAGCCTATATTAAAACCGTAAAGACCTCGTGATTCCTAGATACATTGTGAGTTAATAGGGAGTATGCTAAGTGGAGCGTTCAAAGCAAGTAAAGATTGAGGAACACCTTATAGCCACCATCTTGAGATAAGTATAAGCGTAACCTTCTAGCATTGTGAAATTAATTTTGGATTGATATTATATTGTGTTTGATTTTGCATGATATGTGTATGTGTATATTAATTCTTAGATGATACTATATGAGATTTGTTTTAAGTTGTGCTTTGGGAATATTTACTAGATTATACCTTCTGCGTTCACCTAAAATATCCTTTGTTTTTATTTTACTTTGTCGGGACGACAAAGGTTTGAGTTTGGGGTCTTGATATCTCCCTATTTGTTCTAATTATTGGCCCTTTAGAGACATCCTTTTAGGTGAATATTTGACTTATTTGATAGAATTTTATGCTTAATTCGTCATATTACACTTTCTCCCCTTGGAATTAGACTATTTGCATTTTTAGAGCTTTTGTGCATTAATTTGGTTATTTTTAGTGCAAAGTTAATAGGTTCTTGAATTTCATGGAAAACCCAATACAAGGAGGAGAAGTGAGAATTAAAGTCTTAGATTATTTTTAGTGTGCTAGGAAGTATTTAATTCGAGTTTCTAATTTTAGAGTGCACTTTCTTATTTCTAGTATTGAATTATTGATTTATTAATTTTTAAAGCATATGCAGTTTAATTATTTATTTATTGTGAAGCTTTAAAAGATATATGGTAATTAATTAGAGACAAAGTCAAGTCTAAGAAGTAAAGCAAAGAGATATACATCGAAATAAGAAGATTAAGGAAGGATATATGCAAAGAAGGAAAAGATAAAGCTACCAAATAAATATGAAATTCCTGCCACGTTCAAAGACGAGCTCATAACTTAATATTGGCTAGGAATTTGGGAGAATACTCTGAACCATTGGATAGAGCGTTCCGAGACAAGAGGTTTCGACTATTGGAACGCCTTAAACGGATAAGTATTGAAGGAGATATGACCAAAACAAATCAGCAGCAGAATCTTACCTTCCCTAGATTTTAGGGCTGTGAATTAAAGAGTTCTTGACTTGTCTTCCACTCCAAGTAAAAAAGAATTAGGGTTTTCTAAAACCTATAAATACACCCCTTAGCCTCCTCTTTTCACACACTTTAGAGAATTACACAAGAGGCTTAAGGTTTTTCAAGTTAGAGCAAGAAGGCAAGGAGATCCTAGTGTTGGAGAAATCCTGTTCTTCCATCAACAGTCATCCTACCCTTTATGTTATCAATTTATCTTTTGTATTTGAACATGAAATCCTTTTATTTATTTCCAGTCTTTAATTTTATCATGAGCTAAATTACTATATACTTGAGAATCGCATAAAGGGATGAACCTTAATTAATTAATCTATGTTTTGAATTTGGGATTGTTATGATTTAAATTGAATTGAGTTTTATATATTGGATATTACTTTATTTTCATTACTATTTCTTTTAGGAACAACTAGGAATAGCTTTTAGTATTTGGGCTATTCACTTTAGTGGCGGAGTGATCATCCGATAAGGGGGTTTGAATATAGACTTAGGTAATACCAGTGTAATGTCCGTTACTGACCGACAGACTTAACTAATTACATACCCAAAGAGGTAAATTCATATCATCCGAATAGGCATATTCTCCCATACAGGGGTTTATAGTACTTTAGGATAGCTCCTAGGTCCACTCGACAGGGGGCTAGGAGACATTAGAGTCCCGACTAATATCATAATTCTAATTCTACCCTTAAACATAGCATAGGATATATTGATTAGGTGGATTCCTTGCGAGACTCAAGTATCTCTCTTATCTAAAGTTAGTCAATTTATTTGCTTTATTTCTTTCTAGTTAATTTACTTTTAGTCTTTTAGTCTTTTATTTTATTTGCATCTTTTAATTTTATAAAAACAAAACAAAAATCTTTATTTTATTTTTCTGTCAAGCAATTACTACTACTATCCGATTAATACTAGAGATATACCAAATCCGTCCCTGAGAACGAACTTGCTTATCATATATTAGTTGGGACAACTGTAAACTTGTATTTAGTGGTTCCTCTATGTTATCTTTATTATTTTCTAACACCCTAGGACCCACCCGGAGGCCCCTATAATATAAATGCCTCTATTTTCCCGGGGATCGGCTTGTACGTACCTTAACTAATTTCATAAAAAATATACATACCTTTTTATGTGTATCTCAAATAAATTATAGAAAAAAGAACAAAAATTTAATTAGTTGAGTTAACCCAATGATTCCTTTTGATTTCTTTCTTATAAAAAATACTGTAACAATCATAAACCAAAATTAATAAGGTAAAATTTATTTTCTCATTAAATATAAATATAAATTGTGGACCCTCACCATAAGGGTCTTCTACCCCATACTCGTATAAATAATATATGACATAAATCGCATGACATTCCTCAACCGATCTACAAATTGTGATCTCACCAGTAAAGGAACAATTTCTCGCAAATCCATATGTGTGTCGTTTATGCATATACATTTTTCAGTTTTATGAAGGACTATTTTATACTATATCTTATCGTGTACGCAAATCCATGGAGCTGAAATGAATGAACCAAAAAAAGAAGAAAAAAAGAATGAAAATTCTATCTTCATGGCTATCAAGAATGAAGGATTTGGTAAGACTGGGTTACACACAGAGAAAAAAGAAACTCAGTGGGGTGGAACGGGCGAGTCAAGTAAAGGTGATTTGACAAGTCTGCCCACACACGGCCTTGCAGAAAAGAAGGCGGCTACTTTATGTCAAAAGGATATAATAGACTTTTCACAAGCTAATAACCGGGAAAACACTATCTTTGCTCACCTGCTTTGAAGATCAAATAAAAATGACAAGGCTTTTACTACACCAATACAGAAGGGGGCCACTACTGAGTCAAATGAAGGTATAAACACATCTAATATTTCATTTGGGTCCTTCAATAAACCGAAGATTGAACAACTCCTATCGAAATCCCCCAAATCAAACCCTACCCAAAACACAATAAGAACAGAAAAAAATCCACAAATCAACAATAATCAAAAACTTGAAACCCCACGGCAATTAGTTTATAGTGATGAAGATACAGAGATGGAAGCTGGAAAAGGGTATACTCGATCTATGGAGTACAAAGCAAATGGAAACAAAACGAAAGAAGAATCGATAGAGGAAAGAAAAGAGAAAAGTAAACAAGAAAAGTTGTGGCTAGCGAGAACATCTATTAATGAAGTAAAGCATGAGAATGGAGCTGATGAGTCTTGCGAGGTTGAACCAGATCAACCCCAACAAGAATCATGATACACCTGAGTTGGAACTGCCAAGGATTGGGAAATGAATTGACAGTTCTAGCACTCAGAAATGTTGTTGTTCAGCATAGGCCCGAGGTAATATTCCTAACTAAAACAAAAAACTCTTCTGAAATTGTGATTAAAATTTAGCTCGTACTATCCATTATGATGTTATGCTAATTATTGACCCTATTGGCATAAAGGGGGGCTAGCTTTACTGACTAAAAACAAAAATAATATAGAGATCCTTGCTTATACTAAAGACTTGATACACTGTAAAAATGTATCTGAAAATTGTAATATGTTCTGTACCACTTATGTCCATATACCTTGTTATGAGAAAGAGATGGGAAAAGCTCTTCAAGAACTTAACAGCTGTAAAAGATTTTACAAAAATCTCCCTTGGAATATTTTAGCAGACTTTAATATGTATAGGAAAACTTCTGAAAAATTGGGGGGAAAAGACTTCAATGTAAAAGACATAAAAAGATGTAACAAATTATATAACAAACTAAATATGAGAGATGTTAGTAGAATAGGGTGTACATATACCTGGAATAATAAAAGAACAGGAGGAAAAATTATCAAAGAATATATTGATAGGTGTTGTAGTGATAACCAATGGAATTTACTTTTTTCCTGATGCTTGGGTAGATGTACCACCCCCCTAGGATCTGATCACTCAATGCTTTTATTACAATGGAAAAAGAACAAAAACCCACTAAAAAGAGGTTTTCTTTGATAAAACTTGGAATGAGGATGAAAATTGTAAAAAGACTATACATAGTACTTGGACATTACTAAAAAATATCAAAGGTAGTGGAATAACAAGATATGGAAATAAAATTAGTAAGCTCACAGGTGAGCTTACAAAATGGGGAAAAAGAGAGGAAACTAGAAAGTAAAAGACAAAGAAATTAAGGCTTCAAAAATATTGAAGCAATAATTAATATTAGCAACCACAATGATTGGGAGAAATACAATGAAATAGTAGCAAGAATTGAAAAACATTGGAACAATGAGGAATCCTACTGGGCTAAGAAATCAAGGTTCACATGGTTAAAATTAAAAGGCAAAAATACGGCATACTTTCATGCTATAACAAAACAAAGAAGAACACAAAATAAAATCAAAAAGTTACAAAATATGGAAGGAGATTGGATTGAAAATCCTGAACAAATAAAAGAGGAAATTAAAAGATACTATAAAAGTATTTTCACTACTGTAGGTGAGAGGCAATTCAAATCAGTAATTGAAGTGATCAAACCATGTGCCATTGATGAAATAAACTTTGAACTCACCAAACCAGTAAATATTACTGAAGTAAAAACAACCTTATGGAGCCTGGATGCTGATAAAGCACCAGGCCCTGATGGGTATCTTGGACATTTTTACAGAAAAAACTGGGAATTACTAAAATATGACATACTTAAAGTGGTGTCGCATTTCTTATGGAATAAAGGTACCTTGTACTCCATAAACAAAACATATATAACTCTGATACCTAAAGGTATTAATCCAGCAAATATGGGGCACTATAAACCTATAAGCTTCTCAAACACTATATACAAAATTATAGCAAAAATACTAGTACAGAGATTAAAAAAATACATGAATATAATAGTTGGGGAAACACAATCAGCCTTTATACCTGGCAGATCTATTACTGAAAATACTTTAATAGAACATGAAATGTGTCGTTTCTTGAGAACAAAAAGGAACGGAAAAACACTATATAGCTATCAAAGCTGACATTGCTAAGCTTATGAAAGCGTTGAATGGGATTTCTTAAAACAAATGCTTAAAAATGGGCTTTAAAGACATATGGGTAGAATGGGTTATGGAGACTATAACTTCAGTCTCTTACTCTGTCTTAATAAAGGGAGTACCTTCACCTCTTAATAAACCAACAAAAGGACTTAGGCAGGGGGATTCTTTATCCCATTACCTGTTTTGCATTGTAACCCAAACACTAACATCCTTGATAAATGATAAGATGGAAAAAAAGTTAATTCAGAGGATAAAAATTACAAAAAATACACCATTATTAGTCACATACTGTTTGCTGACGATAGCATGTTCTTTTTACAAGCTGAATAACAAGAAGTTGATACTTTTTGTGATATTATGAACCAATATAGGAGTGCAACAGGTCAAACTATGAATCTCAGTAAAAGTGGTGCTATGTTTGGAATAAACACACCAAATGATCTAATTCACCAATTGATAAACACGCTAAGAATGAATAAACTTAATAATTTAAGCAAATACTTAGACTTATCAGTTCCGTCGACAACTCTGACCGGAGCTCGACCGGGGGAGAGCGAAAGTAAAAGCCTTAAATTTGATGATAGAAAGAATATAAATAAAAATGTAAACATGGAGACAAAAAAATTCTCAGAAGGAGGGCATGAAATACTTATAAATTCTATAATTAATGCAATACCTTCATATACAAAGGCGGAATTTAATATCCCAAAATCAACTTGTGAAAACATTGCAATATTTTGGTGGAATAGACAAGGAAAAAATAAAATGCATTGGGTAAAATGGAAAGAGATGATAATAAGTAAAAAAAAGAGGTATGGGTTTTAGAGACATGCAAGCCATGAATACAGACTGCGCGTGCTTGGAGAATTCTAAAAAACCCAAACTCTCTCCTCTCTAAATTATATAAAGGGGTATATCATAAAAATTGTAGCTTTCATGAGGCTTAATTGGGATACCACCCTTCCTGGGGTGGAGGAACATTATACATGGAAAAAACAGTTTTAATATGGATATTAAATAGAACATTGGAGATGGTAAGACTGTAAATATATGGAAGGACACATGGGCCCCTAGTAATAACTTGATAAAAAATGAGTATAATAAGCCTATACAAAAGGTATATGAGCTTATGTACAAAAATACAAATATTTGGGATAAAAATATAATACAGGACAGTTGTAATGAGGACAGTTGTAATGAAGAGGATAAGAATATTATTATCAATATAATGCTACCTATAAATACGCATAAGGATGAGTCATGTTGGCCCCATTCTATTGATGGAAATATTACATCTAAAAGAATGTATCATTTCATTAAAAAAACAAGATATGGAAGCTAGTAACATTGTAAATGAAAAGCTACCCTCTATATCATACAAAAAATCGAAAAAAATTGTGGAAAATAATATGGGGACTTAATATACCAAAAAAAATAAAAAATTTCTCTGGAAAGCATGTAAAGAAGGATTACCTCCTGAAACAAATAAAGCAAAAAGGAATTGTAGTAAACATCCTATTTGTGGGGTGTGTAACTCTGATACGGAAACTACTGAACATGTTTTGCTGGAGTGCTCTTGGGCAAGAGCAATTTGGTTAGCCTCCAATATGCAACTCTTGACAAAAAAGGAAGGTACAAAAAGATTTGACGCATGGTTTTTTAACATGAGTCAAATACCTAATGAAAAAAACAAGTCAATGAGAAGGCTAATGGAGGAAATAGCCTTTCTAACCTGGTTCATATGAGGTAAAACCCGGCCCAATTAACACAAACAAAAAAGCAAGGGAGACCTATGATGAATATAATAAAGCAAATGATTCTTAGGCTAACTCCCAAAGCTATATACAAACTCAAACTGATAATATACAACATACAACAGGTAACAAAAAATACAGAAATGAATACACAAAGGGATATACAAGCAGGTACTAAAGTGAATTATAATTAAAGAAGTAATATTAGTCAATCTCCACTTTTTGATAATATTATTAAACCTACACTTATCGTAAACACTATGCTTTTTTTAATAGTAATCTAAAAGCAGTAGCTGCTTGTATAATTAGAGATGAACATAGAACTTTTGTGCACGGAGCAGCGTGGACTTTTTGCAGCAACAACGCTGAATAAGTTGAAACTATTCGGATTCGCAACTCTATTTTTACTGCGAAGATGTATCAACAACATGAGATCAGGATTACAAATGACTGTCAAAATGTTATTAAACAATTTTAACAGAAGACTAAGTTGTATAACAAAAAGACTTCTATTTTAGTTAATGATTATAATAATTTAGCTGGTAAATAGTTTACGTTCTTTTATGTGGGAAGAAAAAACAATTCTATAACTGATTGGGTTGCTAAACAAATGCTAAAAGACAATTTGCTTGGTAATTAGGCGTCACAACCCTCTTCCCAATTAGTTAACCTTATTCAAGCTAATGTGCCATCTAGGGGCATCAGTTAAATTAGGTCTTTTGTAATGTAGGCTTGCTCACAAACTTGGTTTGTATTCCTTTTATATATTATGTTTTCGAAAAGAAAAAAAAGAACTATGCGGACAAGCGTGTACACATGCTTTATGTTGTGCATATGTGGCATGTGCAGAAAAAAGTAGCAGTAGCTTTTCTAAATTGGAAATGGAGATCAGATGATATAGTCTACTTTCATGATTTGAATATTCTCATCTTTCATTTACTTTTTCTTATAAATCTTTACATCAGTAAATGGAATGTGAATGTATGAATAACAGACATATACAAGTGGCATGATTTAGTATACAAAGATATTCCAAGCATCATATCTACAATAACATTTCTCGAATCAATCGTGCAAATACTCTTTGAGATAACCTACTAGCCACTTCAGGAACAACTTTAGCAGATAAACCTGGCAAAATTGGAAGAAGCTCTTGTATAACCTGAGGAATATTCAAACTCTGATTGTTTGAAAATGCACTCCCAGTAGTTAAAAATCCAACAATCGTTTGAACATTGTTTAATATAACCTTATCTTCCTCAGTTATTGAAGGTATAAGTGCCCCAGTTTTTAGAGGACCAAATGTTGGAACCATACTAAACACAGGTGATGATACATTTCCAATTCCAAGAAAAGCTGTTATTTGAACTAATTGCTCTCTTGTAACTGCATCAATACCCTTCACAATCTGCAAATATATCCCCATTAAAATTATCGTAGTAAGTAAGTACCCATTTGGAAATTTCTAGAATCACTTTGGTAATTTTTTTTAAGAACCAGATATTTGGTGCTATTTCAAAAAATACATATTTCAAGGTCTAAAATACTGACCCGTTTTGGAAATTCTTATTTTAGAGTAAAAACACTTTTAAAATAAAATAAGAATATTTATACCAATTATTAAAAGTATTTTTAAAATCTAATGTTATGTAGGTACTTTTTTTAAAAACCAGATATTTGGTGCTTTTAATATTTTTCAGGGTCTAAAACACTTTTATGGCCCGTTTAGAAAAGTTTATTTTATTTTAGAATAAAAAAGCACTAGGATATTTGAAAAAATTATTTAAAATATTTTTAAAATCTAAAATCACTTTAGTATTTTTTTTTTTTTTAAGAAGCAATATTTGGTCCTTCTCCCAAAAGTGTTTTTCAGGGTGTAAAACACTTTTAAAGATGTAGAACCATTTTTTAGTGTTTTTAAAAAAAGTAGTTGCAAACAGTCACTAAATTATAGATATTAACATAATCGAAAAAAGTACCTCATCCAATAGAAATTCTCGGAAGAAATTTCCTTTTTCAGATAATAAAAAGCTTAAAGCAACTCTGGTTTGAACAGGCTGATCTGATTTAGTAACACTTGTTATACCACCAAGCTCCGCCATTTCTCCGTTCAAAGCCTCTCCACCACCACTTTTAGCGGCAGTTATAAATGTCTCGAAAGCTTGCATTACATCTATAAATCTCTCCGCATCAAAAACACCCGCTTTTCCATATATTGTGTATCGTAAAGCACTCCTTAAACGTGGCGATTCATCAGTTAAAAGCCTCTGAAATAAAGTAAATAAATAGTTAAAATCAGAAATTAAAAAGTAAAATTCCATTTTTATATTTTTAAACCAAATGTATTAAAAATGCCCATTTTTAGGTCATTTCATGAGATATTTCATAGATTTTAAGGCAATTTGGACATTTCAAATAATATTCCTGGTTTGTGATGTGGTCAAATAAAAATATAGTTTGATTGAAATGTCCAAATTACCCTTACAATCTATGAAAATCTCACAAAACTAGTAAAATTGCTTAAAAATGGGCATTTTTAATACATTTGGTCTAAAAATGAGCATTCTGAAATGTTTGGCCTAAAAATGAAATTTACTCAAGATTAAATGATATAGTATGTGTGTATATATATATAAATATACCTGGGCAATGTAAGGATAGGCTTCATCTACAATAGCAAAATCAGGGTTTCCAACTAAAGCTATACCTTCTAAAACACCTATAGCTCGAATAATAAGGGCAAAATATGGAGGTATTCTAAACGGATAATCGAAAGTTATTTGAGCTAAATCTGCAGCAAGTTCTTGAAAATTTATATTTTTAGCTCCTCCACCTTCAAGTGCTTGATCAAACACCTTAGCTAATACAGGTAAAATTGGTTCTAAATTCACTCCTTCTGAAATAAACTCTAACTTCACAAAATCTTTCACTATAGCACTATAATCTCGATGTATTAAATGAGCTATAGCTTCAATCATACCATACTTTTTATCATCTGATAATTTTGTCACTAACCCTGCATATTTTTTACAAATATTTAATTTTTATTACTTATTTTCATGTATGGTCCTTGAACTATAGCCTAGTTACCCGAATAGTCCTTACTCGAACTTCATTTTTGTCCCCTGTTAATTTTTTACCATGGCAAAAAACACTCGAGGAACAAAACCGGTAAAAGGGGATAGTTCAGGGACCAATTTGAAAAAACTTAAAAAGTATGAGGATTATTTATGTAAATTGCCACATGGACTTACCAAAATCAAGTATAGCTAACTTTCCATCAGGAGTACGTATCATATTCCCAGGATGTGGATCCGCATGGAAAAAACCAGTGTCAAGTAACTGAAATTTAAGTAAAAAATAGAGTAAATAAAATATAAATAATATATTATTTTATTTTATATATTATAAAAAAAATAAAAAATTACCTGCTTAAGATAACATATAACTCCAACATTTACTAATTCTCCAACATCATCAGCTGTACTTTGTGAAAGCTTTTCTCCATCTATCCATTGTGTTGTAAGAACTTTTCTTGATGTATATTTTGTATATGTTTTTGGTACAACTACCTGATTAATTACAAAACCTTCTTTAGTCCAAACTTCTTTTTTTTTTTTTTTATTTTCTTTTTTTTTTTTCCTTTTTTTTGTTTTTTTTTTTTCTATTTTTTTTTCTTACCTGTGGAAGATCCTTTTTCATCATCTCAGCAAAAATAGTTCCATTTTCGCCCTCGTTAACATAATCAAGTTCTTCAAAGAAACGAGCAGCCCATTCATCAACTAACCCAACCACATCTATTGAGATCTAAGAAGAAATAGATAAAGTGTTTGTTTAGTATTTTTATAACATTTTAGGAAAAGTAAAAATATTTAATTACCTGAGGGAATTTTCGAAGAACGAGACCTAAATTACGTATAATAAACAAATCAACTGTTACAGTTTCAAGAACAAAAGGTCTTTGTACTTTAACAGCTACTAAATCTCCATTTTCTTTTAATCGACCTTTGTACACTTGTCCTAAAGATGCTGCAATTTGGTAATTATAAAAGTAAACTTCATAATCTTTGTAAAAAAATGTATTAAATTTAATATTTAATGGTTATTGAAAATTACCAGCAGCTATAGGTGAAGTGGAAAGTTCTGAATAAAAATTGTACCATGGCCCACCAAGCTCTTCTTCAATTAAAGCCATAGCTACATCATCTGGATATGATGGAACCTATTCATATTATGAAATATGTAAGGATCTTTATGCAAAAAAAAACTTTTAAAGCTCACTTTATCACAAAGCTTTTGAAGCTCAGTCATTGCAGCAGGTGATAAAATATCTGGTCGTATACTTAAAGCTTGTCCAAGTTTTATATAAGCGGGTCCCAAAGATGTTACGATATCTCTTAACTCAATAGCTCTTGCCACTTCATTCTAAAAAAATTAAAAAAAGAATTAGAAAAATAAAAAGTTTATTGCATTTTAGTCCTTACCTCTTTGACTTTCTTGTTTATAACATCCCAAGCTAGACGTGAAAGAAACCCACCAGCAACAGACATTAACTGAATAATACGAGTTGCAACAGCTCGAGGTCTTTTACCCCAATATCCAGATATGCTTGAAGGATCATACACTAATGGTAAAAATTCACTACTTTCATCAGTCTGAACACACAGAAAAGGCGGTAAAATAATATAATTAGATTATTTAGGAAGGTGAAAAGTAATAAATGAGAAGTAATTTTACGAACCTCAACTAGTCGGAGTTTGATATTGTTATCAGCGAATAATTTATCCTCCAAATTTTGACCACGTAGTCCTCTCATGAGAATGGCTAAATCTTCGTTTTCTTCCATTTGTGCCCTCACTCTTTTGATTTCCTGTGATACATCTTGCATTCTCTGCCACAAATCAAAAAAAATACATAAATTTTGTATTAAGAGGCAGCTTGTTGACTAAAACGTATGTTAATTCAAGTTAATTAGACAAATTTATATATCACATATATCAATGGAGACAAGAAAGGTTTGATTCAGTATCAATTTAAATAGGTAGATCAGTGAAAAACAGATCCATTTAGATTACAGAAATACATGTGACCTTTAATAGTAGATTAAATAGATATATTTGATCAAATTAGTAGATATTTGTAACGGAATGTGTGATAGCATAGAAATCAGCAAGAAAATGGAAGTATTTTGAATCAAACTTAAACTATTTTAGAAAAGCTTACAGTAGAAGCACCGTTGAGTGGCTTGGACGATGACGTAGGAGTAGTGTTGTTGTTGGAAGAACCATTGATTACTTTAGGTGGTTTAGTATCAGTTCCGACAGCTCGTACGACGCCGTTTTGCTTTCGAAGTCTTGGAAATGAACGTGATGATGATCGACGATTATGAGTAGAAGGTGTACGAGTTAGAGGAAAGGCGCGTCGTAGAGGATCGGTTCCGCAGTTGACCAGCTGTGCAGCTGCGTCCATGACGGAATTGTTAAGGAACTAAGTAAAGTGTGTGTATGTGTGTGAGAGAGAGACAGAGACAAAGAGGAGAGAGAGAGATGCTAGTGTGTGTGGAAGTGGGAGTTTATGTGTAAAGAATTTGGTAGTCGAAGAGAGAGACACGTGGAGGAATAAGGAACAAGGAGGTTGGCAGTTGGTTTTATTGGCGGGGAGTGTAGGGGTTTCTATGCCGTTCGTTTTAACAAGTGAGGTGTTTCTCTTACATTCTTACTATAATTTGCTTGGTTTCAGAAAATTGGGCGGAAACTGGAAACTAAGATTTTTTTTTGGTTACAACTAATTAATAATTAACTATAGTGGTTTTAGATATCGCCCAACTATAGCTGTTTTGTGCTAAAAGCCGCCAAAAACCACCCGATAGTGCTAATTAAGGTTTACAGATACTCCACTTAACATTTTAACGTTTAAAATTTGATTAATGAGTGGAACATCCTGGCCAAAGAAATTATGTCCATACATAAGTGACATTCTTTACTTAAATATTTATAATTCGGTTCTGATACTATAAAAAATTTCAAAAAAATATGATAGTCCAAAAAAACGAATATAATGAATAAATTTACAATTTTATACTTTTTTCGTCCCGTCCACTTATTAAACATAATATCCTAAAATTATTATCCATTTTAAATATTAATATACTTTTTCCAATTTTTTCTAGGGATAATTAGAGATAAATGCCTTTTTAATGATGTCTTTAATTTTTTTAAGCCTCTAATTTTCTTATGAGCCAATTGTTGATTGATGCCTATTAAAAAACTTATTTAGAAAAAGGTGCCTAGGAAAAAATATTTATTGAAAACAGCCCCCTTATAATTAACAATTAAAAAATAAGAAAAAAACTAATAAACACACGCGCGCGTCCGTGAAATTTTTTTGAAATCGTCATAACTAATTCAAAAAAAATCAAAAAAATCAAAAAAAATTATATTTGGATAAATCAAATTAATATTTACGTCCATGATTTTTTTCGGAATTTTCTGAATTTTTCGATTTTTTTTTTATTTTTTTAATTTTTTTTTCGCAGACACGAAATTCCATGTTTAAAACATGGAATTTCATGTTTGAAACATGGAATTTCATGTTTAAAACATGGAATTTCATGTTTATTTCACGGTTTAAAACATGGAATTCCATGTTTAAAACATGGAATTCCGTGTCTGCGAAAAAAAAAATTAAAAAAATTCGAAAAAATTCAAAAAATTCAAAAAAAATCAAAAATATTCATAGACGTAAATATTAATTAGATTTATTCAAAAATATTTTTTTTTTAATTTTCTGATTTTTTTTGAATTAGTTATGACGATTTTAAAAAAATTTCACGGACGCGCGCATGTGATGGAATTAATAAAGGTATAGAATATATAAAGGGGATGTTTTCTATAAATAATTATTTCATTAGGCATTTTTTTATAAATAAGATTATTGAAGGCATAAAAAAACAATTAGAGAGTTTAAGGAGCATGTTTTCAACAATAACCCCTTTTCTTATTTAGAGATAAATGCCTAATAGAACAATTATTTATAGAAAACATCCCTTTTATATTTTTTATACCTATACTATCCTTATTATTAAATATATTATTTTATTTTAATTCAATATTTATTTTTAAATCTTAAACAAATAATAGGGTATTTCCACCACCACCACCACCACAACCATCACCACCTCCACCATCACAACCACCACCACCACCACCACTACAACCACCACAACCATCACCACCACCTCCACCACCACCACCACCACCTACTACTAATTTCATCACACGCGCGCGTCCGTGATTTTTTTTTAAAATCCCTATAACTAATTCAAAAAAAATCAGAAAAATCGAAAAAAATCATATTTAGATAAATCAAATTAATATTTACGTCTATGATTTTTTCAGAATTTTCAGAATTTTTTGGTTTTTTTGATTTTTTTAAATTTTTTTAATTCGCAGAACATGGAATTCCATGTTTTAAACAGTGAATTTCGTGTCTACGGGAAACAAATTTCTTATATCAAAACATGGAATTCCATGTTTCTGCGAATTAAAAAAATTTAAAAAAATCAAAAAATTTAAAAAATTCAAAAAATTCTGAAAAAAATCATAGACGTAAATATTAATTTGTTTTATCCAAATATATAAATTTTTGTTTCTTTTGATTTTTTTAGAATTAGTTATGACGATTTTAAAAAGATTTCACGGACGCGCGCGTGTGTTTATTAGTTTTTGTTTTGTTTTTTTTCTAATTTCTTTTTTTTAATTGTTAATTATAAGGGTAGTTTGGGATGGGGCATTTTTCTATAAAAAAAATCTTATTACAGGCACCTTTTTTTTAAATAAGTTTTTTAATAGGCATTAATCTCTAATTGGCTCTTTTTTCTATTATTACTCTTAATTAAATAATAATATTTATGCTTTCAAATACATATTTAAAATATCAACACACTTTATAAGGGATAAATTTGTAATGGTGTGCAATTATTAAGTTTCTTAATCTGTGTAAAAAGCTAAGTGGGCATTATTTTCGGGACGGAGGGAGTATAAATTAGCGACCACCGATGGTTTAAATAGGAAAACCGGCCTACCTCTTTAGTTTGGAAAAAAAATTCATTTATGTACAAAAGAGAAGCAACACAATAGATATTGATATTCTATACTGGTGGTTAAATAACATACACTGATCGAATAAAATGATTATAACAATATATGTTTAAATCAGAAAAATACAATGAGTGTATGAAATTGAAATAAAAATAGAATTTACATGATTACCAGAATTTTGAGTGATATATTATAACGCTTGTGTAAAAAAGGTATTTCGGGTACAACCGGAACTTTCAAACTAATTTATCACTATACTATGCTCGAATATGATATAAAAGAGAGGGAAAGTTTGAGAGATTTTTTACGATTGTAATTCACAATTTTACTGATATGTTGCAAATGTCTCAACCTTCTTTATATAGAGGTAGAGAGGTGAGTCATTAAGAAAAAACGTTCAGACGTAATGGTCTGCCATAAAGACGATAATAATCGCAGACGTTTTCCATTGATTTGAAAGTCTGGAAACTCCCCACGACCACGCGTGGGGTGTTTCTTTTACTCTTTATTACTAGAGTGTTGAACCTTTTGAAATGTATAGGAAAAGAAAATAATATAAAGTAGAAAAATTCCTTCTCCATTTCCGATGTGGTAATTTTTACTAAAAAAACACTCTAGGTCTTTTTCTCCAAGAGTATGAACTAACTTAAAATTCATTTCTTTTAATTTTTAACAATCCCCCACTCAAGCTCTAGGATAAAAGGTGAACATGTTTAAGTGCACACCACCATTGGGTGAATTGTACTCAAGTGGCAATATCTCTCAATTTGAATTGACACGTAGTGGAGTGAGGCAACTACCAGATCCTGTCAAGTGGAAGCACTCTTGAACTTGAGGTTTTTAGGTCAAGACCCTCAAATCACATACTCTAGCCACTAGTAATTACAGATGCATCGATCATCGCCTCTTCTTACACATGGTTTATCCTCAAGCATGTCTTCTCGGTTAGATTACCCATCTAGGGTCTTGAGATCATTAAGAGAACACCGGCTCAACCTCATCATGTACCTGGTAAATTCATCAAGTCTATCTCAGTAAGACCACCACTACGGGATATAAATTTATAGTGAGCTAAACTTATCCTTAGGACCTTCAAGAATGTCTATCGAATCTAGACTCCCCCTCTAGGGTCTTGAGGTCATGTTTGGAGCAATATGTATCAACCTCAAAGAAGAATTCATTAAATCCTTCTAAATAGGTCCACTACAAATGGTTATTCGTTAAGATTTAATATGCTTATGTATGCATAATTTATGCCATATGAATGGGAAGATAGTGCATCATATGGACTAATTAGTCATACCCCATCAATGTGTATTGGTCTCATCCCGCTTGACGTTTCCAGTATTACTCTCCTAGTTAGGCCTTTGGTTAACAGATCAGTTATATTCTTCTATGGTCGTACATACTCCAAGGCTATCACACCATTTTTCAGAATTTATTTTACTAAAGCATGTCTGATACGAAGTCTCCTTATTTCATTATAGACGATATTATGAGTGACACCGAGCCTGCGAATTACATTGGATACACGCTGGTGTGACACTTCCTTTCCATAGTGGCACATTGGATAGGAGACTTCTAAATCACTCGGATTCTTAAACAGGAACCTTTAGTGTTATGAACTCAAACTTCATGGTAAGTGTGCTATATAAGTCTATTTAGAGGGCTTTCACGATATTAGAACCTCCTTCTAGAGAGAACACATAGCCATTGGTGGACTTTACTTCATCATTTTTGAGATCTACTTAGCATAACAAAATCCTTCAAGAACTGAAGGAAACTTGTTATACTGCAGACCTAGATCAATGGTACCTATCAAGTACTTGAATAAATGACAAAAAGCAACCCAATTGTCACTACTTGAGTTGTGAGTATAGTGGCTAAGTCTACTAACAGCATAGGCAATATACGGTCAGGTATAGTTCATTAATAATATCATACTTCCAATAATTTTAGCATATTCATTATGGTATACAACATGTCAACATCCCCATAGTTTTTACAAAAATGAATAATAGAATCATAAGGAGTTTTCAAAGGCATTACATCAAAAGAGTCAAACTTTTTCAACATCATTTCTACATAATGAGACTGACTAAGGGAAATACCATTACTAATTCTGATGAATTATACCCCTAGAATCACATCAGCTTTTCCCATATCTTTCATTTCAAATTTAGAGGACAAGAAGCATTTAGTTTCATTTATGATACGAAAACCGTTACCAAATATTAGCATGTCATCCACATAAAGACAAATAATAACACAATCGAATACTATTACCTTTGAGTAAACACAAAAGTCAGAGGTGTTAACAACAAAGCCATCTTTTATTGAGGTGTCGTCCCCAAAGGTGTGAATAATTAATGATAGAAAAGTGCTCACACCTCTAGAGAACAGAGATAAAATTTACACAAGTGCACATGTTATTTGAAGTAATAAGTAAGTAAAATAGATATCGATCTCAGGGACTACGAAAGTTAATTCATAAAATAGTGATCATAGAAAGTGTACTAGGGAGAGTTGCAGAAATGATACACCAAAGATACAAGAATATTTGTTTGATTTTGGTTTCAAGACTCGTATGAAAATAATAATCAACTAATAATTAAACTAAAGACACTAAAATAAATTGGGAAGGAGAAAGGTATGAGATTTTAGCTCGAGGACTAGCAAGTAATCCCCACTAGCCTTGGTGATAGATTTCGAAAATGAAGACTCCACAACCTCTTCAAGTCAAGATGCCTCCACCTAACAAAAGTGGTAATTCTATGGCCCTATAAACTATGGCTATTGAACTTGTGCATACTTTGACACCTACACACGAGCAAAAATTTGATGAAGCAGGGGAAAAAGGCCAGTATAAGAGATTTCTTGAGGGAGAGGGAAGATTAGGTTGGAAGACATTCATGATGGAGCGCTCGAAGTTGAATATTGATCTAGTAAGAGAGTTCTATCTTGGCCTTTTTAGCCAAGATAGCAATTGAAGAGTTTCCATTCGAGGTAAGTTGGTTCCTTTTATGGTTGAAAAAATTCGAAGCCATTTCAATTTGAGGAAATTGGTGGGACCATACAAGTACTAAAGAGCTGTAGAGAAAGTCAAAACTTTTGATTGGAACTAATTACATGAAAATGTGTTTACTGAGGAGTTGGTACTAGTTAATGATAAAGATGAGTTGACGTTTTGGTCTAACAAGTTCCTTCGACCTAATGCAAAAATTTGGTACCATTTACTAGCACCCTCAGCCCTTGGGAATGCTCGAGTCACATATATACTTCAAAAATCCACCATCTTGTTGGATTGTATTATGAGAGAGGAAGAAGTGGATATGAAACAAGTGATTTTTGATGAGGTAATGTGATTCATAGTCAAACCAAGGAGTTTCTTTAACTTGAAATACCCATCAATGATCACTATCCTAGTGATGAAAGCAGTTGTGAACCTTTGGGAGAAAGAGAATCTTGTTAGCAAGTCAAGATCCATCTTAGATGATGCGTGGATCAAGAACATCTTGAGTGTAGTACATTCGAAGGGTCTCCTGTCAAGAAAGGGTGAGTGAGAAACTTAATCAAATCAAAACCTCTCAAATCCTCCTTGCCAATGATGTGGAACTAAGAAAAGTTAATCAAGTGCACATCATGAAACTCCTGGAGCAAATAAGATGCGACATTGCGAAGGATCTACCAGCACCGCAACCCATCTTGGATGGCGATCACGCGAGGCAATATCCTCAAGGGTATGTTTCTATCTTCTCTACCCCTTTCTCTTTTTTTATGGATTAATCCATTCATGAGACATTATTTTGGGAGTTTATTGGGCCTAAGTGAGGGATTTTTCTCTATTATTTGCTATATTGCACTTTACTTCTTGTTTTGGACATAATACTGTTTATAGAACTTTGTGCCTTAATTGTGTTTCAAGTGTGTAGATTTTAGGTGCATGCTTGATACAAGGTTACAAGATGAGAAGAAGAAGTCAAAAAGTCAAGATAAACCCCAAGTCAAAGCGGAAATTGAGCTTAGAGTCACTTAAGAAGTTGAAGCGGTTGCCAGAGAAATATTTTCACGTGAGTGTTTCCGTCACTACGACATATTGGTGAGAGATTTGGACTTGATTCCTTTTTATTTAGAGATATCTTGAAGTCAAGGTCATTTCTCAAGTGAAGGAAGTCGATTCGGAGTTGAGATGAAGATGTTATGTCATTTGCTTCCACCGAGGTCCGAACCAGAATTCTGGTTAGTAAAACGGGTTGGGCCCCTTCCAAACCTAATTAAGCAAGTCTAAAGAGAGCCCAAACGTTTTTGGATCATATATAAGCCATTTTTTCAACCCCCATTGAGAATATTGTAATGTACAACATATTTTAGCAAGCGGGGAGCAAAACAGAAGAGCTGGAAGAGGAAAAACAAGGGTTTGTCTAAGATCCCAGCAACTCTACTTGAACCTTTCACCATTTCCAGTCATCATTAAGAGTAACTTAGCTTTATTTTTTATTTTAAACATTATTATGTCTTTATTTTTTCTTTTTTTTAATATGAACTAAACCCTCATTGCTTGAGGATGGTATTTTAAGAATTTATGCTTAGATTTTCAATGGAATTATTGCATTTAGGATATTAAGAATTTTTAACTGAGTTTGGTTTGATTTAGTATTCTATTGTTTTATATGTTTTTGTTAATAATACATTTACTTTTGTCAAGTAGTGGGTGGCAATAGTAATTGGCAGCACCTGGAGTAGGAGGGGATTAATTACGAAAATAATATATAAACGCCTAGTGCGAGACATTGAATCTGACGGTCCTGTCCGCTCGGTAGTCATTAAGGTTTGGAATTTAGTTCATACGAAATCCGACTCGTTGGTAAGATTGTGTTCTAAGTCTACCCTGACGGAAGTTAGAGAAACATTTGAATCCCAACTAATGAGAATTAAATTAACTCACCCTTATCTATAAAGCTATTATCAAGCGGTATAAACGATTACTAGCAATTCCTCAACCATCTCATATTTAGGAGTGCAAAGGAAGGAGAAGTATGGACTATTCTGCAAGCAATGAAGGTCTCAAAATCTTTAGATTGTAGAAGGATTTTCTTCTACATTGATAACCTTGATATTGTTCAAGGTACTAAAAACGATTGCGTTGATTTCGAATTGGATCGCTAGATTTCCTGAATGGAAAGTTTTTCATGTGAAAAGAGAACTTAATACGATAGCGGATTTAGCGGCAAAATGTGTTAGGAAGACTTGCGGCGGCTTAGAGCACCGGAGCTCAACAAAAGTAGTCGATAGTATTGAATTTCTTAATCAAAGTTTGAAATGTTGTAATAACTTGTAACTCCTTTTAACCCGACAAAAAAAAGGAATATAACGATAAAACTGGAAAGTCAAACAAAGTCTTGGTTGACTGACCAAGAGAAAAAAAATTAGTAGCATCATTCATTACAATAGTAAAATAAATTGAACATCACACAAGTTATTGTGTCCAAAGGAATAATGAATTTGCAAAATAGAACCAACACAAAGTACCCTTTCTTTCCAGCAGTATAAATCTATACACTAAACGCAAATTACATTCTTAGCCATCAAAAACTCAACACTTAAAACCATGGCAGATTGAAAGAATAATAACGAGAATCAAAGCTATAATAATAGCTAACACAATCAATTTCACCTTCATATTTTGAATCCACATCTTCCTCTTAAGCTTAGTCCCTTGGTTCTTAAAACCTTGAGCCTAAAAAACAAACACAAAACATAAGCTTTAACTCATTAATGTATTGCTCATTAATCAAACTAACCTCTGATTTAAGATTGTCAGTTTTATCCACTAACACCTCAAGCTTTATACCACGATCAAGAACCTGAATCATATACACAAATCTAAGCCATATGTATATACACTAAAGGTTAAATTAAAAGGAATATATTGTAACCTTGTCTATATTATCCAGCATTACTTCCTTTACTTGATTAACTTGAGCTTTTACATTAGCAAGCTTGTCTATTTCTTCGGTATGATCAACACAATACTGCATGTGCTCTTTTAATTTTGGACTATAATATAAACAAGAATTATTTAGTTTAGAATATAAATTAAATTATTTAGGGAAATAGAGATATTACCCATATTCCTTGCTTAGGCTTTTGGGACCTGAAGTTGTGGCTTTTCCTCCACTATATCTTTTGTTAAAATCATCCTTAACACGATCTAAAAATGCAATTGGAATTTGTCTACCAGCAGATTCAACTGCAACCACACAGTAAGCTGTATGTGCACCAATAAAATTACACTTAATCGTATTTTTTGGTCAATAATTAAATATATGATTTATATATAATCCACAGCAAATGTATACATATACATATACGTAAAAAACAGAGACGATCACAATAAGTTAAATAAGAAAAAAGCGAAGAAAGATTGAAAGAAACAGAGGGCTTACTGAAGCCATTTTCAACGAGGTAATTGAAGGTATGACCATCGCAATTGTAAGTGAACTTGTTATTCGATGCGGGAAGTTTCTCAAGGCATTGTGCAGCGATGGTGCTGAAATTCCCCGTGAATTCTGTGTATTCAGCCAAAGTCACCGTACCACGCGCCACCAAACTGTAGATCAACGTCTGTTGCCCCATTTATCGCTTAATTCTCAAAATCCCTAGACAATGTACTGAATCAATTAATTCTAAAATTCAAAATTGCATAAAAATAACTAGATGGAGGGCATGAAAATGGCGGTTGAGAGATTACCTGTGGAGGAGGAAGACTAGAGAGAGAATACAGAAAGTTCTCTGATTTTTATTGTTTTTGTTTTATGAAATGTTCTTCGTTTGATCTAGTAATATTACTAATTTTTTATTGTGTTGACAAACTTAGGGACGAAGGAATGAGTGTAAACTGTAGAGGACGCTTTCAAAATTTGAAGCGTGTAAAACTTTTGCCAAAACCCTTTCAGCGTAGATTTTTCCTTTTTTTTTTTTTTTTTTTGTTTTGCAAAAATGAATATTTGACGGAAGAGTTTTCCTATTTTTGAACCCGATTTTATGGTTCTTTCATATAAACTTAACAACAAAAAGCCATACATTGAAAATACCTTTAATAATTGGCATGATATTTTGAGAGTGATAGTTAGCCTAGTGGTTAGACTACTCTGCAGAGACCAAGAGATCCTGGGATCAAATCTTATTGGAGTCAAAATGACTCTGAGTCAGAAGTGGCTCTCCCATGTATTAAAAAAATATTATTGGAGTCAAAATGACTCTGAGTCAGAAGTGGCTCTCCCATGTATTAAAAAAATAAATTGGCATGATATTTCATCTCCCATGTATTAAAAAAATAAATTGGCATGATATTTCATCTACTTAAACGCGGTTGTTTTAAACACTAGTTACTAAGCCATTATTCTCTCTCCACCACTCCCATTAAAACCACCACCACCACCACACCAAATAAACCAACAATCAACCAGATTTTCTTGAGTTTTCTTACTAAAATCATAACCTAGAAACCTCTCTCCCCTCTTTCCTCCTCATTCTCCTTCTTTTGTGTTTCTTTACAGCTTGTTTTGATCTCAATTTCTCTCCAACTTACGATTTTAATCATGAACTTCTACTCTACTAAACACCCACTAGCTGGAAACAATAAGCTAGTAATCTCACCGGAAAACAATACTAAATACAAAGTTGTTCATGAGTATAAACTCATAGCAAGACTCCTCGTTCAAGAACACACCAACCATGTGTTTATCAAGAATCACATTAATAAATACTGGAACTTATCGGAAGAGGTGGAAACGGAAAAGCTTGCTCCTAACAATGTAATAATCAAGTTCAGATTCGAGAAGGATCAACTAACGGTTTGGAACCAAAGACCTTGGACGATTATGGGTAAGCATTTCGCTATAAACAGCTATGATAAGACTAAGAAGGAGGTCAACAACACCACATTATGGATACAGCTCAAGGGTACCCCAATAAGTCTACTTACAGAGAATTGTATGGAAAAAATTATGAATAACTTCGGTGAAGTACACCAAGTTAAATTACCTGAATCAGAAACTATTGATGAAAACTCAGTTACCAAAATCCAAGTCGATTGGAACCTCGATTCCCCAATTATTGCAGGTATTAATTACTTTGAAGATGAACTTACAAAATATTGGATAGAGTTCAAGTATGAAAATATAGGCCAGGTATGTAACAACCGTGGCTTATTCGATCATGAAGCTGGCTCAAAATGCACAAATTCTACTGTTAAACCAAGAATTGGCAGTTGGGTCAAGTTATCAACAAGAGGCCCATCAAAATCAACTATATTATACAAAGAAAAAAACTCTTTACTTGCTGGATGATCAACAATGGCGGAAAGAAAAGCTTCAAATCGAGTTGGAACCACAAACTCGGTAAATTCAACTCACCGAGTATGAAGAAGGGCATTTTTTTAGAATAATTCAAAAATTGATAAAGCAGTACCTCCCACTACCACTACGGTATACAATAACAACAAAAAACCTACGAAATTATTTGTCTTTGGTGAACGGATGGATACTAGTACTAGTATAGATGGTATAAGAGACAAAACTAGTACGAAGAAGGATGAGGAAGATAAGCTTTTGGAAAATAATAAAGGCAAATCGGTTTATATAGAAAAAGAAAAAGAATTTACGGAATTAGCCTAAGTCCTAGCGACTAAATTAAATAATTCTCCGGCCCGTATAGAGGATATTGCTTTTGGGTCCTTTCCCAGCCCAAGTCAAGGAGGCCCATCTTTTATTCTTAATAGCTCACTTACTAAATCCTCAACCCAACTTACTAAAAACTCAACCCGAATTTCTGTAAACCCAAATGTTAGCCCAAACACAACGGATAACATACAATATATTACCCAAACCCCAAATGCAAACATTTTTCAGAATCATTTCTCTTCACCCTCTCCAATCCCCTCGAACCCTAACTTTTCAATTCCATCTTCTTCTCACCCGACAACCTCAATCCAAGCTCAATCACCTTCAACTTCTAAACCCAAACCACCTCATACGAAGTCAATTTCTACTAAACCCCTACTGTTAACACCTACAGATATTAAACCAGATCAACAATCTCAAAAATCATGAGAACCTCTGTTTCTTAGACCTACTTCATGATGATGAGGATATGGGTCAAACAAGAAATACTAATAAACAGAAATATAAGCGTATATTGGAGCAAAACATTAGTAAAGAGATAAGAAGAAGTCAGAAAATCTGGAAAATCAGATAAAAAATCACTGATCCGATACAATGGAATGATATGAATGCACAAAATTAGATGGAGCAACAAGATCAACAAGATGAAGAGGATGTTTATTCTCTAATGATTCAAACAAACAAGCATCTAAAACACCGATAGGAATGAAGAGGTTGCTTCTGTACAACAACTTGAGGAAGGTGAGGTTTGCGGGATTGACCGGATTCAATCCCACCCTTCTCAATGACACGTCTATCCTGGAAGGTTCAGGGGATTGACACACCCCTGATGGTCCAGACCCTTCTTGATATCTGTGCAAGATATCACCCGGAGGTAATATTTCTTTTGGAAACTAAGAATACTTTCTCTGTCCTTAAGAAACTTGAAAAACCCTTACGAATGTCCCTAATTACTACGGTTGAACCAATACGTTTGAGTGGGGGGCTGGCTATTTTTGCTATTAACAAAGACTATATTAAAATACTTAGTAAAAGTGATAATTTTATTAATTGCGAAATTTCTAAACCTGATGGCACTAAATTTAATTCAACCTTTGTCTATGGTGCACCCCTCGATAATCATAAAGATATTTTCCTAGATAATATTAAATTATGTGACCCTAAGAACAATATAGCCCGAATCTTATTGGTGACTTTAATCTAATCCGGTTTTCGAATGAAAAAATTGGGGGAAATACGAGTAATAAGAAGAATATGAAGAAATTTAATAGTTTTATCAAAAACCTTGAACTTATACAATTGAATAATAAAGGTTGTGCCTTTACCTGGTCCAATAGGAGAAACAAGGATCAACTTATTAAAATGCTATTAGATAGAAACCTTAATAATAAAAATTGGTCAGATTTATTCCCAAATGCCTGTGTTAATGCTCAACCAGCTATAGGGCCTGATCATAGCCCTTTAGTCTTACACTATGATAAAAAATATAAGATTTTATTTTGAGAATTTCTGGATTGAAGAAGAGGAATGCCTTCATATTATTGAAAATGTTTGGAAATCCAGAATTTCTATTAAAACAATTACTAAAGGTAGCTTAATTACTAACTTAAATATGTGTAAGAGGATTCTTACTGTTTAGAGTAAAAGGAAATTTAAAAATACTAAGAAAAAGATTGAACAGTATTTAGAAAGATTGAAAACTATTACTAATAATAAGAATATTTTGGACATTGATAAAGATGAATATAACTGTATAGTAAAAGAAATTGAAACCCTTTGGAAAATTGAGGAGGAATTCTGGGCTGCTAGGTCTAGGATTAATTGGTTGAAAAAAGGGGATAAAAATACAGCCTTTTTTCATGCTGCTACTAAAGAAAGAAAATATTATAACAAAATATCTTCTATTATGAATGACCAGGGTATTTGGTTGAATAATCAGGCTGAGGTGAACCAAAACATACTTGATTACTTCAATAATATATTTAATTTAGTGGGTCCTCGGGATTTTACCTCTATATTAAGTATAATTCAACCTAAAGTTACTAAAATTATGAATGATGCCCTTCTAAAGCCAATTCTTACTAAAGAAATCGAGCAGGCAGTCTCTTAGCTAGGGGCTTTCAAGGCCCCAGGCCCAGATGGCTACCCAGGTTTCTTTTATAAGAATTATTGGAATATTATTAATCTGGATGTTATTAAAATCATAAACAATTTTTGGTACAATAATGGAAGCCTTGAGGACTTAAACCATACTTTTGTTTCCCTTATCCCAAAAATTGAGAATCCTGGCACTGTAAAGCATTACAGACCCACCAGTGTTTCAAACTTCATCTATAAAATTATTGCGAGGCTTCTGGTTAATAGGCTTCAACTCTTCATGAGTTTTATTGTAGATGATACTCAAACTGCCTTTATCCCTGGCAGAAGTATCCAAGAAAATACTTATATTACTCATGAGGTTTGTACTTATTTAAAAGAAAAAAGAATCTCTAAAAAATATAGTATGGTCATTAAAGCGATATACAAAAAGCTTATGAATTTGTTGAGTGGGATTTCTTATTACAACTTATGAATAGATTGAGTTTTGACCCTAAATGGAGTGAAAAAATCATGAACTGTATAACCACGGTTTCTTACTCCATTTTAATCAATGGACAACCCAACAAACTTAATAAACCCCAAAGGGGTCTTAGATAGGGGGACCCCCTATCCCCACTTATTTTTTGTCTTATAACACAAACTTTAAATGACCTTATTAAAAATATAGTGGATAATGGATTTCTTGAGGGTATTAAACTGTCAAGGAATAGCCCCTCCCTGACCATCCTCTTATTTGCTGATGATATTGTATTTTTTCTAAAAGCAAATTATAAAGATACTAATAGCTTTAATGATATTATTAATAAGTTTGGTTACTCTACAAGGCTCACTTGAAATTTGAATAAGTGTGGGGTTAAATTTAGTGCAAACACCCCCGCCATATTCAATATGAGTGAATATGAATATTACTAATAATTTGGGCTCTTACTTGGGTCTACCCACTGAGCGGGTTGGATCTAAAGTTAGAGAACTAAACTATCTTGTTGAGAAAGCTATTAAAAAAACCCAAAATTGGAAAAACCTCTACCTCTCGGAAGTTGGTAAGGAATAATTAATTAAATTAGTCTTACAAAGTATACCAAATTACTTCATGTCCTCGTTTTTTAACTAAGAAAATTTGTGAAAATATCTTTATGAAAATTGCAAAATTTTGGTGGGGCACTTATTCTAAAAAGGGTATACACTGGACCAATTGGTCAAATGTAACCCATAGTAAATATATTGGGGCTTAGGCTTTCGAGAGCTCAATATTATGAATGTGTCACTACTTGCAAAACAAGCCTGGAATTTACTGAATAAATAAGAATCTTTACTATACAAAATACTAAAGGAAAAATATTTTCTTAATAGTTCTTTTCTTCACGCTAACTTGGGTAATAAACCCTCTTGGGGGTGGAAAAGCTTGGTTACAGGAAGAGATGCTATTAAAAGTCAATTAAAATGGAAAATTGGTGATGGGGAGGATATAAACTCCCAAATAGATCAATGGTTTTCACATGATATGGAAATTATTAAACCAAGGGATATAAATATAAATAAAGTGTCAGATCTATTCCATGTTGGTGAAAGGAGATGGAATTTGGAGAAGGTTAAAGATAATTACCATAATAAAGATTATGAAAATATTGTTAAAACATTCATTCCCCTTATTCAAGTCCAGGATAATCTTACTTGGACCCTTAGTCCTAATGGGCTTTTTTCTGTTAAAAGATGCTATTAGAGAAAATTAAACTTGAGGTTAATAAGAAAAAGGCTAAGCCTTCCTCTTCACATGTTACTGGCCCTATTGTTTGGAAAGCAATATGGAATATGGAAACCCCCCTAAAGTTAAGAATTTCATATGGAAAGCTATAAAAAACGTGCTTCCAACCTCGGAAAATCTTTATATGAAAAAATGTAAAGAGACTAATATTTGCCTTATATGTAATAAAGAAATAGAAAATGTGGAACATATGTTATTTGATTGTGATTGGGCACGCGCCACGTGGTTAGCCTCCCCACTTTCGTTAAGAATCAGCAACCAATCCAAGAAATTGGATGTATGGATGGCTGATTTAATTAATGGAATGGGAAAGTCAAATAATAAATTTGATTTCTCGCTTGAGAAAATCTGTATATTAGCTTGACATATATGGAAGGATAGAAATTCTCATATTTTCAACAATACAAAATTGGACCCTATTTATACAGTGGAAAAAGCTGAGGATTGTTGGAATGAATAATTTGTTTGTATGGGAAAAAATGATACTACAAAAACTTGAAGGATATAAAGTCAAATATGAAATATAAGAACAGTGCTAGAAAAGGTAAAAAGTATAAAACCCCTAATGATGTAAGTAATATACTGAAAGGTAAAAAGAATTACCCCAATTCTGGGAGTAGTTCAACCTCAGATACACAATTGCGAGATCATATCAAACAAGATCATAAAACAGTTAGTAAATGGAAACCCCCTCCTGTAAATTCTATTAAAATAAACTGTGATGCTTCTCATACCAAAAACAGGTCCATTATTGCTTGTGTTGCCAGGGATTATAAAGGAAGAGTACTAAACTGTGAAGCTTGGAGAATTAATGCTGACAATATCCTAGAGGCTGAAGGGTTGGTGGTGGTCCTTTGTGTGTTCTAAAATAATGCAATAAATAATCGAACCACAACCGCAAGTGTACGGTTGTCCCAAGTAATATAGATGATAATACAGATTCGTTCCAAGGACGGGATGGTTGACTACAATGCTTATCTATTAATGATTGAATGCACTTATGAAAACAAGTAAAGACAATATGTTTGTTTGGTTTTTGTTATTAAAGCTACTGAATGAAAAACAAATTATAATTGCAAGTAAAGCTAAGACGCAAGTAAAATTGATGTAAAACGCAATATGAGAAGTAGCACTTGAGAACGCTAGGGATCCTCCCAATCTTATTTCCTAACTTATGTTGTTTAAGGGCTAAATTGGTCAATTACAATGGTCGGGATTCTAATTTCCTTATACCCCCTTCAGGGTGGACTATAAGGCGATCCTAGGGTGTCACTAGTCCCGTCAGGGTAAATATGATCCACCTTTAGATGTTTAAGTTTTATTACCTCATTGGCCCTAGAATTAGCGAAGTTCGTCAGAATCAATAGCTTCTATCCTAGATTGAATAAATGGTTCTGTATTTAAACCCTCCGTCAGGATGATCCAATTGCCACTAATTGGAATAGCCTAAATACTAACACCTGTTCCTAGTTCATGACGCTAAAAACAGTAAATAATCTCAATTTAAAGAAAAGAGTAAAAGCCCCAATCTAATTTAATTTAACAGAAACCCAAATTCAACATTTGTTATTCAATACGATTGGGATTCACCCATTAATTGTTCTCAAGCACTATGAAAAGCTTAGCTCATATTAAAACTAAAAACTAAATTAAATGTAATGGAATTCATTTTTGAGTACAAAATTAAAGATAAAAAGAACCTAATTTCCGGAATCGGAATGACTGAGAACGGAGATATAGACCCTCTCCAGTTCTTGCAGCTTCTTCTTTCTTCCTTCTGTTGCTTCTCTCTGGTGTTTAAACTTGTGGAATGTGAATTCTGTGTAAAATAGAAGTCCAGACCTCCTTTTATAAGTGCAAATTCCGACTTGGACCTAGGCTTTTAATTAAATGAAATATAAAAGACCCAAGTCCACTAACTTAGCCCAAAATCCCGTAACTGCTGATATGCCTTCACTAAAACGGCTTTTCCCGATGCGTTATGACTCCGATTGACCTCATTCTAGTTGCTAAAGTTCCGTAACTCAATAAGGACAGTTTTCTCTTCAAAGGTCAGCGGCTAAATCATCGCTTAAGCACCTCGAAATCAGCAATCTATGGCCTGGAAAATGGATTTTCAGCTCTAAAAAAATAATATCTTCGGGATTTATCTTCAAGTCTTGACTCTATCTCATGATCTTTGACTTTCTCCTCGGATTCCTCTTCTAGCTATCATCTAAAACCTGTAAACTTTACACTAAAAATACCAATATTACGCGCAAAAGCTTAATAAATTAAAAATGCTAGAAATAAAAGAGGAAAATCGTATTATTGCATATTTAGTCCAAAAGTCTATCAAATTAAGTAAATAAACACAAAAAATGATGTCTCCCAAGGGTAAAAAATAAGAACAATTAGGGAGACATCAAGACCCCCAACTCAAACCTTTGTCGTCCCGACAAAGTAAAACAAAACAAAGGGGTAGAATTAAGCGTATAAACAAGTAGAAGCTAACAAATAAACCCTAAAGCAATTCTCAAAATAAATCTCATATAGCAAACTCTAGAAACTAATATACACATACATCTAAAATACAACATCAAACATAAATAATCTCAATCATAAAATTAAAGTTGCAATGCTTGAAGGTTACACTTGTACTCATCTCTGTATGATGGCTATAGGGTGGTCATTAATCCTAACTCGCTTTGAACTCTCCACCTAGTATATTCCCTATTAACAGAATCATAAATTCACTATGCACTTAGAAATCACGAGGTCTTTACGGTTATAATATTGGCTTAAGGACGGGTGTGGATGTATATTTGGTAAATTTGAAGTGAGCTTTTGGCTCTCTCCTCACTTACCATCAACAATGTCCTCGAGCTTGAGTTAACGCTCAAAAGATGTTCTCACTCACCCATATACGCAACAATTTAGCGTCCCATGTCTACCCACTATAAACAAGATGATTTTCTGAAAAATTCCACTTTGCCGGATGTTTTATTCATTCATATTTTTCTTTTTATTTTCTTTTCTCTTTTTCTCTTTTTTTCTTTTTTTTGTACAGAAGCAAACCGGGTTCCCGGTTTTGTGAAATCCGGGTACCCGGTTACTACTGTATGATTTTCGAAATTTTTCATTTTTTTCTTTCTTTTTCATTCTTTTCTCATTCCTGGCAAAGGGTTACAATTATATATCATCTGCAATTGTGCTACAATACAAAGCACATCAATCCTAACCCATTAAATTCCCCATAAGTGGTCCCACCACCCCAAACTCAAGCTCGAGACATGTCTCAGGATTGTGATTCAAGTGCGGGTCATATGGTCATGCCTAATAATCTAAGGAATAATGGCTTATATCGTGGCTACAAAGACTAGGCTAAAGGCTCAAAGTGGGCTAAGACGGATAATAATTAATACAAGGGATAGAAGGCTAAAAAGGCACAAATGGCTAACAAAGAACTGCCCCTATCATTTTCCTAAGTACATAGCTTGTCTTTAGTTCATATCTAGGTGGGTTCTCTACTAATTAGGATTTCACTTTCTACACACCAAACATATTCCTTAAGTACAAGCTTACTTCATTTGCACTGTTCATTAATTTTTCCTATTAATTACATATGTTTGGATGCAATTCTAAATGCGTTTTATATCAATCCCTAAAGTCCACTATTTACTATCATAGATTCATCAAAAGTATGCTTAAAGGGATATTTGAAAATTTCTACATTCAAGCGCAACTCCGAAAATTCTTTTATTGAAAGCAAATAAAGCAAATAACACATAAAAACTGGGATGAGGCAACGAACCCCACCCCAAACTCAAAGATGAGTCGTGTCCCCACGACTCGAAAAGACTCAATAAAGCATGTAAACTAATCTACACTAAGAGGAAAGTTTAGAAAACGTATCTTAACCAGCGCGAGGCTGGTTATCGGTGTTGCGCTCTGGACCTTTGTCTCGCGCAATAGCATCATAAATTGCGTTTTGAAGTGTATTTACGCCTAAGATCAAATTTCGAAGCAGGTCCGATTCTTTTGTAACGTTTCCCAATGTAGCAATCATCTTCTCCTGATTCTCTTCCAACACCTGAATCTTTGATTCCAACTCAGGTACAGTCTTCGCTTTCTTTGATTGAGGAGTTCCTGGACTCTTGGTAGCTCGTGTTGCTTCTTCATGGATATTCTTGATTGTGCTCAAAGCTATACTTACACCAACTGAAACAACGTCAATATCTGCGTTCTTACGCGGAATCTTTGCGTCTAGACACAACTGAGTAATAGTACAAGGGAACTTCAGATTTTGTTGTTTCATTGGTGATTTCGCGAACTCCATGATTGTATCATAAATTATCTTAGCAACATCAAATGGTTTCTCCTCCAAAATACACTTAATCACAAATACGTGCTCTTTCTTCAACTCGGAAGTGTGTTTAATACCAAAGAAAGTGGGTATTACGAAGCGAGACCAAACCTTCGCACGAGGTGTTAAACTATTGCTGTAAAACTGTCCAGGATA
Organism: Nemophila menziesii; assembly: GCA_029959085.1. Lineage (NCBI taxonomy): Eukaryota > Viridiplantae > Streptophyta > Magnoliopsida > Boraginales > Hydrophyllaceae > Nemophila > Nemophila menziesii. The sequence continues at coordinate 5,196,048 of JARWIR010000046.1, read as the reverse complement.
TCTTTCTCCTTCAGGAATTGGGCTAGCCCTATTAACAAGCACGGTCCCCCAAAGGGATTCAAAATCGAAAGAAGGGTCATTAATAGTTTCTTGGAAAGGGCATGTTCCAGAAAAGTTGGGTAATTTCAAGGATTTCCGAATACGTTCAATAGAGAAAGGAACTACCTTTTTGCCGATATCAATGGCATCACGGGAGGTTGCTAAACCTTCATAAAATTCTCGCACCAAAGTAGGAATAAACTCAAGCTTCCTTTCTTGCAACTCTTTCCAACCAAACTTAGCACATGTCACAGCATATTCCTTGTGTTCACTACTTATAATACCCTTAGGAAAATTCGTCTCCTCACCAAATTTCAAAAATTCAATTCTTTCACGAACCTGAGTATTCCAACAAGTGTAAACCCTCTTAGGCTTGTGGGCCCACATCTTCATACGCGGAGGTTTATGTTGAACTGGTACTTCCAGAACCTCTTGTTCAGTTTCCTTCTCAGTGTTCTTCTCAATTTCCTCTTCTGGTTCCTTCTCACTTTCTATCTCATCAATCAATCTTCTCTTCTGACCTGTGATTTCTGTTCTGTTAGAATCAAGCTTAATTTCATCAATTTTTCGTTTAGGACGCGAATCAGGAATCTCAATAGCTTGATCTTGGGAACCACCAATGTGGTTTTTCTTCTAGGAGCAGTTCTTCGGAAATCACCGGTTCTGTTAGTCATCTCTTTCCACCCCAAACTCAAAACTTCAAATAGTGAAAAACTTAGAGAAAAAGTTTAGAATTTTGATGTTTTGAGGCTTAGGAATTGAAGAACTAGGTGGAATATGAGATGGGTCTTGTTTAATTTGGATGGGAGAAGAAAGAATTGGGTTTTATTTAAGGATTTGATGAAGAAGAATCTTGGGAAAAACTAAGGATTTGATGTTATTTTGGAGAGGAGGTGAGTTGATTTTGTGTTTTTGTGGTGAAAGAGGGTAGGATTTGATGACATATAGTGTTTTGGTTGATGAATTTCGGAGGTGGGGAGGCTATTGGTGCGTTTTAGGTAAAAACTTGCAAAAGAGGCTAAGAAAACTAGGTTAAAACACTCAAAACCGCCTCTCACAGCTTTCAAACCGGGTTCCCGGTTCCGCGTCGCTGTGACGGTGCGGAAAAAATGACTTAAAGACTTTTTTTTTTCAAAACGCTCCAAAACGCTGGACCCCAAGACGCGGGGTCAGAGATTTTACTTGCTGAAACCGGGTTCCCGGTTCTGTTGAATGCAGGTACCCGGATTTTCTCGATGGCGCGAGTCAAAACCCGCCAAAACGCCACTTCTCAAAACGCCGGGTCAGATAAATTTGAAGACTACAGCTCCGAAACCGGGTACCCGGTTTCGCCAAATGCGGGTTCCCGGTTTTGTGTCGATGGCGCGAACCAAAACGCAGCAAAACGCAAGCCACCAAGACGCTGGGTCAGAGATTTCCAGAAGTTACAGCACCAAAACCGGGTTCCCGGTTTCGAAAAACCGGGTACCCAGTTCCGACGCTGTGTCGTGAACCAAGACGCCAAGTGTTGCGTGTATAAGGTTGGTACCAGCTCCAAAACCGGGTTCCCGGTTTTTGCGAAACCGGGTTCCCGGTTCCTCCTGGACATCCAACCTCTTTTTCTCCTTTTTTCGCCAAATCGACCCCAAACTCATGACCTTTTTATCCCTGAAATCATCAAAAACAACTACCCTTCCTCATTTCTTAATAATAAACACTAAAATTACGAAAATCAAACTATTCTAAATTGCAAAAATTTAAAACTCAGCTAATATACAATGAATTGGCTTTTGTTTAACGTCGTTAAGCTCGACGGGTTACCTCACGCTCTTAAGGAGTTTCGAGGAGATACATGACCTCCCCGGGATGTGGATCTTCCGAGCGATTGGTATCTTCACCTCCATGGTATATCTTTAATCTGTGACCGTTAACCATAAAGGTACGGTTCTCTAGCGGATGTTCTATTTCTATCGCCCCATGAGGTGTAACTTTGGTCACAATGTATGGACCTGACCACTTAGATCTTAACTTACCCGGATAATTGCTGAACTTTGAGTTATACTTCAATACTCTTTGTCCCACTTCAAAGTTCTTTGTACGAATCCGATTGTCATGCCATTTCTTCGTGTTTTCTTTGTAGAGTTTGGCATTTTCATAAGCATGCAACCGGAATTCGTCAAGTTCATTAAGCTTCATCATACGATTCTTTCCGGCTAAGATAGGATCTAAGTTCAACTGCGCAATCGCCCAATAGGCACCCATTTCAAGCTCTAAAGGTAAGTGACAAGCCTTACCATACACCATACGATAGGGGATGCACCAACTGGAGTTTTGAACGCAGTACGATAGGCCCACAACGCATCATCTAACTTCATTGACCAATCTTTTCTTGTAGGACCAACGGTTTTCTATAGGATTGATTTGACTTCACGATTCGAAACTTCAGCTTGACCATTGGATTGTGGATGATATGCGGTAGATACACGGTGTCTTACTCCATACTTCTCTAGAACAGTCTTCAGATATTTATTAACGAAATGAGATCCTCCATCGCTAATAATCACTCTAGGTGTGCCATGTCTAGTGAAAATATGTGATTTCAAGAACTTGATCACCACTCGTGAATCATTAGTGGGTAAAGCCACCGCTTCTACCCACTTAGACACATAATCAACAGCTAACAAGATGTAGAGGTTACCATTTGAAGGAACGAAAGGACCCATAAAGTCTATACCCCAAACATCAAATATTTCAACTTCTAACACATTATTACGTGGCATCTCATCCCTCTTAGATATGTTTCCGGTAAACTGGCATCTCGTGCATTTCTTAACATATTCATGACAATCTTTAACAAGAGAAGGCCAGTAAAAACCTGATTGAAATACCTTCGCAACAGTTCTATCTCCTTTGAAATGTCCTCCATACAATGAATCATGGCATCCAGCTATAATGGCTTCAGTTTCTTCCCTTGCTACACATCTTCGTATCATTTGGTCAGCACAAACTTTATAGAGGAACGGATCCTCCTAAAAGAACTGTCTAGCACGATGAGCTAACCTCTTTCTTTCTTGATAAGTAGAACCCTCAGGAAAAACACCACTCACCACTAAGTTTGCAATATCTGCATACCACGGAGCTTCATAATCTCGAACAACGAATAAACTCTCATCAGGAAACTCTTCTCTAACTGCTTCAGTACCACTATTCATCTCTGAACCCTCTAACCGCGAGAGATGATCTGCAACCTGATTCGCACAACCCTTTCTATCCTTGATTTCTAAATCGAACTCTTGAAGCAATAACACCCATCTGATTAACCTTGGTTTCGCATCTTTCTTTTCCATAAGATATCTGATCGCGGAATGATCTGTATAAACAATAACTTTCGCTCCAAGAAGATAAGAGCGAAATTTATCAAATGAATATACAACTGCTAGTAACTCCTTCTCTGTAATTGTGTAATTAATATGAGCACCACTAAAAGTTTTACTAGCATAGTAAATCGAATGAAAAACCTTCTCTTTCCTCTGTCCCAATACAGCTCCCAAGATGGCCATCTTCTGGGATATGATTGGTAATTTCCTGGAAGTGTTTATGGACGATTTCTCCGTGTTTGGTGACGATTTTGATAAATGTTTGGATAACTTGGAGAAAGTGTTGGTGAGATGCAAAGAAACAGACTTGGTGTTAAACTGGGAGAAGTGTCATTTCATGGTTCGTGAAGGTATTGTTCTGGGTCACAAGGTTTCGAGTGCTGGGTTAGAGGTTGATAGAGCAAAGATAGAGGTAATTAAAACTCTTCCCCCTCCTGTTTCTGTTAAAGGGGTAAGGAGTTTTCTTGGCCATGCTGGCTTCTATAGGCAATTTATTAAGGATTTTTCCAAGATTGCTAAACTGTTATGCAACTTACTTGAAAAGGATTCCAAATTCCTTTTTGATGAAGCTTGTTTAACGGCCTTCAAAGCAATCAAAGAAAAGCTTATTTCTGCTCCTACAGTGTTACCTCCAGATTGGAATTTACCGTTTGAAGTTATGTGTGATGCGAGTGATTTGTGTATATGCATCTCTGAAAAGTAGCGGGAGCATTACACAACCCAAATGGCATTCTGCGATATGCAAAAGTACCAAATGGGCATGTAAAGGTAGTCTTATGTTGATCTTTAGGAGCCACGTAAATCTGATTGTACCCGGAGTAGCCATCCAAGAAACAGTAATATTCTCTTCCGGCTAGTTTATCTAACATTTGATCGATGAAGGGCAAAGGGAAATGATCTTTTCTGGTGGCTTTGTTCAGCTTTCTGTAATCCATGCAAACTCTCCAGCCAACTACCGTTCTTGAAGGAATCGCCTCATTTTTATCATTCAGAACTGTTGTCATTCCTCATTTCTTCGGTACACACTGAACTGGGCTCACCCATTCACTACTCGAAATGGGATAGATAATCCCCGCATCTAAAAGCTTGATCACCTCTTTCTTCACTACATCTTTCATCACGGGCATCAATCTCCTTTGACCTTCAACTGAGTGTGCGTTAGCATCTTCAAGTATAATTTTGTGTTGACAATAGGATGGACTAATGCCTTTGATGTCAGCAATTGTCCAACCTATTGCTTCTTTGTTGGCTCTCAACACACGCAACAGTTTATCTTCTTGAGGACCTGTTAAATTAGCTGAAACAATAACAGGTAGAGTTTCATTAGTACCTAAATACGCATACCTCAAGTGTGCTGGTAACGGTTTTTCTTCCAATTCCGGAGGAGATTCAATTGAAGGCTTCTTTTTAGGAATAATCTCCCCCGGTTCTCTCACAGGTTCATAGGCAAGACACATATACTTCGGATTTTCAGAATTGAGAGCTGCCACTGTTTCGGTAAGCTCTTCCATCATCTCAGGTGAATCTAATGTCAAAGCAGCCTGCAAGATATCATCAAAATTTAAACAATTAAATACCTCTTGCGATGCTTGCTCTACTACATCCATTCTGAAGCAATCTTCCTGAGAATCTGGGAATTTCATAGCTCGAAATACATTGAATTTGACTTCCTCATCTTGTATCCTCATTGTTAATTCGCCATTCTCTACATCGATTAATGTACGTCCTGTAGCTAGGAATGGTTTACCCAAAATAATGGGGACATTTCTATCTGCATCGTACTCAAGTATTACGAAATCAACAGGAAATATAAGTGTACCTGCCTTAACAAGTACATCTTCAATGCGGCCTTCAAGATGTGCAAGAGACCTGTTCGCCATTTGCAAGACCATAGAAGTGGGTCTTGCGTCTCCAATTTTAAGCTTATCAAAGATTGACTTGGGCATCAAATTGATGCTTGCCCCCAAATCACACAACGCTTTTCCTTTCCATTCTTCTCCAATTGATATCGGAATCGTGAAACTCCCCGGATCAACTAACTTCGGAGGTAATTTACTCTGACAAATCGCGCTACACTCTTCAGGAAGGCCAATCATCTCATTATCACAATAAGGCCTTTTATTAGTGAGGGCCATTTTCAAAAACTTCGTATATTTAAGAATATCTCGAATCGCCTCTAGTAACGGAATATTAATACTTAGACCCTTCACTCTATTAAAGAATTTCTGAAAATCACCCAAATCAGGCGATTGATCACAATATCATCTTTCTTTTTCGGAACTTCTCTTGGTCTTTCTATTTCTTCAACCTCACTATCTTTCTCATTCTCTTTCTCTTTCTCACTCAGTTCCTTTTCTTTTCTTGGAACTTCTTTTTCTTTCATAACGGAAAAAGGAGGTGGAGGAAGATTCTTACCACTTCGTAATGTAACGGCTTTGCAATCTTCACGTTGTATTGGATTCTCAGTATCGCTAGGAAGTTGTCCTTGTGGACGTTGATTCAGTTTTTTATTAATTTGACTTAGTTGATTGTGGAACAACTTCATATTTGCTTCGGCTGCATTTTGACGTTCCATAGCTTGTGTCTGAAGAGCAATTAAACTTTCAACTGTTTTCTGAAGGGTAACTAAAACTTCTTGTGGATGGGCAGGTAAGGCTTTCTGGTTCAAATTTTCATCGTAAGTAGTCTGAGGAGCTTGTCTTTGTACATAATTACCCTGATTCTGTCCTCCTTGATAATTGTTGTGTGGTCTTGGATTATAGTTGTTACCTTGGGGACGCGGCTGATACGCATAGGTAGGATTGGCTGCCCCATTAGGATTTGAGTATTGAAACCTAGGATAGTTTCTGGTAGGCTGATATCCATTACCACTCGAATTGAAGTTTCCTCTGTTGGACATAAACATCACGGACTCTTGGTTATTCAGACAACTTTCCTCATCATGATCATCTACCCTGCAAATCGAACACATATAAACCTCTTGTGCAGCATGCACAACTACCTTCTTACCCGAAAATCCTTCTTTTTCAGCTAAAGTAAGCTGCTTCAATTGTTGCTCTATAGTATTCTGAATCTTATTCTCAAGCGTAGCGAATTTTTCTTCCATATCGACATTATTCACTCCTTTAACCGGTGTTCTTGCTGAATTCCATCCCACTTCATTCTTGACTGTTCTTTCCAAAATAATTTTAGCATGAGCGGGTTGAACTTGAAGAAAACCTGCACCACATAATGTATCCAATTTCTCTCTTGAAGTCCCATCAAGGCCTCTATAAAAGATTTTTAGCTGTTGTTGTTCTGAAAAGCCATGAGTGGGAACTCTACGTAAACACATCTGAAATCTTGTCCAACTCTTACCCACAGTTTCATCATATTCTTGACGGAAATGCGTCAATTCTAATTCAGCATCTAATCTTATGTTACTTGGGTAATACCTGTCAAAGAAAGCAGTCTCTAATTGATCCCAGTTAGTTATCTTCGTAGGATCTTGCGTATCGTGCCATTCACTCGCTCCATCAATAACAAAGAATTTAAACGCAGCAAAATACATCAGTTCTCTTGAAACTCCTTGTGTGATATAAGAATCACATATCTACTTAAACTTCTGTACTGCTCTAAGAGGATCTTCTGATGGTCTACCACGAAAATTCCCAAAATTTTGGAATTGAGCTAACATACCCGAATCAGGGCGGAATCGTGGAACATTAATATCTGGAGCACCTACTCCTATAGCAGGAGCACAGAATGGAACTTCTGGTGGGCCATTAGTAAACCACGGATCTTGATTCATCACTATTTGAACTGGAGGATTAGGATTCAATGGTGGAATTGGAGGAATAGCGCCTGGAGCCAAAGGTTGGCCATTTGCGCCTAGTTGACCTGGTTGGTTATTTTGTTGATCTTGAAGATTGATCTCTTCCATTCTGTTAATTAATTCTGCTACCTCTAAAGCTTCTCATTCTCTTCTTCTCTTGTTAGCAAGTCTGATCAACGATTCTGGATTACTAAGGATCGGAGGTGTTGGCTCTAGATCCTTGAATAGCCTTCTTCGCATACACCAAACCTAAAAACCTAAGAAAGATAAACACACAAAAAGCGTAAAACTGATAAAATAAAATAAATGCACTATCACTAAAGGATAAACACCGTGGTCACACGCTACCGTCTCCGGCAACGGCGCCAAAAACTTGGTGGTCCTTTGTGTGTTCTAAAATAATGCAATAAATAATCGAACCACAACCGCAAGTGTACGGTTGTCCCAAGTAATATAGATGATAATACAGATTCGTTCCAAGGACGGGATGGTTGACTACAATGCTTATCTATTAATGATTGAATGCACTTATGAAAACAAGTAAAGACAATATGTTTGTTTGGTTTTTGTTATTAAAGCTACTGAATGAAAAACAAATTATAATTGCAAGTAAAAGCTAAGACGCAAGTAAAATTGATGTAAAACGCAATATGAGAAGTAGCACTTGAGAACTCTAGGGATCCTCCCAATCTTATTTCCTAACTTATGTTGTTTAAGGGCTAAATTGGTCAATTACAATGGTCGGGATTCTAATTTCCTTATACCCCCGTAAGGGTGGACTATAAGGCGATCCTAGGGTGTCACTAGTCCCGTCAGGGTAAATATGATCCACCTTTAGATGTTTAAGTTTTATTACCTCATTGGCCCTAGAATTAGCTAAGTTCGTCAGAATCAACATCTTCTATCCTAGATTGAATAAATGGTTCTGTATTTAAACCCTCCGTCAGGATGATCCAATTGCCACTAATTGGAATAGCCTAAATACTAACACCTGTTCCTAGTTCATGACGCTAAAAACAGTAAATAATCTCAATTTAAAGAAAAGAGTAAAATCCCCAATCTAATTTAATTTAACAGAAACCCAAATTCAACATTTGTTATTCAATACGATTGGGATTCACCCATTAATTGTTCTCAAGCACTATGAAAAGCTTAGCTCATATTAAAACTAAAAACTAAATTAAATGTAATGGAATTCATATTTGATTACAAAATTAAAGATAAAAAGAACCTAATTTCCAGAATTGGAATGACTGAGAACAGAGATATAGACCCTCTCCAGTTCTTGCATCTTCTTCTTTCTTCCTTCTGTTGCTTCTCTCTGGTGTTTAAACTTGTGGAATGTGAATTTTGTGTAAAATAGAAGTCCAGACCTCCTTTTATAAGTGCAAATTCGGACTTGGACCTAGGCTTTTAATTAAATGAAATATAAAAGGTCCAAGTCCACTAACTTAGCCCAAAATCCCGTAACTGCTGATATGCCTTCACTAAAACGGCTTTTACCGATGCGTTATGACTCCGATTTACCTCATTCCAGTTGCTAAAGTTACGTAACTCGATAAGGACGGTTTTCTATTCAAAGGTCAGCGGCTAAATCATCGCTTAAGAACCTTGAAATCAGAAATCTATGGCCTGGAAAATGGATTTTCAGCTCTAAAAAAATAATATCTTCGGGATTTATCTTCAAGTCTTGACTCTATCTCATGATCTTTGACTTTCTCCTCGGATTCCTCTTCTAGCTAACATCTAAAACCTGTAAACTTTACACTAAAAATACCAAATTACGCGCAAAAGCTTAATAAATTAAAAATGCTAGAAATAAAAGAGGAAAAGCGTATTATTGCACATTTAGTCCAAAAGTCTATCAAATTAAGTAAATAAACACAAAAAATGATGTCTCCCAAGGGTCGAAAATAAGAACAATTAGGGACACATCAGTTGGGTATTCTAAAGCTTGTCTATGGGCGAAGGAACTCAAGAATTTTCACTGCATAGTGGAGAATGATAACCTTCTTCTTATGGAGCCATTAGTTAGCAATTTTGTGTTTAATTCTCCTTGTATTGCGAATGTAATTAGAAATATTTATTTTGTTTCCGAAAACTGTAATCCATCCTTTTCTTATACTAGAAGAGATGGAAACGTGATAGCGGATTGGGCTTGCGAAAATTTACCTTTTGGTGAGTCTTTTGACTATTGTGCAAGCCCATTCCCTACTATGTTGGTTAAACTATTAGGCCTTGATTCATCCCCTGTTGGGATAGGCTAAAAAATTTTGTAGTTGGTTATTTGGTTGATTAATATTAGCGTTTAGAACAAAAAAAAACACTAGAAAGGTTCAAAATAGTCTAAGTAAATTGATATTGGATTATTGCCATTGTTTTTAGCTGAAAAACACACTTCCTTTGAAACAAGTGTTTTTTTTTCAAAACTTAATCTTAGCTAAACGTTTTGGTTGGGTGGTTTACAATATTACTATCCTTATCAACTGTGACCACTGCAATACCCGGTTTTTCTTGTTTTTAGTGAAAACTACATCACATAAATTCTTTCTATCCTTGACCAAGTTGAATATCTTGGTTATTCTCTGTACTATTAGGTAGTGATTGGTACGCTGTAATGGATTTAGGCAGGAATGTAATGGGTTCAGTAATGTAATGAGATTGGGAATGTAATGAACTTTGTAAATCATTATACAGTGCTTGGTATGCTATAAGAATGAGAATGTAATGCCCTGGTTGATTTCAACTTTGTGCTAATAACTAGTTTAATCAAATAAGATTGTAAATAAATTATTTAAGATATAAGGTAATTATTTTATTATTATAAAATATAAATAATTTTACAAAAATATGATATAAAAAATAAATTATTTTAATACTTTTAAATAATTATATATAGTTCGATAAATCTCAGATTTATACATTTCGATTTTAACCTTTATTGAGAATGTAGGATAGTAGTATGATTCATGTAATTTAGAATTCTATTGGTTAGTTATTGGTTAGGTAACTTGTTTAATTGTTATAAAGAAGTAAAATTTTGATAATATAATTAAAATTTTAATAATATAATTAAAATTTTAATTTCATGTTATTTTGATGAATATGTTGATTAATGATTTATGGATATGTGAGACATAATAAAAAAAATTGTTATAATATTTTGTATATTATGGTGAAATATATCACCGATATATAAAATTTTTATGTAATTATATACAATTTATGTATGTGTAGTAAATATAATATTTTTTTTTTGAGTTTCTAAAAATAATAATATGAATTTTTACATATTTGATTTAATGAAAAAAAAGACATGATAAGAAATGTGTAATATATTAAGTTTAATAAAATTATTTTAGTTTGTTAAAAAAAATATCAATTACGATTACGATTGTAATGGGTCATTCATGGGTAGTAGCTATGTAATGAAAAACCCCATTTTCATTGTAATGTGATTACGGAAGGAATGGTATTACGGAATTGATTACGACGTACCAATCACAATAATTATATTTAAATCAGTAATGTCATTACATTACTAATCCCATTACAGCATACCAATCACACCCTTAGAACTAAGTGTGTCGGGTCAACAAACCACTGGACCCAAAATAAGCTTTTCATTAGGGCTAAGCAAATCAACAGAGAAACCGTTTTGTCCTGTAAAACCAACCGAATCGAAAAAACAAAACAATCGTTTGGTTCCGTTGTATCATAACTAGATTAATCTATCACAAATGTAGAGACATCAATTGTTGTTAGTCTTGTAGTTTTCTTTTGTGAATATGTGATAAAATAATTAAATGGTCTCATCTCGGTAATTAAATAAATACCCAGTTCTTAGTTCTCAGTTCTCGGTTCTTGGTTCTTGGTTCATGTATCTCAACGCTCACCTCATCGCTCTACCTCACCGCCATACCGCCACACCACCATAGCAGCATTGTCACCACGTCAACTCCTCTGCCATGCTTCTCCATCAACAATGCTCAAGGTACATCATCAACGATCCCTATTTCAAACTCAAGTTGCTCTCTCACCGACCTACTTGAGTTTGAGCAGGGGTGTTAAATATATTATAAGTATAATAATATATTATTACCATAATATATTATTACCTTATTAGATTAGTTTATTTTCATATCATATTTATTTCCTGATTAGTTTAGTTTTACCTTTCTTGCTCACCAAGTAGTTAGACCTATATATATGGTCTCATTCTATTATATTAGATATCAACTCATTCATAGTGTAGTCTCTAGTATTCTCTTCTTCTTTAGCATTTATGGCTCTCTATTAATAATATATTGTTTCTCTCTTCTCTTTTCTCTCTTCCCTTTATTTAAATATCTCACTTAATTTAATTATCTCACAATATTCAATATAATAAAGAAAACCAAAATTTAGAGGTGGTTAGAGGTGTGCCCAATGACTGTGATTAATTATTCTACAAGTACTCTAAAACTATTAGAGGTAGGTTTATCTTTATATGAGAATGAAAATTAAAAACCACCAAATCCCAATAATGTAAAAAAAATAACAGAATTTAACAGATGTGCCCATTTCAATTTACCTTTAACGTGTCTGCCAAGAAACTAAACCCTTAATGGATTTAAAACATAACCAACTAATTTGAATTTGATCAAGATAATTAACTTGTAATTCAAAACTGAACTATATTTTTCAAAACCGCACACATTAAAAAGAATCAATTACCCTTTAGCATTTAGGCCTGTAGTAATTTTTGATTGACTGAGATGCATGACCAACGATCATAAGGAATTTTTCTTACTTTTTCATCTAAGGAGTTATTAGGGTTACAAGTAACAAATGGCCAGACCTATCTACTTTTTTAGGGAATACGTGTTTGAGATGGATTAGGACTCTTAAAAAGAAACTATCAATATATAGAGAATTATCTCTCAAATAAGTAGAATATAACCCTAAAAGGTTGCTTGTGACTAGATTAATCTATTGCATTAATATAGATATCAAGACCCAAACTCAAAGTTTTGTCGTCTTTCAAGTAGCCATGAACCTGTCTCTCAAACTAAAGGTACATGGTTCTAATCCATCTAAGAATATGGTTATCCAGTTCTGGCGTGCATGGGTTATTCTTGGGAGGGCGGACATATATTCCGTGAGATTAGTTGGGTGTGCGAGTTAGCCTAAAACCCACGTATAAAAAGATTTTGTCCTCTTAACAAAATAAGAAATAAATAGGGAAGTCTCTATCAACTAAGTCAAATAAGGTTTCATGGATTTTAAGGAAAAAAAAAAGGAATTACATAAGATAGAAAAGTTTTTACAATATTCATATGATACTTTGGAAAAAATTGGTATTTAGGTTTAGAAAATTTTATTTTTCACATAAATTCCTAAAAAAAGATAAAAACCAAATTTCCATCTCTATAGTATATAAAAGAAAGCGTTTCTGTAATGAGGCCTTACACAATATATAATTTTAGCAAATGGCCCCAAATGTTTTGCAACTTGAGATTAAGCTATTAAAACACTTGGGATGACTAAGAAAATAAAAAGGATGATACTTTGATATGTTTTAGTATTTTCAATCCTACCATTCTCATTCTTGTAGATCTCTTTTGGATGTGCTTCTTGTAGAAATTTATCTTCTTTAAAATTAATTTAAAGAATATTCTTACAATAATTCTTACAAGAATGTTCACTATTGCAATCAAATACAAAATCAACAAGTAATATCAATTAATAGTTCAAATGAAATATATTTCCTAAGAGTATGGTATAAAACCATCAAACAATTTTTCGAGAAAACTCTTTCATAGAATTTAACTATAAAATCATATCTAGAGGATGTTCATTAAAATATTAACAAGAAGATTCTAAACCATATGCAAGAAAAAAACCAAAAAACCAAACGATTTCTTTTGGAAAAAAATACATTTTTAAAGAGGAGGATCTTTAGTAAGTTAACATAAACCAAATTTAAGTTAATTTTCAAGGAATTTAGCATTGCTCCAAAAAAGATACTAAATAACTCATATCAAGAGAGATAAGCATAAGCATTAACACCAAAACATGGTATACAAAGAAATTTATCTCCAAATACTATATATCTCCATATAATTAAACAATTTCAGATCATGGTAGATATTGTAGCATGTGAAACAAGTATGATCCAGAAAAGCAATGCAAGATAACAATTTCATATAGATAAGATTATTACAAAAATCATATATCCATAAATTTCAAACAAATAACATGGCTAAGGGATAATAAATTTTCACCTAAATACTGTACTCCATGTGATTCGAGCATTCATTATCCACAATTTAAGCAATTTGGGTCTTCAATGCTCATTTTTCTCTACTCAGAAAGAGAGGTATTTAGGTACCAATGCGATAGAGCATAAAAATCATGTTACTATCAACCTTAGGTACATGCTTGGGCCGAGGATACAAACCTAATCGTAACACAGTGTAAGATGACTATAAATTTAGGCAAAAGGAGAGTAAGGATCGGAGTATCGATTTATATTTAAAGGAGAATCCAAGAATTCAGTACCTTGGTCTCGATGAATGATTGAGGATCTTCTTTGTAGGCTCTTATATGGATCTTGACGAAGGTCCAAAGATCTACCAAGTTTGCGCTACCTTACTGAAAACATAGAATATATCAAGACCAAAGGGAGGTGCGCTCTTAATGGCACTCCGACGCTCAACATTGTCATTTTTGCTATTGGGGATCACTTAACTCCATGAGATTTGGAAACTTAAGTCGTTTGTATATTAACCGAAAAATTCTTAGAGAGAGAAGAAAGAGAATTTTTGAAGAGAGGAGAAAAAGACCCCGTTTCCGTTAGAGTGTGGGGGAGGGGTATTTATAAATATTGAGTGATGTTGGAAAGACGTCTTATGCATATTTTATGTATAAAGTGGGTGACCAACATAAAAACTAGTGAATTTACCAAAGTTTTGTTTCATATAGCCTCATGATTCTAGTGCGCTTAACTCGTCCTCGAGAGATTGGTTAGGACCAAGTTTGAATTACTTGCTCTCTCGAGCTTCTGCTCATTAACCTCTTCAAACTTTTGTAACTTTTTAATTTTTAAGTGTATCGAGATTGCTCTATATGAACCCGATTATTAGTGTTATATTTTTTCTTATCAATACCCGTTTTAATTCGGAAGATTAGTATCCTTTAAAGATGTTATCAGAAGGAATTCCTTACTATTGTTATTCTAAAATGATATGAGGTTGAGCTCCGCGGTTCTGTTTGTTCAAGTGACGTGTTGCGCTTAGGGAGAAGACTCGGTCACCTAAACCAATCAAAAGGGACATTGTTATTCACCAGATGAACAAAACTGTGTACGAACTCACGAAACATGATATGATCGGTTAGCCGATGAGACCGGTACTTGAGTTTACATCGGTCTTACAGGCTTATCCCTTAGAATTGTTGATACTATATTTATCTAGATTAACTCTATGAGGGTGCCAACAATGGGAAAGGGGTTTCCAAATCTATATTAATCTTTTGCCGATTCTTTCTTCACAGTTATCGAGGCTACGCCTGCCTTTCGAGTAACCAGGTTTTCTGAGGCTATATCAGTCTTTTGAACAACCCTATTTTTCAACGCTTCACCGGTCTTTCGAATAACTTTGTTTGGTAAGGCTATGTCGGGCCTTTGGATAACTCTATTTCTGACGGAACGTTAGTTTTCGAATAAATCTGGTTGTCGAGGTTACGTCAGTATTGTGAATAACTCTATTTGCCGAGGCTACGTTGGTCATTCAAAACACTCTGTTTGTAGATTCTACGTTGGTCATTTGGATTTTGGTGATGTTTCATTGTTTATCCAAGACACGTGTTATGCAATTCTTGATGTATCTTGGGACTTGAACTGTACATCTTGCTATCTATATATATATTCCTATGCGTTATGGTCTTTGTTCCATTATCCTTTGATCTTTCTTCTTATTTTATGAGATCATCTTCAACCGCCTTCTCTTTAATACATCATGGACTCTCAAGGGGCGTCTTGAGATGAGGGTAGGTCCTTAGGTGACTTCGCCCAAGTGGAGGGTGGTTAAATGTGACCTAAGAATAAGGGAACCTCCTTTACTTAGTCAATTGTTGATCCCAATATTCTTTCCATGTTGGATTTTGTTTTGAACTCTTTGAACCACTTTATTATTTCTTCTTCCTTTTTTAAATGTTGTTATTTTTTACTATTTTTTTCGCAAAAGTTGGTTATGGACATCCTCGCTTCAGAGGAGAGAAACTCAATAGTTATTTTTGGGAAGAAGAATTCAAACGTTTGTATGTTGAAAAACGCTCTCTTAAAAGTAAGGTAGGGAAACTATAAGCTCAAGTAGGAAACTTATCTTTTCACTTTGGTCGATCATCCTCTATTCATGCGGCTTGTTTGACCCAGCTTCGAGGATCCGCTAATACTAACGCTAAAATGCGTTTCAAGGTGGACAATGCTATAGAAGAGATTTGTTTGTCCAAAATAGCTTTGTTAAATTATAAAAGAGACTTCCAGATGGTGGCAATCCATTTTCGCGACGAATCAGCAGAGCTTCAAGCCTAAATAATTTTTATTTCAAAGGAACTAGCATGCAATTTGGATCAGATAATTTCTGTATATAAAGTTTTGTACAGCTTCATGTAAGACTTGTCGCGTTATTTGAGGATGGTTTTTCTTGGGGGGAAAAGAACGGTTATAAGAGTTGCGTAAATGAGGTGAGAGCTTTATATCTATCTTGCCGATCCACAACGGATGTGGAAGGTCCTTATCCCACTTCTTTGTTTATTCCCGTGCCTGTTCTCAACACCATTCGTGAGCCGATAAAATTTTTATCAGATCGCGAGAGAGATTTCCATGATTATGTTCATTTGATTGTATTAAATATATTTTCTAATATCGTTTTGTAAAACAATGTTTTTCTATTTATAGATTGTTTTTTCTTTACTGGATTATTTTATATTAACGTTTATGTCTGACCCTTACTTTAACTATGAAGGCACTTTTTGGTCATCCATCTTTTGATTTATTTTACGAAGACTAACGATGATACTAAGGATCCAACCCTAGGGGAGTCTGGGACGGCAATAAGGGATATAATATTAGTAAGTTTCCCACTTACGTTAGTTTCTTGAGTTTTCCTATTTTTTGGGTGTATATACAGATTTTCCTTACATGTTGCTTCCTTAATTGACCTTCTTTATAATGATTACCCTACTCGAGAATCTGGTACACTTATTTCATGGGTATATATATATATATATGTCCATTTTACCTTTTCAATCCTTTCACAAGCATTTTTCCCCTTTTTTAGCCTCATTCTTATTTTTAATTTTCTGGCCCTTTAGTTTATCACTATATTTCGTTCTTTCAACGACTTCTTTTTCTTCATATTCTTACACTATAATAACAACATGAATTCAGAATCAACGGAAACTCAGTTTGAGGATAACCTTTTTCCCTCTTTCAACACTGAAGGGGAGGCATTAATGACGTATGTAACCTACTCGCTTTTCCCCACGTGAGCTCATGTCCTTCAATGAGTAGTTATTCATCTTCCTATTTGTACTTACAATCATCACATACCGAATATGATAAGGAAAAAATTCCAGTCCACATTGCAGAGATGGAAGCTACTCCTCAGAGTGTTGTTCCTGAGGCTTCATCCAACAATTCAAACAAAGGCCAAAGTTTTGAGGTATATACTGCTAACTTAACCAGAACATCCTCTTTTAGGTCCCTTCGAACCTCTTTTCAATGCGGATAATTATGATTGTAAGATTTCTCTTGACAAGTTTTTTGAGGTGATCGAGCAAGGTGACATTGTCGATGGTATCAAAGTTCGATTTTCCTTCATTGAAAGAGCACTCTTTCCGACCCATGCATGGGGAAATAACTATTTCCACCGAGCCCTAGAGGTCGGCCTTAAGGTGCCTTTTTGTTCTTTTATTATTGACAAGTTTAATCACTATGATATTTGTCCAAGTCAACTTATCCTATATGCATGGGATGTAAAAGTAAGCTTCTATACTAGGTGCTTGTATTTTTTGAATATTAGGCCTTCTCCCGTTTTGTTTCGGTATATGTACAAACTTGTTTAGTATCTCCCAGGAAAATACCATATGTCTCCTCATCATAATACCGCTAATTTGTTGATTGATGGCTTTATTACTTGTAATAAGGTTTGGCACCATGATTTTGCATGCAATAAGATATGAGAGGACGAGGTCTGAGACTTTAATACAAATTGGGTAGTGCTTGCTAAGGATAGAACTGCCCCTTCTTTGGTCAACAATGTTAGGGATTTCATCATTTTGCAAGTGACTCGGATTGAAAACATGGTCATAAAATAGGATTCTGATGGTTCAGATTCCCCTCGGGGGTATGGGTACATTAAAACTACAAGTAGGCTTATGGTTCTTCAGTCAGGCATGTTTCCGCACTATAAATATCCCAAAGGTATTGAACCGGGTTTTAATATTGATGGTCCTCCACCTCAAGCTGGCTTACCCATGATAGATTCTTTTCTTGTGACAAGTAGATATTATCCTCCTTCTGCGAATGATAAAGCTCATGACATTTCTTTAGATTTGATTTCTTACCTTCCCTCCACGTCCATCCTTTCTTTGTTTTCAAGTTTTGGGTTCTATAAATGAATTCGTAAAAACATACTAACTTATTTCAAAAGACTTATTTTCCAAGGTAAAATAATAAATAATAATTAAATAGGATTTATAAATAATTGTATTAGAAAAACTGAATCTTTACTCCAATCTAGATGAAGCAATGCAAAATTTGTGTTTTTGTTTGCCTTTTTTTTCTGGACAACATACCTAAAAATAAAGACATATGCTACTGAGTCTAAAGATAAGTATCATCCCAGACAAATGGAAAATAATATAATATTAAACATATTTAAAAAAAGTTCAACATGACTAAAATAGATAAATTTATCATGTATGTGATTAATTATCCTGCAATTGTTGAAAGAAAACCCCAATAATGTAAAACAAATAACATAATCTAATAGATATGCATGCCAAGAAGCTGATCATTTTATGCACTTAAAAACATAACCACCTAATTTTAATTTGATCAATATAGTTAACTTGTAATAAAGAACAAACTTTGTTTTTTTTTTTCATAACACATATAAAAGAGAAATTAATTACCTCTTGGCATTTAGACTTGTAATAATGCTTGGTGACTTAAATGACTTGACAAAGGATCTATCCTTTTACATGTGTAAAAAATATAAACAAATTAATATTATTGAGCGTTTCTTACTTTAACATCTAATTCATTCCACCTAAATAATTTTATATCTGTATTTTTCATATATTTCTTATCAATAAATATGTAAAACGAATGACTTGTTAATTTAAATATACTTTCTATGTACAAATTTCTATTTAATATATTTACTACCTTTATATGCATATATAAACAATACATAATTGTGTAACATATAAAATTCACTCTTTTGAATTGGTTAGAAATATTGGAGAAGGTGATAATGTATCATTGGTGAAGTTATAGTTACTAATGTTTGTTTTAGTAAAATGATTGAGATGACTAAATCCATATATTCTAATGGACTTAAATTCAGTCTAAATTCCTAAAGAAAATATTTATTTATATATAAACCAAAACTTAGAATACTAATACACAAGTAACAAAATTTCTATTTTATTTTTCCTTTGATATTTGTTACTAAAAAATCAATTGAATATTTTAAGATACTAAGAGTGTGTAGAGAAACTAAAAAACAAAGAGTGAATATCAACTGTGAGATTTGACTATGATATAAATGTAGATTGTTTCGGTTGAGGGATGTGTGTTATCATTGTAGTTCTTTTGTTGGGTTATCGAGTGGTTTCAATACTTTTATTGGAAAATCTTGGATTCTGATAAGGGAGTTGACCGCCTGAGAGAATAGTGTATCTGCGGTATGAATAGGTGTATATTGAACACAAGTAATTTGTCTAACCCTAAACCTAACTCATAACCCATAGGCCCAATCAAAATATGCAAACCCAATTTTTTTATTACATCTAGAATCATATTGGGCTTTGACATTTTAACCTAATAAGATTGAAACAAGTACTAGTAAATTAAATTTTTTATAATTTCTGAAATTATATCGCAACCTTATCTGAGTCATATATGCATCCTTCCCATTAACCTCACATTTCATTACCTCAAACTACTTACTCATATCCTCTCTTATCCCGTCTCTCTCGACTAACAAAAGCTAGTTTTCTGAATCTGATCAAATTATATATATACACAATATATTACTCTTAGTCATCATTATTATATGATGAGACAATGCTTATGTCATTACCTATATTCATATAGTTTGGATTTTATAGATATCAAATTTGGTTTCTAAAGTTAATACTTTCCATCTAATGGTACAAGGAATCTTAGAATCAATTGTTTATTACCGCCAATCCGAAGTTTATAGTCACCATTTGTGAAGAGTACTTGTCATCTCCCAAGGTGTAACAGGTCCTCCGAAAGCGAAGAAGAAAAATACTAGCAGACCGAACACAAAAACCACAAACATCTGGTTTAATCCGGTGTACCAAGACAATATACACAAACCATGCATACAATAAAACATGTTCATATCTTTCAAGTTTCATCAAATAGTAGAGTAAATTTAATATTTCCAAATTAGAGTTTAAAATCATAATTATTATCCTACGATTAAAAGACGAGGAATAAAGGAAAGCTGCATCCAATAAGTAACTCTTCATAGTTGGATTGAATAAATATAAACATAACAAATCTAATTTTAATTTTATTCTACTTTGTTCTTATATAGGTAGAAAATCTACAAGTACCGAAATGACATGACCACCAATCATATACTTGGATTCGATAATGACGGTAAACTCATAGTTGAGGTGGCAAAGCAACTCCCGGGTATGTGGTCCCCACCCTGGAGATGAATCTTCGAAATGACCCAATGCTTTGCTTCCCATGTTGAATGTATGCTCTAATTATCTACCATATACATAGGAGAAGTCTGATTAATAAATTGAACAACAAAAATTAATTGCTAAGTATATATATTGAAGATAATTACTTACTGGAATAAGAAGATAAAATTCAGCTAACACTGTTCCCATTAAAGTCAGAGGAATTTAGTCCGTAGAATCTACTTGTTTCTGCATTTGAGGGTGTTCATTAATTCATTTGGTTCAGCAAATACATATCATGTATGGTACGTGATGAATAGCTTAAAAGTGGATTGACCTTATCTTTCATAAGTTTCGTCTGCACATCCATCTCTACACACTTACTTTTAGCATTTGCTTCCTAAATTATGTATAATTGACAATGGCATCAATAATTACGAGAATAAAACCAAATTTCAGAAAAAAGAGAGAGTTAATGTACCCGTATCTGAGATAAATAATAACTATGGAGATCCCTTGAAGCTTCCTCCGTCGCTGGTCTATATCTTCCAAGAGAATCAATGATAAACTAGGACATACTTGGACAGATACATCATTGTTAGTCTTAGTTGGAGATTTGCCTGTATTCATATGGAATCTTTTTCATCGACTTGAATCATGTTTTTTGGCCTACATAATCTGCCACCTCTGCTTCTTGGATATGATGCCAAGTCATTTGATTCCTTACCTTCCCTCCACGTCCACCATTTCTTTGTGTTCAAGTTTTAGGTTATATGAATGAATTCGTAAAACCATATTAACTTATTTCAAAAGACTTATTTTCCAAGGTAAAATAATAAATAATAATTAGATAGGCTTTATAATTTATTGTATTAGAAAAATTAAATGTTTACTCCAATCTAGATGAAGCAATGCAAAATTTGTGTTTTTGTTTGTCTTTTTTTTGGACAACAACATACCTAAAAATAAAGACATATGCTACAGAGTCTAAAGATAAGTATCATCCCATACAAATGGAAAATAATATAATATTAAACATATTTAAAGAAAGTTCAACATGACTAAAATAAATAAATATTTCATGTATGTGATTAATTATCCTACAATTGTTGAAAGAAAACCCCAATAATATAAAACAAATAACAAAATCTAATAGATATGCATGCCAATAAGCTGATCATTTTATGCACTTAGAAACATAACCAACTAATATTAATTTGATCAATATAGTTAACTTGTAATAAAGAACAAACTTAGATTTTTTTTAAATCACACATATAAAAGAGAAACTAATTACCTCTTGGCATTTAGATTTGTAATAATGCTTGGTTGACTAAAATGACATGACCAATGATCTATCCTTTTACCTGTGTAAAAAATATAAACAAAGAGGTTTTCTTTCTTTAACCTCTAATTTATTCCACCTAAATAATTTTATATCTATATTTTTTATATATTTCTTATCAATAAAAATGTAAAACGAATATCTAGTTAATTTAAATATACTTTCTATGTACAAATTTCTATTTAATATATTTACAACCTATATATGCTTATATAAACAATACATAATTGTATAACATATAAAATTCACTCTGCCCTTAATTTGGTTTGAAATATTTGAGAAGGTGATAATGTATCATTGATGAAGTCATAGTTACTAATGTATGTTTTGGTAAAATAATTCAGATGACTAAATCCATCTATTCTAATCAACTTAAATTCTGTCTAAATTCCTAAAGAAAATATTTTTGTATATATAAACCAAAACATAGAAAATTAATCGACAAGTAACAAAATTTCTATTTTATTTTTCCTAAAAAATCAATTGAATACTTTAAGATACTAAGAGTGCGCAGAGAAACTATAAAACGAAGAGTGAATATCAACCTTGAGATTTGACTATGATAGAAACGTAGATTGTTTCGGTTGAGATTGGACAGTCTTCATGGTTGATGATGGTGACAGATTCAAGCACAGGGATGTGTGTTATCATTGTAGTTATTTTGTTGGGTTATCGAGTGGTTTTGAATGCTTTTATTAGAAAATCTTGGGTTGGGGGTACACCCTGAGAGAATAGTGTAGTTGCAGTATAAATATGTGTATATCTCATAACACATAGGCCCAATCCAAATATGCAAACCCAATTTTTTTATTACATCTAGAGTCATATTAGGCTTTGAGATATTTTACCCTAATAAGATTGAAACAAGTACTAGTAAATTCAAATTTTTTAAATTTTTGAAATTATATCACAACCTTATTCGAATCATATATGCATCCTTCCCATTAACCTCACATTTCATTACCACAAACTACTTACTCATGTCCTCTCTTATCCCGTCTCTCTCGACTAACAAAACCTAGCTTTCTAAATCTAATCAAATCATATATATACAACCTATTAATCCAAGTCATCATATACGATGAGACAATGCTTATGTCACTACCTATACTCATATACTTTGGCTTTTACAGATATCAAATTTGGTTTCTAAAGTTGATACTTTTAATCTAATGGTACCAGGAATCATGAAATCAATTGTTTATTACCGTCAATCCATAGTTTATGCTCACCATTTGTGAAAAGTACTAGTCGCCTCCCAAGGTGTAAAAGGTCCTCCGAAAGCGAAGAAGAAAAATACTAGTAGGCCGAACACAAAAACCATAAACATTTGTTTTAATCCGGTGTAACAAGATAATATACAAAAACAATGCATACAATAAAACATGTTCATATCTTTCAAGTTTCATGAAATGGTAGAGTAAATTTAAGATTTCCAAATTAGAGTTTAAAATCATAATTATTTTCCTATGATTAAAAGACGAGGAATAAAGGAAAACCGCATCAAATAAGTAAATCTTCATAGTTGGATTGAATAAATATTCTACTTTGTTCTTATATTGGTTGAAAATCTACAAGTACCGAAATGACATGACCATCAATCATATACTTGGCTTCGATGATGACTGTAAACTCATAGTTGAGGTGGCAGAGCAACTCC
Source organism: Nemophila menziesii (assembly GCA_029959085.1). Classification (NCBI taxonomy): domain Eukaryota; kingdom Viridiplantae; phylum Streptophyta; class Magnoliopsida; order Boraginales; family Hydrophyllaceae; genus Nemophila; species Nemophila menziesii. The sequence goes on along the minus strand of JARWIR010000046.1, from coordinate 5,172,895 downwards.
CGGGTATGTGGTCCCTACCCTTGGAAATGAATCTTCGATAATGACCCAATGCTTTGCTTCCCATGTTGAATGTATGCTCTAATTAGCTACCATATACATAGGAGAAGCCTGATTAATAAATTGAACAACAAAAATTAATTGCTAAGTATATATATTTGAAGATAATTACTTAATAAGAAGATAAAATTCAACTAAAACTGTTCCCATCAAAGTCAGAAGAATTTAGTTCGCTGAATCTACATGTATATGCATTTGAGGGTGTTCATTAATTCATTTGGTTCAACAAATACATAGCATGTATAGTACATGATGAATCGCTTCAAAGTGGATTGACCTTATCGTCCATAAGTTTCGTCTGCAATCCATCTCTATACACTTACTTTTAGCATTTTCTTCCTAAATTATGTATAATTGACAATGGCATCAATAATTACGAGAATAAAACCAATTTTCAGAAAAAAGAGAGAGTTAATGTACCAGAGATTAATCATAACTATGGAGATCCCTTGTCGTTGGTCTATATCTTCCAAGAGAATCAATGATAGATTAGGACATACTTGGCCAGATGCATCATTGTAAGTCTCAGTTGGAGGTTTGCCTGTATTCGTATGGAATATTTTTCATCAACTTGAATCATGTTTTTTGGCCTACTTAATCTGTCACCTTTGCTTCGTGGATATGGTGCCAAGACATTTGATTTCTTACCTTCCCTCCACGTCCACCCTTTCTTTGTTTTCAAGTTTTGGGTTCTATGAATGAATTCGTAAAACCATATTAACTTATTTCAAAAGACTTATTATCCAAGGTAAAATAATAAATAATAATTAAATAGGATTTCTAATTAATTGTATTAGAAAAATTGAATCTTTACTTCAATCTAGATGAAGCAATGCAAAATTTGTGTTTTTGTTTGCCTTTTTTTCTGGACAACAACATACCTAAAAATAAAGAAAACCCCAATAATGTAAAACAAATAACATAATCTAATAGATATGCATGCCAAGAAGCTGATCATTTTATGCACTTAGAAATATAACCACCTAAGTTTAATTTGATCAATATAGTTAACTTGTAATAAAGAACAAACTTTGTTTTTTTCATAACACATATAAAAGAGAAATTAATTACCTCTTGGAATTTAGACTTGTAATAATGCTTGTTGACTTAAATGACTTGACCAAGGATCTATCCATTTACATGTGTACAAAATATAAATAAATTAATATTATTGAGCTTTTCTTACTTTAACATCTTATTTATTCCACCTAAATAATTTTATATTTATATTTTTCATATATTTCTTATCAATAAATATGTAAAACGAATGACTTGTTAATTTAAATATACTTTCTATGTACAAATTTCTATTTAATATATTTACTACCTTTATATGCATATATAAACAATACATAATTGTATAACATATAAAATTCACTCTTTTGAATTGGTTAGAAATATTAGAGAAGGTGATAATGTATCATTGATGAAGTCATAGTTACTAATGTTTGTTTTAGTAAAATGATTGAGATGACTAAATCCATATATTCTAATGGACTTAAATTCAGTCTAAATTCCAAAAGAAAATTTATTTATATATAAACCAAAACTTAGAATACTAATCCACAAGTAACAAAATTTCTATATTATTTTTCCTTTGATATTTGTTACTAAAAAATCAATTGAATATTTTAAGATACTAAGAGTGTGCAGCAAAACTAAAAAACGAAGAGTGAATATCAACTGTGAGATTTGACTATGATAGAAATGTAGATTGTTTCGGTTGAGGGATGTGTGTTATCATTGTAGTTCTTTTGTCGGGTTATCGAGTGGTTTCAATACTTTTATTGGAAAATATTGGGTTCTGATAAGGGAGTTGACCGCCTGAGAGAATAGTGTATCTGCGGTATGAATAGGTTTATATTGAACACAAGTAAATTGTCTAACCCTAAACCTAACTCATAACCCATAGGCCCAATCAAAATATGCAAACCCAATATTATTTTATTACATCTAGAGTCATATTGGGCTTTGAGACATTTTAACCTAATAAGATTGAAACAAGTACTAGTAAATTAAATTTTTTTAAATTTCTGAAATTATATCACAACCTTATCTGAGTCATATATGCATCCTTCCCATTAACCTCACATTTCATTACCTCAAACTACTTACTCATATCCTCTTTTATCCCGTCTCTCTCGACTAACAAAAGATAGCTTTCTGTATCTGATCAAATCATATATATACAATATATTACTCTAAGTCATCATTATTCTATGATAAGAAAATGCTTATGTCATTACCTATACTCATATAATTTGGATTTTATAGATATCAAATTTGGTTTCTAAAGTTAATACTTTCCATCTAATGGTACAAGGAATCATAGAATCAATTTTTTATTACCGCCAATCCGAAGTTTATAGTCACCATTTGTAAAGAGTACTTGTCATCTCCCAAGGTGTAACAGGTCCTCCGAAAGCGAAGAAGAAAAATACTAGCAAACCGAACATAAAAACCATAAACATCTGGTTTAATCCGGTGTACCAAGACAATATACACAAACCATGCATACAATAAAACATATTCATATCTTTCAAGTTTCATCAAATAGTAGAGTAAATTTAAGATTTCCAAATTAGAGTTTAAAATCATAATTATTATCCTACGATTAAAAGACGAGGAATAAAGGAAAGCTGCATCCAATTAGTAACTCTTCATAGTTGGATTGAGTAAATATAAACATTACAAAATTATTTTTAATTTTATTCTACTTCGTTCTTATATAGGTAGAAAATCTACAAGTACCGAAATGACATGACCACCAATCATATACTTGGATTCGATAACGACGGTAAACTCATAGTTGAGGTGGCAAAGCAACTCCTGTATGTGGTCCCCACCCCTGGAGATGAATCTTCGAAATGACCCAATGCTTTGCATCCAATGTTGAATGTATGCTCTAATTAGCTACCATATACATAGGAGAAGCCTGATTAATAAATTGAACAACAAAAATTAATTGCTAAGTATATATATTTGAAGATAATTACTTACTGGAATAATAAGATAAAATTCAGCTAACACTGTTCCCATTAAAGTCAGGGGAATTTAGTCCATAGAATCTACTTGTATCTGCATTTGAGGGTGTTCATTAATTCATTTGGTTCACAAATACATATCATGTATAATACGTGATGAATAGCTTCAAAGTGGATTGACCTTATCTTTCATAAGTTTCGTCTGCACATCCATCTCTACACACTTACTTTTAACATTTGCTTCCTAAATTATGTATAATTGACAATGGCATCAATAATTACGAGAATAAAACCAAATTTCAGAAAAAAGAGAGAGTTAATGTACCCGTATCTGAGATAAATCATAACTATGGAGATCCCTTGCAGCTTCCTCCGTCGCTGGTCTATATCTTCCAAGAGAATCAATGATAAACTAGGACATACTTGGCCATGCATCATTGTGAGTCTTAGTTGGAGATTTGCCTGTATTCATATGGAATCTTTTTCATCGACTTGAATCATGTTTTTTGGCCTACATAATCTGCCAACTTTGCTTCTTGGATATGATGCCAAGTCATTTGATTTCTTACCTTCCCTCCACGTCCACCATTTCTTTGTGTTCAAGTTTTTGGTTATATGAATGAATTCGTAAAACCATATTAACTTATTTCAAAAGACTTATTTTCCAAGGTAAATTAATAAATAATAATTAAATAGGCTTTATAATTAATTTTATTAGAAAAATTGAATCTTTACTCCAATCTAGATGAAGCAATGCAAAATTTGTGTTTTTCTTTGCCTTTTTTTCTGGACAACAACATACCTAAAAATAAAGACATATGCTACAGAGTCTAAAGCTAAGTATCATCCCAGACAAATGAAAAATAATATAATATTAAACATATTTAAAGAAAGTTCAACATGACTAAAATAAATAAATATTTCATGTATGTGATTAATTATCCTGCAATTGTTGAAAGAAAACCCCAATAATATAAAACAACTAACATAATCTAATAGTATGCATGCCAAGAACCTGATCATTTTATTCACTTAGAAATATAACCAACTAATTTTAATTTGATCAATATAGTTAACTTGTAATAATTAAAAAACTTAGTTTTTTTAAATCTCACATATAAAAGAGAAACTAATTACCTCTTGCCATTTAGACTTGTAATAATGCTTGGTTGACTGAAATGACATGACCAATGATCTATCCTTTTACATGTGTAAAAAATATAAACAAATTAATGTTATTGAGGTTTTCTTTCTTTAACATCTAATTTATTCCACCTACATAATTTTATATCTATATTTTTCATATACTTCTTATCAATAAATATGAAAACGAGTGACTTGTTAATTTAAATAAACTTTCTATGTTAAATTTTTTATTTAATATATTTACCACCTATATATGCATATATAAACAATACATAATTGTGTAACATATAAAATTCACTCTGTTCTTGAATTGGTTAGAAATATTGGAGAAGGTGATAATGTATCATTGATGAAGTCATAGTTACTAATGTATGTTTTGGTAAAATGATTGAGATGACTAAATCCATCTATTCTAATCAACTTAAATTCAGTCTAAATTCTTAAAGAAAACATTTATTTATATATAACCCAAAACTTAGAAAATTAATCGAGAAGTAACAAAATTTCTATTTTTTTTCCTTTGTTTTTTGTTACTAAAAAATCAATTGAATTCTTTAAGATACTAAGAGTGCGCAGAGAAACTAAAGAGTGAAAGTCAACCTTGAGATTTGACTATGATAGAAATGTAGATTGTTTCGGTTGAGATTGGAAAGTCTTCATGGCAGATGGTGGTGACAGATTCAAGCACATGGATGCGTGTTATCATTGTAGTTATTTTGTTGGGTTATCGAGTGGTTTCAATGCTTTTATTGGAAAATCTTGGGTATAAGGGGGTACACCGCTTAAGAGAATAGTGTAGCTGCAGTTTAAATATGTGTATATTGAACACTAAGTAAATTGTCTAACCCTAAACCTAAGTCATAACACATAGGCCCAATCCAAATATGCAAACCTAATTTTTTTTTTATTACATCTAGAGTCATATTAGGCTTTGAGACATTTTAACCTAATAAGATTGGAACAAGTATTAGTAAATTCTTAATTTTAAAATTTCTGAAATTATATCACAACCTTATTCGAGTCATATATGCATCCTTCCCATTAACCTCACATTTCATTACCTCAAACTACTTACTCATGTCCTCTCTTATTCCATCTCTCTCGACTAACAAAACCTAGCTTTCTGAATCTGATCATATCATATATATACAATCTATTACTCCAAGTCATCATTATTTATGATGAGACAATGCTTATGTCACTACCTATACTCATATAGTTTAGCTTTTACAGATATCAAATTTGGTTTCTAAAGTTGATACTTTTCATCTAATGGTACTAGGAATAATGGAATCAATTGTTTATTACCGTCAATCCAAAGTTTACACTCACCATTTGTGAGAGTACTCGTCATCTCCCAAGGTGGTAAAGGACCTCCAAAAGCAGATCAAGGAGTTAATAAATAATTAACTCCACATGTGGTAACACCTTAAAAAGCGAACCTCAGATCTTCAAACAAATAAATATAAATAAACCATCAACTCAAGGAACACAAAAACCATATGTGAGACAAAAACGAGCGACATGATCCCCACACCACAACTACAAAACATTTATTGTAATATGGTGTAACAAGATAATATAAACAAACCAAGCATATAATAAAACATGTTCATATCTTTCAAGTTTCATCGAATGGTAGATTAAATTTATGATTTCCAAATTAGAGTTTGAAATCTAACATTTAAAGACGAATAAATATGCAATTAGAGAATAGTGTAGCCACCATATAAATAGGTGTATATTGAACACAAGCAAATTGTCTAACCCTAAACCTAACAATAACACATATGCCCAATCCAAATATGCCAATCCAATTTTTATTATTACATCTAGGGTCATATTGGGCTTTGAGATATTTTATCCTAATAAGATTAAAACTAAGTACAAGTAAATTCAAAATTTTAAAATTTTAGAAATTATATCACAACCTTATCCGAGTCATATATGCATCCATCCCATTAACCTCACATTTCATTACCTCAAACTTCTTACTCATATCCTCTCTTATCCCGTCTCTATCGACTAACAAAACCTAGGTTTCTAACTCTGATCAAATCACATATATACAATCTATTATTATATGATTAATCAATGCTTATGTCATTACTATACTCATATGGTTTAACTTTTACAGATATCAAATTTGGTTTCTAAAGTCGATACTTTTCTTCTAATGGTATCAGGAATCATGAAATCAATTGTCTATTACCGTGAATTTAAAGTTTATAGTCACCATTTGTGAAGAGTACTTGTCATCTCCCAAGGTGTAAAAGGTTCTCCGAAAGCGAAGAATAAAAATACTAGCAGACCGAACACAAAAACCATAAACATATGTTTTAATCCGCTGTACCAAGACAATACACACAAACCATGCATACAATAAAACATGTTCATATCTTTGAAGTTTCATCAAATGGTAGAGTAAATTTTAGATTTCCAAATTAGAGTTTAAAATCATAATTATTTTCCACCGATTAATAAAGGAAAACCGCATCCAATAAGTAATTCTTCATAGTTGGATTGAATAAATATAAACATTACAAAATTAACTTTAAATATATTCTTCTTTGTTATTATATTGGTATAAAATCTACAAGTACCAAAATGACATGACCACCAATCATATACTTGGCTTCGATGATGACTGTAAACTCATAGTTGAGGTGGCAGAGCAACTCCCGGGTATGTGGTCCCGAAATGAATCTTCGAAAATGACCCAATGTTTTGCTTCCCTTGTTAAATATATGCTCTAATTAGCTACCATATACATAGGAGAAGCCTGATTAATAAATTGAACATTAAAAATTAATTGTGAAGTATATATATTTGAAGATAATTACTTATTGGAATAAGAAGATAAAATTCAGCTAAAACTGTTTCCCTCAAAGTCAGAGGAAGTTAGTCCGCAGAATCTACTTGTATCTGCATTTGAGGGTGTTCATTAATTCATTTGGTTCAGCAAATACATAGCATGTATGGTACGTGATGAATCGCTTCAAAGTGGATTGACCGTATCTTCCATAAGTTTCGTCTGCACATCCATCTCTACACACATACTTTTAGCATTTGCTTCCTAAATTATGTATAATTGACAACGGCATCAATAATTACGAGAATAAAACCAATTTTTAGAAAAAAGAGAGAGTTAATGTTCCCGTATCTGAGATAAATCATAACTATGGAGATCCCTTGCAGCTTCCTCCGTCGCTGGTCTATATCTTCCAAGAGAATCAATGATAGATTAGGACATACTTGGCCAGATGCATCATTGTAAGTCTCAGTTGGAGATTTTCCTTTATTCTTATGGAATCTTTTTCATCGACTTGAATCATGCTTTTTGACCTACTTAATCCGCCACCTTTTCTTCTTGGATATGATGCCAAGACATTTGATTTCTTACCTTCCCTCCACGTCTACCATTTCTTTGTTTTCTAGTTTTGGGTTCTATGAATGAATTCGTAAAACGATATTAACTTATTTCAAAAGACTTATTTTCTATGTTAAAATAATAAATAATAATTAAATAGGCTTTATAAATAATTGTATTAGAAAAATTAAATCTTTACTACAATATAGATGAAGCAATGCTAAATTTGTATTTTTGTTTGCTTTTTTTTCTTGGACAACAACGTATCTAAAAATAAAGACATATGCTATTGAGTCTAAAGATAAGTATCATCCCAGACAAATGGAAAATAGTACTATAATATTAAACAGATTTAAATAAAGTTCAACATGACTAAAATAAATAAATGTTTCATGTATGTGATTAATTATCCTGCAATTGTTGAAAGAAAACCCCAATAATGTAAAACAAATAACAGAATCTAATAGATATACATGCCAAGAAGCTGATCATTTTATGCACTTAGAAACATAACCAACTAATATTAATTTGATCAATATAGTTAACTTGTAATAAAGAACAAACTTAGTTTTTTTTAAATCACACATATAAAAGAGAAACTAATTACCTCTTAGAATTTAGACTTGTAATAATGCTTGGTTGACTGAAATGACATGACCAATGATCTATTCTTTTACCTGTGTAAAAAATATAAACAAAATAATGTTATTGAGGTTTTCTTTCTTTAACCTCTAATTTATTCCACCTAAATAATTTTATATCTATATTTTTTATATATTTCTTATCAATAAAAATGTAAAACGAATAACTTGTTAATTTAAATATACTTTCTATGTACAAATTTCTGTTTAATATATTTACAACCTATATATGCTTATATAAACAATACATAATTGTATAACATATAAAATTCACTCTACCCTTGAATTGGTTTGAAATATTGGAGAAGGTGATAATGTATCATTGATGAAGTCATAGTTACTAATGTATGTTTTGGTAAAATGATTGAGATGACTAAATCCATCTATTCTAATCAACTTAAATTCTGTCTAAATTCCTAAAGAAAATATTTTTTTATATATATACCAAACATAGAAAATTAATCGACAAGTAACAAAATTTCTATTTTATTTTTCCTTTGTTATTTGTTACTAAAAATCAATTGAATACTTTAAGATACTAAGAGTGCGCAGAGAAACTATAAAGCGAAGAGTGAATATCAACCTTGATATTTGACTATGATAGAAATGTAGATTGTTTCGGTAGAGATTAGACAGTCTTCATGGTCAATGCTGGTGACAGATTCAAGCACAGGGATGTGTGTTATCATTGTAGTTATTTTGTTGGGTTATCGAGTGGTTTCAATGCTTTTATTGTAAAATCTTGGGTTCTATATGTAAGGGGGTACACCGCCTAAGAGAATAGTGTAGTTGCAGTATAAATATGTTTATATTGAACACAAGTAAATTTTCTAACCCTAAACCTAACTCATAACCCATACGCCCTATCCAAATATACAAACCCAATTTTTTTTATTACATCTAGAGTCATATTAGGCTTTGAGACATTTTAACCTAATAAGATTGAAACAAGTACTAGTAAATTCAAAATTTTAAAATTTCTGAAATTATATCACAACCTTATTCGAGTCATATATGCATCCTTCCCATTAACTTCACATTTCATTACCTCAAACTACTTACTCATGTCCTCTCTTATCCCGGCTCTCTCGACTAACAAAACCTAGCTTTCTGAATCTGATTAAATAATATATATACAATCTATTACTCCAAGTCATCATTATATATGATGAGACAATGCTTATGTCACTACCTATACACATATAGTTTGGCTTTTACAGATATCAAATTTGGTTTCTAAAGTTGATACTTTTCATCTAATGGTACCAGGAATCATGGACTTAATTAATCAATCCAAAGTTTATACTCACCATTTGTGAGAGTACTCGTCGTCTCCCAAGGTGGTAAAGGACCTCCAAAAGCAGATCAAGGAGTTAATAAATAATTAACTCCACATGTGGTAACACCCTAAAAAGCGAACCTCAGATCTTCAAACAAATAAATATAAATAAACCATCAACTCAAGGAACACAAAAACCATATGTGAGACAAAAACGAGCGACATGATCCCCACACCACAACTACAAAACATTTATTGTAATATGGTGTAACAAGATAATATAAACAAACCAAGCATATAATAAAAACATGTTCATATCTTTCAAGTTTCATCGAATGGTAGATTAAATTTATGATTTCCAAATTAGAGTTTGAAATCTAACATTAAAAGACGAATAAATATACAATTAGAGAATAGTGTAGCCTCCATATAAATAGGTGTATATTGAACACAAGCAAATTGTTTAACCCTAAACCTAACCATAACACATATGCCCAATCCAAATATGCAAATCCAATATTTATAATTACATCTAGGGTCATATTTTGGCTTTGAGATATTTTAACCTAATAAGATTGAAACTAAGTACAAGTAAATTCAAATTTTTTAAAATTTCAGAAATTATATCACAACCTTATCCGAGTCATATATGCATCCTTCCCATTAACCTCACATTCCATTACCTCAAACTACTTACTCATATCCTCTCTTATCCCGTCTCTATCGACTAACAAAACCTAGATTTCTAAATCTGATCAAATCATATATATACAATCTATTACTCTAAGTCATCATTATTATATGATGAATCAATGTTTATGTCACTACTATACTCATATAGTTTAACTTTTACAGATATCAAATTTGGTTTCTAAAGTCGATACTTTTCTTCTAATGGTATCAGGAATCATGGAATCAATTGTCTATTACCGTGAATCCAAAGTTTATAGCCATCCATTTATGAAGAGTACTTGTCGTCTCCCAAGGTGTAAAAGGACCTCCCAAAGCGAAGAAGAAAAATACTAGCAGACAAAGGAGCTAATAAATCATTAACTACACATGTGGTAACACCCTAAAAAGCGAACCTCATATCTTCGAACAATGAATATAAACTAATCATCAACTCAAGGAACACAAAAACCATATGTGAGACAAAAACGAGCGACATGATCCCAACACCACAACTACCAAACATTTATTGTAATCTGGTGTAACAAGATAATATAAACAAACCATGCATACAATAAAACATGTTCATATATTTCAAGTTTCATGGAATGGTAGAGTAAATTTATGATTTCCAAATTAGAGTTTAAAATTATAATTATTTTCCTAAGTTTAAAAGACGAAGAATAAAGTAAAGCCGCATACAATAAGTAACTCCCATGTTAAATGTATTCTCTAATTAGCTACCATATACATAGGAGAAGCCTGATTAATAAATTGAACAACAAAAATTAATTGCTAAGTATATATATTTCAAGATAATTACTTACTGGAATAAGAAGATAAAATTCAGTTAGGACTGTTCCCATCAAAGTCAGAGGAATTTAGTCCGCAGAATCTACTTGTATTTGCATTTGAGGTTGTTCCTTAATTCATTTGGTTCAGCAAATACATAGCATGTATGGTACGTGATGAATCGCTCCAAAGTGGATTGACCTTAGCTTCCACAAGTTTTGTCTACTGCACATTTATCTCTGCACACTTACTTTTAGCATTTGCTTCCTAAATTATGTTTAATTAAAAATGACATCGATAATTATGAGAATGAACCCAATTTTCAGAAAAGAGAGAGAGTTAATGTACCCTATCTGAGATAAAGATAAACCATGGAGATCCCTCGCAGCTTCCTCCAGGTCTATATCTTCCAAGAGAATCAATGATAGATTAAGACATACTTGGCCAGATATATCATTGTAAGCCTCAGTTGGAGCTTTGCGTATTCATATGGAATCTTTTTTCAACGACTTAAATCATGTTTCCTGGCCTACTTAATCTACCACCTTTGCTTCTTCGTTATGATGCCAAGACATTTGATTTCTTACCTTCCCTCCACGTCCACCATTTATTTCTTTTTAAGTTTTGGGTTCTATATATGAATCTGTAAAACCATATTAACTTATTTCAAAAGACTTATTTTCTAAGGTAAAATAATAAATAATAATTAAATAGGCTTTATAATTAATTGTATTAGAAAAATTGAATCTTTACTCCAATCTAGATGAAGCAATGCCAAATTTGTGTTTTTGTTTGCCTTTTTTTTCTGGACAACAACGTAACTAAAAATAAAAACATATGCTACTCAGTTTAAAGATAAGTATCATCCCAGACAAATGGAAAATAATATAATATTAAACATATTTAAAGAAAGATCAACATGACTAAAATAAGTAAATATTTCATGTGTATGATTAATTATCCTGCAATTGTTGAAAGAAAACCCCAATAATGTAAAAGAAATAACAGAATCCAATAGATATGCATGCCAAGAAGCTTATCATTTTATGCACTTAGAAACATAACCAACTAACTTTAATTTGATCAATATAGTTAACTTGTAATAAAGAACAAACTTTGTTCTTTTTTTAAATCACACATATAAAAGAGAAATTAATTACCTTGTGGCATTTAGACTTGTAATATGTTTCGTTAACTGAAATGACATTACCAACCGTCTATCCTCTTACGGTTTTCTTACTTTAACATCTAATTTATTCCACCTAAATAATTTTAAATCTATATTTTTCATATATTTCTTATCAATAAATATGTAAAACGAATAACTTGTTAATATAAATATACTTTCTATGTACAAATTTCTATTTAATATATTTATTACATATATATGCAAATATAAACAATACATAATTGTATAACGTATAAAATTAACTCTGCCCTTAAATTGGTTAGAAATATTGGAGAAGGTGATAATGTATCATTGTTGAAGTCATAGTCACAGTTCAGAATTCCCAAAAGCTATATTTATTAATATATAAACAAAAACTTAAAAAATTAATTGACAAGTAACTAAATTCCTATTTTCTTTTTCCTTTGATATATGTTACTAAAAAATCAATGGAATACTTTAAGATACTAAGAGTGCGCAGAGAAACGAAAATGTGAAGAGTGAATATCAACCTTAAGATTTGACGATGATAAAAATGGATATTGTTTCAGTTGAGATTTCGACAGTCTTCATGGCTTATGGTGGAAGATTCAAGCAAAGGGATGTTTGTTATCACTGTAGTTCTTTTGTTGGGTTATCTATGGTTTTATTGAAAAATCATGAGTGTGGGGTAGACTGCCTAAGAGAATAACATATAAATAGGTGTATATTGAACACAAGCAAATTGTCTATCTCTAAACCTAACCATAACCCATAGGCCAAACATAAATATGCAACCCCAATTTTTTTTATTACATCTAGAGTCATATTGGGTTTTGAGACATTTTAACCTAATAAGATTGAAACTAAGTACTAGTAAATTAAAAAAATTAAAATTTCTGAAATTATATCACAACCTTATCCGAGTCATATATGCATCCTTCCCATTAACCTAACATTTCATTACCTCAAACTACTTACTCATATCCTCTCTTATCACGTATCTCTCGACTAACAAAACCTAGCTTTCTGGATTTGATCAAATCATATATATATACAATCTATTACTCTAAGTCATCATTATTACATGATGAATCAATGCTTATGCCACTACCTATACTCATATAGTTTAGCTTTTACAAAAATCAAATTTGGTTTCTAAAGTCGATACTTTTCATCTAATGGTATCAAGAATCATGGAATCAATTGTCTATTACCGCCAATCCAAAGTTTATAGTCTCCATATGGGAAGAGTACTTGTCGTCTCCCAAGGTGTAAAAGGACCTCCCAAAGCTAAGAATAAAAATACTAAGAGACCAAGGAGCTAATAAATCATTAACTCCACATGTCGTACCACCCTAAAAAGCGAACCTCAGCTTCTTTGAACAAATAAATATAAACAAACCATCAACTCAAGGAACACAAAAACTATATGTGAGACAAAAACGAGCGACATGATCCCCACACCGCCACTACCAAACATTTGTTGTAATCTGGTGTAACAAGATAATATAAACAAACCATGAATACAATAAAACATGTTCATATCTTTCAAGTTTCATCAAATGGTAGAGTAAATCTATAATTTCCAAATTAAAGTTTAAAATTATAATTATTTACCTAAGATTAAGAGACGAAGTATAAAGGAAAACCACATCCAATAAGTAAGTCATTGTAGTCGATTGTATCAATATAAACATTACAAAAGTAACTTTAATAATATTATACTTTGTTCTTATATTGGTAGAAACTCCAAGTACCGAAATGACATGACCAACAATCGTATACTTGGTTTTGATGATGACTGTAAAATCATAGTTGTTGTGGCAGACAAACTCTCGTGTATGTGGTCCCCGCCCATGGAAAGGAATCTTCGATAATGACCCAATGCTTTGCTTCCCATGTTGAATGTATGCTCTAATTAGCTACCATATACATAGGAAAGCCTAATTAATAAATTGAACAACGAAAATTAATTGCTAAGTATATATATTTGAAGATAATTACTTACTGGAATAAGAAGATAAAATTCAGCTAGAACTGTTCCCATCAAAGTCAGAGGAATTTAGTGTGCGGAATTGTATATGCATTTGAGGGTGTTCCTTAATTCATTTGGTTCAGCAAATACATAGCATGTATGGTAAGTGATGAATAGCTCCAAAATGGATTCACCTTAGCTTCCACAAGTTTCGTGTGCAGCACATCTATCTCTGCACATCCATCTCTGCAAACTTACTTTTAGCATTTGCTTCCTAAATTATGTATAATTGACAAATGAATCAATAATTACGAGAATAAAACCAATTTTTAGAATAAAGAGAGAGTAAATGTACCCGTATCCGAGATAAAGTTTAACTATGGAAATCCCTCACAGCTTCCTCCCTCACTGGTCTATATATTCCAAGAGAATCAATGATAGATTAAGACATACTTGTCCAGATGCATCATTTTAAGCCTCAGCTGGAGCTTTGCCTGTATTCATATAGAAGCTTTTTTCAGCGACTTGAATCATGTTTTCTGGCCTACTTAATCTGCCGCCTTTGCTTCTTGGATATGATGCCAAGACATTTTATTTCTTACCTTCCTTCCACATCCACCATTTCTTTCTTTTCAAGTGTTGGGTTCTATGAATGAATCCGTAAACCATATTAACTCGTTTCAAAGGATTATTTGCCAAGGTAAAATAATAAATAATAATTAATTAGGCCTTATAAATAATTGTATCAAAAAATTGAATCTTTACTCTAATCTAGATGAAGCAATGTAAAATTTGTGTTTTTGTTTGTCTTTTTTTTCTGAAAACAACATACCTAAAAATTAAGATATATGCTACTGAGTCTAAAGATAAGTATCATCCCAAGCAAATAAAGGATAATACAATGTTAAACATATTTAAAGAAAGTTCAACATGACTAAAATAAGTAAATATTTCATGTATGTGATTAACCATTCTGCAATTGTTGAAAGAAAATCCCAATAATGTAAAAGAAATAACTAAATCTAATAGATATGCATGCCAAGAAGCTGACCCTTTTCTGCACTTAGAAACATAACAAACTAATTTTAATTTGATAATTATAGTTAACTTGTAATAAGGAACGAACTATGTTTTTTTTAAATCACACTTATAAAAGAGTTACCTTGTGGCATTTAGACTTCCAATAATGTTTGGTTAAATAAAATGACATGACCAAGGATCTATTCTTGTACCTATGTACAAAATATAAAAAAAATATTATTGAGGTTTTCTTACTTTAAAATCTAATTTATTCCACCTAAATAATTTTAAATCTATATTTTTCATATATTTCTTATCAATAAATATGTAAAATGAATGACTTATTCATTTGAATATTCTTTTTATATATAAATTTCTGTTTAATATATTTACTACATATATAAACAATACAAAATTGTATAACATATAAAATTAACTCCGCCCTTGAATTGGTTAGACATCTTAGAGAAGGTGATAATGTATCGTTGATGAAGTCATAGTTACTAATTTATCTTTTAGTAAAACAATTGAGATGACTAAATCCATCTATTCTTATCAACTTAAATTCAGTCTAAATTCCTAAAAACTATATTTATATATATGAAAACAAAATCATAGAAAATTAAAGGACAAGTAAAAAAATTCTATTTTCTTTGTCCTTTGATATATGTTACTAAAAAATCAATTGAATACTTTAAAATACTAAGAGTGCTCAGAGAAAGTACAAAGTGAAGAGTGAATATCAACCTTGAGATTTGACTATGATAGAAATAGAGATTGTTTCGGTTGAGATTGCGATGGTTTTATTGGAAAATCTTGGGTGTCTAATAAAGGGGTTGACAACCTGAGAGGATAGTGTAGATGCCGTATAAATAGGTGTATATTGACCACAAGCGAATTGTCTAACCCTAAACCTAACCCATAACCTTAGGCCCAATCCAAATATGGAAACCCAATTTTTTTATTAAATCTAGAGTCATATTGGGTTTTAAGACATTTCAACCTAATAAGACTGAAACTAAGTACTAGTAAATTCAAAATTTTAAAATTTCTGATATTATCTCACAAATCCTCTCTTATCCAGTCTCTCTCAACTAACAAAACCTAGATTTCTAATCATGGAATCAATTTTTTATTACCGTCAATCAAATGTTTATAGTCTCTGTTTGTGAAGAGTACTTGTTGTATCCCAATGTGTAAAATGTCATACCAAAGCGAAGAAGAAAAATACTAAAGACCAAGGAGCTAAGAAATCATTAACTCCACATGTGGTAACACCCTAAAAAGTGAAACACGGCGTCTTCGAACAAATAAATATAAACAAACCATCAACACAAGGAACACAAAAATCATATGTGAGACAAAAATGAGCGACATGTTACATACACCACAACTACCAAACATTTGTTGTAATATCATGTAACAAGATAATATAAACAAACCATGCATACAAAAAAACATGTTTATATCTTTCAAGTTTCATCAAATGGTAGATTAACTTTATAATTTCCAAATTAAAGTTTAAAATCATAATTATTTACCTAAGATTAAGAGACAAATAATAAAGGAAAACCACATCCAATAAGTAAGTCATCATAGTCGATTGAATAAATATAAACATTACAAAAGTAACTTTAATTATATTATACTTTGTTCTTATATTGGTAGAAACTCCAAGTACCGAAATGACATGACCAACAATCGTATACTTGGCTTTGATGATAACTGTAAACACATAGTTGTGGTGGGAGAGAAACTCCTAGGTATGTGGTCCCTGACCCTGGAAAGGAATCTTTGATAATGACCCAATGCTTTGCTTCCCATGTTGAACGTATGCTCTAATTAGCTAACATATACATAGGAAAGCCTAATTAATAAATTGAACAACAAAAATTAATCGCTAAGTATATATATTTGAAGATAATTACATACTGGAATAAGAAGATAAAACTCAGCTATAACTATTCCCAACAAATTCAGAGGAATTTAGTCCGCGGAATCTACTTGTATCTGCATTTGAGGGTGTTCCTTATTTCATTTGGTTCATCAAATACATAGCATGTATGGTACGTTATGAATCGCTCCAAAGTGGATTGACCTTAGCTTCCACAAGTTTCGTCTACTGCACATCCATCTCTGCACACTTACTTTTAGCATTTGCTTCCTAAATTATGTATAATTGACAAATGAATCAATAATTATAATTTGTTCGTTTACAAATAAATCAAACAAGGGGTTCGACATATGGTCCCAAATAGTTTTTGAAGATTTTTCGTTTACAAATAAATCAAACAAGGGGTTCGATATATGGTTTAAAATATGACCCCTAGTTAGTTAATTTGCCTTGTCATATTTTAAAAATTTAGCGGATGTAGTAGCATCCAAATTATCAGTTGAAACAGAAGGGTTTTCAAGTAGTACGAAATCAACTTCTAGTTGTTCAAAGAAGATAAGAAGTTTTTGGGACCAGCTTTTAAAATTAGAACCATATAAAGGTTCGAGTTCGACATATCAGGTAAGGTTTTCAAAGTCATAGCTAAAGCCGAAGAAGAAGAAGCCATTACAGAATAGTTAGACTTCGTTCTTAAAGTGTTGGTTAAATTATCGTAGCTACTGTAATGGTATTTTAAAAATTGTAAAGGTTCGAAAATAAGCTTTAACTACTAATTACGAAAAGAAAGAGTAAAGACTGAAATGTAAAAATCCGAAAGTAAAAAACGAAAGTAAAAGACGAACCTGATTAGTGAATATAAAAATGGAACCTTAGTGCCGTGGAGGATCCACTACCTTAAGAACGAATTCTGGGACAACCGAGATGCTACATTGTTTTTCCGAACGTTCCCCAAGGTTTAAACACTACTACCTACTCTCGTGTGCACTCACAAGCGAAAGTTTGGAATCTGTATTTATTATTTCGCTCAAGAACAGAAATAAGAAAAGAGAAGAAATATTTTGCTACCGTGTTATTTCGTAAAGGTGGTGTGTAAATGAAGTGAATAGCAACACTATTTATAGAAGAAAAACTATGCAGTAGACTAGCCGTTAAGGCTTTGTCGTGGCTGTTAATCATGTCAAGAAAATAGGACCTGTAACAATAGTTTCGTTGTTTATAAACGTGCGTAAAACTGTTGACCAACGTGGAAGGAATTAGTCAAGCGTAGACAAAGTCATCATCAGAAAAAAGAAATAAAAGTTAGTTATAGAACTAGTTTATTTTTATTTTTTAATTCCCTAAAGACCCAAAACCCAAGACCCAAGACCCAAGACCCATGACCCATGACCCAAGACCCGGACCCAGGCTCGGGCCGGGTGGGTGGTGTTGGTGTTGCGCGCGTGTGGCCTTCCCCATTATCTCTTCATGTGCTTAGTTCTTTGGGAGCTAATGATACCACAAAGATAATAAATGCCTTTTAACACTTCAAAGCTACCGATGTGGGAAAGTGAGATAACCTCTCCACTTTCCCCACGTAGCAAAAGAAGACTCTCCACATGTTGTTATGATTTTGTGGACAATGAATGACATTTCAACCTAATAAGACTGAAACTAAGTACTAGTGAATTCCAAATTTTAAAATTTCTGAAATTATCTCACAAATCCTCTCTTATCCCGTCTCTCTCAACTAACAAAACCTAGATTTCTAATCATGGAATCAATTGTTGATTACCGTAAATCCAATGTTTATAGTCTCTGTTAGTGAAGAGTACTTGTCGTTTCCCAAGATGTAAAAGGACCTACATAAGCGAAGAAGAAAAATACTAGAAGACCAAGGAGCTAAGAAATCATTAACTCCACATGTGTTAACACCCTGAAAAGTGAAACACAACTTCTTCGAACAAATAAATATAAACAAACCATCAATTCAAGGAACACAAAAACCATATGTGAGACAAAAACGAGCGACATGATCCCCACACCACAACTACCAAACATTTGTTGTAATATGTTGTAACAAATAATATAAACAACCCATGCATACAATAAAACATGTTCATATCTTTCAAGTTCCATCAAATGGTAGAGTAAATTTATAATTTCCAAATTAAAGTTTAAAATCATAATTATTTACCTAAGATTAAGAGACGAAGAATAAAGGAAAATCACATCCAATAAGTAAGGCATCATAGTCAATTGAATAAATATAAATATTACAAAAGTAACTTTAATTATATTATACTTTATTCTTATATTGGTAGAAACTCCAAGTACCTAAATGACATGACCAACAATTGTATACTTGACTTTGATGATTAATGTAAACTCATAGTTGTAGTGGCAGAGAAACTCATGGGTATGTGGTCCCTGCCCCTAGAAAGGAATAATTGATAATAACCCCAATGCTTTGCTTCCCATATAGAATGTATGCTCTAATTAGCTACCATACACATATGAAAGCCTGATTAATAATTTAAACAACAAAAATTAATTGTTAAGTATATATATTTTAAGATAATTACTTACTGGAATAAGAAGATAAAACTCAGCTAGAACTGTTTCCATTAAAGTCAGAGGAATTTAGTCCGCAGAATCTACTTGTATCTGAATTTGAGGGTGTTACTTAATTCATTTGGTTCAGCGAATACATAGCATGTATGGTACGTGATGAATCGCCCCAAAGTGGATTGACATTAGCTTCCAAAAGTTTCGTTCGCTGCACATACATCTCTGCCCACTTACTTTTAGCATTTCCTTCCTAAATTATGTATAATTGACAAATGAATCAATAATTTCGAGAATAAAACCAATTTTTAGAATAAAGAAAGAGTTAACGTACCCGTATCTGAGATAAAGCATAACTATGGAGATCCCTACAGCTTCCTCCATCAATGGTCTATATCTTACAAGAGAATCAATGATAGATTAAGACATACTTGGCCAGATGCATCATTGTAAGCCTCAGTTGGAGCTTTGCCTGTATTCATATGAAAGTTTTTTTTAGCGACTTGAATCATGTTTTCTAGACTACTTAATTTACCGCATTTGCTTCTTGGATATGATGTCAAGACATTTGATTTTTTACCTTCCTTCCACGTCCACTATTTCTTTCTTTTCAAGTTTTGAGTTCTATGAATGAATCCGTAAATCATATTAACTCATTTCAGAAGAATTTATTTGCCAAGGTAAAATAATAAATAATAATTAAATAGGCCTTATAAATAATTGTATCAAAATAATTGAATCTTTACTCTAATCTAGATGAATCAATGCAAAATTTGTATTTTCTTTGTCTTTTTTTTCTGGATTATCAACATACCTAAAAATAAAGACATATGCTACTGAGTCTAAAGATAAGTATCATCCCAGTCAAATAGAGAATAATATAATACTAAACATATTTAAAGAAAGTTCAACATGACTAAAATAAGTAAATATTTCATGTCTTTGATTAATCAACCTGCAATTTTTAAAAGAAAATCCTAATAATTTAAAAGAAATTACAAAATCTAATAAATATGCATTCCAAGAAGCTGACCCTTTATGCACTTAGAAACATAACAAACTTATTTTAATTTGATAATTATAGTTAACTTGTAATAAAGAACTAACTATGTTTTTTTTAAATCACACATATAAAAGATAAACGAATTACCTTGTGGCCTTTTAGACTTGTAGTAATGTTTGGTTGACTGAAATGACATGACCAACTATCTTTTCTTTTGCCTGTGTACACAATATAAAAACATTAATATTATTGAGGGTTTCTTACTTGAATATCTAATTTATTCCACCTAAATAATTTTAAATCTATATTTTTCATATATTTCTTATCAATATATATGTAATACGAATGACTTGTTAATTTAAATATACTTTTTATACACAAATTCCTATTTAATATATTTACCACCTATATATGCATATATAAACAATACATAATTGTATAACATATAAAATTAATTCTGACCTTAAATTGGTTAGAAATATTGGAGAAGGTGATAATGTATCATTGATAAAATGAGAGTTACAAATTTATGTTTTAGTAAAACGATTGAGATGACTAAATCCATCTATTCTTATCAACTTAAATTTAGTCTAAATTTCTAAAAACTATATTTATTTATATATAAACAACATCTTAGAAAATTAATGGACAAGTAAGAAAATTTCTATTTTCTTTGTCCTTTGATATATGTTACTAAAAAAACAATTGAATAATTTAAGATACTAAGAGTGCCTAGAGAAACTAAAAAGTGAATAGAGAATATCAACCTTGATATTTGACTATGATAGAAATGGAGATTGTTTCTGTAGAGATTGTGACAGTCTTCATGGCTGATGGAGGTGAAAGATTCAAGCACAGGGATGTGTGTTATCATTGTATATCGAGTGGTTTCGATGATTTTATTGGAAAATCTTGGGCGTCTGATAAAGGGGGTAGACAACTTGAGAGAATAGTGTAGCCGCCTTATAAATAGGTGTATATTGAACACAAGCAAATTGTCTAACCCTAAACCTAACCCATAACCATAGGCCCAATCCAAATATGGAAACTCAAATTTTTATTAATACATCTAGAGTCATATTGGGCTTTGAGACATTTCAACCTAATAAGATTGAAATTAAGAACTAGTAAATTTTTTTTTTAAAATTTTGGAAATTATCTCACAACCTTATCGAGTCATATATGTATCCTTTACATTAACCTCGCATTTCATTACCTCAAACTACATACTCATATCCTCTCTTATCCCGTTTCGCTCGACTAACAAAACCTAGCTTTCTAAATCTGACCAAATCATATATATACAATCTATTACTCTAAGTCATCATTATTTTATGATGAATCAATGCTTATGTCACTACCTATACTCCTATAGTTTGGTTTTTACAGATATCAATTTTGGTTTGTAAAGTCGGTACTTTTCATCTAATGGTACCACGAATCATGGAATCAATTGTTTATTACCGTCAATCCAATGATTATAGTTTCCGTCTATGAAGAGTACTTGTCGTCTCCCAATGTGTAAAAGGACCTACCAAAGCAAAGAAGAAAAATACTAGCAGACCAAAGAGCTAAGAAATCATTAACTCCACATGTGGTAACACCCTAATAAGCGAAACGTAGCTTCTTTGAACAAATAAATATAAACAAAGCATCAACTCAAGGAACACAAAAACCATATGTGAGACAAAAACGAGCGACATGATCCCCACACCATAACTACAAAGCATTTGTTGTAATATGGTGTAACAAGATAATATAAACAAACCATGTACACAATGAAACACGTTCATATCTTTCAAGTTTCATCAAATGGTAGAGTAAATTTATAATTTCCAAATTAAAGTTTAAAATCATAATTATTTACCTAAGATTAATAGACGAAGAATAAAGGAAAACCACATTCAATAAGTAAGTCATCATAGTCGATTAAATAAATATAAACATTATATAAGTAACTTTAATTATATTATACTTTGTTATTATATTGGTGGAAACTCCAAGTACCGAAATGACATGACCAACAATTGTATACTTGGCTTTGATGATGACTGTAAACTCATAGTTGTGGTAGCAGAAACACTCTTAGGTACGTGGTCCTCGCCCCTGGAAAGGAATCTTCGATAATGACCCAATTCTTTGCTTCCCATCTTGAATGTATGCTCTAATTATCTACCATATACATAGGAAAGCTTGATTAATAAATTGAACAACAAAAATTAATTCCTAAGTATATATATTTGAAAATAATTACTTACCGGAATAAGAAGATAAAATTCAACTAGAACTGTTCACATCAAAGTCAGAGGAATTTAGTCCACGGAATCTACTGGTATCTGCATTTGAGGGTGTTCCTTAATTCATTTGGTTCAGCAAATACATAGCATGTATGGTATGTTATAAATCGCTCTAAAGTGGATTGACCTTAGCTTCCACAAGTTTCGTCTGCTGCACAACCATCTCTGCACACTTACTTTTAGCATTTGCTTCCTAAATTATGTATAATTGACAAATGAATCAATAATTACGAGAATAAAACCAATTTTTAGAGTAAAGGGAGAATTAATGCACTCGTATATTAGATAAAGCATAACTATGGAGATCCCTCGCAGCTTTTTCCATCAATGGTCTATATCTTCCATGAGAATCAAAGATACATTAAGACATACTTGGCCAGATGCATCATTGTAAGTCTCAGTTGATATTAAAAAAGTACAATTTCAATTTAAAGATTGAATATTATGTGAAACTTTTTTTAACATATTTGTAATATAAAATCTTAAGTCAATATTTTAGATTTTTATTGATTGATCTCCTTTTTCTCTCTCAAAACTTTTTTCTTAAGTTCATCTTTATCGGATATTTCTTCTTCATGTTTCCACCTTCATCTACAAATATATTTTTCATATTCTTCACTACTACAAGATTCAAGTGTTGGTTGATTTCTCTTGAAACAAAAATATACATAAATAAATAAGTTAAAAGTAATTTTGCGTCTAAAAAAGTTATATGCACCCACCTTTGATTCGTTCTTCAACTTCTTCTTACTCTTGCGCTTACAGCCTGTTTCAATGAAATATGTGACCTCGTTCTTGGAGCTTTTCCTGTATTCATATTGAAGCTTTTTTCAGCGAATTGAATCATGTTTTCTGGCCTACTTAATCTGCCGCCTTTGCTTCTTGGATATGATGCCAAGACATTTTATTTCTTACCTTCCTTCCACGTCCACCATTTCTTTCTTTTCAAGTTTTGGGTTCTATGAATGAATCCATAAACCATATTAGCTCATTTCAGAAGAATTATTTGCGAAGGTAAAATAATAAATAATAATTAAATAGGCCTTATAAATAATTGTATCAAAAAAATTGAATCTTTACTCTAATCTAGATGAAGCAATGCAAAATTTGTGTTTTTGTTTGTCTTTTTTTTCTGGACAACAACATACCTAAAAATAAAGACATATGCTATTGAGTCTAAACATAAGTATCATCCCAGGCTAGAGAATAAAATAATATTAAACATATTTAAAGAAAGTTCAACATGACTAAAATAATTAAATATTACATGTCTTTAATTAATCATCATGCAATTGTTGAAGGAAAATCCCAATAATTTAAAAGAAATAACAAAATCTAATAGATATGCATGCCAAAAAGCTGTCCCTTTATGCACTTAGAAACATAACAAACTAATTTTAATTTGATAATTATAGTTAACTTGTAATAAAGAAATAACTATGTTTTTTTAAGTCACACATATAAAAGAGAAATTAATTACCTTGTGGCCTTTTAGACTGAAAAAATGTTTGGTTGACTGAAATGACATGACCAACGATCTATTCTTTTAATATTGTTGAGGTTTTCTTACTTAAACATCTAATTTATTCCACCTAAATAATTTTAAATCAATCTTTTTCATATATTTCTTATCAATAATTATGTAAAACGAATGACTTGTTAATTTAAATATACTTTCTATATACAAATTTCTATTTTATATATTTACTACCTATGTATGCATATATAAGAAATACATGATTGTATAATATATTAAATTAACTCTGACCTAGAAATATTGGAGAATGTGATAACTATCATTGATGAAGTAAGAGTTACTAATTTATCTTTTAGTAAAACGCTTGAGATGATTAAATCCATCTATTCTTATCAACTTAAATTCAGTCTAAACTCTTAAAAACTATATTTATTTATATATAAACAAAATCTTAGAAAATTAATAGACAAGTAACAAAATTTCTATTTTCTTTGTCCCATTGATATATGCTACTAAAAAATCAATTGAATATTTTAAGATACTAAGAGTTCCCAGAGAAATAAAAAGTGAACAGAGAATATCAGCCTTGACATGTGACTATGTTAGAAATGGAGATTGTTTAGGTTGAAATTGTGATAGTCTTCATGGCTGATGGAGGTGAAAGATTCAAGCACAGGGATGTGTGTTATCATTGTAGATCTTTTGTTGGGTTATCTAGTGGTTTCAATTGTTTTATTGGAAAATCTTGGGTGTCTGATAAGGGGGTAGACAACCTGAGCGAATAATGTAGCCGCCGTATAAATAAGGAGGTAGACAACCTGAGAGAATAGTGTAGCGGTGTATAAATAGGTGTATATTGAACACAAGCAAATTGTCTAACCCTAAACCTAACCCATAACCATAGGCCCAATTCAAATATGGAGAGCCAATTTTTTTTATTACATCTAGAGTCATATTGGGTTTTGAGACATTTCAACCTAATAAGATTGAAACTAAGTACTAGTAAATTCTGTTATAAACTAAAAGAGATAAGATAAAGATATAAAGAATACTGTTCTTGCATTCCAATGATTATCTAGTTCTATTACAATGAAACAAATCCTATATTTATTGGAAATAAGTGACTCTTCACCTGCCCTATTTACAAGAAATTAGTAGGAAACTTTTGGCCTTTGGACATCCACCTAATGATATAATTTATTCATAACACTCCCCCTTGGATGTCCATCCATTAGGAAATATGTCTCGTTAAAACCTTGCCATGAAAACCCTGTGGGATAAAAACTTGGTCGAAGGGAAAAGAGTACATGTAGATGGAACTAATAATATTGAAACACTGTCACGTTAAAACCTTGCCAAGAAAACCCATTAGGACAAAATTTTGATGAAGGGAAAAGAGTACAGTCTTGTTTACGCTCCCCCTGATGTTGGCAAGAGATCTCTGAGTTGTCGTATTTCAATATTTTGGACCTACTTCTTCAATATTGTGGTTGATAATGATTTCATCAGGAAAATCTACGAAATTTGTGTGTGATTGTATCTGTAGAGTGTCAATATCCACATTCTTCTGTAGCTCATGTGTGTAGGAGACTTTGGTGAAATATGTTTTGTTTTGTGTTCTTTGATGTAGCCATTCAAATTATGTGTGGTACAAGAAATAGTATCCTCATACAATACCATCGGTATATCTTTGTTGAAGATAAACACCATTTATTTTTGGTATGTTGAATAATCCACTTAAATATGTATTTCATACCACTCCTCCTTGGATATTCACTGAAAGATATGCCTCATTAAAACCTTATCAAGAAAAACCATAGGGACAAAACTTGATGAAGGAAAAAGAGTACACTAATACTTGGGGGTTATGACACGTACTCAGTTTGTCTTGTTAAAACCTTTACAGGAAAACCCAATGGAAAAAAACTTGGTAAAGGAAAAAAATGCAGAATTCAATATATTCTCCCCTTATTACGACATAACATATTTCTAAATATATTTGATACTTGCGGACTTGTACCTGATGTCGTCGTGAATGAAACTTTAATTAGTAAATATTCTGGATTTTTAAATAAGGGTATTTAGTGATAGTAATATCATTTTCTTGATCAAATAAAAGAGTTTATACTTCCTTCGACAATGAATTTTTGCATGTCTCGTTAAAACCTTACCAGGAAAACCCAGTGGGAAAAAACCTAGTGAAAGATAAAGAGTACAATACGCAAATACCACATCCTTTTCATTATGACAACAATTATCGAGTATCCTTTCATAATTTATACACTTTTCTATTGTGATTTAAATAAATTACGTTCTTCGAGAACTTTTAAACACCTTACTTGTTTGGGCACATCTCATGCTTCTAGTACCTATTTTGTTTATCAAAAACTTTAATGTATATCTAATAATAACTACAATGAATCAATAAAATATGAATGAGGATGTCATTTCATGGTTCGTGAAGGTATTGTTCTGGGTCACAAGGTTTCGAGTGCTGGGTTAGAGGTTGATAGAGCAAAGATAGAGGTAATTAAAACTCTTCCCCCTCATGTTTCTGTTAAAGGGGTAAGGAGTTTTCTTGGCCATGCTGGCTTCTATAGGCAATTTATTAAGGATTTTTCCAAGATTGCTAAACTGTTATGCAACTTACTTGAAAAGGATTCCAAATTCCTTTTTGATGAAGCTTGTTTAACGGCCTTCAAAGCAATCAAAGAAAAGCTTATTTCTGCTCCTATAGTGTTACCTCCAGATTGGAATTTACCGTTTGAAGTTATGTGTGATGCGAGTGATTTGTGTATATGCATCTCTGAAAAGTAGCGGGAGCATTACACAACCCAAATGGCATTCTGCGATATGCAAAAGTACCAAATGGGCATGTAAAGGTAGTCTTATGTTGATCTTCTGGAGCCACGTAAATCTGATTGTACCCGGAGTAGCCATCCAAGAAACAGTAATATTCTCTTCCGGCTAGTTTATCTAACATTTGATCGATGAAGGGCAAAGGGAAATGATCTTTTCTGGTGGCTTTGTTCAGCTTTCTGTAATCCATGCAAACTCTCCAGCCAACTACCGTTCTTGAAGGAATCGCCTCATTTTTATCATTCAGAACTGTTGTCATTCCTCCTTTCTTCGGTACACACTGAACTGGGCTCACCCATTCACTACTCGAAATGGGATAGATAATCCCCGCATCTAAAAGCTTGATCACCTCTTTCTTCACTACATCTTTCATCACGGGCATCAATCTCCTTTGACCTTCAACTGAGTGTGCGTTAGCATCTTCAAGTATAATTTTGTGTTGACAATAGGATGGCCTAATGCCTTTGATGTCAGCAATTGTCCAACCTATTGCTTCTTTGTTGGCTCTCAACACACGCAACAGTTTATCTTCTTGAGGACCTGTTAAATTAGCTGAAACAATAACAGGTAGAGTTTCATTAGTACCTAAATACGCATACCTCAAGTGCGCTGGTAACGGTTTTTCTTCCAATTCCGGAGGAGATTCAATTGAAGGCTTCTTTTTAGGAATAATCTCCCCCGGTTCTCTCACAGGTTCATAGGCAAGACACCTATACTTCGGATTTTCAGAATTGAGAGCTGCCACTGTTTCGGTAAGCTCTTCCATCATCTCAGGTGAATCTAATGTCAAAGCAGCCTGCAAGATATCATCAAAATTTAAACAATTAAATACCTCTTGCGATGCTTGCTCTACTACATCCATTCTGAAGCAATCTTCCTGAGAATCTGGGAATTTCATAGCTCGAAATACATTGAATTTGACTTCCTCATCTTGTATCCTCATTGTTAATTCGCCATTCTCTACATCGATTAATGTACGTCCTGTAGCTAGGAATGGTTTACCCAAAATAATGGGGACATTTCTATCTGCATCGTACTCAAGTATTACGAAATCAACAGGAAATATAAGTGTACCTGCCTTAACAAGTACATCTTCAATGCGGCCTTCAGGATGTGCAAGAGACCTGTTCGCCATTTGCAAGACCATAGAAGTGGGTCTTGCGTCTCCAATTTTAAGCTTATCAAAGATTGACTTGGGCATCAAATTGATGCTTGCCCCCAAATCACACAACGCTTTTCCTTTCCATTCTTCTCCAATTGATATCGGAATCGTGAAACTCCCCGGATCAACTAACTTCGGAGGTAATTTACTCTGACAAATCGCGCTACACTCTTCAGGAAGGCCAATCATCTCATTATCACAATAAGGCCTTTTATTAGTGAGGGCCCTTTTCAAAAACTTCGTATATTTAAGAATATCTCGAATCGCCTCTAGTAACGGAATATTAATACTTAGACCCTTCACTCTATTAAAGAATTTCTGAAAATCACCCAAATCAGGCGATTGATCACAATATCATCTTTCTTTTTCGGAACTTCTCTTGGTCTTTCTATTTCTTCAACCTCACTATCTTTCTCATTCTCTTTCTCTTTCTCACTCAGTTCCTTTTCTTTTCTTGGAACTTCTTTTTCTTTCATAACGGGAAAAGGAGGTGGAGAAAGATTCTTACCACTTCGTAATGTAACGGCTTTGCAATCTTCACGTTGTATTGGATTCTCAGTATCGCTAGGAAGTTGTCCTTGTGGACGTTGATTCAGTTGTTTATTAATTTGACTTAGTTGATTGTGGAACAACTTCATATTTGCTTCGGCTGCATTTTGACGTTCCATAGCTTGTGTCTGAAGAGCAATTAAACTTTCAACTGTTTTCTGAAGGGTAACTAAAACTTCTTGTGGATGGGCAGGTAAGGCTTTCTGGTTCAAATTTTCATCGTAAGTAGTCTGAGGAGCTTGTCTTTGTACATAATTACCCTGATTCTGTCCTCCTTGATAATTGTTGTGTGGTCTTGGATTATAGTTGTTACCTTGGGGACGCGGCTGATACGCATAGGTAGGATTGGCTGCCCCATTAGGATTTGAGTATTGAAACCTAGGATAGTTTCTGTTAGGCTGATATCCATTACCACTCGAATTGAAGTTTCCTCTGTTGGACATAAACATCACGGACTCTTGGTTATTCAGACAACTTTCCTCATCATGATCATCTACCCTGCAAATCGAACACATATAAACCTCTTGTGCAGCATGCACAACTACCTTCTTACCCGAAAATCCTTCTTTTACAGCTAAAGTAAGCTGCTTCAATTGTTGCTCTATAGTATTCTGAATCTTATTCTCAAGCGTAGCGAATTTTTCTTCCATATCGACATTATTCACTCCTTTAACCGGTGTTCTTGCTGAATTCCATCCCACTTCATTCTTGACTGTTCTTTCCAAAATAATTTTAGCATGAGCGGGTTGAACTTGAAGAAAACCTGCACCACATAATGTATCCAATTTCTCTCTTGAAGTCCCATCAAGGCCTCTATAAAAGATTTTTAGCTGTTGTTGTTCTGAAAAGCCATGAGTGGGAACTCTATGTAAACACATCTGAAATCTTGTCCAACTCTTACCCACAGTTTCATCATATTCTTGACGGAAATGCGTCAATTCTAATTCAGCATCTAATCTTATGTTACTTGGGTAATACCTGTCAAAGAAAGCAGACTCTAATTGATCCCAGTTAGTTATCTTCGTAGGATCTTGCGTATCGTGCCATTCACTCGCTCCATCAATAACAAAGAATTTAAACGCAGCAAAATACATCAGTTCTCTTGAAACTCCTTGTGTGATATAAGAATCACATATCTACTTAAACTTCTGTACTGCTCTAAGAGGATCTTCTGATGGTCTACCACGAAAATTCCCAAAATTTTGGAATTGAGCTAACATACCCGAATCAGGGCGGAATCGTGGAACATTAATATCTGGAGCACCTACTCCTATAGTAGGAGCACGGAATGGAACTTCTGGTGGGCCATTAGTAAACCACGGATCTTGATTCATCACTATTTGAACTGGAGGATTAGGATTCAATGGTGGAATTGGAGGAATAGCGCCTGGAGCCAAAGGTTGGCCATTTGCGCCTAGTTGACCTGGTTGGTTATTTTGTTGATCTTGAAGATTGATCTCTTCCATTCTGTTAATTAATTCTGCTACCTCTAAAGCTTCTCGTTCTCTTCTTCTCTTGTTAGCAAGTCTGATCAACGATTCTGGATTACTAAGGATCGGAGGTGTTGGCTCTAGATCCTTGAATAGCCTTCTTCGCATACACCAAACCTAAAAACCTAAGAAAGATAAACACACAAAAAGCGTAAAACTGATAAAATAAAATAAATGCACTATCACTAAAGGATAAACACCGTGGTCACACGCTACCGTCTCCGGCAACGGCGCCAAAAACTTGGTGGTCCTTTGTGTGTTCTAAAATAATGCAATAAATAATCGAACCACAACCGCAAGTGTACGGTTGTCCCAAGTAATATAGATGATAATGCAGATTCGTTCCAAGGACGGGATGGTTGACTACAATGCTTATCTATTAATGATTGAATGCACTTATGAAAACAAGTAAAGACAATATGTTTGTTTGGTTTTTGTTATTAAAGCTACTGAATGAAAAACAAATTATAATTGCAAGTAAAAGCTAAGACGCAAGTAAAATTGATGTAAAACGCAATATGAGAAGTAGCACTTGAGAACGCTAGGGATCCTCCCAATCTTATTTCCTAACTTATGTTGTTTAAGGGCTAAATTGGTCAATTACAATGGTCGGGATTCTAATTTCCTTATACCCCCGTAAGGGTGGACTATAAGGCGATCCTAGGGTGTCACTAGTCCCGTCAGGGTAAATATGATCCACCTTTAGATGTTTAAGTTTTATTACCTCATTGGCCCTAGAATTAGCTAAGTTCGTCAGAATCAACATCTTCTATCCTAGATTGAATAAATGGTTCTGTATTTAAACCCTCCGTCAGAATGATCCAATTGCCACTAATTGGAATAGCCTAAATACTAACACCTGTTCCTAGTTCATGACGCTAAAAACAGTAAATAATCTCAATTTAAAGAAAAGAGTAAAAGCCCCAATCTAATTTAATTTAACAGAAACCCAAATTCAACATTTGTTATTCAATACGATTGGGATTCACCCATTAATTGTTCTCAAGCACTATGAAAAGCTTAGCTCATATTAAAACTAAAAACTAAATTAAATGTAATGGAATTCATATTTGATTACAAAATTAAAGATAAAAAGAACCTAATTTCCGGAATTGGAATGACTGAGAACGGAGATATAGACCCTCTCCAGTTCTTGCATCTTCTTCTTTCTTCCTTCTGTTGCTTCTCTCTGGTGTTTAAACTTGTGGAATGTGAATTTTGTGTAAAATAGAAGTCCAGACCTCCTTTTATAAGTGCAAATTCGGACTTGGACCTAGGCTTTTAATTAAATGAAATATAAAAGGCCCAAGTCCACTAACTTAGCCCAAAATCCCGTAACTGCTGATATGACTTCACTAAAACGGCTTTTACCGATGCGTTATGACTCCGATTTACCTCATTCCAGTTGCTAAAGTTCCGTAACTCGATAAGGACGGTTTTCTCTTCAAAGGTCAGCGGCTAAATCATCGCTTAAGAACCTCGAAATCAGAAATCTATGGCCTGGAAAATGGATTTTCAGCTCTAAAAAAATAATATCTTCGGGATTTATCTTCAAGTCTTGACTCTATCTCATGATCTTTGACTTTCTCCTCGGATTCCTCTTCTAGCTAACATCTAAAACCTGTAAACTTTACACTAAAAATACCAAATTACGCGCAAAAGCTTAATAAATTAAAAATGCTAGAAATAAAAGAGGAAAAGCGTATTATTGCATATTTAGTCCAAAAGTCTATCAAATTAAGTAAATAAACACAAAAAATGATGTCTCCCAAGGGTCGAAAATAAGAACAATTAGGGACACATCAGTTGGGTATTCTAAAGCTTGTCTATGGGCGAAGGAACTCAAGAATTTTCACTACATAGTGGAGAATGATAACCTTCTTCTTATGGAGCCATTAGTTAGCAATTTTGTGTTTAATTCTCCTTGTATTGCGAATGTAATTAGAAGTATTTATTTTGTTTCCGAAAACTGTAATCCATCCTTTTCTTATACTAGAAGAGATGGAAACGTGATAGCGGATTGGGCTTGCGAAAATTTACCTTTTGGTGAGTCTTTTGACTATTGTGCAAGCCCATTCCCTACTATGTTGGTTAAACTATTAGGCCTTGATTCATCCCCTGTTGGTATAGGCTAACAAATTTTGTAGTTGGTTATTTGGTTGATTAATATTAGCGTTTAGAACAAAAAAAAACACTAGAAAGGTTCAAAATAGTCTAAGTAAATTGATATTGGATTATTGCCATTGTTTTTAGCTGAAAAACACACTTCCTTTGAAACAAGTGTTTTTTTTTTCAAAACTTAATCTTAGCTAAACGTTTTGGTTGGGTGGTTTACAATATTACTATCCTTATCAACTGTGACCACTGTAATACCCGGTTTTTCTTGTTTTTAGTGAAAACTACATCACATAAATTCTTTCTATCCTTGACCAATTTGAATATCTTGGTTATTCTCTGTACTATTAGGTAGTGATTGGTACGCTGTAATGGATTTAGGCAGGAATGTAATGGGTTCAGTAATGTAATGAGATTGGGAATGTAATGAACTTTGTAATCATTATACAGTGCTTCGTATGCTATAAGAATGAGAATGTAATGCCCTGGTTGATTTCAACTTTGTGCTAATAACTAGTTTAATCAAATAAGATTGTAAATAAATTATTTAAGATATAAGGTAATTATTTTATTATTATAAAATATAAATAATTTTACAAAAATATAATATAAAAAATAAATTATTTTAATACTTTTAAATAATTATATATAGTTCGATAAATCTTAGATTTATACATTTCGATTTTAACCTTTATTGAGAATGTAGGATAGTAGTATGATTCATGTAATTTAGAAATGTGTAATATATTAAGTTTAATAAAATTATTTTAGTTTGTTAAAAAAAATATCAATTACGATTACGATTGTAATGGGTCATTCATGGGTAGTAGCTATGTAATGAAAAACCCCATTTTCATTGTAATGTGATTACGGAAGGAATGGTATTACGGAATTGATTACGACGTACCAATCACAATAATTATATTTAAATCAGTAATGTCATTACATTACTAATCCCATTACAGCATACCAATCACACCCTTAGAACTAAGTGTGTCGGGTCAACAAACCACTGGACCCAAAATAAGCTTTTCATTAGGGCTAAGCAAATCAACAGAGAAACCGTTTTGTCCTGTAAAACCAACCGAATCGAAAAAACAAAACAATCGTTTGGTTCCGTTGTATCATAACTAGATTAATCTATCACAAATGTAGAGACATCAATTGTTGTTAGTCTTGTAGCTTTCTTTTGTGAATATGTGATAAAATAATTAAATGGTCTCATCTCGGTAATTAAATAAATACCCAGTTCTTAGTTCTCAGTTCTCGGTTCTTGGTTCTTGGTTCATGTATCTCAACGCTCACCTCATCGCTCTACCTCACCGCCATACCGCCACACCACCATAGCAGCATTGTCACCACGTCAACTCCTCTGCCATGCTTCTCCATCAACAATGCTCAAGGTACATCATCAACGATCCCTATTTCAAACTCAAGTTGCTCTCTCACCGACCTACTTGAGTTTGAGCAGGGGTGTTAAATATATTATAAGTATAATAATATATTATTACCATAATATATTATTACCTTATTAGATTAGTTTATTTCCATATCATATTTATTTCCTGATTAGTTTAGTTTTACCTTTCTTGCTCACCAAGTAGTTAGACCTATATATATGGTCTCATTCTATTATATTAGATATCAACTCATTCATAGTGTAGTCTCTAGTATTCTCTTCTTCTTTAGCATTTATGGCTCTCTCTATTAATAATATATTGTTTCTCTCTTCTCTTTTCTCTCTTCCCTTTATTTAAATATCTCACTTAATTTAATTATCTCACAATATTCAATATAATAAAGAAAACCAGAATTTAGAGGCGGTTAGAGGTGTGCCCAATGACTGTGATTAATTATTCTACAAGTACTCTAAAACTATTAGAGGTAGGTTTATCTTTATATGAGAATGAAAATTAAAAACCACCAAATCCCAATAATGTAAAAAAATAACAGAATTTAACAGATGTGCCCATTTCAATTTACCTTTAACGTGTCTGCCAAGAAACTAAACCTTTAATGGACTTAAAACATAACCAACTAATTTGAATTTGATCAAGATAATTAACTTGTAATTCAAAACTGAACTATATTTTTCAAAACCGCACACATTAAAAAGAATCAATTACCCTTTAGCATTTAGGCCTGTAGTAATTTTTGATTGACTGAGATGCATGACCAACGATCATAAGGAATTTTTCTTACTTTTTCATCTAAGGAGTTATTAGGGTTACAAGTAACAAATGGCCAGACCTATCTACTTTTTTAGGGAATACGTGTTTGAGATGGATTAGGACTCTTAAAAAGAAACTATCAATATATAGAGAATTATCTCTCAAATAAGTAGAATATAACCCTAAAAGGTTGCTCGTGACTAGATTAATCTATTGCATTAATATAGATATCAAGACCCAAACTCAAAGTTTTGTCGTCTTTCAAGTAGCCATGAACCTGTCTCTCAAACTAAAGGTACATGGTTCTAATCCATCTAAGAATATGGTTATCCAGTTCTGACGTGCATGGGTTATTCTTGGGAGGGCGGACATATATTCCGTGAGATTAGTTGGGTGTGCGAGTTAGCCTAAAACCCACGTATAAAAAGATTTTGTCCTCTTAACAAAATAAGAAATAAATAGGGAAGTCTCTATCAACTAAGTCAAATAAGGTTTCATGGATTTTAAGGGAAAAAAAAAGAAATTACATAAGATAGAAAAGTTTTTACAATATTCATATGATACTTTGGAAAAAATTGGTATTTAGGTTTAGAAAATTTTATTTTTCACATAAATTCCTAAAAAAAGATAAAAACCAAATTTCCATCTCTATAGTATATAAAAGAAAGCGTTTCTGTAATGAGGCCTTACACAATATATAATTTTAGCAAATGGCCCTAAATGTTTTGCAACTTGAGATTAAGCTATTAAAACACTTGGGATGACTAAGAAAATAAAAAGGATGATACTTTGATATGTTTTAGTATTTTCAATCCTACCATTCTCATTCTTGTAGATCTCTTTTGGATGTGCTTCTTGTAGAAATTTATCTTCTTTAAAATTAATTTAAAGAATATTCTTACAATAATTCTTACAAGAATGTTCACTATTGCAATCAAATACAAAATCAACAAGTAATATCAATTAATAGTTCAAATGAAATATATTTCCTAAGAGTATGGTATAAAACCATCAAACAATTTTTCGAGAAAACTCTTTCATAGAATTTAACTATAAAATCATATCTAGAGGATGTTCATTAAAATATTAACAAGAAGATTCTAAACCATATGCAAGAAGAAAACCAAAAAACCAAACGATTTCTTTTGGAAAAAAATACATTTTTAAAGAGGAGGATCTTTAGTAAGTTAACATAAACCAAATTTAAGTTAATTTTCAAGGAATTTAGCATTGCTCCAAAAAAGATACTAAATAACTCATATCAAGAGAGATAAGCATAAGCATTAACACCAAAACATGGTATACAAAGAAATTTATCTCCAAATACTATATATCTCCATATAATTAAACAATTTCAGATCATGGTAGATATTGTAGCATGTGAAACAAGTATGATCCAAAAAAGCAATGCAAGATAACAATTTCATATAGATAAGATTATTACAAAAATCATATATCCATAAATTTCAAACAAATAACATGGCTAAGGGATAATAAATTTTCACCTAAATACTGTACTCCATGTGATTCGAGCATTCATTATCCACAATTTAAGCAATTTGGGTCTTCAATGCTCATTTTTCTCTACTCAGAAAGAGAGGTATTTAGGTACCAATGCGATAGAGCATAAAAATCATGTTACTATCAACATTAGGTACATGCTTGGGCCGAGGATACAAACCTAATCGTAACACAGTGTAAGATGACTATAAATTTAGGCAAAAGGAGAGTAAGGATCGGAGTATCGATTTATATTTAAAGGAGAATCCAAGAATTCAGTACCTTGGTCTCGATGAATGATTGAGGATCTTCTTTGTAGGCTCTTATATGGATCTTGACGAAGGTCCAAAGATCTACCAAGTTTGCGCTACCTTACTGAAAACATAGAATATATCAAGACCAAAGGGAGGTGCGCTCTTAATGGCCCTCCGACGCTCAACATTGTCATTTTTGCTATTGGGGATCACTTAACTCCATGAGATTTGGAAACTTAAGTCGTTTGTATATTAACCAAAAAATTCTTAGAGAGAGAAGAAAGAGAATTTTTGAAGAGAGGAGAAAAAGATCCCGTTTCCGTTAGAGTGTGGGGGAGGGGTATTTATAAATATTGAGTGATGTTGGAAAGATGTCTTATGCATATTTTATGTATAAAGTGGGTGACCAACATAAAAACTAGTGAATTTACCAAAGTTTTGTTTCATATAGCCTCATGATTCTAGTGCGCTTAACTCGTCCTCGAGAGATTGGTTAGGACCAAGTTTGAATTACTTGCTCTCTCGAGCTTCTGCTCATTAATCTCTTCAAACTTTTGTAACTTTTTAATTTTTAAGTGTATCGAGATTGCTCTATATGAACCCGATTATTAGTGTTATATTTTTTCTTATCAATACCCGTTTTAATTCGGAAGATTAGTATCCTTTAAAGATGTTATCAGAAGGAATTCCTTACTATTGTTATTCTAAAATGATATGAGGTTGAGCTCCGCGGTTCTGTTTGTTCAAGTGACGTGTTGCGCTTAGGGAGAAGACTCGGTCACCTAAACCAATCAAAAGGGACATTGTTATTCACCAGATGAACAAAACTGTGTACGAACTCACGAAACATGATATGATCGGTTAGCCGATGAGGCCGGTACTTGAGTTTACATCGGTCTTACAGGCTTATCCCTTAGAATTGTTGATACTATATTTATCTAGATTAACTCTATGAGGGTGCCAACAATGGGAAAGGGGTTTCCAAATCTATATTAATCTTTTGCCGATTCTTTCTTCACAGTTATCGAGGCTACGCCTGCCTTTCGAGTAACCAGGTTTTCTGAGGCTATATCAGTCTTTTGAACAACCCTATTTTTCAACGCTTCACCGGTCTTTCGAATAACTTTGTTTGGTAAGGCTATGTCGGGCCTTTGGATAACTCTATTTCTGACGGAACATTAGTTTTCGAATAAATCTGGTTGTCGAGGTTACGTCAGTATTGTGAATAACTCTATTTGCCGAGGCTACGTTGGTCATTCAAAACACTCTGTTTGTAGATTCTACGTTGGTCATTTGGATTTTGGTGATGTTTCATTGTTTATCCAAGACACGTGTTATGCAATTCTTGATGTATCTTGGGACTTGAACTGTACATCTTGCTATCTATATATATATTCCTATGCGTTATGGTCTTTGTTCCATTATCCTTTGATCTTTCTTCTTATTTTATGAGATCATCTTCAACCGCCTTCTCTTTAATACATCATGGACTCTCAAGGGGCGTCTTGAGATGAGGGTAGGTCCTTAGGTGACTTCGCCCAAGTGGAGGGTGGTTAAATGTGACCTAAGAATAAGGGAACCTCCTTTACTTAGTCAATTGTTGATCCCAATATTCTTTCCATGTTGGATTTTGTTTTGAACTCTTTGAACCACTTTATTATTTCTTCTTCCTTTTTTAAATGTTGTTATTTTTTACTATTTTTTTCGCAAAAGTTGGTTATGGACATCCTCGCTTCAGAGGAGAGAAACTCAATAGTTATTTTTGGGAAGAAGAATTCAAACGTTTGTATGTTGAAAAACGCTCTCTTAAAAGTAAGGTAGGGAAACTATAAGCTCAAGTAGGAAACTTATCTTTTCACTTTGGTCGATCATCCTCTATTCATGCGGCTTGTTTGACCCAGCTTCGAGGATCCGCTAATACTAACGCTAAAATGCGTTTCAAGGTGGACAATGCTATAGAAGAGATTTGTTTGTCCAAAATAGCTTTGTTAAATTATAAAAGAGACTTCCAGATGGTGCCAATCCATTTTCGCGACGAATCAGCAGAGCTTCAAGCCTAAATAATTTTTATGTCAAAGGAACTAGCATGCAATTTGGATCAGATAATTTCTGTATATAAAGTTTTGTACAGCTTCATGTAAGACTTGTCGCGTTATTTGAGGATGGTTTTTCTTGGGGGAAAAGAACGGTTATAAGAGTTGCGTAAATGAGGTGAGAGCTTTATATCTATCTTGCCGATCCACAACGGATGTGGAAGGTCCTTATCCCACTTCTTTGTTTATTCCCGTGCCTGTTCTCAACACCATTCGTGAGCCGATAAAATTTTTATCAGATCGCGAGAGAGATTTCCATGATTATGTTCATTTGATTGTATTAAATATATTTTCTAATATCGTTTTGTAAAACAATGTTTTTCTTTTTATAGATTGTTTTTTCTTTACTGGATTATTTTATATTAACGTTTATGTCTGACCCTTACTTTAACTATGAAGGCACTTTTTGGTCATCCATCTTTTGATTTATTTTACGAAGACTAACGATGATACTAAGGATCCAACCCTAGGGGAGTCTGGGACGGCAATAAGGGATATAATATTAGTAAGTTTCCCACTTACGTTAGTTTCTTGAGTTTTCCTATTTTTTGGGTGTATATACAGATTTTCCTTACATGTTGCTTCCTTAATTGACCTTCTTTATAATGATTACCCTACTCGAGAATCTGGTACACTTATTTCATGGGTATATATATATATATATATATATATATATATATATATATATATATATATATATATATATGTCCATTTTACCTTTTCAATCCTTTCACAAGCATTTTTCCCCTTTTTTAGCCTCATTCTTATTTTTAATTTTCTGGCCCTTTAGTTTATCACTATATTCGTTCTTTCAACGACTTCTTTTTCTTCATATTCTTACACTATAATAACAACATGAATTCAGAATCAACGGAAACTCAGTTTGAGGATAACCTTTTTCCCTCTTTCAACACTGAAGGGGAGGCATTAATGACGTATGTAACCTACTCGCTTTTCCCCACGTGAGCTCATGTCCTTCAATGAGTAGTTATTCATCTTCCTATTTGTACTTACAATCATCACATACCGAATATGATAAGGAAAAAATTCCAGTCCACATTGCAGAGATGGAAGCTACTCCTCAGAGTGTTGTTCCTGAGGCTTCATCCAACAATTCAAACAAAGGCCAAAGTTTTGAGGTATATACTGCTAACTTAACCAGAACATCCTCTTTTAGGTTCCTTCGAACCTCTTTTCAATGCGGATAATTATGATTGTAAGATTTCTCTTGACAAGTTTTTTGAGGTGATCGAGCAAGGTGACATTGTCGATGGTATCAAAGTTCGATTTTCCTTCATTGAAAGAGCACTCTTTCCGACCCATGCATGGGGAAATAACTATTTCCACCGAGCCCTAGAGGTCGGCCTTAAGGTGCCTTTTTGTTCTTTTATTATTGACAAGTTTAATCACTATGATATTTGTCCAAGTCAACTTATCCTATATGCATGGGATGTAAAAGTAAGCTTCTATACTAGGTGCTTGTATTTTTTGAATATTAGGCCTTCTCCCGTTTTGTTTCGGTATATGTACAAACTTGTTTAGTATCTCCCAGGAAAATACCATATGTCTCCTCATCATAATACCGCTAATTTGTTGATTGATGGCTTTATTACTTGTAATAAGGTTTGGCACCATGATTTTGCATGCAATAAGATATGAGAGGACGAGGTCTGAGACTTTAATACAAATTGGGTAGTGCTTGCTAAGGATAGAACTGCCCCTTCTTTGGTCAACAATGTTAGGGATTTCATCATTTTGCAAGTGACTCGGATTGAAAACATGGTCATAAAATAGGATTCTGATGGTTCAGATTCCCCTCGGGGGTATGGGTACATTAAAACTACAAGTAGGCTTATGGTTCTTCAGTCAGGCATGTTTCCGCACTATAAATATCCCAAAGGTATTGAACCGGGTTTTAATATTGATGGTCCTCCACCTCAAGCTGGCTTACCCATGATAGATTCTTTTCTTGTGACAAGTAGATATTATCCTCCTTCTGCGAATGATAAAGCTCATGACATTTCTTTAGATTTGATTTCTTACCTTCCCTCCACGTCCATCCTTTCTTTGTTTTCAAGTTTTGGGTTCTATAAATGAATTCGTAAAAACATACTAACTTATTTCAAAAGACTTATTTTCCAAGGTAAAATAATAAATAATAATTAAATAGGATTTATAAATAATTGTATTAGAAAAACTGAATCTTTACTCCAATCTAGATGAAGCAATGCAAAATTTGTGTTTTTGTTTGCCTTTTTTTTCTGGACAACATACCTAAAAATAAAGACATATGCTACTGAGTCTAAAGATAAGTATCATCCCAGACAAATGGAAAATAATATAATATTAAACATATTTAAAAAAAGTTCAACATGACTAAAATAGATAAATTTATCATGTATGTGATTAATTATCCTGCAATTGTTGAAAGAAAACCCCAATAATGTAAAACAAATAACATAATCTAATAGATATGCATGCCAAGAAGCTGATCATTTTATGCACTTAAAAACATAACCACCTAATTTTAATTTGATCAATATAGTTAACTTGTAATAAAGAACAAACTTTGTTTTTTTTTCATAACACATATAAAAGAGAAATTAATTACCTCTTGGCATTTAGACTTGTAATAATGCTTGGTGACTTAAATGACTTGACAAAGGATCTATCCTTTTACATGTGTAAAAAATATAAACAAATTAATATTATTGAGCGTTTCTTAC
The DNA here is from genome assembly GCA_029959085.1 of Nemophila menziesii. Taxonomy (NCBI): domain Eukaryota; kingdom Viridiplantae; phylum Streptophyta; class Magnoliopsida; order Boraginales; family Hydrophyllaceae; genus Nemophila; species Nemophila menziesii. Next base: position 5,131,678 of record JARWIR010000046.1, on the reverse strand, counting down.
TTTAACATCTTATTTATTCCACCTAAATAATTTTATATTTATATTTTTCATATATTTCTTATCAATAAATATGTAAAACGAATGACTTGTTAATTTAAATATACTTTCTATGTACAAATTTCTATTTAATATATTTACTACCTTTATATGCATATATAAATAATACATAATTGTGTAACATATGAAATTCACTCTTTTGAATTGGTTAGAAATATTGGAGAAGGTGATAATGTATCATTGGTGAAGTTATAGTTACTAATGTTTGTTTTAGTAAAATGATTGAGATGACTAAATCCATATATTCTAATGGACTTAAATTCAGTCTAAATTCCTAAAGAAAATATTTATTTATATATAAACCAAAACTTAGAATACTAATACACAAGTAACAAAATTTCTATATTATTTTTCCTTTGATATTTGTTACTAAAAAATCAATTGAATATTTTAAGATACTAAGAGTGTGCAGCAAAACTAAAAAACGAAGAGTGAATATCAACTGTGAGATTTGACTATGATAGAAATGTAGATTGTTTCGGTTGAGGGATGTGTGTTATCATTGTAGTTCTTTTGTCGGGTTATCGAGTGGTTTCAATACTTTTATTGGAAAATCTTGGGTTCTGATAAGGGAGTTGACCGCCTGAGAGAATAGTGTATCTGCGGTATGAATAGGTTTATATTGAACACAAGTAAATTGTCTAACCCTAAACCTAACTCATAACCCATAGGCCCAATCAAAATATGCAAACCCAATATTATTTTATTACATCTAGAGTCATATTGGGCTTTGAGACATTTTAACCTAATAAGATTGAAACAAGTACTAGTAAATTAAATTTTTTTAAATTTCTGAAATTATATCACAACCTTATCTGAGTCATATATGCATCCTTCCCATTAACCTCACATTTCATTACCTCAAACTACTTACTCATATCCTCTTTTATCCCGTCTCTCTCGACTAACAAAATCTAGCTTTCTGTATCTGATCAAATCATATATATACAATATATTACTCTAAGTCATCATTATTCTATGATAAGAAAATGCTTATGTCATTACCTATACTCATATAATTTGGATTTTATAGATATCAAATTTGGTTTCTAAAGTTAATACTTTCCATCTAATGGTACAAGGAATCATAGAATCAATTTTTTATTACCGCCAATCCGAAGTTTATAGTCACCATTTGTAAAGAGTACTTGTCATCTCCCAAGGTGTAACAGGTCCTCCGAAAGCGAAGAAGAAAAATACTAGCAGACCGAACATAAAAACCATAAACATCTGGTTTAATCCGGTGTACCAAGACAATATACACAAACCATGCATACAATAAAACATGTTCATATCTTTCAAGTTTCATCAAATAGTAGAGTAAATTTAAGATTTCCAAATTAGAGTTTAAAATCATAATTATTATCCTACGATTAAAAGACGAGGAATAAAGGAAAGCTGCATCCAATTAGTAACTCTTCATAGTTGGATTGAGTAAATATAAACATTACAAAATTATTTTTAATTTTATTCTACTTCGTTCTTATATAGGTAGAAAATCTACAAGTACCGAAATGACATGACCACCAATCATATACTTGGATTCGATAACGACGGTAAACTCATAGTTGAGGTGGCAAAGCAACTCCTGGGTATGTGGTCCCCACCCCTGGAGATGAATCTTCGAAATGACCCAATGCTTTGCATCCAATGTTGAATGTATGCTCTAATTAGCTACCATATACATAGGAGAAGCCTGATTAATAAATTGAACAACAAAAATTAATTGCTAAGTATATATATTTGAAGATAATTACTTACTGGAATAATAAGATAAAATTCAGCTAACACTGTTCCCATTAAAGTCAGGGGAATTTAGTCCATAGAATCTACTTGTATCTGCATTTGAGGGTGTTCATTAATTCATTTGGTTCACAAATACATATCATGTATGATACATGATGAATAGCTTCAAAGTGGATTGACCTTATCTTTCATAAGTTTCGTCTGCACATCCATCTCTACACACTTACTTTTAGCATTTGCTTCCTAAATTATGTATAATTGACAATGGCATCAATAATTACGAGAATAAAACCAAATTTCAGAAAAAAGAGAGAGTTAATGTACCCGTATCTGAGATAAATCATAACTATGGAGATCCCTTGCAGCTTCCTCCGTCGCTGGTCTATATCTTCCAAGAGAATCAATGATAAACTAGGACATACTTGGCCAGATGCATCATTGTGAGTCTTAGTTGGAGATTTGCCTGTATTCATATGGAATCTTTTTCATCGACTTGAATCATGTTTTTTGGCCTACATAATCTGCCACCTTTGCTTCTTGGATATGATGCCAAGTCATTTGATTTCTTACCTTCCCTCCACGTCCACCATTTCTTTGTGTTCAAGTTTTGGGTTATATGAATGAATTCGTAAAACCATATTAACTTATTTCAAAAGACTTATTTTCCAAGGTAAATTAATAAATAATAATTAGATAGGCTTTATAATTTATTGTATTAGAAAAATTAAATGTTTACTCCAATCTAGATGAAGCAATGCAAAATTTGTGTTTTTCATTGCTTTTTTTTCTGGACAACAACATACCTAAAAATAAAGACATATGCTACAGAGTCTAAAGCTAAGTATCATCCCAGACAAATGAAAAATAATATAATATTAAACATATTTAAAGAAAGTTCAACATGACTAAAATAAATAAATATTTCATGTATGTGATTAATTATCCTGCAATTGTTGAAAGAAAACCCCAATAATATAAAACAACTAACATAATCTAATAGATATTCATGCCAAGAACCTGATCATTTTATTCACTTAGAAATATAACCAACTAATTTTAATTTGATCAATATAGTTAACTTGTAATAATTAAAAAACTTAGTTTTTTTAAATCTCACATATAAAAGAGAAACTAATTACCTCTTGCCATTTAGACTTGTAATAATGCTTGGTTGACTGAAATGACATGACCAATGATCTATCCTTTTACATGTGTAAAAAATATAAACAAATTAATGTTATTGAGGTTTTCTTTCTTTAACATCTAATTTATTCCACCTACATAATTTTATATCTATATTTTTCATATACTTCTTATCAATAAATATGAAAACGAGTGACTTGTTAATTTAAATAAACTTTCTATGTTAGATTTTTTATTTAATATATTTACCACCTATATATGCATATATAAACAATACATAATTGTGTAACATATAAAATTCACTCTGTTCTTGAATTGGTTAGAAATATTGGAGAAGGTGATAATGTATCATTGATGAAGTCATAGTTACTAATGTATGTTTTGGTAAAATGATTGAGATGACTAAATCTATCTATTCTAATCAACTTAAATTCAGTCTAAATTCTTAAAGAAAACATTTATTTATATATAACCCAAAACTTAGAAAATTAATCGAGAAGTAACAAAATTTCTATTTTTTTTCCTTTGTTTTTTATTACTAAAAAATCAATTGAATTCTTTAAGATACTAAGACTGCGCAGAGAAACTATAAAGCGAAGAGTGAATGTCAACCTTGAGATTTGACTATGATAGAAATGTAGATTGTTTCGGTTGAGATTGGAAAGTCTTCATGGCAGATGGTGGTGACAGATTCAAGCACATGGATGCGTGTTATCATTGTAGTTATTTTGTTGGGTTATCGAGTGGTTTCAATGCTTTTATTGGAAAATCTTGGGTATAAGGGGGTACACCGCTTAAGAGAATAGTGTAGCTGCAGTTTAAATATGTGTATATTGAACACTAAGTAAATTGTCTAACCCTAAACCTAAGTCATAACACATAGGCCCAATCCAAATATGCAAACCTAATTTTTTTTTATTACATCTAGAGTCATATTAGGCTTTGAGACATTTTAACCTAATAAGATTGGAACAAGTATTAGTAAATTCTTAATTTTAAAATTTCTGAAATTATATCACAACCTTATTCGAGTCATATATGCATCCTTCCCATTAACCTCACATTTCATTACCTCAAACTACTTACTCATGTCCTCTCTTATTCCATCTCTCTCGACTAACAAAACCTAGCTTTCTGAATCTGATCATATCATATATATACAATCTATTACTCCAAGTCATCATTATATATGATGAGACAATGCTTATGTCACTACCTATACTCATATAGTTTAGCTTTTACAGATATCAAATTTGGTTTCTAAAGTTGATACTTTTCATCTAATGGTACTAGGAATAATGGAATCAATTGTTTATTACCGTCAATCCAAAGTTTACACTCACCATTTGTGAGAGTACTCGTCATCTCCCAAGGTGGTAAAGGACCTCCAAAAGCAGATCAAGGAGTTAATAAATAATTAACTCCACATGTGGTAACACCTTAAAAAGCGAACCTCAGATCTTCAAACAAATAAATATAAATAAACCATCAACTCAAGGAACACAAAAACCATATGTGAGACAAAAACGAGCGACATGATCCCCACACCACAACTACAAAACATTTATTGTAATATGGTGTAACAAGATAATATAAACAAACCAAGCATATAATAAAACATGTTCATATCTTTCAAGTTTCATCGAATGGTAGATTAAATTTATGATTTCCAAATTAGAGTTTGAAATCTAACATTTAAAGACGAATAAATATGCAATTAGAGAATAGTGTAGCCTCCATATAAATAGGTGTATATTGAACACAAGAAAATTGTCTAACCCTAAACCTAACAATAACACATATGCCCAATCCAAATATGCCAATCCAATTTTTATTATTACATCTAGGGTCATATTGGGCTTTGAGATATTTTATCCTAATAAGATTAAAACTAAGTACAAGTAAATTCAAAATTTTAAAATTTTAGAAATTATAACACAACCTTATCCGAGTCATATATGCATCCATCCCATTAACCTCACATTTCATTACCTCAAACTTCTTACTCATATCCTCTCTTATCCCGTCTCTATCGACTAACAAAACCTAGGTTTCTAACTCTGATCAAATCATATATATACAATCTATTATTATATGATTAATCAATGCTTATGTCATTACTATACTCATATGGTTTAACTTTTACAGATATCAAATTTGGTTTCTAAAGTCGATACTTTTCTTCTAATGGTATCAGGAATCATGAAATCAATTGTCTATTACCGTGAATTTAAAGTTTATAGTCACCATTTGTGAAGAGTACTTGTCATCTCCCAAGGTGTAAAAGGTTCTCCGAAAGCGAAGAATAAAAATACTAGCAGACCGAACACAAAAACCATAAACATATGTTTTAATCCGCTGTACCAAGACAATACACACAAACCATGCATACAATAAAACATGTTCATATCTTTAAAGTTTCATCAAATGGTAGAGTAAATTTTAGATTTCCAAATTAGAGTTTAAAATCATAATTATTTTCCTACGATTAAAAGATGAGGAATAAAGGAAAACCGCATCCAATAAGTAATTCTTCATAGTTGGATTGAATAAATATAAACATTACAAAATTAACTTTAAATATATTCTTCTTTGTTCTTATATTGGTATAAAATCTACAAGTACCAAAATGACATGACCACCAATCATATACTTGGCTTCGATGATGACTGTAAACTCATAGTTGAGGTGGCAGAGCAACTCCCGGGTATGTGGTCCCGAAATGAATCTTCGAAAATGACCCAATGTTTTGCTTCCCTTGTTAAATATATGCTCTAATTAGCTACCATATACATAGGAGAAGCCTGATTAATAAATTGAACATTACAAATTAATTGTGAAGTATATATATTTGAAGATAATTACTTATTGGAATAAGAAGATAAAATTCAGCTAAAACTGTTTCCCTCAAAGTCAGAGGAAGTTAGTCCGCAGAATCTACTTGTATCTGCATTTGAGGGTGTTCATTAATTCATTTGAGGGTGTTCTACACACATACTTTTAGCATTTGCTTCCTAAATTATGTATAATTGACAACGGCATCAATAATTACGAGAATAAAACCAATTTTCAGAAAAAAGAGAGAGTTAATGTTCCCGTATCTGAGATAAATCATAACTATGGAGATCCCTTGCAGCTTCCTCCGACGCTGGTCTATATCTTCCAAGAGAATCAATGATAGATTAGGACATACTTGGCCAGATGCATCATTGTAAGTCTCAGTTGGAGATTTTCCTGTATTCTTATGGAATCTTTTTCATCGACTTGAATCATGCTTTTTGACCTACTTAATCCGCCACCTTTTCTTCTTGGATATGATGCCAAGACATTTGATTTCTTACCTTCCCTCCACGTCTACCATTTCTTTGTTTTCTAGTTTTGGGTTCTATGAATGAATTCGTAAAACGATATTAACTTATTTCAAAAGACTTATTTTCTATGTTAAAATAATAAATAATAATTAAATAGGCTTTATAAATAATTGTATTAGAAAAATTAAATCTTTACTACAATATAGATGAAGCAATGCTAAATTTGTATTTTTGTTTGCTTTTTTTTTTCTTGGACAACAACGTATCTAAAAATAAAGACATATGCTATTGAGTCTAAAGATAAGTATCAACCCAGAAAAATGGAAAATAGTACTATAATATTAAACAGATTTAAATAAAGTTCAACATGACTAAAATAAATAAATGTTTCATGTATGTGATTAATTATCCTGCAATTGTTGAAAGAAAACCCCAATAATGTAAAACAAATAACAGAATCTAATAGATATACATGCCAAGAAGCTGGTCATTTTATGCACTTAGAAACATAACCATCTAATATTAATTTGATCAATATAGTTAACTTGTAATAAAGAACAAACTTAGTTTTTTTTAAATCACACATATAAAAGAGAAACTAATTACCTCTTAGAATTTAGACTTGTAATAATGCTTGGTTGACTGAAATGACATGACCAATGATCTATTCTTTTACCTGTGTAAAAAATATAAACAAAATAATGTTATTGAGGTTTTCTTTCTTTAACCTCTAATTTATTCCACCTAAATAATTTTATATCTATATTTTTTATATATTTCTTATCAATAAAAATGTAAAACGAATAACTTGTTAATTTAAATATACTTTCTATGTACAAATTTCTGTTTAGTATATTTACAACCTATATATACTTATATAAACAATACATAATTGTATAACATATAAAATTCACTCTGCCCTTGAATTGGTTTGAAATATTGGAGAAGGTGATAATGTATCATTGATGAAGTCATAGTTACTAATGTATGTTTTGGTAAAATGATTGAGATGACTAAATCCATCTATTCTAATCAACTTAAATTCTGTCTAAATTCCTAAAGAAAATATTTTTTTATATATAACCCAAACATAGAAAATTAATCGACAAGTAACAAAATTTCTATTTTATTTTTCCTTTGTTATTTGTTACTAAAAATCAATTGAATACTTTAAGATACTAAGAGTGCGCAGAGAAACTATAAAGCGAAGAGTGAATATCAACCTTGATATTTGACTATGATAGAAATGTAGATTGTTTCGGTAGAGATTAGACAGTCTTCATGGTCAATGCTGGTGACAGATTCAAGCACAGGGATGTGTGTTATCATTGTAGTTATTTTGTTGGGTTATCGAGTGGTTTCAATGCTTTTATTGTAAAATCTTGGGTTCTATATGTAAGGGGGTACACCGCCTAAGAGAATAGTGTAGTTGCAGTATAAATATGTTTATATTGAACACAAGTAAATTTTCTAACCCTAAACCTAACTCATAACCCATAGGCCCTATCCAAATATACAAACCCAATTTTTTTTATTACATCTAGAGTCATATTAGGCTTTGAGACATTTTAACCTAATAAGATTGAAACAAGTACTAGTAAATTCAAAATTTTAAAATTTCTGAAATTATATCACAACCTTATTCGAGTCATATATGCATCCTTCCCATTAACCTCACATTTCATTACCTCAAACTACTTACTCATGTCCTCTCTTATCCCGGCTCTCTCGACTAACAAAACCTAGCTTTCTGAATCTGATTAAATAATATATATACAATCTATTACTCCAAGTCATCATTATATATGATGAGACAATGCTTATGTCACTACCTATACACATATAGTTTGGCTTTTACAGATATCAAATTTGGTTTCTAAAGTTGATACTTTTCATCTAATGGTACCAGGAATCATGGACTTAATTAATCAATCCAAAGTTTATACTCACCATTTGTGAGAGTACTCGTCGTATCCCAAGGTGGTAAAGGACCTCCAAAAGCAGATCAAGGAGTTAATAAATAATTAACTCCACATGTGGTAACACCCTAAAAAGCGAACCTCAGATCTTCAAACAAATAAATATAAATAAACCATCAACTCAAGGAACACAAAAACCATATGTGAGACAAAAACGAGCGACATGATCCCCACACCACAACTACAAAACATTTATTGTAATATGGTGTAACAAGATAATATAAACAAACCAAGCATATAATAAAAACATGTTCATATCTTTCAAGTTTCATCGAATGGTAGATTAAATTTATGATTTCCAAATTAGAGTTTGAAATCTAACATTAAAAGACGAATAAATATACAATTAGAGAATAGTGTAGCCTCCATATAAATAGGTGTATATTGAACACAAGCAAATTGTTTAACCCTAAACCTAACCATAACACATATGCCCAATCCAAATATGCAAATCCAATATTTATAATTACATCTAGGGTCATATTTTGGCTTTGAGATATTTTAACCTAATAAGATTGAAACTAAGTACAAGTAAATTCAAATTTTTTAAAATTTCAGAAATTATATCACAACCTTATCTGAGTCATATATGCATCCTTCCCATTAACCTCACATTCCATTACCTCAAACTACTTACTCATATCCTCTCTTATCCCGTCTCTATCGACTAACAAAACCTAGATTTCTAAATCTGATCAAATCATATATATACAATCTATTACTCTAAGTCATCATTATTATATGATGAATCAATGTTTATGTCACTACTATACTCATATAGTTTAACTTTTACAGATATCAAATTTGGTTTCTAAAGTCGATACTTTTCTTCTAATGGTATCAGGAATCATGGAATCAATTGTCTATTACCGTGAATCCAAAGTTTATAGCCATCCATTTATGAAGAGTACTTGTCGTCTCCCAAGGTGTAAAAGGACCTCCCAAAGCGAAGAAGAAAAATACTAGCAGACAAAGGAGCTAATAAATCATTAACTACACATGTGGTAACACCCTAAAAAGCGAACCTCATATCTTCGAACAATGAATATAAACTAATAATCAACTCAAGGAACACAAAAACCATATGTGAGACAAAAACGAGCGACATGATCCCAACACCACAACTACCAAACATTTATTGTAATCTGGTGTAACAAGATAATATAAACAAACCATGCATACAATAAAACATGTTCATATATTTCAAGTTTCATGGAATGGTAGAGTAAATTTATGATTTCCAAATTAGAGTTTAAAATTATAATTATTTTCCTAAGATTAAAAGACGAAGAGTAAAGTAAAGCCGCATACAATAAGTAACTCCCATGTTAAATGTATTCTCTAATTAGCTACCATATACATAGGAGAAGCTTGATTAATAAATTGAACAACAAAAATTAATTGCTAAGTATATATATTTCAAGATAATTACTTACTGGAATAAGAAGATAAAATTCAGTTAGGACTGTTCCCATCAAAGTCAGAGGAATTTAGTCCGCAGAATCTACTTGCATTTGCATTTGAGGTTGTTCCTTAATTCATTTGGTTCAGCAAATACATAGCATGTATGGTACGTGATGAATCGCTCCAAAGTGGATTGACCTTAGCTTCCACAAGTTTTGTCTACTCCACATTTATCTCTGCACACTTACTTTTAGCATTTGCTTCCTAAATTATGTTTAATTAAAAATGACATCGATAATTATGAGAATGAACCCAATTTTCAGAAAAAAGAGAGAGTTAATGTACCCTATCTGAGATAAAGATAAACTATGGAGATCCCTCGCAGCTTCCTCCAGGTCTATATCTTCCAAGAGAATCAATGATAGATTAAGACATACTTGGCCAGATATATCATTGTAAGCCTCAGTTGGAGCTTTGCGTATTCATATGGAATCTTTTTTCAACGACTTAAATCATGTTTCCTGGCCTACTTAATCTACCACCTTTGCTTCTTCGTTATGATGCCAAGACATTTGATTTCTTACCTTCCCTCCACGTCCACCATTTATTTCTTTTTAAGTTTTGGGTTCTATATATGAATCTGTAAAACCATATTAACTTATTTCAAAAGACTTATTTTCTAAGGTAAAATAATAAATAATAATTAAATAGGCTTTATAATTAATTGTATTAGAAAAATTGAATCTTTACTCCAATCTAGATGAAGCAATGCCAAATTTGTGTTTTTGTTTGCCTTTTTTTTCTGGACAACAACGTAACTAAAAATAAAAACATATGCTACTCAGTTTAAAGATAAGTATCATCCCAGACAAATGGAAAATAATATAATATTAAACATATTTAAAGAAAGATCAACATGACTAAAATAAGTAAATATTTCATGTGTATGATTAATTATCCTGCAATTGTTGAAAGAAAACCCCAATAATGTAAAAGAAATAACAGAATCCAATAGATATGCATGCCAAGAAGCTTATCATTTTATGCACTTAGAAACATAACCAACTAACTTTAATTTGATCAATATAGTTAACTTGTAATAAAGAACAAACTTTGTTCTTTTTTTAAATCACACATATAAAAGAGAAATTAATTACCTTGTGGCATTTAGACTTGTAATATGTTTGGTTAACTGAAATGACATTACCAACCGTCCTCTTACGGTTTTCTTACTTTAACATCTAATTTATTCCACCTAAATAATTTTAAATCTATATTTTTCATATATTTCTTATCAATAAATATGTAAAACGAATAACTTGTTAATATAAATATACTTTCTATGTACAAATTTCTATTTAATATATTTATTACATATATATGCAAATATAAAGAATACATAATTGTATAACGTATAAAATTAACTCTGCCCTTAAATTGGTTAGAAATATTGGAGAAGGTGATAATGTATCATTGTTGAAGTCATAGTCACAGTTCAGAATTCCCAAAAGCTATATTTATTAATATATAAACAAAAACTTAAAAAATTAATTGACAAGTAACTAAATTCCTATTTTCTTTTTCCTTTGATATATGTTACTAAAAAATCAATGGAATACTTTAAGATACTAAGAGTGCGCAGAGAAACGAAAATCTGAAGAGTGAATATCAACCTTAAGATTTGACGATGATAAAAATGGATATTGTTTCAGTTGAGATTTCGACAGTCTTCATGGCTTATGGTGGAAGATTCAAGCAAAGGGATGTTTGTTATCACTGTAGTTCTTTTGTTGGGTTATCTATGGTTTTATTGAAAAATCATGAGTGTGGGGTAGACTGCCTAAGAGAATAACATATAAATAGGTGTATATTGAACACAAGCAAATTGTCTATCTCTAAACCTAACCATAACCCATAGGCCAAACATAAATATGCAACCCCAATTTTTTTTATTACATCTAGAGTCATATTGGGTTTTGAGACATTTTAACCTAATAAGATTGAAACTAAGTACTAGTAAATTAAAAAAATTAAAATTTCTGAAATTATATCACAACCTTATCCGAGTCATATATGCATCCTTCCCATTAACCTAACATTTCATTACCTCAAACTACTTACTCATATCCTCTCTTATCACGTATCTCTCGACTAACAAAACCTAGCTTTCTGGATTTGATCAAATCATATATATATACAATCTATTACTCTAAGTCATCATTATTACATGATGAATCAATGCTTATGCCACTACCTATACTCATATAGTTTAGCTTTTACAAAAATCAAATTTGGTTTCTAAAGTCGATACTTTTCATCTAATGGTATCAAGAATCATGGAATCAATTGTCTATTACCGCCAATCCAAAGTTTATAGTCTCCATATGGGAAGAGTACTTGTCGTCTCCCAAGGTGTAAAAGGACCTCCCAAAGCTAAGAATAAAAATACTAAGAGACCAAAGAGCTAATAAATCATTAACTCCACATGTCGTACCACCCTAAAAAGCGAACCTCAGCTTCTTTGAACAAATAAATATAAACAAACCATCAACTCAAGGAACACAAAAACTATATGTGAGACAAAAACGAGCGACATGATCCCCACACCACCACTACCAAACATTTGTTGTAATCTGGTGTAACAAGATAATATAAACAAACCATGAATACAATAAAACATGTTCATATCTTTCAAGTTTCATCAAATGGTAGAGTAAATCTATAATTTCCAAATTAAAGTTTAAAATTATAATTATTTACCTAAGATTAAGAGACGAAGTATAAAGGAAAACCACATCCAATAAGTAAGTCATTGTAGTCGATTGTATCAATATAAACATTACAAAAGTAACTTTAATAATATTATACTTTGTTCTTATATTGGTAGAAACTCCAAGTACCGAAATGACATGACCAACAATCGTATACTTGGTTTTGATGATGACTGTAAAATCATAGTTGTTGTGGCAGACAAACTCTCGTGTATGTGGTCCCCGCCCATGGAAAGGAATCTTCGATAATGACCCAATGCTTTGCTTCCCATGTTGAATGTATGCTCTAATTAGCTACCATATACATAGGAAAGCCTAATTAATAAATTGAACAACGAAAATTAATTGCTAAGTATATATATTTGAAGATAATTACTTGCTGGAATAAGAAGATAAAATTCAGCTAGAACTGTTCCCATCAAAGTCAGAGGAATTTAGTGTGCGGAATTGTATATGCATTTGAGGGTGTTCCTTAATTCATTTGGTTCAGCAAATACATAGCATGTATGGTAAGTGATGAATAGCTCCAAAATGGATTCACCTTAGCTTCCACAAGTTTCGTGTGCAGCACATCTATCTCTGCACATCCATCTCTGCAAACTTACTTTTAGCATTTGCTTCCTAAATTATGTATAATTGACAAATGAATTAATAATTACGAGAATAAAACCAATTTTTCGAATAAAGAGAGAGTAAATGTACCCGTATCCGAGATAAAGTTTAACTATGGAAATCCCTCACAGCTTCCTCCCTCACTGGTCTATATATTCCAAGAGAATCAATGATAGATTAAGACATACTTGTCCAGATGCATCATTTTAAGCCTCAGCTGGAGCTTTGCCTGTATTCATATAGAAGCTTTTTTCAGCGACTTGAATCATGTTTTCTGGCCTACTTAATCTACCGCCTTTGCTTCTTGGATATGATGCCAAGACATTTTATTTCTTACCTTCCTTCCACATCCACCATTTCTTTCTTTTCAAGTGTTGGGTTCTATGAATGAATCCGTAAACCATATTAACTCGTTTCAAAGAATTATTTGCCAAGGTAAAATAATAAATAATAATTAATTAGGCCTTATAAATAATTGTATCAAAAAATTGAATCTTTACTCTAATCTAGATGAAGCAATGTAAAATTTGTGTTTTTGTTTGTCTTTTTTTTTTCTGAAAACAACATACCTAAAAATTAAGATATATGCTACTGAGTCTAAAGATAAGTATCATCCCAAGCAAATAAAGGATAATACAATATTAAACATATTTAAAGAAAGTTCAACATGACTAAAATAAGTAAATATTTCATGTATGTGATTAACCATTCTGCAATTGTTGAAAGAAAATCCCAATAATGTAAAAGAAATAACTAAATCTAATAGATATGCATGCCAAGAAGCTGACCCTTTTCTGCACTTAGAAACATAACAAAGTAATTTTAATTTGATAATTATAGTTAACTTGTAATAAGGAACGAACTATGTTTTTTTTTAAATCACACTTATAAAAGAGTTACCTTGTGGCATTTAGACTTCCAATAATGTTTAAATAAAATGACATGACCAAGGATCTATTCTTGTACCTATGTACAAAATATAAAAAAAATATTATTGAGGTTTTCTTACTTTAAAATCTAATTTATTCCACCTAAATAATTTTAAATCTATATTTTTCATATATTTCTTATCAATAAATATGTAAAATGAATGACTTATTCATTTGAATATTCTTTTTATATATAAATTTCTGTTTAATATATTTACTACATATATAAACAATACAAAATTGTATAACATATAAAATTAACTCCGCCCTTGAATTGGTTAGACATATTAGAGAAGGTGATAATGTATCGTTGATGAAGTCATAGTTACTAATTTATCTTTTAGTAAAACAATTGAGATGACTAAATCCATCTATTCTTATCAACTTAAATTCAGTCTAAATTCCTAAAAACTATATTTATATATATGAAAACAAAATCATAGAAAATTAAAGGACAAGTAAAAAAATTCTATTTTCTTTGTCCTTTGATATATGTTACTAAAAATCAATTGAATACTTTAAAATACTAAGAGTGCTCAGAGAAAGTACAAAGTGAAGAGTGAATATCAACCTTGAGATTTGACTATGATAGAAATAGAGACTGTTTCGGTTGAGATTGCGATGGTTTTATTGGAAAATCTTGGGTGTCTAATAAGGGGGTTGACAACCTGAGAGGATAGTGTAGATGCCGTATAAATAGGTGTATATTGACCACAAGCGAATTGTCTAACCCTAAACCTAACCCATAACCATAGGCCCAATCCAAATATGGAAACCCAATTTTTTTATTAAATCTAGAGTCATATTGGGTTTTAAGACATTTCAACCTAATAAGACTGAAACTAAGTACTAGTAAATTCAAAATTTTAAAATTTCTGATATTATCTCACAAATCCTCTCTTATCCAGTCTCTCTCAACTAACAAAACCTAGATTTCTAATCATGGAATCAATTTTTTATTACCGTCAATCAAATGTTTATAGTCTCTGTTTGTGAAGAGTACTTGTTGTATCCCAATGTGTAAAATGTCCTACCAAAGCGAAGAAGAAAAATACTAAAGACCAAGGAGCTAAGAAATCATTAACTCCACATGTGGTAACACCCTAAAAAGTGAAACACGGCGTCTTCGAACAAATAAATATAAACAAACCATCAACACAAGGAACACAAAAATCATATGTGAGACAAAAATGAGCGACATGTTACATACACCACAACTACCAAACATTTGTTGTAATATCATGTAACAAGATAATATAAACAAACCATGCATACAAAAAAAACATGTTTATATCTTTCAAGTTTCATCAAATGGTAGATTAACTTTATAATTTCCAAATTAAAGTTTAAAATCATAATTATTTACCTAAGATTAAGAGACAAATAATAAAGGAAAACCACATCCAATAAGTAAGTCATCATAGTCGATTGAATAAATATAAACATTACAAAAGTAACTTTAATTATATTATACTTTGTTCTTATATTGGTAGAAACTCCAAGTACCGAAATGACATGACCAACAATCGTATACTTGGCTTTGATGATAACTGTAAACACATAGTTGTGGTTGGAGAGAAACTCCTAGGTATGTGGTCCCTGACCCTGGAAAGGAATCTTTGATAATGACCCAATGCTTTGCTTCCCATGTTGAACGTATGCTCTAATTAGCTAACATATACATAGGAAAGCCTAATTAATAAATTGAACAACAAAAATTAATCGCTAAGTATATATATTTGAAGATAATTACATACTGGAATAAGAAGATAAAAATCAGCTATAACTATTCCCAACAAATTCAGAGGAATTTAGTCCGCGGAATCTACTTGTATCTGCATTTGAGGGTGTTCCTTATTTCATTTGGTTCATCAAATACATAGCATGTATGGTACGTTATGAATCGCTCCAAAGTGGATTGACCTTAGCTTCCACAAGTTTCGTCTACTGCACATCCATCTCTGCACACTTACTTTTAGCATTTGCTTCCTAAATTATGTATAATTGACAAATGAATCAATAATTATAATTTGTTCGTTTACAAATAAATCAAACAAGGGGTTCGACATATGGTCCCAAATAGTTTTTGAAGATTTTTCGTTTACAAATAAATCAAACAAGGGGTTCGACATATGGTTTAAAATATGACCCCTAGTTAGTTAATTTGCCTTGTAATATTTTAAAAATTTAGCGGATGTAGTAGCATCCAAATTATCAGTTGAAACAGAAGGGTTTTCAAGTAGTACGAAATCAACTTCTAGTTGTTCAAAGAAGATAAGAAGTTTTTGGGACCAGCTTTTAAAATTAGAACCATATAAAGGTTCGAGTTCGACATATCAGGTAAGGTTTTCAAAGTCATAGCTAAAGCCGAAGAAGAAGAAGCCATTACAGAATAGTTAGACTTCGTTCTTAAAGTGTTGGTTAAATTATCGTAGCTACTGTAATGGTATTTTAAAAATTGTAAAGGTTCGAAAATAAGCTTTAACTACTAATTACGAAAAGAAAGAGTAAAGACTGAAATGTAAAAATCCGAAAGTAAAAAACGAAAGTAAAAGACGAACCTGATTAGTGAATATAAAAATGGAACTTTAGTGCCGTGGAGGATCCACTACCTTAAGAACGAATTCTGGGACAACCGAGATGCTACATTGTTTTTCCGAACGTTCCCCAAGGTTTAAACACTACTACCTACTCTCGTGTGCACTCACAAGCGAAAGTTTGGAATCTGTATTTATTATTTCGCTCAAGAACAGAAATAAGAAAAGAGAAGAAATATTTTGCTACCGTGTTATTTCGTAAAGGTGGTGTGTAAATGAAGTGAATAGCAACACTATCTATAGAAGAAAAACTATGCAGTAGACTAGCCGTTAAGGCTTTGTCGTGGCTGTTAATCATGTCAAGAAAATAGGACCTGTAACAATAGTTTCGTTGTTTATAAACGTGCGTAAAACTGTTGACCAACGTGGAAGGAATTAGTCAAGCGTAGACAAAGTCATCATCAGAAAAAAGAAATAATAGTTGGTTATAGAACTAGTTTATTTTTATTTTTTAATTCCCCAAAGACCCAAAACCCAAGACCCAAGACCCAAGACCCATGACCCATGACCCAAGACCCGGACCCAGGCTCGGGCCGGGTGGGTTGTGTTGGTGTTGCGCGCGTGTGGCCTTCCCCATTATCTCTTCATGTGCTTAGTTCTTTGGGAGCTAATGATACCACAAAGATAATAAATGCCTTTTAACACTTCAAAGCTACCGATGTGGGAAAGTGAGATAACCTCTCCACTTTCCCACGTAGCAAAAGAAGACTCTCCACATGTTGTTATGATTTTGTGGACAATGAATGACATTTCAACCTAATAAGACTGAAACTAAGTACTAGTGAATTCAAAATTTTAAAATTTCTGAAATTATCTCACAAATCCTCTCTTATCCCGTCTCTCTCAACTAACAAAACCTAGATTTCTAATCATGGAATCAATTGTTGATTACCGTAAATCCAATGTTTATAGTCTCTGTTAGTGAAGAGTACTTGTCGTTTCCCAAGATGTAAAAGGACCTACATAAGCGAAGAAGAAAAATACTAGAAGACCAAGGAGCTAAGAAATCATTAACTCCACATGTGTTAACACCCTGAAAAGCGAAACACAACTTCTTCGAACAAATAAATATAAACAAACCATCAATTCAAGGAACACAAAAACCATATGTGAGACAAAAACGAGCGACATGATCCCCACACCACAACTACCAAACATTTGTTGTAATATGTTGTAACAAATAATATAAACAACCCATGCATACAATAAAACATGTTCATATCTTTCAAGTTCCATCAAATGGTAGAGTAAATTTATAATTTCCAAATTAAAGTTTAAAATCATAATTATTTACCTAAGATTAAGAGACGAAGAATAAAGGAAAATCACATCCAATAAGTAAGGCATCATAGTCAATTGAATAAATATAAATATTACAAAAGTAACTTTAATTATATTATACTTTGTTCTTATATTGGTAGAAACTCCAAGTACCTAAATGACATGACCAACAATTGTATACTTGACTTTGATGATTAATGTAAACTCATAGTTGTAGTGGCAGAGAAACTCATGGGTATGTGGTCCCTGCCCCTAGAAAGGAATAATTGATAATAACCCCAATGCTTTGCTTCCCATATAGAATGTATGCTCTAATTAGCTACCATACACATATGAAAGCCTGATTAATAATTTAAACAACAAAAATTAATTGTTAAGTATATATATTTTAAGATAATTACTTACTGGAATAAGAAGATAAAACTCAGCTAGAACTGTTTCCATTAAAGTCAGAGGAATTTAGTCCGCAGAATCTACTTGTATCTGAATTTGAGGGTGTTACTTAATTCATTTGGTTCAGCGAATACATAGCATGTATGGTACGTGATGAATCGCCCCAAAGTGGATTGACATTAGCTTCCAAAAGTTTCGTTCGCTGCACATACATCTCTGCCCACTTACTTTTAGCATTTCCTTCCTAAATTATGTATAATTGACAAATGAATCAATAATTTCGAGAATAAAACCAATTTTTAGAATAAAGAAAGAGTTAACGTACCCGTATCTGAGATAAAGCATAACTATGGAGATCCCTACAGCTTCCTCCATCAATGATCTATATCTTACAAGAGAATCAATGATAGATTAAGACATACTTGGCCAGATGCATCATTGTAAGACTCAGTTGGAGCTTTGCCTGTATTCATATGAAAGTTTTTTTTAGCGACTTGAATCATGTTTTCTAGACTACTTAATTTACCGCATTTGCTTCTTGGATATGATGTCAAGACATTTGATTTTTTACCTTCCTTCCACGTCCACTATTTCTTTCTTTTCAAGTTTTGAGTTCTATGAATGAATCCGTAAACCATATTAACTCATTTCAGAAGAATTTATTTGCCAAGGTAAAATAATAAATAATAATTAAATAGGCCTTATAAATAATTGTATCAAAATAATTGAATCTTTACTCTAATCTAGATGAATCAATGCAAAATTTATATTTTCTTTGTCTTTTTTTTTCTGGATTATCAACATACCTAAAAATAAAGACATATGCTACTGAGTCTAAAGATAAGTATCATCCCAGTCAAATAGAGAATAATATAATACTAAACATATTTAAAGAAAGTTCAACATGACTAAAATAAGTAAATATTTCATGTCTTTGATTAATCAACCTGCAATTTTTAAAAGAAAATCCTAATAATTTAAAAGAAATAACAAAATCTAATAAATATGCATTCCAAGAAGCTGACCCTTTATGCACTTAGAAACATAACAAACTTATTTTAATTTGATAATTATAGTTAACTTGTAATAAAGAACTAACTATGTTTTTTTTAAATCACACATATAAAAGATAAACTAATTACCTTGTGGCCTTTTAGACTTGTAGTAATGTTTGGTTGACTGAAATGACATGACCAACTATCTTTTCTTTTACCTGTGTACACAATATAAAAACATTAATATTATTAAGGGTTTCTTACTTGAATATCTAATTTATTCCACCTAAATAATTTTAAATCTATATTTTTCATATATTTCTTATCAATATATATGTAATACGAATGACTTGTTAATTTAAATATACTTTTTATACACAAATTCCTATTTAATATATTTACCACCTATATATGCATATATAAACAATACATAATTGTATAACATATAAAATTAATTCTGACCTTAAATTGGTTAGAAATATTGGAGAAGGTGATAATGTATCATTGATAAAATGAGAGTTACAAATTTATGTTTTAGTAAAACGATTGAGATGACTAAATCCATCTATTCTTATCAACTTAAATTTAGTCTAAATTTCTAAAAACTATATTTATTTATATATAAACAACATCTTAGAAAATTAATGGACAAGTAAGAAAATTTCTATTTTCTTTGTCCTTTGATATATGTTACTAAAAAAACAATTGAATAATTTAAGATACTAAGAGTGCCTAGAGAAACTAAAAAGTGAATAGAGAATATCAACCTTGAGATTTGACTATGATAGAAATGGAGATTGTTTCTGTAGAGATTGTGACAGTCTTCATGGCTGATGGAGGTGAAAGATTCAAGCAGAGGTGAAAGATTCAAGCACAGGGATGTGTGTTATCATTGTATATCGAGTGGTTTCGATGATTTTATTGGAAAATCTTGGGCGTCTGATAAGGGGGTAGACAACTTGAGAGAATAGTGTAGCCGCCTTATAAATAGGTGTATATTGAACACAAGCAAATTGTCTAACCCTAAACCTAACCCATAACCATAGGCCCAATCCAAATATGGAAACTCAAATTTTTATTAATACATCTAGAGTCATATTGGGCTTTGAGACATTTCAACCTAATAAGATTGAAATTAAGAACTAGTAAAAAAAAAATTTAAAATTTTGGAAATTATCTCACAACCTTATCGAGTCATATATGTATCCTTTACATTAACCTCGCATTTCATTACCTCAAACTACATACTCATATCCTCTCTTATCCCGTTTCGCTCGACTAACAAAACCTAGCTTTCTAAATCTGACCAAATCATATATATACAATCTATTACTCTAAGTCATCATTATTTTATGATGAATAAATGCTTATGTCACTACCTATACTCCTATAGTTTGGTTTTTACAGATATCAATTTTGGTTTGTAAAGTCGGTACT
Source organism: Nemophila menziesii (assembly GCA_029959085.1). Taxonomy (NCBI): domain Eukaryota; kingdom Viridiplantae; phylum Streptophyta; class Magnoliopsida; order Boraginales; family Hydrophyllaceae; genus Nemophila; species Nemophila menziesii. The sequence continues at coordinate 5,111,023 of JARWIR010000046.1, read as the reverse complement.
TTTCATCTAATGGTACCACGAATCATGGAATCAATTGTTTATTACCGTCAATCCAATGATTATAGTTTCCGTCTATGAAGAGTACTTGTCGTCTCCCAATGTGTAAAAGGACCTACCAAAGCAAAGAAGAAAAATACTAGCAGACCAAAGAGCTAAGAAATCATTAACTCCGGTAACACCCTAATAAGCGAAACGTAGCTTCTTTGAACAAATAAACATAAACAAAGCATCAACTCAAGGAACACAAAAACCATATGTGAGACAAAAACGAGCGACATGATCCCCACACCATAACTACAAAGCATTTGTTGTAATATGGTGTAACAAGATAATATAAACAAACCATGTACACAATGAAACACGTTCATATCTTTCAAGTTTCATCAAATGGTAGAGTAAATTTATAATTTCCAAATTAAAGTTTAAAATCATAATTATTTACCTAAGATTAATAGACGAATAATAAAGGAAAACCACATTCAATAAGTAAGTCATCATAGTCGATTAAATAAATATAAACATTATATAAGTAACTTTAATTATATTATACTTTGTTATTATATTGGTGGAAACTCCAAGTACCGAAATGACATGACCAACAATTGTATACTTGGCTTTGATGATGACTGTAAACTCATAGTTGTGGTGGCAGAAACACTCTTAGGTACGTGGTCCTCGCCCCTGGAAAGGAATCTTCGATAATGACCCAATTCTTTGCTTCCCATCTTGAATGTATGCTCTAATTATCTACCATATACATAGGAAAGCTTCATTAATAAATTGAACAACAAAAATTAATTCCTAAGTATATATATTTGAAAATAATTACTTACCGGAATAAGAAGATAAAATTCAACTAGAACTGTTCACATCAAAGTCAGAGGAATTTAGTCCACGGAATCTACTTGTATCTGCATTTGAGGGTGTTCCTTAATTCATTTGGTTCAGCAAATACATAGCATGTATGGTATGTTATAAATCGCTCCAAAGTGGATTGACCTTAGCTTCCACAAGTTTCGTCTGCTGCACAACCATCTCTGCACACTTACTTTTAGCATTTGCTTCCTAAATTATGTATAATTGACAAATGAATCAATAATTACGAAAATAAAACCAATTTTTAGAGTAAAGGGAGAATTAATGCACTCGTATATTAGATAAAGCATAACTATGGAGATCCCTCGCAGCTTTTTCCATCAATGGTCTATATCTTCCATGAGAATCAAAGATACATTAAGACATACTTGGCCAGATGCATCATTGTAAGTCTCAGTTGATATTAAAAAAGTACAATTTCAATTTAAAGATTGAATATTATGTGAAACTTTTTTTAACATATTTGTAATATAAAATCTTAAGTCAATATTTTAGATTTTTATTGATTGATCTCCTTTTTCTCTCTCAAAACTTTTTTCTTAAGTTCATCTTTATCGGATATTTCTTCTTCATGTTTCCACCTTCATCTACAAATATATTTTTCATATTCTTCACTACTACAAGATTCAAGTGTTGGTTGATTTCTCTTGAAACAAAAATATACATAAATAAATAAGTTAAAAGTAATTTTGCGTCTAAAAAAGTTATATGCACCCACCTTTGATTCGTTCTTCAACTTCTTCTTACTCTTGCGCTTACAGCCTGTTTCAATGAAATATGTGACCTCGTTCTTGGAGCTTTTCCTGTATTCATATTGAAGCTTTTTTCAGCGAATTGAATCATGTTTTCTGGCCTACTTAATCTGCCGCCTTTGCTTCTTGGATATGATGCCAAGACATTTTATTTCTTACCTTCCTTCCACGTCCACCATTTCTTTCTTTTCAAGTTTTGGGTTCTATGAATGAATCCATAAACCATATTAGCTCATTTCAGAAGAATTATTTGCGAAGGTAAAATAATAAATAATAATTAAATAGGCCTTATAAATAATTGTATCAAAAAAATTGAATCTTTACTCTAATCTAGATGAAGCAATGCAAAATTTGTGTTTTTGTTTGTCTTTTTTTTTCTGGACAACAACATACCTAAAAATAAAGACATATGTTATTGAGTCTAAACATAAGTATCATCCCAGGCTAGAGAATAAAATAATATTAAACATATTTAAAGAAAGTTCAACATGACTAAAATAATTAAATATTTCATGTCTTTAATTAATCATCATGCAATTGTTGAAGGAAAATCCCAATAATTTAAAAAAATAACAAAATCTAATAGATATGCATGCCAAAAAGCTGTCCCTTTATGCACTTAGAAACATAACAAACTAATTTTAATTTGATAATTATAGTTAACTTGTAATAAAGAACTAACTATGTTTTTTTAAGTCACACATATAAAAGAGAAATTAATTACCTTGTGGCCTTTTAGACTGAAAAAATGTTTGGTTGACTGAAATGACATGACCAACGATCTATTCTTTTACATGTGTACAAAATATAATAAAATTTAATATTGTTGAGGTTTTCTTACTTAAACATCTAATTTATTCCACCAAAATAATTTTAAATCAATCTTTTTCATATATTTCTTATCAATAATTATGTAAAACGAATGACTTGTTAATTTAAATATACTTTCTATATACAAATTTCTATTTTATATATTTACTACCTATGTATGCATATATAAGAAATACATGATTGTATAATATATTAAATTAACTCTGACCTAGAAATATTGGAGAATGTGATAACTATCATTGATGAAGTAAGAGTTACTAATTTATCTTTTAGTAAAACGCTTGAGATGATTAAATCCATCTATTCTTATCAACTTAAATTCAGTCTAAACTCTTAAAAACTATATTTATTTATATATAAACAAAATCTTAGAAAATTAATGGACAAGTAACAAAATTTCTATTTTCTTTGTCCCATTGATATATGCTACTAAAAAATCAATTGAATATTTTAAGATACTAAGAGTTCCCAGAGAAATAAAAAGTGAACAGAGAATATCAGCCTTGAGATGTGACTATGTTAGAAATGGAGATTGTTTAGGTTGAAATTGTGATAGTCTTCATGGCTGATGGAGGTGAAAGATTCAAGCACAGGGATGTGTGTTATCATTGTAGATCTTTTGTTGGGTTATCTAGTGGTTTCAATTGTTTTATTGGAAAATCTTGGGTGTCTGATAAGGGGGTAGACAACCTGAGCGAATAATGTAGCCGCCGTATAAATAAGGAGGTAGACAACCTGAGAGAATAGTGTAGCGGTGTATAAATAGGTGTATATTGAACACAAGCAAATTGTCTAACCCTAAACCTAACCCATAACCATAGGCCCAATTCAAATATGGAGAGCCAATTTTTTTTATTACATCTAGAGTCATATTGGGCTTTGAGACATTATAACCTAATAAGATTGAAACTAAGTACTAGTAAATTCTGTTATAAACTAAAAGAGATAAGATAAAGATATAAAGAATACTGTTCTTGCATTCCAATGATTCTCTAGTTCTATTATAATGAAACAAATCCTATATTTATTGGAAATAAGTGACTCTTCACTTGCCCTATTTACAAGAAATTAGTAGGAAACTTTTGGCCTTTGGACATCCACATAATAATATAATTTATTCATAACACTCCCCCTTGGATGTCCATCCATTAGGAAATATGTCTCGTTAAAACCTTGCCATGAAAACCCTGTGGGATAAAAACTTGGTCGAAGGGAAAAGAGTACATGTAGATGGAACTAATAATATTGAAACACTGTCACGTTAAAACCTTGCCAAGAAAACCCATTAGGACAAAATTTTGATGAAGGGAAAAGAGTACAGTCTTGTTTACGCTCCCCCTGATGTTGGCAAGAGATCTCTGAGTTGTCGTATTTCAATATTTTGGACCTACTTCTTCAATATTGTGGTTGATAATGATTTCATCAGGAAAATCTACGAAATTTGTGTGTGATTGTATCTGTAGAGTGTCAATATCCACATTCTTCTGTAACTCATGTGTGTAGGAGACTTTGGTGAAATATGTTTTGTTTTGTGTTCTTTGATGTAGCCATTCAAATTATGTGTGGTACAAGAAATAGTATCCTCATACAATACCATCGGTATATCTTTGTTGAAGATAAACACCATTTATTTTTGGTATGTTGAATAATCCACTTAAATATGTATTTCATACCACTCCTCCTTGGATATTCACTGAAAGATATGCCTCATTAAAACCTTATCAAGAAAAACCATAGGGACAAAACTTGATGAAGGAAAAAGAGTACACTAATACTTGGGGGTTATGACACGTACTCAGTTTGTCTTGTTAAAACCTTTACAGGAAAACCCAATGGAAAAAAACTTGGTAAAGGAAAAAAATGCAGAATTCAATATATTCTCCCCTTATTACGACATAACATATTTCTAAATATATTTGATACTTGCGGACTTGTACCTGATGTCGTCGTGAATGAAACTTTAATTAGTAAATATTCTGGATTTTTAAATAAGGGTATTTAGTGATAGTAATATCATTTTCTTGATCAAATAAAAGAGTTTATACTTCCTTCGACAATGAATTTTTGCATGTCTCGTTAAAACCTTACTAGGAAAACCCAGTGGGAAAAAACCTAGTGAAAGATAAAGAGTACAATACGCAAATACCACATCCTTTTCATTATGACAACAATTATCGAGTATCCTTTCATAATTTATACACTTTTCTATTGTGATTTAAATAAATTACGTTCTTCGAGAACTTTTAAACACCTTACTTGTTTGGGCACATCTCATGCTTCTAGTACCTATTTTGTTTATCAAAAACTTTAATATACATCTAATAATAACTAAAATGAATCAATAAAATATGAATGAGGGCGTCTCCCCATAGTTAAATCTAGGTTTCTGTAGGAACCTTCGTGATACAAGTAGTGTTTTTTTTATTTCAAAATTCACTATTACACTTTCTATTGTCGTCGACATATTTCACCACTTTTTGGTTAGGATCCTTATTATTTATTTCAAGCGCTATATTAAATGAAAATATATTAATCTCATAAACTATTCTAACAGTTTTAAATATTTTCAGTAAACTAATAATTTACATAAATTTTCTCGTATTTAGGTACCTAGGTCCTTTCACGACCATTAATTTAAGTAAGAGAAATGCATGTGTCAACATTAGTTGGCTTAATAATTCCTGTCGTATCACGTGGAGTACACATTCCACAATTTTTACCATTTAATCATTTACTCATGAGATTTTCTTCTTTTGGGCATGGTATTCTTTGAACCGACGGGTTTACCACGCTTCATGCGTTGGTTTGATATATTCGCTGGAATATTTGTTATGTGTCTAATATGGGACACTAACCTATGTTGGAGCGTTTACAACATATTTTGGGATTTCAAAATATTCTACTTGTGAATGTATTAGGTATATTATTTGTAATACTTTGCACATAGATATTCCTTTTAACATCAAGTTCTTATTCTTTAGTTTGTGGATATAAATTATATAATAAATTGTATTCCACCATGCGTCACACAACTTCAGATTGACTTATCTCCCCCCCCCCTAATAAGGGGGTAGTCACTTGGTAAAATTAATCTTTTGGTTCTTTTATGTACAAACCAAGTAAATAATCTATTAGTCGACATATCATTACTATCATTAGGTGATCAAATCAGCCATTTAACAATACAAAGTTCTTTCGATTATGACATCTTTTGTTTTGCACAATGAGTGTTTCAACTACTTGAATCTGTATACACATAAGCCCAAAGAAATAGCATGTTTCATTTTCATACACACTTCTGGTGAGACTAATAGTAAATAATGCAAAGATATACATTGTTACGGACACTTGTGGTTTATACAAAATACTAATTTAGGAAAATATCCTTTAAAATTTAGTAAATATATTTGGAATTTACTTAAAATACAATTCTCTAATTATGTCAATTTTGTACCACAAGGTAACATAACTTTTGGGCATCCAAAAACTCTTAATTAGATCAACTAAATTTCTTAGTATTCTACTGGTACGCAGACACTATATAGTTCTACTTTATCGATAATATTCATGCTTATCATTTCATGATGGCTTATCGACCTTTTACTTTCAGTATATTCCTTATTTAATCCACTTCTAATGGTAAGGATTTTTTTTCTTCGTACCTTAACATCGTCAGGAGTTTGGGTCACCAAGATGTCAATTCCAGACACATTTAAAAACATTGCATTTTCTTCTAGAAAAGCACTTCCATTCACTTCAATGTATGGTTTTTAGCTAGGAAAAAATAGTATTTAAGTCACTCAATTATTTCCATTACCTGGTCAATGTTATATAAGCTGGAAATGATGTATTTGCTTCAAAGAATGTGATCATATTATCTTCAGGGAATAATTTCTAGTCAAGGAATACGACACTAACCTACTTGTTTTGTCATCCATACGTCTATTTATTTAGATTATGAAAACGGTTACATTCACTTCAAATAATACAACTCCATTCACTTCGAGGAATGAAACGTTATAGTCTACAAGAGAATATAATGTTAAACGTTAATATTGGGATAAAACTCTAATTACGATATTACTATTTCAGGAGTATTTTCATGACATGAAATGTGTAAAAGGTCTTAACATTTCTTTTTTTTTAAATTACTTCTAACTACAATAATGTCTATTTCAGTAGAATAATTATGTAACATTGAAGTTTGGAAGTATAGCAAAGATATTCCATTTTTCCTTTGTATTCTCATGATTTAATTAGACTTCACTTTTTTTTGCTTTGCTTTGCTTCTAATCTTTTTTTTTCACGGTAAATCTTGTTCATCACCTCATTAGTAAAAACAATCAAATATGTCTACATAAAAATCATATATACTTTACAAAAACATACCAGCAAAGCAAACTCTGAAAAACTATCATGATTTTCAACTCAGGTGGAGTTATGATCACAACCACGCTGATTCCAATACACATTAGAAGACCTAGCATTTTCTTCAGGAAATACAGTTTTATTCACTATAATGAATAATTTTAGCCAGAGAATACAATATTTAATCATATTTAACCCTACCAGTTTGTTTACATATCCATTTTCAAAGAGATTGAAGAATTTAACAATCGTTACAAGGAATGCAATTCCATCCACTACATGGAATGGTTTTGAGCTAGAGAATGTGATTTTATTTTATCAAATTTTGTCACCACAATGTCTATTTTGATCCGCATGTGAAAGTTATTGCATTCGTTTAGGGAATGTAATTCTAATCACTTCAAGGAATAGTATTATGTATGTAAATGGAACACAAATTATGATTATATCAATAATTCATTGCTTTGCTTGCTTAAGAGACAAACAATATCATAGTATTTTGTAAAACCTATATTCACGTTAAAGCTACTTTAGGAGTATATGCGTGATTTGATACAAGGAGACATATATTTTTTCCACCCGGTAATATTACATTTTCCCGTTTGAAATGTTTACATAATTTAATAGTACCTGAAACTGTACTAACATTTCTTTTTGTCCAATAGACTAACAAATTACTAGATTGTCCAAATGGTAAGACTATAAACATTTACAAGGGAGGGTGTAGGTTAGAACCCTTTATCATGCAAACTTTGCACTTCATAAAATTATTTAGTTCAACTTATCTCCCCATAATTTTATATCATTTTCATGAATAAAATCATCTTGTTAACGACTTCCGATTCATAATATTGCTTCAGGAATTATATATATGAATAAATCTCTGGTCCATGAAAAGTATCTCTGTTAATGTGTAATCAACGAACTCCGGGTTCATAAAACTTGGAATAATTTCATTATCAAGTCTTTTAAAAGATAGTTTACATACCTTTTACTTAGAAAAAATATACCATTATTAAATATTCATGAAACCCATATAAGTTATTCATCATAATCTTATCTTTGCTTTAGAGCTACTTTTTTTTTTTTAATTCTCGATCCATTAAATGGACTTCTTGTCTATTGAGATTTGTTATAACTTTCATGTCAAAAATACTTAATCTATGCTTCAGGCATGAATATTTTCATTTAAGATTTGGACCTAAATAGTGATATTATGCTTCACGCATTTTTTTTGTCTTTAGTCATCAGGCCTATAACAATTTAGACTTCAGGCCAATAGAATTAATTTTATACTTCTGGGATATGAGATTTTGTTTTTAGGCTTCGAGCCTATAAAATTTGTTTTATGCTTCTAGCATATAAAGTTTGCTGTAACCTTTTTTTGAAAGAAATAATTTCGTTTCGGACATATGATTTCATTGCACCCTTCATGGATGTCTAGTTTATTTTTGGATTTATTTCTTTAATGATTTTTCAATATTAAGGAAATTCTTGAAAAATAGACATTTAAATTTATATTAGCAATTACACTTTATTACTTAATTCTTTTGTGTAATTTTTTTGAAACAAAAATTGATATAGGCTTCTAGCCTTTAAAATTTGATCTAGGCTTTAAGCCTTTAAATAATTTTCTCTTATACTTCATGTATATTGATTGTATTCAAGGCTTCAAGCCTATGAGATTTATTTTATTTTTCTGGCATACAAAAATTGTGATAGGTTTTCGGCCTATAAATTTTGTTATATACTTTTGGCATATAAATTCTTTGTTGGCTCCGGGCCTATTAAATTTGGTATACTCTCCCGATAAATATAAATTTCTATGAAGGCTTCGGGCCTATAAATTGTAGAATATGAATAATATATAACAAAACGTAGAATTGTAGAGTTTTATCTTCAAATATTACCAATATTAAACAAAACAAATATATAGCCAAGCGGTTATATGCAAATACTCTACTATTTAAGGTCTCAAGTTCGAATCCTTCATGTTACTCATGGTTTTACCGATTTTATTTTTTATTTCGGGATTAAAAATAAATCTACATATAGCATCATCTATATTAATCGAAATTGAGACTTCTTAGTCTACAACATTAATTTAGTTTCAGGCTTTCAGATCGAAATTGAGACTTCGAGTCTACAACATTAATTAACTTCAGACTTTTGAATTTTATCAAGGGTTCGAGCCACTTAAAATTTTATATTAGCTTCAAATCTTCTAAAAATACATATAGGCTTCAGGCCTTAAAAAATTACATAGAGGCTTCCGGCCATAAAAACACATAAGCTCCAAAAAAAGCATATATACTAAATTCCTACTAAACTGGTAGGGTAAAATATGAATATTACAAATGATTAATAAAAAATTAGACATAAAATTAAATCTACCAATTCGTGATTCAAACACAGGCAATATGCTTTGCTGACAAATGATTTTACCTTCTAGGCCATCCCATTACGATTTGGAGAAAGAGACTTATTCGTGCTGATAACGTGTTATAAACTAAAAGAGATAAGATAAAGATATAAAGAATATTGTTCTTGTATTCCAATAATTCTCTAGTTCTATTACAATGAAACAAATCCTATATTTATAGGAAATAAGTGAGTCTTCAGCTGCCTTATTTACAAGAAATTAGTAGGAAACTTTTGGTCTTTGGACATCCACATAATGATATAATTTATTTATAACAAATTCAAATTTTTAAAATTTCTGAAATTATCTCACAATCTTATCGTGTCATATCTGCATCCTTTCCATTAACCTCACGTTTCATTACCTCAAACTACATACTCATATCCTCTCTTATCCCATCTCTCTCGACTAACAAAACCTAGCTTTCTGAATCTGATCAAATCATATATATACAATCTATTACTCTAAGTTATAATTATTATATGATGAATCAATGCTTATGTCACTACCTATACTCATATAGTTTGGTTTTTACAGATATCAAATTTGGTTTCTAAAGTAGGTACTTTTCATCTAATGGTACCAGGAATCATGGAATCAATTGTTTAATACCGTCAATCCAATGATTATAGTCTCCGTTTGTGAAGAGTACTTGTCGTTTCCCAATGTGTAAAAGGACCTACCAAAGCAAAGAAGAAAAATACTAGCAGAACAAAGAGCTAATAAATCATTAACTCCACATGTGGTAACACCCTAAAAAGAGAAACGTAGCTTCTTCGAACAAATAGATAAAAAAACAAACCATCAACTCAAGGAACACAAAAACCATATGTGAGACAAAAACGAGTGACATGATCCCCACACCACAACTACCAAGCATTTGTTGTAATATGGTGTAAGAAGATAATATAAACAAACCATGCACACAATGAAACACGTTCATATCTTTCAAGTTTCATCAAATGGTAGAGTAAATTTATAATTTCCAAATTAAAGTTTAAAATCATAATTATTTACCTAAGATTAATAGACCAAGAATAAAGGAAAACCACATTCAATAAGTAAGTCATCATAGTCGATTAAATAAATATAAACATTACAAAAGTAACTTTAATTATATTATACTTTGTTCTTATATTGGTAGAACCTCCAAGTACCGAAATGACATGACCAACAATCGTATACTTGGCTTTGATGATGACTGTAAACTCATAGTTGTGGTGGCAGAAACACTCTTAGGTACGTGGTCCTCGCCCCTGGAAAGGAATCTTCGATAATGACCCAATTTTTTGCTTCCCATCTTGAATATATGCTCTATTAGCTACCATATACATAGGAAAGTCTGATTAATAAATTGAACAACAAAAATTAATAGCTAAGTATATATATTTGAAGATAATTACTTACCGGAATTCAGTTTTTTATTGATTGATCTCCTTTTTCTCTCTCTAGACTTTTTTCTTAAGTTCATCTTTATTGGATATTTCTTCTTCATGTTTCCACCTTCATCTACAATTATATTTTTCATATTCTTCACTGCTACAAGATTCAAGTGTTGGTTGATTTCTATTGAAACAAAAATACATAAATAAATAAGTTAAAAGTAATTTTGCGTATAAAATAATTATATGCACCCACCTTTGATTTGTTCTTCAACTTCTTCTTACTCTTGCGCTTACAGCTTGTTTCAATGAAATATGTGACCTCGTTCTTGGAGCTTTGCCTGTATTCATATGGAAGCTTTTTTCAGCGACTTGAATCACGTTTTTTGGCCTACTTAATCTGCCGCCTTTGCTTCTTGGATATGATGCCAAGACATTTGATTTCTTACCTTCCTTCCACGTCCACCATTTCTTTCTTTTCAAGTTTTGGGTTCTATGCATGAATCCGTAAACCATATTAGCTCATTTCAGAAGAATTATTTGCCAAGGTAAAATAATAAATAATAATTAAATAGGCCTTATAAATAATTGTATCAAAAAAATTGAATCTTTACTCTAATTTAGATGAAGCAATGCAAAATTTGTGTTTTTGTTTTTCTTTTTTTTTTCCTGGACAACAACATACCTAAAAATAAAGACATATGCTACTGAGTCTATAGATAAGTATCTGTTAGCCTCACCTTGTTTTTATTCCCGTTTTAATATTCGACAAATCATCATTTACACTAAAATTCATTTTTGTATCACTTAAGATGTTTTCCAAAACCCCTCATTAGATTAGTTGTGTTTACTTCACTGTTTTTAGCTTGAAATTCAAAATAGCAGCTCCGCGGTACACCGGACGAACCACGCGGTACACCGTAGAGTCACGGACCAGTATTGCGGTACATTGAATAGTCCGACCAGTATGCTCACGAAATGCACGGTACACCGGACCTAGGCGCGGTACACCGGACCAAGGCACGGACCAGGGTTGCGGTACAGTGTATGGTCCGACCAGTAAGCTCAAAAGTTAGTCGAACAGTCATGCGGTGCACCGGACCATATCCGCGGTACACCGCACGAGAGGGTTTCAGCACTATTACTAGAGGACAAAGCTTATATCCGTTGGAGAGAAAATAGATCCGTTGGAGAGAAGCCTTATGACCGTTGGACCATATTTTCAGCTATAAAATGGAGCTCATTCAAGACACAACTCAAGCCTTCCATCTACCAATCTTAAGAGCAATTAATTCTATCATTCAAGGAGGTTTCAAAGGAGCATTCAAGTCATATTTATTGTGAAGCTAATTAGTTCTTATCTACTCATTTAGGAGTTTAGTTACAAAGCTTTTATAAGCACCCCTAAACACTTTTCCCTTTCCTCTTAGTTCTTGTAATAGATTAAGAGAGTAGTGTGAGCATAGGTTTATGCTTGGTTCCTTGTGTTGGTGATAACACAAGTGTATTTCCTTCAAAGGGTTTTTGAAGTGGTTGTAAGGGTTTGTATCTCACCCGGTTAAGAGTTACGAAGATTAGTTGAGAATCTTGCAAATCCTAAGGAGGCTTCCTTAGGTAGTGGATGTAGGGAAACCGAACCACTATACATCGTTGTGTATCGTATTCTATCTCTACACTCTTTATATTTCCGCACTCTATATGCTTGTTAAAATGCCTACTTGAATAGTTTGATATTATTGTCTATTAGGATTATCTAGTTTTATACTATTTAGTTTGCTAATACAATAGGATTCAAATTAGCTTTTAATTTTATTTACTTGAAATAAAATTAGCCGATTAATTTCTATTGTCCTATTCAACCCCCCTTCTAGGACGCATATAGTATATCAATTGGTATCAGAGCCTAGCTCTATTGTACTTTATCGTTTCTAGAGTTAATACGATATGGATTCTAATCAACCGGAAGGTTCATGTTCTACTAGACCTCCGCTTTTTGTAGGAAAAGACTACTTTGGATGGAAGAAGAAAATGGAGATTCATGTGAAAGGAATTGATTACTTCTTGTGGCTTGCTATCAAGAAAGGTCCTTATGTTCCTTATGTTACGGGTAGTACTACGGAGGTGAAAAATGAAGATGATTACAATGATCAAGACATAGCTAAACTCACCAAAAACAACAAAGCTATGAACATTCTCATTAATGGATTAAGTGTCACGGAATACGCTAGAGTTAGTGAATGCAACTCCGCTCATGAAATGTGGCAACTCTTGGAGCTATCATATCAAGGAACGGAAGATATTAAAGAAACTAAGATTGGTCTCTTTATCACTAAGTATGAGCTTTTTCGTATGGAGCCCGATGAAGCCTTGAATGCTATGCATCAAAGATTCTCTAACATTGTTAACACCTTGAAGACTCTTGGTCAAGAATACACCAACAAAGAACAATGCCGAAAAATCTTATTTGCTCTTCCAAGGAAATACAAGACAAAGATCAACTCTATAAGGGATACTAAAGATCTTTCAAAAATGACGGTTCATGAACTCATTTGCAACCTCATGACGGAGGAGCTTGTGCTTGAAGAAGAAAAGATAAGAGATGATGAGGAGAAAAAGATTAAGAAATCTATTGCTTTCCATGCTATGAGTACCAAGTTGAAAGAACGAAAAGAAAGAAAGGAAAGTGAAGAAGAAAATTCACATGAAGAAGAAACTAGTGAAGATGAAGGAGTAGCTATGTTGGCAAGAGATATGAAAAAATTCATGAGATACAAACGCTTTGCCAAGAAAGGAAGTTCTTCCTCACCTTACAAGAAGAATGATAGAGCTATCAAACAAGACGAACCCACTTGCTATCATTGCAAGAAGGTTGGTCACATCAAGACTTATTGTCCTCTTCTTCAAAAGGAGAAACCTAAGAGAGCAATGCATGCTAATATCACTTGGGATACTCAAAATTCGGAGGAAGAAGAAAGTGACAATGAAAATGTCAATCTTGTTGCTTTTATGGGAAAACTTGAAAATGATGAAGATGCTTCTTCGGATGATGATACCGGTACTACTCACTTTGCCTTTATGGCAAATCATGATGAGGTAACTCCAAAATCTAAACTCTCTTTAACTAATGATGATGCTAGTGAACAAGATATTCATGAGGCATTTGATTCTCTTTATAATGATTTTTTAAATTCTATTGAAACAAACAAAGTTTTAACAAAAGATTTAGAATTTGAGAAAAATAGAACTAAAGAGGTTTTGAAAGCTTTGGAAGATTGTCAAAATCTTTGTGATGAATGTATAGATGATAATGAGAAACTTCATCTTATTGAGAAAAATCTTTTGGAAGAAAAAGCTTTGTTAGAGAAAAAGATTGTTGATCAAAATGCCATTATTTTAAAATTTACTAGTGGGCAAGAAAACTTGGATTTAATTTTAGGTTCTCAAAGAATGGCTTGTGAAAAAAGTGGTGTTGGATATGATCCATTCACTCACCAAAAACCTTTGAAAAATGTCTTTGTAAAATCCAAAATTTCAAATGAAATCCCATCTTCTTCAAAATCTTCTATCACTTGCACCTATTGTGAAAAACTTGGTCATGATGCATCTCATTGTTACTATCGTAAATTATTGGATTTGGGATCTCTTGTGCCAATTTGGAAAAGGCCTAAATGGGTCTTAAAAAGGAAATCCACTAACCCTCATGGACCCAATCCAAATTGGGTACCTAAAGCTTAAATTATTTTCTATGTAGGGATTGAGCATCAAGAAGCAAAATATATGGCTACTTGATAGTGGATGCTCAAGACACATGACCGGGAATCCTTCATTATTTACACGTTTATATAAAACAAAAGGTGATAAAGTTACTTTTGCCGACAACACTAAGAAACGCGTTTTGGGTAAAGGTAACATTGGTAATTTGAATTCCTTACTTATCTCTAATGTGTTACTTGTTGAGGGTCTCTCTTTTAACTTGCTTAGTATTAGTCAACTTTGTGATGTTGGGTTTAGTGTTAAATTTGAAGCATCTAGATGTGTTGTTTTTAAAAATGATGAGTTAGATACTATGTTTATTGCAAAAAGATCGGATAATGTCTTTGTTGTTGATCTTGAAAGTCTTATGACTTCTCATATTAAATGCTTATCCCTGGTAAATGATAGTTGGCTTTGGCATAGACGTTTAGGGCATGCTAGCATGGATTTGATTTCAAAATTATCTAGAAAAAATCTTGTTGTTGGTTTGCCTATTCATAAATTTGATAAAGATAAATTGTGTGATGCATGTCAACTTGGTAAACAACATCGTTCATCTTTTAAATCCATAAATAAGGTCATCACCGTTAGGCCACTTCAATTATTGCATATGGATCTTTTTGGTCCCGTTGATGTCACTAGTCTAGGAGGTTCTAGATATGTATTTGTTGTTGTTGATGATTACACTAGATTCACATGGGTGATGTTCCTTGCTTTGAAAAGTGATGCCTTCAATGAATTTGCAAAACTTTGTAGAAAGGTGCAAAATGAGAAAGGCTACTCTATTACATGCATTCGTAGTGATAATGGTAGTGAATATGTGAATTCTCCTTTTGTGCATTTTTGTGATGAATTTGGAATTGAGCATAATTTTTCGGCCCCTAGAACTCCCCAACAAAATGGGGTAGTAGAAAGGAAAAACCGAACTCTACAAGAAATGGCTAGAACAATGCTAAAAGAACATAGCTTGCCTACATACTTTTGGGGTGAAGCCGTTCATACGGCTTGTTATGTGTTAAATAGAGTTCTAATTAGACCCCTTATTAAGAAAACCCCTTATGAGCTTTGGAATGGTAGACCACCAACCATTGCTTATTTTCGTGTTTTTGGGTGCAAATGTTTTATCTTAAACACTAGGGACTATTTGGGAAAATTTGATGCTAAATCGGATGAAGGTATTTTTCTTGGTTATTCCACTAAGGGAAAAGCCTATCGCATTTTCAACAAACGTACTCGTACTATTGAGGAATCTATGCACGTTGACTTTGATGAGACTAATCCTTTTAATATCAAGAAAGTAGTAGATGTTGAATTACATGAAGATGCTCCACAAGATAAATCCTTAGAATCTCCTACTCAAGAAATAAAGTCTCATGATGAATCTCCTAAGGAAAATGATCAAATGCTAAATGAAGCTAGTACGGATTTACCAAAGTGTTGGAAACATATCAAAGATCACCCAAGTGAATTAATTCTAGGTGATCCAAAAGAAGGTGTTACCACTCGCTCTCGTATTATTGCTCTATGTGCTCATCAAGCATTCTTATCTCAAATTGAGCCCAAGAATATTAAAGAATCATTGTTAGATGATCATTGGATTAACGCTATGCATGAAGAATTAAATCAATTTGAGCGTAGTAAAGTTTGGACATTAATGGAGAAACCAATTGGCCCTACTATCATTGGCACTAAGTGGATATTTCGCAACAAGCTAGATGACACCGGTATAATCACTAGAAATAAAGCAAGGTTAGTTGCTCAAGGATACAATCAAGAGGAAGGTATTGATTTCGATGAAACTTTTGCTCCCGTAGCTAGACTTGAATCTATTCGTATGCTACTTGCTTTTGCTTGCTATATGAATTTTAAACTTTACCAAATGGATGTCAAAAGTGCTTTTTTAAATGGTTTTATAGACGAGGAAGTTTTTGTTAAACAACCTCCGGGTTTTGAGGATCCAAAATTTCCAAATCATGTTTTTAAACTTTCAAAGGCTTTATATGGTTTAAAACAAGCTCCTCGTGCTTGGTATGGACGATTAAGCAAATTTTTATTAGATGATGGTTTTAAAAGAGGAAAAATTGACTCCACTTTATTTATAAAAAGGTCTTCAAAAGATATCCTTCTTGTTCAAATTTATGTGGATGATATTATATTTGGTGCTACTAATGAAAATCTTTGTGAGAATTTTTCTAAAAACATGCATAAGGAATTTGAGATGAGCATGATGGGAGAATTAAATTACTTTCTTGGACTTCAAATCAAGCAAATGAAAGATGGTATCTTTGTCAATCAAGCCAAATACACAAGAGAATTGATCAAAAAATTTGGACTTGAAGATGCAAAGGAAATTGGAACTCCAATGAGCACATTCACAAAATTAGACAAAGATGAAGATGGTAAGAATGTTGATGAGAAACTATATCGAGGTATGATTGGTAGCTTACTTTATTTAACCGCTTCTAGACCCGATATTATGTTCCCCGTGTGTCTTTGTGCTAGATTTCAATCTTCTCCTAAAGAAACCCATCTTAGTGCCGTTAAGCGTATTTTTAGGTATTTAAAAGGAACCCTTAGTCTAGGACTTTGGTACCCAAGATTTACCTCTTTTGAGCTTATAGGTTATTCGGATGCCGATTATGCCGGTTGTAGACTTGATAGGAAGAGTACTAGTGGTAGTTGCCAATTCTTAGGTCAATCCCTTGTTTCATGGTCTAGTAGAAAACAAAATAGTGTTGCTTTATCCACGGCCGAAGCCGAATATGTTGCGGCCGGAAATTGTGTGACTCAAATTCTTTGGATGAAACAAACCTTACTAGATTTTGGCCTAGAATATGATCGTGTTCCCATTCGTTGTGATAACACTAGTGCTATCAATCTTACCAAAAATCCTATTCAACACTCTAGAACGAAACACATAGAAATCCGTCATCATTTTATCCGAGATCACACTCAAAAAGGGGATATTGTACTTGAATTTGTCACCTCCGAAAATCAACTAGCCGATATCTTTACTAAACCTCTACCCCAAGATCTCTTTGAGAAAATTCGTTGTGAAATTGGCATGCAAATTCTCTAACCTTAGTTTCTTGCCTTTGTTGTTTAGTGCTTTTTGTGTATATTCTCTTGTTGCTAATATTTTCTTGATTTTATAGGTTCTTTGAAACTTCTAATTGTTATCCATTTATTCCTTTGGTCCTTGTTTTTTACTCAAAATGTGTTTTGACTCCTTACTATTTTCAAAATCGTATCATTTGTTCTTTTTGTTGTTGACAAAGGGGGAGAAATTTTAGTTAAACTTTTTCAAATGCATTTTGTGAGGGGGAGTTTTTATAAAAACTCTAGTGATTAGGTTGAGGGGGAGTTTTTGATCAAAACTAAATCTTAGGCATCTTCAAAAGTTTATGATTTGTCAAACATCAAAAAGGGGGAGATTGTTAGCCTCACCTTGTTTTTATTCCCGTTTTAATATTCGACAAATCATCATTTACACTAAAATTCATTTTTGTATCACTTAAGATGTTTTCCAAAACCCCTCATTAGATTAGTTGTGTTTACTTCACTGTTTTTAGCTTGAAATTCAAAATAGCAGCTCCGCGGTACACCGGACGAACCACGCGGTACACCGCAGAGTCACGGACCAGTATTGCGGTACATTGAATAGTCCGACCAGTATGCTCACGAAATGCACGGTACACCGGACCTAGGCGCGGTACACCGGACCAAGGCACGGACCAGGGTTGCGGTACAGTGTATCGTCCGACCAGTAAGCTCAAAAGTTAGTCGAACAGTCATGCGGTGCACCGGACCATATCCGCGGTACACCGCACGAGAGGGTTTCAGCACTATTACTAGAGGACAAAGCTTATATCCGTTGGAGAGAAAATAGATCCGTTGGAGAGAAGCCTTATGACCGTTGGACCATATTTTCAGCTATAAAATGGAGCTCATTCAAGACACAACTCAAGCCTTCCATCTACCAATCTTAAGAGCAATTAATTCTATCATTCAAGGAGATTTCAAAGGAGCATTCAAGTCATATTTATTGTGAAGCTAATTAGTTCTTATCTACTCATTTAGGAGTTTAGTTACAAAGCTTTTATAAGCACCCCTAAACACTTTTCCCTTTCCTCTTAGTTCTTGTAATAGATTAAGAGAGTAGTGTGAGCATAGGTTTATGCTTGGTTCCTTGTGTTGGTGATAACACAAGTGTATTTCCTTCAAAGGGTTTTTGAAGTGGTTGTAAGGGTTTGTATCTCACCCGGTTAAGAGTTACGAAGATTAGTTGAGAATCTTGCAAATCCTAAGGAGGCTTCCTTAGGTAGTGGATGTAGGGAAACCGAACCACTATACATCGTTGTGTATCGTATTCTATCTCTACACTCTTTATATTTCCGCACTCTATATGCTTGTTAAAATGCCTACTTGAATAGTTTGATATTATTGTCTATTAGGATTATCTAGTTTTATACTATTTAGTTTGCTAATACAATAGGATTCAAATTAGCTTTTAATTTTATTTACTTGAAATAAAATTAGCCGATTAATTTCTATTGTCCTATTCAACCCCCCTTCTAGGACGCATATAGTATATCAGTATCATCCCAAGCTAGAGAATAAAATAATATTAAACATATTTAAAGAAAGTTCAACATTACTAAAATAAGTAAATATTTCATGTCTTTGATAATCATCCTGCAATTGTTGAAGGAAAATCCCAATAATTTAAAAGAAATAACAAAATCTAATAGATATGCATGCCAAGAAGCTGACCCTTTATGCACTTAGAAACATAACAAACTAATTTTAATTTGATAATTATAGTTAACTTGTAATAAAGAACTAACTATGTTTCTTTAAGTCACACATATAAAAGAGAAATTAATTACCTTGTGGCCTTTTAGATTGAAATAATTGTTATTCTAATTGGATCAAGAATCATATATATAAACAAGAGGTTTGGATTGTTACCTCTTACTCAGCGGAAAGAAAATCAGTGATTTTGCTTGGTGGCCATGAAACTCCTCACTGTGAAGAAGAAACTTTGTCTTCACAACCTAAGAGCCTAAAGAATTTTGATCGGTGTTTTGTTTGTGTGTAGAGAAGAAGTGAATTTTTTCAGAAGAAAGTTTAAAACAACAAATGAACGTAAGTTATCCTTTTAATTCTTGTCTTAGAAATAACTGCCCAGTTCAAATTTTAAGAGATACGTGGAAAGCATCCACTAACTCCACCACATCATGGGTGGTTAATAAATAAAACAATTTATTTATTTCTTTCATTCTCCCACTCACCCATGTTGGGGTTACAAATGTACTCTAGGTATCTCATTGTCTCATATCTTCTAATATACACACCCGTATGAAAATATCATCATACATGGCAAATAGGTCGTGCGACCGGCAAGCATACGAGCATACGTTACTAATAACCAGTTAGGGTACATAGTTGCTCAAATAAATCTTATTCCTTACGTATCCTGCAGTACCCCAGACTAACAATATGTTGTATCATATTACAGTAACTCTGACCCCTTTAAATTTATATCACAACTTCTATGTGAAAAGGAGTTCATTGTCATTTCGTTTATGTGTCTCACTATCATATTATAGTCCCTATTGACTTACATGATCGGTTAACCTGCAAGCCCACATTTGATACACAATTCTAGTCTTTCTTTTACACTTATATCCTTTTATATTGATTAGGTTGCTTTCCCAAACATATCCCATTAGACTGAATCACTCATGATCATTGGTAATGTGTTCAAAGTAGCATACACCTAATCAAAATATCAAGATATAGTCAAAATTAATAAGGGCACAAATCAAAGGTATCACACAGTGAAGAAACAGGGATCAATTCTTCACTTCCTTTTGGTCGAAAGCACACGTGGTATGACACACGTGTTATGGTATCATTCATATATCTCAAATTGTATGTCACAATTTTAGAAATACCATACAGATATATAATTAGACAAGCCTCGTTTGCCTAAGATGAATTCTTCGATCGATCAACCCTTCTATGAAATCAATCAAGCAATTCATATATGGCTATTATAGACTAAGTAGATAGTGGGATTCTACTTCGATCATAATATAAGCTTAACAAGGTTTATCCATGTTCATGATCTCATCTTAACACTTAGTTAAGGCGACTATCTTAACTCAATTTACCTTAAGGGTTCTTCACTACTATGAGTTAGTCTCATCTTTGCGTACTTCTTATGCCAAAGGCGATTGCCCGTGTAACAGGGTCAATCTCAGTCTATAGGACATACATACTTACAAAATCACACGCAATATATATAATACATATCAAACATGATATCATTAAAATAAACAGTTAAATAAACATACTAATGGAAATATATACATGAATGCACATAAACTAGCAATAATTCATACATTATATCTTGCTTAATCCTATAGATCTAACATGATCCATGAATACATCCCTTGGGATAGCTTTTGTGAATGGATCAGCAAGCATATTGCGTGTGGGTATATATTGCAAAGTAACATCCTTTTGTGCAATTATATCTCTAACGAAGTTATACTTTATATCAATGTTTTGGTCTTGCTGTGATATTTTGGATCTTTCACATAAGCCATTGCAGCTTGACTATCACAGTATATTGTTATTGGACTCCCACTATCACCAGAGAATCCTAAATATTCAAAGAACCTTTTTAACCAAACAGCCTCCTGAACCGCAGCTGAGCATGCTACAAATTCAGCTTCCATCGTTGACAAAGCTACACAGGTTTGTTTCTTGCTACTCCACGAGATTGCGCAATTATTTAGCAAGAAAACATAACCTGAAGTGGATTTACGCCCATCTATATCACCAGCCCAATCGGCATCTGTATATCCTTCTAGGCGTAATTTATCTCCTCGAAAGCATAAGGCATGATCTTTAGTGCCTTTTAGATATCTCAATATCCTTTTCACAGCTTTCCAATGCTCTTGTCCAGGGTTCGATTGAAAATGACTAACTAAACCTACTGCATAACATATATCTGGTCTCGTACACATCATAACATACATAAGACTACCAATGGCACTAGAATATGGTATTGTTGACATTTTCTGTTTTTCTTCTGTAGTACTAGGACACATGTCGAGAGTTAAGTTTATTCCCTTTGCCACAGGAGTGTCAATGGCATTGCACGTAGTCATACCAAAGCGCTCAAGTACATTCATGATGTAAGGTTCTTGAGATAGAGATAATAGTCTTCTATACTTATCTCTATGAATCTTAACACCAAGAATATAATTTGCTTCTCCCATATCTTTCATATCGAATTGAGAAGCTAGCCACTCCTTGTTAGCTTGAATAAACTCTTTATCATTCCCAGCTAATAGGATGTCATCCACATATAGAGATAAAATTACGAAATTTTTCTTAGAACGTTTAATATAAACACAGTGGTCTTCACTTATCATCTCAAATCCATTTGACGAGATGACCTCATGAAATCTCAAATTCCACTGTCTCGAGGCTTGCTTAAGACCATAGATTGATTTCAACAATCTACATACTTTATTCTCTTGATCATTTGCAACGAAACCCGAGGGTTGTTCCATGAAAATTACCTCTTCTAAATCTCCATTTAGAAATGCAGTTTTAACATCCATTTGGTGCAACTCCAGATCGAGATGCGCCACAATAGCTAAAATAAGACGTATTGAGGTAAATCTAACAACAGGAGAGAAAGTTTCCTCAAAATCTATTCCTTCCCGTTGAGTATAGCCTTTCGCTACCAAGCGAGCTTTATACCTGTCAATGGAATTTTCAGGTTTCCTCTTTCTTTTGAGAATCCATTTGTTCCCAATCGCTTTACGTCCTTTTGGGAGATCAACCATTCCCATACCTGGTTTTTCTTCATCGACTCCATTTCTTCTTCCATTGCTTTCCTCCATTCATTCTTAGCGGGACATGAGAGTGTTTCATTAACTGTTCGAGGCTCTTCTTCGTCTTGTGGAGTTATCATAAAGACTTCTCTTTCGATTTCAAATCGGCGACGAGGAATTAAACCTCTAGCACTTCTCTTAAGTTGAGAATCTTGAGAAATATGATTACTAGATGATGCAATGGTTTCTTCCATCTCAAGATTTAGAGGAGTGTCCGTCTCTATTTCTTGAGTATGTGTTACCTCATCAGGTGTCACATTTGTTTGCATATCATCTTCCTGAATCTCATTTAATTCACATAAAATGGAATTTCTGTCAACCTCACCTCTTCTAGGAAAATCATTCTCTAAGAATGTAACATCTCGTGACTCAATTTCTGTAAGACCCCCATCATTATGTTCACCAATAAACACATATCCTTTAGAGTGATCTGGGTATCTAATGAAGATACACTTCTTAACTTTTGGACCTAACTTCCCATACTTATGAGATAGATCATGAACATAGCCTGCCGACCCCCAAGGTCGCAAGTATGACAGATTAGGTTTCCTACCTGTCCATAGTTCATAAGGAGTTGATGGAACAGTCTTTGTGGGTACTCGGTTAAGTATATAACAGGCGGTAAGCAAGGCATCTCTCCAATAAGATATTGGAAGATTTGCTTGTGCCATCATAGACCTAACCATTTCTAGGAGTGTTCTATTCCTCCTTTCAGCCACACCATTCTGTTGTGGTGTTCTAGGAATTGTAAGTTGCCTTACTATCCCTTTTTCATCACACAGTTCTTTAAACTGATCAGATAGATATTCACGTCCTCGATCGGTTCTTAGGTTTTTCACCTTCCTCTCTAACTGATTTTCCACTTCATTGATAAATGTCATAAAACATTTCAATGCTTCGGATTTGTGAGAAGTCCGGTAGACATAACTAAACCTAGTGAAATCATCTATGAAGTGATGAAATAACGTTCCCCACGTCTAGTTTGAACACTCATTGGGCCACAGATGTCTGAATGAATTACTTGTAATGGGTACTCGACTCGTTTAGCCTTTCCAAATGGTTTTCGTTTTGCTTTACCTGCTAGACAATTTTCACAAGTTGGCAAGTTGACTTTAGTCAACGAACCCAAAAGGTTCGCCTTAGCCAACAAATTCATACGGTCTTGTCCAATATGACCTAATCTAGCATGTCATACATTTTCTTCTACATTAGAATTACTAGAAGAAGAAGTATTAGTAGAAAAGCAACTACTTACATAATAACTATTAAACGAGTTATCATCATCTAGTACAATTAAACCCTGCGAAATAAAACCAGAACCATAATACTTAGCGTCATAATAGATATCTACTTGTTTGTTACGAAAATGCAAATTAAAACCTAATCCTAGAAGAACAGTGACCGAGACTAAGTTCCGTCGAATGTCAGGTGCGTAAAGTACATCATGCAGGTACAAGGTTTGACCACCTCGCAAGTTCAACTTGCAAGTGCCAACTCCTTTGACTTCAACCTTATTGTTGTCTCCTACATATATCCACCTTGATCCCTCTGGAATCCGACGGTACTCTACATATGCCTCTCGGTCTTTGGCTACATGGTCTGTCGCTCCTGAGTCCACAGTCCATAAAGGATTAGAATCAGCAAGCAATACAGTACTGGTAACATAAATAAAATTACAAGAAGTAAATGACATTGCTACCTTTCTGGGCTCGCTGCACTCGCAAGCGAAGTGACCCAGTTCGTCACAGTTAAAGCATTTCATCTTACTCTTATCTTTCTTCTTACGAAAACGTTTTCCCTTATTGTTACCACCTTTCTTGTTCTTCTTGGAAACATGCTCATTTCCGTTCTTCTTCCCATTGTTCTTGTGGTTATTGCCAGAAACTTTGTGGGAACTTGACTCAGCAACATAAGCCTGACCCTGAGGCTTAATTGCATCTAGACGTTCATCTTCCAATGTCACATGACGAGCAGCATCATCAAAGGTTTTGATGTTGTCATTGTGAGTCAAGTTTATCTTCAAATGCTCCCAGTTATTTGGAAGAGATCGGATCACAGCTTGAACTTGTTGTTCATCAGTAAGGTTATGACCTGCATTCTTAAGTTCCCTAATCATGTTAGACATCTCTCGGAGATGTTGTTGCATGGTTTGATTAGGCTTCTTCTTGCAAGTGTCAAACTTAATGGTCAATTGACGCAACTTTGTCACATTCGTACCCCCATACCTCTCATTAAGAGCATTCCACATCTCATGAGCAGTGAGGTATCGTTGACATTCATAGACAAGATCGTCATTCATGGAGCCTATCAAGATGCCTCTTGCAGTGGAATCTTTCTTTTTCCACTTCTCATAAGCCTCCATGTCCCTTCTGTTTTGAACTGTGTTGCCTTCCTCAGGCTGAGCCATGATGTTGTTAACAGCCTCAAGAACATCTTGCTCTTCTAGAACATAATGTATCTTGAGCTTCCAAAGGTTATAGTTCTCACCATTCATCTTTTCTCCTTTGTTGAGATCAGCAATGATGGTCTTTGATGCCATTTTCTCTATAAAGTAAGAGATTTCCATTAATAACATACATTTATTTAACAACTTTAAGCTATTAATGCAAATGGAATGAATAAGAAAGATAACAAAATAAGTGATAAAGAAAGTTCACTATGTTCCCAATCATGAATCACCATATTTTGTTTGTCTTAATCATTCAATCAATTTCATTAACTGCAAAATTAAGTTCTTCAAGAACTCCCACTTACTCTAACATAAATAGAGCAAAAAATTGTATGAAAAACAAACAACTAAAGCATACAATCAAAGAAACTAGTTGAATTCAAACATAACTGAAATACATGTTCAATAAAGAAAATACTAAATCAAAGGGAATAAAAGCAACGAATGTAATTTCTAACAAACATGGAATGAAAAACATTGAAGAAAACAACCTACTTAAGCAAACTACCTACTGCAAATTCAACTAGCAAACACCTTTCATATCCAAAACCTTAATTTTGGAATTGACTCTTCAAATCTCACTTTCTCATAGGTTCCAATTGGAAAATAATTATCAACATCAGTGGTAGGATAATGCATTCCACAATTACATTGGTCCAACCTAATGGAATTATTAAAATGCCTCCATAAGTGAGATTCAGTCAAAGCATACACAAGCCACTCATATGTGTTATCTCGTCCATGAACATTGTTCTCCGGAAATTCATACTCCCATAAGATATCGAGATTCCTTTGCAACTCTCTCGGCAAAGTTCTGCGAAGGACTTCAACCTTGTGATTTTCGCATATGATATCACCCCAATTGATGACATCTTGAATCAACCTATTCACAATTGCTACATGTTGCACCAAAGTGTGATTAGGTCTCTTCCTATAGTGGAGTGCTCAGATACTGTTCCTCAAAATCTGTCTTTGTTCAAGTGTCCTTGCTCGACGAGGTGTATGAACCCTTAGTGGTCCATTTGGATTTCTTACGTTCCCATGAAGCATTCGGTAATCTCTCAATAGGCGGAGCCTTGATTCCCGTGATCCCCTGGATCGTGTTACCATCATTTTCTACATATAGAAAAACAAGAACGATAAAAATTACACCACAATCGATTAGGAAACGAAAAAAAACAGATTTAAGTATCTTTCCAGGAACAATGTTTATTAACAAGTATCTAAGACAGTGAATCTGGTAAGGCTACATGAAAATTATTCTAAACATGGATTAATAATGTCTAATGGACCAGTGAATTAATAATGTCTAATGGATATAATCTAATGTCTAATGGACCAGTTAAGTGAGTCCAGTAAATGCATGTCGAAGTCCAATAAATATTCAAAGAAACAAATCAATACGTATAATGATATTCAATGGACAAAAAAAATATATGGACGTGAGTATCAATAAAATCTAATGGATCTATACATACAAGGATATACTTAAACCTAATTAATCCAATCTATATATCTATCTACTGTTGTCGACAGAAAACAAAAGTTAATCAAAAAACTCCTTTTTTTTTCTCATACGAACGTATTTTCAATACAAATCAAAAAATATAATTCTTATAAAATGGCTCTGATACCATTTGTTATTCTAATTGGATCAAGAATCATATATATAAACAAGAGGTTTGGCTTGTTACCTCTTACGCAGCGGAAAGAAAATCAGTGATTTTGCTTGGTGGCCGTGAAACTCCTCACTGTGAAGAAGAAACTTTGTCTTCATAACCTAAGAGCCTAAATAATTTTGATCGGTGTTTTGTTTGTGTGTAGAGAAGAAGTGAATTTTTTCAGAAGAAAGTTTGAAACAACAAATGAACGTAAGTTATCCTTTTATTTCTTGTCTGATAGAAATAACTGTCCGGTTCAAATTTTAAGAGATACGTGGAAAGAATCCACTAACTCCACCACATCATGGGTGGTTAATAAATAAAACAATTTATTTATTTCTTTCATGTTTGGTTGACTGAAATGACATGACCAACGATCTATTCTTTTACATGTGTACAAAATATAATAAAATTTAATATTGTTGAGGTTTTCTTACTTAAACATCTAATTTATTCCACCTAAATAGTTTTAAATCAATCTTTTTCATATATTTCTTATCAATAATTATGTAAAACGAATGACTTGTTAATTTAAATATACTTTCTATATACAAATTTCTATTTTATATATTTACTACCTATGTATGCATATATAAGAAATACATGATTGTATAATATATAAAATTAACTCTGACCTAGAAATATTGGAGAATGTGATAACTATGTTAGAAATGGAGATTGTTTAGGTTGAAATTGTGATAGTCTTCATGGCTGATGGAGGTGAAAGATTCAAGCACAGGGATGTGTGTTATCATTGTAGATCTTTTGTTGGGTTATCTAGTGGTTTCAATGGTTTTATTTGAAAATCTTGGGTGTCTGATAAGGGGGTAGACAACCTGAGATAATAATGTAGCCGCGGTATAAATAAGGAGGTAGACAACCTGAGAGAATAGTGTAACGGCGTATAAATAGGTGTATATTGAACACAAGCAAATTGTCTAACCCTAAACCTAACCCATAACCATAGGCCCAATTCAATATGGAGAGCCAATTTTTTTTTATTACATCTAGAGTCATATTGGGCTTTGAGACATTTCAACCTAATAAGATTGAAACTAAGTACTAGTAAATTCTGTTATAAACTAAAATAGATAAGATAAAGATATAAAGAATATTGTTCTTGCATTCCAATAATTCTCTAGTTCTATTACAATGAAACAAATCCTATATTTATTAGAAAAAAGTGACTCTTCACCTACCGTATTTACAAGAAATTAGTAGGAAACTTTTGGCCTTTGGACATCCACATAATGATATAATTTATTCATAACACTCCCCCTTGGATGTCCATCCATTAGGAAATATGTCTCGTTAAAACCTTGCCAAGAAAACCCTGTGGGATAAAAACTTGGTCAAAGGGAAAAGAGTACATGTAGATGGAACTAATAATATTGAAACACTGTCACGTTAAAACTTTGCCAAGAAAACCCATTAGGACAAAATTTTGATGAAGGGAAAAGAGTACAGTCTTGTTTACGCTCCCCCTGATGTTGGCAAGAGATCTCTGAGTTGTCGTATTTCAATATTTTGGACCTACTTCTTCAATATTGTGGTTAACAATGATTTCATCAGGAAAATCTAAAAATTTGTGTGTGATTGTATCTGTAGAGTGTCAATATCCACATTCTTCTTTAGCTCGTGTGTGTAGGAGACTTTGGTGAAATATGCTTTGTTTTGTCTTCTTTGATGTAGCCATTCTAATTATGTGTGGTACAAGAAATAGTATCCTCATAGAATACCATCGGTATATCTTTGTTGAAGATAAACAAGATTTATTTTTGGTATGTTGAATAATCCACTTAAATATGAATTTCATACCACACCTCCTTGGATATTCACTGAAAGATATGCCTCATTAAAACCTTATCAAGAAAAACCATAGGGACAAAACTTGATGAAGGAAAAAGAGTACACTAATACTTGGGGGTTATGACACATATTCAGTTTGTCTTGTTAAAACCTTTACAGGAAAACCCAATGGGAAAAAACTTGGTAAAGGAAAAAATGCAGAATTCAATATATTCTCCCCTTATTACGACATAACATATTTCTAAATATATTAGATACTTGCGGACTTGTACCTGATGTCGTCGTGAATGAAACGTTAATTAGTAAATATTCTGGATTTTTAAATAAGGGTATTTAGTGATAGTAATATCATTTTCTTGATCAAATAAAAGAGTTTATACTTCCTTCGACAATGAATTTTTGCATGTCTCGTTAAAACCTTACTAGGAAAACCCAGTGGGAAAAAACCTAGTGAAAGATAAAGAGTACATACGCAAATACTACATCCTTTTCATTATGACAACAATTATCGAGTATCCTTTCATAATTCATACACTTTTCTCTTGTGATTTAAATAAATTACGTTCTTCGAGAACTTTTATACTCAAGGAACTTTTATATTTCAGGAACTTCTCAGTCTTCGATAATTTCATATTTAAACGCTCTAAGTACTTCAAATACCAACCGTGCTTCAGGCACTTGTTGTGCTTTTAAACACCTTTCTTGTTAGGGCACATGTCATGTTCTAGTACCTATTTTGTTTATAAAAAACTTTAATATACATCTAATAATCACTACAATGTATCAATAACATAAGAATGAGGACGTCTCCCCATAGTTAAATCTAGGTTTCTGTCGGAACCTTCGTGATACAAGTAGTGTTTTTTTTTAATTTCAATATTTACTATTACACTTTCTATTTCGTCGACATATTTCACCAACTTTTTTTAGGATCCTTATTATTTATTTCAAGAGCTATATTAAATGAAAATATATTAATCTCATAAACTATTCTAACAGTTTTAAAGATTTTCAGTAAACTAATAATTTACATAAATTTTCTCGTATTTAGGTACCTAGGTCCTTTCACGACCATTAATTTAATTAAGAGAAATGCATGTGTCAACATTAGTTGGCTTAATAATTCCTGTCGTTTCACGTGGAGTACACATTTCACAATTTTTACCATTTAATCATTTACTCATGAGATTTTCTTCTTTGGGGCATGGTATTCTTTGAACCGACGGGTTTACCACGCTTCATGCGTTGGTTTGATACATTCGCAGGAATATTTGTTATGTGTCTAATATGGGACACTAACCTATGTTGGAGCGTTTACAACATATTTTGGTATTTCAAAATATTCTATTTGTGAATGTATTAGGTATATTATTTGTAATACTTTGCACATAGATATTCCTTTTAACATCAAGTTCCTATTCTTTAGTTTGTGGATATAAATTATATAATAAATTGTATTCCACCATGCGTCACACAACTTCAGATTGACTTATCTCCCCCACCCTAATAAGGGGTAGTCACTTGGTAAAATTAATCTTTTGGTTCATTTATGTACAGACCAAGTAAATAATCTATTAGTCGACATATCATTACTATCATTAGGTGATCAAATCATCCATTTAACAATACAAAGTTCTTTCGATTATGACGTCTATTTATTTGCACAATGAGTGTTTCAACTACTTGAATCTGTATACATATAACCCCAAAGAAATAGCATGTTTCATTTTCATACACACTTCTGGTGAGACTAATAGTAAATAATGCAAAGATATACATTGTTACGGACACTTGTGGTTTATACAAAATACTAATTTAGGAAAATATCCTTTAAAATTTAGTAAATATATTTGGGATTTACTTAAAATACAATTCGCTAATTATGTCAATTTTGTACCACAAGGTAACATAACTTTTGGGCATCCAAAAACTCTTAATTAGATCGACTAAGTTTCTTAGTATTCTACTGGTACGCAGACACTATATATTTCCACTTTATCGATAATATTCATGGTTATCATTTCATGATGGCTTATCGACCTTTTACTTTCAGTATATTCCTTATTTAATCCACTTCTGGTGGTAAGGATTTTTTTTCTTCTTACCTTAACATCGTCAGGAGTTTGGGTCACCAAGATATCAATTCCAGACACATTTAAAAACATTGCATTTTCTTCTAGAAAAGCACTTCCATTCACTTCAAAGTATGGTTTTTAGCTAGGAAAAAACAGTATTTAAGTCACTCAATTATTTCCATTACCTGGTCAATGTTATATAAGCTGGAAATGATGTATTTGCTTCTAAGAATGTGATCATATTATCTTTAGGGAATAATTTCTAGTCAAGGAATACGACACTAACCTACTTGTTTTGTCATCCGTACGTCTATTTATTTAGATTATGAAAACGGTTACATTCACTTCAAATAATACAAATCCATTCACTTCGAGGAATGAAACGTTATAGTCAACAAGAGAATATAATGTTAAACGTTAATATTGGGATAAAACTCTAATTACGATATTACTACTTCAGGAGTATTTTCATGACATGAAATGTGTAAAAGGTCTTAACATTTCTTCTTTTTTACAAATTACTTCTAACTACAATAATATCTATTTCAGTAGAATAATTATGTAACCTTGAAGTTTGGAAGTATAGCAAAGATATTCCATTTTTCCTTTGTATTCTCATGATTTAATTGGACTTCTCTTTTTTTTGCTTTGCTTTGCTTCTAATCTTTTTCTTTCATGGTAAATCTTGTTCACCACCTCATTAGTAAAAACAATCATATATGTCTACATAAAAATCATATATACTTTACAAAAACATACCAGCAAAGCAAACTCTGAAAAACTATCATGATTTTCAACTCAAGTGGAGTTATGATCACCACCACGCTGATTCCAATACACATTAGAAGACCTAGCATTTTCTTCAGGAAATACAGTTTTATTCACTATAATGAATAATTTTAGCCAGAGGATACAATATTTAATCATATTTAACCCTACCAGTTTGTTTACATATCCATTTTCAAAGAGATTGAATAATTTAACAATCGTTACAAGGAATGCAATTCCATCCACTACACGGAATGGTTTTGAGCAAGAGAATGTCATTTTATTTTATCAAATTTTGTCACCACAATGTTTATTTTGATACGCATGCGAAAGTTATTGCATTCGTTTAGGGAATGTAATTCTAATCACTTCAAGGAATAGTATTATGTATGTAAATGGAACACAAATTATGATTATATCAATAATTCATTACTTTGCTTGCTTACGAGGTAAACAATATCATAGTATTTTGTAAAACCTTTATTCACGTTAAAGCTACTTTAGGAGTATATGCGTGATTTAATACAAGGAGACGTATATTTTTTCCACCCGGTAATATTACATTTTCTCGTTTGAAATCTTTACATAATTTAATAGTACCTGAAACTGTACTAACATTTATTTTTGTCCAATAGACTAAAAAATTACTAGATTGTCCAAATGGTAAGACTATAAATATTTACAAGGGAGGGTGTAGGTTAGAACCCTTTATCATGCAAACTTTGCACTTCATAAAATTATTTAGTTCAACTTATCTCCCCAAAATTTTCTGTCATTTTCATGAATAAAATTATTTTGTTAACGACTTCCGATTCATAATATTGCTTCATGAATTATATATATGAACAAATCTCTGGTCCATGAAAAGTATCTCTATTAATGTGTAATCAATGAACTCCGGGTTCATAAAACTTGGAATAATTTCATTATCAAGTCTCTTAAAAGATAGTCTACATTCCTTTTACTTAGAAAAAATATATCATTCTTAAATATTCATGAAACCCATATAATTTATTAATCATAATCTTATCTTTGCTTCAGACCTACTTTTTTTTTCAATTCTCGATCCATTAAATAGACTTCTTGTCTATTAAGATTTGTTATAACTTTCATGTCAAAAATAAATTTATGCTTCAGGCATAAATATTTTCATTTAAGATTTGGACCTAAATAGTGATATTACGCTTCAGGCATTTTTTTTGTCTTTAGTCATTGGGCCTATAACAATTTAGGCTTCAGGCCAATAGGATTAATTTTATACTTCTGGGATATGAGATTTTATTTTTAAGCTTCGAGCCTATAAAATTTGTTTTATGCTTCTAGCATATAAAGTTTGTTGTAACCTTTTTTTGAAAGAAATAATTTCGTTTCGGACATATGATTTCATTGCACCATTCATGGAAGTCTAGTTTATTTTTGGATTTATATTTTTAATGATTTTTCAATATTAAGGAAATTCTTGAAAAATAGTCATTTAATTTTATATTAGCAATTACACTTTATTCCTTAATTCTTTTGTATTTTTTTTTAAACAAAAATTGATGTAGGCTTCTATCCTTTAAAATTTGATCTAGGCTTTAAGCCTTTAAATAATTTTCTCTTATACTTCATGTATATAGATTCTATTCAAGGCTT
Source organism: Nemophila menziesii (assembly GCA_029959085.1). Taxonomy (NCBI): domain Eukaryota; kingdom Viridiplantae; phylum Streptophyta; class Magnoliopsida; order Boraginales; family Hydrophyllaceae; genus Nemophila; species Nemophila menziesii. The sequence continues at coordinate 5,078,323 of JARWIR010000046.1, read as the reverse complement.
CAAGCCTATGAGATTTATTTTATTTTTCTGGCATACAAAAATTGTGATAGGTTTTCGGCCTATAAATTTTGTTATATACTTTTGGCATATAAATTCTTTGTTAGCTCTGGGCCTATTAAATTTGGTATACTCTCCCGATAAATATAAATTTCTACGTAGGCTTCGGGCCTATAAATTGTAGAATATGAATAATATATAACAAAACGTAGAATTGTAGAGTATATTCTTCAAATATTACCAATAGTAAACAAAACAAATATATAGCCAAGCGCTTATATGCGAATACTCTACTATTTAAGGTCTCAAGTTCGAATCCTTCATGTTACTCAAGGTTTTACCGATTTTATTTTTATTTCGGGATTAAAAATAAATCTACATATAGTATCATCTATATTAATCGAAATTGAGACTTCTTAGTCTACAACATTAATTTAGTTTCAGGCTTTCAAATCGAAATTGAGACTTCGAGTCTACAACATTAATCTTAGCTTCAGACTTTTGAATTTTATCAAGGGTTCGAGCCCTTTAAAATTTTATATTAGCTTCAAATCTTCTAAAAATACATATAGGCTTCAGGCCTTAAAAAATTACATAGAGGCTTCCGGCCATAAAAACACATAAGCTCCTAAAAAAGCATATATACTAAATTCACCACAATGAGAATAAAATTAATATTACAAATGATTAATAAAAAATTAGACATAAAATTAAATCTACCAATTCGTGATTCAAACACAGGCAATCTGCTTTGCTGGCAAATGATATTACCTTCTAGGCTATCCCATTACGATTTGGAGAAAGAGACTTATTCGTGTTGATAACGTGTTATAAACTAAAAGAGAAAAGAATACTGTTCTTGTATTCCAATAATTCTCTAGTTATATTACAATGAAACAAATCTTATATTTATAGGAAATAAGTGAGTCTTCAGCTGCCCTATTTACAAGAAATTAGTAGGAAACTTTTGGCCTTTGGACATCTACATAATGATATAATTTATTTATAACAAATTCAAATTTTTAAAATTTCTGAAATTATCTCACAACCTTATCGAGTCATATCTTCATCATTTCCATTAACCTCATGTTTCATTACCTCAAACTACATACTCATATCTTCTCTTATCCCATCTCTCTCGACTAACACGACCTAGCTTTCTGAATCTGATCAAATCATATATATACAATCTATTACTCTAAGTCATCATTATTATATGATGAATCAATGCTTATGTCACTACCTATACTCATATAGTTTGGTTTTTACAGATATAAAATTTGGTTTCTAAAGTAGGTACTTTTCATCTAATAGTACTAGGAATCATGGAATCAATTGTTTAATACTGTAAATCCAATGATTATAGTCTCCGTTTGTGAAGAGTACTTGTCGTCTCCCAATGTGTAAAAGGACCTACCAAAGCAAAGAAGAAAAATACTAGCAGAACAAAAAGCTAATAAATCATTAACTCCACATGTGGTAACACCCTAAAAAGAGAAACGTAGCTTCTTTGAACAAATAAATAAAAAACAAACCATCAACTCAAGGAACACAAAAACCATATGTGAGACAAAAACGAGCGACATGATCCCCACACCACAACTACCAAGCATTTGTTGTAATATGGTGTAAGAAGATAATATAAACAAACCATGCACACAATGAAACACGTTCATATCTTTCAAGTTTCATCAAATGGTAGAGTAAATTTATAATTTCCAAATTAAAGTTTAAAATCATAATTATTTACCTAAGATTAATAGACGAAGAATAAAGGAAAACCACATTCAATAAGTAAGTCATCATAGTCGATTAAATAAATATAAACATTACAAAAGTAACTTTAATTATATTATACTTTGTTCTTATATTGATAGAAACTCCAAGTACCGAAATGACATGACCAACAATCTTATACTTGTCTTTGATGATGACTATAAACTCATAGTTGCGTATAAAAAAATTATATGCACCCACCTTTGATTCGTTCTTCAACTTCTTCTTACTCTTGCGCTTACAGCCTGTTTCAATGAAATATATGACCTCGTTCTTGGAGCTTTGCCTGTATTCATATGGAAGCTTTTTTCAGCGACTTGAATCATGTTTTTTGGCCTACTTAATCTGCCGCCTTTGCTTCTTGGATATGATGCCAAGACATTTGATTTCTTACCTTCCTTCCACGTCCACCATTTCTTTCTTTTCAAGTTTTGGGTTCTATAAATGAATCCGTAAACCATATTAGCTCATTTCAGAAGAATTATTTGCCAAGGTAAAATAATAAATAATAATTAAATAGGCCTTATAAATAATTGTATCAAAAAAATTGAATCTTTACTCTAATCTAGATGAAGCAATGCAAAAATTTTGTTTTTGTTTGTCTTTTTTTTTCTGGACAACAACATACCTAAAAATAAGAGATAATGACACTAGGGGTCTTGACCACACCCCCCTCTTCGAGTTAGCACCCCCACCAAGAGTCTCTTCTTACTAAAGACCTCATGAACTTTTTAACACATGAACCCCAAAACCCCAATTATTAGACTACCCCTTTTTTGTTTTTTCTATACCTATATATACTAATTGCTATTTCTAATTTCATTTACTCACCTCACTGCTTCTCTCTCCACTCTCCTCTCTCCTCTCTCCTCTCTCCTCTCTCCTCTCAACCACCACCGACACCACCTAAATGGCCACCACCACCGCCTAAATGGCCACCACCACCACCGCCGAGCACTTCTGCTGCTGCTTGAAGATCCGGCGAGATCTCCTTCACCAAAGCACTCCACTAATCTCGCCGGTTTTACATTAATACATCGGAAAACCGCCTCCATGCTTGAGAGGATAGCTCGCCGCCATGCTTCCTCCGTCGAGCTCGATGGAGGTGTTGCTGGTTCGAGCTCGCCGCCATGCTTCCTCGTTCGAGCTCGCCATTACAGATCTGTGAAGAGAGCTCCATTCGCGCAGCCATGGATGCTCTGAAGAAGATGAAACTGCTGCCGCCGATTTCTGCTGCCTAGGGTTCCGCCATGGCTGCTAGGGTTCGGAATCTGTTCGAAGCTTCACCACCGTAGCTTGCTGCATCTTCAGTTGCCGGAAAATGAGAGACCACCGGAGCTCTAGCCTGCGTCTCTGCTTGCTGCATCTTCAGTTGCAGGAAAACGAGAGACCACCGGAGCTCTAGCCTGCGTCTCTTCATATCACTGTAGAAATGTTGAGGGAGGAGCTCGGTGGTGGTGCAGTCGCTGCTTAGTGCTTCGCCGGTTTTTTTTTTTTTGTTTTTTCTCGCGTACTGTAGCTTAGATTAGTTTATTATTTTATTTTATTTTCAGATCTGGTTTGACCAGATCTGGTCAACTTGTAATTAGATTAGTTTTTTTTTATCTATTGTAAATGGTTTTTAATTTTGAATAGAAATGTTTATTAAAGGATACACATGATTTTTATAGAGTATTTATGTAATTTCAAAGAGTACTCTCTCTTCTTCATAGAGTACTCTGTATTTTTAATAGAGTACTCCGACTTTTTTTATAGAGTATTCGTTTAAATTGTTAGAGTATTCTTTTAATTCTCGGAGTACTCTCTAATTTTCATAGAGTATCGGAAAAAACTGAGAGTACTCTCCCTTTCTCTTAGAGTACTCTCAGTTTTTCCCGATACTCTATGTTTTTTCCGTTGACTGGTGGCCGGAGGTCCGTGGTCGGAGATCGGTGGTCGGAGATCGGTGGTCGGTGGTCGGTGGCCGGAGGTCGGAGATGGGTGGTAGGTGGGTAGGTGGTAGGTGGGTAGTGATAGAGGAGAGTGAAACAGTGACATCATACTATTTTGTCTTTTAGTGTTAGTAAGGGTAGGAAAGACTATTGTCAAAAATGAGGTCCCTAAGAATAACAACTTTCAAAACACTACTCTATAGAGAAAAAATAGTGCTCCTAAGACCCTATAGATAATTCACCCTAAAAATAAAGACATATGCTACTGAGTCCAAAGATATGTATCATCCCAGACTAGAGAATAAAATAATATTAAACATATTTAAAGAAAGTTCAGATGACTAAAATAAGTAAATATTTCATGTCTTTGATTAATCATCCTGCAATTGTTGAAGGAAAATCCCAATAATTTAAAAGAAATAACAAACTCTAATAGATATGCATGCCAAGAAGCTGACCCTTTATGCACTTAGAAACATAACAAACTAATTTTAATTTGATAATTATAGTTAACTTGTAATAAAGAACTAACTATGTTTTTTTAAGTCACACATATAAAAGACAAATTAATTACCTTGTGGCCTTTTAGACTGAAAAATGTTTGGTTGACTGAAATGACATGACCAATGATCTATTATTTTACCTGTGTACAAAATATAATAAAATTTAATATTGTTGAGGTTTTCTTACTTTAACATCTAATTTATTCCACCTAAATAATTTTAAATCAATATTTTTCATATATTTCTTATCAATAATTATGTAAAACGAATGTCTTGTTAATTTAATTTTACTCTCTATATACAAATTTCTATTTTATATATTTACTACCTATGTATGCATATATAAGAAATACATGATTGTATAACATATAAAATTAACTCTGACCCTAAATTGGTTAGAAATATTGGAGAAGGTGATAACTATCATTGATGAAGTAAGAGTTACTAATTTATCTTTTAGTAAAACGATTGAGATGATTAAATCCATCTATTCTTATCAACTTAAATTCAGTCTAAACTCTTAAAAACTATATTTATTAATATATAAACAAAATATTAGAAAATTAATGGACAAGTAACAAAATTTCTATTTTCTTTGTCCCGTTGATATATGCTACTAAAAAATCAATTGAATATTGTAAGATACTAAGAGTTCCCAGAGAAATAAAAAGTGAACAGAGAATATCAACCTTGAGATTTGACTATGATAGAAATGGAGATTGTTTAGGTTGAAATTGTGATAGTCTTCATGGCTGATGGAGGTGAAAGATTCAAGCACAGGGATGTGCGTTATCATTGTAGATCTTTTGTTGGGTTATCTAGTGGTTTCAATGGTTTTATTGGAAAATCTTGAGTGTCTGATAAGGGGGTAGACAACCTGAGAGAATAATGTAGCCGCGGTATAAATAAGGAGGTAGACAACCTGAGAGAATAGTGTAGCGGCTTATAAATAGGTGTATATTGAACACAAGCAAATTGTCTAACCCTAAACCTAACCCATAACCATAGGCCCAATTCAAATATGGAGAGCCAGTTTTTTTATTACATCTAGAGTCATATTGGGCTTTGAGACATTTCAACCTAATAAGATTGAAACTAAGTACTAGTAAATTCTGTTATAAACTAAAAGAGATAAGATAAAGATATAAAGAATATTGTTCTTGCATTCCAATGATTCTCTAGTTCTATTACAATTAAACAAATCCTATATTTATTGGAAATAAGTGACTCTTTCACCTACTCTATTTACAAGAAATTAGTAGGAAACTTTTGGCCTTTGGACATCCACATAATGATATAATTTATTCATAACACTCCCCCTTGGATGTCCATCCATTAGGAAATATGTCTCGTTAAAACCTTGCCAAGAAAACCCTGTGGGATAAAAACTTGGTCGAATCGAAAAGAGTAGATGTAGATGGAACTAATAATATTGAAACACTGTCACGTTAAAACCTTGCCAAGACAACCCATTAGGACAAAATTTTGATGAAGGGAAAAGAGTACAGTCTTGTTTACGCTCCCCCTGATGTTGGCAAGAGATCTCTGAGTTGTCGTATTTCAATATTTTGGACCTACTTCTTCGATATTGTGGTTGACAATGATTTCATCAGGAAAATCTACAAAATTTGTGTGTGATTGTATCTGTAGAGTGTCAATATCCACATTCTTCTGTAACTCGTGTGTGTAGGAGACTTTGGTGAAATTTGTTTTGTTTTGTCTTCTTTGATGTAGCCATTCTAGTTATGTGTGGTACAAGAAATAGTATCCTTATACAATATCATCGGTATATCTTTGTTGAAGATAAAGAACATTTATTTTTGGTATGTTGAATAATCCACTTAAATATGTATTTCATACCACTCCTCCTTGGATATTCACTGAAAGATATGCCTCATTAAAACCTTATCAAGAAAAACCATAGGGACAAAACTTGATGAAGGAAAAAGAGTACACTAATACTTGGGGGTTATGACACGTATTCAGTTTGTCTTGTTAAAACCTTTACAGGAAAACCCAATAAGAAAAAACTTGGTAACGGAAAAAATGCAGAATTCAATATATTCTTCCTTTATTACGACATAACATATTTCTAAATATATTAGATACTTGCGGACTTGTACCTGATGTCGTCGTGAATGAAACTTTAATTAGTAAATTTTCTGGATTTTTACATAAGGGTATTTAGTGATAGTAATATCATTTTCTTGATCAAATAAAAGAGTTTATATTTCCTCCGACAATGAATATTTGCATGTCTCGTTAAAACCTTAATAGGAAAAACCCAGTGGGAAAAAACCATAGTGAAAGAAAAAGAGTACAATACGCAAATACCACATCCTTTTCATTATGACAACAATTATCGAGTATCCTTTCATAATTCATACACTTTTCTCTTGTGATTTAAATAAATTACGTTCTTCGAGAACTTTTATACTCCAGGAACTTTTATATTTCAGGAACTTCTCAGTCTTCGATAATTTCATATTAAACGCTCTAAGTACTTCAAGTACCTACCGTGCTTCAGGCACTTGTTGTGCTTTTAAACACCTTTCTTGTTTGGGCACATGTCATGCTTCTAGTACCTATTTTGTTTATCAAAAACTTTAATATACATCTAATAATCACTACAATGTATCAATAACATAAGAATGAGGACGTCTCCCCATAGTTAAATCTAGGTTTTTGTAGGAACCTTCGTGATACAAGTATTGTTTTTTTTAATTTCAAAATTCACTATTACACTTTCTATTGTCGTCGACATATTTCACCACTTTTTGGTTAGGATCCTTATTATTTATTTCAAGCGCTATATTAAATGAAAATATATTAATCTCATAAACTATTCTAACAGTTTTAAAGATTTTCAGTAAACTAATAATTTACATAAATTTTCTCGTATTTAGGTACCTAGGTCCTTTCACGACCATTAATTTAATTAAGAGAAATGCATGTGTCAACATTAGTTGGCTTAATAATTCCTGTCGTATCACGTGGAGTACACATTCCACAATTTTTACCATTTAATCATTTACTCATGAGATTTTCTTCTTTGGGGCATGGTATTCTTTGAACCGACGGGTTTACCACGCTTCATGCGTTGGTTTGATACATTCGCTGGAATATTTGTTATGTGTCTAATATGTGACACTAACCTATGTTGGAGCGTTTACAACATATTTTGGGATTTCAAAATATTCTACTTGTGAATGTATTAGGTATATTATTTGTAATACTTTGCACATAGATATTCCTTTTAACATCAAGTTCCTATTCTTTAGTTTGTGGATATAAATTATATAATAAATTGTATTCCACCATGCGTCACACAACTTCAGATTGACTTATCTCCCCCACCCTAATAAGGGGGTAGTCACTTGGTAAAATTAATCTTTTGGTTCTTTTATGTACAGACCAAGTAAATAATCTATTAGTCGACATATCATTACTATCATTAGGTGATCAAATCAGCCATTCAACAATACAAAGTTCTTTCGATTATGACATCTTTTCTTTTGCACAATGAGTGTTTCAACTACTTGAATCTGTATACATATAACCCCAAAGAAATAGCATGTTTCATTTTCATACACACTTCTGGTGAGACTAATAGTAAATAATGCAAAGATATACATTGTTACGGACACTTGTGGTTTATACAAAATACTAATTTTGGAAAATATCCTTTAAAATTTATTAAATATATTTGGGATTTACTTAAAATACAATTTGCTAATTATGTCAATTTTGTACCACAAGGTAACATAACTTTTGGGCATCCAAAAATTATTAATTACATCGACTAAATTTCTTAGTATTCTACTGGTACGCAGACACTATATATTTCCACTTTATCGATAATATTCATGGTTATCATTTCATGATGGCTTATCGACCTTTTACTTTCAGTATATTCCTTATTTAATCCACTTCTGGTGGTAAGGATTTTTTTTCTTCTTACCTTAACATCGTCAGGAGTTTGGGTCACCAAGATGTCAATTCCAGACACATTTAAAAACATTGCATTTTCTTCTAGAAAAGCACTTCCATTCACTTCAAAGTATGGTTTTTAGCTAGGAAAAAACAGTATTTAAGTCACTCAATTATTTCCATTACCTGGTCAATGTTATATAAGCTGGAAATGATGTATTTGCTTCAAAGAATGTGATCATATTATCTTTAGGGAATAATTTCTAGTCAAGGAATACGACACTAACCTACTTGTTTTGTCATCCATACGTCTATTTATTTAGATTATGAAAACGGTTACAATCACTTCAAATAATACAACTCCATTCACTTCGAGGAATGAAACGTTATAGTCTACAAGAGAATATAATGTTAAACGTTAATATTGGGATAAAACTCTAATTACGATATTACTACTTCAGGAGTATTTTCATGACATGAGATGTGTAAAAGGTCTTAACATTTCTTTTTTTTTAAATTACTTCTAACTAAAATAATATCTATATATGTAGAATAATTGTGTAACCTTGAAGTTTGGAAGTATAGCAAAGATATTCCATTTTTCCTTTGTATTCTCATGATTTAATTGGACTTCTCTTTTTTTGCTTTGCTTTGCTTATAATCTTTTTTTTTCACGGTAAATCTTGTTCATCACCTCATTAGTAAAAACAATCATATATGTCTACATAAAAATCATATATACTTTACAAAAACATACCAGCAAAGCAAACTCTAAAAAACTATCATGATTTTCAACTCAGGTGGAGTTATGATCACCACCACGCTGATTCCAATACACATTAGAAGACCTAGCATTTTCTTCAGGAAATACAGTTTTATTCACTATAATGAATAATTTTAGCCAGAGAATACAATATTTAATCATATTTAACCCTACCAGTTTGTTTACATATCCATTTTCAAAGGGATTGAAGAATTTAACAATCGTTACAAGGAATGCAATTCCATCCACTACATGGAATGGTTTTGAGTAAGAGAATTTCATTTTATTTTATCAAATTTTGTCACCACAATGTTTATTTTGATATGCATGTGAAAGTTATTGCATTCGTTTAGGGAATGTAATTCTAATCACTTTAAGAAATAGTATTATGTATGTAAATGGAACACAAATTATGATTATATTAATAATTCATTACTTTGCTTGCTTACAAGACAAACAATATCATAGTATTTTGTAAAACCTTTATTCACGTTAAAGCTACTTTAGGAGTATATGCGTGATTTGATACAAGGAGACGTATATTTTTTCTACCCGGTAATATTACATTTTCCCGTTTGAAATCTCTACATAATTTAATAGTACCTGAAACTGTACTAACATTTCTTTTTGTCCAATAGACTAACAAATTACTAGATTGTCCAAATGGTAAGACTATAAACATTTACAAGGGAGGGTGTAGGTTAGAATCCTTTATCATGCAAACTTTGCACTTCATAAAATTATTTAGTTCAACTTATTTCCCCATAATTTTATGTCAATTTCATGAATAAAATCATTTTGTTAACGACTTCCGATTCATAATATTGCTTCAAAAATTTATATATATGAACAAATCTCTGGTCCATGAAAAGTATCTCTATTAATGTGTAATCAATGAACTCCGGATACATAAAACTTGGAATAATTTCATTATCAAGTCTCTTAAAAGATAATCTACATTCCTTTTACTTAGAAAAAATATACCATTCTTAAATATTCATGAAACCCATATAAGTTATTCATCATAATCTTATCTTTGCTTCAGACCTACTTTTTTTTTTTAATTCTCGATCCATTAAATAGACTTCTTGTCTATTAAGATTTGTTATAACTTTCATGTCAAAAATACTTAATTTATGCTTCAGGCATAAATATTTTCATTTAAGATTTGGACCTAAATAGTGATATTAAGCTTCAGGCATTTTTTTTGTCTTTAGTCATTGGGCCTATAAAAATTTAGGCTTCAGGCCAATAGGATTAATTTTATACTTCTGGGATATGAGATTTTATTTTTAGGCTTCGAGCCTATAAAATTTGTTTTATGCTTCTAGCATATAAAGTTTGTTGTAACCTTTTTTTGAAAGAAATAATTTCGTTTCGGACATATGATTTCATTGCACCATTCATGGAAGACTAGTTTATTTTTGGATTTATTTCTTTAATTATTTTTCAATATTAAGGAAATTCTTGAAAAATAGACATTTAAATTTATATTAGCAATTACACTTTATTCCTTAATTCTTTTGTATTTTTTTTTAAACAAAAATTGATGTAGGCTTCTATCCTTTAAAATTTGATCTAGGCTTTAAGCCTTTAAATAATTTTCTCTTATACTTCATGTATATAGATTCTATTCAAGGCTTCAAGCCTATGAGATTTATTTTATTTTTCTGGCATACAAAAATTATGATAGGTTTTCGGCCTATAAATTTTGTTATATACTTTTGGCATATAAATTGTTTGTTAGCTCCAGGCCTATTAAATTTGGTATACTCTCCCGATAAATATAAATTTCTACGAAGGCTTCGGGCCTATAAATTGTAGAATATGAATAATATATAACAAAACGTAGAATTGTAGAGTATATTCTTCAAATATTACCAATATCAAACAAAACAAATATATAGCCAAGCTGTTATATGCGAAGACTCTACTATTAAAGGTCTCAAGTTTGAATCCTTTCCAATAATTCTTATTTACAAGAAATTAGTAGGAAACTTTTGGCCTTTGGACATCCACATAATGATATAATTTATTTATAACAAATTCAAATTTTTAAAATTTCTGAAATTATCTCACAACCTTATCGAGTCATATCTGCATCCTTTCCATTAACCTCATGTTTCATTACCTCAAACTACATACTCATATCTTCTCTTATCCCATCTCTCTCGACTAACAAAACCTAGCTTTCTGAATATGATCAAATCATATATATACAATCTATTACTCTAAGTCATCATTATTATATGATGAATCAATGCTTATGTCACTACCTATACTCATATAGTTTGGTTTTTACAGATATCAAATTTGGTTTCTAAAGTAGGTACTTTTCATCTAATGGTACCAGGAATCATGGAATCAATTGTTTAATACTGTAAATCCAATTATTATAGTCTCCGTTTGTGAAGAGTACTTGTCGTCTCCCAATGTGTAAAAGGACCTACCAAAGCAAAGAAGAAAAATACTAGCAGAACAAAGAGCTAATAAATCATTAACTCCACATGTGGTAACACCCTAAAAAGAGAAACGTAGCTTCTTTGAACAAATAAATAAAAAACAAACCATCAACTCAAGGAACACAAAAACCATATGTGAGACAAAAACGAGTGACATGATCCCCACACCACAACTACCAAGCATTTGTTGTAATATGGTGTAACAAGATAATATAAACAAACCATGCACACAATGAAACACGTTCATATCTTTCAAGTTTCATCAAATGGTAGAGTAAATTTATAATTTCCAAATTAAAGTTTAAAATCATAATTATTTACCTAAGATTAATAGACGAAGAATAAAGGAAAACCACATTCAATAAGTAAGTCATCATAGTCGATTAAATAAATATAAACATTAAAAAAGTAACTTTAATTATATTATACTTTGTTCTTATATTGGTAGAAACTCCAAGTACCGAAATGACATGACCAACAATCATATACTTGGCTTTGATGATGACTGTAAACTCCTAGTTGCGTATAAAAAAATTATATGCACCCACCTTTGATTCGTTCTTCAACTTCTTCTTACTCTTGCGCTTACAGCCTGTTTCAATGAAATATATGACCTCGTTCTTGGAGCTTTGCCTGTATTCATATGGAAGCTTTTTTCAGCGACTTGAATCATGGTTTTTGGCCTACTTAATTTGCCGCCTTTGCTTCTTGGATATTATGCCAAGACATTTGATTTCTTACCTTCCTTCCACGTCCACCATTTCTTTCTTTTCAAGTTTTGGGTTCTATGAATGAATCCGTAAACCATATTAGCTCATTTCAGAAGAATTATTTGCCAAGGTAAAATAATAAATAATAATTAAATAGGCCTTATAAATAATTGTATCAAAAATATTGAATCTTTACTCTAATCTAGATGAAGCAATGCAAAATTTTTGTTTTTGTTTGTCTTTTTTTTTTCTGGACAACAACATACCTAAAAATAAAGACATATGCTATTGAGTCTAAAGATAAGTATCATCCCAGACTAGAGAGTAAAATAATATTAAACGTATTTAAAGAAAGTTCAGATGACTAAAATAAGTAAATATTTTATGTCTTTGATTAATCATCCTGCAATTGTTGAAGGAAAAACCCAATAATTTAAAAGAAATAACAAACTCTAATAGATATGCATGCCAAGAAGCTGACCCTTTATGCACTTAGAAATATAACAAACTAATTTTAATTTGATAATTATAGTTAACTTGTAATAAAGAACTAACTATGTTTTTTTAAGTCACACATATAAAAGAGAAATTAATTACCTTGTGGCCTTTTAGACTGAAAAAATGTTTGGTTGACTGAAATGACATGACCAACGATCTATTCTTTTACCTGTGTACAAAATATAATAAAATTTAATACTTTAACATCTAATTTATTCCACCTAAATAATTTTAAATCAATATTTTTCATATATTTTTTATCAATAATTATGTAAAACGAATGTCTTGTTAATTTAAATATACTCTCTATATACAAATTTCTATTTTATATATTTACTACCTATGTATGCATATATAAGAAATACATGATTGTATAACATATAAAATTAACTCTGACCTTAAATTGGTTAGAAATATTGGAGAAGGTGATAACTATCATTGATGAAGTAAGAGTTACTAATTTATCTTTTAGTAAAACGATTGAGATGATTAAATCCATCTATTCTTATCAACTTAAATTCAGTCTAAACTCTTAAAAACTATATTTATTTATATATAAACAAAATATTAGAAAATTAATTGACAAGTAACAAAATTTCTATTTTCTTTGTCCCGTTGATATATGCTACTAAAAAATCAATTGAATATTTTAAGATACTAAGAGTTCCCAGAGAAATAAAAAGTGAACAGAGAATATCAACCTTGAGATTTGACTATGATAGAAATGGAGATTGTTTAGGTTGAAATTGTGATAGTCTTCATGGCTGATGGAGGTGAAAGATTCAAGCACAGGGATGTGTGTTATCATTGTAGATCTTTTGTTGGGTTATCTAGTGGTTTCAATGGTTTTATTGGAAAATCTTGGGTGTCTGATAAGGGGGTAGACAACCTGAGAGAATAATGTAGCCGCCGTATAAATAAGGAGGTAAACAACCTGAGAGAATAGTGTAGCGGCGTATAAATAGGTGTATATTGAACACAAGCAAATTGTCTAACCCTAAACCTAACCCATAACCATAGGCCCAATTCAAATATGGAGACCCAATTTTTTTATTACATCTAGAGTCATATTGGGCTTTGAGACATTTCAACCTATAAATTCTGTTATAAACTAAAATAGATAAGATAAAGATATAAAGAATATTGTTCTTGCATTCCAATAATTCTCTAGTTCTATTACAATGAAACAAATCCTATATTTATTGGAAAAAAGTGACTCTTCACCTGCCCTATTTACAAGAAATTAGTAGGAAACTTTTGGCCTTTGGACATCCACATAATGATATAATTTATTCATAACACTCCCCCTTGGATTTTCATCCATTAGGAAATATGTCTCATTAAACCCTTTCCAAGAAAACCCTGTGGGATAAAAACTTGGTCGAAGGGAAAAGAGTACATGTAGATGGAACTAATAATATTGAAACACTGTCTCGTTAAAACCTTGCAAAGACAACCCATTAGGACAAAATTTTAATGAAGGGAAAAGAGTACAGTCTTGTTTACGATCCCCCTGATGTTGGCAAGAGATCTCTGAGTTGTCGTATTTCAATATTTTGGACCTACTTCTTCAATATTATGGTTGACAATGATTTCATCAGGAAAATCTACAAAATTTGTGTGTGATTGTATCTGTAGAGTGTCAATATCCACATTCTTCTGTAGCTCGTGTGTAGGAGACTTTGGTGAAATATGTTTTGTTTTGTCTTCTTTGATGTAGCCATTCTAATTATGTGTGGTACAAGAAATAGTATCCTCATACAATACCATCGGTATATCTTTGTTGAAGATAAACAACATTTATTTTTGGTAAGTTGAATAATTCACTTAAATATGTATTTCATACCACTCCCCCTTGGATATTCACTGAAAGATATGCCTCATTAAAACCTTATCAAGAAAAACCATAGGGACAAAACTTGATGAAGGAAAAAAAGTACACTAATACTTGGGAGTTATGACACGTATTCAGTTTGTCTTGTTAAAACCTTTACAGGAAAACCCAATGGGAAAAAACTTGGTAAAGGAAAAAATGCAGAATTCAATATATTCTCCCCTTATTACGACATAACATATTTCTAAATATATTAGATACTTGCGGACTTGTACCTGATGCCGTCGTGAATGAAACTTTAATTAGTAAATCTTCTGGATTTTTACATAAGGGTATTTAGTGATAGTAATATCATTTTCTTGATCAAATAAAAGAGTTTATACTTCCTTCGACAATGAATATTTGCATGTCTCGTTAAAACCTTACTAGGAAAAACCCAGTGGGAAAAAACCTTAGTGAAAGAAAAAGAGTACAATACGCAAATACCACATCCTTTTCGTTATAACAACAATTATCGAGTATCCTTTTATAATTCATACACTTTTCTCTTGTGATTTAAATAAATTACGTTCTTCGAGAACTTTTATACTCCAGGAACTTTTATATTCCAGGAATTTCTCAGTCTTCGATAATTTCATATTAAACGCTCTAAGTACTTCAAGTACCTACCGTGCTTCAGGCACTTGTTGTGCTTTTAAACACCTTTCTTGTTTGGGCACATGTCATGCTTCTAATACCTATTTTGTTTATCAAAAACTTTAATATACATCTAATAATCACTACAATGTATCAATAACATAAGAATGAGGACGTCTCCCCATAGTTAAATATAGGTTTCTGTAGGAACCTTCGTGATACAAGTAGTGTTTTTTTTAATTTCAAAATTCACTATTACACTTTCTATTGTCGTCGACATATTTCACCACTTTTTGGTTAGGATCCTTATTATTTATTTCAAGTGCTATATTAAATGAATATATATTAATCTCATAAACTATTCTAACAGTTTAAAATATTTTCAGTAAACTAATAATTTATATAAATTTTCTCGTATTTAGGTACCTAGGTCCTTTCACGACCATTAATTTAATTAAGAGAAATGCATGTGTCAACATTAGTTGGCTTAATAATTCCTGTCGTATCACGTGGAGTACACATTTCACAATTTTTACCATTTAATCATTTACTCATGAGATTTTCTTCTTTGGGGCATGGTATTCTTTGAACCGACGGGTTTACCACGCTTCATGCGTTGGTTTGATACATTCGCTGGAATATTTGTTATGTGTCTAATATGGGACACTAACCTATGTTGGAGCGTTTACAACATATTTTGGGATTTCAAAATATTCTACTTGTGAATGTATTAGGTATATTATTTGTAATACTTTGCACATAGATATTTCTTTTAACATCAAGTTACTATTCTTTAGTTTGTGGATATAAATTATATAATAAATTGTATTCCACCATGCGTCACACAACTTCAGATTGACTTATCTCCCCCCCCCCCCCCCCCCCTAATAAGGGGGTAGTCACTTGGTAAAATTAATCTTTTGGTTCTTTTATGTAAAGACCAAGTAAATAATATATTAGTCGACATATCATTAGGTGATCAAATCAGCCATTTAACAATACAAAGTTCTTTCGATTATGACATCTTTTCTTTTGCACAATGAGTGTTTCAACTACTTGAATCTGTATACATATAACCTCAAAGAAATAGCATGTTTCAATTTTCATACACACTTCTGGTGAGACTAATAGTAAATAATGCAAAGATATACATTGTTACGGACACTTATGGTTTATACAAAATACTAATTTCGGAAAATATCCTTTAAAATTTAGTAAATATATTTGGGATTTACTTAAAATACAATTCGCTAATTATGTCAATTTTGTACCACAAGGTAACATAACTTTTGGGCATCCAAAAACTCTTAATTAGATCGACTAAATTTCTTAGTATTCTACTGGTACGCAGACACTATATAGTTCCACTTTATCGATAATATTCATGCTTATCATTTCATGATGGCTTATCGACCTTTTACTTTTAGTATATTCCTTATTTAATCCACTTCTGGTGGTAAGGATTTTTTGACTTCTTACCTTAACATCGTTAGGAGTTTGGGTCACCAAGATGTCAATTCCAGACACATTTAAAAACATTTCATTTTCTTCTAGAAAAGCACTTCCATTCACTTCATTGTATGGTTTTTAGCTAGAAAAAAACAATATTTAAGTCACTCAATTATTTCCATTACCTGGTCAATGTTATATAAGCTGGAAATGATGTATTTGCTTCAAAGAATGTGATCATATTATCTTCAGGGAATAATTTCTAGTCAAGGAATACGACACTAACCTACTTGTTTTGTCATCCACACGTCTATTTATTTAGATTATGAAAACGGTTACATTCACTTCAAATAATACAACTCCATTCATTTCGAGGAATGAAACGTTATAGTCTACAAGAGAATATAATGTTAAACGTTAATATTGGGATAAAACTCTAATTACGATATTACTACTTCAGGAATATTTTCATGACATGAGATGTGTAAAAGGTCTTAACATTTCTTTTTTTACAAATTACTTCTAACTAAATTAATATCTATATCTGTAGAATAATTATGTAACCTTGAAGTTTGGAAGTATAGCAAAGATATTCCATTTTTCCTTTGTATTCTCATGATTTAATTACACTTCTCTTTTTTTTGCTTTGCTTTGCTTATAATCTTTTTTTTTCACGGTAAATCTTGTTCATCGCCTCATTAGTAAAAACAATCATATATGTCTACATAAAAATCATATATACTTTACAAAAACATACCAGCAAAGCAAACTCTGAAAAACTATCATGATTTTCAACTTAGGTGGAGTTATGATCACCACCACGCTGATTCCAATACACATTAGAAGACCTAGCATCTTCAGGAAATACAGTTTTATTCACTATAATGAATAATTTTAGCCAGAGAATACAATATTTAATCATATTTAACCCTACCAGTTTGTTTACATATCCATTTTCAAAGGGATTGAAGAATTTAACAATCGTTACAAGGAATGCAATTCCATCCACTACATGGAATGGTTTTGAGCAAGAGAATTTCATTTTATTTTATCAAATTTTGTCACCACAATGTTTATTTTGATATGCATGTGAAAGTTATTGCATTCGTTTAGGGAATGTAATTCTAATCACTTCAAGGAATAGTATTATGTATGTAAATGGAACACAAATTATGATTATATCAATAATTCATTACTTTGCTTGCTTACGAGACAAACAATATCATAGTATTTTGTAAAACCTTTATTCACGTTAAAGCTTCTTTAGGAGTATATGCGTGATTTGATACAAGGAGACGTATATTTTTTCTACCCGGTAATATTACATTTTCCCGTTTGAAATCTTTACATAATTTAATAGTACCTGAAACTGTACTAACATTTCTTTTTGTCCAATAGACTAACAAATTACTAGATTGTCCAAATGGTAAGACTATAAACATTTACAAGGGAGGGTGTAGGTTAGAACCCTTTATCATGCAAACTTTGCACTTCATAAAATTATTTAGTTCAACTTATTTCCCCATAATTTTATGTCATTTTCATGAATAAAATCATTTTGTTAACGACTTCCGATTCATAATATTGCTTCAGGAATTATATATATGAACAAATCTCTGGTCCATGAAAAGTATCTCTATTAATGTGTAATCAATGAACTCCGGGTTCATAAAACTTGGAATAATTTCATTATCAAGTCTCTTAAAAGATAGTCTACATTCCTTTTACATAGAAAAAAATATACCATTCTTATATATTCATGAAACCCATATAAGTTATTCATCATAATCTTATCTTTGCTTCAGACCTACTTTTTTTTTAATTCTCGATCCATTAAATAGACTTCTTGTCTATTGAGATTTGTTATAACTTTCATGTCAAAAATACTTAATTTATGCTTCAAGCATAAATATTTTCATTTAAGATTTGGACCTAAATAGTGATATTATGCTTCAGGCATTTTTTTTGTCTTTAGTCATCGGGCCTATAACAATTTAGGCTTCAGGCCAATAGGATTGATTTTATACTTCTGGATATGAGATTTTATTTTTAGGCTTCGAGCCTATAAAATTTGTTTTATGCTTCTAGCATATAAAGTTTGTTGTAACCTTTTTTTGAAAGAAATAATTTCGTTTCGGACATATGATTTCATTGCACCCTTCATGGATGTCTAGTTTAATTTTGGATTTATTTCTTTAATGATTTTTCAATATTAAAGAAATTCTTGAAAAATAGACATTTAAATTTATATTAGCAATTACACTTTATTCCTTAATTCTTTTGTATATTTTTTTTTAAACAAAAATTGATATAGGCTTCTAGCATTTAAAATTTGATCTAGGCTTTAAGCCTTTAAATAATTTTCTCTTATACTTCATGTATATAGATTGTATTCAAGGCTTCAAGCCTATGCGATTTATTTTATATTTCTGGCATACAAAAATTGTGATAGGTTTTCGGCCTATAAATTTTGTTATATACTTTTGGCATATAAATTCATTGTTGGCTCCAAGACTATTAAATTTGGTATACTCTCCCGATAAATATAAATTTCTACGAAGGCTTCGGGCCTATAAATTGTAGAATATGAATAATATATAACAAAACGTAGAATTGTAGAGTATATTCTTCAAATATTACCAATATTAAACAAAACAAATATATAGCCAAGCGGTTATATGCGAATACTCTACTATTTAAGGTCTCAAGTTCGAATCCTTCATGTTACTCAAGGTTTAACCGATTTTATTTTTTATTTCGGGATTAAAAATAAATCTACATATAGCATCATCTATATTAATCGAAATTGAGACATCTTAGTCTACAACATTAATTTAGTTTCAGGCTTTCAGATCGAAATTGAGACTTCGAGTCTACAACATTAATCTTAGCTTTAGACTTTTGAATTTTATCAAGGGTTCGAGCCCTTTAAAATTTTATATTAGCTTCAAATATTCTAAAAATACATATAGGCTTCAGGCCTTAAAAAAATTACATAGAGGCTTCCAGCCATAAAAATACATAAGCTCCAAAAAAAGCATATATACTAAATTCACCACACCGAGAATAAAATGAATATTACAAATGATTAATAAAAAAATTAGACATAAAATTAAATCTACCAATTCGTGATTCAAACACAGGCAATCTGCTTTGCTGACAAATGATTTTACCTTCTAGGCTATCCCATTACGATTTGGAGAAAGAGACTTATTCGTGCTGATAACGTGTTATAAACTAAAAGAGATAAGATAAAGATATAAAGAATATTGTTCTTGTATTCCAATAATTCTCTAGTTCTATTACAATGAAACAAATCCTATATTTATAGGAAATAAGTGAGTCTTTAGCTGCCCTATTTACAAGAAATTAGTAGGAAACTTTTGGCCTTTGGACATCCACATAATGATATAATTTATTTATAACAAATTCAAATTTTTAAAATTTCTGAAATTATCTCACAACCTTATCGAGTCATATCTGCATCCTTTCCATTAACCTCACGTTTCATTATCTCAAACTACATACTCATATCCTCTCTTATCCCATCTCTCTCGACTAACAAAACCTAGCTTTCTGAATCTGATCAAATCATATATATACAATCTATTACTCTAAGTCATCATTATTATATGATGAATCAATGCTTACGTCACTACCTATACTCATATAGTTTGGTTTTTACAGATATCAAATTTGGTTTCTAAAGTAGGTACTTTTCATCTAATGGTACCAGGAATCATGGAATCAATTGTTTAATACCGTCAATCCAATGATTATAGTCTCCGTTTGTGAAGAGTACTTGTCGTTTCCCAATGTGTAAAAGGACCTACCAAAGAAAAGAAGAAAAATACTAGCAGAACAAAAAGCTAATAAATCATTAACTCCACATGTGGTAACACCCTAAAAAGAGAAACGTAGCTTCTTCGAACAAATAAATAAAAAACAAACCATCAACTCAAGGAACACAAAAACCATATGTAAGACAAAAACGAGCGACATGATCCCCACACCACAACTACCAAGCATTTGTTGTAATATGGTGTAACAAGATAATATAAACAAAACATGCACACAATGAAACACGTTCATATCTTTCAAGTTTCATCAAATGGTAGAGTAAATTTATAATTTCCAAATTAAAGTTTAAAATCATAATTTTTTACCTAAGATTAATAGACGAAGAATAAAGGAAAACCACATTCAATAAGTAAGTCATCATAGTCGATTAAATAAATATAAACATTACAAAAGTAACTTTAATTATATTATAATTTGTTCTTATATTGGTAGAAACTCCAAGTACCGAAATGACATGACCAACAATCGTATACTTGGCTTTGATGATGACTGTAAACTCATAGTTGTGGTGGCAGAAACACTCTTAGGTACGTGGTCCTCGCCCCTGGAAAGGAATCTTCGATAATGACCCAATTCTTTGCTTCCCATCTTGAATGTATGCTCTAATTAGCTACCATATACATAGGAAAGCCTGATTAATAACTTGAATAACAAAAATTAATTTCTAAGTATATATATTTGAAGATAATTACTTACCGGAATTCAGTTTTTTATTGATTGATCTCCTTTTTCTCTCTCTAAACTTTTTTCTTAAGTTCATCTTTATCGGATATTTCTTCTTCATGTTTCCACCTTCATCTACAATTATATTTTTCATATTCTTCACTACTACAAGATTCAAGTGTTGGTTGATTTCTATTGAAACAAAAATATACATATATAAATAAGTTAAAAGTAATTTTGCGTATAAAAAAATTATATGCACCCTCCTTTGATTCGTTCTTCAACTTCTTCTTACTCTTGCGCTTACAGCCTGTTTCAATGAAATATATGACCTCGTTCTTTTTAGCTTTGCCTGTATTCATATGGAAGCTTTTTTCAGCGACTTGAATCATGTTTTTTGGCCTACTTAATCTGCCGCCTTTGCTTCTTGGATATGATGCCAAGACATTTGATTTCTTACCTTCCTTCCACGTCCACCATTTCTTTCTTTTCAAGTTTTGGGTTCTATGAATGAATCCGTAAACCATATTAGCTCATTTCAGAAGAATTATTTGCCAAGGTAAAATAATAAATAATAATTTAATAGGCCTTATAAATAATTGTATCAAAAAAATTGAATCTTTACTCTAATCTAGATGAAGCAATGCAAAATTTTTGTTTTTGTTTGTCTTTTTTTTTCTGGACAACAACATACCTAAAAATAAAGACATATGCTACTAGGGCTGAGCAAAACCAAACCGAAAAACCGAACCGACCTCAAAAACCGAAAAATTCAGTTCGGTATAGGGTTTTCAAAAAACCGAAAAATTCGGTTCGGTTCGAATATGCTATACTAAACCGAACCGAAAAATCGTTAATGAACCGAACCGGCTTTTGTAATTCGAACGAAACCAGTTTTGTAAATAATGTTGTTTTGCATAAATATTGAAAAACAATATTAAAGATTTATTCGAGTCATTATGAATTCTATATTTACCATATTAATTTATTATGTATTTATTATTTAGTACAAATTTTATGTGTGAAATAGCTATACATTAACACTAGATTTATAGTTCTTGAAATTATTATTAATCAAAGTATTCGATCTCATAATATTCAATTACACCAGAAGGATAGAAATTTCCTACACAAATTTGATATATTCTATCAGAATACTATAACACAAAATTTTTCTATTTAAAATAGTAAGACATACTAAATTGAAGTCCTTGAGACTTCAAACAGAAGGCTAAATTTGGTGGCTTTCCACATTTTCTTTGAAAAAAAAGTAGATGTGTTAAGCGGATGGTTCAAGCTTACAAGCAAATTTGTAAGTAAATCATTGTAGAAAAATCCATGGAATTTTAATATCAGTTCCACAAGATAATACAAAGCCTAGATTTTCTAAGATTAGGTCATGACATTCATTAAAATATTAGTATCAGAAGGGCAGCTTTTGTTAAAGTTCTGTAATTTCTGTACAAAAAATATTCTCAATAATACTTTCTGTAAAAATTGAATATGAAATATTTATTTTTTCATCTATAACACTGACCAAAATAACGTATAAAAAATAACTACTTTTTCCAACAAGTTCTGAACTAAAATACACTTTAATTTGATATCATTAAAACCAAATAAAACACATACTAAAACCGAAAAATATACCGAATCGAGCATATACTTAACCAAAAACCGAGAAAACCGAAGCGATGAAAACCGTTCCGTTCGGTAGCAACACCATTAAAAACCGAATCATTCGGTTTCGGCTTCGGTTTTGACCAAAAAGCGAGCCGAACCGGACCGTGCTCACCCCTATATGCTACTAAGTCTAAAGATAAGTATCATCCCAGGCAAATAGAGGATAATATATTATTAAACATATTTAAAGAAAGTTCAACATGACTAAAATAAGTAAATAGTTCATGTCTTTGATTAATCATCCTGCAATTGTTGAAGGAAACCCCCAATAATTTAAAAGAAATAACAAAATCTAATAGATATGCATGCCAAGAAGCTGACCCTTTATGCACTTATAAACATAACAAACTAATTTTAATTTGATAATTATAGTTAACTTGTAATAGAACTAACTATGTTTTTTTTTAAATCACACATATAAAAGAGAAATTAATTACCTTGTGGCCTTTTAAACTGAAATAATGTTTGGTTGACTAAAATGACATGACCAACTATCTATTCTTTTACATGCGTACAAAATATAAAAAAATCTAATATTATTGAGGTTTTCATACTCTAATATCTAATTTATTCCACCTAAATAATTTTAAATCTATATTTTTCATATATTTCTTATCAATAAATATGTAAAACAAATGTCTTGTTAATTTAAATATACTTTCTATATACAAATTTCTATTTAATGTATTTACTACCTATATATGCATTTATAAAAAATACATAACATATAAAATTAACTCTGACCTTGAATTGGTTAGAATATGATTAAATCCATCTATTCTTATCAACTTAAATTTAGTCTAAACTCTTAAAAACTATATTTATTTATATATAAACAAAATCTTAGAAAATTAATGGACAAGTAACAAAATTTCTATTTTCTTTGTCTTTTGATATATGCTATTAAATAATCAATTGAATACTTTAAGATACTACGAGTTCCCAGAGAAATAAAAAGTGAACAGAGAATATCAACCTTGAGATTTGACTATGATAGAAATGGAGATTGTTTCGGTTGAGATTGTGATAGTCTTCATGAATGATGGAGGTGAAAGATTCAAGCATAGGGATGTGTGTTATCATTGTAGCTCTTTTGTTGGGTTATCTAGTGGTTTCGATGGTTTTATTGGAAAATCTTGGGTATAGACAACCCGCCGTACAAATAAGGGGGTAGACAACAAGAGAGAATAGTGTAGCCGCCGTATAAATCTATATTATATTCCACAAGTAGAAAGTCAATCAACGGTTCTGATTTTCTTTAACCAAAAATATGTGACCCCTCCGAGAAATAAGATCATGCCATGTGTATAAGTTTCAAATAACTACTACCCTTAACTTCTTTTCTAACTAAACTAATAACTTCTACCCACTTTCTTTTACAAACTAATAACTTCCCCATGTTTAACACATTCTCTATTCAAGTTAGAAGCAGTCATTGTTCATTATCAATATCAGAAGCAAGATATTAAGGCAAGCCTTTTTCAGCAGTTCTACATTTGATTTAAGTTCTTATAGCATTTCTACACATCAATATCAGAAGCAAACTAACAATATTAAGGCAAAATTCACCATTAAATTTTATCAGCCAAGCAATCATCGTTCATTATCAATATTAGAAGCAAGATATTAAGGCAAGCCTTTTTCATCAGTTCTACATTTGTTGTTGAGTTTTAAGATTATATGTCATAAGGAAATTGCAATGTTTATTCTAAATTATTAATTATTACCACTTGAACCTCTGCCGTATGAATGAACTATTGATAATTTCTGTCTGAAAAATAGTGGAAATCTGAAAAAAAAAATTAAAGATTAATATAATACTGAATTATATTTAAAAAAAATACAGTATGTTGTATCTCAAAAGGACCAATAGTGCAATTTATGACAGATAAGGATATTGCAATGTTTAGTGAGACACAAGTTCAATTGCTAAATGAGATTATTTATTAGTTTAAATACGAAAGTGCTGAATTTTCAAATGTACTAAAGAAGAACTATGATTAAACTATTGTTAAAGTTTAATATTTAAAGTTTAATATAACAGTGAATTTACATTGTTGAACAAGCATATTGAAAATGAGAATGAAATTCATCTTTTTCATTCTCTAGAAACAAATTATTTTCATAAAAAAAAATTAAAGATCAGTATATTGTATGTCATAAGGATCAATAGTGCAATTTATGACAGATAAGGAAATTGCAATGATCAGTGAGACTAAGGTTCAATTTCTAAATGAGATTATTTATTATTTGTTTAGTTACGAAATTGCAGATTTTTCAAACCTAATAATTAAAAATTATATTAAACATTAACATTTTTTTACTGAAGTTGTGCATTATTGTCATTCCTTTTTTAACTAAATTTGATCATCTTTTTTTATTGTCATTGCAATAGATGAATAATGGGGATATAAATTAAACTCAGACCAAATCATTTTTTTAAAAGTTCAAGTAAGTTACTTTACCTGCTTTCCAAATACTATGAATGAAAGAGGACTTTGCTTTAAATGAACTATTAAGTGGCATCCCATTTTTATTTCAATACAAAATGCATTTGTGAAATACGGATGAATTAGTTGAACTTTAAAATTGTATCCTAATTTTTATATCAGTAATTTAATGAAAATGATGTTTCATAAGATCCATATACCTTGATCCTAAAAATGACCCAGATAATATTTTTTTCCAACACAATTTTCAACTTAGGGTGTTTATATTAAATCCCACATATAAAGTAACTTGATCCCAAAATTGACGCATATTTCTTTTATTTAATTTTTTTTGTTAATTTTTTAAAGATAAACTATCACATTAGTTATATTATGAAATTTTTTACTATATCATACTTATATTTTGTTTTATGTAATAGTTTGTTGAGATATATACTATAGATTTAACACTCAGGTAACACTAATGAAGGCCATGAATAAATTTGATGAAGGAGAGACAAGTGAAATTCATAAAAACTCACTTTATCGTCCAAATGCTTAACAAGTAAGTTAACAAAATGTTATTAATTTTATTTCTAAATGTTTTATTAATTTCAAATGTTTTATAGATGTAATATTGGATTGAAATTATAGGTAGAATTGTCTATCAGAAAAATAAGGGTATTGTTATACTTGATGACAATGATCGTGATCGGATAAAAATACAGACTTTACGTGTCGTCGGTAAATTTAACGTGCATATATGCTGGACAGTCTGTATTTTTATCTCCTTAAACCCCCAAAAACTCCATTTTTTTCTCCCAATTTCTCCCAAAAACATCAATCAAACTCATTCAAATTTTTTGCAATACATTCTCCAATTCATCTCTAACCATTTGCAAGCTTATAATCAAGGCAGGGTATCATCAACACACAATTTCATCGTCAAATATTAGGTAAATTCTTGAATATTTTTTTTTAATATGATCATATTTGGTGTAATTCTTGCAATATTATGGGTTTAGGTTTATTATTACATTATCAAGGTTGGGACTTCATCATCAATATCCAATTTCTTCCACCAATTCAAGGTATTTTCTTAAAATTTCAAATTTTTTAAAAAAATTTTTATGCATGAATTTTGAATTGTGTATTAGTTGCTATAGGTTATTATTTTGTATATTTTTTTATTGTCTTGTTATATATTGTGTATATATCATGCATACTTTCATTTATTTCATATATTATGTTTCATATATTTTTGTATTTGTGTATTTAATTATGTGAAATTGTTTATATATTTATTGTGTTGTAATTTTATTTATTTATTTATTGTGATGTAATTTTATTTATTTATTTATTTGTGATGTAATTTTATTTATTTATTGGTTTGTAATTATATTCATACGGTTAACTAGCCTCTTCTTGTCTTGTGAAGTAGCCCATTCAGGAAAAGAACCACTTACCACAAGATTTGCAATATCGGCATACCAAGGCACTCCATTAAAGATAGCAAATAAACTCTCATCTGGGAATTCCTCTCGAACGAACTCGGGACTAGTATTTGATTCAGAACCTTCAAGGCGAGACAAATGATTTGCAACCTGATTATCACAACCCTTTCGATCTCGAATCTCTAAATCAAACTCTTGAAGCAATAAAACCCATCTAATTAACCTCGGCTTAGCATCTTTCTTCTCCATAAGGTACTTTATAGCGGAATGGTCGGTAAATACAACAATTTTCGCTCCAAGAAGATAGGAACGAAACTTGTCAAAAGCATAAATAACCACTAAAAGCTCCTTCTCAATCATTGTATAATTAACTTGAGCACTAGTGAAGGTCTTACTCGCATAATAGATAGAGTGAAATACCTTGTTCTTTATTTGACCCAACACAGCACCCATAGCTAAATCAAATGCATCACACATAACTTCAAAAGGGATTTTCGAATCAGGAGGTAACACAATCGGCGCAGTAATAAGTTTCTCCTTCAACTCTTGAAATGCCTTCATGCAAGCTTCATCAAAAAGGAATTTGGTGTCCTTTTCGAGTAAGTTACATAAAGGTTTTGTAATCTTTGAAAAATCCTTTATGAGACGACGATAGAATCCAGCATGGCCTAAAAAACTTCTTACCCCTTTTACAGAAATGGGAGGGGGAAGTGTTTTTATTACCTCAATCTTTGAGCGATCAACTTCTAAACCTGCACTTGAAACCTTATGATTCAACACTATACCTTCTCGAACCATGAAATGACACTTTTCCCAATTTAACACTAAATTTGTTTCCTTGCATCTTATTAACACCTTCTCCAAATTCTGTAAACACTCATCAAAGTTATCACTGAATACAGAAATGTCATCCATAAATACCTCAAGGAAATTATCGATAATATCCCAGAAAATCGCCATCATACATCTCTAAAAGGTAGCGGGTGCATTACATAATCCAAAAGGCATCCTTCTATAGGCAAAGGTACCAAAAGGACATGTGAATGTGTTTTTGTGTTGATCTGATGGATCTACATAAATCTGGTTGTACCTTGAATAACCATCCAAAAAGCAATAATACTCCCTACCAGCCAATTTGTCTAACATATGATAAATGAAAGGAATAGGAAAGTGGTCCTTTCTAGACGCCTTGTTCAACTAACGGTAATCCATACAAACCCTCCAACCAACAACGGTTCTTGTGGAGATGGCTTCATTCTTAGCATTGAGGATGGTAGTCATTCCTCCTTTCTTTGTTACGCACTGAACTGGACTAACCCACTCACTACTAGCTATGGGATAGATGATTCCCGTGTCTCGTAGCTTAATTACTTCTTTCTTCACCACTTCTTTCATTGCTGGCATTAATCTCCTTTGGCCTTCGACTGAACGTGCACTATCATCTTCAAGAATGATTTTATGTTGACAATAGGAGGGACTAATACCTTTGATATCAGCAATAGTCCAACCTATCGCCTCTTTATTCGCCCTTAGTACACGTAGCAGTTTATCTTCTTGAGGACCTGTTAAATTTGCTGAAACAATAATAGGTAAAGTATTATTAGTACCCAAATACGCATACCTCAAGTGAGCTGGCAATGGTTTTTATTGTAACTTCGGAGGAGATGCAATGGATGGTTTACTTTTAATGACCATCTCCCCCAGTTCTCTCACAGGTTCATAGGCAGGACGCCTATATTTTGGATTTCCCGAATTGAGAACTGCCACTGTTTCGGCAAGCTCTTCCATCATCTCAGGTAAGTCTAGTGTCAAAGCAGCCTGCAAGATATCATCATAATTAAAACAATCAAATACATCTTGCGTGGTGTGTTCTGCTACATCTATTAGAAAGCAATCTTCTAGAACATCTGGAAATTTCATGGATCTGAACACATTAAACTTTACCTACTCGTCTTGGATTCTCATGGTTAATTCTCCGTTTTCTACATCAATTAAAGTACGCCCCGTGGCTAGGAATGGTCGTCCCAAATTGATGGCGACATTCCTATCCACGTCGTATTCAAGAATAACAAAGTCAACGGGAAAAACTAAAGTACCTGCCTTAACGAGGACATCTTTGATTCGTCCCTCCGGATGGACGAGGGACCTAACAGCCATTTGTAAGACCATAGAGGTAGGTCTCACATCTCCCATTCTCAACTTATTGAAAATTGATTGGGGCATAAGATTGATACTTGCACCCAAATCACATAGTGCTTTTCCTTACCACTCCTTACCAATCGATATCGGAATTGTAAAACTCCCAGGGTCAAGCAACTTAGGTGGCAACTTACTTTGACAAATAGCGCTGCACTCTTTGGGTAACCCAATCATCTCATTATCACAATACGCCCTCTTGTTAGTTAGGGCTCTCTTCAAAAACTTCACGTAGTTTGTTATATCTTTAATAGCTTCTAACAACAGAATGTTGATGTTGAGACCTCTTACCCTATTCAAAAATCTCTGATACTCGGCCATATCTCTTTTTTTAGAACTCTCGAAGGAAACGGTGGAGGAGGACGTTTTTCCACAATATCTTTATTTTTCTAAAACTTCTGGAATTTTCTCCACTTCTATCACTTCAGGTTCATCTTCTTTCTCTTCTACCTCTACTACTGGTTTTTCTTTATTTGTCACTTCTTTCTCTTTCATGACCGGAAATGGAGGTGGAGGAAGTTTCTTACCACTTCTTAACGCTATGGCATTACAACCTTTGGTTTGTCTTGGGACTTAAATATCACTAGGGAGTCTTCCTTGCGGACGCTGATTTAATTGTTTTGAAATTTGATCCATTTGATTCCCCAATAATTTAAGTGCAGCTTCATTAGCTTGCTGATTCTGAATGGATTGTGCCTGAAGTGCCATTAATTTATCTACCATTGCACAAAGATCTTCTGTTCCTTCTTGAGGTTGAGCAAGTAAGGCTTTTTGATTCATTGTATCATTATAACTATTTTGAGGAGGCTGCCTTTGAACATAATTTCCATAATTTTGTCCTCCTTGATAGTTATTTTGTGGTCTAGGTTGATGAGTGTTACCTTGGGGACGCGGTTGATAAGCGTAAGTAGGATTAGCTGCCCCATTAGGATTTGAGTATTGGAAACCCAGATGGTTTTTGTTGGGCTGATATCCTTGTCCACTCGAATTGTAATTTCCCCTATTAGAAACGAACATCACAGCTTCGGGGTTACACTCACAATTTTCCCATTCATGGTCTTGAACACCACAATTCGAACACCCATAAACCTCTTGAGTCACATTAACACTTGCCTTCTTACCTGTTAAACCTTCCTTAATAGCTATCGTAAGCTGTTTCATTTGTTGTTCCAAAGTAGTCTTTAATTTATCCTCCAAAGAGGAGAATTTCTCTTCAATACCCATATTACTTTCTTTCCTACCTCGAATAGGTGTTCTTACCATACTCCAAACTTGCTCATTTGATACCGTTCTGTTTAGAATAATCTTTGCATGGACTGGAGCTACCTGTAAAAATCCACCACCACGTATCAAATCGAGGTCTTTTCTTGATCCTCCATACAAGCCTTTATAAAAGATTTTTAATTGTTGTATTTCATTAAGGTCGTGGTCAGGAACTCTTCTTAAACAAGATTGAAACCTTGTCCAACATCTTCCCAAAGTTTCATCTTGATCTTGGATAAACGATGTCAAATCTACATGTGCATCCAATCTCATATTAGTCGGATTATAGCGATCAAAAAACGTTGTCTGTAATTCATCCCAAGTATTGATTGTTCCTGGTTCTTGCGAATCGTGCCACTCACTCGCTACGTCTATCACGAAAAATCTGAAATTAGCAAAGTACATCTGCTCTTTGGTCACTCCTTGAGTTATATACAAATCACATATTTGCATAAACTTTTGAACTGCACGAATAGGGTCTTCTCCAAGTGTCCCACGAAAGTTTCCATAGTTTTGAAATTGGGATAGCATACCAGGATCAGGTCTATAACGAGCAACATTGATATCTGCAGGACCAATACCGAGAGCAGGAGCGCGATAAGGAGCTTGTTCTGGACCATGTACGAACCATGGATCATAATACTGTGGGGGTTGAGCTTGTTGCATAGGTGGTTGATTTTGTTGATTGTTGAGAACTGCATTAGGATTGAGTGGGGGATCGGGAATGATTGGTGGTATGATTGGTTGACCATTTGCATCCAACTGAACACCAGGATTATCCACGTGATGAATATTCAACTCCTCCATCTCGATTCTTTCCCACTTTGCTTGTTCTCTAGCTTCCTTGTCTCTTTTATTTCTTTCTCGTATTAACCTCTCAGGGTTTGAGTGCATGCACCAAACCTGTAAAACCTGAGAAAGAACAATGACAACGAAAAGCGTAAAACTGAATAAAAAATTAAAATGCAATTAAAACACTAAAGGATAAACACCGGGGTCACACGCTACCGTCCCCGGCAGCGGCGCCAAAAACTTGGTGGTCCCTTATGTGTTATAAAAATAATGCAATCAGGAAAAGAGAACCACAACTGCAAGTGTACAGTTGTCCCAAGTAATATATGTGATAAACATATTCGTTCTCAGGGACGGATTGGTTGACTCTAATGCTTATCAAGTAGTGAATAATTGCACGTAAAAGCAAGTAAATAGTTTTAAGAATGTTTGTTTTGTTTTTCTAAATCTAAGACAAAAAATTAAAAGACTAAAGTAATGTAAATATTAAACTAGACACAAGTAAATAAAATAGATAGACGCAAGGTATGAGAGGTAGTACTTGAGCAACGCTAGGATTTCACCTAAATCTATTCATTTCATGTTTTGTTTAAGGGACTAATCGGTAAATAATAGTGGTCGGGATTCGATATTCTCCTTACCCCCATCAGGGTGGACCAAGGAGCTATTCTTAGGTGCTACAAACCCCGTCAGGGTGAATATAGTCCACCTTCGAATGATTAAGTTCTAATTACCCAATTGGCCATAGGATTAATTAAGCATGTCAAGTTCAAATAATTTCTATCCTACATTCATTAATTATTTCCATACCTAGACCCCCCCGACAAGGTGATCCATATGCCACTATATGGAATAGCCTAAATACTAAGTCCTATTGCTGATAAATTACTTCAATAATAGTTGATAAATGCAAATTAAGGAAAAATACTAATTACCCAATTCGATTTCAATTATAAAAATCCCAAAACCAAAAACATGAAATGAAATAATTGGAGTTTAACCCATTAATGCGTTCTCAAGTACTAATTAATTTTAGCTCATAATCGTAAAAACTAAGATATTAAAAGTAGAAGAATTCATAATTGTATTACAAAATAAAAGATAAAGAAATTTAATTGAGGAGTTGATTCGGCTGCGAATTGGAGAAGTTAAATTTCTCCAGCTCTTGACTTATTCTCTTCCTTGCTTCTGCTTCTTCTCTGATGTTCTGACTTTGTGAATAATGAATTGTGTGTGAAAATAGAAGTCCAAAAGCCCTTTTATAGTGGGAAATTCGGACTAAGGCTTTTAATTAAAAGAATAAGCAAATATTAAAAGCCCAAGTCCACTCTTCAAGCCCAAAATCTCGTAACTGTTGTATACCCTTCACGAAAACGGCTGTAACTCTCTCAATATAACTCTGAATTGACTCCTTCAACTTGCTAATTCTTCGTAACTCGATAAGGTACGAATCTTCTTCATAACTCAGAGGCTGAAATCATCTTTAAGTCACTCGAAATCAGCACTTTCCATTAGCCTTCCAGATTTTCAGCTCAAATTTGTCAACTCCTTGGGATATTCCTTTTAGCTTTTGACTTCTTTACACGATCTTTGACTTCCATTCTCGATTCCTCTCCTTGATAGTATTAGAATCCTACAAACTTTTCACTAAAACACACCATATTACGCGCAAAAGCTTAATAAATCAAAAATACTAAAATCTAAGGAGAGAAGATGAAATATTGCATATTATTACTAAAAGTCTATCGAATTAGCCAGATAATCACCTAATTTGATGTCTCCTAAGGGCATATAAATAGAACAAACGAGGAGACATCAGTGATCCGACCCTATTGCTGGAGGGATGAAAATTTGATATCATGGGAACTTCTCCATCCATTCGTAAGTTGCTAAACCACGGTCTATTCTTGTCTTGACATGTTTTTCTCCTTCTTTCCTGTTAGACCAAGTAAAGAAACAACCATTAGATTTTATTTCAATAAGAGAATTGTAAGAGGTAAAGTCAAGAAACTCGTTAATAAGATTCATGTTAGCTTGGTTCATGCTCTTTTTCTCAGTAGTGTTGAGTATTTCATTGAAGTCGCCTATAATTGACCATGGTTCTGTTATCTCTCTACTCCAGTTTGATATTTCATTCCATATCGCAATTCGTTGAGTAAAGTCATTAGGAGCATGAATAGATATCATGTAATACGAAAAGGAAGATTCATTAATTAAAACGATTACAAAGAAAGTACTACTAAAAACAACACTTAAGCGCACATAATCGTGCCACAAAATAAGGAAGCCCCCCCCCCCCCCCGAATGAAAATAAGATCCAGTGGGTTCCACAAAAAACTTGTTACCAAAACCAAAACGAGCCACAATGTCTTGAGAGTCAGCCTCTTGCAACGTTGTTTCACAAAACACCACCACTCCAGGATGATAGTGAGCCAACATCGAGCCAATTCTGGATAATGTTAAGGGCGCTCGAATTCCCTGAACATTCTAGAAGAGGGTTGTCACTTGATTTTTTCTGCTTTTTTGGAGTAGCCGCCTCCAGCTTTCTTCTTTCCTGTCTCCATCTCCTCCTCTTCTGCGTCAGCGTAGTTAAAATTCATGTCATGGTCTTCTCCTCCTCCTTCATGGTCTTTTTCAAAATAATTTTCACTGTTCTCATAGCTCCCCTCCTTCTCCTCCTCTGGTTCAAACTGCGAGTCATAATCTTCAATCATTTTTGAGATATCATCTGTGTTTGTCCCACCTTCCTTTGATAATTCCTCATCAGTTTCCCTTTCCCTTACATTTTCAAGTATACTAAATTTGTTATTGTTTACAAAATTTTCAATAGCATCTACTACTCTAAGTTTTTTAAAATTTCCTGCAATATTCGAGCTGATACTCCTGCTTCCAGTCTCTGATGGTCCAGCTTTAACTTCTCTTCTCCTCTTAATCTTGTGTTGGAAAGTTGAGGAGTTCTCCTGGTTTGACTCAGAATTCTCACTAACATTCGCAGCTTGTTTACCCTTGATTTTCCCAACTCCTTCTTCGAAAGCCATCAAAACCGCTCTAATGTCACCTTCATTACCAGCTTCACCTTAATCAGTTATCCCATGGGCCTTTTTGAAAGCTTCTATCTTCAAAGTTGACTCGTGTAGTTCGTTGCGCAAGTCATGCATTTGTTTATTCCAGGATTCCCATTCTCTCCCTTCCCCTTGGTTTTCTTCCTCAATCTCCCTTATTGATCCCGCTTTACTAGTCCCTCCTTTCTTTGTGTAATTAAACCTACTTAAAATATTCTCTCCACCTTCATTTATGACAATACCCCTAACTGGGTTAGCACCTCTGTACGCGTGACATGCATTCTTGACAGTGTTATCATTATATTGGTAGTTAACAAAATCACCGTTAATGTTAACATGTAAACCATATATTAGATTAAAAGGTGGAAATTTCGCCACGTTGTCGATACTCCAAGTCACTTTCCTTCTCTCGTCGATATCTTCCACTTGCTTGATACCTTTTACTGGACAGTCCCCATATTGGTGGTTTATCTTAGCGCACCTGAAACAAAGTAGACCTGTGTTTTCATACTGGAAAATGACCCATGCCGCTCCTTCTTCTTGATAGAGGTAAGTTCTAGGTGGTAATGGGAACTTAGTGTTGAATGTGACCCTGAATCTGAGTATTTGTATATCCGTATTAGTTGTAACTGGGAAGTCAACAACTTCAATCTTGATGAAGCACTTCTCAATAGCTCTCACAGTAGTCAAATTGTTTTGTTTGAAAGCAAGGCCTCGAATTTGGACCCAAATGGATGAGTAATCAGTTGATAGCTCCCTAAATTCCATTGTTAGTGGCCAGATTGTCATACTTAAATGCATATTTTGGTAGATACTTGGTCTCATCTCCCATACCCTTCTGAACTCTTTTTCGTTGAAAATCTCAAGTTTAAACATGTTATTCTTGATTTCGGAGAGCCTATAATGATCCTGTATGCCCCATTTTTCTTCAATAAACTTCCTGAGCTGAACAGCGTAAATTGTTGATTCGCCAAACACTTTGATAATGATTTCTTTCTCCTCCTTCATGCTCTCAGCAAGCCTAGCCTTTATTCCAATATCAATAACTCCGAGCTTCCTGGCCTTATGATCATTCAGTGGAACAATTGGTAAAGCATGATAATCTCTTGTAGCCATTAATCTAGTACAGTTATAAGAAAAGGGGATGATGCTATCACAAGAAAACAGATTAGAAATCGTGAAACCAGACGGTAAAAGAGCAAATAGAAATAACATAAGGGAATAGAAAGACGATTTGTGAGAAAGAGGGGAATAGAGGATGATGTATAGAATAAGATTGTTACCTACAACTGGGTATAAATAATAAAATCTTACCCACGCTTTGTTAACAAGCTTCTAAAAACGAAGACTCTTGAGATTATTGAGGTACAATTTCTTTGTTTACTGCATCGCTTCCTAGCTTTACCTATCTTCTCCCTATCTCTTTCTTCATTATTACTAGCTGTAATTATTATTCTTGGGGAGAGGGGGTTGCCGTAACTCTTGTTGATAATTACTCTATAACACGCTTGGGTTAGGTTAGGCGGCTTAACCCTCCAGCTTCACCCTTTGAGATCGTACTCCTCTAGTTTTGTTATCTCTATCTGCAGAAGTTAACCTACCACGCCACAATCCTAGATTAATTATGCTTACCTCAAAATCGATGAGACTAGGGTTTATATTGGGTAACTTGTCTTGGGAAATTAAGTTTAGCTTCAGATCGGTGTTTAATCCTCCATCATTAGCTTCGAAAGCTTCGTTTCTTTGTTCACTCAATAGCCGCCGAAAATTGTTCCTCCGTTTCGAGGCGATTTGGGGTATCCAATATCTATTAGTACAGCTCCCAGATTAGATTGTCGATCCCGTCAGTAGAGATCCCCATTCCAAAAAACCTCCAGAGAGAAAAGGAATGGGAAACGAGACGCGTGGTTCTATTTCCTTGGAGGACTAACTAAGAAGGAAGGAGAGAGTACCTAATTCTAGAGAGAGAAATTTATAAATATTAGGATCCAATAACATAATTAATCCTATATATCTTACTGCCTACCACTTTCCCACTTCACTTTCCCGCCAAAACACAAAACACAGACACAGCCATGGACATGGACATGGACATGGAAGTTCCGGACCCAGAAGAGCTCCTCCAATTGCTCGAAGCCAACGATTCCAGCTTCCCCGATGATTTTGAAGAAAACGATTACTACCCAGAAGAAGAAGAACAACAACAACATAAGCAACTTAATTCCATTCCTAAACAACAAAATCCAAATCAAGATCCCAAATCCCCTCTATCCAAACACCTACAGAACAATAAACGGGACCGATCCCAAGTTCTGGAATCTATTCCAGACGTGGGTCCCACGGAGAAGGTCACTAAGCGGAGTAAAGTGAATGAGAATGTGGTCGCCGATGATGATGAAGACTGGTTGAGGTACTCTCCTCCACCACGTGTGGAGGAGGAAGATGTGGTGATAGTTGAGGAGGTGAAGGAGAAGATTTTGTCGAGATTTGCCACTGAGATTGAAGGTGATTGTGTTCCAATTACGGGCTTTGATGGGGATAGGGTTTACGCCAAGATTCATAGATATGGAGATGAGAAGAAGAAATTGAATGTCAAAACTGATTCCAAAGGTTAGAATCTGTTATCTTTCCCCAATTTTAATAGCATTAATATAAATTTGGCATCGATAAGTTTTTCTTTGCTAATAACTCGTAAGCTTAGAACAAGTTTCCGTAATAATGTGTGTAATGGTACTATATCACTGTGTAATTAATGTTAAAAGGGATAATATAGCCTCTTAACTACAAATAATCTGAAATGTTTACTCATCAATGAGTTGATTTTTCTTTCTAGGTCTCATTTCAGACTCTATCAGGGTTTTAATGAAAAAGGTAGAAGATGATAATATCACAAAGGTATGCTTCACCATTCCCTAAAAATGCCTTTAAGTCTTCAAAAAACCTTAATTTGTAATTTATTTTTATGTTTATATATAGAGTTTACAGGCTAGTGTTGAAGAACAAAGTGATATAGTCTCTGTAGAAGCTCCAGTTATGAATGAACAACTTTGGGTGGACAAATATGCCCCTAGTTCATTTACAGAACTTCTTAGCGATGAACAAACAAATCGTGAAGTATGCACCATTTTCATTTACTTCTTTTACAAATAATGTATGATTTTTCACAAACTATGTTACAGGTTCTTATGTGGTTAAAACAGTGGGACCCATGTGCTTTTGGATCTGATATTACAAGTACAACAGATGATGTTTTATCTGCTTTAAGAAGACATTCTTCAAGTTCAAGTCTTCAAAATTCAAAATTCTCAAATAAAACTTCTTTTAGAACATATAACAAACACATACAAGGCAAAGATAATACTCCTAGAGAAAATAATGATCTTTCTCAAGAAGATTTTACCTCAAAAGGTGAACAATGGAGTAAAAAACGTAGACAATCTGGTCCACCTGAACAAAAGGTTCAGTAGAAAATTTATTTTACTTTATAAATCCTTTCTTTTTAATGATATTAAATTTTTTTTACTGCGTAGATTCTTCTTCTTTGTGGGCCCCCTGGACTTGGGAAAACTACTCTTGCACATGTAGCAGCTAAGCATTGTGGTTATCGTGTAGTGGAGGTTTTAAAACTTAATTTTTATAATTATATTAATTTAATATTTAATTCTTTATCTAATTTATAATATATAACAGATTAATGCAAGTGATGATCGTGCTACATCAAGTATTGAAGCTAAAATTCTTGACGTAGTTCAAATGAACTCTGTCACAGTTGATTCAAAGCCTAAGTGTTTGGTCTGTGTCTCTGTGAACACTTTTTTTGTTAGTAAAAAAAAAGTAAATAAATAAATTTAAACGTATTTTTTCTAGGTTATTGATGAAATAGATGGGGCACTTAATGATGGAAAAGGTGCTGTAGAGGTCATTTTAAAAATGGTAATTATACGAATTTTATTAAATTTTATTAACGAAAAATATTTGATTAAAAGAGAAATGATTTATTATAGGTTTCTGCTGATAAAAATTTAGATACTGGAAAAGAAAATGTAAAATCGTCGAAAAAGAAACAAGGACATGCATCTTTATTAAGACCTGTAAGTTTTACTTAATGGTCCTTATAGTTAAGTATATTATTTATCTTTACACTAACTATGTTTATTGTGTAGGTGATTTGTATTTGTAATGATTTATATGCACCTGCTTTAAGACCACTTCGCCAGGTGGCAAAGTAAGTTATGAATTTTCTCACAATTTATTATAATTTTTGCTTAAAAGTTAAAATTCACATTTATTTGCAGGGTTCATGTATTTGTTCAACCAACTGTAACTCGTGTGGTTAATAGGTATTTTATTTGCACTTTAGGGCTTCAATTATTGAATTAAACCCTTTCTTACCTATTTAATTGAATTATTATATGTAGACTCAAATACATATGTAATAGAGAAGGAGTAAAGACTACTAATTCCACTGCTCTCACTGCATTAGCTCAGTACACTGGTGGGTCCCACTAAAGAAAAATAGTTTGCGTGTTAATTCCTTAATTCTGATTTTTTTTTTAATTTTTTTTTCCAGAATGTGATATACGCTCATGCTTAAACACACTTCAATTTCTTAACAAGCAAAAGGAAGCTCTCAATGTGGTATGATATAAACTATTTATTTATTTATTTATTTACTCATAAATCACCATTAATTACACTGTAGTCCTTCAATTCTTCTTTTTTTTCTTTTTTAGTTAATAATTTTTTTTTATCTGGTATTAGATGAGCATTGATTCTCAAGTGGTTGGTAGAAAAGATGCATCAAGAAGTGCCTTTGATATTTGGAAAGAAGTAAGTTTTTTTTTTTTTTGTAATTATTAATTTTCTCTCATATCCAGATTTTCAATTATATTTATTCTTTTTTTTTTTTGTAGATTTTCCAAAAGAGAAGAACTAAACAAACAAGGAGATCAAGTTATAATCCCAATAATAACTTATCCGACCTCGAAAATCTTCATAATCTCATATCAATGCGGTAAAAATAAATAATTTACTTTTTTTTTACACGTTAAAACAATTTCTCATTTATTTAAAAATAAATTATCATTCAGTGGAGATTATGACTTGATTTTGGATGGGGTCCACGAAAACTTTCTAAACCTTCGTTATTACGATCCATTAATGCACAAAACTGTAAGTTTTTAACTCTCGAGTTCAATTTTTTTTTTTTTTTTTTACTTTTTACTTTTTTAATTATTTTTCTCTAATAAAGGTAAAATGCTTGGATGGTCTTGGTAACTCTGACATTACTCATCAATACATTATGCGTACACAACAAATGTCCCTCCTAGGTAAACTAGTTTTTTCCATTTTTTTTTCTTTTTTTGATTTTTAAATTTAATTTTTTTTTTTAAATTGTACAGCGTATCAGCCTTCAGTTGCAATAACTATACACAGTTTAGTATCTCAAGTTGAGAAACCAAATATTGAATGGCCAAAATCTTTCCATAGGTAATGATAATTTCTCTGATGATTTTAATTTTAAGAAAAAATAAAATGATTTTGATTTTATTTAAATCTACATATATAGGTACCGTAACACAGTAACAGAAAAAAAGGATTCATTTTCTTTATGGCATAATAAAATATCACCAAATATATCAAGGCATTTATCAACTAAATCCTTTGTAGAAGACTCTGTTTCTCCTTTATTACATATTTTATCACCACCAACTCTTAGACCGGTAATTTTTTAAATTTTTTTTTTTACCTTTTTATTATCTTCAAATTGTAATATTTTTTTATTCTGTTTTTAGGTTGCTTTACACTTACTATCAGAAAGGGAAAAGCTTTATATATCTCAGCTAGTTGATACAATGGTGTCTTATGCTATAACATATAAGAATACTAAAACTGATCAATTTGATACTACGGGTATTAAAAGTCTTTCTTTTGATCCACCAATTGGAGAATTTGTGAACTTTAAGGTTTGTTTATTTTTATTTTTATTTTTATTTTATTATTACTATTTGGGATCTTATTTTTGTTTCCTGAACAGGAATATATTTCATCTCATTTTATTCTCAGTTCAGCTGTGAAACAAGTTCTTATACATGAGGTAAGTTTTAGATTTTCTTTATATTAATATATAAATTTTTTGACATATTTTATATAAATTTTAGGTGGAAAAGCAAAAGATATTACAAAGCAGTACAAATAGATCTGTACAGGAAAATCAAGCAGTGGCAATTAATCACAGAAATAAGAATTTAAAAACTACATTAAGTCAAAAGCAAGTGGGACCCACCATTTCCACCTCAAAATCTATTGTTGGTGACTCCATAAATTTAAAAGTAAAACCAATTGAAAAGATTAAAAAGCCTTCTCGTAGCTCTGCTAGTTTCTTTGATAGGTAAAAAATCTGTTTTTTTTTTTTTTATAAATAGAAAAAAACTTAATTTTATTACTTAATCAGGTTTAGAAAAGTGAGTAGTCAAGGTATTCATGATACGAGTGCTACTATAAATAAGCAAAAGACTGTGGAGAGGGATTCACGTCCTTTATTATTTAAATTTAATGAGGTAAGAAATTAATAATTTTCTTCTTTTACTTTTTATTTATTATATAATAAAGAGGAATTAAGTAAACTTGTTAGTGTAGCTAAAGTGTTTTTATTGTGCAGGGTTATACAAATGCAGTAAGGAGACCTGTTCGAATGCGAGAGTTTCTTCTTTGATGTACAATATATTCTAAATACTTGTTTAAATTATTAAAATCGGTATCTAATGTTTCTTTGTTTAATATAAAATTATCTTTTCTTTTTGTTTTTTTATTCTTTATAGTGTCTTAGAGTTGTTGTTATTGGAATGTGTTTTAAGTTTTTCTTTCTTTCTTTTTATTACCTTTGCAATTTATATATGAAAAAACAGAATAAATTTTCCTTTCTATCAATGGCCCTAACATTGTCATTTGTTAAGATAATAAATGTTTGACAAAAAAAGGTTAAAGATAATAAATGATTATTATATAATATTGATATACCAGTTTTAGTTTTGAGATTAGGTGAAAGTTTTTGTTTTTAAAACAAAAATTGAAATCTGAAATGAAAGCATTTGAACATCTTTTTCTCAAATGTCCTTTCATGATTGTTGTTTAGATTGCTTCTTCTATGCAAATCAAAATTTGTAACTTCAATAGATCATTTGCAGAGGGACTAATGCAAACAATCAAATGTTACGTTTTAAATGGATGGAATAGAAGTATAGTGATTGCGTACATTCTTTGCACTACATGAAACATTTGGAATTGTTGTATAAAAGGTTTCTTTGAAACTAAGAAATGGAATACCTGTGAAATCATTTAACTCCAGTATTAATGAGCGTTCACTTGAATAAGAGTGAAGTGAGCTCTCAAACCCATAAAATCAAACGTAGCAATAAGGAGGATCTTGACAATCCCATCCTGCTTGAAGATATTTATTGAATTTGTTTCAAGGACACTTCGTTTGTAAAAGAATGAGAACATGCAAGGGTTGCGTCTATTGCAGTTAACACTAAAGGGGAAATTATACATAGTCATGAGAAAATATTTTGTTAGAAACTCAATTGAGGGGAAAGTTGGACTATCTTTTTTTCTATGAGATCAGCTGCTGGTCTTAACCTTTAGACTTATTTTGTCTATTCTTACAATCTTGAATTTATTCAAGGTATTCAAAAAAAGGCAGGATTCCA
The DNA here is from genome assembly GCA_029959085.1 of Nemophila menziesii. NCBI lineage: Eukaryota > Viridiplantae > Streptophyta > Magnoliopsida > Boraginales > Hydrophyllaceae > Nemophila > Nemophila menziesii. Next base: position 5,036,722 of record JARWIR010000046.1, on the reverse strand, counting down.
TTAAAGTATCTAGCCAATGTTTGTTGAAATGGAGAAATGGTTAATAAATTTTTTAATTGGAAAATCTCATACATCAAGAGCTGCTTTAATGGAACAACGGATGCACTTGTTAAACGCGTTAGACATAATATTGACATCACTAGATGACACAATCACTCTCTTTAGGTGTTAATGCATGTAATATTAACAATATTGGTTGTTAATTATTATTCTAACAAAAAAAATTTAAAATATAGACACAACAGTGTTAATTTTTTTATATATTTTATGCTTCTCTATTCTTGATCACATTACAATCTATTTACGCTAACAAAGTTGTATCTTATAGATTTTCTTATAGGATAAATAAATAGATATAAGTATTGTAATATTTTACATCATTCTAACTAAATGCTAACACAATCTTTATTGCATAGCTCTATATTGGTGCGGTTTTCACATGCATAAGAAATCTTTACATATGCATTTTGCCTCTGCTTTTTATCTGTACAGTAAAGACGTTTTCAGCAAGTGCTCTACTCCTATCTTCTTTATTACACAAAGATATTTTCCAAAAGTTTTCGGAAGGCCAATGATCTCTCCAAGTCTGTTCTTATTTTCTTTCAATGAACTATGTTGAATGTAAAGTCAACTTCAATCTAACTTTGATGAGGTGGCAGTTGATGTGACAACTTATGTGACTTATATATTGACTTGAGTCAATGTGTTACTTATCTAATTCACGGTGACCGACTTAATACTATTTAAACCTCGTGGCAGCTTCTTAACTATTGATGATTATAAGAGATGGAGTACTAGGATTAAAACCCTACACTATCACATATATATACCTCGCTTTCACGCATTTGGTCATATTGAAGCCTAGGGTTTTTGTCTATTCATAGGGTTTCGAACCTTCGAACCTTGGACGTCATAACTTTCTTTCACTTTGGGGATTCGAACCCTATACCTCTTAGTTGAGAGACAGAGTCCTGGCTAAATTTACATTACGCTTTGTGGTTTTATGAGTTTAGGCTAAATTTGTTCAAACACTTTAAACTAAGGTCGAGAATTCAATTGATCTTTAATATAATTTCACAACAGTGGTATCAGATCCTTTCTTGATTTCTTGGTGGTTTCCAAAAATTGTTAAAATCGGTTTTAAAGGATTTTACATATTGTAGTTACTCAAGATCTGATTGTGTTCTTGGATCTCAAGTTCGTTTTCGGCAATAAAGTTTGTTTTCTTTTATTGTAACCAACAGATTTGAAAGCGTTTAAGGGTATTCTAAATCTTTATCCTAGAATATATTTTTCTAGGGTTTCTGATTTTTTTACTTCTAACCCTAATAAGTTGGTTCTTTTGTGGTGTATTTTATATCTCTTGAACAAATATTACAATGGTTACCACAAGGCTTGAAATCTCGGTATTCGATGGAAAATCTGACTTTGGGGTTTCAAAAAAGAAAATGCGCGTGCTAATATCTCACCATAAGGTGTTAACGGCCCTCAAATCTAATTTGGCTAACTGGTAAGAATAGTCATTAAAGCGGGTTAATAATAAGAGAAGAAGCTTACAATCTACTATTCTTAAATGTTTCTGATAATGTAATAAGGAAGTTGATGGTGCTGAAACGACAATAGATCTTTAGGGTAAACTCGAATCTTTATACTCTGTTCAATCTGCTCCTAATTTGGATTTTCTGAAAGGAAATTTGTTTTCTTATAAAATGTTCTTCTAAAACCATATATGAAAATGTTGATTTGGTATTGAAAGGATATGATATAGCCTTAGATGAGACTAGTAAATGTATGATTCTGTTGAACTCTATTCCTGAATCATATCAAGTTGTTAAAGATGCTTTCCAATAGTCTTCTGTGATGCCTACTTTTGATCAAATTGTTGCCTCTTTAAAGACTAGGGAACTAGAATTAAAGAATATGAAATGTGTTGGTAACAATTAATTTGTGAAACATAAAGTTGAATCACCTAAGCATGTTAAAACAAATAAGTATAACCTAAGCATGTTAAAACAAATAAGTATAAGAAAAAGGAAAAAAGGGAATAAGAGTAAATATGAAACAAGAAAATGTTATCACTGTGGTAAACCTGGACACATTAAGAATAATTGTTATGCGCTTAAGAATAAAAATATGAGCAATAATGAAACTAATATTGCATGTATGCCCCTTAAAGAAGATGATCCTTGTAAGGTCTTGAATGTGTCTGACATTGCTTGTAAGTCAAACTGGATTTTAGATTATGGTTGTACCTTTCATATGAGCCCCAATAAAGAATGGTTTTTTGACTGAAGGGAGTCTAATACTAAAACTGTGTATATGGGTAATAACAATACTTGTCAAGTTGGTGGTAAACTTGTAACTCTTACTGACGTAAGATGGATACCTGACCTAAAAAGAAACCTTATATCTTTAGGTGTTTTGAATGATCTGGGTTGTATTTATAAAGTTTCAAATGGTGTGATTAATGTGCATAAGAATGATAAACTTGTCCAGTGTGGAAAGAAACTGTCTGGTTTATATATTCTTGATGGTGTGTGCATCAATAATGATTCTAATAATGTTGAGACTAATATTGAGAATGCATCTACTATTAAGTGGCATTTGAGACTTGGACATATGAGTCAGTTAGGGCTCAATGTAATAAGTAAAGAAGGAATGTTGTGTAAGGATTCTATCTCTACTCTTAAAATCTATGAACAATGTGTTTTAGCTAAGCAACACAGATGAAATTATCTGCGGGTATTCATATGTCTAAACATGTTCTTGAGTATATTCATGCTGATTTATGGGGTCCTGAAAAAAATGAAACTCATGGGGGTAGGAGTTTTTCTTGTACCTAGTTGATGACTATTCTAGGAGGGTTTGGAATTTTTTGTTGAAATTTAAAAGTGACACTTTTAATACTATAAAAGTGTGGGTTATTTTACAAGACAAACAAACTGGAAAAAGTGTAAAAACTTTAAGAACTAATAATGGCCTAAAATTATGTAATGGGGAGTTTGATAAATTTTGTAAATCACATGGAATAATGAGACATAGAACTGTTAGGAAAACTACACATCAAAATGGAGTAGCTGAGAGAATGAACAGAACTTTACTTAATGCTTACTTATTACCTCTGGCTTGTCTAAATCTTTCTGGGGTGAGGCATTGTATACTGCTACATATTTGGTTAATAGAAGCCAAAATAGGTCCCTTAATATGAAATGCCCTATGGAATTATGGAACTATAAAAAGCCTGATTTGTCTGAATTGAGAATTTTTGGATGTGCTGCATATGCTCATTATAAAGAATGAAAATTAGATCACAGGTCTCTTAAATGTGTGTTTTTAGGTTATTAATCTATGTATGACACTAAAGGAGATTGTGGGATAAATGTGTTAGAGGCATTCAAATTATCATAAGTAGAGATGTAATTTTTCATGAGACTAATTTTTTTTTTTGCAAGAAAGATGTTGTGATTTCAGGTAATGATAGAGCTGAACCTGAAACTGTCCTTGAGGATACTGGAATTGAGGTGGAGCCAATTTCAAACTCTAGAGATGATGCAGTTGACCATAGTCAACCTGATCCATCTGCTGAGGAAGACACTGATGGAGCCCAACACTCAGAGCAGCCAGTACAATCTGAGCATAACTCTGAGGTTGAGACACCTCAGGATTCACTTCAAGACAGCTTGGCTAACTATCAGTTAACTAGAGATAGAGAAAGAAGAGAAACTAGACCCTCTACAAGGTATTCTTATGCTGAACTATTTTATACAACTTTATTTGTAGCTACAGAGGTTAGTAATGTTGAACTAGAGTCATATAGTGAGGTTTTACAATTTGAGAATAAAACTAGTTGGATAAATGCCATGAAAGAAGAAATTAACTCTTTATATGTTAATAATACTTGGATTTTGGTAAAACCCCCTTTTAGACAATAAACTGATTGAATTTAGATGGTTGTTTAAAATTAAAGAAGGGATAAATGATTCTGATCCACCCAGGTTTAAAGTCAGTTTAGTTGCAAAAGGGTATACACAAAGGAAGTGTATTGATTTTCATGAGATATTTTCCCCTGTAGTTATATATAAAACTATAAGGATGATGTTAGCCTATGTTGCATTTTATGACTTAAAACTTGAACAACTGGATGTGAAAACTGCATTTTTACATGGTGAACTTGATAAAAACATTTTTATGCGACAACCTAAAGGATTTGTAGATCCTAAACACCCTGACTATGTATGTTTACTTAAGAAATCTCTTTATGGCCTAAAACAGTCCCCTAGGCAGTGGTATAAAAGATTTGACACTTTTGTATTGAGTCTTGGTTTTAAAAGGAGTGAGTATGATGACTGTTTGTACATGAACTTCAAGTAAGATACTATGCTATTTTTTTTACTCTATTTTGATGATATGTTACTAGTGGGTCCTGGGGTGTTACAAAATTAATTACTGAAAATAAAGGAACAACTATACCGCAAGTGCACGGTTGTCCAAGTAATACTCCGATAAATTGGGTTTCGTTCTCAAGGATGGAATAAGTACAACTCTGGTATTAATCAACTAATAGAAATAATTGCTTGACAGAAAAGTAAAATAATATGATTTTTGTTTGGTTATCTAAAAACTACAGGATGCAATAAAATAAAGACTAATTAAAACTAAAAAGATAATAAACAAGTAAAAGGACTAACTTCAGAGATGAGAGATGTACTTAAGTCTCCCAAGGAATCCACCTAATTAACATAGTCAATGTTTTGTTTAAGGGTAGAATTGGTATTATTATATTAGTCGGGACTCTAATGTCTCCTAGCCCCCTATCGGGTGGACCTAGGAGCTATCCTAAAGTACTATAAACCCCCGTATGGGCGAATATGCCTCCTCGGACGTGAAGTATTTACCTCGTTGGCTATGTAATTAGTTAAGCCTGTCGGTCAATAACGGACATTACACATGTATTACCTAAGTCTGTATTCCAAACCCCTTGTCGGATGATCACTTTTGCCACTAAAGTGAATAGCCCAAATACTAAAAGCTATTTTTTAGTTGTACCGAAAAGAAATAGTAATGAAAACAAAGTAATATCCAATATGTAAGACTCAATTCAATTTAAATCATAAAAATCCCAAATTCACATAGAATAAATTAATTAGGGTTCATCCCTTAATTGCGATTCTTAAGTACTAAGGAAATTAGTTCATAACGAAATTAAAAACTGAAGTTAAGTAAATAAAATACATCCATAAGATAGGACCCAAAATCATTATCAAGATAGGAACTAATTACCAAGATAGGACCTTAGAGGGCCGCCATTCGATGAAATCATCAACTTTGGCTTAAGGAACTAATTACCAAGATAGGACCCAAAGTTCCTTAAGCCAAAGTTGATGATTTCATTAAATGGCAGCCCTCTAAGGATTAGACCATTGAAGTCCTTGCTGGTTTCAGATTGACCACCAAAATGGTGGTTTTCTTGATTAGATATGAAAAATACCAATTTTAGTTTGATAGGACACTCTCCCATACATGATCAATTGACCTACAACAAGGACAAATTGTCGGATCTTGTACCACATTCATATTAGCTTGATTGTTGTTGACCACAAATATTTGTTTCATCTTATTTTCTAGAGCGGCAGTCTTAGAATTTAACGTGTTTCAGTGTCTAAATTCATATACCTCTTTCCAAAACTTGAACCGATGTTCTCAATGGTTTTCATATCATTCTTCACAATCGTATCTAATATACCAAACTAATAATTAGCGGTGACAATATGAAAACTCCTCCACATAAAGTGTCATCCTTACCTTGGAGGTTATATAAGACTTTCAATAAGACATACCAAATTGCAACTCCATTCTATAGCCATGGAGTGGATATTTCTTCAAGAATGATTGAAGTTGAGTCCAAGTTGCTCCTAATGTTTCTCCTTGTTCATGATGGAATCCTACCAATCTAGTTGACCACTCAATTGTACACCTTGAGTATAATATCTATCAAAAAATGTGGTTTGCAATTCTTTCCAAGTAGTGATTAATTCACTAGGTTGCTGATCGTACCACTCGCTCACTCCTCCAGTGAGAAAAAAATGGGAAAATAACAAAGTATATGTGTTCATGAGTAACACCTTGAGTGATTTACGCATCGCAAATTTTATGAACTTTTGCATAGCTCTAACGGGATTTGTGAGCCCCGTATAAATAGTTTAATTTTAAATACATTAATCATGATTAAATTATTATTATTTTACAAATTGAAATCTTTTGTTACCCTGAAATGTTTGAAGTCAAGTTTTAATTTAAATTTATTTCTAAAATATACATTCTTTACTAATATTAAATAACTAGAATTTTTAATTAATAAATGTAGCAATATGTAGTAATCGTTGACTTTAGTCAATAATGTTAGCTATCTAAATGGTAAACATTGATATGTTAGGAAAGCGAACTAACAAGTAAGAAAATTATATTACATTTCTTCAGTTTTTAAAGAAGTAAAGCAAGAGTTATAGTGTTCGATTCCTTTCCTTAAACATGGATAATCTAGTTCTTATTTATCTGAAAATATGCATAAGAAAACATACATATTTCCTATGAAATAAATCATGGTGCGTGAAAGTTAATCCGGACACCCATATATTAAAAAATAATAATAATAAAATAATATTACAGTGATAATACTACTTATCCCATCTCACGAAAGTTGGTCACAATTTGGAATTAGCTCACTAGTCAGGACTGCAATCTAGTGATGCAGGTTCGAATCGAGTTAATGACTCTCAATCCAAATGGCTCTCCTATATAAAAAAAATTGGTCACAATTGTATGTTTTCCAATCTTTAAGTAAATAAAAAATACTATGTAAGTCCTTAAAAGATAAAGTTTATATTTATCACATATATTGCATGTTTGCCACTACCATCGTATACTTAGTTGGCCCCCTTTAATTTATCTAATGACTAACCAAATATTCCTCTATTATAAAAAGTAGTCAAACCAAAGAAATAAAATATCACATTTTTCCTATAAAAATAGTCGTGGTGCACATAAGCTGGCACTGACACTCATATATATAAAAAAATATATCACATTTTTAAAAGAAACATAACACAAATATATATATATATATATATATATATATATATATATATATATATATATATATATATATATATATATATATATATATATATATATATATATATATTAAATAACTTCAATTAAAAATAATGGAGCACATAAAGAGGTAGGGGTTAAAAGCCCATTCAGGATTAATTATTTTAGAGTAAAAAACGCATTTTAGTTAAATATAATTATTTGTAAAAAATATTATTAACTTATTTTAACATCTAAGAGCCCGTTTGGGATTGATTATTTTGGAGCTAAAAGCACTTTTTGATTAAAATTTTAATATTTGTAAAAAATATTAAAAAATATTTTGACATCTAAAATCACTTTAAGTGATTATTTTAATAATCACTAATCTAATGCTTTTCCAAAAAGTGATTTTTAGAGTCTAAAATATTACTATGAACCTAAAATCATTTTAAGTGATTATTTTGAAAAGCAATCCCAAACGGGCACTAAGATTACTTTAAGTGATTATTTTAATAATCACATATCTAGTACTTTTACTAAAAGTGATTTTAAAGGTCTTGGGTATTTTTAGAGATCTAAAATCACTTCAAGTGATTATTTTAAAAAGTAATCCCAAAGGGGCTCTTATACAATTCCGATTAGAAGGATTGCTACACATAAGTAATCATAAATAGTCTTTTTTAGGTGAATGATTTAAATAATGTCTAATATGAGGATTATTAACCTTATTTTAAATAATGCAGTAATATATTCACTTCGATAACTTAGATCATGTGTGATTATTTGAATTATATTATTTCGTTATCATATGATTGATTATATATTTGGGATATCACTGCATACTACGTCGTCTATCCATTAATTATTAAGTTGTATCCTTGTTGAGGCGACCTACTTAGTCGTCTTCATATTTAATATTTGATATTTTTATCGATCGATAGATCGACATTGATACATCGTGTTGCACTGTGCGGTATCAGGTTTTCAAGGGTTAACACGACTGTCATGATATATTCCCACCCGGCGTATGAGACAGAGAGTTCCTTTCCCAGTGGGTCGTAGGTTCGGTATATCCGGGGTATTACTAGTGGGAGTGATAAGGGATCAACGTTAATGAAAAGACAATAATATCCTTTGTAACGGGATTATTATTTTCTAATGTATATACCCATGGGCTCCTAGTCTAAATATATACACTTATTTGATTAATATAACACTATATGGATATTTAATTTATATTTCTATCCTATATAAGTTTAATGACAATGTCTTAAATATAATTATTTTTCCTAGGTTAAAATTCACATATGATAATTATTTATTTTCTCACTGAGCCAATGTAGCTCACGCCCCTTTCCTCCACCCTTTCATGTAGGAGATTACTAAAAGATTTGGATAGTGGTTAGTAGCACGTGATCAGGTTGCAGAACTTGAGAAGAGACTTGTAGTTTGAGTTTGTATTTATTTAATTTTAATCAATGTAATGTAATAAATATTTATTTATTTTAACAAAATGTAATTTTTCTTATATTAAATTAAATATAGTAGTCGCGTTTATCAGGGAGTGACAAGATCTTCACTAGTAGCCCCACTATAATAATTGTAACTAGCGAATTGCTTGATCATACCCTCTTCGCGCTTAAATATCATGACAAAAATTATGGGTGGGAAGATCCCAAGCGGTGGCAAACAAAATGATTGTTGTTCATGAGGTTACATAAATCAATGCACGACGTTAGGTTGGATTTGTGCAACTCGATTATCTGACCATTTGGTAGATTTCCTCCATTAACGATCACTTCTGGTTGATTATTTCGAGGACCCAAAGGTGGGTCATCTTCTACTGGTGGATTCACATGATTTCTATCGACCCCAAAACCTGGTGGTGGGTCTAGGTTGACCATTTCAACTTGCGTTTTTCTTTATCTTTCCCTCTTTTTATGGTTTTGAAATAATTTCTCGGGATCCAAGAGCATACACCAAACATGTAAAGTTGTAGAGAGACAAGAACAAGAACACAAGTAATGCCAAAGAAAAACTAAATACTACTAAACTATGACAAAAACACAAAAAGATAATGATATATTCCCCAGAAGCAGCGCCAAAAACTTGTTATCCCATATGGACTAAAACAAAAACACAAAATCTTGTTGGTTTTTTTTATAATATAAAATTAAATTACAAATAATTAAAGACAGGATGTAAAGGTCGATTAATTGATGGTTCTAAATATAAAAGTAGATTTGTTGTTTCGTATTAGTTGGGATTAGATAAACTTCCAAAATCCTTCCAGGCTATGTTATAGATCTCAGTTTCGGGCGCTAGGCGGTCGACCGGGGCCTAGCGCCTAGGCGGGATTACACGGGGCCTAGGCAGAATTATACGGTTTTGAATCCCGATGTGTAATTTTGTATATTTAGTAATATATGTGTAGTAATTATAGCAATTTTAACTATTTAAGTCATAAAATTCATCTAACAACACTATAATATATATAACAATACTAAAGATTAAGTTATAATATCAACTATAAAATTCTCGAGAATAAGAAAAGTAACAAAAAGGTCTATGCGGGCATGTTTTTCCATTAACCGGCGCCTAGGCAGTCATTTTTTACCATTCATCGGTGTCTAGACGGGCTAGACACCTATTCCACGACGAGTAAGGCGCTAGGCAAAAAAACCTAGAATTTTAACTATGCGTAAGCGGCGCCTAGGCGCGCCTAGGCGGGGAGATCTACATCATAGCTTGCAGGGTAGATATGAGGCTATCGTACTAAATCTTCAAATTTAATTGATTCAAAACCAAATGAACACATGGCTAGTCAAGACCCATCGCTCACTAACGCACACAAGGTGTGTATATGCTAATTCTGCAATAAACCCCTTCCCCTTCCAGGCGCTAGCTTAATTACTAATTCTGTACAATATTTGGAAAGAATGTGAATAGATTTCAAGCACAATACATATAACCAATTGAATTAAACGCAATTTTATTTATATATAGAATCCTATAATCAAAATAAACATCATAAGAATCAACTATAGTTCATACATTAAGCAATCCTCAAGAAATAAGGGTTTAGTTCATATTAGAATAGGAAAAACCAATAAAAACTAATGCAATAGTTATGTTTACAAGGAAAAAAAAAGTTAATCTAAGAAAATGGAATGATTCGGAGTTTAGATTGTGAAAAATTATTGGATTTTGTGAAAAACCCTTTTCCTCTTCCATCTTCTCCAACCTTTTATTTTAATAAAATGATGATTCTGCCCTTGATAATGATATTCTAAATGACTTATATACTAGCTATAAATTGTTTGTGGCCTCCATGGGCTCACTTAGGTAGGTTGAAAATGGCCCAACTATTTTTAGCTAGTGTTGGACTGGTTCGAACAACGGTGTAAGCAAATGACATAACTCTTAATCTCAACTCCTAATTGACTTCCGTCACTTCTCACGCGTCACTGACTTCAAGCTCTATCTAAATCAAAAGGAATCACGTCCAAATATTTGACCAATCAGTCATGGTGTCTAAAATAATATAACGACAAGATTTCTACGGTGAACGCTCTACCTTTCCTATAGTGACTTTTAGCTCAATTTATGCATTGGATTGGGGTATGAATTGAATTGAATTGAATTTTTTACTTCTCCGCTTCATCTTGGTATCATGTTAGCCATGTATCTAAAAAATACAAACTTAAAACACAATTAAGGCCAACGAGCTCAATAAATATCAATATGTCCAAAATAAGAGAGAGAAGTACAATATGTAAAATATTATGGAAAAATCCCTCACATATGCTCAATAAATACCGAAAATATGTCTCGTGCATAGATTAGTCTATCACAAAAACAGAGACATCAATATATCGTGGAGGTTAAGCATATCCACAAGGAACAGACCAAAAGGGATCGTAACCCCATATTTAGACCTCAAATGTAAATAAAGATTTTGTTTTGAAGAGTCCTACAAGCTCGCCCAAAAGTTAGAGTGTATTGAATCTCACCCACATAGAAGAAATCCTCTTGACTAATAACTTGATAAAAAATCAAGGCTAAGCTCGCATGCTCTTTCTTTGAAATCTCATTCTTATATTGCATTCACTTCATTAAAACGTACTCTTTGAAATAGTAGAATGTGATATACCACAACTTTATGAACGGTATAAGAGAGGAGAGAGCCCTCACTTCCAGAAATGTCTTTCTCATCTTGTGGAGAAATATTTTCTTTAGGAAATAACTTCATTCCCCTTCCTCGATAAGGAAAGACTCTACTTTATGAGTGTTTTCAGCAACTCAAAGATGTGAGGAGTTTTGTGATGAAGAGAAGATGGTCTTTTCGGATAACCTTGAGATAATTCAAGGAATTACGCTATCGTCAGCTGCAAATTGGTATGTTAGACCGGTATTAAGGAAGATTGCGAGACTGACAGGACATGTGCGGTCCTTACATTTCTGGACCTAAGCAAATATTATTATAAAATATAATGTTTTATGGTCCGTAGTTTAGTTGAATATATCTTTGTAAAAAAAGGTTTATTAATAAGAACCGCCTAAACGGAAAAAGTCAGATTAATCGAATAATTAAATGGTCTACGCGGCCCATAAATCAGTATGTTTCCTAGAAGCCACTCAACAATGTATGAGCCTGTTTGCTAGTAATTTTGTAACTTGAAACACATAGGCGGCCAATTATTCGGTTAGGCAGCCTATTTTTAAACACTTCTTACAACAAAACCTTCGACCAAGAGACTTGTTTAATCTCAACCGAGTTGAAGTTTTAGCGGTGGTTACTACCGAAACCTGCACAAAAGTCTATCTTGTGTGAGCAAACCTTAGCTCAACTAGATGATTAAACTTCAAAATTAAAGCAACATAGTAATTAATCTCCTTAAACATTCATAATACAAAGTGGATTCAAGGCTTCTAAATGAAAATGAGACACACACAAAATTGTCTTTTACTTGACTTTCATGGCCATATACTCAAGTTTACGCTCCTTGAGTTTTTGCTATGCAATTTGTTACGCCTTTCGTTATGCACATGAATGATGTTAATATGAGTCATGTTTCACACTTTATTACATATATCTCTCTTATGTACACAATTCAACAATTCAACAACTATATTATCGCATACCAACTATCTATCAATTTTGAGAGTTTCTATATCTAAAAATTTACACCGTCTCAAGACTATGAATAAAATCTACCCATTTATAGTTGCATCCACTTGCTTCCTAAACATATAATTTTGTATAAAAATAATAACCTTTACTTATAATAAACACGATTTATAAAACTCAACTCCAATTAATTTACAGATTCCAAAACAAACAAGATTTTACAACCTAAGCTAATGTTTAAAGAATGTTTGAATTTAAGAATAAATACTCAAAACGTTAAGTATTTATTTTACTCAAAATTCAATCAAAACTTACTTGCAAGTGTTAAAATTCATCTCCCTTGGTTGAGTCCCGAGTACATGCTTTCTTCTTCTTTTTTCTAATCTATTAAAGGAAATTTAGAAAAACATAATATACACTACAAGAAACCGTATCTTTAGCGGTAAAAAATTTAACACTAAAAATCTTAATTTTACCGCTAATAATTCGTTATCTATAAGTTCCTCGCTAAAGATACCTTTACTAGCAAATTATTTGTTTTTGCCTCTATTAACTTTATCTTTAGCGGCGAATATTGCCGCTAAAAATATAATTAGAGGCCATTTTAGTTTTTAAAAATATTATTAGAGGACATTTTAGTTGTTGCCGCAATAGCTTCCCCGCTAATGGTACTATTTCTTGTAGTGATAATATATATATATATAAAAAAAAATTAAAGATTAGCATAAACTGAAAATTTTGAAAGTGAGAAATTTGTTGGAAATATTACTAATTAAAATATTAAAATTAAATGATATAACTTACAATCCCATTATCATATCATCGTACAATCTAAGTTTTTATCATAAAATCAGAGAAGAGAAACAATACATTCAATAGTGTTATTCATAGTAGTGGTAGATATAACTTTTGGTGAAGTATACGAATCTTAGTTTGAGGTTGGTCTAAACTCAATGCCTTCCAGAATTAGACCAGATTTCAAATTAAGGTGCTCAATCTCGATTAAGCGTGCCTCCACCTCGCCATCATCTCCTTGATCATTATAAAAACTTCCCATTTTAACCTCCAACCAGCCATCGACTCTCGTGTTAGGAAGTGTTCCTCTCACTGGCATGCGCCTATCTGATTGAGCGAGATGCAAGGTGCTAGCTCTTCTTTCAGCACTATTATCTATCTCATTGTTGACCAGTCTAATCACTGATTTTGCAGAATCGAGCCCACAGGATCCCTGAGCTAACTGGAAAACCAAATAAGCTGCATAGTTGCTTCTTAAAGACAATTTATTTGTTTGTAACTTTCCACGGATATCAAGCCAACAAACAGATGCCAGCTCGGCCACTTCTGAGAATCTGAAAAGCAATAACAAAATGAGAGGGTATATGGTGTGCTGCCAATATAATATAATTGAAGTGTAATAATGTCACTACAAGAAATAGTAGCATTAGAAACAAAGCTATTGCGGCAACAAGTAAAATGGCCTCTAATAATATTTTTAAAAACCAATATGACCTCTAATTATATTGTTAGCGGCAATATTTGTCGCTAAAGATAAAGTTAATAGAGGCAAAAACAAATAATTTGCTATACTAAAGGTATCTTTAGAGACGAACTTATAGGGACGACAAATAACTACTATTAACGGCAAAATTAATTTTTTTAGTGTTTTACAAGAGAGACCTGGAATTGGAGTGAGATGTCCATCTCCAGGCAGAGCTTTCCCAACAAATTATGAGTTCTTTTGCAGCAATTAGATAACATTTGTTGCCGCTCCTTTTTTCTAGTGAAAAACTCTGTTTCAAATGTTGAATTATCAATATAAAATCAATATTTTAATCATTTAAATACATGAGAGCTAAAATAACCTCAAATGCCCTCAATGAATCTAGGGAAAGCGTATTCATTCATAAATTCTAAAAAAAAAATATGAACACATTAACTATATCAGTGTAATTCACAGATCTTAGTTCTTGATCTTAAGTTGCTACAACTGCTATATTTGGCACTTTGGCTAGTTCCTAAATGTTAGCCAAGTCCCTAGATCCGGAACCATGTGCCTTAGAGATATAATCGGGCTACTTTTATTATGATGAGAGATAAGATCACAAATACAACACGAACGACAATGGTCAATGATGAATCCAATAGTGAGGTATGGAAAATTGTATTGCATTCTAATGTACCAACCAAGGTAAGAATTTTTGGCAGAAAATGTTGCAAGAACATTGTCCCAACAGCTGTAAACCTAAGGAAAAGATGATATGGGAAGGATGACAGATGATATTGGTGCCCAAACAACTCTGAGTTCCTAAAATACCTAACCTTGGCTTCATGTGTCCAGATAGTGCTCAGGTTTGTGCAAGACTAATTCTTTAGATTAAAATGGACGATATGTTGGTTGGAATATCTAGCGATTGGATGGTTCAGATTGTTGAGGAGTTTTTGGTAGGGAGATTGGAAACAAAGATAGTGGGTGTGTACGTTCATATATAACACCTGCTTAATTCACTTACAAAATAAAACTTATGTACCAAAAATTTGGACACATCGATCTCCAAAACGCTAATTTATATCCCCTCCCTTGCAATCCTCTATTAACATTAATGCCCAGCCACATTTCGAAAATCCTAAAGTTAAATGACCCAACATACTCCAAAAGAAGCTGCTGCATTAATTTCCCCCTTGAGAGAAACATGACAAAAGACAAACAAACCAAAAAAAGCATAGTAGACACGGAATGAGTAAAAGTCACCCAAGAAACTTCATGTAATTGTTGAATATTGATAAATTCTTGCTGTCTAATCTTCATATTGATCATTTATGGAAGATAAGAAGCCCTAAATTTATTTGGTCATCAAAAACACCCTATTGTTAATGAACCCTAAATCTTTTTCTCAAACATTTACCCTCTCTAATAATCTTTAATTTTTTTATTTTATGAAAACAAATCAAATCAGATGTATGATCAGACTAACAATATAGACGTCAAAGGAGACATATTGCCCAGAATAAAACAACTAAGTTTTTTTATACAAAAAAGACAAAAGGCCGAACTTGATAATACATACCATTTTACCGCCATCAAGAATAAGAGGAGAGTCGGAAAGAGTCAAGTAAAGTTCCTTGCTGGTAGCGTTGGTCAGATGAGTCTGGCCTGATCGCGAGAGTATATCTTCAACATCTGAAGGCAAAAAAGCTTTCCAGACAAGGTCAGAATCGGCTGCTGACTTTATTGCTTTCGACAACACTGATGATCGGACAACATCCACGGGTGAGGTCAATGATAAGATCTTGGACATACAATCTTCTGGCAACGTTTCTAAACGATTCATATTTCTATCTTGATAAAGCTTATTTATTTGATTCGATTAGGTAAATAAGGTATTGACTCCTTGACTCCTTGTTTATATGTATAATAGCTTAAGCATTATGATATGGATTTGTTTGTAATTGTAATTTAGAAAGAAAGGTTGAGCGTTTACTTACTGAAGTCGTCAACCAAGGGACTTTCTATAATCTAAAACATATATTTTTTTTTTTAGTCCAAAAACAGTATTTATTAAAGTCACAAAAGTTGTTACACATTAGCCTACCCCTACAGTATTAAAGTCATTTCTAATTAAGTTGGCCAATTGGGAAAGAGGACAAACACTCCAAAAACCAAACAAGTTGCCTTTTAGCATTTATTTGATCACCTAATGCACACTTCTATTGTTGACTCTTCTAACAAATAAAATACTAAGGTTATCCCTTTTCATACAAAACGAATATTATTAACCACTAATTTAGTACAATTATCAATATTACAAGTTGTCAAATTAATTTGGTTAATAACGGTTTGACAATCATTCTTTACTTCAACAGTTCCTAAAGGTCTCTTTTTAGCCATTTCACAACCCTCCAATATCCTTCTAGCCTCTGTTTCAACAATAGAATGAACTTTGATCATATTAGCTTTTCCTTATAAAATAGAACCTGTTGAATCACGCAAAATACACGCATTTAGTAAGTAAATTAATTGAAGCATCGCAATTAATTTTAAAGTGACCAGTGGGTGGTGGTTTCCAATAAATAACCCCCAACCTCCTCTTTTTCAGTAGTATTCATTTTTTGCTCATTTTCATTCAGTATTCCTTGTTTCTGAATACTTAATTTTCCAATTTGCCAAGACTCCAATTCACCATTCATTTTGGTGTTATTTTTAGCCTCAGAAGTTAGCTCATTTGCTAAATAAAATTCATCATAGGCTAATAATGATTTTTGAACTATACTCAAAGGGTCAGGGGTAACACCCTTAAAAATATATTCATTTCTTACTTTCCAAATATGCCAAGCAATCAAGAATGCCATTTCTCCCATATTATTAGAGTTATCTGAATTTTCAATCATACTTAATCTCACAAATTGAATCCATTTTTTAACATTCGAAGATGGTTCAGAAAGTGAGTTAAAACAGAGAGGACTTGCAAGCCACAATACTCTAGTCCATGAACAATGAAAAAGAATATGTTCAATAGTTTCACTATGATCCCCACATATATTACGCAAAGGACTTTGAATTGATTTTCAAAAATCTATTCTCATTTATAGCAAGCCCATTATTATAGCACTTCCAAATAAAGTATTTAACTTTTGGAATAATATTTGTTTTCCATAAGAAATCCTAATCTTTTTCATGTAACTGAGTTGAGGATTCACCCTCTTTTTTATTTCCAACCTTCTCTTTTCCATGTTGAGTCCTCCATAGTTTAGTATACATATTTTTTACTGTGACATCTCCACTTTTAAAACCAGTCCATTGTGGTGTATCAATACAGTAATAAGATGGAATTTATACCTTACTAATGGTTGCTACAATTTCAGGAGATAATAAAGAATTCAAAATGTTCAAATCCCAATATTTTTTATCTAGAGTAAAAAGACCAGAGACTAGCTCAACATTACACTGGGTTGGTCTACTAAAACTTTTCACATCAAGTAACCAAGAGTCTTTCTAGATATTCACAATATTTCTATCACCAATAGACCATCTCAAATTATTTTTAAAGCAATCTCTTCCTGTAATAATACTTTTCCATCCCAAAGAACAGTTATTACATAAAGTAGCATCTAAAAAATTAGAATCTGGAAAGTATTTACCTTTCAACAATTTAAAAAGCCGAGAAATTTGGTTATTAAAAATTTTCCAAGCATTTGAGGCCAATAAAGCCTCATTTTGTGTGTGAAATCATTTAAAACCAAGACCCCATCCTTTTTACAGTTCATAAGAGTTTGCCATCTCACCCAATGACATCTATTTCTCCTTGATTGCTCCAGTAAAAAGTAGAAATGAGAGAGGCTAAGTGAGAAGTTACTTCTTTGGGGACCAAAATAATAGACATAATAAAGTTTGGAATAGCTCCAATAGTAGATTTAATCAGAATTCTTTGCCACTTTTAGAAAGAATTTTAGTATCCAAATTATCTATTTTTTAATCACCATTTCAACTAACCACTCCAATGCTTTAACCTTAGACTTACCCCAGCTAGAAGGAATACCAAGGTATTTACCAAGATCATCTAACTTTCGCATTCTAAGCTGAGTTGAATTTTTTTTTCCTGTCCTCGGAAGGAGTATCTTTGCTGAAAAGAATTACACTTTTGTTGAGGTTAATGATCTGACCTGAACCCAAAGAATACCAATTCATAATAGTTAGAAAAATATCAAGATTATTCTCATCAGCTTCTCAGAAAAAAAGGCTATCATCTGCAAAGAGTATACGAGTAATCATTGGAGCACCTCTCGCAATTTTAAGACCTTTAAGAAGTCATGTATGAATAAAATGGTCAATAAGAGATGATAATGCTTGAGTAACCAGACAAAAAAGATAAGGTGACAAGGGGTCTCCTTGTCTTAGTTCTTCTTTTAGGACTATTTATATCATATAAACTCCCATTGATTTGAATTTTATATGTAACAGTAGAGATACAATTTTGTATCCATCCAATCCATATATCATGAAATCCCATGGTTTTAAGTAGATCTAATAAAAAAATCCTATTCAATATTTTCATAAGCCTTACTCATATCTTCTTTTATAGCAATATTATATTTCTTTGAAGTCCTTTTATTCTTCAAGTAATGACTAGCCTTTTGGGCTATAATAATATTCTCAAAAATTGACCTGCCAGGAATAAAGGTAGTTTGAGTTTCAGAGATAACATCACAAAGCCAAGGTTGTAACTTGTTTGCCAGAATCTTTGAGATACCTTTGTAAATACAATTCACACAACTAATTGGCCTGAAAGAAGAAATCATATCAAGGTTAATACATTTAGGAATTAAAGCAATAATAGTGCTATTAATCTCTTCCAAAGAAGAATTTTGCATACTATAATTAGAAACCAATTTAATAAGATCCAATTTAATATCATTCCAGAATTTTTTGAAAAAGAAGCCACCAAAACCATCTGGTCCAGGGGATTGATCTCCTCCAAGAGACCATACAGCTTGTTTTAGCTCCTTCTCATTAACTGGTTTAATCAATTCACTATTCATCTCTTGTATAACAACTTTTTTTACACATTTTAGAACAGGAACATAGTTTCTAGGGTCCATATAAGTGAACATACCATTATAATAAGAGGTAATATCCTCCACAATATCAGAATGAGTATCAAGCAAATTACCATAAGCTTTTTTAAGCCTACATATCTTAGTTTTAGTCCTTTTTACCTTGGTAATAGCATTATAATATCTAGTATTTTTATCCCCCAGCTTAAACCATGTATGTTTGGACCTCAGAGCCCAATACATTTCTTCTTTTTTCCAATATGATTCAAGATTAGAACCTAAATTCGCAAATGCCTCTTCATCCTCTTCTGAATAAGGAGCATTAAATACCTTCTCCATTTTATCAAGAGTTTTGGAGATAAGAATCCTATTATTCAAAATTCTTTGTCTTGCCCAAAGAGATACACTTCTTTGTATTCTTTTAAGTTTAATACCAAACCTTTGAATACCTTTACAATAATCAAGATTTTTTTCCTTCCATTTTTTTTCAGAATGAGTTTACAATAGGAAGTATCATAAAGCCACCCTTTCTCAAGTAAAAATCTTTTTTTTTTGAACTTTAGCTTAGTAGTTCCAGAGTTAAGAATAACAGGAGTATGATTGGAACCAATAGGGGGTAAAAGTTTGCACCATGCATTAGGAAAATAGTCATTCCATTTATTATTCACCAAAATCCTATCAAGAACTTGCTTAATAAAAAAGTTTCCATTCCTCTTGTTAGACCAAGAGAAATTACAGCCTTTGGATTGAAGTTCAATCAATTCATTGTTGCTTATAAACTCATTAAATGTAACAAAAAAAAACTCATTAATTAAACCCATGTGTTTCCTTTTCACACTATCAATTTTGCCTCCCAATTTTTACAAGGGTAAACTAATAAGATTGAAGTCCCCCAAAATACACCAACAATTTTGAAAATTGTTTAAGTTACAGATTTCATTTAAAAAATCAACTTCCTCACCATCAACTGTAGGACCATAAGCAAAAGTAATAAAAAGTAAACCATTTTTTGGATCCTCATATGAACAATGTATTAAATTCTTGTTTGAATTTATAAGTTTAAAAAGATTCAGATCTTTCAAAAAAATAGCTAAACCTCCACAAATACCCACATGATCTATAAAGGATGTTAAGGTCAAATTCAGTGTAGCACTCAATTTCTCAAGGACATCAGATTTATTCTTAGTTTCAGAAAAAAAAGAGTACCTCAATTTTGTGAGCTTTAGCCATGTCGATTAAGCTCAATTTTGTCAAGTTTGTGGCAATGCCTTGACAGTTCCAAGCTTGTATCATTGTTGATTTTGGGGTTGATTTGGGTCAACCCCGCAAGCCACTTCAGTAGTAATACCTTCAAAGTTATCAAGACATATTGCTTCTTCTCATTTATCTTCTCCATCCTCTTCATTGAATTTATCTAATTCCATATCCTCTACCATCTCATTATTTTCTCTACCAGGTTGGTCAAATTCATCATCTTCAAGATCCAATAAGAGTTGCAGGGACAAAGGAAGCAACTTCATCCTCGGAGGGGAGACCTAAATCCTTCCTGACTTATTTAGTGCGTTCAATGGAACCAAAGGCAATATTTTTCCCCAGGTTAGAAGTAATAGATGGATCAAAGCTCACATTAGGGCTTTTTAATAAAACCGGACATTCATCAGATGTTGGGCCTTTATCATTTGGGCCACATAACAACTTGACTTATCCTTCAGTTAAAGGCCTAATAGCAGTAGAAGTTTTGACCCCTTTATGAGTTTTCCCCCCAACTCAACAGTAGGGAGATGTCAACAAAGATTGGACCACATTAGACTTAATACCATCTTGGTCAATGGCCTCAATTTTAATTCCCCCTCTTTCTTAAATTCATTCTTATTCTTGTTCTTAAGAGGTCTTTTCCCACGCCTTTTCTGGCCAATGTTACCATTTTGATCTTGTTTGCTTACTGAAAAAACAAAAGTTTGATTGCCTCTGTCATTATCAATAACTCTAATCTAGTTTCCTAGTTTAGTGATAAGCTTATTAGGATTATCTCATTTCTTCTCCTCATGAGATAGAATTCCACAAACATAGCAGAAATCAAAAAGTTTCTCATACTTAAACGAGACCCAAACTGAGTGACTTTCTCTCAATTTAAACATACATCCATATTTCAATGGTTTATCAATTTTCCAAACTATTCCAGCCTTAACAGTAAAATCAATTTTGAATTTGTTCGCATCTGGTAAAATCAGTTCAAGAACATTGCCTAAAGTAGAAGCTATCTTTTTATTATACCTTTCTTTTATAAAAAGAGGAGGAATTCCTTCAATACGAACCCAGAAAGCTGTTTCTTCAAGTAAACTAGGGTTTGAAACACAATCTTCATATTTTTGAATCAGAATGTGAAATCCGAAAACATGATAAAGCCTATTATTCCAAACTATTTCAAGATCTTCAATTTTTTCAAATTGAATGACACAGACATTCATACCTCTTTTATCAAGGGAGATTCTACCTTTAATACCTCAATGTTGAATGATAATACGTTTTAGGTAGTTGAAATTAATGTAAACAGTATCAATAATGCGCAGAAAAAGCTTAGGTTCTTCAAATTGAGCATAAATAGAGTCTCTATCAGGAGATAAAGAGAGAGAATCGTTAAAATATTCCGTACCCATTTCTTTAAAGTTAGCCATAAATTCCTTGCATGATAGACCCACAAATCTAGAAGACAAAAGTGAAGGAGAAATTAATAAAGCACGAAATAGTGATACGCAAAAACCTAATACGTGCTAAAGTGATGAACAAGATTTCAATCCTCATAGATCTATTAAGAATCAAAGCATGAAAACCAGAAAAGGAAAGGAACGAGGGTTTTTTGGTGGTGGTGGAGGGTTTTTTGTGGTAGACGCCCGGTGGGTTTTAGGTGGATAAGGTCATCACGAAAAGCGGTCCAAAGAGAAGAAGAACCGTTTAATTTTATCTAAAACATATATTTAAAAACAATAATTACGAATATAGATGGTTGTCTAATGATTAGACTACCCCGCAAAGAGTCATGTCGGTTCATATTGAAGTCAAGGAAAGAACAAGAAAAATAAACTAATGGGGAGAGATTAAACTCATCCAAAAACAAAACACAAAAAACTAAATTATTTTCTTTAGTAAAGGAAAGGATGAGTAAGTATAATACCAGATCCTCCAAGCATCCTAAATGTGGATAAAAATTGATGACTAGTTAACTGGAAGGAGGTTACACATAAAATTTCTAGCTAGTAAGTCCACCTCCTCATATCAATTCCTAGAAACATGTAGAATACAAATATTAAATCTCGAATAGATTAGATTCTTAATCTTTTGCATAAAAGGATAGAGTTTCCCGTAGATATTAGATGTGTTTTCAGGTCTTGGGTGGCATCGAGATTCGGGACAATTACTGTGAATTGTAATACCCTTATCCCTAGTAGAAGTTGCGCTATTAGTACCGCATGAAATCCACCTTCAATAATCATGCTACACACAAAAATTGTTCTCCTTGAAGCTTAGATGTACATTATCAATTCCCGTAATTTCACCGTCGCTCTTGAAAGAGGCGTCACGGAAAAATTGATGTCAAAGTTAACCAAGTTCGAGTCGTGTGATATACCAGTTTGAGATTCAATCAAACCAAGCTTGTTATAGGTGCTTTCTAACCCTAGGTCAAAAACTTGGAGTGGAAGACATGTAACTGGAGTCCTATTTCAATTCAAATTCGTTTCCTAAAAATATAGGATAGGTAAACACTGCTCACTGTTTTGACCATATCTCCTTCATTACTAGGTCAAATTTTGCGTACTTTATATCAAAACGAATGCAGCGAAAAGATCTATCTAACACTTTAAAGGATCTTCCAAAATCACATCTGATTTGTAGATATATTCACTTTAGTGGATGTCACTGCAGATTTGACAACTTTATTTGGTAGGTTTTTCATTTCATATTTCAACTCTTTTTCCTTTTGTCTCCTGATTCCTCCTACGTAGTCTTTCCTTAACTCCTTGGAATTTATTTGGCATCTAATTATATTTCATAAACCTTAAGATCTTCACATTAACACACAAATTATACCAAATATGCTCTAAAAGTAATAGATCTCCAAATCAATACTCGAATTAAGAAATTATCTAATAACTGGGAAAAATACCCTAACAATTAATCACATACACATAAATTTTTGTCTCAAACCTAGATTAATATATCAAAAATATGGAGACATCAGTTACACAAGACATTTACAGTCGTTCAGTTTTCCTACGCCTACTACCTAAGGTTATCCCAGTAGGATTTGCAAGTTTCTCCAATGAGCTTCTCAATATCTCTTAAAGGTGAGATATAAACCTTTACACTGAGGTTTTTCCGGGTTAAACCACAACCTAGAAACTCCTAATACTTTTACCGGTTAAGTCACAACGGATGAGACTTCTAGTGGTTACGTCACAACTCAATGAGACTTGTAGCGGTAAAGTCACAACATGATATATTTTTACAGTGAGAACCAAGTTGAAGATACTTTCTGATAATCCAATCTATCATTGAGATTGTTTGACTTCTTTGATGAGTTGATTATTAAGTGAAAGCTTGAAATGAACTCTGCTTTGAGTAGATAAAAGTTATATCTTATAGTTTGATCTTCCACTAATATCATAAGAGCGGTTTTGAGGAAGAATAAAGAATTCACTAAGCTTGGATTTGTTTTGTGAAATTGAAAGAAAAAGCTAGTTATATCTTTCTTGAAATTTGGGATAGTTTATTGTTGAATTGGATCTTTAAGGGGTGAGATTTGTGAGGAGGCCACATATATAGGGTAAAATTGAGTTCCAAAGAATCCTATAATTTTCTCAAAAAGTTCTTTAAAAATGTTATGCCATTTTAACAAAAATGGTTATATGAGTTTATGCCCAATGACTTTGATCCATGTTGCATCCCTTGTTCAATGATAAGAAAATTAGAAGTTCTTTAAAACAAAACCGTTGAAGTGGAAAACTTCATACCTTTTTTTGCCTAGAAAACTGATTCTATGTTGGGAATGGAACTCGACCAACATGTTACAAATTTGATGATTGTTACTTACTTCGTTTGGTTTCAAAATAAAACGTTATACCGATTTTAGGTTCAAGATAACCGTTTTAAAACCGAATGTTGTTTTACCTTTCCATTTTGAGTTGGGAATTGGAGCTCATCTACTTGTTTTCTTTATTGTTCATATGTGTTGTGTGAAGTTAATTTCTATAGTTTGGGGTTAGTACAACTCAAGACAAGCAAGCAATAATACACTGGATTTAAGAATGGTCACAAGGGACTTCATCAAGTACAATTCATGAATGTGTGTTGTAAGACATGTGATGTGTAAATGGTTTATTAAGAATATTCAAGAAAGTTTAAGTACGTATAATCACATATAAGTAGAAGACTTAATATCAAGATAGAAAATACAGTTTGTCCAGTTAAAGGGGATTGATAGAAAAGTTAGAATAAAGAGTGTTTTAGGTTAAGATATGAAAATTAATGTTAATCATTTTATGATAAGATTAAGTATGTGATTAACGAAAGTTTTTTCAAATGATATATATATATATATATATATATATATATATATATATATATATATATATATATATATATATATATATATATATATATTAGAGTCATTAAATAATTTGAATTTTTTTCCTTCCATTATCTTCTTAATCTAAAATATATAAAATATTTTAGCGCAATAATATATACCATCCAATATCACTACCCAACATATCACTCATTATGTGACATAATTTGATTTGAATTAAATTATATTTTGATTGAGGAAATAGGAGTTTGAAAAATCGCTTCCAATCAAATTTATGTCACGCCATTCAAATCATGCTAAATCATGGTTGGTGTCTTGGAAAGTATAATTTGGTATTGGTCATTACCCAATATGTCAAGAGAAATTTTCCAAATGGTTCTAGAGAATAATTTAATAGTCATTAAGGAGGAAAAACCTTTGTTATTGTTAGATGCCAGAAACAAACTTATATATGGTTAAATATTAAAGTACCCTCATATAAATTAAACCCACATAAGAAAAGTAGTGAGAAAATAATATCTGATTACATGCACAAATCATTGAGAAATGACATTCTTCACTACCTTCCATCAATTTTAGACCATTATCGTCGATGGCCACTGCTGGCACCACTCAGTATGTTACTGAGCAGAATAAAGTTGATGACCAGAAAAAATTCATTGAGCAGAAAACATATATGAGCATGCTTAATAAGTTTTTGAGCATGCTCAAATATGTATCTTGGTAGACTTAGTAAAATTCTGAGCATGCTGGAAAGTCTCTGGTATGTGGTAGCTCACAGAGTGTGATATAAAATTGACACAAATGAGATTATGTCTCGCAAGTGTTAGGTCGCTAAGTAATCAAAATAGTAAAAGTGGATCGTCTCCGTAGGTATTATAATGTTAATATAATGTGTTTAACTAAGACTTTGTTATTCGTGATGCAAAAGTAGAACAATTGGGAGATTGTATTTTTATTTTTAAACTAGAATAAATTACAATAAAACTAAAAGAAATAATAAAAGTAAAATAAATTTTAAAAAAATAAAGAGAAGAGAAGTCAGCTTGAAATTTCTATGCTCACTAAATCTTGACTATCATGATTACTTGATTAAAGGAAAAAATAAGAATTCTCATATTAATCGGAATTCTAAATTCCACCTAATATCCTTCAGGTTAACTATGGCTACTTCTAGATCTAGAACTACCAACTAGGTATTCGTACACACTTTATAAGACACTTTTAAACTAAGCCGACATAATGGCTATATAAACTATCTAATCCATCTAGTTCTTAAAATAATCTCATACGATTATGATTTAGATCCACTTATGAATCCCCCTTCCGGGTGTAATTCATAATCTAATTTATAAAAAGATCAAATTAAAGTAAAATAATAATTAGTGAAAAAATACCCAATTTATTTGAAATTAGAAATCTCAATAATAAAAAATAGAAGTTAATAAGGTTTAAAATAAGACATCTAAAACTAATAAAGAGTTTAGCTCAAACTTGAAACAAAAATAAAATGAAATAAACACATAATTAAGTGTTTAAGGGAAGAAGAATTCCAAATTGGAAAAATTTGTGATGTTTTCTTTACTTTCCTTACTTCTCTCTTGCTCCACAAGATAATAATAAGTCAAGTGTGTCTAAAAATATTTAAAAACATAGGTATTTGGTTGGTAATGTATCAATTGGGGATACAGACCCTTAGTTTGTTAGTGGATTTTTCTACTAGTCTTCAACTAGTAGATCCCTTGGCTCACAATTGATAATATATACATGCATGTTTCTTTTGACTCGATAATTTTTTTTTTTGGTTTATTTTTTGTTAACATGCATCATTTTGATAAGTTTTTCCCCGATATCTATAGTTTTCTTTTCTTTGTATAGTTAATAATTATGATATATATTTTTAACCATCGCTTAGTAATTATAATATATTTTTTGTATTTAACTATTGATTCATAATTATTTTTGTATCATTTTTGTTTTATTTAGTTTTTATATTCAAGAGATATTAGCTAATAAAGTCCAAAAACTCAATAACTCACCCCTATACATTTCATCTAAACATTACCCACCCAAAAGGTCCAACATTTTAGCATCATCCCAATTCTACCCTTACATTAAATAAATTAATTAGATTTTATGTCATTATAATCTTATATAACGTATTCCATTTTTGGTGCATATCATCTAAATCTCATAATTTAAGCATTATTACACGATAGAAAGTTGTTTATTGTCATCATCATTCTCATTTGGTTACAAACCCACTAATTTACAAAGCTCAACCGGGCAGAAGATGAGTGGGAAGGTGAGTGTGAAGAGATTTAGTTTCGAGCGGTGGCGTGGTGTCGCCTAAGGTGTGATAAAATAATGAATAAAATAAGTGCAAATAAACACCCTAGGCTGAGCACGATTCTGCAAGTATATAGGATGTCTGCAAGTTTTAATGTTAAATAAGATTTGTTCCTCAGAGACTACGAAAGTAAGAGAGAACTTATGCAATTTATCTAGTGCAGATATGAAAGGTAGAACAAATCATACACAAGAATAAAGAAAGGGAAAATAGGTTTTTATTTGGTTTTTATAAAGAGAAAATTAAACTAATAAATTAAAGACAGCAAATTAAATGCAAAGAGAAGAAGATAGTATGAGAGTTTAGCTCGAGATATTAGCAAGTAATCCCCACCAGTCTTGTTTATTCTAACATGTAAGGGTGAATTATGTAGTATAACAATAATCATGATTCTAAATTCCCATTCCTTAGACCTTGAGAGTGACTAAGGGGGCTATGGCACAACCACGAGGCAGTTTCAAAGAGGGTTATCAAGCACCATCAAGGCCCTAAGCAAACAATTCCTTCAATTGCTGATATGGTGATTAAAACATACCCTAACGACTATCTAGTTAGGATTAGTGTGGTCAAGACCAATACCGGACACTAGACGTTATGTGGTATTTCAATAGCTAAACACCCCTTGTGGGCGACCATCTAACTACTATTAAGGTAATCTTATACGTTGCGCACCGCAAGGAAAACAGACAATAAATCAAAACACATAAACAGAGAATAAAACATGAATTCAAATTAAATACGATAGTATCCCAAATTAGATAGAAAGAACTAGGCTTCATACATATATGCTAAATCTCAAGCTAAAATTATTTAATTCATACTAAAGAAAGGAAAGAAAACAATTATAGATTTGAGGGTTGAAGATGACATAATATGGTGTTCAATTCCTTCCAGACTTCTTTTCTTGTGTTGTAAGCTTCTTCATGGCTTAAGGACTAGCAAAGGATGTGTTTCTTCTGATAAGAGGGTGTACTTATAGGGTATAGGAAACCCTAAAACGTTTTCTTGGAGTGAAAGACAAGTAACTTGGACTCTAGCCCAACTCAAATTCGTAACCCTAAAATATAGAAAAAATAAGATTCTAGTGTTGTTTGGTTTTGGCCGTAACTCCTTCAATACTTATCCGTTTGATGCGTTCCAATAGTCGAAACTGATCGTCTCGGAAAGCTCTATAACTTTGATTCAGACCATTCTTCCAAATTCCTATCCAATCTTGAGTTATGATCACTTTTATGCTCGTAGCTGCTGGAATTCAGATTTATTTGGCAACTTTAACTTTTCCTTTTTCATATTTTTTTTTCTTTATCTTCAATTTCAATGTTTATCCTCTTTCCCTTATCTCTTAGAATTGACTTGGCATCTAATTAATTACCATATATCTTTAAAGTTTCACGATTAACAAACAATTAAACCCAATATGTTCTAAAAATAATAAATAATTAAATCAAGACAAGAAATAGTAAAGTGTACTAAATCATGAGAAAATCGACCTATATCCTAATAAATACACCTAAAATGATGTCTCCAATTAATATTAAATCATCACAATTGCGGAGACATCACGACGGAAGATGGTGGAGAACGGTCCTCGAGCGGCGGAAGAAGATGGTGGAGAATGGTCCTCGAGCGGCAGGGGTTGTTTCTGCAGTACATCGGTTTAGTGGAAAGGTGAGTGTGAAGATGGTGGAGAATGGTCTTCGAGCGACGGCGGAAGATGGTGGAGAATGGTCCTCAAGGGGCGTCGCTTTTCTTGTGAGATTATTCCGTGATAAGTGAATTCTAGTGCACCACATGGGATTAGCTCATATTATCAGTGACATTTTGCTTTGATTTGCTTTTGTTTAGTAACTGTTTGTTTGCTTTTCAATAATATTCAATCTTAACCATTTTTAGCATTGTTCATATTTTTTTAATGTGTTTGTGTTTCACAAACTACACACGCCATCAATTACAATAATCGCACCATCAAAATAAAATGAATAACCCGGCTCATTTTGACTTCTATTCTAGCTCCCAAACTACACACCATTGATTTCTCACAACACACCACCAAAATCGCACACATTGCCCAACAACATTTGGTGGTACTATACATCCCCACCATACACCATTAATTATAACTAAAGCACTTACAAAAATACACTGCCAACCCTACGCCTTTTTAATTGAAATTAATTTTCCACACACCAAATACTAATAAATCATGTGTTTAATTTCCAAAATAAAATACAAAACATAAAGTAAGTAAGTTATAACAAGCAGAAAATCTGATAAATTTAATATAATATTTTTGGCAGTTTTTTCTTTTTTCTTTTGATATTTATTGATTGTTTGCATGTAACTAGGAAGTTAGTTTTGGAAAGTCAAAAGACATTAAGTGGAGTAGAAGGGCAATCCAGACTTTTTGGGCAATTGACAATAGTCTGTGGACTGTATGGGTTAATCACCCTATATTTAGTGTGATACCTAATCATTTTAAAAATATATGTTTTTCATTAAATAAACAAATATTTTTATAATTAGGGCGATAAACAAATTAAGTCGAGTCGAATATTAAATCTTCAAATTTGTTTGATTAACTTCAATTTTAAATTAGTTACGTTTATATTTTTATTCAAAATATTTATTAGAGTTTGAACTTATTTATTTAAATAAAAAATCGACTCTGACAAGATTTTTATTAATCGAGCTCAAAGTATTTATGAACTACTTGGTTGATTTACAATTATATTGAAAATATATCGATACAAATTATCTTTATAACTGATTGGGCATGGAATACCCTAACAATAAGGTGTACAAAATATTTTACTGAGATGTGGATGTGTCGATGATACTTGAGATGCATCCTCGGCTGAAAGTAGTGACCCAAAATCAGACAATAAGTCAAGGATCACATGAAGGTGTGTCTCCCAGTGGAACTCCTACGGTCAACTAAGTATTTGACATATAATTATTATCAAATATTGACTTGACTGTTAAAGTTTCATCAGGAGACGTGTCTCCTAATTATGGTCCTCCTTATTCTTTGAATTTGGGCCACTATTATCAACTGATGATAGATTTGTAGCTCAAAAATAATTGGCACAACCATGCTCGCGTTTGATATTCTGTAGACCTTATTGTTGAGTCATTCCACGCTCTATCGATTATTAATATTTTTTGTATTGATATATTTTCAATATGGTTATAAATCAACAAAATAGTTCATAAATAGTTTAAACCCGAATAAAATAATCGTTAGAATTTGATTTTTTATTTGAATAAACAAGTTCAAGATCTAATAAAAAATTTAAATAAAAATTTGAACTCCGGGCCTTTAAAAGTTTAAAGTTATAAAAAGAAATTCAAACAATTAATATCCGACTTGATTTATTTCAGTTAACGTTTTAATTATGACTAATATTTATTTAATTATTTAAGAAAAATTGTAGCACACTTAGTACAAAAATAACCCTAGCATATATTTAAATTTATTAAATATCACATTAAATATAAAAACCAAATAAATAATAATAATACATAAAAATAATTATCAAAAAATAGATAAATAGAAAAACAAATTAAAATTATTAATCACATATTGCATTAGAAAAACTTAGAAAAAATAGTAATTAACTCTGTTTTTTTTCAATAAACATTATCTATCAACAGAAAAGCAAAAATAATCAATAAACAGTAAACAAAATCATGCATATTTAAAAAGAAAAAAACATGAAAGTTTATGTGTACAATTATGAGCCAAGCAATTTACTAATAAAATAATAGTAACTATCGGAAGGATCCGTGCTCATCGACTACGTACATAGGAGATCTTTTTCCAAAAAAAAAAGAAAAACAGTTTACATTGTACCTTTCACGATTAATTAGTTGTATTATTGGTTATATGTTCCGAACCCTACATTGCATGCTACTCATAGCTCTCTCAAAATAGTAATATCTTACATTTTTTAAATAGATTTGGTATATATTGCGAGCAGGTGAGATTTGATTCTAATAAAAAAGTATACATTATTTCCATAATTGTACTATTTGAATTTATTTTTTAACTATTGCTGTTGTTATACATAAGAACTTCGAGTGCTTGATTAATTATCAACAAGGAAGTAAAGCGACAAAGTAAAAAAATGGCTGGAGTGGCGAGATTAGAATGGGAGACAACCCTAAATAGTTCAGTAGATATACTGAAGGGCATTGTTAGTTACGCAGACTCTATGACGCTGAAATGTGTATAGCTGATACTATACACTCACATGGTCACCCAATAACATTGTCTCAGATTGCTTCTAGCATTGATTCACCTTCTGTGGAAATTATGTATCTCCACCGTATTATGAGAACTCTGGTTCGTATGAATATCTTCGCAGCTAGCAGTGGTCAATCTGATGGTGGTGGTAGTGATGAAGTAGTGTATGGGTTAACGCCTCAGTCAATGATGATATTGCATGACGCTGAAATAACTTTAGCTCCATTGTTATTTCTTAATATATAAGAATAGTCTATAGGTTAGTTGTTAGTAAAACAATACTAGAGGGACTACATTGTAATTATTATATAGTTTGTTAGTTAGTTATAACAACTATTTAAACTATGTATTGAGCTTAATTGAACTCAAGTTGATCAGATGAAATAAACACGATATTCTTCTTTCTTTTCTCTCTGCTTTAGCTCTTCTTCTTCTTCTTCTTCTTTAATCTTCAATGGAAGCTTGACATCATAAACCTCAAGCTTTACAACTCTTATCATGGTATCAATAGTAAAACTAGTGTAATTCCGCGATCACAACACTAATTCTTGCTTTAGATCAAGAAATCAAGAGTTTCGAATAACATCTTCAATGGCGGCCAACTCTGTAACAGAGAATTTCTCATCGCCATTCTATATCCACCCTAGTGAAAACACAGGTGCTTCGTTAGTGTCTGAAGTTCTTAACAATGATAACTTCTTATCATGGACTCGTGCAATTGAGATTGCATTATCGGTTAAAAATAAACTCGGCTTCATTAATGGAGAAATTGTTCAACCTCCTCTCACAGATTTAACTCTTTTCTCAGCTTGGAACAGAGCCAATAATCTAGTTCTATCGTGGCTACTTAATTCGATTTCTAAAGAAATCAGAGGTAGTCTATTGTATGTAAACTCAGCTCATGATCTCTATAATGAGCTTAAAACGCGATTTGGAAAAAGTGATGGTACAAGAGTCTTTGTTCTTGAGAAATCATTAAGCTCGATTTCTCAAAATTCAAGCACAATTTCAGAGTATTTCGCAAAGATCAAAACGCTTTGGGATGAATATGTTCACTTTAGGCCTATGCCTATATGTTCTTGTGGAAGTATGAATCAATGTAGCTGTAAAATTCTTGACACATTGATTGAGCGACAAAATAGTGATTTCGTGATAAAATTCTTAATTGGATTGAATGATTCCTTTGCTGCCATAAGAAGTCAAATTCTGTTAATGACTCCTCTACCTCAAATCAACTCAGTCTTTGCAATGCTCATCCAAGAAGAAAGCCAAAGGTTGTTGTCAAATTCATCTTTCTCTGCACCAACTCATGCGTTTTATTCAAAGAACAATCAAAAACCAAACAATTACGCAGAGAAAAAGAGAGTTATTTGCACACATTGTGGGTATAATGGTCATACAGTTGACAAATGTTATCAATTACATGGCTATCCTATTGGATGGGGAGGACCTAAAGGCAAAAGGATTGCTCAAAATCAACAACACTCTGCACATCTTGTTGATGCTCAAGAAGAATTCAAGAATGAACAAGAACTAAAGCCTCTCAACAGCTATGAATTCACACCTGAGGAGATAAGCAAGCTAATGGCTCTTGCACATACAGAAAACATGAACAATTCGGCTGTACATCAAGTTACAATCAATGAAGGTAATTCTTGCACCTCATCTTGGATCTTAGACACAGGAGCTACTGATCATTTGATATATTTAGCTTCTATGTACATAAACAAGCCACAAAATGTTCATATTCCAGTCACATTACCAAATGGAGAAACTATTTTTGCAACACATAAAGGAAATATTATCTTAAATGATCACATTACCTTAGAAAATGTGTTATGTGTTCCAAATTTCAAGTGCAATTTACTTTCAATATCAAAATTAACACAAGATTCAGCTGTTACAGTTGCTTTCTTTTCCTCTTATTGCACTATACAGGATCATCAATGCAAGAGGATGATTGGGATTGCTTATGAAAGAAATGGGCTGTACTATATGAAGTCTTCATCAACACCTCATAAAGTCCTAGCTGTTTCAACAAAAAAGAGTGACATATGGCATTCAAGATTAGGACATCCATCAAGAGCTAAATTGCCTGCACTTAAAAGGATTGATTCTTCTATTACTTTTTTACAAGATAGTGTATGTGAACCATGTCATTTTGCTAAACAAAGAAAACTTTCATTTCCTGTATCTACTTCTACTTCAAAATCTTGTTTTGATTTAATCCATTGAGACATATGGGGTCCCTTCAAACAAGTTTCTCATACAGGTCATAGATACTTCTTAACCATAGTTGATGATTTTTCAAGAGGCACATGGATTTACCTAATGAGTGCTAAGTCAGAAGTTCATCTACATTTAAACAATTTTTATCAAATGATATTAACTCAGTTTGGCTTGAAAATCAAAGTGTTAAGGTCAGATAATGGACCTGAGTTTAATCTTCAAAACTTCTATACAACTAATGGAATAATCCATCAATTAAGTTGTGTTGAAACTCCACAACAGAATGGGTTGGTGGAAAGAAAACATCAACACCTTTTAACTACTGCAAGAGCTATCATGTTTCAATCAAATCTTCCCCTACAATTTTGGTCTGAGTCAATACTTACGGCTGCCTATATAATCAATAGATTGCCTACTCCATTATTGGATAACCTTACCCCTTATCAAAAGTTATACAACAAAGCACCTACATTACATCATCTAAGAGTGTTTGGATCACTTTATTATGTCTCAAAACTTCAACAAAATAGATCAAAGTTTGATACAAGAGCTACAAAGTGTGTGTTCTTAGGGTATCCTCCATCTACTAAAGGGTACAAAGTTCTTGACATATCAAACAGCAATATAATAATCTCAAGAAATGTAATCTTTCATGAGACTGTTTTTCCCTTCTCAGATTTTGAACCTATAGAAAACCTTCACACTTTTCTTTTCCCACCTTCTGACTCATATATAGAACCTTTTAATCCTCACACTATCATTGATCAAAATAACACACAAAACTCAGCCAATCAACCTACAACATCTCAACAAACTCGACCAACAAGAAATAGACAACCACCTTCATATTTGAAGGATTATATATACCATTCAACTTCTCATTGTAATTCAAAACCTCAACCACTTTATCCTATACAAGATTACATTAGTACCTCAAGACTTACATCAAAATATGCCAACTATATTGAGAATATATCTTCTCAAATAGAGCCAAAGACTTATAAACAAGCATCAACATCAAATGAATGGATTTCTGCAATTCAAAAGGAACTTAAAGCCCTTCAAGACAACAATACATGGACAATTGTTCCTCAAACTTCCTCAATGAAACCTATTGGATGCAAATGGGTTTTTAAACTAAAATATAAGGCAGATGGTTCATTAGAAAGGCATAAAGCTAGGTTAGTTGCAAAGGGGTACAATCAACAAGAGGGACTTGATTTCTTTGACACATTCTCTCCTGTGGCAAAGCTTGTCTCAATAAGAATTATACTTGCTTTAGCCTCAATCAATAAATGGTTCTTACATCAACTTGATGTAAACAATGCGTTTCTACATGGTGAGTTAGATGAAGAAGTTTATATGACTATACCACAAGGTCTTCAAGCTCAGAAAGGAACAGTTTGTAAGTTGAACAAAAGTTTGTATGGTTTAAAACAAGCTTCTCGCCAATGGTTCGCAAAATTATCTTCCTCTTTAATAGCTTATGGATTTGTACATTCATCAAGTGACTTCAGCCTCTTCATTAAGAAATCGACTTCTACATTCATAGCACTCTTAGTATATGTTGATGACATTATACTTGCAAGCAATAGTATGGATGAGATAAAGAATCTAAAGAATCATTTACATTCTGAGTTCACAATTAAAGATTTAGTTGAACTAAAATACTTTTTAGGTATAGAAATAGCTCGAAAATCAACTGGAATTACTTTATGTCAAAGAAAATTTGCACTTGACATTTTAAATGAATGTGGAGTTATGGCTGCAAAACCCACAAATTTCCCAATGGAAACAACTTTGAAACTAAGATAAGAAGATGATCAAGAGTTTGAAGATCCTTCTTCTTATCGAAGGTTAATTGGGAGATTATTATACTTAACAATCACAAGACCAGATTTATCTTACTCTGTAAACTCACTCAGTCAATTCTTAGCAAAACCATGTAATTGTCATTGGAAAGCTGCTCAAAGAGTCTTACGCTACATCAAGAAAACACCAGGACAGGGCCTATTTCTCTCCTCAGCTTCTGAACTCAAAATCAAAGCTTATTGTGATAGAGATTGGGCTGGATGCCTTGATACAAGGAGAAGCATAACAGGATTCTGTATTTTTCTTGGAGATTCATTGATTTCATGGAAAAGCAAAAAACAAACAACTATAATCCGTTCATCAGCTGAAGCAGAGTATAGAGCACTAGCTGCTTTAACATGTGAAATTCAATGGTTGATTTATGCGTTAAAAGATTATGGTGTTGATAATTGTATTCCAGCACTTTTGTATTCAGACATCAAATCAGCTATTGCAATGTCCACAAATCCGGTGCATCATGAAAGGACAAAGCATGTTGACATCGACTGCAAAATAACGCGCGAGAAAATTCAAGCTGGTTTGATAAAATTGTTTCATATCCCTTCAAATTTACAACTTGCAGATATATTTACAAAACCACTTGGATCAGTTGAGTTTCACAACAATTTATCCAAGCTTAACATATCTAATATACATGTTGCGCTTGAGGGGGGCTCTTGATATATAAGAATAGTCTATAGGTTAGCTTGTTAGTAAAACAATACTAGAGGGACTACATTGTAATTATTATATAGTTTGTTAGTTAGTTATAACAACTATTTAAACTATGTATTGAGCTTAATTGAACTCAAGTTGATCAGATGAAATAAACACGATATTCTTCTTTCTCTTCTCTTTGCTTTAGCTCATCTTCTTATTCTTCTTCTTCTTCTTTAATCTTCAATGGAAGCTTGACATCATAAACCTCAAGCTTTACAACTCTTATCATTATTGATGTTAAATCATCCTTTGTTGTTGTCTTCTTGGCATTACCTTAGTGACTGCGTTAAAGAAGGTGGTTCTGGATTCAAGAAAGCGCATGGTTTCGAGTTATTCGAGATGGCATCGTTGCGTCCTGAGCTGAACGAGATATTCAACAATGCGATGCAGTGCTATTCTAATATCTTGGTCAAAGTGATTCTCTTGGTTTATGTAGATGGTTTCAAAGATGTTGCATCGCTAGTTGATGTAGGTGGGGGAATTGGGTACTTATCATCAAAGATTGTCAAGGTAAATACTC
The DNA here is from genome assembly GCA_029959085.1 of Nemophila menziesii. Classification (NCBI taxonomy): domain Eukaryota; kingdom Viridiplantae; phylum Streptophyta; class Magnoliopsida; order Boraginales; family Hydrophyllaceae; genus Nemophila; species Nemophila menziesii. The sequence goes on along the minus strand of JARWIR010000046.1, from coordinate 5,000,450 downwards.
ATATAAAGGGTATTAACTTCGATTTACCTCATGTAAATGCAACTGCACCATCGTACAATGGGGTTTATCATGTTTCAGGAGACATGTTTGAATTCATACCTAGTGCTGATGCGATCTTCTTGAAGGTAATATAATTATTTATAAATGTATAGCTTATAGTAAACTTGCTGTATTATGTTTTTTTTTTTATTAATGCAGAATATTCTTCATGATTGGGGAGATGAGGATTGCGTCAAAATATTGAAGATTTGCTTGAAAGCACTTGTAGAGAAACCTGCAGGAGGAGGAAAGGTCATCATTATTGACATAGTATTAAGAGATGATGCAAGCAGGATGACTTTGGAATATTTGGAAACCTATATGTGATATCAGATCTTAATATGATGGCTAATTGTCTTCATGGAAAAGAAAGGACTGAACTTCAATGGAAGAAAATCCTAGAGGAAGGAGGCTTTCCAAGCTACAAAATCATAAAATTGCCATATTTAGCTTCACTCATTGAGGCCTATCCATGATCATCAACCATCACTACTTACCGGTGTGAACAATGTACCTCGTGAAATTGGGCTCAAGAATTATTTTCAGTCAGATTTCGAGACTCTAGTTTCTAAGATTAAGTTTTAATTTAAGTTTCTATTTGTTTGCATTAGATGGGATTGACTCAATTTGTAAGATATTGGGTTAATAAATTTGTTTGTTTTATCTACCAATTTTTATTTTTGTTACGGAGGAGGTCTAAACTACGTGAACAACCAACTAATTATTAACTAGTTATAATTATTTTAGAAACAGTTCAATCATATCGATCACGTGTCCATAGCTGTCATAGACCATCAGGCGGATCACTATATGGGATCAGACCTTCAGTACTATTCTAACCAAGCCTAGCCATCCAGTGTGCGTATTTGTTTGCTTCTCGGTAATTCCAAACCAGATCGAATTGCGTATTTGCCGCTAATATATCACGGCAAGCACTTATAATAGTATTTGAGAAGTCTCTTGATTTCACACCGCCCTTCACTAGAGCGTGCAATTCACTCGAGGCAATCTCAATTATGAGAGACGTGTACCTTTGACGAACCGGCAAAATCTTAACCGAAATGCAACGCGAGGAGTTCCTCTTCAAATGGAGTGCCATATCATATCAAAAGATCTAACCATATCAAAAGATCCGTCTACATTCAATTTTACACATGTCTCCGGTTTAGTCCATTTCACCAGCGTATTCTTAGACGACACTATTAGCCCACCGTCTCTTTCACTACCCCATGCTCTCACATGGTGATTTACTGAGTTCATAACAATAGCTCGCAACTCACTATTCGTTTTCACACACGCCGAAGGATAAAAAATTCTCGTATTTCTATCTACCCATATTTGCCAAAAAAGAGTCAGTACTATGTGGCGTAGCTCAAACCCATTTATTAAGCTCTTATTTGACAGTAACTTGGACCAGCAATTTTGATCAATTTGCCCACCATGCTGCTGTGCTAGATTCGTAACCACTGTGTTCTCCCTGTAATGTGTCTGCTGCTGCAATTCTGGTGCTATTGGGACCCGCTCCAACTGTTGCAGATCTGCGGTCTGCACTCCACGAGCTTGCCTCCTGTCCAGCTCCAATTCGATGTTGCTTCTCCTAGACTAGCGCGGCTATCCACCCGGAGGTTCCACTCGCCCACGCTCAGCTGCAGTTCCTGCCACGACAGAGCCTCATGTTCGTTGAATGCCACTCACGCCAAACACACGTGTAATAAAAAGATTAATTTAATTAGTATAACTCGCGTACCTAAAAAATAAATGGTTTGCTGTCTCCGTCTCGACACGGCATCTCCAACACACCAGATCGTCCAAAACTCCCCGCACCACTAAATTTCCGCCCGTAGGTAGCCGGTCCCAAACCGCCCTCTACAGAAGAACTTTAATTCTTTGCGGCCACTTAAGTGACCAAATTATCTCCCATTTCAAAAATTGAATCATTTTCTATCCGAACTAACTTACTGTATGCCGATTTTACCGAGAAGATTCCCGAAACCGTCAAATTCCACTTTATCGCCCTCTTATTCCCGTTTTCCAAGGCAGTTACATTCCCTTCTATCACCTCCCGACCTGTTATGATGTTCTTACACATCCTAAAGTCTGCAGTTTTCACTTCCCGACCCATAAAACCATTCCAGAAATACTTTTGCTTCAAGACCGTTACCCATAATGCTGGGTCATTATGTAACATTTTCCAGCTTAAATTTTCCAAGAGCTCCTTATTGTAATAGTGAGCCCCCTGAATCCAAAGCCACCATGCTTTTTAGATCGACATATTATATCCCACGAGAGCCAATGAATTTTCCTTCCCTCGCTAGATGAACCCCAGATACAGTCCCGAATAATTATATCAATTTCCTCACATACATGAGCCGAGAGCTTCATAGTCTGCATAATATATGTAAAAATTTCCGATAATACTGATTGAGCAAGCGTAACTCTACCCGCTAAGGATAAATTAGAGCTCTTCCAATTTGGAAGTTTCTTTTGCATATTCGATGTCACGTGCCGAAAGAAACCTCTTGGCAGGCGCTGCGATCTAATAGGCGTTCCCAAATAGACCCCCAAGGTATCACTCAATGTGAAACCGCTTCTTGTTTGTAATACTCCTCGAAATATATATTAGTGATTTCTCCTCCTTCACTGTTTGACCTGCCTCATCACAAAAAACCTGTTATACTTCTTTAACGAGATTCACTTGCTTTTCCTCTGCCGCAAACAATAACAAATCATTTACAAAAAACAAATGTGATATCAGGGACCCTGATGATGTAGGCGAATGGGTAACCACTCCCCTCCATCACAAAGTCCCTAAATAAGCACTGATAAACGTTTCATACATAAAACGAAAACATAAGGAGAAAGAGGGTCTCTGCCGAATGCCCCATTGCGGTGTGAACACCTCGAGCTGCTCCCACCATTTTACACACATCAACCGGAACTTCAAAACCGAAGTCAGTCAACTCGCAACTATGACTTCATTCCTCGAATTTTTTCATCATGCACGTGATCCCTGGTTCCCCTCCTTTCTTATCTTCCACGAGTCCTCCCTAATTAAAGTTGCCCGCAATCAACCACGGTCTTCCTATGTTACTAAAGGCATGATGCAGGGAATCCCAAAGTGGTTCCCTATCAAGTGACTTAGGCCGGGCATAAATGGCTTGAGAAAACCCAAAAAAGACAGATAGTGTTAGAAACCTCAATATTAATTACCTGGTTTCCTGCTGATACAACTCGCACTTCAATCTTTGAATCATCATCCCACAGAAGCCAAATACCGCCTTTAAAATTACTCGCCTCCACCCTTGTGAAATTCATTTTACCCAATTCGCGAATAATATCATTAGCTTTGGTACCACTAACTCTGGGTTCCACTATAACTGTCAACCAAACTCTATGCATTCTCATCATTTCTGTAACTACTCTTCGAAAATTAGGTGCCGCCGCACCATGGCAATTCCAGACAAGTATATTTAACGGATGAGAAAGACCTTCCCAACATATGTATTCTTGCTTTGTGTACACAAAAAAAAAATTAGTATAAAACGGACCAGGGTTTAGGAGAATACATGTACCAACTCAGCAACCCCTTCCGGAAGCAACTCCATATGCTCCTCTCTGTCCAACTCTCCATCTCTCCATCTGTGTTTCGGGTACCATGGATAGATCGCATTCACCTTTTTTAAATGGGCTAGTCATGTCATCGCGGGATGACCGATCAGCACCTTCTATTTCGGTGATACTCAGCTCCCGGTTGTCAAAGGTCACTGGTTTGTCGAATCCGTCACCCACGGCTGCTCGTCCAAGTGAACCACGTGAGGTTGTAGCCCACTGGTTACCTGAACAAAGCGAATTATCTCTAATTGCAGGGTAGGTCCCTGTCGGCTGGCCCTGTAGGTGGGAATACAGTGCTCGCTCGAAACTTGCTGCACTTTAGCAGCAGCTGTTGCCTCCCCTACTAAATTAATATTCTTGTTAATTAATTTTTCAGTCCCTGGTGCATCATTTAAATTTGCATCAGCTCTCAATAAGTCCTCCTTGAGCACGTTAGTATGCTCCCTTACAGCCCCTGTAACCATATCATACGTAAATCCCACTTTAACAATATTACTTTCCACCTGATCGCCTCCTTTATTATCAAGCCCAACATTGCAACTCAAATCACTTCCACTTTCCTCACCTACATCACTCGTACTTTTTTTTTTATTATTCCGCCTCCTCACATATTTTGTTATTAGCAACAAAATATTCCATTTTGTCAAAAAAAAAAAAATATTCCACTTCAAGAATTGAGGTCAATTTTTTTTGGACCTCAAAGTCCGGCACCACAAGCACTTTGTTTCCCCCTGGGTCCATATTCCACTCCCACTTGCACCCGTAAAATTGTTACCTTTTTTCGATTTTCCGCCTGAGCTACTATTTTTTTCCTTTTTTCCCGGATGATCAAGGCTCAGTTCCGGAGCATAACTCTTCCCGTCCTCAATGAATAACGCTCCAAATCTTGTTCCCAGAACCGCGGCACCTATTCGAAGACCCTCCCGCTTCACTATCATCCATTCATCATACATAGGTTCACTTATCTTCTCCGTTTCGCGCGGATGTACTCTTACCCCCACCTGACTTCTCAGGGTTGCGAAATCTGTGACGGTGTATTCAAACCACACTTGTCTTTCAGGAGACCGAATTTGCCATACTCAAAGCACACCAAATGAAGTCTCTCATATTCCACTAGACACGTCTCCCCTCCTATCTGAATTCTGGGAGTAAGATCCTTTCCCGAGTCTAGCTACACTGCAATTCTCGCGTAATTCCCTTTCTTTCTCGCTTTCGTTAGTGGATCTGTACGAATTATTTGCCCGATTAAAAATTACCCACTTTTCGAAGAATATCGGTTGTATAATTATGCATTGCTACATTCGAAATTCTCACCCAAACGGTGGTAGTGGCGATTGCATCCAAATGAGGCTTAAAACTGGGTGTCCACTCCCTCACAACTAAATAATGATAAAATCATCCACGAACCACCTGCTAATGCAAAACCACAGTCTTTGCTTATAGCAAACTTGACCATGAAATAGCCATATCTAACGTCCACTAATTCGATCATACCTTTCGGGTTTTAAATTTGTTACAATTTTGACACTAAATACCCGAAATCCACTTTGTAGCCTAATAGTCTGACTAATACCGTGTTACTCCACAATTGTATCCCCTCTATAATCTCATCTCTAAACCTTAGCACTTGGGAAAACTCACAATTCTCAATAAACGCATCATCTTCTATAGAATCATAATACTCATGGCCATCCAAAGTTTTTTTAGGCAGATTGTTCATCAACAACCCACCATTATGATTGGGCTTATGATGCGCCGCCGATTCGGCTTGGGTGGAAACGGCCTAGCCCTCTTTGGCTGTCCCACCAACGCGCGGTCCAGGAGAGGGAATTCCACATCTCCTTCAAGCTCCACCGTTGTGTCAGCTAGCATATGGTCCGTAGCTTCTGGTGGCAGCCGCTGGTATAATGGGTTTCACCCTATCTGGTGGTGCTTCGATCATTGGATTGAAGGGAGTAGCCATATTGATTGATAAAGGCTAGTAGCCAACTCATATCTAAATGGCTATATATTTTATTAAGATTTTTAATGAAATCTAATTTATTAACATAGCGTCTCTTAATCATATAAGTTTTTTTTTGGGAGAGTGAACTAAAGAAAACAAATCAGATATCCCATACCACTTTTACCACAAAGATTATTGACAAAAGAAAAAGTATCGAACAACGTTGTGTATTTCCACCCAGATAAATCGACATTCCTTCTCACACATTTAGTCAAAGAGTCTGGTCCTTGAGAGTTCTTTAAATGTGTTGAACTACTTTGAAATGCATTTACGAAAATTTAGCAATCTCTTTACGGATTTCTTACACAATTGGCTGGATCATCAAATTTGAAATGCCTCCTTGTCAATACCTTGAACTACTTTAAGATTACCATAATAGAAAGAGCGCCTAAGATTGAGATTCGCAGCTGATCTCATGGCAAAAAGGACTGCCCATGCTTTCCCCTCCACGTTAGATGTAACTCTATATCTTCTAGCGATTCTATGATTGACGACCCCGCTCCTATTCACCGGTATTCCTCACTATTTATATTGTTAGTAGGCCCGATTTGTTGACAGACTCCTAGTTCACCAAAAAGATCATAGATCAACTTATTTTTATTCCTAAAAATTTCAATAACCATCCATTTTATATTCTCGAGAAAACCGCTCATTCTGGCCTTCTAGATGCATCGTTTCCACAATTGTTGCACCGATTTTTTCTATCGCCTACATTTTTTGAGAAATCATTCTTAAAGTTGATAATCCAGTCCTTGATATTTTCGTTGTATTTTCTATCAATTTTTATTTGCAGAGATGACAATGCCCACACCCAATTACTAAACTGACATTTGAGGAAAAGGTGCTCAGTCGATTCAACCCCAATTCACACCATTCACATGTCCCACTACTATCATTTTTCTTCTTATAATAATTGAATTTTGTTGGTAAGACCCAAATACTAACTTTCCAGGCAACAAATCTAACTTTAGATGGCAGATTAGAATTCCACACAAGTTTCCAAATCACGCTTTTTATCTTCTTCACCCATCCTAGAAGACTGTCCCTCCAAATTAAGTTCCTCTTGGACTAACCTGTGATACCTGGATTTTGTTGAGTAAATTCCATATTTTGTAAAGGGCCATATGATCTTATATTTTTTATCCAATTGCATAATCGAAATTATCATTGGCTAACTTTGGAGGGAAAAATTGGTCAATCTTATTCTTATTCAAACATGTTAACTCTATGTTATAAAGATGTGCAAGCATAAATAAGCTATAGTCTTTCGGTTTTTCCAGTTTGATGTTGTTCCTAACTGAAGAGTCCTCCCAAATGTTAGTCATCAAATCGTTTCTAATACGCCAAACACGATCTTTTTTTAGAAGTTGGAGATCTTCAAAGACACTAGCCTAGCTCCACGATCTCTTTTTTGCCAATTTTGCCTCCCACAAGGAAGAATTCGAGAAATAAATTCCTTTGAGTACTCTAGTCAACAGAGAGTTAGGGTTTTTGATTCGTTTCCATGTTTAGCTAGCTAGCAAAGCAATGTCCATTTTCTGGAAGTCTCCGTACCCAATACCTCCAGCAGTTTTAGATCTTGCAATTTTTTATATGACACACAGTTAATTTTCTTCTTGTGGTTACCGTCCCACCAGAAATTAGCTATTAAGCTCTCCATCTTTTTGCAACTGTTTTCGATAATTCCACGATTGACATAGCATAATCCAGAATCACCTGTAACACCGCTTTGATCAAGACTTATTTTCCGCCAATATTCGAAGTAAAACTTGCCCATATTTGTAGAAGTTTATCTTTGATATATCCCATATTTTCCATTTTTGATCTTTTAAGAGTGAGTGGGATTCCCAAATACTTAACCAATGATTTAGTGACCCCAATATATAGGAATTCCAATGTCTCTTTACAGATGGCCTCCGGTGTACCATTACTGAATAAGATAGCTAATTTTGTAAAGTTATTTTTGGCCCCAAAGCCCGTTAGTATCTTGTTATGGTTTTCTTAAAGGCCTTAATCTCATTTTTTTTATGTCAATGAAAAAAATTGTGTCATCTGCATATAGAATTTGCGTAAGCTTTGGACACTTCGTGGTAATCGAAATACCCTTTATGACCCTTCCCTACACTGCAAGTTGATTAAACTGGTGAGACTCTCCGTCAAGAAGGAGAATAACATAGGAGAAGGGGATATCCTCGCCTAATTCCTTGCTTTGGATAATACTTTTTAAGTCTTTCACCGTTGACTTTGATTTGAAAAGACACCATAGATGTGCAATTTAAGATCCAATTTCTTACAAAAACCAAACTTTTCAACCCAGTTGACCTGATCATATGCTTTGGCCATGTCTAACTTTTCAGTCGTGGAGTGTCTATTAGACCTCCTCATTGTTTTTAGAAAAAAATATAATTTCTTGGACAACTAAAACATTGTCTTGGATACTTATCCCTTTTATGAAAGAAGATATAGTAGAAGAGACCATTTCATCAATAATGGATTGCAATCTAAGAGCAAGGATTTTGGATATGATCGTATTGCTGAAGTTAATACATAAAATTGGTATGAAGTCAGTCACATATTTCTGAGACTCTCCCTTCAATATTAATGTGATCAAAGTATCATTAATCTTATTAAGAGGCATATTGTTTTTGAAAAAGTCAAGCACCATTGCAAATATATCATCTTGTAAAATATTCGATTACTTTTGATAAAAGTTACCTGGAAGACCATCCAGAGACTGGTTTCCTTCGAGCCAAATATACTAAAAACTAATTTTGTAACTTTTTTCATGCACGAAAAATTAACAAGGATATGTTCATACTCTCTGTAAATTTGCATGGGGTGAGGCTAGCCACATCCTCAATATCCACAGTTTAATTACCCTCAGAAAGTTTCTTAAAATAGTTTGATATCAATTCTTTAATTTTTTTAATGTTTTCCCTCCCATCTATCATCCACGTCCTTTAGGGTATGTTTGGATGGAGGGATTGGGAGGGAGGGAATTGTATTAAAGGATAATGACAATCCCATCCCTTGTTTGTTTTGGAAATAAGTAGAGGGGATAGTTTATTAAAGGATACTTGCAATCCCTTACTATCCCATATATTCAATCCCTCCAATTCGGTGGGATTAGGAAGGAAGGATTCTTTTATTACGTTGTAATGTCTAAGTTACCCTTATTCTTTCTTTATAAAATATTTTAATAGGGGTATATGAGTCATTTAGTTATAAAAAGAATCCCTTCCTCCCATTATTCTTCTAATCCAAACACCGGATAAATGTTATCCTTTAATAAAATCCTCCCTTCTCTTTTTATTCAATCCAAACAAGATTAAATACTCTCCTTTCCATTCCCTTGTTATACTCTCCCTTCCTATCCTTTAATAAAGAATCCCTCCTTAATCCAAACATACCCTTAGACTATATATTCGAGTAAGACTCCTCCTCATAATTCTTGACGCATGAAATTTGTGTGTATCTTTATCCCTACTGAATCCATAAAATCCTGGCCCAATCTGCCCAAAAAGCTTCCTTCATGATCCATAATTCTTCAAGAATATTTTTGATTCAGCCTCCGTAGTATGATTAGCCGCAGACGCTTTCTATTTCTGCATATTTACCAATTCTTGTTGGTAATTATTTATAAGGTTCCCATTATTAGTGAAGGTCTTTTTGCTCTATCCAGTGAACACAAGGCATGTCACATCCCTTTTAAAAAAAATTGAATGCTCTTTATTAGATGATATAGCCCACATACTTTTGATAACATCCCTACAGTATTGATTCTCCATCCGTCGAGAATCAAACATATGGAGATACAAATCCTATTATGTAATAAATATTAATTTTTACTCAACTTATTGAGCCATGAGGATATGGTTGTATCCCTTAAAAGAATCAATAAATGTGGGGAGTTCATAATAAAATAGTAATATTAACCAATCAGTCAATGTTAGGTAATGGAAAATACCCCTTCTACTTCCAGCATTCTCTTTTGAGATCTTTTAAGTAAATATCCATAATTCCATTTAGCATATGTGTAGGGAACCAACTCGTGGATAGAACCCATCACTTTACGTATATTCTTGCCTTGGAGTATTCATTCAAACTTCTCATTGATAAGTAGATTCTTCTCATCACAACATATTTTTTCTTTTGGTTGATTGGTATAGAAATTGGGTCTACATTTATCTTATGAACTGTGATATAAGTGTTGGTACAAATCATGTATTTTGTTCTCTAGGAAAAAAAAGATATTAATACTTACCTTACGTGTGCTGGAGAGTTTCTTTATGTTTAGTTTTGAGTTAAGTGCTCACATGGATAATCGGATTGAGGCTTCCAACCGTGTGTCCTAGAAATTTTCCGTTTTTTTGTTCTTGACCCAATATTGATCATTAGGTGCACCGATAAGATAAGTCTCCATAGTAATGTTTAATGTAGGGGAATCCAGATCCATTTTTAGTCTCCCGAATGCTGAGGAAGTTTCTCTCGACCCTATATACTCACCTGCATGGTGGTCTCCACACGCTAACCGCGTTTCATAAAATCTCACGAGTTAGATATCCAAGTTAAGATTAGGTATATAACATACATAATTAATCTATTACATAAATAGAAACATCAAAGACACAACTCATTTTTTAGTTGGAGGGGTGGGGATTCGTTGTCCCTCATTTCCATTTTTTGTGATTTATTGCTTTTTAAGAAGAAATTAAAAAAAATGGTAGATGGAATTAGATGTAGATTGTCTTTAATGGCCTAAAAGCATTAATTTACTGATTTAATGATAGTAAGTAATATTTTTATGAACTATTTTTTCTGTATGCTTAGAGTATGAACATGAAACACACCTTAATAGTAAAGAAAGGATTAGTAAGCAATGCGGTAGAAGTAAGTTTGACCTTTGGGCGCCTTGAGGGGTGTGTAGGCCGTAAGATCCAAGCTAGTTGATAAACCCATTTAATGAACGTGATATAGGTAAGAAAGTAATGAAGTTGCATAGTTTAGAAAGTGATTAAGGCGGTTCTTTAAGCCTCTTGTTCCCTTTTAGCTTGTTGTCCAAATTTTTTTATTTATCTCCTTCTCACCCCTTTCTAGACTTTCAAAAGTCTTTTTATTAGCCACATTACAAGTCATACCCTTTACATTATAGGACTTTTCCATATGACCCGCACTCGAATCACGATACTTAGACAGTCGTTGTAGAGCTTGAGTTTGGCGTGATGGGTTTAAATTATGGGAAACATTATTGGGTTGGGTAATTTTCGATCTTATGTAATTGTGCTCTTGGTGATAATTCAATATCTTATATTGTAACCCTTTTCAGGGGTAAAAGAGAAAAAGTATTGAAAAAAAAGAAACTTGTTGAGAAAAGAAGTAGCATGACATCTCACATCACAAAGAGAGTCATGTCTAACTTACAAAAGAAAAGAATTGACCAGAAAAGCAAAATTTTATGTGATCATCTTGATATTTGATAGTTGGGTTATTGTGAATGATAATTAGTGTATCAAATCGTTGGGTTGAGTGAGAATATTTATGAGAGTAACTCAAGCTCCAGGGCGATTCGTTGATGGATAGTTAGGAGAGAGCCAAAATCCCACTCTACATTATCCAAATATACAATTATATTGCCCCTAAGCCTAACATTACAACCTTAAAGTCCTTATGATTCTTGACTATGTAATTAAGAAGCAATTGAACCAATAGAGAGTAGTTAGATGGATCATTGGATAATAGTTCATAACATGAACAATCTATAGCCTCCATATCAAACTAAATGAAGAATCTATCCTTCATTCATTGCAAAGCTAATCTGATCTTGAACTTAAACCGTGTTGATTTTTTGTATGATAAGTGTATATAGATGATTTAGTTATTAAATATTATTACATGAAACTTGCTACGTAGTTGCTTTGGTATTATTACTCACATTCTTTTTTCTTCTTCCCTTTATGCTTGATTGACTTAGCCATTATATCATAGACTTCCCTATGTTCTAATTTCTTATTGTGTTAGGATGGAAAAACTTTGAGTTAGGTGTCATTATGTCTCCATATTTGTGATAAATTAATCTAGTTAATAGACATCATTTTAGGTGTATTATGCACTTAGTTGAGGGATTTTCTCTATTAATTGTTAGTTTCTCAATTCTTAGATTGTTTTGGAGGTTTGCTACTGTTAGAGCATTTTTAGTGTAATTTGTGTGGTAAATGTGAATCTCTTAGGTACAATGATTATATTAGATTCCAAATCAATTTTAAGGAGTTGAGTAAAGAAGATCCAAGGCAAAATCAGGAGTTAAAAGGAAATAAACTGGTTTTAGGAAATTTCATAAGATGCCAAAAGTGATGTCCAATTGTGAAAACGTGTAGTATTTCCGATACTATATATATTCGACAAGGAATTTAAAGGATCCCTTTATATATAGAAAGGTATTTGAATTGCGATCATCCCGATACCAAGATCGATGGATTCGAAGATGTAACAAAGGAGTTATGAATTTTACAAACTCCAAACATCAACCAGCCCTATTATTAAGGAAAGGGAGTTTGTATTGGATTAGGACTCCATGACTTGACCTAGATTTCGAACTTACACCTATATATATGACTACTTACCCCTTTATAAATATCTCCTTGCTTGTACTTAAATCCATAATATTCAAAAAAACCCAAAGGAGGATGCAAGTTGACTTGTAGAGGAAGACAAGAAGCTGGAGTGTCACAAACTCCTCTTCTCCATCCTTCCACTTTACCATTAGGGTAATTTATCATGGTTCGTGGCTTAACCATGCTTAAAAGGTATTTTATCTTTAGTTTTATATCTTTAATTATGAACTTATTTTCCCATAATTTGGGTTTGCACTATGTATAATCCTTGAGATCTTTTCTATATTCTATATTATTTGGAAAGTGATATTTAATTGATTGAGTTTTTCATTATATATTTGTATTATGTTCTTGACTTATTCCATCCCTAGATCTGGTCAATCTTAGGACTGTCCTTAGTTGTTGGATAGTCACCTTGACGGGGGATTTAGTTATAGACAACACCATATAATCGTCTAACGTGCGGTATTGATCAAGACGGACTTGCCTAACTAGATAGTCAATAGGGTTATATTTACATCACCGATCTCTACGCGAGGTCCCCTTACCCAAGTCCCTTGGTAGTGTTGAGCTTGCCTTCTAAGCTACCCTGGTGGGAGTTAGAAGGATTATAGACTCTCGACTACTTATATTTGTTCAAATCACCTTTATAATTTGAATAATGATTTAGAAGGATAGGTGCATACTAGCAAACATAAGCTATATTCTCATCTCAATTCTTAGAAATTAATTCATATTTGCTTCTTAATTATAAAACCAAACAAATATTTATTTTTTATTTTGTCTTTTAGTTCTAGAAATTAATCTCTACTACGGGTTCTCATATAAACACGCGTATGAGCTAACCGATAAATCCCTGAGAATGAATCTTATTTATCAAACATAACTTTCAAACGATCTGTTCACTTGCAATGAGTTTCTCGTAGTTGTATTAGGTGTGTGTGTTTCATTCTCTTATTTATTTGTTTATTTATCACACATTTTCCACCACCAGTATGTAGAAAAAATTTAGATTCATGAAGGATGTGGTATCAAACAAACACAAATACTTATAGGGGGAATTGGTTCGTTTACGTGGGGAGTGTAGTGAAATTTTCCAAAGTAAGTTTCAACCAAAGTTGAGAGATCGCGGAAGTTCTAATATTCCTATATTCATTGGTGAAGAATGGACCGGGAGAGCTTTATGCGATTTTGGAATGAGTATCAATCCCATGCCTAGGTCGTTGTTTGAGAAATTGAAGACTGGGAGAGAGAGGCCTACTACCATGGTCTTGAAAATGACGGATAGGTCTATCTCCGAAGCTGATGGAAAGATAGAGGATGTAATTGTCAAGGCGGGTAATTTTATATTTCCACGTGATTTTATTATTCTTGACTACGACATAGATAAGAATGTGCCAATCATCTTGGGGTGGCCATTCTTAGCCAAGAGGCTGGTGGGTCCTGGTGTGTTATAAAATTAAGTGCAAAAATAAAGGAACCACTTAACCGCAAGTGTACGGTTGTCCCAAGTAATATATGATAATCAAGTTCGTTCTCAGGGACGGATTAGGTTCAACTCCAGTATTAATCAGATAGTAAGAAAAATTGTTTAACAGAAAAGTAAAGAAGAGATTTTCGTTTGGTTTTCTAAGATGAAAATAAATAAATACTAAAATAAAATAAATAAAAGCAAATAAAAGACTGACTTCAGATAAGAGAGATACTTGAGTCTCGCAAAGAATCCTCCTAACTAATATAATCTATGTTATGTTTAAGGGTAGAATTGGTATTAGTATATTAGTCGGGAATCTATAATCTCCTAGCCCCCGTCAGGGTGGACCTAGAAGTTATCCTACAGTATTACAAACCCCGTCAGGGTGAATATAAGCTACTTTCAGATGAATACTATTTTACCCAATTGGCTATAAGGTTAACTAAGTCCGTCAGGATCAATAATTTTTACCTTACGTTTATTATCTAGTTCAGTAATTAAACCCCCCGTCAAGGCGATCACTTCCCCACCAAAGTGAATAGCTTAATTACTATGGCCTATCTCCGATTAGCTAATTCATTGATAGTGAAATTAATATAAAATAAGAAACAATATGAAATACCTAATTCAAATTAAACTAGAAACTAATCCCAAATTCAAAACAAAGATTAAATTAATTAGGGTTCATCCCCTTTACGATTCTCAAGTATATAAAAGTTTAGCTCATGGAAATATAAAATACTGAAACTAAATAGAAAGACATCATATTTAATTACAGAAAAGAAATATATAACCTAAGGATTAGATGACTGTTGATGGAAGAACAGAATCCTCCAGCACTAGCTTCTCCTTTGCCTTCTTGCTCTTGAAGTCTCTGACTCTCTCTCTAAGGATGTATATAATGAATGAATTGTGAGAGGTTATTGTGACTCTCTCTCTAAGGATGTTAAGAATTGAAAGATTAATGAGAGGTACTGAATAATGAGGTCTAAGGGGTGTATTTATAGGTGTTGGAAGACCCTAGGTCGAATTACTTGGAGTGGAAGACAAGGCAAAGACTCTTAAATTCGTAGCTCTAAAAGATAAGATTCTGCTGATTTGATTTGGTCATATCTTTTTCAATACTTATCCGTTTGAGAAGTTCCAATATATGAATCTGCTTGTCTTGGAAAGCTCTTTCTATTGGTGCAGACCATTCGTCCAGAATCCTAGCCAATCTTTTATTATGATTTAATTCCTAAAACGTGGCTGGATTTCAGATTTCAAAAGGCAGCTTTATCTTTTCCTCCTTTGAATAAATCTTTCCTAAATCTTCTTATTTCCATGTAAATCTTCTTTCCTTTCATCTTTATCTTGACTTGGTCTCTAAGTAATTACCATTTATCTCTTTAAAGATTCACATTAAATAAATAATTAAACCGCATATGCTTAAAAAGTATAAATCAATAAATCAAGAAAACGAAATAGGAAAGTGTACTCTAAAAATAGAAACTCGACTAGAAATCATTTCCTAACACTCTAAAATACACTAAGACTCTATTCCCACTTTCTCTCCTTGGATTGGTCTTTCATGAGATTTCAAGAACCAATTAACTTTGCATTAAAAATAGTCGAATTTAGGCACAAAAGCTCAGATTCTGCAAATAGTTAATTTCCAAGGGGAGGAAGTGCAATATGATCAAATAAGCCTAAAAGTCTATCAAATAAGTCATTTATTCACCTAAAAGGACGTATCCAAGGGGCTAATAATTAGAACAAATAGGGAGACATCAAGACCCCAAACTCAAACCTTTGTCGTCCCGACAAAGTAAAATAAAAACAAAGGATCTTTTAGGTGAACGCAGAAGGTAGAATCTAGAAAATAATCCCAAAGCAAAGCTTAAAACAAATTTCATATAGTCTAACCTAGGAATTAATATACACCTACACTTATCATGCAAAATCAAATACAAAACAATATCAATCCAAAATTAATTTCACAATGCTAGAAGGTTACGCTTATTACTTATCTCAAGATGGTGGCTATAGGGTGTTCCTCGATCCTTACTTGTGTTGAATGTTCCACTTAGAATAATACCTATTAACTCACTGTGCATCTAGGAATCACGAGGTCTTTACGGTTTTAGCATAGGCTGAAGGACGGTATGGTATGTATATTTGGTAAATTTGAAGTGAGCTTTTGGCTCTCTCCTCACTTACCATCAACAAAACTGTCCAAGAGCTTGAGTTTACACTCGAATACGTTCTCACTCAACCCAATTGACGCGCTTAATTAGCGTCCCCAAATTAACCCAATAAGCACTAAGGATGATTCACTCAAAAATTTCCACTTTGCCGGTCCGAATATGTATATTCTTATCAAATCATTCGTTTTTTTCTTATAGATATGATTCTCTTTTTAATGTTGAGATATCATGCTATTTTTCACAGTTATGCCTATTCATAACTTGAGCTCGAAGCTTCTTTTCCATTCACTATTACCCCGGCAAAGGGTTACAATATAATAAACTTGTGAATCATCATCATTTATAGCACCAAGCATCATTGATAAGCTCAAAATTTCCCAACCCAATGTAAATTCCCATATAGTGGACCCACCACCCCAAACTCAAGCTCAAGACAGGAAGTCTCAGGATCGTGATTCAAGTGCGGGTCATATGGTCATGCCTAATAATCTAAAGGGAAATTGGCTTATAATGTGGCGACAAAAGAAAGGCTTAAAGGCTGAAAATTTGTCTAAGAAGGATAAAATTAATTCAGGGATAGACAGCCAAAAAGGATTCAAAGGGCTAACAAAGAACTGCCTCTATCATCTTCCTATTTACACAACTTGTCTCTAGTTCATACCTAAGTGGGTTCTCTACTCATTTAGATCTCACGTTCTACAAACCACTCATTATCCTTAAGCACAAGTTTACTTCTTTTGCATTGTTCATTAATTCTTCCTATCAATTATCTCATACTTGCATGCAATCAAAGTTCAGTTTCATACTAACTCCTAAAGTCAACTATTTTCTATCATTAATTCACAAAATGCATGCTTGATGGGGGCATTTAAAATACTCTACAGTCAACGCAACCCTTAGATTAATTTAAAAAAAACAGTAAAACACATATAATTGGGATGAGGCAACGAACCCCACCCCAAACTAAAAAATGAGTCGTGTCCCCACGACTCGAAAAAGACTCAATAAAGCAAATAAACAAATAAAACAAATAAGAAAGGGATAGGAAAACGTATCTAAACCAGCATGAAGCTGGTTTCCATGGTTGCGTGTAGGTTGAGCTCCTTGTGTTGCGTAGGTGGCATGTTGAACATTGCTCACTCCACGTAATATGATTTGCATAAGCTCCAACTCTTTTGTGATTTTCCTATGGGTTTCAACACCTCTTCATGATTATCCTCCCAAAATTCTTTCAACTACATCTTTCAACACCCAAAAGTAATACAAGCTTCTCCAACTTCTCTTTTCCTCTCCACAGTATTCTTGACCTTCCAATCTTCGTCATCTCAATGAACCCCAAACTCAAAACTTCAAATAATCAAAAACTAGAGAAGAGTTTTGAAATTTGACGTTTTGAGGATTTATAATGAAGGATTTTGGTGTTATATGAGATGGGTAATGAATATGTAATGGCTTGGGGAAGGTTTAATAAATAGGATTGAAGCTTTGATGAAGAGGCTAAAGGTTGAAGGAGAAGATTTCTTGATGTTCTTGAAGGATTGTGGTGTTATATGTGCGTTTGGAATGAAATAGGAGGAAGGATTTGATGTTCTTTGGTGTTGTAGTGGTCTTTGTGCAGGTACATAAGGATTAGAATTTGGAAAATTCGTTTTTGAAGAGGCTAGGGTTTATCTCCTTTTGTTAGAAGTTGACTGGGCTTTGTTCTCTTCACAAACCGCCTGGCGCGGTGCATCCCTACGGTGCATGGGTAGTCCGCGGGGATGTACTGTGCGCAACAGCTGTTGATTTTTTTCGCTCCTGTCTTGACCCCGAGCTAGCACCCCGTGGTACGGGTTTTTGCCCTGCGGTGCAGGGGTGCGGTGCATGGGGTAGTCCGCACATACTCCGTCAAAAAACCCGCGGTACACACCCCGTGGTACGGGTTTTTGGGGCGCGGTATAGGGCGCGGTGCACCGCGGCTATCAGCTTCATTTTTTTCTTGCTTCTGGATAAAACCCGTGGTGCGCAACCCGTGGTACGGGTTTTTTGGGCGCGGTACATCCCTGCGGTATAGGGTGTACACCGCGGGGGTAGTCCGCGCCAGCCTCCAAAATTTTCTTTTTGCACTTCCTAGCACCCCAAACTCGATTCCTGCACCAATAACACACTACCTTTCTCATTTCTTTTAAAATTAGACACTAAAACTTGACACTTACTTAGAATTATACACTAGGAATTTAAAACATAAAGCAAATTAAACATGGGTTGTCTCCCAAGAAGCACTTTTGTTTATTACGTCTTTAAGTTCGACGCGTTACCTTCCATGAAGATGGTATTGAGGCCCTTGCGGTTCTCCTCCGCTTGAATTCGCCTCGTCCTTGGCATGTAAGCTTCAGAACCTTCCCCCTTAAAATTTTATTCAATCGATCTCTGAAAGGGGGAGGGTAGTATCTCCGTTTCGCCTTCTTACTTTCATGACGAAACGTATTCTTCACCACACGATAGTAGATAACCGTCCTCAACGGTATAAGCTCATTTTCATTCTCTTTAATCTCGCATTCCTCTTTAAAGTGTGGTGGGTAGGTGCTTCTCCGTGCCGCTTTACTCTCGCGGTGTAGCACCTTTCTTGTGTAGCACCTATTGATAATTTTTAATAATAGAGGTGATTCCAGTATTTTATCTCTAATGATGATTTGTGGTGGAGATAGTGACTGGTGAACTTTTTGTGGTGGAGATTCAACTTCTATTGTATTGTGATCTTTGAATTCTTCGGTGGATTCCTCAACCACTTCACATTCGTCTTCGCTTTCAATCCAATCTTCCACTATTACTTCATCATATTCTTGATGTGGAATCTGAATCTCGATCACCTCTTCTTCTTGTTTGCGTTCTGTATCATGATCCTGTGCACGCACCATAGGAATAGCAATCTTAGTTTCAATTTCTAGGATTTTCGTTGCTACTCCTTCTTCCACCATGCTAATAAGATTGTCAACCACATGGTGGTCTTCTTTTATAACCGGCATGATGGTCATATCACTATCACTAATATCTTCATTCAACACCTCCTCCTCAACTACTTCTTCCAGTTGATCTCTTCCATCCCTCGGGGGAGTGGAATCTTCACAAGACATACTACCCCATTCTTCTACCATCTGTTGCAAGCGTGCAACGGTGGCGTTTGTTTCTTCTACTATGCGCTGGAGTTTAGAACGTATCTCATTGTCAATTTCTTGCTGATGGTGATGAGGCGGAGGTTGTTGAATGTTTCCAACCCATTGGTTGTTCCATCCTTGCTCCTGGGGATAGTGATATGATGATTGTTGCTGATTATTCCCGATCCATCGGTTGTTCCAATTCTGCTCTTGCGGGTGTTGATAAGATTGTTGGTAGAAGTTTCTACCCCATTGTTGTTGTCCCGAAGAGTCTTCCCAATAGTCATATGGATCGGGATCCGGGTAATGTCCTCTATACATCTTCAATAAAACTCTTGAGCATTACCTGAATAAAAATCTGTACAACAAAAACAAAAAAAAAACAAGCGTAAATCTGGAAAATAAATAAACAATTAAAACTACTACAGATTAACACCGGGGCCTCACGCTACCGTCCCCGGCAGCGGCGCCAAAAACTTGGTGGGTCCTGGTGTGTTATAAAATTAAGTGCAAAAATAAAGGAACCACTTAACCGCAAGTGTACGGTTGTCCCAAGTAATATATGATAATCAAGTTCGTTCTCAGGGACGGATTAGGTTCAACTCCAGTATTAATCAGATAGTAAGAATAATTGTTTAACAGAAAAGTAAAGAAGAGATTTTCGTTTGGTTTTCTAAGATGAAAATAAATAAATACTAAAATAAAATAAATAAAAGAAAATAAAAGACTGACTTCAGATAAGAGAGATACTTGAGTCTCGCAAAGAATCCTCCTAACTAATATAATCTATGTTATGTTTAAGGGTAGAATTGGTATTAGTATATTAGTCGGGAATCTATAATCTCCTAGCCCCCGTCAGGGTGGACCTAGAAGCTATCCTACAGTATTACAAACCCCGTCAGGGTGAATATAAGCTACTTTCAGATGAATACTATTTTACCCAATTGGCTATAAGGTTAACTAAGTCCGTCAGGATCAATAATTTTTACCTTACGTTTATTATCTAGTTCAGTAATTAAACCCCCCGTCAAGGCGATCACTTCCCCACCAAAGTGAATAGCTTAATTACTATGGCCTATCTCCGATTAGCTAATTCATTGATAGTGAAATTAATATAAAATAAGAAACAATATGAAATACCTAATTCAAATTAAACTAGAAACTAATCCCAAATTCAAAACAAAGATTAAATTAATTAGGGTTCATCCCCTTTACGATTCTCAAGTATATAAAAGTTTAGCTCATGGAAATATAAAATACTGAAACTAAATAGAAAGACATCATATTTAATTACAGAAAAGAAATATATAACCTAAGGATTAGATGACTGTTGATGGAAGAACAGAATCCTCCAGCACTAGCTTCTCCTTTGCCTTCTTGCTCTTGAAGTCTCTGACTCTCTCTCTAAGGATGTATATAATGAATGAATTGTGAGAGGTTATTGTGACTCTCTCTCTCTAAGGATGTTAAGAATTGAAAGATTAATGAGAGGTACTGAATAATGAGGTCTAAGGGGTGTATTTATAGGTGTTGGAAGACCCTAGGTCGAATTACTTGGAGTGGAAGACAAGGCAAAGACTCTTAAATTCGTAGCTCTAAAAGATAAGATTCTGCTGATTTGATTTGGTCATATCTTTTTCAATACTTATCCGTTTGAGAAGTTCCAATATATGAAACTGCTTGTCTTGGAAAGCTCTTTCTATTGGTGCAGACCATTCGTCCAGAATCCTAGCCAATCTTTTATTATGATTTAATTCCTAAAACGTGGCTGGATTTCAGATTTCAAAAGGCAGCTTTATCTTTTCCTCCTTTGAATAAATCTTTCCTAAATCTTCTTATTTCCATGTAAATCTTCTTTCCTTTCATCTTTATCTTGACTTGGTCTCTAAGTAATTACCATTTATCTCTTTAAAGCTTCACATTAAATAAATAATTAAACCGCATATGCTTAAAAAGAATAAATCAATAAATCAAGAAAACGAAATAGGAAAGTGTACTCTAAAAATAGAAACTCGACTAGAAATCATTTCCTAACACTCTAAAATACACTAAGACTCTATTCCCACTTTCTCTCCTTGGATTGGTCTTTCATGAGATTTCAAGAACCAATTAACTTTGCATTAAAAATAGTCGAATTTAGGCACAAAAGCTCAGATTCTGCAAATAGTTAATTTCCAAGGGGAGGAAGTGCAATATGATCAAATAAGCCTAAAAGTCTATCAAATAAGTCATTTATTCACCTAAAAGGACGTATCCAAGGGGCTAATAATTAGAACAAATAGGGAGACATCAGAGGCGTCCTTTGATTGATATAGAGAATGGTGAATTGATCATGTGAGTACAAGATGAAGAGGTAAAATTCAATGTGTTCAAGGCGATGAAATTTCCCGATTCTAAGGATGATTGCTTCCATGTGGACATCGTTTATTATGTCATCAAGAGGTATATGATCAAACTAGTTGTGAAGATTTTTTGAAGGTCGCCTTAACACTTGATCTGCTCGAGTTACATGAAGAGCCAACAGAGGTTGTGGAGACAAAATTGTGGAAGAGGAAGGCCAAGAATTAAAGGTTGTGAACAAGTATGAGGTTTGGAGGCGATTGATCCAAGAAAGAAACCATCTCATGAATTTCTTCTGAAATTTGAAGAGAAACCACTCCCTTCCCATTTGAGTGAGACCAAGAACTTAGTTGAGAGGATCCCAAGAGAAACAATGAGAAAGAGTAAAAAACATGAGTTTGGGGTGGGTGATAAGGTCGCATTGAAAGTTCTCGATCCCCTAAAAAAATCATGTAAGTATAAGAGATATTGGATGAGGTCATTTACAATCACTAGAGTCGTTTTAGACAAGATGGATGAGGTACAAGCAAGGAAGAGTTGTAAGTTTTGATTGGTTGATCGGAGTTGTCTCACACGTTGTTAGGGGAGGATACGTTAAGAAAAGAACAATTTGAGATAACCCGTTGAGTTTAACAACGTTAAACAAAAGCCAGTAGGTGGAAACCCATTTGTATATTAGTTTAATTAATTTTTAATAATAGTAGTGTATAACATTTTAAGTTTTGGTATGTGTAGTAGTGCATATTGAAGATAAAATGAGAGAAAGTGTAGTGTTTTGTAGTGTAGATAGGAAAATCTTGAGTTTGGGTGAAGTTAGAGGAAAAATTCGTGTGCATAGCTAACTCGAGTGGTATACCGCACCTCTAGATAAGCGTAGTGACGGTAGATGATACAGTAAAAGTTAGAATGTTTGAGTCCTTTGAGCGGTATACCGCGCCCAATGGGTGGTTTACCGTTCTCAAATGGAATCAAGGAGTGTGACAAATGTAGTGAATGTGTAAGTCAGTAGCTTCATACCCTTCGAGAGGCATACCGCGCCCAGCGGGCAGTATATCGCTCTAATACCCGTATCAACATTTGCATCCACAGTGTCACAATATGGGAACCATTCTAGAAGAATGGTAATACCATGCCCAACAGGGGGTATATAGTGTCGTGACGCAACAAACCAAGAACAGGAGGCCCTGTTCATGACCAACATCATAAATCTTAAGTCTCTTTCTTCTCCAAGAAACTAAGGGCCTGTTTTGAAGTGCTTATTTTAGAGTAAAAAAAGCGTTTTTAGAATAAAATTTTAAATTTAAAAAAATTTAAAAAAGTAATTTTGAAATCTAAAATCAATTTAAGTGCTTTTTCCAGGATCACATATTTGGTGCTTCTCATAAAAGTGCTTTTCAAGGTCTAAAAAATTCTTAATATGCTAGAATCACTTTTAAGGGCTTTACTAAAAAAGCACTTCCAAACGGGCACTAAACTTCATTGAAGCCTCATCAAACCTTCATCTCACATAAAAACAACACACAATCACCACAATTTTGTATCAAAGTTTATCCATACACTATAAAAAATATTTACCCACCCAAATCATTTCAAAACAACAAATTCAGAACCCTTTTCCAAAATTTCTTGAACCCTTCTCATCGAAGAAAGATTCCATCGTACCCACATAAAGAATCATTATCCTCACGTCTTTTCTAACACAAATACCACATCATTCACCCAAAATCAAGGTGTAATTCCAAGATTGGTGCAATTTTGAGTTGGAGGTCAAAGGAGATGACGAGAAGAACGAAAACACTATCAAGTGTTAGGGAGATGAAGAAGAATAAAAGAACATACTTGTTTGAAGGTAAGGATAAAGTGAGTGGGAATCGTGTGAGTTTGGAAAAGAAGTGAAAGGGTAATTTGAGTAAATAGATTAGAGAGGAATTGGTTATGGTGTATTCAACTTCTGAAGAGCAAGCGATTTTGATTACGAAAGAGAAGACACCGCAAGCTCTTCAAGTCAAGATTCCTACATCCAGGAAGAGCGAAACTTCTAAGGCCTTATTAGCTACTGCCAAAACAAACATGCCCAGATTAATACTAGCTTAGGAGAGAAGATTCGAGAAGGAAGCTGGAGAAGGTGAGTACAAGATATTTCTAGAGATGGAGAGAGATTGGGATGGACAACATTCATGACAAGGTGTACGAGTTTATGCATTAAGTTAGTTTATGAGTTCTATCTTGGCCTCTTTAGCCGAGATAGTGAACGTCGAGTTCCTATTAGAGACAAATTAGTTCCTTTCATAGTTGAAGAGATTCAGAAGAACTTAGATTTCAAGAAATTGGTTGGGCCATGCAAGTATCAAGACATGGTGGAGAATAACAAGACTTTCGATTGGGATCAACTATATGAGAACGTGTGAGTATAGTGAGAGAACACAAAGGAGAGTTAAAGGCACCTTGTCTTTACAAGTACCTTCAACCCGAGGC
Organism: Nemophila menziesii; assembly: GCA_029959085.1. Lineage (NCBI taxonomy): Eukaryota > Viridiplantae > Streptophyta > Magnoliopsida > Boraginales > Hydrophyllaceae > Nemophila > Nemophila menziesii. Next base: position 4,976,574 of record JARWIR010000046.1, on the reverse strand, counting down.
AAGAATATGGAACCACTTTCTCACACCATCATATTTTAGAAACACTTGCACCGTGGATGTAAGTAAGAACTTCACCATATATTTGAATTGTGTTTTAAGAGATAAGGAAGTAGATGTAGCACGAGCGATCTCTGATGGGGTAATACGATTCAGAACCTAATCATAAAAGGTATTTAATTTGAAATTCCCTCAACGATCACGAGTCTATTAACGAAGGCCAAATATGAAATGTGTTGAGAAAGAGAAATTTGCGTACAAGATAAACATCAAAATTGATTATGTATGGATCAATACAATTCTGAAATGAGAAGTAGCAAAGATTCTTCCAAATGGAGAGACTCTCGTGAGAGGGAGACAAATTCGAGAAAAGAGTATTTTTCATGTTGAGAAAGGGTATGTGAGTAATTTGATCTAGTAGAAGCAACTCGAACTTCCTTGGAAAACGATTTGGCGCAAATCGAAACAAATCAACGGCGGATTATGACACTTTTGGAGCAAATTAGTTGCGATATCGTGAAGGATCTGCCGAACCCTATCTTGGGTGTTGATGACGCGAGAAAATAGCCTTAAGAGTACATTTTTTTTCTTCCCTACCATTTCTCTACCTGTTCAAAATTATGTATTTTTAATTTTGCGTTATTGAGTCTTTTCGAGTCGTAGGTACACGACTCAGTTTTGAGTTGGGGGTGGGGATTCGTTGTCCTCATTCCCAATTTTTTAATTTCTTTTTATAAAAAACAATAAAAATATTTAAAAAATAGTGTATAATATAGGGAAAGGGTGTAGAATTTAAAGAATACTTTTCGAAAGCTTAATGTAGACGGGTTAGTGATATATAGGAAGTATGTTTTGTGAATTAGCTTATAGTATGCTTAAAGTGATTATATGGAAACATGTAATTATAGATAGAACTAATTAGTAATCAATGAAAATAAGATAAGTTGAGAAGGTAAGAACGAGTTGTGTGTAGAACGTAAGGTCCAACTTAGTCGAAAATCACTTAAGCTACGAACTAAATGTGGAAAAGTAACGTGACCACTCGGCTAGAAAAATGATTGAGGCCTTTCTTTGTTAGACCTTTGTTGCCTTTATCTTTCTTACCTACTACGTATTGTAATACTCTTCTTAGCCCCGTTCTAGCATTTGTAGCCTTTTCTTTGATAACCATGTTATAAGCCAATATCCTTTAGTTTTAGGACTTGACCATATGACCCACTCTCGAATCACATGCCTAGGATTGGTTTTCTTGGAGCTTGAGTTTGGAGTGGTGGATGTACGTGAGCAGGGGATACATTGGGTGGGTAGATTTTTATTTAGCGTGTATTCATTGTGCGCTTATTTGTAATACATGTCGTATTTGGAAAAATAAATAAAAGAAAATTAGTGACAATAGAATGCATATCAAACGGGTCTCGTGTTTGACTTACAAAAAACTAATGAAAAAGGAAAAAAATATGAAAAGAATAAAGAAAAATCCAATATTGGACATCTTGTGATATTGGTTAGGACTTGGGGATGCAATGATATGCAATCAAATGGGTTGATTGAGCATGATTATGAGCGTAAACTCAAACTCTAGGGCGATTAGTTGATGGATAGTGAGGAGAATTCAAAAGCCCCACTCTAAATTATCCCAAATATTTTTCACACCCATCCTACCTTAAGCTTATGTTACACCTTAAGACCTCAAGATTTCTAGTTGATTTGTTAAGTAATGGTTGAATGGATAGGTAGTAGTTGAGTGGACTATTAGACAACGTGGGAGGACCAAAGAACAACATATATCCACCGTTTCGAACTAAGTGAAACTGATCTCTTCTTGCATTGCAAAACTAATTTTATTTTTGATATTTTTATTGTGTTGATTATTTGTATAATACACTTGTATATTAATTATTAGACATTACTTCATAAAAATTGTTTAGTTATAAATTTAGGATATTCTTTATCTTCCCATATTGGTTGGACTTAGTTCCCCGTTAGTTTTTATTTTTTCAGGACAACAAAATTTTGAGTTGGGGGTATTGATGTCTCGTCTTTTGTGATAGAATAATATTATCACAAGACATCTTTATGGGGATATAGTGTACATAAGTGAGGATTTATTCCCTAATATTCAACATATCTTGCATTTACATCTCCTTTTGGATTATTGCTATTTATAGAAATTATATGCATTACTCACGTGTTAGGTGTGTATCTTTTAGGTACATGTTTTACATGAGACACCAAGATGATGAGGAGATGTCAAGAAGTCAAGTCCCAGCCAAGTCAAGGCATAAAAAAAAGCAAAAAATTCACTTTAGATAAATTAAAGCGTTTATCAGCATATCTTTGACGTCACATGATTCAGTCACCACGAATTATTGATCCAAGATTTAGATACATTTCCTTTTGATTGAATATATCTTGAAGTCAGTGACGCGTGAGAAGTGATGGAAGACAATTCAGAGTTAAGATGAAAAAGTTACGCCACTTGCTTGCACAATGACTCAAACTTGTGCATCACTTGCTAATAATGATTTAAGCTATTTTTAACCATCTAAGTGACCCATTAGGCCTCAAAATATTTTTAGCCTAGTATTTATTCATTTTAGAAGCTTAGATTATTGAAGACTTAAAAAATTACACATTATTGACGTAGAAGAAGAATAAGAATTCTATTACTCCCTCTGTTCCTAAAAGATTGTCACTTATATTAAAAATAGTTGTTCCAAAAAGGTTGTCACTTTAGAAAATCACGATACTTTTTTTATTATACCACTTTTACCCCTAATAAAATATTATAATATATGTTTATAATAAATATTTAAGATGTCAAGACACTTTATGGAGGGTGTGTTAGTAATCACATGGATAATAAATGATATTTTTTTATTTGTGTGCAAAAACAAATGTGACGACCTTTTAGGAATGGAGGAAATATTTAATTATGAACTAAAACGCACATTGCTTGAGGATTGCTATATGTATGAACCATTGTTATTTATTTAATGTTTTCTTGAGTTTAGGATTATATTTAATTGAAGTGTCGTTAGTTCCATTGACCATATGCATGTGATTATTGCCTACTTGTATTTTGGCCAATATTGGGTAGTGTTAGTAATTTAGACTATCGTCTTGGAGGGGGTCGGATAATGGACTTAGCATATAGACGTTTGGTGTTCGTTAGTGAAACGGGAAGTCTTGACTAGCCAAGCAGTCATCAGGGTTTAAACCATATAGCATGTGAAAGCATTGTAGGGTCACTCGGGAGAAGAATCAAGTGTCGTAGGATACCTTCCTATCTACCCGGGAGAGATATGGGGAGAACATTGAATTTCGATTAATATGAAAAGACCAATTCGCCCTTACTCCTAAAAACCTTAAGTTAAATACTTTAAGAATTACTAGCAAGACTCAAACATCTTTCTCATATATTACAACACGATTTATTAGCTTAATTTGCATTTCCATTTTAGTTGATACTTTTCTGTTTCCATTACTCGTATATTTAATCTATATATATTGCAACTTATTTCTTTCAATTAAAAACCCGAACAAATCTTTATTTAGTTTTATTTTTATTTATCGCCCAACTAAACTACCATACTCATAAACACATTAATCATATTTTTGATATTCCTTGTGTAGACAATAACCTTTATATTTATCAGAATATTACTTGGCAACGGCTTGTGCACTTGCGGGAAGTAAACCCTCTCTAGTGTTTCAATTTCTCTATCATACCCTAGGGGCATCACACTCTAGGGCCAGGCAGTTGCCTTTTTCACCCTTATCACCCTTTGGTGTGGTGCTATTATCACCTTTGATAGTCATGATATCTCCAGAGTATGATTCGATTAGATTAGGTGTTACTCGGTAACACAGTTTGTAGGTTGTTTCACAGTTTTGTAGTTCTCAAGATATTTGGCCGGTTGGTTATTGTTTTTATATTTCAAAGAGTTCAGAAATTGCTTAGCATGTGTGCCACTCGGAGTTGTAGTTTGTTTGTTTTTCATTTTTGTTTCATATTGTGTATTTTTTGTTCTCGGGCGTGATATGCCACCCCTTATTATGTAACTTGTGTTTTTAAACTACTTTATCTATCGTTTGTAAAAAAAGGGTAGCTAACTAACGTGCATTAAACGTGCAAGATAACTACACTCATCTACATCAAAGAGGTTCATCAGGACTTGTAAAAGCACATCTAGGGATGGCAGCGGTTCGGGTTTTAAACCGAAACCGATAGAAACCGAACCGATTAAAAAACCGTTTATGTAACCGTGGTTATAATTATGAGGTTATGGTTTTAAAAATTGTAACCGTGGTTAAAACCGTAAGGTTATGGGTTTGTTTTAAAAAAAATCCGAATAAACCGAAAACCGTTTTATTTAATATATAATATATAATATATAATATATTTATTCTAAATACAATCTGCTCACTTTTAAAATCCAATATTTATATTCTCAAGCAAGCCAAGAGTCCAAGAAGACCAATACTAACTACATATAGTTAGTTTAATTTAAAAATGAATTAGCTTTTATAAAAACTAATTCTAATAAATGTAATAAAAATATATTGTTACGTATCTAAAATTTTATTAATTTACAGAACTATTATTATTATATATATATATATATATCTTTTATCAATTTATTTTATCATTATTAATTTTATTTTTGGATTATGTAGGCAAAAATATAGCATCGGACTATCTTAAAGCGTGTACGGTTGAAGAAGAAGATATCGCTTGTTAATGAATTCTACACGTAGTATTTTTATGCGATTTTTGTTGAAACTCCATTGCAATTTTATTTTTTTTGCTTTAATGTTTTTTGGTGATGAATTGGATTATATGGTTATATATATCGAATATTTAAGAGTTTTTAGTTATTTTTAATTAATTTTATATGTCCATGCTAAACGGTTCGGTTCGGTTTTTTGCACGGTTTTTTTTACTTTAATCGGTTTCGGTTATGGTTTTAGATTTTCATTCCTAAACGGTTTCGGTTTCGGTTATGGTTTTTTCTAACTTAAACGGTTTCGGTTACGGTTTCTGGGTTTTTTGCGGTTAACCGAACCGTTGCCATCCCTAAGCACATCAACCAAAATGGAACCAGATTAGTCACCAAATTAACTAGTTATGTCTTTGGTGACCCGTTTCTCAAAACTAAGGCCGTTAATTAACTTACGTTGTTCTTGAGCTCAGGTGCATGCCTTAAATATTCTCAAGGTTTCATTACTCAAAAGAAGCCTTACTGAAGAAAAGGGAAGCTACTTTCCTAAGGGTAATTCTAATTTAGTCTTTGTAAAGGCAAGCTCGGCCCAACCCAACTAGAGAATTATATGCATCTACTCCTTTGCTAAACAATTAAATAAATAGAATAAAAAAGAAAACAAACTTCAAATTAATATAAAAAGTTAAGCAGAGTAACTATATGTACATGCCACTACCATACAGAACAACACATAGTTGGTGTTTATACATAACAATACGTAGTTCATAAATGTAAACAAACCAGAAAGTTCACTAATTTAAAGCATGAAATCGATACATATTGTCACTAAAGATAAGTATGCTTCCTCAGCTTCCATTTCCTGAATAAAACCACCAAAATACTCAAAGCCTAAAAAGGTTTGAATGTGGCATAGAAAATAAGAATGATATTTGATAAATAAACCAAGTAAAATTAAATAAATAATAAATTAGTGAATTCACTTACCACCTCTACTCAATCATTCTGTTGAGTATTTGGACCAACACTAGGAGAAAGTAAGCTTTCTACATAAATTTCAGCTTCAAGACAAGCATCAAAACCATTAATCTCAGGGTACCTTTGAGAACAATCTTTCGGATTATAAATCAAGAGAACTGACCCAAACACCATTAAAATTTCTCCATTCTTTAACACACATAATGGTGCTTCGTATATATACTTTCCCGGATCATTTAAATACGAAAATGTAGCAAACTTATTCCATGATTCTTTCACTCCATACTCCTTCATAACCCAGAAATCAACACGTGTTTTAGGATGATTGCATAGTACACAAACTAATCCTCCTAACTCTCCTAATATCAAATCGTAATCACCATCTCCATAATTAGGTTGATCCACCTCACCATAAGATTCATTAGCTAAATCAAGTGAAACAATACTCCATTTACTACTAAACCCAACATATGGACACGTACCCCAATGAAGTTTCCCATTAGAGAATTTACCTGAATCATTCAATGGAACGCCATCTTTGAAACCTTCAATACTCTTCCAACAGTTGGTATTTCTACTGTAGATCTTAACCTCAGTTTCGTAAACACTAGCACCTCTAAAATTACAGAATATGCAAACTACTTTATAGTCGTCATTGCACAAATCATACCCGAAACCATATATTACATAGCAACCGTACTTTAATTTAACCCCTAAAGAAGGTAATTTGTTTGATTTTCTCAAAGATGGGTTCCATAAAAACAAATCATTTTCCTCTATGGCTATACAAACTAACCCATTTAAAGATCCCACTAGCCAAACGGATCTCTCGGGATGCTTCATCGGATAATCAATATCGTTTGCAGTCAAAGAAGGGTTGTTGTTTATTAAAGAGGGAAGTGAACAGTGCCTTAAGTTGAAATGCGGGTGAAGTGAAGAGAAAATTAGGTGTTGGTGAGTACGATTAGGGTTGTTAAGGGATACAGAGAGATGGGTTTTGGTGAAATTTGATGATGAGATGATTTTGTACCATAGTTTTGAAATGGTTTTGAGCTGTAAGAGGGATTTAACAGGGAGTCTTGAGAGGATTTCAATGATAAGTTCGTCGGGGAGGTTTGGTTTGATGATTGTTGCGGTGACGGTGGAGGTTGCGGTTACGGTGGCGATTTGGCCGTGATTGTGGGTGGTTCTTTTTGGTGGCTGACGGCTGATTTGGGATTCCATAGGGTCGTCGATGGTGGAAAGTGTGTGTTTTGGATATCGTTCGATGCGATATCACCGGTTTTATTGCTGATTTATAAAAGATGTTATAGTATAGGAGTATGATGTTTTCATGAATTTTCAAGTTAGGAAATATGATTAACTTTCTAAAAAGGGTTTCTTCGAGGTACATTTCTAGAATAGCCGGAAAACACCACTACCCCACCCACCTCGACCCTATCACCGACACTCGTCCACCACCTCTCGCTTCTTTTTTGCTTTAAACAACCAAACACTACTCTTTAAATCTACTGGTTTTATAACTTATTACATCAAATTCTCGCAATTTTACGGCAAAATTCTCTACTTCGAATATGAAATTCTTTGACAATGAATTGAATACTGATGCGGATGATGATTTCACACTCTCGACGGATTAGAGTGGTAAATACGCTGCCTTTAATGAAACAAAGCTATGTGTTAGGATGATAGCCTCTGGCTTAATCAGTTTCACCTACCTTTGATCCATCGTGTGTTAAAGGAAAGCCCACAATTGAAAAGAAAGAACCTAATGTTTGCCTTCTCAAGTTTGAAAATCAAAGTTTGGAAAAATTGTCTTTATCGTGTATTTAAGGTTTCACGTGCGTGTGCTACAATGAGAATAAGTTATTAAGAAGCCAGAATCCTTGAGTACACATCTTTTTGGATTAGAATGGATGCTATAACTACACTTTTTCTTAAGGAAAGCAACATTCGGAAAATTGCAGAGAAATTGGGTAAAGTCAAAGTTATAATTCTACTTGATTCTGAGAAGTATCGTGAATTTTCCACTATTCGAGTGCGAGTTCCATTGCCCATTAACAAGCCGTTAATTTATGTCTTTCAATTTATTCAGAAGCATCGCGAGCAAGCTAGGTTTCATACAAATTCAAAAAATTGTTTGATTTTTGTTATGTTGGTGGTTTGGTCTCGCATGAGGAATCTGAGTGTGATAACCCTACTAAGCTTCTTGTTAAGCTTAGTGATTGGGTAGAGCACTTGAATTGTCTACTGCCTACAAAGGCGGTGGAGGTGGTTTTATCTTCAAGGAAGGAATACAAAAATTTGAACTTGGGCCAGGACAAATTAAAACTTCCAAGAAAAAGTTGAAGGGTAAGAATAGACTCGTTTTGGGTAATAAGTTGACTAACAAGATTGATGTGCAGATAAAAAAAGCTGTTGGTTATGGCAAGGAGGATGAAGATGCATTGAAAGTTATACAACCTCAGTTGTATTTGAGTCACTATGTCTCACTCTTTAAGGTCTTGTCTGAACATGCCCAAGACCAATTTTAATGGGCCATACAACATAAGAGGCTCGACTAGCCCACCATCTAACCTTAACATTCAATTCCAAACCAAACATAAATACATTGTATTAAATAATGTCTCTATTGCTCGGTCCATTACTGATAACTCAAATCCCCTTCTGTAATTTGGCTCACTAAGAGAGAGAAAAATCAGAACACGCCAACTACTATTAGATCTTGGTTTTGGGGAATCAAATGTATCATGGGAGTCTTCAGCAACTCATGTCTCCAATTATGAAGACACCCTCATGCTCGATTGAGATGGTAAGAAGGATAAAGAAACAGCGGAGGACAATGATGAATTTAATGACCTAGAAGAGGAGATGCATCAATGGATCGATGAATAAGTAAAGGTAACTGAAGCGATTTGCGGGGTTGGCCCACAGCAACCCCAAACGGGTTTATGATTTACTCTTGGAACTGTATAGGTGTTGGTATGCCCTTGACTGAGCTCTTTTTGCTTGAACCAATCAAGCATAACCATTCTGAGTTACTTTTCAAATGTGGGACTAAGCAACAATTTTCTTTTATTGAAAAGCATAGCAAAAAATTGGATATGAGAATTATTGCCTACATTGACCTTGTAGGCAAGACAGGGGGTCTGGTGGTCCTAGACAATATAAATTGTAAAATTGAGCAAATTTCTTGTTCTATAAATATAATTCACTGCAAATTGTACGTTTTGGGATGTGGGAGGTGTATATTTATGGTCCTCTAACTTCTTCTAGAAAACAAAAAAAAATCAGCGACTCAAAGCTTTATGCCCTTCTAATGTACTTTGGTGCATTATTGTATATTTCAATTCAGTTATAAAATCTTTTAAAAAATTTGGTGGTGATAAACCAAATAAGAACAATATTAAGCTCTTTAATGATTTTATTAATCAGTTGGATCTTATTGATCTCCCTCAAAAGGGTGTTAGATATACCTGGAGCAATAAAGAGCAGGGTGGTCAATATGTTAAGGAAATCCTAGACAGAGCCTTGGTTAATGGTGAGTGGTTATAACTATCTTCTGATAGTTTGGTAAAATCTCACCCAGATTTGGGTTTGATCACTCCCCTATTTTTCTTTATTTAAATAACGTGTCTTCTAACTCTAATAGCAGGTTCATATTAAATAAGAATCGGTTAACACTTGATTTATGCAAGGACATCATTTTGTAATAATTGGGAGAGCTATAAGAAGTTTGTGGGTAAAGGTATATTCAGACTCAACAAAAGATTCAAGGGACTCACCTTTTGTCTAACAAGATGTGCCAAGAGAGTCACCTTGAATCAAATAATATTGATAAAAAACACACTTATTGATGTCTCCTCATTTGTGATAGTAAAATATACTCATGAGACATCATTTTAGGCTTATTTATTAGTTTATAGGTTGATTTTAGCTTATTTTAGTGCACTTTCCGATTTTGGGTCTTGATTTGTAGAATTATTATTTTTAGAGCATATTGCGTTTAATTGTTTATTTAGTGTGAAGCTTTAAAGATAATTATGGAGATTAATTAGAGTCCAAGTCAAAGACAACAACTTATGGAAGGAGATATGCATGAAAATTGGAGATAAGGAAATAATTGCTAAAAAGATGGAAAAGGAAAAGCTGCCTAAATCTGAGATTCTGCAAAGATAGGCGTTTTTACCTAATAAAGAGGCCGAATTTGGTAAATTACTCCTAATGGGTCTAGATAATTCTGTTGCGATTCTTTTGGTATCTTGTGGAGCAAAATCGGACCAATAATAGAGAAGTTATGACCAAAACAACGCAGCAGTGTTTATCTTTATTTCCATACGAATTTGAGTTGGGCTAGGAGTCCATTACTTAACTTATCTCTAAAGAAACGAATTAGGTCAACCTCTAACCTATAAATACAGCCTCTTAACACTCTTAAATGATCCTTGGAAAAACCTTAAACCAAGAGGAAGCTTACAACACAAGAAAAGAAGTCTGGAAGGAGCTGTTCATCACAATGTCTTTTTCTACCTTTAGATTTGTAATTTCTTTCTTTTCTTTCATGAACTAAATTTCTTTAGCTTGAGTTTTAGCATTAATGTATGAACCCTAGTTTTGATTGACATCTACCTAATTTGGGAATTTAATGTTTTAAATAGAATTATAGTTTTTATTCTCTGTTTATGTGTTTGAATTTATATTCTGTGTTCTTGTGGACGGCCGCCATTAGAATTACCATCTAGTAATTAGGATACCATTGACAACGGTGTTTAATTGCATGTTTAGCACATAACGTTTAGTTTTAGGTTTGATCTGACAACCCAACCTAGCTAGATAATCACTATGGTTGAGTCTTGTGACTCTTTACCAATTACAGGAAAAGTTTGCTAAGGAAGCCTTATTGACACAGGTAGATCCTATTTTAAACTACCGATAGCATATTGGGACCGATTAGGGAAATACTACATGATTCACCCTTACATGTTTAGAACGGCAAAACTAGTGGGGATTACATGCTAATAACTTAAGCTATATTCTCATATCACTTCTCTTTCATATTTATTTTCTGTCTTTTATATTCTTAGCTTTAGTTTATTAGAAAATCAAACAAAAATCTATTTGTCTTTACTTTTCATTGCGTTTAGTTGTTCTAGCTTTAATTATTTACACTTGGTATTTGCATAAGATTCTCCTAACCTCTGTAGTCTCTGCGGAACGAATCTTTATCTAAAACTTGCATACGATCTGTATACTTGCAGAACCGTGTAGTTCTAGGGTGTTTTTGCACTTATTTTCTATCTTATTTTATCACACCCTAGCCACCGCCAAGTTTTTGGCGCCGCTGCCGGGGACTACATCGTTAGTCCTTGTGCATATATCTTGTGCTTTTATTTTTAGTTAGTTCTATTTTACGCTTTTGTTTTTATTTTTTGTTTTTCAGATTTAGTTACAGATGGAGAACCCAAGGCGACTTGAGTTACCCATCGAGTTTAGAGTGGAGCCACGAGGAATTCGCGCTCCAGAAATCCAAGCCGCTAAATTTAAACCTGATCCAAGGATGCTAACTCAATTTGTATCTCATGGATTATTCAGCGGAGATGCACATCAAGATCCGATCCGATATATTCAGAAGTTCATGCAGACCTGTGATGCTTATATCGTAAGAGGAGTTACTAGGGAGCAAGTATATTACTTGATGTTCCAGTTCTTCTTGACCGGATGTGCAAGCGATTGGTACGATACCCAACACCCTCATGTTATTCCAGATTGGGACAAGCTCCAAACAAGATTCCTAGATCGTTTTTATCCGGTTAGTAGACGTTTAAAAGATATGTTGGAGCTTGAACAATTTATACAGAAAGAGGAAGAGAGTTTGGGTGAAGCATGGTTACGATTTACAGAGAAGAAAGCGAGGTGTCCATATCATAGATCCTCGCCAGAATATTATTTAACCTTGTTTTATGGAGGCCTTAATGATAAATCAAGAGAGAAAGCAGATTCGTTGGGAAACGCGGGTTTTGTGTTGCTAGATCCTGTAGAAGCTGAGTTGGGGATGGAAAGAATTCTTGAGAACGAGAGAAGTTGGCCAAAGAAATCAGTAAAGGAGAACACTTCGGAATCTCTTAAGCTTAAGGAACTGGCTAAACAACTCGAAGAGCTAACAGAACAAGCCCGAACGATTGCTCAGGTGAATGCGGTACGCACAATTCCTTCGTGTCTTGGTTGTGGATCAAGAAATCATGTGTGGGCAGGATGTATGAATAATCCAGCAGTAGCTTCCGTTCAATATCCTCAAGATAACTATTACTCTAATGGTTATAATTATCCTCAAGAAAGCTACACTAGTTATCAACAACCTCCACAACAAAGGAGTGGGGACAGAAAACAAGAAACTAATCAGCAATCCCAACTTCAACCTTATAATCTTCCACAACCTATTCAAGGAAAGGCACCCATTGTTAAGAAAACTTGTCAAGAACCAAAGAAAGATCCACCTAAACAATCAATGCAATTGGCAAAACAAGAACAACTCCAGAGTTTGACTTCAAGTATGACTAAATTAATGCAAACCGTTGAGAAGAAAATAAATCATAGCCAACATAAAGTTCGAACTCAGGAGAAGGTTATAAAGCAACTAGAGCATACTATATCACAGATGGCGAGTACATTACAAACTAGGCCGAAAGGGCAACTACCAAGTGATACTGTTGCTCCTGGGGATGATTCTTGCCATGCAGTTGAATTGCGAAGTGGGAAGCAACTGCCTCCACCGAGACCAGAACCTGTCCCTATTCCAGAACAAAGGGGGAAAGAAACAATCAAGGATACAGTCAAGGAGGTAGTTAAGCCAAAGAGTGTCCAAGCTGAGACACCTGAAACGCCAAGACAACCAGTGGAACGCAATACACGCCCTCCACCACCATACCCTTCACGTGTCAGGAAGAAGGACAATGACCTGGAATTCAAAAAGTTCATTGACATGTTGAAGAAACTGGAAGTTAATATACCCCTTGTTGAAGCTCTCAAGAGGATGCCAAGCTACATGAAATTTATGAAAGACATTCTCGCCAACAAGCGAAGTATAGAGACTGGGGAACCAATTGGATTACCTAGGGAGTGCAGTGATATATGTCAAAATGAGTTGCCACCGAAACTAGAAGATCCCGGAAGTTTTACAATACCTATCGGCATTGGAGAAAATTGGACCGGGAAAGCATTATGTAATTTGGGTGCGAGCATCAATCTCATGCCTAAATTCCTAATCGAGAAGCTTAATATCGGAGAAGTAGTGCCTACATCTGTGGTACTACAAATGGCGGATCGCTCCCTCTCACGACCAGTAGGTAAAATTGAAGATGTTTTAGTTAACGCGGGCTCTTTTATTTTTCCTTGCGATTTTATTATCCTTGACTACGACGCGGATAAGAATGTCCCCATCATTTTGGGTAGACCATTCTTAGCCACGGGGCGTACACTAATTGATGTTGAGAATGGTGAGTTGATCATGAGAGTACAAGGCGAACAGATACGATTTAATGTGTTTCAGGCTATGAAATATCCTAAAACGAAAGACGAGTGCTTCAAGGTAGATGTCATCGAAAAGATTACGCAAGAAGTCTTCAATGAAGAGAACTTAAATGATGATCTTGACAAAGCCTTAGCACCTGAAACACCAGAACTCGAGATTCCCCCTGAAGATGTTGCTGCATTAGGATTAAACGTGCGAGAACTACTTCGAGAGCCAGGTGACATTGAACCAATGAAACAACCATCTATAATATGTCCACCTGTTCTCGAAGAAAAACCACTTCCAGATCACTTACGCTATGCATATCTAGGTACGAACAAAACTTTGCCTGTTATTATTTCTGCTAACCTTTCAGGTCCTCAAGAGGAGAAGCTACTTCAAGTACTTCGCGCAAACAAAGAAGCAATTGGATGGACTATTGCTGACATCAAGGGAATTAGTCCTTCCGTTTGCAAACACAAAATCATTCTTGAGAACGAAGGTGGGCGATCTATAGAAGGACAGAGAAGACTCATGCCAGCTATGAAAGAAGTAGTGAGGAAGGAAGTTATCAAGTTGTTAGACGCAGGAATTATCTATCCGATTGCTAGCAGTGATTGGGTTAGTCCAGTGCAGTGTGTTCCTAAGAAAGGAGGTTTCACTACCATCCTTAATGAGCAAGGCGAAGCCATACCATCAAGACCAGTTGTGGGGTGGCGCATGTGCATGGACTACCGAAGACTGAACAAAGCAACGAAGAAATATCACTTCCCGCTACCATTCATTGATCAGATGCTAGACAAACTTGCAGGGAGAGAATATTACTGTTTCCTAGACGGATATTCGGGTTATAATCAGATTTGTGTGGATCCCCTTGATCAACACAAAACAACTTTTACATGTCCGTTTGGTACTTTTGCTTATAGAAGAATGCTGTTTGGTTTATGCAATGCACCTGCCACGTTCCAGAGGTGCATGATGGCTATATTTTGGGATATGATGGATAAATACTTGGAGGTTTTTATGGATGATTTTTCGGTGTTTGGAGATAGTTTTGACGATTGTTTGAATAATCTTGAGAAAGTCCTTGTGAGATGTAGAGAAAAAGATCTTGTGCTTAATTGGGAAAAATGCCACTTCATGGTTCAAGAGGGAATTGTGTTGGGACATAAAGTTTCAAAGGAAGGGATGGAGGTTGATCGTGCTAAAATTGAAGTTATCAAAACACTACCACCTCCGGTTTCTGTTAAAGGAGTGAGAAGTTTCTTGGGTCACGCAGGATTTTATCGACGATTTATTAAAGATTTCTCCAAGATCGCCAAACCGCTTTGCTCTTTACTTGAAAAGGATACTCCTTTTAATTTTACTGAAGAATGTCTTCAAGCGTTTTTTACGATTAAGGAAAAACTAATCTCTACACCTATTGTTATACCTCCTGATTGGAAGGCTCCGTTTGAACTTATGTGCGATGCTAGTGATCACGCTATGGGTGTTGTGTTAGGACAGAGGAAAGACAAGACTTTCCACACGATTTATTATGCAAGTAAGACTTTCAACGCTGCCCAGATGAATTATACAGTAACGGAGAAAGAGATGTTGACCGTGGTTTATGCTTTCGATAAATTTCGTCCCTATCTGGTTGGGAAGAAAACTATTGTATACACGGACCATTCAGCTATTAGGTACCTCATGGAGAAAAAGGACGCTAAGCCGCGTCTCATTAGATGGGTACTATTGCTTCAAGAATTCGACATAGATATTCGAGACCGAAAAGGATGCGATAATCAAGTTGCTGATCACTTATCAAGGCTCGAAGGATCTAATGCGAACAAAGAACCATTATTGGTTAAAGAGGTATTCCCTGATGAACAACTTTTTGCTATTAAACGTGCTTTTGTGCCATGGTATGCAGATCTAGTCAACCTCATTGTGAGTGGTGTCTTTCCCAAAGATTTCCACCCACAACAAAGACAAAGATTGAACCACCAGGCCAAACAGTATTATTGGGATGAACCGTACCTGTGGAAGATATGTAGTGACCAAGTGGTTAGAAGATGTGTGCATGAAGGTGAAATGGAGAAGATCATTGAAGGTTGTCATAGTTCACCTTATGGAGGTCACTTTAAGGGCGATAGAACCGCAGCTAAATTTCTTCAATCTGGGTTCTATTGGCCAACCATACACAAAGATTGTCACAGTTTCGTCCAGTCATGCCACAGATGCCAAAAAACTGGCAATATATCAAAAAGAGACGCGATGCCGCTTAATAATATTCTTTAAGTTGAAATCTTTGATGTATGGGGAATAGATTTCATGGGACCTTTCATCACTTCCTATGGAAATCTTTATATTTTGCTTGCAGTAGACTATGTATCGAAATGGGTAGAAGCAGTGGCAACACCAAAGAACGATGCTCAAATAGTGATTAAATTCTTAAAATCAAACATCTTTTCAAGACATGGTACGCCACGTGTTCTCATCAGTGATAAAGGTACCCATTTTCTTAATGCTCCCGTGAGACATTTTCTTAAAAAGTTTGGAGTGAAACACCGTACTTCAACCGGTTATCACCCACAAACTAACGGTCAAGCTGAAGTTTCCAATCGGGAAATTAAATCTATTCTGGAGAAGACCGTGAACAAATCAAGAAAAGACTGGTCTCTAAAGCTAGATGATGCTCTCTGGGCATACAGAACAGCATTTAAAACACCAGTTAGGGCATCTCCATATCGCATGGTCTACGGCAAAGCGTGTCATCTACCGATTGAACTAGAAGCTCGAGCCTACTGGGCTATTAAAACTCTGAATCTAGACCCAGACTTGGCCGGGAAGCAAAGGATGATGCAGTTAAACGAATTGGAGGAGCTTCGTTATCATGCCTATGAAAATTCACGTCTCTATAAGGAGAAAACAAAGCGATGGCATGATAAACGGCTCCGTCCAAAGAATTTCGAGATTGGACAGAAGGTTTTATTATACAACTCTCGATTTTCGAACTACCCAGGAAAGCTTAAATCCCGTTGGGAAGGACCTTACATTGTTACCAAAGTCACACCGCATGGAGCGATTGAGATTGAAAATCCAGCCGAGCAACGGACATTCATGGTGAATGGCCAGCGTTTGAAGAGATACTATGACAGTGAGGACTTTGAGCAAGGGGAGAAAATCTACCTTGTCGAATGCGATTAGCCTGAGGTACACGTCTAACTCAAAGACGTTAAACAAAAGTGCTCTTTGGAGACACCCCTTGTTTTAATTGCTTTTTAGATTAGTTGTTTTTGCTTTGTAGTGTTTAATTTTAAGTTAGTGTATATTTTTAATTGTGTTTTCAAGCTAATGGGAGAGAAAGGTAGTGTGTGATTGTGCAGGAAACGAGTTTGGGGTCAAAAGGAAAAATCTGGAGGAACTTCAAGTCTGGCGCGGACTACCCCGCGGACTACCCCATGGTCCGTAGGGATGCACCGCGCCCCAAAAACCCGTACCACGGGTTGGCTAGCTCGGGTTTTATCCAGAAAGTCGGAAAAAAATCGCGGGGCATGGTGCGGTACACCGGACCCTAGTCCGCACGGTCAAAACCCGTACCACGGGTTGGGTACCACGGGTTTTTTGACGGACATGCCGCGGACTACCCCCCTGCACCGCACTCCTGGTCCGCGACCCAAAAACCCGTACCACGGGGTGCTAGCTCGGGTATTATCCAGTGGGTAAAATTTTTGGAGCAACAGAAGCTGCGGTATACCGCACGAATCGTCCGGTGCACCGCAAGAGGCGGTTTAAGAAGGAATTCTTTTCCTAATCAAACTCTTACCTTATGAGATTAACCCTAGCCTTCCATACACGAATTTTTTTAGACCCAAACCCTATATAAACATCTTAAAGCTTGTGCAAACCTTCACAATTAACACAAACAACTCATCAAATCCTCTCCATCATCTTCCATAAACACAATCCTTCATCAAATTCATCACACTACACCATCAAAACACCATCAAATTCAACAAGCTTTAAAGAGTTCTGCCAAGATCAATCCAATAACCTTTCTTCAATTCCAAGCAACAACATCAAGCTAAACCAATTGTCCTTAAAACTTTTAATACATCCTTGGTATAACTTGAGTTGTGGGTGAAACAAGCATGACTAACAGATCTGACGCTATGGAATACAAGAGAAAGTGTTCAATCCTTGGGAAGAATAAGAAATTGCCTGGAGCCACTATTGAAAAACCCATCAATCTTGATGAGGTTTCTGAAAAATCAAAAGAACAGGCACCTGAACAACCACTACCAAAGAAGAGATTAACTGCTAGAATGTCCACACCATCAAGGAGGCCTTTAGACAAGATAAAAATCCAAGACCAAGGTTCTTCTACCTCTTCCTCTAAAATTGCTTATGATCTTCCTCCTTGGGCGATTCAGTTAGAGAACGAAGTTGAAAGATTACGTGAAGATAACAAAGACCTTTGGGTAGAAATCATGCAATTGGAAACAAAGGTAGAGAATTCGACCTTGTACAAGGATATAGATGATTACACCGATCCCTCAGCTTCAGAAGATGAGGATGATATGATGGATCTCTATGGCCAGCCAGGTAAGTCATTCTAATTTTTCTTAATAGCTTGTATGCATTAGGTAGTTTAGTTAGTTTTATTTTAAATTTTATTTCATGCTTGAGTCTTTTTTTTTCGAGTCGTGGGGACACGGCTCACTTTTGAGTTGGGGGTGGGGATTCGTTGTCCTCATCTTCTTTTCGTTTTTGCATAAAATTTAAAATTTTTAGGTTGAATTAGGCATAGAATATCTTTGAATGTACCTATTGAGCATGATTTTATTAGGTCAATGATAGTAAGTAGTATGCTTTTGAAAGATGCAACAAAATTGTTTAGCATGCATGAAAACAGGAAATAAGGGATAGAAAAGTTAATGAGCAATGCTAAGAAATCACGTTGAAACTTAGGAATAGTTATTTGGTGTGTAGAACGTGAGGTTTAAAATTAGTTGAAAACCCACTTGTCTATGAACTATTAGTGAAAACGTAACGAAATCCGGTAGTTAGAAAAATGACTAAGGCAGTTCTTTCATGATAAAACACTTGAAGCCTTTAGACTGTCTCACCCTTTTGTTTGATAATATTGTTATTTATCCGTCTTAGCCCCTCTGAGCCTTTCTAAAGCCTTTTTATTGAAACACATTATAATCCTTACCCTAGTTATTAGGACTTATCTATATGACCCGCACTCGAATCGCAAAACCTGAGACACTCGTTTTAGAGCTTGAGTTTGGGGTGGTGGGTTTTATCATTAGGGAACTTTGGGAATTTGGGAATTATCTTTGTGATTTTATTGATGATGAATTGTTATTATGGTAACCCTTTGCCGGGGTAATAGTGAATGAAAAAGAAGCTACGAGCTAATTTTGCCAACAAGGGCATAAAAAGAAAAAGAATATATATATATGAAAAAAGAAAATAGTGTGATATCTCAACACCAAAAGAGAATCATAACTATACAAAGAAAAATTGATGTGAAAAGAGAATATATATATTCGGACCGGCAAAGTGGATTTTATATCATCAAAGGTTTTAATTGGGATTATTGGGGATGCACATTAAAAAGCATCAATAAATTGGGTTGAGTGAGAACATCTTCGAGTGAAAACTCAAGCTCTAGGGCGATTCGTTGATGGCTAGTGAGGAGAGAGCCAAAAGCTCACTTTTCATTATCCAAATATACCACATCCGTCCTTAAGCCAAGTTATAACCAAGACCTTAGGATTTTTAACTACTAGGTGGAGAAACAATTGAGCTATTAGGTAGTAGGTAAGTGGACCATTGGATGCTGTATTTGGGACCTATGAACAACCTATAGCCAATAACCTGAACTAAGTTATCATCCTCTCTTCCTGGCATTGCGAAATTAATCTTAACTTGAATTTATGGAATGTTGATTACATGTATATTAGGCATATTTGTAAATTATTTCTTGAGCATTACTACATGAGATTTTTTTGTATTTTATGCTCTAGGATCATTCATTATATTTTGTTCTTATTCTCCTCCGGCTTCTTCTTGTTTATTTTGACTACCCTACTGTTCTTTACTTCTATTGTATCGGGACGATACAACTTTGAGTTGGGGGTCTTGATGTCTCCTCATTTGTGATAGTAAAATATACTCATGAGACATCATTTTAGGCTTATTTATTAGTTTATAGGTTGATTTTAGCTTATTTTAGTGCACTTTCCGATTTTGGGTCTTGATTTGTAGAATTATTATTTTTAGAGCATATTGGGTTTAATTGTTTATTTAGTGTGAAGCTTTAAAGATAATTATGGAGATTAATTAGAGTCCAAGTCAAAGACAACAACTTATGGAAGGAGATATGCATGAAAATTGGAGATAAGGAAATAATTGCTAAAAAGATGGAAAAGGAAAAGCTGCCTAAATCTGGCATTCTGCAAAGATAGGCGTTTTTACCTAATAAAGAGGCCGAATTTGGTAAATTACTCCTAATGGGTCTAGATAATTCTGTTGCGATTCTTTTGGTATCTTGTGGAGCAAAATCGGACCAATAATAAAGAAGTTATGACCAAAACAACGCAGCAGTGTTTATCTTTATTTCCATACGAATTTGAGTTGGGCTAGGAGTCCATTACTTAACTTATCTCTAAAGAAACGAATTAGGTCAACCTCTAACCTATAAATACAGCCTCTTAACACTCTTAAATGATCCTTGGAAAAACCTCAAACCAAGAGGAAGCTTACAACACAAGAAAAGAAGTCTGGAAGGAGCTGTTCATCACAATGTCTTCTTCTACCTTTAGATTTGTAATTTCTTTCTTTTCTTTCATGAACTAAATTTCTTTAGCTTGAGTTTTAGCATTAATGTATGAACCCTAGTTTTGATTGACATCTACCTAATTTGGGAATTTAATGTTTTAAATAGAATTATAGTTTTTATTCTCTGTTTATGTGTTTGAATTTATATTCTGTGTTCTTGTGGACGGCCGCCATTAGAATTACCATCTAGTAATTAGGATACCATTGACAACGGTGTTTAATTGCATGTTTAGCACATAACGTTTAGTTTTAGGTTTGATCTGACAACCCAACCTAGCTAGATAATCACTATGGTTGAGTCTTGTGACTCTTTACCAATTACAGGAAAAGTTTGCTTAGGAAGCCTTATTGACACAGGTAGATCCTATTTTAAACTACCGATAGCATATTGGGACCGATTAGGGAAATACTACATGATTCACCCTTACATGTTTAGAACGGCAAAACTAGTGGGGATTACATGCTAATAACTTAAGCTATATTCTAATATCACTTCTCTTTCATATTTATTTTCTGTCTTTTATATTCTTAGCTTTAGTTTATTAGAAAATCAAACAAAAATCTATTTGTCTTTACTTTTCATTGCGTTTAGTTGTTCTAGCTTTAATTATTTACACTTGGTATTTGCATAAGATTCTCCTAACCTCTGTAGTCTCTGCGGAACGAATCTTTATCTAAAACTTGCATACGATCTGTATACTTGCAGAACCGTGTAGTTCTAGGGTGTTTTTGCACTTATTTTCTATCTTATTTTATCACACCCTAGCCACCGCCACTTATAGAGCTGGAAAAACTAGTTAATGTTCCTTATTCAGAAAAAAAACATGGAGAGATATTATTCCCTGACCAAGTCCCTAGAGGAACATTGGGTCAAAGAAGAAAGATATTGAGCTCAGAGATCACAAAATTTATGGTTAAAACATAGAGATACAAACTCAAGGTACTTCCAAACCATAACCTGGGCCAATAGATCAAGAAATAAAACTATCAGGCTGAAAAAAGACTATGGTAATTAGACTGAGAAAAAAGATGAGATTTATGAGGTTAGAGTTAAGTATTTCTCTAAGGTCTTTTAATCTGTAGGGCCTAGAGACTTTACCTCTATACTCTGTGATGAATGATGAGATGAATTACAACTTAACAAAACCTATTGGTTGCTCATAGCGTGTGATAAAAATCAACACTAAAGAAGGATAGCGACTACCACAAGTGTATAGGCCGTCCAAGTAATAAATTAGTAAAACACGTTAATCGTCTCCACATGGATTGCTAGGTAAGATAATTTTTGTTCAAGCGATAAGTATAATTAATTGCAATACGAAATAAATAAATATAAATGTTTATTTGGGTTTTTTATTATAAAACTACTAAACGCAATAAAGTAATTTAACTAGAAACTAAAACAGATTGAAAATAAAGTAAAGATTAAAGAGTGGACACAAATATGAGAAGTATACTGGAGTCTCGCTAGGGAATCACCTAAAGTCATATATCTAATGCTTTGTTCAAGGGTAAAGCTGGTATTTCAGTATTAGTCGGGACTCTAATGTCCTCCAAACTCCCGCCAAGGTAGACTTAGTAGGCAATCCTACGGTATTACAAACCCCTTCAGGGCGACTATAAGCTACTTTTCGATGAATATGATTAAAACCCAATTGGCTACGTGATTAGTCAATACTGCCAGGATCAATGACGAATACCACACGTCTACTATCTAGTTCAGTAATTAAACCCCCCTTCCGGATAATCAACACCAGTAGTGAATAACCTAATTACTAATACCTAATTTTAGTTGGCCAAATTTGAAACAGTAAACAAGTATGAAATAATAATCAACACGAAATACCCAACTTAAATTAAATTGAAACAATCCCACATTCAAAAAAATTAAATAAATAACTTAGGGTTCATCCCATATTGCGGTTCTCAAGTATGTAACTGTTTAGCTCATATTCGAAATAAAAACATGGAAAAAAAAATTAAGTTTATACGTGTTTCCTAAAAACAGAAAATAAAAATAACCTACTTAGATGAATGACTTGAGCGGTTGGTTGAAGAAAAGAGTTTCTCCAACTTCTTCTTTTGCCTCTACTGTGCTCTCTCTCAGAAATTTAGAAATAATATGAAGCGTCTCTAATTATGAGTTCTAAAGAGCCTTTTATAATGCTCAAAACGGATTAGGCCCATCATTGGGCTTAATTAAGTAATTAGGGCCAAAATCCGTTCGGTTATTTTTGCATCTGCTACACACCACTTAGTTTAAAAGGTGTAAATTTTGCATCGTAAGTCCACCTGATTCCACTTTTCAAATTTTGCTGACTCAGAGGCACATTTTCTTTATTTGAACCACCAGGTCTGAATCTGCATCGTCTGGGTTCCGAAGGAGATAGAAGTGACGACTTTCCAATTTCTCATGCTCCTCCTACTCTACTTAAGTGATGTCTTTTGCTCTTTTGACACTTACTTTTGATCTTAGACATTCAACTTCACTTCTTCTCTTGGTGCCTCCTTGCAACCATATATCTAAGAACTTCTTACTAACCAAACAAATTAATGCACAAAATTTCTATAAGTAACAATATTATAATTCCGAAGGAAAAAAGTACAATATAGAAAAATATGCTCAAAAGTCTATCTACTAAATCCAATTTCTATCTAAATGATGTCTCCTAGAGGTATTTATTTATCTATCACAAAAAAAGATACATCAAGACCCCTAACTCAAACCTTTGTCGTCCCGACAAAGTAAAACACAAAAGTCGAGGTATAAGGAAAGAAGCAAATGAAAAATCTAGAAAATGACACCTAAAGAAAAAAAATAAACTCATTCTTATATAGTACAACCCAAGAACTAATGCACACATACACCTATCCTACAAAATCAAACACAAATAATAGCAATCCAAAATTAATTTCACAATACTAGAAAATTACCTTTGATACTTAGCTTGAGATGGTGGCTATAGGGTGTTCATTGATCCTTACATGCTTTTAGCGCTCCACTTAACTTCCTCCCTATTAGCAAAAATCTTATTCCACTACGCATCTAAGAATCACGAGGTTTTTATGGTTTTAACGTATGCTTAGGGACAGTGTGATATGTATATTTAGGAAATTTGAAGTGAGCTTTTGGCTCTCTCCTCACTAACCATCAACAAACTTTCCTAGAGTTTGAGTTTACACTCGAATACGTTCTCACTCAACCCAATCGACGCACTAGTTTAACGTGCCAAAATTAACCCAATAAGATCTAAAGGGGATTTCCAAACTTTTCACTTTGCCGGTTACTTTATTTTCATTTATTTTTTCACTCTTTTTTTTGTAAGATATCCTTGACACTCATTTTGATGTGAGAAGTCATGTCTCTTATTATTTTTTTCTCCTTTTCTCTCTCTTATTTTTTTAAAGACCCGGCAAAAGGTTACAATTAATACATCATCAACAATTGCGCACATAATACAAACACATAAAATTCCCACCAAATGTATAATGAAACCCACCACCCCAAACTCAAGCTCTAAAGACATGAAGTCTCAAGGTTGCGATTCAAGTGCGGGCCATATGGAAAATCTTATACAACTAAGGGGATATGACTTATATCTTGGCGACAAAAGAAAGGCTTACATGCTAAAAATGGGGCTAAGAATGATATATCATTAATAACAGGTTAGAAAGCTAAAAAGGCTCAAATGGCTATCAAAGAACTGCCCCTATCATTATCCTAGGTACATAGTCTGACTATAGTCTCACCTCTAGTTAATAATTAAGTGGGTTCTCTACTCATTTAGATCTCACGTTCTACACACCACTCATTCTCACTAAGTACAAGCTTACTTCTTTTGCATTGTTCATTAATTTTTCCTATCTATCATCTAATATTTGCATGCTTTCAAGGTGCGTTTTACATTAAATCTAAGGTCTACTATTTTCTAAAATTAATTTAAAAAAAGTATGCTTATGGGGACATTCAACACACTCTACAGTCAAATCATTTCTTAAACTAATTTTTATTTGGTTTTAATTTTTTAAACAGAAAAACGGGGATGAGAACAACGAGTACCCCACCTTGATGTCTATATATTGTGATATATTAATGTAGGTTTGAGACATCATTTTAGGTGTATTTGATTAATTAGTTAGGGATTTCCCCCCGTTATTTGGTAATTTCTTAATTCATGTCTTGATTTGATGATTCATTACTTTTAGAGCATATTTGGTTTAATTTTTGTGTTAATGTGAAGCTCTTAAGGTTTATGGAATATAATTAGATTCCAAATCAATTCTAAAGAGTTAAGGAAAGAATATACATGAGAAATCAGGAGATAAGGAAGCAAAGTTGAATTAGGAAAGGAGAAGTTGTCAAAAAAATCTGAAATTCTGCAGCTACGTTCACTAAAGTGAAGATAACTTCAAATAGGTTACTAATTTTGATGAGCCTTTAAAGATATAAATTTCTTCTAAGGTCGTTTTTATATAAAGTGGGCAAAAATCGGCCCAATAACGAAGGAGATATGACCAAAACAGTGAGCAGTGTTTATCATGTCCTATATTTTAGGAAACGAAATTGAGTTGGACTTGGACTCAAATTACTTGCCTTCTACTCGAAGATTTTGACCTAGGGTTAGAAAACACCTATAAATACACCCTCTAATCATTGTAAACATGTCCTTACTTAATTATTAATCCTTAGTCTCAAGAAACATCATCAAGAAAGACCAGATGACAGTATGTATCATTATTTTAGTTTATTTCTTTTCAGCATGAACTATTTTCCCATAGTTTGGGTTTTGCATATGTATAATCTTTGAATTATATTTTCTTTATCTAAATTTTTTTGGGAAAAACCTTTTTAAATAGATTGAGCTTCTTAACCTTTATATTTTTATATGTGCTTTAATGTATTGATTGTAGTTCTTTCTAGGCACGAGTATAAACTACCCTATTAATAGTAGTAGTTGGATGGTCACCCGAAAAGGGGTGTCTAATTGTTGAAACACCACGGAAACGTCTAGTGTGCGGTAGTGATCCAGAAGGGCTTGCCTAACTAGATAGTCATTAGGGTATGAGATTAACCACCGATCCCCTTACCCAAGTCCCCTGGTAATTGTTAGGTCGCTACCTAAGCCTACCCGAATGGGGTTAGGAGGAATATAGAATCCTGGCTACTTACTTTAAGATCTTTAGTCACCCTTATAACTAGTAGAATAAATAGAATAATAAGTGCATACAAGCAGACCTGAGCTATATCTCTCATCTTATTCTTACATCTTTATTTAATTGCACTAGTCTTTAATTTAATAACTACTCTCTCCACAATTATTCATATTTACTTTTGTTGCTTCCATAGTAGAACGTCTATATATGCATATTTCCTACAATTTTTCAACAAAAATTAGACTACTCACTGTATCAATTGACACATAAAGTGCACAAATACTAAGATTCACTTACCGACTTTTCACTTTGTTAACAGACAACTACTCACATGCCACACATGTCCGTTCTTGTTCTACTATATTTTTCACGATATCAGTTACAATCCACCATCAGCTAAACCTAAATACTAAGTACTCTAACCTTATGCTTGACCAGTGGGTAAATACCATTTAATAACACAAATTCACATTAAAACATGCTACTATAACAAAAAAACCCACTTACCTGCATATAATAATGGTTATATACCATCACTTATGAATATATTCCCTTATACAACCCTTTTGTCATGCACGATCACACATGCAAAAAACATTTACGTACCCTAATATTATAGATATTCAACTCACTATAACTGTTAATTAGTAGAGTACAAGTGGTTATATAGCCCTATTTTTACACATACTCATATACACCATATCAAATTCATATATTCAAAAGCTAAACTACATTAACATGCACCCTAAGCTCATGCATTAACTACATCAATATTCCATCTTTGCCAAATTTTGTCTCTAAGAGGACCAAAACAATATGTTAATTAAAGAGATGGAGTAGATAAACCTCCAAAGAATATGAATCCAAGATAAAAATACTACAATAAAATTCACTAAGATCAACAACTCGGTCCCTAACCCAACTGTACAACAAGAAGAGATCAAAATTAAAATTCAAATAAAATTCGAATTTGGATGCGAGGAAAAATATTGGGCTGATAGATCACGAAAAGTCTGGTTACTGTATGACGATAAATATACAAAGTTTCCATATCTCAACAATCCAAAGGAGAAATTATAATAGAATTAGTAGAATCGGAGACGAATAAGGTCTTTGGAAAGAAAACACAGTTGAGGTTAAAGATTTCTTTTCAAAATTATTATAATTATCACATTAACAAACATGTAGCAACTGCTGAATAAATTGAAATAGCATCCTAGTTTATTAGTCCTAAAGTATATAAAGAGATGATTGAAATTTTGACCTTACCCCCTACTATGTAAGAAGTGGAAAAAGTTGTGAGAGATTTTTACCAGACGATCTGGATGGTAAAAAGAAATCCGAGATATTATTAAAATATATGTGTTTCCTATGGTACACAACTTATTTCTTAACAATATTTTGCTTGACAAGCTCAATGAAACTCTTATTACTCTTATTTCAAAAAGGGCTATACATATTTTTTTGGTGATTATAGACCTATCTCATGCGTTAATTTTGGTGACAAAATAATCATTAAAATGCTTTCTAATAGAATGTAGAATTGTATAATGATATTACCTCACACACTCAAACTGATTCATCAAGGGTAGAGCAATTCAATACAATATTCTCATTTCTCAAGAAATTTCTTTCTTTATGAGCCTGAAAAGGAAAAACAAAAACCATATGGTGGAAACAAAAATCAACATGGCAAAGTCATAGGACCAAGTAAGATGGGATTTCTTACGACTTGTTTTGGATAGATTAGGTTTTTGTGATTAATGGATCTTTCTGATTAAAAATTGTAATACCACGGTATATTTTCAAATTAATCTAAATGGTGAAAGAATGGATAAATTTACTCCTAGGATAGGGATCAGACAAGGAGACCCAATGTCCCCGTTTTTTTACTATCATGACAGAAACACTAATATGACGTATTGATCGTTATGTCCAAAATAATTATATTCAAGGAATTCAAATTAATAGAAATTGTCCTTGTATCTCCCATCTACTCTTTGCGGATGACTCGTTTTTTTCTAACTATTGATAAGACTAACATCCAAGCGTTCAAGGAATGCTTAGAAGTTTACTTCAATTGACCATGACAATTTAACTTTGATAAGTCAGCAATTATATTCAGTAAAGAAAGACCTCAGAACAAGAGAAATTCAATCGTCAATGAAATTAACATTAAAGAAACTAATGATTTAGGTAATTACCTGGGAATACCGTTGTACCATAAAAGATCCAAAGTATAATTTCTAGAATGGAGAACAAAAAAATTATTAAAAAGTACAGATGGATGTAAAGCAAAGCTTAAATCATAAGGGGGTAAAGAAGTCCTTAGTCATCCCTAACTATACTATGTCTATTTTCTATTATCCTTTATCATTACGTAATAAACTAATCTCTCCAATTTCAAACTTTTTGTAGAATTCTGGAGAAGGAAACGGTTTCATTGGATTGCATGGGAGAAGCTTGGGGTATCGGTCTCAAGGATTTTAAGAGAATGAATAAATCACTTCTTGTAACTCAAGTTTGGAAAATTATGTCTAATCCAACAACTAGAGCAGCTAGAGTACTTAAATGTATCTATTTTCATAATAAAATTTTTTTATGGATATTAAATTACGTCAGGGTAGAATATGGAGCTAGCATTATGGAAGGTTGAGACATCATTACGAAAATACGGGATTTACCAAATTGGGAATGAGGAGAATATTAATATATGGGAGGATGGATGGATCAACACTAATAGGGAATTAGAGAATCCCCCTTAATTGTAACATAGTTAAAGTTAATCAATTATGTAAGAATGATTCTTATATTTGGGATCTTGAAATTCTTGACAATATTTTCCCAAAGCCTATTATACCCTGCATTACTTGGATTCATATTATTAGCACTAACTCTATTGATAGGCTGATCTGGCCATTTTTAGTTGACGGTAATTATACTACTAAGACAGGTTATAAGGTACTTACTGAGGAGCAAGTGATCCATCATCCTCAAACTACTAGGGAGCCAGGAAGATATAATTCTTGTTAATAAAAGGAAATATGGAAATCTAATATCCCAAAAAAAATTAGAAAATTTATTTGGAAAGCTTGTAACAACACAATTCCGACTATGAAAAAATTATTCTAAAGGAAATATGCAGACTCGAGTGAATGCCTATGGTGCTATGGAAATACACAAATAGTGGAATATTTGCTCTTAAATTATGATGTAAGTAAATCTATTTGAGCGGGTTCGTCTTTATAATTAATAATTAAAAATTTAGTTTTGGGGAGCTGGATATTAGAGACCGTCAATATATACACAAGGGGTGGATAAGATAAGAATAAAATTATAGAATATATCTGAGATGTTTATGAAGTATTTGGAAAGCAAAGTTGGAAGCTTTACACAAAGATTGCAATATTGAAGGAGATAATCTAATTATCTCTAGGAATAAACTCATGAGAGCATTACATGGTATTGATTGGATGAAAAAAAAAAAAAAAATCTTGCAGCTTCTCTCACTAAACTACACGCTCTCCCCTCTCTCTAATTTTTTCGTCTTCTTCTCTACTACGCTTCCCTTTCTCTAGCTCTAATCATCTCGTTTTGTTCAGTCTGTAATTCAGATCGGCTTTATCACGCTTGAGCCTCCATTCCTCTTCGGTATGGGGGCTACTTCGGATGGCTCGTTAGGGTTTCGTGTAAAATCTAATTTCTGTAATTTGGGGAAGAACAAACCCTATGTTTTGGCCTTGGAAACTACCGAGGTTACTTGGCTCTGCAGTGGATTTGGGGGTTCCAAAGCTAATCATGGTGAGGTCCAAACAACACGTTATGGGTTTATCGATTTCTTCGTGAAACCTTTACCTAATAGCTACAATCTTCCTAATCCCGAGGTAAGCAACAAATTAATTAGTTTAATCTTATATGCTGGTGGCTCATTATTACAGAGGAAAGAAAAGATTAAAACGTTTATTGTATGGGGGAGGCGAAACGACGGTCTTGAGCGTGGCATAAAAAACGCTTACTATTGGTTCTGTGACAGCCATCATCTCTCCTCGCTCTTACCAAGATTAATTATGACTGTGGATTACTTAGTGTGTAAGCTCATCAAGATCTTTAGCTGGGTTTTTAATCCTTCCAATGCCCGAAGTCATCAAGTGCCTAAACCTATTTCTTACGTTTTCAAGAAGCCCTCCTCACAGGCGTCGACTTCACCACTATATAATACCCTAAGTGTGGAGTGGTTTCCCACACTTTACTTTCAACCTTTCTCTCTTCCTCCTTCCCTGCTCTGTGTTCCAGCTTTGCTCTCGTTTGTCCTTTTCTATCATACTTCTATTTTGCAATCCTGCTTGTGCTTTTTAATTTGTGTGTTCTTCTGTTGTTTGATTAGAACAGGTACTCACATGGCGACTAGAGAAAATCATGCCTTGCCTATAATCCCACTGAATGATCATAAGGCGCGCAAACTAGGAGTTATCAACATTGGTATTAAAGCTCGCCTCTCTGAGAATATGAAAGAGGACAAGGCAATACTCATCAAAGCAATAGGAGACTCCCCAATCTACGCTATTCAACTTAGAAAATTCATAGAAGATAGGTGGGGAATTCAAGGTCATTACAGGCTAACTGATGTTAAAAATAATATGTTCAAACTTGAAGTTTTCAACGAGAAAGAGTTCAAACGTGTGTGGGAAATGAGACCGGGTCTCTATCAAAAGTTACACTTAAGTATGACCATGTGGCCATTGGTAGTTGATTTTAATGATCTGGTAACTGACTACTCATCAATTTGGGTCCAAGTTAGAGGCTTAGCTTTCAAGCAGAACAATTTGGATACAATCAAGGCTTTGGAGGTGTGTTTCATCAGAATAGAGGTTGTGGACTTCCCAAATGCACAGGAGTGTGATGTCAAAATACTAAGGTTTCGAGTCAGATTCAATACAAAATACCCACTCCCTCCTGGAGCATATCTTTACCAAGAAGAAGGACCGGCTTGGGTAATATTTCAATATGAGAATACAGGTCTGTTGTGCTTCAGGTGTGGAAGGATAGGGCACCAATATGGAGAATGTCCAGTTAAAGGCATTAAGCAAGTGGAAGACATCGATGAACGAAGGAAGGTGTCTTGGAGCATTGATAACGTCGCAAAATTCCCTCCTTTTAATCCTATTTATGGCTTACATATCAAGAACAATGGGGAATTTTTTAACTACTCTTATAATGATAAATTTATCAAAGATGCAGGGAACAGTTACAGGAACAATAATCATAACAAAGGTATTCAGATTCGAGAAGAAGGAGAGGACGTTTTGAACAAATTCAATTACACAAAAAAAGGCAGTTCAAGCAAGATCATTAACAGAGCCCTTGTTGATGAAGAGAAAGAGAAAGAAGACCAAGAATGGGAAAATTGGAATAAGCAAATCCATGATCTGCGGAATGAATTACACGAATCATCACAGAAAATAGAAGCGTACAAGAAGGTACATGGCATCATTGATGGCGGAGAAGGTGATAACGAAGGAAGCATTCGAGCTGCTCTTATGGCTTTTGAGGAAGAAATGCGGAAAATCAAAGGGAAATACGTGGCTAACACCAGCAACACCACAGATCACAACATGGACACCTCCTCAAATTCCCAGCAAACTACTAAAAGAAGGAGAGATACAAGAGGAGTTAGAATTGAACCAGGACAAGGTGAGGTGAGTTCAAAAATGACAGGTAACTTCAAGAAGCTCAGGGTGGTGGACCCAATTGAAGACTTCGTCAATAACAACCAATTCAGTATACTGGAAAACGAGGAAGAGGAAGAAGCTAGTTACAACAACCAGAAAGAGAAAGTGAAAGGAACAAACAAAGTACAGAAAGAGTTAGAGGAAGAGGGCTCACAGTTCGAACCTGAGGAAGAAGATGAAGGCAATTTTGAGAGTAGTGAAAATTACTTTGAGAGAGACTTCGAAGGAGGAGATGAAGACCAAGATATGAACCTACAGTATGCTGACGCGTATGAAGAGGAAGAGGAGATGTTTGAGAGCAAGAATGGAGGCGGCAACTCCAAAAAAGCCGCGAAGAAGAAATGACAATCCTTTTTTGGAACGTCCAGGGTCTTCGAGCGCCCTTGACGTTACAAAAAGCAAGCTCGATGATGGTGCAATTCAAACCTAGTGTGGTGGCATTCTGTGAAACAATGTTGAAGGAGGAGGACTCGCGTAGCGTGTTGGAGCGGTTTGGTTTTGGAAAATCCTTTTTTGTGGAACCCACTGGGACTGCGTCTCATTCAGGGGGGTTCCTTATTTTGTGGCACTCTTTTGTGCATTTAGATGTGATCTTTAGTTGTAAGTCGTTTGTAGTTGTTCGCATTAATGAACTTTCGTTTGCTTATTATATCGTTTTTATCCATGCACCTAATGATTTCAAACTTAGAAGGGATACTTGGAAACAAATAACGAAATGGGGCGAGAGTTTTAAGGAACCATGGACAATAATAGGGGATTTTAACGAAATTCTTAATATAACAGAGAAAAAAAGCAAGAATAAAGCTAATATAGATCATATAAATGCATTTAGAGAATTTTTGACCTTTAATTCTCTAGCTGAAATTAATTCTAACGGTTGTTTCTTCACGTGGTCTAACAGGATAGAAGGCGAGAAGAACGTTAAAACAAAAATTGACAGAGGACTTGCAACTTTCGAGTGGTTTAAAAGATTCCCGAGATCAGAAATCTTCATACCTCCAGCTATCGGGTCGGACCATTCTCCCTTAATCTTTCATTTAGATTATAATATTAACTTTAAGAAAAGACATTTTAAATTCGAAACTAGATGGCTTGACGACGATAACTGTAAGCAGATGATTGAAAATAGCTGGCCTATTCCTTACAACAATAGTCCTATTCCTAAATTTATAGACAAAAGGGAATATACTAAGAATGAACTCAACAAATGGAGCTCAAAAACTTTCAAAAACCACGAAACAAAAATTAAGAAACTTCAAGATAAACTAATCGCTCTCAACAATAATACAGGAAAGGATACTACTAAAGAAGAACTAGAAATTAAAGAAGAAATAAAGAAGGAATACGAAAAAGAAGAGAAATACTGGAGTGATAGAGCTAGACAAAGTTGGTTAATTTATGGGGACAAAAATACGAAATTTTTTCATATGGCTACTATTAAGAGAAGAAAATTAAATAAAATTACTAGAATCAAAGACAAAAACGACAATTGGATAGATAATCCAGAGACTATCAAAAATAGTTTCCAAGATTTCTATATAAATCTGTTTAGTGAAAAAGGGGGAGACGAGGTTGAAATGGATAAAGCAATTGATTTTATAAAACCCAGACTCAGCCCAGAAATGAACGAAGAATTAACAAAAAGACCTAGTATAGAAGAAGTCGAAATAGCAGTTTCTGAACTATCGGCTTCAAAAGCTCCGGGGCCAGATGGACTTAATGGTAAGTTTTACAAAGAATTTTGGGATATCATTAAAAATGAAGTAATAGAAGTAATCATGGATTTTTTCAATAATAATCGGTCAGTTGAAACTATTAATGATACGCTTATAACCCTCATTCCAAAGGGAGTTAATCAAGAACTCTTAGGAGATTTTAGACCTATATCCTGTGTTAACTTCATTTATAAGATCATTACTAAAATTCTTTCGAACAGGTTAAGAGAGATAATGAACACTATCATTTCACCTACTCAATCGGCTTTTATTAAAGGTCGAGCTATACAAGACAACATTATTATTGCACAAGAGATCTCTTTCTTTATGAGCAGGAAACGAAAGGATAAGAAAAACTTAGCGGCTATTAAAATTGATATGGCAAAAGCGTACGATCAGGTTAGATGGTCTTTTCTTTTCAAGGTGTTACAAAAATTAGGGTTTTGCGAGAAATGGATAAACTGGATGAAGAACTGTATTACCTCGGTCTCCTTCCATATTAATATTAATGGGGAAAGACTTGATAATTTCAAATCAGGAAGAGGGCTAAGACAGGGTGACCCACTCTCTCCCTTTCTCTTTTCTATTATGACTGAATCTCTTATCAGTTTAGTGGATAATTTTATTAATAATAAACTGATAAGTGGAATAAGAATCAACAGGAATTGCCCGATGATTTCTCACCTCTTGTTTGCAGACGACTCACTTTTCTTCATTGATTTAGATAATACAGATATTGATTCTTTTAGGGGCTGTCTAGATATCTACTGCAAAGGGTCAGGTCAAAGCATAAATTTTAACAAATCAGCTATCATTTTTAGTAAAGAAACTACGGAAGAGATTAAAGAATTAGTAACGGGGAAAATGGAAATGAAAGAAACCGAGGATTTGGGTAAATACCTGGGGATTCCTTTATGTCACAAAAGATCGAAGGTTGACTCCCTCGATTGGATAGCTCAGAGAGTTTTCAAGAACACGGAAGGATGGAAAGCTAAACTGCTATCAGAAGGAGGGAAAGAAGTGTTGATCAAAGCTATTTTGCAAGCCATACCTAATTATTATATGTCTATTTTTTCTTTTCCCATTAAGTTTTGCAATAAACTAACTGCAGCTATTTCTAACTTCTGGTGGAACTCAGGTGAAAGAAACAGAATACATTGGATGGCTTGGGAGAAATTGGCGGTCAATAAAATGATAGGAGGACTTGGCTTTAAAGACTTTAAGAAAATGAATACTGTTCTTTTAGCTGCCCAAGCCTGGAGACTTATGCATAATCCTAATAATTTGGCAGCAAAACTCCTTAAAGGTATTTATTTTAATAAATCAAGTTTCTTAACGTGTAAAGTGAGACAAAGCAGGACATGGAGTTGGGCAAGTATTATGGAAGGAAGAGACTTTATTAAGAAACACGGCTTAAAGATAATAGGAGATGGAGAAGATACTAATATTTGGAATGAAAAATGGATAGATACGGAATGGGAGTTAGGAAAACCGAAGGGATCAAAGTTTACAAAAGTCAGCGAATTAATGACAGAAAACAAAAATGAATGGGACCAAGAAATTTTGGATGATCTTTTTCCTGAACCAATAATACATACTATAAAGAAGACAAAGATAAGAGGAAAAGATACCAAAGATAAATTTATTTGGCCATTTTCGAGGGACGGAAACTACAATACAAAAACAGGTTATGAAGTCATAATAGAAGAATATAATAATAGGAAAGCCTCTTCCACATCAGTAAAAACTTTACAAGAATCAAAAATTTGGAAAACAATATGGAAATCCAACATCCCCAAAAAGATTAGATTATTTATGTGGAGAATAATCAACAACGCTATCCCGACTAGAGTTAATCTAAAAAAAAGGAAATGTGCAGATGATACAAACTGTTTATGGTGCAATGAAAAAAGAGAGGACATTGAACACCTGCTTTTACAATGTAATATGTGCAAAGATATTTGGGCGGGGTCTTTCCTTCAAATTAAAATACAAGATAAATTGGAAGACAAGTTTGAGGACTGGTTCCTTAAAACAATAAAATCATTCACAAAAGGAGGATGGGAGAAAAGAGTAGTCACAGATTTTTTAATGATTAATCTTTGGAATATCTGGAAGGCTAAGATGAAGGGTATTCACGAAGGCACTACAGTAAATGGAACAGGGGTCAACACAACATCAACTAAACTTATGCAAGAAATCCATGGAATCAACTGGATCAAAGAAGGATATAAAGGCTTAGAAGTACAACAAGAACAACAAGAAGAAGGGAATAATGAAAACACAAGAGAAGAAGTTAAAATTTTCTGCGATGCTTCTTTCTCAAACAAGTGGGATCCCACAGGAATAGCAATCATATGCAAACCAGAGGGAAATAATTCAACTATGAGCTTCAGCCGGAACTTAAATTGTAACTCAGCATTAGAAGGGGAAGCTGAAGCTATTCTGGAAGCAACAATTATCGGGACTTTCTTTCCGGAGAAAGAGATAATCATCCATTCCGATAACCTTGAGGTCATTCAAGGTATGAAGCAGGTGTCAGCAGCACGTTGGAATATCCAACCCATCCTACAAAAAGTTATCCAAAAATCTGAAGAGCTTGATCAAGTCTCATTTAAACACATCAACCGGAAGCTCAACAGGGAAGCGGATAAGTTGGCGAAGGAAGCTAGACACGCAGCTACTTTTGACTTTCGAAATACGACTAGTATTTTCGACCTTTCGATGGCTTTTTGTAAACTAGGCATAGGTTAATTTTAGGTCTGCTTTAGGGTGCTTTAGCACCCTCCCACTGTCCAAAAAAAAAAAAAGAAAAAAAAAAAAAAGATTGGATGAAATCCAAGATAATTTAATACCCAACAAGGGAATTTTGAGCAAGATGAGGATACTCAAGTAATGAGTCAGACATCATTTTTTCTTGTGACGCTTCATTTAGCCAAAAATACGAAGAGACGGAGACTGAGATTCTACAATTGCACAAACTGTCTGGAAGTAAAGTCCTCCTCAAAACATCGGCTTTTTGTGATTCCGTATTGGAAGGAGAGGCCTTAGTAATCCTTAAAGCCATAAAAAGATGCAAAGAATCGTCATATCAGAGCAAAACAATCCTCTCAGATTTCCTATCAACTTTAGATACATCCCCAAAAGATTTAATGGACAAGCTGATAAACTTGCTAAAAAAATTAGACACAGAGCCAGCCGGGTTTATACGAGCGGTAACAACTTTTTTGACTTGGTAGAAGACTTCAAAAAGATGAGTATAAAGATCGATAGCTGGCCTAGTGGTTAGCTACTCCGCAGAGACCGAGAGGTCCTGGGATCGAATCTTATTGGAGTCATAATGATTTCGAGTCCAAAGTGGCTCTCATATGTATTAAAAAAAAAAAAAAAAGACGAGTATAGGTTAATATTTTTTCTCTTTGTTTATGTTTGTGCCACTTGGCACTTTCCTAGTAAAAAAAGGAAAGAACTATTAACAAATAAAGCAAAATATCGATAATGGATTTCTTTGCCGATAGAATGTGACACTTTGCAATTCATTAGGGTTAGGACGCTCCAACGTCATATGCCAAGTGGATTAGAAAGAAAGTTCTCAAAAAAAGAGATCATATTTATACCTAGTTAGTATATATATATATGGTTATAGATACAGCCGCACAACTCCAAAAAATGGGAAAGTCGAAGAAGCATAAGCAAAAGAAGTATGAGAAGAATGAAAACTTTGAGAATAAGAAGAAGAAGAATAATAAGATGACGCTGATGAATTTTCCAGACGAAATATTGATGAAAATACTCATCACATTGCCTGTGAAATCATTGTTGCTTTTAAGGTGCGTTAGTAAATCTTTAGACAGTTTTCTCAAAAACCCTTACTTCGTCAACATACATATGAAGCAACAAAGTGATCGCATTTTAATTAACGATAAGGGTCGAACATTCTTTTCCTTTCATTCGTATGAATCGCTCAACGAAATCTCACCTCATCTGGAGATACCGCATTTCAATTCCAACGAATTTTATGTTTCGTGGCCGTGCAATGGATTATTGGTTTGTGTCTCAGCTATAGCTAAACCAGGTTATAGTTTAATCTTATCTAACCCAGCAACTAGGGAATTTAAACTTCTTCCTCCAAGCCCCTTTCCTGGATCAAATCGGATTGGATTGGGTTTTGATTCTAACAATAATTGTTACAAGGTTGTTTCTCTTGGAATGGATTATGGAGACAAGAGTTCAGTGTACAATTTGAGTAGTAATTCTTGGAGACAAATCGACCATAAAATGCCATATATGTATCATGCTTCTGAAAATAATATGGGATTACTATTCAATGGAGTATTGCATTGGGTTGCCCTAAGAGAAAGCTTTGATATTATTATTTCTTTTAATGTGAGCACTGAGATCTTTCAAGACATTGAGCTTCCTGATTCTATCGCTCCTCATATTTTTACTAGTGGAATTGATAAGATTCCCACGATCATAAATGATTGTTTTGCCTTGTTTGCATTCAACACTTGGCGTCACAGTTCAGAACCAAAGTTTGTGGAGATATGGGTAATGAAGGAAGGATCTTGGGCCAAACAAATCAGCATTCATGGAATTCTGACTGAAGATTCTCTTTATCCTTGTCTGTTATGGAAAAATGAAGCCTTACTTATGGAATTTAATGACCGGAAACTGAAAGCTTTTACCCTCGACACTCAAAAGATTACTAATACAGGAATTACGGCTACTGGTTACAGGTCACTCAAACTCATGGTGTACAAAGAGAGTTTAGTTTCTCTGAACTCTGAAGTGAAATAGATGGTAACATTGTACTTTCCATTTTATTAATTACAATTTTCTTCTTTACATTAATGTTAATTATAACCGTTTCTATAACTGAACACAAGGTATTATGATCACTAAATTTTCTCGGGTTTAGTTATAATTTAATTGTTTGAATTTCAAATTATATTTGTTCATCTGTTATTAGTCCTAACCTGTTGAAACTTGTGTCTATCTAAATTGCTGAATAAGTTTCACTGTTTCAATATTATTTATTACTTGTAATTTAGTCATGTTGATTAATGAGAGTGATATTTGTGTAGATGAGGTTCCTAAACGCAGTGGGGTGTTTACATGGGAATAACAAGGAGGTTAGAACATTTGACTTTTTTGCATATCACAGGGACCTATGGTGCAATTAACTCTTTTATGTTTTGCTGCAACATGGAACTATACACTAATAGCTAAAGTATATACTAGCTTTGGTATTGAACTAATGATTGGTTCCATACTTTTTCAGTCTGTTTCGTTCTATTTGTTGTAACAAGAGGTTTATGATCAAACACTTGAGAGAAAGTATTAAATCTCTCAAATTCCGACATAGGAGTTTTGGTATGAATCGTTGGCCTTAGCATGTCAGTAAAGCTGTCAAGATTAAGATAAAAAGTTAAATTTTAGTCTTCAACTCAAAATAACCTAAAAGTTAAATTTTGCAGTTTTAATAAAAAAGACCGACCAAAACAACTCAAGATAACTTGCAGTTTTTTCTTTCTTTCTTGTAATGGTAAAATAATTACGATTTAATATAACTTTAGTCCTTATAATTCAAAGTAGATGATAACAACAAAATCATGGAGCCTTGGAAGTATTTTAGAGCATGAGAGTTTAATTTCTATCAAGTGATGTAAGATGATCTAATATAGTTAACAAATTTGTAAACCCACCACCACTCAATGTATTTATGTCACTAACTATCACAGGAAAAGTCCAACGAACTAGATCAGCTCCTTAAGGCTACTATAAAATTAAGGTGGTCTCTACACCTGCAATTCTGTGCAACTTCCCTGTTATTTATTCCTAGTTCTCTGCAATAATAAATACGGAGTGAGCAGGCTATGCTCAGTAAGTTTAGTACCCCGAGAATAAACAGTCACGAAAGCAGCACTTATATTTATATATAAGTATTTTACAACAATAATTAATTGATGAAATTGGCAATAAAACACGTTCAATATGTTAATCATCTCGTAAATACATACAGGCATTTATTATTGCGTTAGATTATCATAGACTTTCAACTCATCATGTTGAAATATATGTTATTCATCTCGTAAATACTTGTGCAACTGCCATACATGGAATACATTGTGGATGCCTGAGAAGGATGGAGGCAAAGAAATTCGATACGCTACCTCACCCATGTGTTCCAAGATTTCAAATGACCCTAGAGATCTCAGGTTAAGTTTCTCACGAATTACAAAGAGAATGTCACCCTTCATAGGTAAAACCTTTAAAAAAACGTGATCCCTCACCTTAAGGGTATGTTTGGATTAAGGAGGGATAATTTATTAAAGGATAGGAAGGGAAAGTATAACAAGGGAATGGAAAGGAGAGTATTTGATCTTGTTTGGATTGAATAAAAAGAGAAGGGGGGATTTTATTAAAGGATAACATTTATCCGGTGTTTGGATTAGAAGAATAATGGAAGGAAGGGATTCTTTTTATAACTAAATGACTCATATACCCCTATTAAAATATTTTATAAAGAAAGAATAAGGGTAATTTAGACATTACAACGTAATAAAAGAATCCTTCCTTCCTAATCCCACCGAATTGGAGGGATTGAATATATGGGTTCGTAAGGGATTGCAAGTATCCTTTAATAAACTATCCCTTCTACTTATTTCCAAAACAAACCACGGATGGGATTGTCATTATCCTTTAATACAATCCCCTCCCTCCCAATCCCTCCATCCAAACATACCCTAAAGGTCAACTCCTTGCGTTTTATATTTACCCATTTCTTTTGTCTGTCTTGAGCTGTTTTAAGTCTCGCCCAAATTATTTTGATCTTTTTTTCGTTATCTTTTACTAATTCCGGCCCAAGGAGCTTTCTCTCCCCTAGATCCCAACATAATGGTGTCCTGCACCTCCTCCGATAAAGAGCTTCATATGGTGCCGTCTCAAGGACCTTTTGAGATGTCATACATTTAGAGACAGATTCCCCCAATATATTTCATCATGTTACGCCACCAAAAGTGGTCGTTGAGATCTCTATACATTTTGGTACCGCCCTGGTGTATGTAAAATCAAGACTGGTGTGCATCTGAAAGGATTTCTTTCTTCAAATCAATATCTTCCGGCACACAAAGTCTGTCGATGTAACGGAAGATTCTGTTACTATGGATCCTAAAATCAAAGTCAGAATCATTTATTACCTCAGCAGAAATTTTTTCCACATATGCATAAGCCAGTTGTCATATGTGTATCTGTTCCGACAGTGTTGGTTGCACTATCACGTGACATAAAACTCCAAATCGAAGGTGATTTGATACCTCAATTAGCATTTTCTCAAAATATTCTATAAGCTTAGATTGATGAGTGATTATGGCCGTCATGGATTCTACATGCCTTCTGCTTAGTGGATAGGTTTCCCGGGATGATAATGGGCTTATCAAATCATAATCCTTTATGATTTCTAACCATCTTCATTGTCTTAAAATAAGTTTGCTCTGACTAAAAATGTACTTGAGACTCTGGTGGTCAGTGTAAACTTCACAAGTCACTTCATATAGGTAATGTCGTCAGATCTTGAGGGCAAAAATCGCCACTGCGAGCTCCAAATCATGTGTAGGATAATTTTGTTCGAAATTTTGTAGTTGCCTAGAAGCGTAAGCAATAACCTTTCCTTGTTGCATGAGCACACATCCCATCTCACTTCCTGATGCATCACTATCAATTAAAAAAACCGTCCCAAAAGGAAGAGTCAGAATAGGTGCAGATGTTTTTTTTTTCTTTTTCGAAAGCATAATATATAAAATAGATAGTTTTAAAATATTACAAATTTAACCAACCGTTCATTATCCGAAATAAGTATGTTAGCCAACTGGGTAGAAATATGGGAGTTTATTAGTTAACATGGTGCTTAAATGCTCCTAAAAAATAGAAACAAAAGTAGGGTGTGATAATTCTGCTACACCATAAATATTACAAATAACATTGTTAATAAAATTACAATTAATCATCTAGTTGGTGATCAGCTGGTGCATAATCTTCTAAGGATCATTCTCGATAATAAGTCTTCCGGAGGGGTAGATACTAAACAATACTTCAATTGTTTAAAACTTTTCTCACAATTATCATTTCAATCGAACTTAACATTTTTCTGAGTCAACCGACAACCGTGTGAGTGGTGCAGCCAAGCTCAAGAAACCATTAATAAATTTCCTATAACTTCCTATAAATAATTTCTAATTGCTTCAATCTTTTTTGTATCAACGGAAACCCGTTCTGGGATATCACGTGTCCTAGAAAAGCCACCTTCTCAAGTCAAAACTCATATTTTTAAGCTTCACAAACAATTTATTTTCCCTCAAAATTTGCAACACAATTCTCAAGTGTTGTTCATGCTAATTTTGACTTGTCGAATACACCAAAATATCATCGATGAAGA
This sequence comes from Nemophila menziesii, assembly GCA_029959085.1. NCBI lineage: Eukaryota > Viridiplantae > Streptophyta > Magnoliopsida > Boraginales > Hydrophyllaceae > Nemophila > Nemophila menziesii. The sequence goes on along the minus strand of JARWIR010000046.1, from coordinate 4,935,499 downwards.
CTACCACAGATTGATCTATTTATGGCTGAACACGCGGTTCATTAAATCCATGAAAGCGACTGGGCATTTGTTAGCCAAACGGCATCACTACAAATTTGAAATGCCCGTACCTCGTGATATCCTAATCGTAAATCTATTTTCCAGAACACCCGGGCTCCTTAAATTTGATCAAATAATCATCAATTTGCTGTAGAGCATATCTATTCCTTACTGTTACCTTATTGAGCTCGCGATAATCGATGCACAAGGCGCATACTCACATCCTTTTTCTTTACAAATAATACTGGTGCTCCCCATGAAGAAATATTAGGGTGAATCTGACCCTTATCAAGTAATTCTTGTAATTGAACCTTAAGTTCCTTGAGTTCCACTAGGGCCATTTTGTAAGGAGCTTTCGATATAGGACCAGATCTGAGCTCACGGAAGATATCAACAAAATCCCGAACATCTGGAATTTCTTCTAGTCTCTGAACCTCCTCACTTGTGCTTGCAATCAATGCTAAATACTCAGTACAACCTTTCCTCAACGTTTTATTAGTTTTCAACGCCATCACAAGGTATTGTGATCACTATATTTCCTCGGTGTTAGTTATAACTTGATTTGATTGGTTGAATGTCAAAATATATTATTAGTCCTAACGAAACTTGTGTAATCCATCATCTGTCTATCTAAATTGCTGAATTAAGTTTCACTATTTCTAATATTATTTATTACTTATGATTTAATCATGTCCTTGATATATTTTATTGTTTACGTTTTAGTTTTTTTATTAAAGGTGAAGGGAGACATGTGGATTAATGGGAGTGATATATGTGAGATGGATTAATGGGTGTTTTCACGGGAATGATAAGGAGGATATTACATTTGGCTATTAAGCATAATACAGGGAGGAAATTACTTTATACATCCCAAAATTCAACACAATTATATTTTACATCCTAACTGAATCACAATCCTACAAACATTCAATAGTTACATTTCAACATAAGGCTTATTACTCCTATACCCTCTACTTAACTAAACTGAAGAATATATATATATATATATTATGTGAAGTGTTATGTTCTAATAGGCTGATTACTTATTGACGTGACACATACGTGGCTTAATCTCGTGCGCTTGATCTTATTACCATCCAATGGCTCTCATTCGCTCGTGGTCTTTGTCTCTTATATAAGGGAATATGGGTTGACCGAAGTCATAACCCTTACTCTCTCAACTTCCGCGTTCTCTCTCGCCTCTCTCATACACTAACCCTAGTTTTGAAGAAGATCAACCTCTGATTCTTCTTGTAATCGATTAGATAGCTTCTTGATTGTAATATCTCGTGTAAATTGTGATAATCATCTTGATTAATCACTAGATAGCCTTATTCATTAGATTAAGGTTCGAGAGTTAGATTAGAAGTGGTATTCATTCGATTGTGTGGTTTGTATTGTAAGGTGAACTGAAATATTGTATCTCTTGTGATTTCTAGTAGCCGAGCACCTCTCATCGGAGCTCAACGTGGATGTAGGTCTGATTTGGACTGAACCACGATAAAATCTGTGTTCTTACTTTCTCGCTTTAATTTCTTGTGTCTGTGATTATTGAGTGGTGTGATTTGAAGATAATATTGATAGAAAATTACAACAGTGGTATCAGAGCTTGAGTATTAATCTTGGGCTATCAGATTAAGGTTTTCAAATCGGTGTTCTTGGAAAATTAGGGTTTCGCCTAATTTCATCTCGTGGGTTTTATTTCGATTTCTCTCCGTTCTTGTTTCAATCATACGATGACTACCTCTACACGTATCGATATGTCCGTGTTCGATGGTAAGATGGATTTCGGTGTTTGGCAGAAAAAGATGAGGGTTCTGCTCTCTCATCATAAAGTGGGAAGTGCTCTTATTGAGGACATTAAAGAGTGGCGTGAAGGAGAACTTGACAAAGAAGCACAATTCAAAGAAGCACAATTCAAAGAAGAAGCATATAATATCCTCTTCTTGAATCTTTCTGACTCTGTCATTCGACAAGTTGATGGTGCTGATACAGCTCTTGAGCTGTGGGGTAAACTCGAAACTCTCTATGCCTCTAAATCTGTCCCTAATCTTGCTTTCTTGAAAGGTTCTTTGTTTAATTATAAAATGGATGTTTCTAAGTCTATTGATGAGAATTTAGATGAATTTACTAAGATGTCCCTTGTTCTGAAAGGAACCACTATGGCCTTAGATGACACTAGTAAATGTATGATTCTTTTGAATGCTATACCTGAATCTTTTCAAGTTGTGAAAGATGTGTTTCAATATGCTAGTACTGTCCCTACTTATGATCAAGTTGTTACTGCACTTAAGACCCGAGAAAATGAATTAAAGTCCCTTAAAAGAACTGGTATTAACATGTATGTTAACCCTAGAACAGATACTACTCAATCACTTGACTTAGCTAAGAATAAGAAAGGTAAGAAAACCACTAGTTCTAAGAATAAAGAAACTAGGAAGTGTTTTCATTGTGGGAAAGCTGGACATTTAAAGAAAAATTGCTATAAGTTGAAAAACAAGTTGAACAATAATGAATCTAATATTGCTAGTATGCCTAAGACTACTGATGATGTATTTGAAGTCCTGAATGTGAGCAATTTGTCTGAGCATGCTAGTTGGATACTTGATTCTGGGTGTACCTTTCACATGTGTCCCATACTTGAACTATTTCATGACTTGTCTTATGTGAACAATGAAACTGTATATATGGGGAATAACAACACTTGTGAGGTTAAAGGTATTGGGAAGATTAAATTGAGAATGGGTTCTGGGAAATGTATTGAATTGACTAATGTTAGATATATTCCTGATTTGAAAAGAAATTTGATTTCTTTGGGTGCTTTAGATGATCTTGGTTGTGTTTCCAATGTTTCTAAAGGTGTTATTCATGTTTATAAGAATGGTAAATTGCTTTTATCTGGTGTTAAACATGCTGGTCTATATGTTCTTGATGGTACTCATATAGTTGGTTCTGTGAATTCTGTTACTAATGCTTCATCTCAGGCAATCACTGAAAAGTGGCACTTAAGGCTAGGGCATATGAGTCAACAAGGACTCAGTGTCCTTAGAAAACAAGGTATGTTTGGAAAAGATGCAGTTGGGGACCTCCCCTTCTGTGAGACTTGTGTGTTGGGTAAACAACATAGGGTAAGTTTCAAGCCTGGAACTCATAATTCCAAGGCTTGTCTTGAATATGTTCATGCAGACCTTTGGGGTCCTGAGAGGTATGATGCACATGGTAATTTCAAATACTTCCTTTCTTTAGTTGATGACTTTAGTAGAAGGGTCTGGACCTTTTTACTTAAAACTAAAGATGAAACTTTTCAAAAAATCAAAGAATGGAAGTGTTTGGAAGAAAATCAAACTGGTTTAACTTTAAAAGTTTTGAGAACTGATAATGGTCTTGAATTTTGTAACACTGAGTTTGATTTATGTTGTAAGACTAATGGAATTCTGAGACACAGGACAGTTAGGCATACACCACAACAAAATGGTGTAGCTGAGAGGATGAACAGGACACTCCTTGAGAAAGTCAGATGTATGCTCTTCACCTCAGGCTTACCCAAAGAATTTTGGGGAGAAGCTCTTTATACAGCCACATACCTTGTTAATAGGAGTCCAAACAGGTCTATAGGACTTAAGACTCCTATGGAAATTTGGAAGGGGCAAAAACCAAATCTATCATTTCTTAAACCCTTTGGGTGTGCAGCTTATGCACACACAAAGGAGGGTAAGTTGGATCCTAGGTCTATCAAATGCATAATGTTGGGTTATCAAAACCAACATGGTGTAAAGGGTTATAGACTGTGGGAAAAAGACAGTAGGGGTTTCAAAGTTATTGTTAGTAGAGATGTGATTTTTGATGAACTAACATTTCCTTTCAAAAATGGTACAGGTACAGGTGATGATGGTTTACCTGAACCTGCACAACCTCAACAAGTGGTGGGAATAGAGAAAGAGGTGGAGTCTGAGTCTTCCAGTCCAGTTGATGATCATGGAGATGAACCAAACCTTCCCCATGCTGAAGCTGAAGCTACTGAGGACAATGAGGGTGAGGAACATCATCCTGAGTCTTCAACAGGGCAACTTCAGAACTATCAACTCACTAGAGATAGGACTAGAAGGGAAACCAGAGCTCCTTCAAGATACTCATATGCAGATCTAGTATATACAGCTTTGAATGCTTCAATTGAGGTCACAAACTCTGAACCAACATCCTATATGGATGCTATGGAGGCAGAGGATAGCATACAGTGGGAAAAAGCTATGAAGGAAGAGATCAAATCATTACATGATAATAACACCTGGATTCTCACTGAACTACCCCATAAACAAAAGGTGGTTGAGTGTAGGTGGTTGTTTAAGCTCAAAGAGGGCATCTCTGAGACTGACCCTCCAAGGTATAAAGCTAGGTTGGTGGCAAAAGGCTATACTCAAAGGGAAGGTATTGATGTCAATGAAATTTTCTCTCCTGTGGTTAAGTTTAAGACTATTAGGGCTATGTTAGCTTATGCTGCTTGTTATAACCTAGAAATTGAGCAATTAGATGTTAAGACTGCTTTTTTGCATGGTGACCTAGATGAAACTATTTTCATGAGACAACCTGAGGGTTTTATTGACCCTAAATTGCCTGATCATGTATGCTTGTTGAAAAAATCTCTTTATGGTCTAAAACAGTCCCCTAGACAATGGTATAAGAAGTTTGATTCATTTATGCTTAAATGTGACTATGTGAGATCTGATTATGATGTCTGCTTGTATCTATCTGTTAAAACTGATCATCATGTATATGTTTTACTCTATGTTGATGATATGCTCATTATTCTAAGTCCCTTAAGTATATATCTGAGTTAAAGAGAAAACTTAGTAAGGAATTTGATATGAAAGACCTTGGAAATGCTAAGAAAATCTTAGGGATGATGATTGATAAAGATAGAGATAAATGCATGATTAAGCTTCACCAGGAACCTTATTTGAGAAAAGTAATTTCAAAATTTGGTAGCTTGAATTGCAAAAATGTTATGACTCCTTTGGCTGGTCATTTTGTTTTGTCTAAACATTTGTGCCCCAAGTCTCAGTCTGATATTATGAAGATGGATACTGTCCCATATGCTAATGTTATAGGGTCCCTCATGTATGCTATGATTAGCACTAGACCAGATTTGTCCTTTGCTATATCTCTTTTGAGCAGGTACATGTCAAATCCTGGTTGGGATCATTGGTGTGCTCTTAAACATGTTCTTGCATATGTTGGAAGTACTTTGGGTGTTGGACTGTGTTATGGAAATCAAAATATACCTTTTGAGCTAGTTGGATAGGTAGATTCAGATTTTGCTGGAGATAGAGACTCAAGAAAGTCGACTACCTCTTACTGTTTCACTCTTGGAGGTAATTGTATTTCTTGGAAATCTCAACTTCAACCCTTAGTGGCTTTGTCCACTACTGAGGCTGAATATGTGGCTATAACTGATGCTTCTAAAGAAGCAATTTGGCTTCAAAATCTGTTATCTGAGGCTTGCATAGTGAAAGGTAAAGCGACTATATTCTCTGACAGTCAAAGTGAAATTCAATTGAGTAAAAACCCAGTATATCATGAAAGGACCAAACATATTGATGTTAAGTATCATTATATAAGAGATATACTAGCTAGTGGTGAAGTTAAGTTGTTAAAGGTTTCTACTGAGGATAATCCTGCTGATTTTGGTACTAAAATTGTTACTAATGTCAAGTTCAAGCATTGCTTGGATTTGCTTTCTATTGGTTGAAATTTTGCAGGTGTTTTGGGCTGAGATGATGATGGAGATGGCTTAGGTTGGCTAGAAATCCTTGAGGTGCAGTTTCAGGTGGAGGTGGAGGATCAACACTTCAAGGTGGAGATTGAAGAATATATATATATATTATGTGAAGTGTTATGTTCTAATAGGCTGATTACTTATTGACGTGGCACATACGTGGCTTAATCTCGTGCGCTTGATCTTATTACCATCCAATGGCTCTCATTCGCTCGTGGTCTTTGTCTCTTATATAAGGGAATATGGGTTGACCGAAGTCATAACCCTTACTCTCTCAACTTCCGCGTTCTCTCTCGCCTCTCTCATACACTAACCCTAGTTTTGAAGAAGATCAACCTCTGATTCTTCTTGTAATCGATTAGATAGCTTCTTGATTGTAATATCTCGTGTAAATTGTGATAATCATCTTGATTAATCACTAGATAGCCTTATTCATTAGATTAAGGTTCGAGAGTTAGATTAGAAGTGGTATTCATTCGATTGTGTGGTTTGTATTGTAAGGTGAACTGAAATATTGTATCTCTTGTGATTTCTAGTAGCCGAGCACCTCTCATCGGAGCTCAACGTGGATGTAGGTCTGATTTGGACTGAACCACGATAAAATCTGTGTTCTTACTTTCTCGCTTTAATTTCTTGTGTCTGTGATTATTGAGTGGTGTGATTTGAAGATAATATTGATAGAAAATTACAACATAAACAATATTCCACCTTTTACTGCGTGGCTATGCCACATACACAACCAAGCCAATCAATTCTTTTGCTATATTCATATATATATATATATATACCAGCATTGTGTTTATATCATTCATTGGTTTTCAAATTAAGCTATTTATATCCCCTCCCTCTCTTTCATATACTGTTCATATAAAGCATACCATCGATATTCATCCTACTTTTGTTCTTCTTCGTTGGTACAATACTATAACAACTCATCATCAATTTCACGAGCTCATATTATAACCAAGAAGCTCATATCAGGTATAATCAATTTGCAATACACTCTTTATTTAGTGTATTCATCCATTCAGATTGCATTATTCATATGTTGTATGTACTCGTTACATATTTTCGAGTTTTGTGCAATAATCTGTGAGATTATCCACACCATGTGTGTATAAACAATACTAATGTGTTTAAACTTTACAGCGTTTTATAACATCAAAAAGTATAATGATTATAATGCTTTATATTCGACATGGGTCCGTACCGACGTCTTTCGTCTGGTAATCATGTTTCTGTATGTTTGCTAAGTTTCTCATCTTCAATAACTAATCATAGCATTGTGTTTTTGTCATCTAAATTATTCAGTTTTTTCAAATACGATTACTTTCAAATACGATTATAGCTGACACCAATCACTGAAGTTATATCTTCTTGGAATTAAACCTTATACATATATAATGGGTCTGTACCGTGTTTTCCCTCTTACACATTTCCATGTTGAATTTATCAATGCAAATTTAAATATCAATTCTCCTTATAGGGCTGCACCACCCACTTATGTATCTGTATATTGAGTACAATATACATTTATGATTTCACTTTAGCCACGTTAACTGTAATCACACAGTACTCATCATGCCTACTGGGTCTATACCATAACTTAATGCTTCATGGGTCTATACCGTACATTAATTTTCATTCATAGTAGGGCTGTACCTTCTTGTAGGGGGCTGCATCACAGACTTCTCTATACCGAGCAGAACATGCATTTATTCATTCACTGTAGCCATCTTTATTATGTGGCATACAGTACTTATAATATCATGATTTGTTATTATCATGCGTAATGGGTCTATACCTTACCATTATGCGTCATGGGTCTATACCGTACACTAAAAATTCACTCATCGTGGGGCTGTACCTCCTTTTAAGGTCTGCACCACATTCTTATCTATGCGTATTTTAAGTAGAATATACATTTATTCATTCAATATAGCCATCTTTATTATAATCACACAGTATTTATAATAAGAAATCATATTATTATCATGCGTAATGGGTCTATACCATGCGTCCTGGGTCTATACCGTACACTACTATTCATTGATCATGGGGCTATACCTTGTTGTATAATGCCGGTAAGGGCTGCACTTTTATGGTGCTATATATTTCTTTATGTGCCTGCACAACATGACTGCCTTTATTTTCATGTCAGATATCCAACCTTCATGTTCACTGATTAGGTATCCGCAATCCGTTTTATTTCAGGCCATTCATGGATCGTGTGCTATGCATATTCAACCACGGGGATGATAGATACCTCTCCCCTCTTTTGAACTACGCGTCATGTGCCGATATACACGAATACGTTACAACTAAATCGAACAATCTCCATATTCGCAATTTCAGTATTCGTTACTCCGTGAGTAATCAACAGGACTGCCTGCTTAGTTCCGAAGACGATTACGCCACACTACAGTGGGTTTTGTCACGTGATAGCATATCAGAAGTTGTTTTCAATGTTCTTACTAAACCATCACCTCTTGTTATTGATATTGCGCCTGCTGTCAATACATCAAATATAGAGACTCCCCCAACCGTAACAGTAAATCCCGCACGGTCACCATTTTTCACCCACCGGGTAAAGAAGCTTCTTAGAAACGGTTGGGGTTTGAGCTTAGGTCAAAAGGGTACATGTTTCCCGCACGGTACGGAACAGTTTAGGTATGCGTTACGCAAATATGCATGTGAGACTGGTTTTGACTATACCATCTCCCATAATAGTCGTACGCGAATTGCTGCTTCATGCGCGAAGCGTCTTACACATGCTTGCCAATGAAGGATTTACGCATCTTTTAAGAAGGTTGATTATATGTTATATGTCAAGTCATTTTTTAATGAGCATACTTGCGGTACACCTATTCGCACTCTAAAGAATAAAAGGATGTCATCTGGATTAGTAAAGGAACTTATAATAGACGATGCAAGGGCAAGAACAATATGAAGCCTAAAGATGTTATGCACCGACTCAGGGAGTCGTATGGTTTTGTTATTGATTACAAATGCGCATATGATGCACTAAACCGACTAAAGGAAGAAATCAGTGGTGATTGTGGTGAGTCTTACACCATGATTAAAGAATACTTTGATGAATTACAGGCAAAGGATCCTGCCGGGAGTTATGTACTAGAAGCTGGCCCGGTTACATCTGCATTCGAACGCGCACATTTTGCCTTTGGGGCGACATTAAAGGGATTCAAGCATTGCCGCCCTGTCTTGTTCCTGGACGGCACTTTCTTAAGAAACAAGTACAAGGGCACCTTCCTAGCCGCGGTTGCGAAAGATGGAAATAGTGGTAACGACATTTTGTCATACTCCAATGCACCTACTTATAAGGCCCTATATTTTTTCTCACAAATTATCACCTGAACGTTTATATCACGTTTAGAGACATGTCCTTTTACCCATTACATTCATACCGCTGCACAGACCCAGCTCTTTCTAAAACATCCCCCATTTTTAGTCTTTTTCTTGTTTCTATGCACAGGATTTCATACTTTAGCAATTATCTATATCTGGTTCCAGACCAGTCATCTCTATGCTAAAAAAGTTGAATACTCATTATCCCCTACTTCATATAACATTGATATTTGATTGTCACACATATTTTATTTTTTGTAACGATTGTTTATTTGCATTTCACATGTTTGTACCCGGTGGCTTTTTCCATTTGCACGTATGAGAACAATGTCAATTGGGAATCATTCCTCCGGTTTCTGAAACCCCTACTTCTTAATCGACCTTTGGTTTTTGTGTCTGATCGGTTTCGAGGTATTATTAATGGTGTACAAAATGTATTTCCTGAACACCATCACTCGTTTTTCCATCGTCACATTAAAGCTAATCTTGAGCTCTTATATCCATCCGACATGAAAGACTATATGAAGAGATTGTTTAACAAAGTAGCACTTGCTCCAACGCTAGAACTTTTTGATCATTACATGGATAAATTACTCCGTGTAGGTGGAGATAAAGCGGTAACCTTCATGGATAACCTTCCGATTGAGAACTTTTCTAATGCATATTTTGGCGCTCAACGATATGGTGTGGTTACTTCTAATGCGGTGGAATCACTTAATAACTGGATCTTGGATATACGCGACTTACCGGTTTCAGAGTTGGTTCACCAGTTACGTCTTAAAGTAATGAAGCAAATATATAGACGTTCAGTGGAGGTTGGGTGCTGGGTTTCCATATTATGTCCTGCCAAGCAAAAACTGTTTGACGAGAACTACCAGGCATCTCGCACATGGACCGTTTCTCAGTCGTCTGAGTCCGTCTTCGAAGTCCATAGTGATCCCTCAATGAGAGTTGACATTCAGTTTTACGAGTGTACCTGTGGGAAATGGCAGTACGAAGGCTTCTCTTGTGTTCATGCCATAGTTCCACTTGCGCACGCTAAGCCCATGAAGATATTTGACTATGTCGATCCTTATTTCACTACTTTGAAGACTTTTGACGCTTGCGAGAGCAAGATTCTGGCCATGCCTACTTTTGGCAGGCCAACGCCAGAAACCAGAGTTTTAACTGTCCTACCCCCCGTTGGTAAGATTGCTCCAGGACGGCCAAAGCGTCAACGCTATTTTGCTTATTGGGAAAGGGTCCGTGCAATGCGTATGTGTGGTAAGTACCATGTCATGGCGTACCACAACAAAACAACATGCAAAGCCATTGTTCGTTGAAACGAATCTACATGTGGAGCACCAATCCGTTTTGGCCTTATTCCGAGTTCACTTATGTGTTCTAACATTTACCCCAGTGAGCATCGTGTTTTGCCTTGCTGTATTTGCTTATTTATCTTCTATCTCATGTGTAAACAACACGTTTTTCTACTGCTACCAATGTTTTGTTTTATATGTATTTTCCAATGATTTTATCTACTTACCAAATATCCAACGGTACAGCCCCAGCACACTGATATCTCAGTCAGCCTGGTTCTTGGTAATCCTATATTAAACCAACAGTTGTGTCATACAACTTTTTGCTTGTTATGTATTTTACTATGCTTACACCTAACCTGCATTATTCATGTGTCCAGACCCAAATCAGATGTTTATACATTCATCTTTATATGATCAGCCTCTACATTAATACAACAATTGTGTCATACAATAGCTTAGATTCATAATTGAACACATTACATACCGACAATACATTATTTGATTTCTTACAATAACACACTATTGTATAGCATTATTATCAACCACATCAATCGTGAATGCTGATCTTGTTAATTCTCTTACTTTTGCGTTTAGTTCGTTGTTTTCTTTGATCATATAAAGAAGTGCAGCCCTTAGCTCTTCGTTTCTTTCATTTGTCATCATAAGCTGTGCGTAAATACCTTGTATCGTTGAAGCTGAATCTGTGCACAAATCACATGTTCTTGATTGCCTTGCATTACACACTGCAGCTAACATATTTGCCTCAAGCTCATCCACTACATCTATGTACACCAATTGTTCTGCATCTGTTATATGTAGCTCGTCTCGACAAACCTGCAATTGTACATGTTCACGTACGATAGCTATTTTAATACAGTATAAAATGTACTCTAAATGACATACCATATTCGCGTTCAGATTCTCCATCACTGATCTGAAATCTCCCGTGTGTTCTGCATTTATCCACCTGAACAACCGCGGTATTACGATTCCCTCCCCTGGAATAATCCCCGTATTAGTCACATGCTCACATATCCATGCCTGCACCGTATTAACACATTCAGTAAATTTTATTATAATATTGATTTATGTATACTACACTATACCACTAGCATTACGCAACAACTTTCGCCCAATCCTTGATTAGGGTCCATAATATGGTCCGATATATGTTTAGCTCAGTTATATGTCTTCAACTCCTGCAGATTCTCCGAGATTATCACATGCCACTGTGTTAGCCTTCCTGATGTCGCTGGATATATGAAGGTCGACATTGCCAGCATGTGCATGCACTTCACAAACGTCATTTTGTTTTCTACGCTTCGCGTCCTTATGCAGGCCGCAATTACTTCTTTTACGTCCTTCATAGGTAGTCTTCCGGATGTTCTACCGGGAAAATATTTTTGGAACCATGTTGATGGTATATGTGAACTATTCGCCGATTGTCTGGGGACTCGTTTTGTACCACCCTCTACACCTAATATCAGTTTCACGTCCATGGGTGTTACACGCATAGAAACTCCGCCTATTATAAAGTCCATATGATCCCGGCGATATGTCCTTATTATTTCGCTTATTATCCGTTCATGTTTCGGCACCCTTCCTTCACAATCCAACTTACTAAGTCATACAAACATTCGATAGAAAGGCGATAAAGCTAATGCTTTCATGTAACTAGGCGGTACTCGTTGCTCTTTGAAAATAGAGTACATTGTTTGCAATGTACACCTGTACTCCGTTGCCATGTTTCACTTTTACAGCATAACACACAGGCTTGAATTCCTAAACAAGAATCCTACATTAACAACAATAGCATACAAAGTAAATATGTGGTCTCATCCATATCACTTTTAACACATACATGTTGAATGTTATTTTGTATTGCTCTGGGAAGCCATCACACAGTTCATGATGGGTATGTACCTCACACATATATTATATATAGTTTTTATAATATGAGATAAATGTTTATACAGGTACTCCACACGAGCTACAATGAAATTCATACACGTAAGAAAAAGCCAGGGGTAATTCTTTACCGAATCTCGGTCCAGCCCCATCACGACTATCTTACTTACGGTCTGTACCCATCTACAACGTTTACAAATTTATGCAATTACATCTCCTACACTCATACGACACATTACACCACTATGTCTTACTCTTAATATTACTGTTTATACCCGTACTCAACACGATCTTCTTTCAATTTATTACATTCAAAAACTATATAATTCCTTTCACAGATGTTAAGAATAATAGGTATACAAATACTTTATATAATCATTCATTTATGTTTATGCTCTACTAATCATAATCACACAATTGCAATAAATTACAAAAAAAAATACATTCCTTCTTACTACTGGAGCTCCATACCTTCAGATTATCCGTGAGCTATTCTAAAAGATGAAGTTTGAGATATAGTCATTATATTGGGTTTTGTACTTTCTATATACTACACTTTTTACACAGTTTGTTGTTTGATACACGTGTCTCCACTCCAGACAACCTTTTATGCATGTGATATTTTTTTATATAATACTTTACTTACATAAAGTTCTTGATTTGACATTACCTTTAGCATTCTCTCACCTATTTTCTACCCCAGCTGAATATATGAAATATATTATTATATTATGCAATGACTTCCCACACACGGTATGGCCCCACGCATACCTATTTATCTTGACCCATTAACATATAAAGTACCATTATACCTACAGGGTACGGCCCCACTATACCTACAGGAGGTCTGTACCCATTAACATATCAATTACCATTATACCTTCTGGTACGGCCCCATCAATATAATTCAAACCATAAACAATGCTGAAACATTTATTTAAGCAACAATTGATATTCTTTGATTAACTTGTTCTTCAAAATACACAAAAACAGTTTCATGAACTTCATATCAATATTAGTTCAGTACACATAATATATAAATACTACTACAAAACACAACCATCCTTAATAATCTGTTCATGAAACAGCTACAATGCCTTCCATATGCTATCATGGATATGGCTTTGTTTTATCACTTGCAGCGAGCATAACCGGTGTCATATGATCTTTAATCATTAGTTTTTACACCATGAAATGTCTCATCCCCTTATATTCAGATGCATGGTAGGCCCCTCGAACTTGATCTCCATTATACACATCTTGTGCACACAGCATCACGTACACCCCGCTGTCCATCACACTTGCTTGACCTTGTACGCTATCCGATGTTCTGTACACTTCAATCTTTCCCGTGTTTGGTGCACCTGGTTCGTTGTACATATCCCTGAAAACCTTATTCCACAACATATTATACAGCTTCTATGCATTCACCTCTGTCGTATCTCCTACTACATCCCCCCCCTTTCTTGATGGATGTGAAATGTTCAAACACGCCCACTACTGAATCGTATATCATTGTACTCCAGAACGTTGTCCCACTTACCTTAGTGATGATAGGTATAATCACACGCTTGAAGTTAATGCTCAAATTCCGAAACCTTTCCACTACGAGCCGTTGTTCTATATCTTCGAAACCTTTGTTATAGTAGTACTGCAAAACATGAACAAAATATTTATCATTAATATTTATAGCGTGATGGGGCCGTACCCAGGCGAAGTCTGCAATTCCACTGCATTTTTTATATGCTTTTACAATATACTGTTTGATCACTTTATTCAATATTTAGCAATGTACATAGAAACACACTAAGGGTTTACAGAGGCATATGATTAAACGGGCCGTACCCAGGCAAAAATAAACTACCTTCATACATGCATTTTGTCATGTTTGCCCATTTATTTGTTGAAATAGGCATATTATACATGCAATTAAGTGACATATAAATATCGTACCATCGTCCTAGCGTGTAGTTGGGTGCAGTATCCTACGAAGTCATCCTTTTGGACATCACCTTTCTTATACGCATCCATTCTCAACCAATGCATTACTGCATCAATTATCTGCCAATATATATATATATATATATACAAAACTAGTTTTAGCATCAAAATATTATATATTATTTGTCAATACGTTTTAAACGTACCTGCCACTTCACATAACATTGTCGATTCAAAGTCACTAAATGCTTTATCGTTATCTTTAAGCTGTTCAGCTGCCATACCACCGTCGATTCCGGGTTGTTTTCGTATACACGGTTGATTACAACATTCGCACCTGGGCTTGCAACATATGCCTTTGACAACTCTCTCACACATGGTTGCTTAATAGCTACTTTATTTGCTGGGTAGGTTCCAACTGCTGCAGCACACACACTTTTAACTGGTTCTACAAATTTTCTCCTTAATTTTGGTGTCACATCCTTCCTGTTCAATGATCCTGACCCGCGTTTCACAGCTATATTTCCAACCCCGCTCTGTAGCCGAGCCGCCAAAACTGATAATGGCACATCATCGTCATTTGCTTCAACACATTGTTTTTCACCCCCCCAACAACGGCATTTTCCTTTTCACCATCTGCTATAACCGTACCATTTTTTATTTTCCCCTTCCCCACAGTTGGGCTTACGATTCCAAGATCGAAGGTCGGAAACATACTTATTTTATTTGTAAGTTCTCTGAATAATCCACCCTATTGATTGTGTCTTGGATGTGTGTTGTTCACCTCGGAATGCAGAATCTCTTGCGTTTCACCACCCCTAGTGCATGTTGTTCCGTCCATACGCGGAGGGCTGACGAAGCATTTCAGTAGATTTGTCGGTGTGCAATAAACATCATGGGTACCACCCGGCATAAGTTGTTTCACATCCGGCGGTTGATCAGCTGACTCATTTCCGACTGATTCGTTTTTCCCAAAACACTTAAATACTACCTTCGTAGTGCTAAATACTGAATCGACGTCCACATCATCCAATCCACTGTGTTGAACCACCACTTTATCCCCAAGGACTAAACCAACATTTTCACCATCATTTACATCAACCTTCTCCACTATAGCACCAGTTAGAGACCCATCTGCGACGTTGATGTCAGTTACGCACGATACTAGTTTTTCTACATTTAATAATTCACTGACTCCAATTGACGCATCAGTGAATACAACTGGTTCTGTATCTGTCTCATTGTTAAAAACTGACCCACTTAGCAGGTTGTGTAGAAGTTCATTTTCAGCTAATAGCTCACGGTTCCGTTCTTTTAGTATGGTCAGTTCATTCGCCATTTCAATGACTGATGCTCGTTCCTTATCCATTTCATCTTTTATGCTTTGTACCTCAGTTCTAACTGCTAGGCGGATCATTTCAATGTTGAACCTACTAGCCACGACAGATGGGGATTCCGGCACTTTCCACTGGTAATCGCTGCCCTGGTTCAACTAAACACGTTTCACTTTCCACTGATGAGCTAATATACTGTAATTGTTTATCATCTAGCAAAGTATATGTGTCAATATTTTTACCCTCCTATATATCATCATTCAACAACATCTGTATCTGGTAGTCTACCTCATCGTTCACAAGGTACATTGCTTCATCCCCAGTTAGCATTAGCTCTCCCTTCAATACCTGCATCTCAAAGTTACAATCATTTAATACGGGTTTTTTTACTCATTATTATGCATATCCAAACAATTATTTCTTACCATTTCACTTGTCACCATTCCGATTAGGTTATGGTTGTATATGATTGGCCAATCATTTACACACCATTTGAAAAGACGTGGTATAGCAGATACTTCTGTTGGTGAAATCAGATGGTGCGACACGTGCTCATAAAACCATGGCTGTAATATTAATATTAGGGACTAACAAGCGAAAAAAAAACTATTGCTTTACAATAACTTACGACAAGTAATATGCAGCAACCCTTCCCACGGGCTTTTCCTGGTTGCATCATGTAATCCGCAATAGTAGTAGCCCAATCGTAATCCCTCAGCTTCGATATATCCTCAGATATATCAGCGTGCCATTGAGAAACTCTACCGTAGCTGGATGGGAAGAACATAGTCGATAGTGACAGCATGTGCATCATCCTTACAAAGTTTCCTCTTACTTCAGTAGTTAACTCAACCGAAGCCATGTTGTGGGGTAATTCTCCAACGGTCTGCTGCAGAAGTTGCCCTTGGATAACACCCGGTAAAGTCCACGAAAACCAGGGAGATGGTATGTCTGTTGACCGCGTAGTCTTTTGAATAATCCAATCACCCCCTCTACTCCCATTATAAGCCTAACATCCTTCGCAGATATTCTCATAGGTACCCCTCCAATGATGTAGGCTTGTGCAACATCATTATATGTCCCGATCAGCTCTCGGACAATCAAGTCGTATTTCCCGAAGTCCTCACAAACCCCCTCCTTTCGTATAGTTTAACAAACAATCCATAAAATGGCGATACCGCACACGCACCAACATGATCCATCGTCACATTCGGGTCTTTCAAAACATCCATTAGATTTGACCATGTGCTCCTGAAACCAGTCATCCTGCATATATACGTCACATAATTAGTATTTAATTTTGTTTCACACTCACTACGTAACTTGATGTCGTTTAATATAATACATTACGTAATGAGTTTAATTAATGACACATAAACGGTACAAACCCACTACATCGTATTATAAAGTGCATAATCTAAGTACAGCCACACATCCAATATCATGATAGTATATAGAATATTATTATTTTTATACAATATCAGCCTCATTAGTTAAACAGTTAAACTACACAGGTACCACTATGACCAACACACCCCTCCCCCCTTGACCCTTATTGTTTGTGTTGGCACTCTATTTGAATATTCTATGTGTGGTTCACTTTCATAAATTTTGTTTTATTCTAAGGAATGTTCCAGTCAAACTGTTCTAATGACACAAGCAGACATACTGAACATCTACAGGTACAACCCCATAATACACACCATTACTCAATATGGGGTCGTACCCTTCATACTAATATTCATTGATACCTATTATCAACCTAACAGTTTTTTAATAAATAAGTTTTTCCATGGGCTAATTTCATTATGGACTGATTCCACAACATTATGCAATTCATGTTTACTATAATTTCATATATTCATAATTTATATTTATATGATTCCACCAAGTTTAACTGACTAGACTCAAACAAATCCAGACATGCATCACACTCTGAAACAATGTGATAGGGTCCATACCACTGGTACAACCCAATAACTCATTATTTATCACACCATGTGTCCATACCACGTATGGCTATGATGCAATTTTTTTATCCCTCGCTCTTCTATCTTTATACCAGAACAGTTTTTGCATTTATAAAATTCAAAACATCCTAATCATAGACTAACTACATATACATGTGCTCATTAAAACTGTTTAAACTCATTCAAACACATAAATGCAAAGCACACACAAACTTTCACAGTTTACAAATTGCATGTTTTTTTGTACGGTAATACACATATGTATAACTATTTACTCCATTCTTACCTGTTATTATCGATTATGTTTAATCTTTATATTCTTTTCAGCTACCTCTCCTTCTTCTCCCTTTGCCCAGTTTGAAATTCTTAGTGTATGCCACTGTGAAACAAGTATGCTTTACATTGATTAAAAGTATTATGTTTTGATAGAAATATATATAGTGATGATAGTATAATACCTCTCTCCTCTTTATTGTCTATTTGTTGTTTCTACTTCTCATAGACTTGACAGGTGTCATAGTCATAGATTGCATGCTGCATTGTCCTTTTATTGTTACCTAGATCCCCTCCCCCTGAAAATATGCGTGATTAGTAGCCAAAGTTATTCATGGGGCCAGCCCAACATTCTTGTAATAACACCCTATAAATTTGTTTTCCATACCCACTACTTAAATTCTAGCATTCCTCAACTCATCCATATATGTTGGTTGTCAACACACACCCCATTAGATGTGACCCTACCATGTCTATGCGAAGTTTATATTATGCAGATCAAATTAAGGGGTTGTACCCATCTATACATATCCCCACTACATATTGTATTCATGGGTCTGCGTCACCAACGAGATAAATCATCCCCATGGGGCCATACCTACAAATACGATTAACAGACCATTCTTTTATACTAAAATAATTGCCTAATCACATATACATAAACCCTATTTCGATGTATTCTACAAAATGATTAATCAGATGGTTTGCATGATAATACTACTTAAATTGTATTCAAAGTACATTCATACAATAATTAAACATTTCAACACATAAAAATACTTAAACAGCAAAAACAAAAAGTCACTTGATTACAAATTTAACACCCAAAAAACATGTTTAACACTTATTCCGCGTTTGCTCTAGCCGCAGACTCTGGTGTACTCACTATTGAGCAGATAATTTATGATGTTTTTCCGCATTCGGCTGAAGTCTTCCACCTTGTACAAACCAGCTATTCGTTTCCCCCTAAACAAATCATGCATGCACAGTAATACATATATTCCTGATTCATTGCATGTCCTCACACAATCATTCAACTTATAATCCTTCCTCACGTACGTTGGATTAACCGTCCCAGACACATCTCCCAACCAGCTATTATTCATCATCCGCGTCATGCTCTTCCGCGCTATACGATTCGATTCTGTGTGTATCAGACTTTTGCTACTTGTTTTGCTCGAGCTGTAATGTTCAAGCGTATGTCTGTCTTTGTTGAACACCACCACCGACCAAAAGGTGTGGATACCAATCTTCGTCTTCATTGGAATAATCACGTGCCTGTGGCTGCGCGAAAGTGACACGCACTTCATGTATAATTATATCATTTCGCGCCTAGTCGCATTCTCCCTCTTGTACTGCAAGTCAATCGTGTTCGTTAGTAACCATATACTCAGTATCATCTATATTAAGAAAGACATATAAATACATAATTATTAACTTACAAAAGAGTTGCATTTAATGTATTGACACCAATTATCCCCCGCCTTTTTAACTGAATTCCGCCTCCAAACTGCCATCATAGCATCTATCACCTGCGCAATTTGAATGATTAAGTTTTATGTTTTATAATACATATATTCAAATATCAATTTACCTTCCCTTTAATCGCACACTGTGTTGCAATGTTAATGCAGTGTTCAACTGAAACAGAGAGATTCACATTAACCCATACCACCGCTGAACCAGCAGTCTTATCCATTAACTTAGAAATAACATTAAAATCCTTCTTGGTTGCAACGTTCTTCCTATCTTCATCACCATCACCCTCACCCACCACATCTGCCTTCTTCTTTTTCTTACTATCTATCACATTATCAGACTCATCAATTTCTTTTCCAACAGCCACCTTCGAACTTTGCCCTTTCTCCAACTTTCGGTCACTACTACGTTTCACCTTCACAACACCCCTTTTACATCGTCCCTTATCTGCACAATTTTTTACTTGTTCCACGTTATTAAACCCCAACCCAACCTGTGTTTCATCTACCAAAACCCCCCCAGTCATCTCCACACCATCAGCTTTCAAAATCCCCTCACCAACTGCACCAGCTAAACCACCATCATCACTCAGCTTATTTGTTGTACGGTCTACACAATCTCCAGTCACTTCTTTTACTGCGTTTGAAGTATCAATTGCAGTTGGCTCTTATGTGTTCATCGAGACAAGGTTCCCAAATTCATCAACCCCGTAAACTGCTGCCAAGGCTGGCCCGAATTTATTAGTAACAGGTTCGCAGGAGTCCTGATGCTCAACCGGTACAGACCCATGTACCAATATTTGCATATCAGATAAACTGCATTCTCCACCTTGAACTGATTCCCCTGCCACCTTCCGTTTCTTTGGGGTTTGTCCAGAAACAAAATCTTCCCCCAAACATTTCCGTCTGTAAGCCCTTTCAGCAGCTTTGACCCTATCAACCATAGAGCTGCGTCTTTTTTTCTCAGTATCCAAACCGGCTGAAACACTGATTTTATGCACAAGTTGTGCCAGCGGAACATCATCATCATCATTGTCCACTGTCCTACTCATTTCTGTCCCATCTTCAACCCTATTCTTTGCAGTTGTGCTGTTTACATTCACTTCATCACCATCCACTTTACAACCTATCTCATCCACCTTCCTTATATCTACGATACTTTTACCGCAAAACAAGCTTGGGAAGCTGCTTGCCCTGTCCATCGAGTTCGGGAACACACTCGTGTCAAAATTATACGGATTCGCGTAATCTGTATCCGCATCCACACTAGCCTGGCCTGAGTGCATGTGGATGCTCCCAGTTGACGTACCCACAACCAAATCAGCTTCGTTTATATCCCTAAACACATTCCTATGGTCCGTGTCTCGCATTATCCCAGTCAATCTCTCAAACTCCTCACGTAGTCTCTTGTTCTCCAACCTAAGTTCTTCACTATTCCCCTGACTGCCTTCTTCATTTTTTTCCATCAACCACGTTTTCTCCAGCATCAACAGATCCACCAACTTCCACACCCTCTATATTAGTATCGTCAACTACACCAGCACCACCCGTTCCAGTTCCTATCTCATTAGCCTCATTATCTGTCCGTATCAATTTGTTCTGATTAACTTGTAAATAAACAACACAAAATCATGAGCATATCATAATGATTCTTTAATCCAAAACCCCATTATATAATCTGGTTATATTTTTGAAGTTATACATATAAGTGGTCTGTACCCATCAATCTAATCGGTCTGTACCCATCTACATCAGCAGTCTGTCCCCATTTCGTTTATCATTTTGTTCTATGAGTCAGACGGCTATATTAACCCATATACTATTACAAAACTATAGACACATTTTTCACCACACACACATTTATATTTTTATACAGTTAATATATATATGGGGCCATACCATTGGTCATCTTTATTCTATATGGGTCTGTGGGCAGTTTGCTATATGTCAATAATGTACACTAACTAACACACTCAATACAACAATCACATGTAAGTGCGGGAATATTACCATATCAGGCTGCAGAATGTCTAATATCTCCTCCCTGAGAGAATTCGATGCTTCTGGATTCAGCCACTTCAGCACCCTCGGAATCGCTTGTTCATTGCTTGGTTCGATCACTGCATTCACCACATGTTCACAAAACCATGGCTTCAATATTCAAGAAAAAGATATGTTATGCTAATTTACCATTATACATGCAAGCATATGATTATTAAAACTTACCAGTAACATTACACAACAACCATTTGTTTCTCCTTCAGCTGAACTCATCAATGTATCTGCTATGTGCTTCGGCCAGTTATAGTTTTTTAGCTCAGCCACATTTTCCGAAATTTTCACGTGCCACTGCGTTAACCGCGCGGATGTTGAAGTATAAAAAATGGTTGACAATGCAAGCATTGTAATGCACTTCACAAATGTTCGCCGAGCCCCCGGCCTCTCCTTTACACAGCATCTTGCGATTAAGTTCTTCACAGCAGTCATCAGTAACCGCCCTGTCGTTTGACCCGGAAAGTGTTTCTTGAACCATAGCGAAGGCTTCATATCAGGCGTTTTGTATTTCGGTAATTTTGTCAAACCACCTTCAACACCCATAATTATCCGTACGTCTTGCTCAGTCACGCGCATGTCTACACCGTTTATAACGAATACACCTATGTCTGTGTCATAGCAGTCTAGTATGTCACTGATAACATTCTCATGCTTTGGCAACCTACCCTGGATCACTAGCCTTTGTAGGCCCAAGAATAGACGATAGAAAGGTGTCTCTGCCAGCGCGTCTACGTCGCTCGCTGGCACCTCGTTTTCCGAAAACACCGTGTAGATAGCCTGCAAGTTCCCTCTGTTCACCCTCATTTTTCTGCAAAAGATTAAACCAACTATTAGTACATATCACATATATCTGCCAACATAAACTCATGTGTATGTGAATTTTTTTTAGACCCATGACTACATAACGCGGTCTGTACCCTTGGTACCCTTAATCATGCAACTTATCCCTATGTTGGTCTGGACCTACTTGTATCTTATCTTTAAGCACCATCTGTTAAAATTTTGTATACGTACCCATCATTTATCATGTATCACACAAATATAGGGAAGTTATCAAATTAATAGCGCCGGTACGGCTCCATTTACCTAATTTCTCACACATACACCATCATCCAGATGACAGTCTGCAACACTCAACTATATCAATCCTTCCATTAAATCTACAATTCCATCTAAAAAACCCTAGTTGGTCTGTACCGAAACACAAAATAGCGACATCATTCAACCAAACACCAGAACACACTACCCATTTCTCAACCATCTACTACAACATGTAAAAGATTTCATATACTATCAATATTTACTCTACAAACACATCTAGGGCATACTCACTAAGGTTGATATATTTGGTTGTTATACTCGATAGCGTACCTTGTTAACAATTTCGTAGAGGTTCTTCACGTTATGTAAAGCTGCTTCCCTCGCCCAGCAGTTCGTCTCTGCGTCTTCTAGTTCATCAGCAACGAATCGTCTTTTGGTAGCACCTTATGGGAGAGCATAATTAATATCCAATAGAAAAGGTATTGTTGGCGTTTTGTGTTTTGTTTTATAGAAGCTTTTTGTAGAAGCTTCTCTCTCCTAGGTGGACTATCTACTTTATTGCCAGATCAGCATTCCTATCATTTACTGCTTGGGGTTCATTTGGTCATTACACACACGTTAGTTAACGTGTAACTAGTACACGAATTGGGTGGATGTTTAATATAAACAAGGGAGGTCAACCGGCCTTATAAAGTTAATGGCCCTAATATAGGAGCAATGGTGCAATGAACCCTTAGCATATGAATTTTGGTTCAATATTTGGCCTTAGCATGTCATTTAAGCTGTCAAAATTATGAAAAAATGTTCAATTTTACTCTTCAACTCAAAGTAACCCAAAAGTATTTGAACAAAAAAAAAACAAAGTAACCCAATAGTTAAAACTTGCGGGTTTAATGAAAAAGACTTAGACCAGAACAACTCAAGATAACTTGCAGTTTCTTTTTCATTCTTGTAATGGTAAAATGATAATGATTTAATATAACTTTAGTCGGATTACATGAAGCATTTGAAGTATTTTAGAGCATGAGAGTGTAATTTCTATCAAGTGATGAAAGATGATCTAATCTAGTTAACAAATTTGTAAATCCACCACTACTCAATGTCTAAATTATCAAACAAAACCAAAACGATATACTATAAAATAATTACGGAAAAGAGAACTAAATTAGTAAATAAATTAATTTCTAGGGGCCAAGTGAAAATTCTGAAAAGTTGGGGGCTAAGTTGTGAATCTAAAGTTGATACCTTACCAAAAAGCAAAGATTGTACTATGTCTGAATGTATCACCAATTATAACAAGATTAACCATGTTTTGTAGCCGCTTGTTTTCATACCACTCGGATAATCCCGTGAGATACTTCATAGTGTCAAGCCTTGCCATGGAGAAAAGCAATCATTCATATAGAATGTCTAAGTAATGACACCATAAATTGGAGCTATAAGCTGATAGTAATGACACTTCTGCGAATATTAAATCATTTTCGGAAGGATTTAATCGGATAAGCAACGAGAGAGTGCTTCATTGATTCTTAGACCCGCTATAACCATGTATAAATTATTCTTCATCGATGGGTTTGATATGTTAGGTACTTTATGTAGTGAAAAAGTATCGCCGTTTAGAAAAGGTTTGAGGAAAACAAAACGAAATAAATCGAGAATTCATTTAATGAGTAAACTAACTATTACACGGAAATTGAAAAAAAAAAAGTTACAAAGATATTACATGGAAAATAAAAAGCACAACTTACAATACATGGAAAAGGGAAAATAATTCCGGTGTTAAAAAGATATTCCGGCGTAGTACCGGTATCTCTAACAGAAAAGAAAGAAAATATAGAGAGATATTTTTTCTGCTTGTGCTTTTGCTTTGTAACTTCGTGGTGAATACTGGTGGAGAGTGAGGCCTTTATATAGGGGTGAGGAGAGGAAGACCCAAGCCAAAACGTCCCCATTAAGTCCCACGATTCCCTCCCGGAATTGACTTGATTGGGTTGACTGTTTTGATTGTCTTGTAGCCCCCACGTTTTTTATATCTTGTAACATCTTTGACCTTTGATATTCCCACGTGTAACAGCTGCTGGATTATTCCTTTTCTTTTAACGCGTGCGAGATTGGTGGAGATTTGTCTCTACGTCTACGTTTGAGTTGCCAACGACCACTATAAGTGGCTGGTAGAAAAATCCCTTTCATTTTTTGACTCCCCACGCCGTCGCCGGGCCGGGCGGGTGGTGGTGCGCGCGTGTGGGTCTTCTCCAATACCTTTTCATATGCATGGGGTTAGGCTTTTTGGAAGCTAATGCCATCATCATGGCTAAAAAGAGGTATTAAAGTTTTCTCCCTACCGATGTGGGAAGTGGAATTACTCTATCTCCACTTTAATTGTTCCTCTCCACTTTAAATGTTTCCAACACTTTATAATAAATAAAAAATAAAAAGTTGTCAGAAAGTAACCAAATACAAACTCAGACTGTTGCACAGATTTCACCACTACAATAATGTCACTGCGCTCAACAATTCAATGGCTTAGACAGAAAAAAGTATGATGTTGTCTCCTTAATAAAGAGTGTAATTGGTATGAACGTTTTTCTTGTAGATAAGAAAATGATGATTCGGAAAAAACACATATGAAGATTTGGATACTATTAGGGGATGAATTTGAGAAAAAGGGAAATGATGCAATTTTAGGCAATAGAAAACCCTAAATTACTTTTTACAATCCCTGAACCCCCTACTCGTCTCATTTCCTTCTTTATTCTCACCTCATCTTCATCATCTTTTAGTTTTTTTTAAGATAATTTTTGAAAATATTTTTCATTTACTAATATCCTTTATACATTTTTGTTTTGGATTATATAAAGAGATAATTACACCTAGGGTCTTGAAGACACACCCCTCTTCGAGTTAGCACCCCCACCTAGAGCCTCTTCTTACTAAAGACCTTTTAAACTTTTTAACACATAAACCCCCAAACCCCTATTACGTTTCTACCCTCTTTTGTTTTTCCCCCCCTATATATACTAAATTAGAACCCCACAATTATAATTTCAGCTCATTAGTCTCTCACCTCCCCTCCTCCACTATCTCTCTCCTCCCCCTCTCCCAAACCGCCACCACCACCTCCATCAACCACCACCTCCATCAACCACCGCCGGCATGAGAACAGAAGCACCGGAGTTCAGATCTGTAAAGCTAGATCTGTGGTTGAAGATCCGGAGTTGTTGAGCTTCATTTCGTGATTTCCGGATTTACTGCTCCACCAAACCTCCTCCATGGCTCGGCGAGAAGAAGACCATGGCTCACGAACCAGATCTGCTGCGTTGGTGGTTGTTCGATCTGCTCTTTCTTCTCGCGTGAAGCAGCTTCTTCTTCTCGCGTGAAGCAGCTTCTTCATCCTCCTTCTTCGTCGACGTGAACCAGCGCAAGGTGTTGGTGGTTGCTCGGCTGCGTGGTGGTGGGTGCTCGATCTGCTTCTTCTTCTTCTCGCGTGAAGCAGCTACTTCGCCCTCCTTCGTCGACGTGAACCAGCGCAAGGTGGTGGTGGTTGCTCGATCTGCGTGGTGGTGGTTGAAGCTTCGAACAGAGGCTCGATCGATGGAGAAGAAGACCGGCCGTGTGCAGCCATGGTGAAGCTTGAACGATGGAGAAGAAGAGCTCGCCGGAGGTGTTGGAGAAGCATAGCTCGCCGGAGTTCCTTTTTTTTTTCTACGCTTTAGATTATGGTTTTTTTTGTTTTCCAGATCTGGGTTGACCAGTCAACTTGTAATTAGTTTAAGTTGAATTTTTTTTTATTTATCAATTTGTAATTGGTTTTAATTTTCGAATAGAAAGGTATTATTTAAATATATACACATGATTTTTTTATAGAGTATTTATGTAATTTCTAAGAGTACTCTATCTATTTTATAGAGTACTCCATCTATTTTATAGAGTATTCGTTTAAATTGTTGGAGTTTTTTTTATTCTCGGAGTACTCTCTCTTTTTTCATAGAGTATCGGGAAAAACTGAGAGTACTCTCTCTTTTTCATAGAGTACTCTCAGTTTTTTCCGATACTCTATGTTTTTTCCGGTGACTGGTATCGGGAAAAACTGAGAGTACTCTCAGTTTTTTTCCGGTGACTGGTGGCCTGAGGTCGGTGGTCGGAGGTCGGTGGTCGGTGGTCGATGGCCGGAGGTCGGAGATGGGTGGTAGGTGGTAGGTGGGTAGTGATAGAGGAGAGAGAAACAGTGACATCATACTATTTTGTCTTTTAGTGTTAGTAAGGGTAGGAAAGACTATTGTAAAAAATGAGGTCCCTAAGAATAACAACTTTCAAGACACTACTCTATAAAGAAAAAATAGTGCTCCTAAGACCCTATAGATAATTCACCCTTATATAAAACATTCTTTCTGTACCTGCAATAGGTCTTTGTGTCTCATTTGGAGACTATAAAAGTTAGTATATTTTAAATAAATAATGTTGGGTATCACCAAAAAGACATCATCTAAATATCATCCATGATGTAGCGGTTAGGTGGCCCAATCATGAAAGAGAGAGAAAAAAGTAAATCTAGAAAGAAAAAATCCATGATTGGACCACCAAGCTGCCACATCATGGATGATGTTTAGGTGATAGCTTTTTGGATAATACCCAACATTACTTATTTTAAATAGAGTTATAATATGTCAATATAAAAATAGATTATCTGAAAACCTTTAGTATTTTCTTGGGTCGATCCCTTAGCCATATTGCCTAAAAATGGGTCGGTGACCTACATAAGTTGATCTTGTGAGTATTTTACCTCTTAACCCCTTGTTTGAGTTTTTATTTGTGTTGGTCAATCCCTAGGTTAATAGTAATTGGTTGTCGTTACACTTTGTCGGCTAGTATTAGTTGGTCTTTCATTTTTCCAACATACAATATATAGATCTTTCAATTTTTTAAGGTCAGATTATCTGGCCATCCCTTAGTCGTTAAGCATAGGAGACCGGTTGCCAGAGAACCTGACAATTTGATATTAGAGAAGTTGGTCTTTAGTTGTCAACAGACTTTGTCTTTCGATTGCCAATATACAGTTGGTCTTTATTGAAAAGTTTTCATCCATTAACTTTTCAGGTCGGGAATTTTGGGTCGACCCCTAAGCCGTTGATCACAAGTGGTTGGTTGCCAAAGAAACTGGTCTTTTGATGCCAGTCGAGGATGGTCAATAAGTTTCCAACATACATCTTTTTTTGATTTTTTTGTCTTTCGACTTTTTAAGGTCGGGAAATCCTTTGACGGTTATTTTAGGAGATCGATTTTGCAAGAGGAGTTGATATTTTGCTTTTCATCATATGATTTTTCTCGTAATTGTTTTTATTATATTTGACCTTCTCCTAAGGATCTCGTCTCATTAAAAACCCTAATAGGGAACAGGGGGATTATTCATGCCAATATACTTATTATTATAGAAATATTAAATTTGAAAATTTTAGATTATGTACTAGTTTTATCGTCTCCTTTTTTCATTTGTATCCTCCACCATTATTATTGGTGTCCCTAGGAAATTTTAATAGCTTTTTTGCGTGCTTTGCTTGTCTCCTCTGATGACCTCAATGTTAGATGGTATATCAATAGCACAACTCAGAGTTTCTGTAGATTGCTCGACAATGGCATGATATGCCAAATCATAGTTGGCTATCATAAAGAGTACAATGACATAATTTGATTGCTCTCCTTACCTAATGATCATAGGTAATTCGATGTACCTTGAAGAATGGAAACTCTGCCCCGTGTCCTCTTTCAATCCGTGTATGGCTTAACAACCTTTGGATCTATCTTCAGCTGATTACTCAATCACATGCAAAAGATCAACTAAAATTCCGGTATCAACAAGTACTCGATGCATTAAACCGAATTCAGACGACAACTAAAATTACAGCATCAGCATGTAATTTGGCTATGTTATTCATTCAATACGTATTCTCTTTATTTTTTCACATTTATTCACTTTGTTAACAGACAACTACTCACATGCCACACATGTCTGTTCTTGATCTACTATATTTTTCACGATATCAGTTACAATCCACCATTATCTAAACCTAAATACTAAGTACTCTAACCTTATGCTTGACTAGTGGGTAAATACCATTTAATAACATAAATTCACATTAGAACATGCTTCTATAACAAAAAAACCACTTACCCGCATATAATAATGAGTATATACCATCACTTATGAATATATTCCCTTATACAACCCTTTTGTCATGCACAATCACACACACAAAGAGCATATACGTACCCTAGTATTATAGATATTCAACTCACTATACTGATAATTAGTAGAGTACAAATGGTTATATACCCCTATTTTTACATATACTCATATACACCATATCAAATTCATATATTCAACAGATAAACTACATCAACATGCACCCTAAGCTCATGCATTAACTACATCAACATTCCATCTTTTCCAAATTTTGTCTCTAAGAGGACCAAAACAATATGTTAATTAAAGAGATGGAGTAGATAAACCTCCAAAAATTATGAATCCTAGATAAAAATACTACAATAAAATTCACTAAGATCAACAACTCGGTCCCTAACCCAACTATACAACAAGAAGAGATCGAAATTAAAACTCAAATAAAATTCGAATTTGGATGCGAGGAAAAATACTGGGCTGATAGATCATGAAAAGACTGGTTAATGTATGACAATAAAAATACAAAGTTTTCCATCTCTCAACAATCCAAAGGAGAAATTATAATATAATTAGTAGAATCAGAGGCGAACAAGGTCTCTGGAAAGAAAACATAGTTGAGGTTAAAGATTTTTTTCAAAATTATTATAAATATCTCCTTAACGAACATGTAGCAACTGATGAATAAATGGAAAGAGCATCCCAGTTTATTAGTCCTAAAGTATCTAAAGAGATGATTGAAATTTTGACTTTACCACCTACTATGAAAGAAGTGGAAAACGTTGTGAGAGATTTTTACCAGACGATCTGGATGGTAAAAAGAAATCCAAGATATTATAAAAATATATGTGTTTATTATGGTACACGACTTCTTTCTTAACAATATTTTGCTTGACAAACTCAATGAAACTCTTATTACTCTTATTTCGAAAAGGGATATACAGAATTTTTTTGGTGATTATAGACTTATCTCATGCGTTACTTTTGGTGACAAAATAATCACTAAAATGCTTTCTAATAGAATGTAGAATTGTATAATGATATTACCTCACACACTCAGTCTGATTCATCAAGGGTAAAGAAATTCAATACAATATTCTCATTGCTCAAGAAATTTCTTTCTTTATGAGCCAAAATAGGAAAAACAAAAACCATACGGTGGCAACAAAAATCGACATGGCAAAGTCATATGACCAAGTAAGATGGATTTCTTAATACCTGTTTTGGATAAATTAGGTTTTTGTGATAAATGGATCCTTCTGATTAAAAATTGTATTACCACGGTATATTTTCAAATCAATTTAAATGGTGAAAGAATGGATAAATTTACTCCTGGGATGGGGACCAGACAAGGAGACCCATTGTCCCCGTTTTTTTACTATCATGACAAAAACACTAATAAGACTTATTGATCATTATGTCCAAAATAATTATATTCAAGGAATTCAAATTAATAGAAATTTTCCTTGTATCTCCCATCTACTCTTTGCGGATGACTCACTTTTCTAACTATTGATAAGACTAATATCCAAGCGTTCAAGGAATGCTTAGAAGTTTACTGCAATGGATCAGGACAATTTAACTTTGATAAGTCAGCAATTATATTCAGTAAAGAAAGACCTCAAGACAAGAGAAATTCAATCGTCAATGAAATTAACATTAAAGAAACTAACGATTTAGGTAATTACCTGGGAAGACCGTTGTGCCATAAAAGATCCAAAGTAGAATCTCTAGAATGGATAACAAAAAAATTATTTAAAAATACAGATGGATGGAAAGCAAAACTTCTACCAGAAGGGGGTAAAGAAGTCTTTATCAAAGCAATTCTTCAAGTCATCCCTAACTATACTATGTCTATTTTCTATTATCCTTTATCATTATGTAATAAACTAATCTCTACAATTTCAAACTTTTGGTAGAACTCTGGAGAAGGAAACCGGTTTCATTGGATGGCATTGGAGAAGCTTGATAAATACTAGGGGATATCGGTTTTAAGGATTTTAAGAGAATGAATAAATCATTTCTTGCAACTCAAGTTTGGAAAATTATGTCTAATCCAACAACTCGAGCAGCTAGAGTACTTAAATGTATCTATTTTCATAGAGTAATGATATATGTCACCCCTTTTCATGTCACCCTTTTATCACCTTTCTATATATATGTTTTGATTTCCTTGAATAGAAGATAGAGAAAAATTAAATATGATAGAGAATTCAATTCATTGGTACATGTAGGCATACACGTAGGAGGTGATAAAAGGGTGATTAAAAAACGGTGACAAATATCATTACTCATTTTCATAATTAAAAAAATTTATGGATGTTAAATTACGTCAGGGTAGAATGTGGAGCTAGCATTATGGAAGGTTGAGACTTCATTACAAAGATACGGGATTTACCAAATTGGGAATGAGGAGAATATTAATATATGGGAGGATGGATGGATCAACACTAATAGGGAATTAGAGAATACCCCTAATTGTAACATAGTTAAAGTTAATCAATTATGTAAGAACGATTCTTATATTTGGGATCTTGAAATTCTTGACAATATTTTCCCAAAGCCCATTATACACTGCATTACTCGGATTCATATTATTAACACTAACTCTATTGATAGGCTGATCTAGCCATTTTCAGTTGACAGTAATTATACTACTAAGACAGGTTATAAGGTACTTACTGAGGAGCCAGTGATCAAGCAACCTCAAACTACTGGGGAGTCAGGAAGATATAATTCTTGTTAATGAAAGGAAATATGGAAATCTAATATCCCAAAAAAAATTAGAAATTTAATTGGAAAGCTTGTAACAACACAATTCCGACTATGAAAAATTTATTCCAAAGAAAATATGCAGACTCGAGTGAATGCCTATGGTGCTATGTAAATATAGAAACAGTGGAATAACTGCTCTTAAATTGTAATGTAAGTAAAGCTATTTGAGCGGGTTCGTCTTTATAATTGATAATTAATGATGATCAGAATTTAGATTTGGGAAGGTGGATATTAGAGACAGTCAATATATACACAAGGGATGGATAAGATAAGAATAAAATTATTGAATATATCTTATATGTTTATGAAATATTTAGAAAGCAAAATTGGAAGCTTTACACAAAGATTGCAATAATGAAGGAGATAATTTAATTATCTCTAGGAATAAACTCATGACAGCATTACATGATATTGATTGGATGAAATCCAAGAGAATTAATACCCAACAAGGGAATTCTAAGCAAGCTGAGGACAACTCAAGTAATGAGTTAGACATCATTTTCTCTTGTGACGCTTCATTTTGCCAAAAATACGAAGAGACGGGCACTGAGATTCTATAATTTCACAAACCGGCTGGAAGTAAAGTCCTCCTCAATACATCGGTTTTTTGTGATTCCGTATTAGAAGGAGAGGCCTTAGCAATCCTTAAAGCCAAAAAAAATGCAAACAATCGTCAAATTAGAGTAAAACAATCCTCTCAGATTTTCTATCAACTATAGATACATCTCTAAAAGATTTAATAGACAAACGGATAAACTCGCTAAGAAGATTAGATACAAAGCCACCTGGGTTCATACGAGCGGTAACAACTTTTTTGACTTCGTAGAAGACTTCAAAAAGACGACGAGTACAGGTTATTATTTTTTTCTTTTTGTTTCTGTTTGTGCACTTGGCACTTTCTAGTAAAAAAAGAAAAGAACTATTAACAAATAAAGCAAAATATCCATAATGGATTTCTTTGCCTGGAGATAGAATGTGACACTTTGCATTTCATTAGGGTTGGGACGCTCCAACGTCATATGCCAAGTGGATTAGAAAGAAGTTCTCAAAAAGAAAAAGAGAGATCATTTTTTATTTTTATACCTAGTTAGTATATATATATGGTTAAGGATACAGCCGCACAACTCCAAAAAATGGGAAAGTCAAACAAGCATAAGCAAAAGAAGTATGAGAAGAATGAAAACTTTGAGAATAAGAAGTATAATAAGATGACGCTGATGAATTTGCCAGACGAAATATTTATGAAAATACTCATCACATTGCCTGTGAAATCATTGTTGCTTTTAAGGTGCGTTAGTAAATCTTTAGACAGTTTTCTCAAAAACCCTTACTTCGTCAACGCACATATGAAGCAACAACATGAACGCATTTTAATTAACGATAGGGGTCGAACATTCTTTTCCTTTCATTCGTATGAATCGCTTAACGAAATCTCACCTCATCTGGAGATACCTTATTTTAATTCCAACGAATTTTATGTTTCGTGGCCGTGCAATGGATTATTGGTTTGTGTCTCAGCTATAGCTAAACCAGATTATAATTTAATCTTATCTAACCCAACAACTAGGGAATTCAAACATCTTCCTCCAAGCCCCTTTCTTGGATCAAATCGGATTGGATTGGGTTTTGATTCTAACAATTATTGTTACAAGGTTGTTTCTCTTGGAAGAGACGGGGGATACAAGAGTTCAGTGTACAATTTGAGTAGTAATTCTTGGAGACAAATCGACCATAAAATGCCATATATGTATCATGCTTCTGAAAATAATGTGGGATTACCATTCAATGGAGTATTGCATTGGGTTGCCCTAAGAGAAAGCTTTGATATTATTCTTTCTTTTAATGTGAGCACTGAGATCTTTCAAGACATTGAGCTTCCTGATTCTATCGCTCCTCACATTTTTACTAGTGGAATTGATAAGATTCCCACGATCATAAATGATTATTTTGCCTTGTTTGCATTCAACACTTGGCGTCACAGTTCAGAACCAAAGTTTGTGGAGATATGGGTAATGAAGGAAGGATCTTGGGCCAAACAAATCAGCATTCATGGAATTCTGACCGAATATTCTCTTTATCCTTGTTTGTTATGGAAAAATGAAGCCATACTTATGGAATTCAATGACCGGAAACTGAAAGTTTTTACCCTCGGCACTCAAAAGATTACCAATACAGGAATTACTGCTACTGGTTACAAGTCACTCAAACTCATGGTTTACAAAGAGAGTTTAGTTTCTATTAAGTGAAATATATAGATGGTAACATTGTACTTTCCATTTTATTAGTTACAATTTTCTGCTTTACATTAATGTTTTAACCGTTTTTAACTAAACACAAGGTACTATGATCACTAAATTTCCTCGGTGTTAGTTATAATTTGATTGTTTGAATGTCAAATGATATTCTTTGTCCATCTTTTATTAGTCCTAACCTGTTGAAACTTGTGTCTATCTAAATTGCTGAATAAGTTTCACTGTTTAGATGGGAGTGATATTTGTATAGATGAGGTTCCTAAACGCAATGGGGTGTTTACATGGGAATAATAAGGAGGATAGAACATTTGACTTTTTTTCACATCATAGGGACCAATGGTGCAATTAAACCTTTTTATGTTTTGCTGCAACATAAGGTCAAAAAGGACAGCTTCATATTAGGTAATGTCGCCATATCTCGAGGGCAAAAATCACCGTCGCGGGCTTCAAATCATGTGTAGGATAATTTTGTTTGAAATTTTGTAGTTGCCTGGAAGCGCAAGCAATAAACTTAAGTTCCACTAGGGCCATTTTGTAATTAAACCTTAAGTTCCACTAGGGCCATTTTGTAAGGAGCTTTCGATATAGGACCAGATCCAAGCTCACCGAAGATATCAACAAAATCCCGAACATCTGGAATTTCTTCTAGTCTCTGAACCTCCTCACTTGTGCTTGCAATCAATGCTAAATACTCAGTACAACCTTTCCTCAACATTTTATTAGTTTTCAACGCCACCACAAGGTATTATGATCACTATATTTCCTCGGTGTTAGTTATAACTTGATTTGATAGTTTGAATGTCAAAATATATTATTAGTCCATCTGTTATTAGTCCTATTGAAACTTGTGTAATCCATCATCTGTCTATCTAAATTGCTGAATTAAGTTTCACTATTTTTAATATTATTTATTACTTGTGATTTTATCATGTCCTTGATATATTTTATTGTTTAAGTTTTAGTTTTTTTATTAAAGGTGAAGGGAGACATGTGGATTAATGGGAGTGATATATGTGGAGATGGATAAATGGGTGTTTTCACGGGAATGATAAGGAGGATAGTACATTTGGGTATTTTGCATAATACAGGATCAATGGTGCAATGAACCCTTAGCATATGAGTTTTGGTTCAATATTTGGCCTTAGCATGTCATTTAAGCTGTCAAGATTAAGAAAAAGAAGTTCAATTTTACTCTTCAACTCAAAGTAACCCAAAAGTTAAAACTTGACCAGAATAAAAAAGACTTTGACCAGAACAACTTAAGATAACTTGCAGTTTCTTTTTCATTCTTGTAATGGTAAAATGATAATGATTTAATATAGGAAAGAATTTAATATAGGAAAAAGCATAATTTTAACAAAACCGAAAAACCGAGTTAATTTTAACCAAACCGACCTAAAATATATGTTAATTCTACCAAGGTCAACCTTACCTATCGGTTACCTTATGATTTTACGGGTCTATGTATCTTACCTATATATTACCCTAACTATTGGGTTGGGTTTACCGACCGAAAAACCGTTTAATATAAAAAACATGCATATTAGAGAAATCTTTTCATTTTGCTTCTTGGATATCCAACATGTATAACTTATTTTGAAGTATTCGATTTATGATTTCTTGGTTTGTAATGTCAAAATTGTAACTTTGATTTTCAGTGGTATAATCATACCAATTTTTTCAGATTTTGTCATTTTTTAAAACTTTTTCATGTGTTAAATTTTTTTGACTAATATTGACTAACGGGGGTAAACCGAAGGTAACCGAAGGTAACCGAAGGGTAACCCGAATTAATCCGAAGGTAAACTTTTTTACCATACCCTTGGGTTACCCGAGTAGTTCCTAAAACTGTAATATTATTACCCTTGGTTTACGTTAACCTCAAAACCGAGTAAAACCGACCCGTGGTCTTTGATAATATAATATAACTTTAGTCGGATTATAATTTTAAGTGTATGATAACAACAAAAGCATGGAGCCCTTTGGAGTATTTAAGAGCTTGAGAGTTTAATTTCTATCAAATGATGAAAGATGATCTAATCTAGTTAACAAATTTGTAAATCCACCACTACTCAATGTCTAAATTATCAAACAAAACCAAAACGATATAATATAAAATAATCACGGAAAAGAGAACTAAGTTAGTAAACAAATTGATTTCTAGGGTCCACGTGAAAATTCTGAAAAGTTGGGGGTTAAATTGTGAATCTAAAGTTTGATACCTTACCAGAAAGCAAAGATTGTACTATGTCTGAATGTATCACCAATTATAACAAGATTAACCATGTTTTGTTTTGTAGCCGCTTGTTTTCACACCACTTGGATAATCCCGTGAGATACTTCATAGTGTCAAGATTTTGTTGGTCCCAATGTAGTGAAAAACAAGAAAAGAAGATAAATACAACTCAAATACTATACTGATATTTCTGATAATAACTTTAATAGGCTACTGCCTTTTACAAAACTCACACTTTTCACTCTTGTTTTTTTTCTCACTTTTCTGATACGAAAATTACAAAGGATAGCTAGCTATTTATACTAGTAGATAGGTTATGTAAATTAAATGCTATCTAGAAATATTAAAAGACAAAAGAGAAAATTCAATGTATTCAAAAGATTCATCAGTACGTTCATTTAGGCCATCGATCTTCCAGATTCATCCGTTCATTACACTTAATCTTTCAGATTCATGAATTTGTCTTGGTTGTTGAAGAGTTACATGAATTTAGACTTATTTTGGTTTGTGTATTTCAACACCCCCCCTTCAAACCAAAATAATCTTCACACCGAGTAATGATCTTAAGTTCTTGAAAGTTACTGTTGGTAATGCCTTTGTGAAAATATCAGCAACTTGTTCTGAAGTATTACAATACTCCAACATTATCGTCTTCTCTTTCACATGATCTCTTAAGAAGTGAAACTTAAGATCTATATGCTTACTTCTTCCATGTTGTACCGGATTTTTGGACAACTCGATCGCCGACTTGTTATCCACATAAATAATAGTCGGATCTTCTTGTTCATGATTTAGATATTTCAATAAATTTCTTAACCAAATTGCTTCACAAACTGCTGAAGATAATGCAACATATTCAGCCTCACAAGAAGACAACGCAACCATACTTTGTTTCTTTGAAGTCCACGTAAATGTTGTCGACCCAAGAAAAAATATATACCCACTAATGCTTTTCCTTTCATCTTGATCACCTCCCCAATCACTATCAGAATATCCATACAATATAGCATCTTCTTGATAAGGATAAACTAAACCAAAGTTCATAGTACCTTTGATGTACCTCAGAATCTTTTTTGCGGCAAGCCAATGAGACTCTTTCAGAGTTTCCATATAACGACTCGGTAAACTAACAGGATAAACAATATCTGGCCTTGTGATCGTGAGGTATCGTAAACTTCCAATTAAACTTTTAAACAATGTGGAATTCACACATTTTCCTTCTCCTTATTTTGTCATTTTCAAACCAGGTGACATCGGAGTTTCTACGGGATTACAGTTTGCCATTTTAAATTTCTCAAGTAGTTCTGAGGCATACCTTTTTTGTGAAATACATATTCCGCCTTCTTGTTGATGTACATCGATGCCAAGGAAAAATGACATAAGCCCAGAGTCTGTCATTTCGAATTCCTTGAACATGGCTTGTTGGAACTGAACAAACATTTCTTCACAATTTCCCGTAAAAAGCAAGTCATCGACATAAAGACATGCAATTAACACTTTACCTTGATAATTTTTCTTCGAATAAAGTGCATTCTCAAATGGACATTTGACAAAACCATTCTCGATAAGATAATTGTCGATTCGAGAATTCCACGCTCGGGGAGCTTGCTTTAATCTATACAAAGCTTTCTTCAATCGGTACACTTTATCTTCTTTACCATTTATGGTAAAACCTTCTGGTTGTTCGATGTAGACTTCTTCTTCAAGTATACCATTCAAAAATGCATATTTGACATCCAATTGGTGTATCTTCCATTTATGATGAGCTGCAAGCGATATCAACATTCTCACAATGTCTAGCCGAGCAACAGGGGCAAACACTTCATCATAATCAATTCCATATTTCTGCTTGTATCCTTTTGCAACAAGCCTTGCCTTGTAGCGATCAATTTCTCCATTTGCCATCCTCTTTATTTTATAGATCCACTTGACTCCAATAGGTCTATGTCCTTTTGGAAGAGATGTCAATTCTCAAGTATTATTTTTTTCAATTGAACGAATTTCTTCGATCATTGCTTTCTTCCAAGAATCTTCTTTCACGGCTTCCTCAAATTACATTGGCTCATGATCGGCATAAATACATACCAAATTCATCTCTTCGGTTTCTTCATATAATTCTGTCAAGTTTTGCATTTTTTCTTGGCGGAGAAGAACTACCTGGACCTTCATTGTCTTGAGGATTTATGACTTGTTGAGGTGTCATGACAAGCGGTTCTTGATGTTGATGGTTTGTTTCCTCATCTTCGACTTCAGTTTGATTCTCTTTACTAGAATCTTCTTCATTTCATCTCTAAATTTCTTCTTCGCTAAAAACAACATCTCTACTCACCACTACTTTGTTTGTTAGTGGATTGTAAAGTTTGTATGCTTTTGACTCCTCGCTATAACCAATAAAAATGCACTTTTCACCTCGATCATCCAACTTCTTTCTTTTTGCATCTGGAACACGAGCATAAGCAATGCAACCAAAAACTCGTAGATGACTAATATCTGGCTTATAGTTGCTCCAAGCTTTTCATGGGACCTTTCGTCACTTCCCATGGTAATCTTTATATCTTGCATGCAGTGGATTATGTATCAAAATGGGTAGAAGCAGTGGCAACACCGAAGAACGATGCTCAAACAGTGATAAAATTCTTAAAGACACATCACGGTACGCCACGTGTTCTCATCAGTGACAAAGGTACCCATTTCATCAATGTTCAATTGAGAGCCCTCCTTCGTAAGTTTGGAGTGAGACACCGCATTTCAACCGGTTACCACCCACAAACTAACGGTCAAGCTGAAGTTTCTAACCGAGAAATTAAATCTATCCTCGAGAAGTCCGTGAATAAAACAAGGAAGGACTGGTCATTAAAGCTAGATGATGCTCTCTAGGCTTACATAACAGCATTTAAAACACCAGTTGGGGCATCTCCATATCGCATGGTCTACGGCAAAGCGTGTCATCTACCTATTGAGATTGAAGCTCGAGCCTTATGGGCAATTAAAACTCTGAATCTAGACCCAGAACTGGCCAGGAAACAAAGGTTGATGCAGTTGAACGAGTTGGAGGATTTTCGCTATCTTGCCTATGAAAATTCACGTCTCTACAAAGAGAAAACAAAGAGATGGCATGATAAACGACTCCGTCCAAAGCATTTCAAGAGAGGACAAAAGGTACTATTATACAACTCTCGATTCTCAAACTACCTAGGAAAGCTTAAATCCCGTTAGGGAGGACCTTACATTGTTACGAAAGTCACACCGCATGGAGCGATTGAAATTGAACTTCCAAACCGAGCAAAGGACATTCATGGTGAATGGCCAGCGTTTGAAAAGATACCATGACAGTGAAGACTTTGGTCGAGAGGAGACAATCCATCTCGCAGAACACGCTTAGCCTGAGGTACACGTCTAACTCAAAGACGTTAAACAAAAGTGCTCTGGGGAGACACCCCTTGTTTTAATTGCTTTTTAGATTAGTTTTATGCTTCGTAGTTTATATTTCTAAAGTTAGTGTATATTTTTAAATGTGTTTACAAGTTAATAGGAGAGAAAGGTAGTGTGTTATTGTGCAGGAAATGAGTTTGGGGTCAAAAGGAAATATTTGGGAAAAATTCGGTTCACTGGCCGGCAAGCCGGTCAAACCACCAGCATGCCGGTGGGGAGACACGTGCCCACGGGTTGGTGACTCGTGTTCTGAACAGAATGTGCAAAAAAGAAAGGCCAGGCACACCGGTATGCCACTCAGGGCACCGGTATGCCGTCCAGAGGAGAAACACGTACCCACAGGTTCCAAGGCACGGGTTTTTTGACAGAGTTGCTTCTGGATGAAAAACAGCACCGGCATGCCAGTGAATACCGCCGGTAAGCCGGCGAACCAAAAACACGTGGCCTCGGGTATGGTCTCGGGTACAAGACAGAAAGAGGTAAGAAGGAATCACGTCCAGCACCGGTATGCCGGAGAGATGACCGGTATGCAGGCGCTAGGTCGGTTTTGAAGAGATTAATTTCTTTTCCAATTCTTACCTTATCAAGAGTTAACCCTAGCCTCCTCGACACAAAATTTTCAGACCCAAACACTATAAATACACCTTGAAGCTTGTACAAACCTCCACAACGAACACAACAACATCAATAGTCCTCTCCTCATTCCTCCATAAACACAAGTTCTTCATCAAATTCATCACACTACACCATAAAACACCATCAAGAACATCAAGCTTTCAAAAATTTCTTCCAAGATTCGTCAACCTTCTTCTTTCATCAAATCCAAGCAACAAACTCAAGCCACACCAATCTTTCTTAACTTTTTAATTCATCCTTGGTGTAACTTGAGGTGTGGGTCAATCAAACATGACAAACAAAACTAATACTATGGATTACAAGAGTAAGTGTTCCATACTAGGAAAGAACAAAAAAATGCTTGGAGCCACCATTGAAAAGCCTATCAATCTTGAGGAGGCTATTGAAGAATCAAAAATAGAGGCACCAGCACAACCACCACCAACGATATTAACAACTAGGATGTATGTACCATCAAAGCCTAAAGAAAAGGCAAAAATTCATGATCAAGGTTCTTCTTCCTCTTCTAAGGACAATTCTTGTATTCCCCAATGGGCTATTAAATTGCAACATGAAGTCGAACGTTTAAGAGAAGAAAACAGAGAACTTTGGGTGGAAATTACACAGATTAATTCACAATTGGAAGAGGTAACTACGACCATGGATATTGATAACTATTCTTCTTCTTCGGAGAAGGACATGATGGATCTCTATGGCCAGCCGGGTACACCGCTCTAATTCTCTTTCTTAATAGCTTGTATGCATTAGGTAGTTTAGTTTAGTTTTAATTTTAAATTTTATTGCTTTACTGAGTCTTTTTCGAGTCGTGGGGACACGACCCACTTTTGAGTTGGGGGTGGGGATTCGTTGTCCTCAACTTCTTTTCGTTTTTGCATAAAATTTAAAAATTTTAGGTTGAATTAGGCATAGAATATGTTGAATGTACCTATTTGAGCATGATTTAATTAGGTCAATGATAGTAAGTATTATGTTTTTAAAATATGTTACAAATATGTTTAGCATGCATTTATGAAAACAGGAAGAAAAGTTAATGAACAATGCTAAGAATTTACGTTGAAACTTAGGGAGAGTTATTTGGTGTGTAGAACGTGAGGTTTGAAATTAGTTGAAACCCCGCTTATCTATGAACTATTAGTGAAAAAGTAACAAAATCCGGTAGTTAAAAAAATGAATAAGGCAGTTCTTTCATATTAAATCCACTTGAAGCCTTTTATACTTTCTCACCCTTTTTATTTGATTATTGTTATTATTTATCCATCTTAGCCCCTTTGAGCCTTTCTAAATCCTTTTATTTAACCATGTTATAATCCATACCCTTAGTTTGTAGGACTTATCTATATGACCCGCACTCAAATCGCAAAACCTGAGACAAGTCATTTTTAGAGCTTGAGTTTGGGGTGGTGGGTTTCATCATAAGGGAACATTGGGTTGTGGGAATTGTAATTGTGATTTTATTGATGATGAAAAAGTTAATATTGTAACCCTTTGCCGGGGTAATAGTGAATGAAAAAGAAGCTACGAGCTGAAATTATGAAAAGGCATAATTATGAAAAAATAGCGTGATATCTCAACATTAAAAAGAGAGTCATAACTATACAAAAGAAAAAAAACTGATATGAAAAGAATATATATTCGGACCGGCAAAGTGGATTTTGTACATCATCATGAAGAGTTTTATTTGGATTATTGGGGATGCACATCAAAAGTATCAAAAATTGGGTTGAGTGAGAACATCTTCGAGTGAAAACTCAAGCTCTAGGGCGATTCGTTGATGGCTAGTGAGGAGAGAGCCAAAATCTCACTTTTCATTTATTTAAATATACTACACCGTCCCTAAGCCACGTTATAACCAAAGACCTTAGGATATCTAACTACTTGGTGGAGAAACAATTGAGCTATTAGGTAGTAGGAAAATGGACCATTGAATGCTATATTAGGACTGGTGGTCCTTTGTGTGTTTTAAATAAATGCAAATGTAAATCGAACTACAACCGCAAGTGTACGGTTGTCCCAAGTAGTATAACTGATAATACAGATTCGTTCCAAGGACGGAATGGTTGATCACAATGTCTAGCAAATAGTGATTGATGCACTTATGAAAATAAAAGACAATAATATGTTTGTTTGGTTTTTGTTATAAGACTAAGTAAATGAAAGACAAATATTAAAATGCAAGTAAAAGCTAAGACGCAAGTAAAATGATGTAAAACGCAATATGAGAAGTAGCACTTGAGAACGCAAGGATCCTCCCTATCCTATTTCTTAACTTATGTTGTTTAAGGGCTAAATTAGTCAATTACAATGGTCGGGATTCTAATTTCCTTATACCCCCGTCAGGGTGGACTATAAGGCGATCCTAAAGTGTCACTAGTCCCGTCAGGGTAAATATGATCCACCGTTGGATGATTAAGTGTTATTACCTCATTGGCCCTAGGATTAGCTAAGCTCGTCAGAATCATTAACTTCTATCCTAGATTGAATAAATGGTTCTGTGTTTAAACCCTCCGTCAGGATGATCCAATTGCCAGGAATAGTCTAAATACTATTACCTGTTCCTAGTTCATGACGCTAAAAACAGTAAATATTCATGATTTATCGAAAAGAGTAAAAGCCCTAATTTAGTTTAATTCAATAAAAACCCAAATTCAACATTCGTTAATTAATAGAATTGGGATTCACCCATTGTTTGTTCTCAAGCACTATATAAAACTTAGCTCATATTAAAATGAAATACGAAATTAAAAATAAAGGAATTCATATTGTTTACAGAATTAAAAAGATAAAAGAACCTAATTTCCGGAATCGGAATGACTACGAACGGAGATATAGACCCTCTCCAGCTCTTGTAGCTTCTTCTCCTTCCTTCAGTTGCTTCTCTCTGGTGTTTTTAATCTTGCAGAATGTGAATTGTGTATAGAATAGAAGTCCAGACCTCCTTTTATAAGCATAAATTCGTTCTAGGGCTTGGACCAGAAAATAGAATATTAATTAAATGTCCAAGCCCACTTTCTAAGCCCAAAATCCCGTAACTGCTGATACACCTTCACTAAAACGGCTTTTCCCGATGCGTTACAACTCCGATTGACCTCATTCCAGTTGCTAAAGTTCCGTAACTCGATAAGGAATGATTTCTCTTTAAAGGTCAACAGCTAGATCATCGCTTAAGCACCTCGAAATCAGCAATATATGGCCTGGAAAATGGATTTTCAGCTCTAAAAATAATGTCTTCGGGATTTCTTTTCAAGTCTTGACTCTATCTTTGTGATCTTTGACTTTCTCCTCAGATTCCTCTTCTAGCTAACATCTAAAACCTGTAAAATACTCACTAAAAATACCAATATTACGCGCAAAAGCTTAATAAATCAAAAATGCTAGAAATCAAAGAGGAAAATCATATTATTGCATATTTAGTCCAAAAGTCTATCGAATTAATTAAATAAACACCAAAAATGATGTCTCCTAAGGCTCGAAAATAAGAACAATTAAGGAGACATCAAGACCCCCAACTCAAACCTTTGTCGTCCCGACAAAGCAAAACAAAACAAAACAAGGGGTAGAAGTAAACGCAAGAACAAATAGAAGCTTAGCAAATAAACCTAAAGCAATTCTAAAGATAAATCTCATATAGCAAAACTTTAAGAACTAACATATACATACACTAATCATGCAACATCGAACCTAAATAATCTCAATCATAAAATTAAATTCGCAATGCTTGAAGGTTACACTTGTACTCATATCTGTATGATGGCTATAGGGTGGTCATTAATCATAAATCGTTTCGAATGTTCCACCTAATATATTCCCTATCAACAGAATCATAAATTCACTATGTACCTATGAATCACGAGGTTTTTACGGTTTTAATAATGGCTTAAGGACGGTATGGATGTATATTTGGTAAATTTGAAGTGAGCTTTTGGCTCTCTCCTCACTTACCATCCACATGTCCTCGAGCTTGAGTTACGCTAAAAAATGTTCTCACTCACCCAATTGACGCGCTAATGTTGCGTCCCCAATGTCAACCCAAATAAATCTGGGATGATTTCCAAAAATATTCCACTTTGCCGATTTATTCATTTTTTCTTTCTTTTTATTTTCTTTTTCATTTTTTTTTTCAAATATCGGCAAAGGGTTACAAATAATAATATCATCTACATTTTTGTGCCTCAATACAAACACATATAATCCCTTCCCAATGTATCTTCCCAAATGTGGTCCCACCACCCCAAACTCAAGCTCGAGACAAGTCTCAGGGTTGTGATTCAAGTGCGGGTCATTTGGTCATGCCTAATAATCTAAAGGATAATGGGCTTATATCGTGGCTACAAAAGAAAAGGCTTAAGGCTCAAACTTGGGCTAAGACGGATAAAATTTTAATAAGGGATAGCAAGCTAAAAGGCTTCAAATGGCTAACAAAGAACTGCCCCTATCATTTTCCTAAGTACATAGCTTGTCTTTAGTTCATATCTAGGTGGGTTCTCTACTAATTAGGATTTCACGTTCTACACACCAAACATATTCCTTAAGTACAAGCTTACTTCATTTGCATTGTTCATTAATTTTTCCTATCAATTACCTATGTTCGCATGCAATTGTAAGTGCGTTTTATATCAATCCCTAAAGTCCACTATTTACTATCATTGATTCATCAAAAGTATGCTTAAAGGGACATTTAAAATCTTCTATAGTCAAACGCAACTCCGAAAATTATTTTTATTGAAAGCAAATAAAACATATAACACATAAAAACTGGGATGAGGCAACGAACCCCACCCCAAACTCAAAAATAAGTCGTGTCCCCACAACTCGAAAAGACTCAACGCAATAAAAATAAACTAAACTAACTAAAACGCGAAAGGGATTAGAAAACGTATCTTAACCAGCGCGAGGCTGGTTATCGGTGTTGCG
The DNA here is from genome assembly GCA_029959085.1 of Nemophila menziesii. NCBI lineage: Eukaryota > Viridiplantae > Streptophyta > Magnoliopsida > Boraginales > Hydrophyllaceae > Nemophila > Nemophila menziesii. The sequence continues at coordinate 4,890,606 of JARWIR010000046.1, read as the reverse complement.
GCCATGAACTTTCTCTTGCGTAAAAATACCATAGGTGGCGTGTTGAATTGTGCTCACCCCCATTAACATGTTTCGGAGAAGTTCTAGCTCTTTTGTAACGTTTCCAAAAGATGCAATCATCCTCACTTGGTTCTCTTCCAACACTTTCACTTTAGCTTCCAACTCATCCGTTGTATGCATCTTCTTCTTTGGAGGAGCTCTAGGATTTCGTGTTGCTTTCACCACCTCATCATGAATATTCTTGATCAAAGTTAAACCCATACTCTCACACACTACAACACGATCAATCTCTGCGTCTTTACGCGGAACCTTTGCGTCTAAACACAAAGTAGTGACGGTACAAGGAAATTTGAGATTTTGTTGTGAAGTAGGAATTCTAGCAAATTCCATGATGGTATCATATATCACACGAGCAACATCCATGGGTTTCTCCTCAATAATACATTTAATGAACAAAAGATGCTCCTTCTTCACTTCCGATATGTGTTTAACTCCGAAGAAGGTAGGAATTATGAAACGTGACCAAATCTTAGCACATGGTAGCAAGTTACTACTATACATCTGTCCAGGATATCTCTCTCCTTCGGGAATTGGGCGGGCCCCATCAACAAGCACTTTCCCCCAAAGGGATTCATAATCAAACGAAGGCTCTTTAAGAGATTCTTGAAACGGACATATTCCGGAAAACTCGGGTAATTTTAATGATTTACGAATAAGCTCAACGGAGAAAGGAACTACCTTTTTGCGAATAATAACAGCTTCTTTTGAGAAGGCGATTCCTTCATAAAAATCTCGCACCAAGGTAGGAATATACTCAAGCTTCCTTTCTCTCAATTCCTTCCAACCCAATTTATCACAAGTAACACCATAATCTTTATAAGCACTAGTCATAATACCTTTAGGAAGATTCATCTCCTCACCAAACTTCAAAAATTGAATTCGATCACGAACCTGAGTTTCCCAAGGAACAAAGACTCTCTTAGGCTTTTGAGCCCAAGCTTTCCTACGCGGAGCTTTTGGTTGTTGCACTGGTTCTTCGGGAACTTCTTGTTCAGTTTCTTCCTCAATTTCTTCTTCAACTTCTTCCTCACTTTCTTCATCACTCTCGTCAATTAACCTGCTCTTTTTCGGATTAGCTTTACTCGGGTTTTCTTTTCTTTTCGGAGCAATTGGGTTTTGGACAGTCTTTTTGGATCGCGAATCCGAAATCTCAATTGCTTGGTCTGGGCTAGCTCCAACAGTGTTCCTGTTTCTTGGTATGTTTCTTCGATAGTTACACATGGAATCGGTTCTGTTAGTCATCTCTTTTCACCCCAAACTCAAAACTTCAAATAGAGAAAAAGCTAGAGAAAAGCTTTGAAATTTGATGTTTTGAGGCTTAAAACTTGAAGGATTAGGTGGAATATGAGATGGGTTAAGGTTATTAGAGAGAGAGTTTGAAAGAATTGGGTTTAATTTCAAGGTTGGGAAGAGGAAATTTTTGGAGAAAAGGTGAAATTTGATGATGTTTTGGAGAGGATGTGAGTTGATTTTGTGTTTTTGTGATGATAGAAGGCTTGATTTGATGATTTTATGGCTGTTTGTTGATGATTTTCGGAGTAGGTGGAGGCAAGAATTCGGATTATAAGGTTTGACTTGGAAAAGAGGCAAAAAACTAGGTTTAATAAACTCAAAACCGCCTCTCGCAACAGCTGGCCGGCTAGCCGGCGGATTCGCCGGCATGCCGGGCGAGAGGGCGGCGGAAAAAAAAAATTACTAAATTCGACTTCTATTTTTTTTTTTACCTCAAAGCGCAAGTATATTGCGTCGTCACTGACGCAATGGTCAGGGAATTTGAAATCCTTGACCGGCTAGCCGGCGGATTAGCCGGCATGCCGGTGAAATCTCGATGGCGCATTTGATGACGCAGCAACCTTGCGTCGTCGCTGACGCAAGGACCAGAACATTCTTCCTCGTTGGCCGGCTAGCCGGTCAGTTGACCGGCATGCCGGCGCTTTCTCGCTGGCGCGAATGATGACGCAGCATTGCTGCGTTGTCGCTGACGCAGTGGTCAGGGAGTTGGGGTCTATCTGCTCGTTTGGCCGGTATGCCGGCCAGCTCGCCGGCTAGCCGGTCAAACCTGCTGTGGACTCCAATTTTTTTTCGTTTTTCCCATCGTTTGACCCCAAACTCATGACCATTATACCCCTGAAATCATCAAAAACAAACACCCTTCCTCATTTCTTAAAAAAATAAAACTAAAATCAATGAAAACTTTAACTAATTTACACTACGGAAATTGAAATACTTAAACTAATATACAAGGAATTGGCTTTTGTTTAACGTCGTTAAGCTCGACGGGTTACCTCGTGCTTCTAAGGAGCTTCGAGGAGGTACATGACCTCTCCGGGATGTGGGTCTTTTGCACGATCGGTGTCTTCACCTCCATGATATATCTTTAAACGATGACCGTTCACCATGAATGTACGGTTCTCAAGTGGATGTTCTATCTCTATAGCTCCATGAGGTGTAACCTTGGTTACAATGTAAGGGCCCGACCACTTCGATCTTAATTTCCCCGGATAATTACTGAACTTCGAATTATATTTCAACACTCTTTGTCCCACTACAAAGTTCTTCTCTCGAATTCGATTATCATGCCATCTTTTAGTATTTTCTTTATAAAGCTTAGCATTTTCATAAGCATGTAATCTAAATTCATCAAGCTCATTAAGTTTCATCATCCGATTCTCACCAGCTAGTGTAGGATCTAAATTTAACTTAGCAATAGCCCAATAGGCACCCATTTCTAACTCAAGAGGTAAGTGACAAGCCTTGCCATATACCATTCGATACGGAGAAGCACCTACTGGGGTTTTGAAAGCAGTTCGATATGCCCAAAGTGCATCATCTAATTTCATAGACCAATCTTTTCTAGTAGGACCAACGGTTTTCTCTAAAATAGATTTTACCTCACGATTTGATACTTCGGCTTGACCATTGGCTTGTGGATGATAAGCAGTAGACACACGATGTCTGATTCCATATTTCTCTAGAACAGTCTTCAGATACTTATTAACGAAATGAGTGCCTCCATCGCTAATAATCACCCTTGGAGTTCCATGTCTAGTGAAAATATGTGATTTTAAGAACTTAATCACCACTCTAGAATCATTGGTAGGTAAAGCCACCGCTTCTACCCACTTAGACACGTAATCAACAGCTAATAAGATGTAGAGGTTGCCATTTGAAGGAACGAACGGACCCATAAAATCTATACCCCAAACATCAAATATTTCAACTTCTAATACATTATTACGTGGCATCTCATCCCTCTTGGATATGTTTCCGGTAAATTGGCATCTATTACATCTTTTAGCATATTCATGACAATCTTTTATAATAGAAGGCCAATAGAAACCAGATTGTAATACCTTAGCAGCAGTTCGATCTCCTTTGAAATGTCCACCATAAGGTGAATCATGACACCCAGCTATAATCGCTTCAATTTCTTCCTTGGCTACACATCTTCTTACCATTTGATCAGCACACACTTTATAGAGGAAAGGATCCTCCCAAAAGAATTGTCTTGCACGGTGAGCTAATCTTTTTCTCTCTTGATAAGTTGAACCTTCAGGAAAGGAACCACTTACCACTAAGTTTGCAATATCCGCATACCAAGGGGCTTCATAATCACGAACTTCGAATAAATTCTCATCAGGAAATTCTTCTCTAACCGCTTCAGTACCACTATTCAACTCTGAACCTTCTAATCTCGATAGATGATCTGCAACCTGATTCTCACACCCTTTTCTGTCCTTGATCTCTAAATCGAACTCTTGAAGCAATAACACCCATCTGATTAACCTTGGTTTAGCATCTTTCTTCTCCATAAGATATCGAATCGCTGAATGATCAGTATAAACAATAACATTCGCTCCAAGAAGATAAGAGCGAAATTTATCGAATGAATACACAACCGCTAGCAACTCCTTTTCTGTAACTGTATAATTGATCTGAGCACCATTAAAAGTTTTACTAGCATAATAAATCGAATGAAAAACTTTATCTTTTCTTTGTCCTAATACAGCTCCCATACATAAATCACTCGCATCACACATAACCTCAAACGGTAAATTCCAATCTGGAGGCACTACTATAGGAGCAGAGATAAGATTTTATTTGATTGCTTTGAAGGCCGCTAAACAAGCTTCATCAAAAAGGAATTTGGAATCCTTTTCAAGTAAGTTGCATAACGGTTTCGCAATCTTAGAAAAGTCTTTGATAAATCGCCTATAAAAGCCAGCATGGCCTAGAAAACTTCTTACCCCTTTAACAGAAACAGGAGGGGGAAGAGTTTTAATTACCTCAATCTTCGCTCTATCGACTTCCAATCTAATACTCGAAACTTTGTGACCCAGAACAATACCTTCGCGAACCATGAAATGACACTTCTCCCAGTTTAAGACTAAATCTGTTTCTTTGCATCTGATTAACACTTTCTCTAAATTGTCAAAGCACTTATCAAAATCATCACCAAATACAGAGATATCATCCATAAACACTTCAAGAAAGTTATCGATCATATCCTAGAAGATGGCCATCATGCATCTTTGAAAGGTAGCAGGAGCATTACACAACCCAAATGGCATTCTACGATATGCAAAAGTACCAAAGGGGCATGTAAATGTTGATTTATGTTGATCTTCTGGAGCTACGTAAATTTGATTATACCCAGAATAACCATCCAAGAAGCAATAATACTCACTTCCGGCTAATTTGTCTAACATCTGATCTATGAAGGGCAGAGGAAAATGATCTTTTCTGGTGGCCTTGTTCAGCTTTCTATAATCCATGCAAACTCTCCATCCAACTACCGTTCTTGAAGGAATCGCTTCATTTTTATCATTAAGAATCGTTGTCATTCCTCCCTTCTTCGGTACACACTGAACCGGACTCACCCATTCACTACTCGAAATGGGATAAATAATCCCCGCATCTAAAAGCTTGATCACCTCTTTCTTCATCACATCATTCATAGCGGGCATTAATCTTCTTTGACCTTCAACTGAGCGTGCGTTAACATCTTCAAGTATGATTTTGTGTTGACAATAGGATGGACTAATGCCTTTGATGTCAGCAATTGTCCAACCTATTGCTTCTTTGTTTGCTCTTAACACACGCAACAGTTTATCTTCTTGAGGACCTGTTAAATTAGCTGAAACAATAACAGGTAGAGTTTCATTAGTACCTAAATACGCATACCTCAAGTGTGCTGGCAATGGTTTTTCTTCCAATTCCGGAGGAGATTCAATTGAAAGCTTCTTTTTAGGAACAATCTCCCCCGGTTCACTAACAGGTTCATAGGCAGGACGCCTATACTTCGGATTTTCAAAATTGAGAGCTGCTATTGTTTCAGTAAGCTCTTCCATCATCTCAGGTGAATCTAATGTTAAAGCAGCCTGCAAAATATCATCAAAAATTTAAACAATTAAATACCTCTTGCGATGCTTGCTCTACTACATCCATTCTGAAGCAATCTTCCTGAGAATCTGGAAATTTCATAGCTCGAAATACATTGAATTTCACTTCTTCATCTTGTATCCTCATTGTTAATTCGCCATTCTCTACATCGATCAATGTTCTCCCTGTAGCTAGGAATGGTCTACCCAAAATAATGGGGACATTTCTATCTGCATTGTATTCAAGGATTACGAAATCAACAGGAAATATAAGTGTACCTGCCTTAACAAGGACATCCTCAATGCGGCCTTCAGGGTGAGCAAGAGACCTGTCCGCCATTTGCAAGACCATAGAAGTGGGCCTTGCGTTTCCAATTTTTAGCTTATCAAAGATCGACTTGGGCATCAAATTGATGCTAGCTCCCAAGTCACATAGCGCTTTTCCTTTCCATTCTTCTCCAATTGATATGGGAATCGTGAAACTCCCCGGATCTACTAACTTCGGAGGTAATTTACTTTGACAAATCGCGCTACACTCTTCTGGAAGACCAATCATCTCATTATCACAATAGGGCCTTTTGTTAGTGAGGGCCCTCTTCAAAAACTTCGTGTACTTCGGAATATCTCGAATCGCCTCAAGTAACGGAATATTAATACTTAGACCCTTCACTCTATTAAAGAATTTCTGAAAATCACCCAAATCGCCTTTTTTCTGAACTCGCGATGGAAACGGTGGTGGAGGGCGACTACTAACAATGTCATCTTTCTCTTTCGGAACCTCTCTTGGTCTCACTATTTCTTCAACCTCACTATCTTTCTCATTTTCTTTCTCTTTCTCCACCACTTCCTTTTCTTTTCTTGGTACTTCTTTCTCTTTCATAATGGGAAAAGGAGGTGGAGGAAGGTTCTTACCACTTCTCAATGTAACAGCATTACAATCTTCGCGTTGTTTCGGATTCTCAGTATCGCTTGGAAGTTGTCCTTGTGGATGTTGATTCAGTTGTTTATTTATTTGGCTTAGCTGATTCTGGAACAAACTCATATTGGCTTCGATTGCATTTTGACGTTCCATAGCTTGTGTTTGGAGAGCAATTAAACTTTCAACTGATTTCTGAAGAGTGACTACTCCTTCTTGTGGATGGGCAGGTAAGGCTTTTTGGTTTAAAGTTTCATCGTATGTATTCTGAGGAGTATTCTGAGGAGCTTGCCTTTGTACATAATTTCCCTGATTCTGTCCTCCTTGATAATTGTTGTGTGGTCGTTGATTATAGTTGTTACCTTGGGGACGCGGCTGATACGCATAGGTAGGATTGGCTGCCCCATTAGGATTTGAGTATTGAAACCCAGGATGGTTTCTGTTAGGCTGATATCCATTACCACTTGAATTGAAGTTACCTCTATTGGACATGAACATCACGGATTCTTGGTTATTTGGACAACTTTCCTCATCATGATCATCTACCTGACAAATCGAACACATATAAACCTCTTGTGCAGCATGCACAGCTACCTTCTTACCCGAAAATCCTTCTTTCACAGCTAAAGTAAGCTGTTTCAATTGTTGCTCAATAGTACTCTGAATCTTGTTCTCAAACGTAGCAAATTTCTCTTCCATATCAACATTATTCACTCCCTTGACCGGTGTTCTTACTGAATTCCACCCAACTTCATTCTTGACTGTTCTCTCTAAGATAATTTTAGCATGAGCGGGTTGAACTTGAAGAAAACCTGCACCACATAGCGTATCCAACTTCTCTCTCGACTTCCCATCAAGGCCTCTATAAAAGATCTTAAGCTGTTGTTGTTCTGAATAGCCATGATTGGGAACTCTACGTAAGCACATCTGAAATCTTGTCCAACTCTTACCCAAAGTTTCATCATATTCTTGACGGAAATGTGTCAATTCTAATTCAGCATCTAACCTCATGTTACTTGGGTAATACCTGTCAAAGAACGCAATCTCTAATTGGTCCCAGTTGGTGATCTTCGTAGGATCTTGTGTATCGTGCCATTCACTTGCTCCCTCAGTAACAAAGAACTTAAAAGCAGCAAAATACATCTGTTCTCTCGAGACCCCATGTGTGATATAAGAATCACATATCTGTTTGAATTTCTGTACTGCCCTGAGAGGATCTTCTGCTGGTCTACCACGAAAATTACCAAAATTCTGGAACTGAGCTAACATACCCGAATCTGGACGAAAACGCGGAACATTAATATCTGGAGCACCTACTCCTATAGCTGGAGCACGGAATGGAACTTCTGGAGGACCATTAGTAAACCACGGATCTTGATTCATTACTATCTGGACTTGAGGATTTGGATTCAGTGGTTGTGGAATTGGAGGAATAACACCTGGGGCCAAAGGTTGGCCATTTGCGCCTAGTTGATTGTTTTGATTATCTTGAAGATTGATTTCTTCCATTCTGTTACTTAACTCTTCTACCTCTAAAGCTTCTCGTTCTCTTCTTCTCTTGTTAGCAAGTCTAATCAACGATTCTGGATTACTAAGGATCAGAGGTGTTGGCTCTAGATCCTTGAATAGCCTTCTTCGCATACACCAAACCTAAAAACCTGAAAAGAAACTAAACAAAAAGCGTAAAACTGATAAAATAAAATAGATGCACTATCACTAAAGGATAAACACCGTGGTCACACGCTACCGTCCCCGGCAGCGGCGCCAAAAACTTGGTGGTCCTTTGTGTGTTTTAAATAAATGCAAATGTAAATCGAACCACAACCGCAAGTGTACGGTTGTCCCAAGTAGTATAACTGATAATACAGATTCGTTCCAAGGACGGAATGGTTGATCACAATGTCTAGCAAATAGTGATTGATGCACTTATGAAAATAAAAGACAATAATATGTTTGTTTGGTTTTTGTTATAAGACTAAGTAAATGAAAGACAAATATTAAAATGCAAGTAAAAGCTAAGACGCAAGTAAAATGATGTAAAACGCAATATGAGAAGTAGCACTTGAGAACGCAAGGATCCTCCCTATCCTATTTCTTAACTTATGTTGTTTAAGGGCTAAATTAGTCAATTACAATGGTCGGGATTCTAATTTCCTTATACCCCCGTCAGGGTAGACTATAAGGCGATCCTAAAGTGTCACTAGTCCCGTCAGGGTAAATATGATCCACCGTTGGATGATTAAGTGTTATTACCTCATTGGCCCTAGGATTAGCTAAGCTCGTCAGAATCATTAACTTCTATCCTAGATTGAATAAATGGTTCCGTGTTTAAACCCTCCGTCAGGATGATCCAATTGCCACTAATTGGAATAGTCTAAATACTATTACCTGTTCCTAGTTCATGACGCTAAAAACAGTAAATATTCATGATTTATCGAAAAGAGTAAAAGCCCTAATTTAGTTTAATTCAATAAAAACCCAAATTCAACATTCGTTAATTAATAGAATTGGGATTCACCCATTGTTTGTTCTCAAGCACTATATAAAACTTAGCTCATATTAAAATGAAATACGAAATTAAAAATAAAGGAATTCATATTGTTTACAGAATTAAAAAGATAAAAGAACCTAATTTCCGGAATCGGAATGACTACGAACGGAGATATAGACCCTCTCCAGCTCTTGTAGCTTCTTCTCCTTCCTTCAGTTGCTTCTCTCTGGTGTTTTTAATCTTGCAGAATGTGAATTGTGTATAGAATAGAAGTCCAGACCTCCTTTTATAAGCATAAATTCGTTCTAGGGCTTGGACCAGAAAATAGAATATTAATTAAATGTCCAAGCCCACTTTCTAAGCCCAAAATCCCGTAACTGCTGATACACCTTCACTAAAACGGCTTTTCCCGATGCGTTACAACTCCGATTGACCTCATTCCAGTTTCTAAAGTTCCGTAACTCGATAAGGAATGATTTCTCTTCAAAGGTCAACAGCTAGATCATCTCTTAAGCATCTCGAAATCAGCAATCTATGGCCTAGAAAATGGATTTTCAGCTCTAAAAATAATGTCTTCGGGATTTCTTTTCAAGTCTTGACTCTATCTTTGTGATCTTTGACTTTCTCCTCGGATTCCTCTTCTAGCTAACATCTAAAACCTGTAAAATACTCACTAAAAATACCAATATTACGCGCAAAAGCTTAATAAATCAAAAATGCTAGAAATCAAAGAGGAAAATCATATTATTGCATATTTAGTCCAAAAGTCTATCGAATTAATTAAATAAACACAAAAAATGATGTCTCCTAAGGGTCGAAAATAAGAACAATTAAGGAGACATCAAGGACCTATGAACAACCTATAGCCATTAGCATGAACTAAGTTCTCAACCTCTCCTTCTGGCATTGCGAAATTAATCTTGACTTGAATTTATGGATTGTTGATTATGTGTATATTAAGCATACTTGTGCATTATTTCTTGAGCATTACTACATGAGACTTTTAAATACTATGCTCTAGGATCATTTATTGTGTTTTGTTCTTGTTCTCCTCCGACTTTTTCTTCTTGTTTATTTGACTACCCTACTGTTCTTTATTTTATTGTATCGGGACGATACAACCAGGGGCGAAGCCACCTTATAGGTAGGGGGGGCCAAGGCCCCCCCTGATTTTTCAAAAAAAAATTGCTATTAATAATAAAAAAAGGTTATAGTTATAAGCTTTGGTCCCTTTAGTTTTTTTAAATTGTTATTTTGGCCCCCCTTATTTTTCTAAGTTGTTGTTTTGGCCCTCCTAAATTTTTTTAAATTGATATTTTGGTCCCCAAAATTTATATATTCGACCTATTAATATTTTTTATATATAGATATTTTGTTTTTTTATTATAAAAAATGTTATTTCTTATAATAAATAAATTTATATGATAAATAATTTTAAAACAATGCAGGGACTTATAGTGCAATCTTTACATAATATAGGGACCTATAGTGCAAATAGGTCGGGAAAAAAAAATTCGGCCCTTTGCCCCCGAACCCCCTTGGCCCCCCCTAAGTGAGAATCCTGGCTCCGCCCCTGGATACAACTTTGAGTTGGGGGTCTTGATGTATCCTCATTTTTTATGATAAAATCTACTTTTGAGACATCATTTTAGGCGTATTTATTAGTTTATAGGTCGATTTTTGCATGGTTTAGTACACTTTCCTATTTTGTGTCTTGAATTGATTATTTATTATATTTAGAGCATATTGGGTTTAATTATTTATTTAATGTGAAGCTTTAGAGATATATGGCAATTAATTAGAGTCCAAGTTGGTTCCAAGAGCTAAAAGAAAGAAGATAAACATGGAAATTGAAGATAAGGAAGTAAAAGCTAAAAATATGGAAAAGGAAAAGCTACCATAAATCTGAATTCCAGCACCTACGACCACAAATCAGCTTATATCTCAAAATCGGTAAGGAATCTGGAGAAACGGTCAAGAGCAAAGTTAAATATCTTTCTGAGACGATGAATTTAGACTACTCATTCGCGTCAAACAGATAAGAATTGAAGCTGTTAGGACCAAAACAAAAACGGGGTTGATTCCATATTTTTCGGCTACGAATTTGAGTTGGGCTAGGAGTCCAACACTTACCTTATCCTTCAAGAAAACGATTAGATCTTCCTATACACTATAAATACAGCCTCTTAACATTAGAAAATCATCCTTGTCAAAACCCAAAGCAAGAGGAAGCTTACAACACAAGAAAAGAAGTCTGGAAGGAGCTGTTCATCAATAATGTCTTCTTCAACCTTTGAATTTGTAATTTCTTTCTTTTCTTCCATTAGTATGAACTAAATTTCTATTAGCTTGAGTTTTAAAATATATGTATGAACCATAGTTTTGGTTGACATCTATCTAATTCTGGAATTTTATGTTTTTAGTTGAATTATTGTTTTTATTCTCTGTTTATGTGTTGGAGTTTATATTCTGTGTTCTTGTGGATCGCGACCATATAGAATTACCATCATAGTAGTTAAGTAATCATTGACAACGGTATATTTAACTATAGGTTTAGCACATAATGTCTAGTGTACGGTTTAGATCTGACAAATCAACCTAACTAGATAATCACCATGGTTTAGTGTATTGCTATTTAACCAATTGCAGGAAAAGTTTGCTTAGGACTCCTTATTGACACAGGTAAACCCTATTTAAACTACCTAGCGCAATTGGAACCGATTATTGAAATACTACATAATTCACCCTTAAATGTTTAGATCGGCAAAACTAGTAGGGATTGCATGCTATTTACTCAAGCTAAACTCTCATACTATCTTTTTCTCTTGCATTTAATTTGCTGTCTTTACTTTATTAGTTTAATTTAGTTAATCAAAAACCCAATAAAAATCTATTTGTCTTTTATTTCTTTGCGTTTTATTTGTTCTAGCTTTTTATATTTTCACTTGATTATTGCATAAGATCTTCCTAACCTTCGTAGTCTCTGAGGAACGAATCTTACTTATTTATTAAAACTTGCATACAATCTGTATACTTGCAGAACCGTGCTAGGCTAGGGTGATTGTTTTCACTTATTTATATCATATTTTATCACACCCTAGTCGACACCACGGCTACACTATAATTACCATAGTTAAGGAACTGATTCATCATGCCCATATCGGGCTTAAACCGTGTGGCTTGAAAAGATGGAGGGCAAACCCCCAAAGGTTGAACACGAAAAGGCACTCCCTGTTCACGGATGCCTTGCACTTGATGATTAAATTTCGTGGATTGACTTTATTCAAATTATCTCCTTGTTGAACATTGTTGTGAACATCCCCAAGGGTATTAGCTCCTACTGGTGGACTCACATGATTCTTATTGACCCTAAAATGAGGAGATGGGTTAAGTAAATAGTTAGTGCTAGAACATAAAGGAGAGGTGAAGGAGTATTGGACTTAAAAGTACCATCAACCTGCTGCAAGAGTATGGCACCAGATCCCCACATCGTCATCTTTAGGGAACACTCGAATCGGATGTGGGTAAGAAATCCGCCATCTTTTTGAATTGTGTATTAAGAGAAAAGGAAGTAGATGTAGCACAAGTGATATTTGATGGAGGTAATGAGATTTGAAACTGACTCACAAAAGATATTTAATTTGAAATTCCCCTTAAAGATCATGAGCCTATTGATGAAGGTAAATGGAAATTTTTGTCCAAACCGGGCACCAACATCGATAATGTATGGTTCAAGACAATTTTGAGAGGAGCAAATTCGAGAGGAAAAGATATTTCTTGGAATGAAAGGGTAAGTGAGAAACTTGATTGAGTAGAAGTATCTCAAACCTTCTTGGCCAACAATGTTGGAAAAATCAAAGCAAATCAAGTGCACATCATAACACTCGTGGAGCGAATAAGGCGCAATATCGCGAAGGATCCACTGAAGCCTATCTTGGGTATCTAGCACGTGAGACAATAGCCTCGAGATTATGTTTTCTCTCTTTTCTACCATTTTTCTACTTGTATATGTGTGTTTTTAAAATTTATCGATTATGTTTTGAGATGTGGGGACATGACTCATTTTTTAGTTTAGGGAGGGTATTTGTTGTCCTCATTCCCATTTTATGTGTTTGATTTCTTTTTGAATCGTAGAAAAAATTTAAAAAATAGTATGGGGAATAGGTGTAGAATGTAGTGGTGTAAGCATAGTTTTAACAAGACAGTGATAGTAAGTAGTAAGTTTGTGAACTAGTTGTATTATATGCTTAAAAGACAAATATACAAATAAAATTAAAGAAAAGATTATTAAGCAAAGGGGTAGAAGTAAATTTAGTTCTTATGGAGCCTTGAGTGGTGTATAGAACGTGGGTCCAAGCTAGTTGATAAACCACTTAATGGGTATGCTAGAGGTGAGAAACAGGTCTTTGACATTAGAAATAGGTCTTTGCGTTTATTTTATTCAACAATTCATCAGAGATAGAGCAAGTCGATGAAGGAGGAAGACAACAGAAGCTAGAGAACCACATCACCACTTCTCCATCCTTCCACCACTACCATTTGAGTAACTTGTATTGGATTCTTAGCTTAACTATGTTTCTAGTCTCTTTATTATATAGGTTTATATATTTAATTATGAACTAACATTCTCGTAGCTTGGGTTTGCAATATGTATAACCCTTGAATTCTATTTTGATATTCTATTTTATATAGGATTGAATTTAATTGAATTGAACACTTTTACTATATAATTTCCTTATATGTTTTCTGTTTGTTTTAGCTCTAGATCTGGCCAAGTTTAGCACTGCCATTAGTAATTAGGACTATCAACCTGGGGGGTTCAATTGATTAAAACGACTCATAATCGTCTAGTGTGTGGTAGTGATCCTAACGGGCTTGTCTAACTAGATAGTCATTAGGGTTAGAAATTATTCACCGATCAATGTCTAGGGTCCCCTTACCCAAGTCCCCTAGTTGTGTTAAGGTTTCCTTGTAAGATAACTTGAAGGGGTTAGAAGGATTATAGAATTCGGCTACTTAGATATGCTTAATTCACCCTTATGATTAAAATAACGACTTAGTAAGATAAGTTCATACTAGCAAACCTAAGCTATATCTCATCTCCATTCTTCTTAGTTTATTTTATTTGCATTCTTAGTTTAATATTTCCTACAACTAGTTATTAATTATAAAACCAAACAAATTTCTTATTTTATTTATTTTCTAGCTTAAAAAAATAATTCCATCTACGCTTTAATTGGTACATGAGTTTAAGCTAACTGGTAAATCCCTAAGAACGGACTTTTACTTATATAACTATTACTTGCCAACGATATGTGCACTTGTGCAGAGGTGCTCGTGGTTCTTTCCAAGGTGTGTGTTCTTTTATTATCGTTATTTATCACACCCTGGGCACCCCCACCCACGTTTTGAAAAATAATAATAATGAATTCCTCCGTACCTGATTATATGCTTTTGCCATATCTAACTTGATAGCCTCCAAGTGTTTCGGGTTTATCTTTTTTCTCTTCATATAAAAAGAAACTTCCTGCGCCACCAGTATATTACCTTGTATCGTCATTCCTTTAATGAATGTTGATTGAGTAGGCGACACTATATCATTCATATCTCGTACAGTCTATTAGCTACTATTTTTGCAAAAATTTAATAATCACCTATATGTTCTTGAGTCTCAAATTTAGGAATTAATGTTATCAATGTATCATTCAAAGTATCGAGAGATGTATTATTATTATTATTAAATAAATAATGCATCATCAAAAGCACATACCATTTAATATAATCCCAAATTTCCTGATAGAATTTACCGATTAACCGACTTGGTCTTGACGCTTTGGCCGGTGACATGCCAAAAAATAGTTTTTCTAACGTTCTCCATAGTCAGTTCCTTGGTCAAATTATTATTCATTTCTTTGGTAAGTATTTTCTAGATACCTTCCGCCACATGCTCCATTTGTTGATAATTCTTTTCTTTGAATAGATCTTTGTAGTAATTTTGAAAGTAGTTTCGAACATCTGATACTTCTTCTTTCCAAATCTCATCTTTATCTTTAATCTGCATAATTTTGTTTCCATCCCTTCTTTGAATTGTTGATATGTGAAAGAATTTAGTGTTCTCGTCTCCACATTTGGACACATATTTCTCTTCATTTTCATACGCAAATTCTAATTGTCTCCTTTATATGTATCTTTTCTTGTTATATTTCATTGGTTGGTTATAGATTTGATAATTTTACCATACTGGTATTTAAATCTTGAATTTGTCTTTCATGATTTTCAAAGGATCTCCTACTCCACCTTTTAAGAGATGTAATTGTGTTATCTCTTTTATTGACAAACATATGCAGTAATATTTCATTTCCCAGTTCTCCTATGCTGATTTAACAACTTGAGAACACTATTCATGTTCCAACCAATATGATTCAAATATAATACATCTCTGTCCCTATCTCATTGATGTATCATATTTGGGGGAAAAGGGAGAATGGTTTGATCCAATAGTTGGCGAAACGAACACTTGTGCATTTGAGAACCTGCTTAACCAAATATTATAAATCTTCACTACCCCTTTTCACTACGGATTGTTTTTTGGATTTGATGGGTAGCTCGTGATTATAATAAAAATGTAGGGACTTGGATGGTGCTCAACAGGATCGCAGGGGAACTAGTGGGAATTTTGAAACTAATGGTGTAGTTATCAATCTAAAATATGCTCTACCGTGTTTCATGGAAAAAAAAACCGGAACGATCCTTGTTTCATAATTGAAGAGGTTAAACACGAAGTTTTAAATAATGTAAGGGCTCAAATTTGTTTTATAGAAGTTGAAGGGAAAGTTTGCTTGTAAAAAAACTTGTAGGGAGCTCTCGTGCAAATAACATAGATGCAGGCAGGCAATAACAAGAAGGGTCTACAAAACAAGCAAAATAAGGCCCTTAGAAGTGTGTTTAAGGCGCTAGAAAAGCTTGGTAAAGTTGAGACATTGATTAAGAGTTGTTTGGGCTTAGCTATCACATAAGTGCCAACTTTGAGTCTCTAGTTTCATGTGTTGAATTTGTTAAATTGTTCCAGAACTACTTATGTGTAAATATTGTTTACATTTGAATTAGATATATTTCAGAATTGGGTTATTTACACAATTAGTCCTTGACTCCTTGTGTGTTATACTAATTAATAATGAATTATATGTTTATTAACATGAAATTCCATGTTTGAAACTGTTTCAAACATGAAATTCCATGTTTGAAACTGTTTCAAACATGAAATTTTATGTTTTATGGATTTGTTGGTCGAAAATCAGATTGACTTCTTTTGAAAAATTCTCAATTTTTTACTCGTGATTAATACGCTAATTATGAGTTAAAATCTATTAAAAATTCCGTCTTTTATAAATTAACTATAATTTTTACAATATAATTAGTCGGAGATGGTGACTGAAAATGGGTGGCTAGAGGTAGTGGTTGCCTAAAATGGGTAACCAGATTAAGAGGTGGCCAGAGGTTGTGGTAGTCGAGGAGGTGGTAGTGGGAGAAGATGGTGGCGGTGGGGTCGGCTATTGTGGCTACTATTTTTTTAATACTATAAAATATTATTGAAACTAAAAGTGAAATTATATATATATATATATATATTATACATAAAATAAGGATAGGTTAGGTATGCAAATATAGTTAGAAGGGTATTGCGAATTATTTAGTTTAGAGATATACATATCTAAGAATATAGTAAAAACTAAGTAGATGGTTTATAAATGAGTAATGATAGACGTCACTCCTTTTCATGTCACCTTTTTATCACCTTTCTATATATTTGCTTTGATTTTCTTGAATAGAAGATAGAGAAAGATTAACTAGGATAGAGAAATCAATTCATTGGTACATATAGACATACACATTGGAGGTGATAAAAGGGGGATACAAAAAGGGTGACGTTTATCATTAATCTTTAAAAAAAAAATTGTAATTTACCCTGAATACAATAACATTTAAACTCATTTTAGGGTTCATAATTCACACATTCACAAATCTGAACCATGAAATAATTAAATAATTCATAACTTTTGTGAATTTTTTAACATATTTGAAGAATCGATAATATTCATGTAAAATTATTATTATATATAATATAGTAGTAGAAAAAACAGCTTGTTAGAAAATAAATCTACCTCCTCTTCACTTTAATTGTATAATGTCCACAGATATAGAATGTATTCGATTATTAAATATATTTTCTTGGTTTCAGCTGACCATTATATTTTAATCGTTGACAAGATAATCAAGCTCGCGCCGAAATGCATGGAATGTGATATTGTAAGCCTTTTCAGTTGGATGGATTGAATCAAAAAAGATGTATTCAGACGGATTTGAGCAAGTATGTGACTTTGAATTGCATAAAAATGTCATTTCCAGCAAGCCTGATCCGCAACAACCAACATTTACTCCATCAAAACCTGTCAAAGAAATATAATAAGATGTATTTCAGTTGTAAGTTAGTGATAGTTACAACTAAAACTAGATTTAGTTAGGATCTCATGCTTAGTTGGTAAAAGTTGGAAATTTTTGTTTAAGGGTTAAATATGGAAAAGAAAGTTAGGAGTTTGAAATCATGTTGACTTAGATATATATGAAGTTCGGGGGAAACGACCCCAAACAAATTATAGCGGTAAATTTTATAGTGAGAAGTGGTTTTATGTGAAATAACCAAATATTTATATTTTTTAATTAATATTTCTTGTGATCAATTTTGTGTAAGTATAGTTTAGTGTTTTTTTGTCACTTATATGCATTTATCATTTTAGTATTAAATTTTATTTAACTTTTGATTATATTAGTTTAATACAAAGTTAATAGTTTGGAAAAAAAAAAGTATAAAGTTTGATAGTTGGTTTACAGTTTCAAATACTCTATAGTGACCAAATGGTTCTAAAATTGAATCTTACTCAAGTAAAAAGTATTTTCGAGTCAAAGTTGCTCTCACATGTATTAGAAAAAAAACTGTTTCGACTTCTAATTTAAAAACTTTGAAAGTTACATTATGAATCCAGGATTTTTTAATAATTGGAAATAAAATTAGAAGAATCATTAGGTTTCCGGGGCATGGGCGTAATTTTTTTTTTTGGTTAATTCTATATATACATTACTAGATAGGAGCTATATATATGTCTAATATTATTTTACTCCCTTTTCCCACCAAAAAATTAAACAAATTTGCAGTGTAATTCGACTTAGAAGGTTGTCAGCCCCAATTGCCTCCATTTGTCCTTGAGAGCAAATTATAGGAATTTATGTAAAAAAATTACCGTATTTGTGAGTATGAACCATGGTTTCCATTGTATTATAGGTATCAAGATAAACGAGTCTTGAGCCATTATATGATATGTTTGATTCCATTGCATGCAACTCTTTTTGTAACTTGACGTTGAAGTCTCGGGCAGCTGAGGAGAAAGAATCAATGCAACCACGTTCCAAATTTGCATTGTTTGAATATAGGGTTATGATGACCGGTATACAACCCATTGGTGGTAGCCCAGCAAATCCTATTCGCCTAGCTCCCATATCCCTTATCTCCTACATACATGTCACGAGACGAATTCGGAAATTTCATCAACAACTACTAAAAGTTAAAGGCTAAATAAGGTTAACCTAAATAGTGGATTTTTATATGTATATATTTCAAAAGAGGGTTAAATATTTTTCCAGTAAATACTAATGTGGTTTTGCACACATTTTCACTAAAGCAGTCAAAATAATTCGCACATTTATTTCAGAAATAATAGGAGATGAATCCCCCATTATCCATGGATCTGGCCATATATATAATAGTAATTACAAGTCGTGTGGTTAATATGAAGACTCACATCATATATTATAATCATCAAATATTATACCATGTTTGTGAAGAATCGACATTAAAAAATATTTATTGTCTTATGCTTGAATGGATTATAAGGGTGGCACATATTTCCTTTCCTTCCACTAACGTAGTGAGGTTACTTGTCTTAATTTCGTTTAATAAAAGGTTTCGTCTTAAAAATTCTAAGACAAAGACATTATTTAAATATTGAATGGGTTAAATAGATGGATTAATGTATAAGTGGTTTGAGGTTTTTGTCGTCGAAAAAACTATGGATTTAATTGTATCATATGTTTTTAATACCAATATATACGAGTTGGTGAAACCTTAGATTTTACGTTATCAAAGAAATTGATGGTTAAATGTTTAACAGAAGCATTATTCCGAATTTCCAAATATATGAATTGTTACACCTTATATGAACTTTTAAATATATGAATCGATGTAACTATACTATAAATATTCATATATGAAACTCAAAAAAAAAACACTCATTATAATTTAAGAATATTTATATATATATATATATATATATATATATATATATATATATATTTTAAAAACTTGGGTGCTTGAATAATAAAGAGGTGAGACATCTACAACTCATGGTCTTCATTTGAATTTTTACTATCTTAACTTAGATTTCCTATCTTTTTACAATTAATCTTTTTATTTTTGGTTTATTTTTTTTACAAAATTTCTATGATTAAGTATATATTAGTTTTAATTAAAAACAAATCAACATAAAGATCTATAGTGTAAATTTTGCATGACATAAAGACATATAGTACAATATTGCATAGTATAAGAATCTATAATGCAATTAACTCAAATAAATTACAGGTGTTGCTATTTAAACCTCTTTGGACTTTAAACAAAATATTCCTACTTTATTTATATGAAAAATATGATATTCTCCGTAATTTTTTATCAAATTCTTTTATAGGCGAGGTGATATTTTTTGGAGACGGATGTCCTCCGTCACCTAGAGATTACCTTGGACTCATGTACATTACATCTAATAGACTCCACAATTTGTTTACCATTACTAATGCCATATTTACGACAACCATCAACATCATCACAACAAACAATTTTTTTGTTTTATTAAACATGAGTAACAGTCGTTTGATTTCGGTAAGGTTCAAATATAATATATTTTGATCAATTACAGAGTATTCTATTAACTAAATAAGATCGATCTTCCATTAGTTTCAGTATAACTGGATTTGGTTATGAAGACAATGATATTAGTTGTTATTCGGATAGGATCCGATGTCTTTAAGGTATTTAGGCCACGTACTGGTGTCTTACGTTTGTTGGCTTCAACCTCCAGGATACAACGACAAAACTATTCAAAAGAACTGACACACGAATTCTTAAGAATTTCAACGAACTTAATAATGTTGCTTCTTTCTATTTCTCTCTTATAATTTTAATGCTTCAAAAAATGAATGAATAAAATGGTTGAGTTGGCCAACTATTTATAGAAGATGAAAAGGTGTATTTGGAAAAGAGTTGTGATAGTTCATTGAAGATACGTTATATTAAAAGACACAACGTTTACTACAGAAGACCAAAGCATAGGTTTGGTCCAGATAGTATGAAAGTATAGTCCATGAAAAAATAAAATAAATAACATGTATTATTATTATTTTTTCTTTTAATTTCTTTAAATTCTATGACTCAATTTCTTATTCAATTTCGAATGATTTAACCAGATGAATATATTACGTTAATCTTTACAAATAGAATAAATGTATCGATATTCGAATAATTTCTTTAAATTGAGTCACACACTGTCATCGTAAGTATGGTCATCACTTGGGTAAAATATAATTTGACCAACAATCCCCACATGAATGGAAATTGACTAACCACCTTAAAAAAATTATGCAAAAGAATGCAAAACACGATAGAGAGAGATAGAGAGAGAGAGAGATAGAGAGAGAAGCGTGAAAGAATACTACATCGAGAAAGGTAGTTTTTTGCCTTGAACCTTCTCTAGTAAGAGCTATCGAATTTACTTGCTAACTAGTGAACGTGGTGTCTTGAAGTATTCAGCTTTTGTGTAAACCAAGACAATAGAACTTACATAGTATACTTCCAAACACTATTTGGTTCACACGGTTGTGTCCATTTACGGCCTTGGACAATTCCTGGTATTTCATGAATTACTTTCAGAGAATTTCACCTTTAAAAATTCTCGTAGGGCGGCCCTACCCATGTTATTCATATAGGTGGTCTCTTGTCTAGAGTATTCAGCATTACTCTATCTTATGTTATAGAAGATACAAGAACCAATAAAATTTTAACTTACCCTTCACTTTTACATGTAGCACTGTTTAATTTTTGTCCTAAGAATGGTTTGGGGAGGTCTCCGCACAGTGCGTTGCACCAAATTGCAATTTCATGATTCAGTGTTGCCTTTGAACCTAGATTGTGGGATCTCCATTCTTCTAGGTAGGGTTCCCATCATGGCAACTCAACTTTCGTAGGCTTAAGACCCATTCCCCTTGACAACACTCGCACTTGCTCTCTTTGAAGACCTTTGGTCAGTGGATCCGTTGTATTATCCTATGATTGAACATAACCAATTGTGATAACTCCGTTTGAGAACAGTTGTCTAACGGTATTGTGTCTACGACGTATGTGTCTGGACTTACCGTTATACATTTCGTTTAGTGTCCTACCAATGGCACTTTGACTATCGCAATGTATGTTGATAGCTGACACAGGCCTTGGCCAATTAGGAATATCCTCTGAGAAATTCCAAAGCCACTCGGCTTCTTCAGCAGCTTTGTCTAAAGCTATAAACTCAGATTCCATAGTGGATCTGGCTATGCACGTTTGCTTAGTGGAATTTCAAGACACGACTGCTCCTTCTAACATGTAGACAAATCCCCACTTGTGGATTTTAAGTCGGTGGAGTATGATATCCAGTTTGCATCACTATATCCTTCTAGTGCAGTTGGATATCCCGTGTACAACAACCCTTCGTTCATAGTGTATCTAAGATACCTTAGAACTCTTACAATAGCAATCTAGTGGTTCTTCCCCGGATTATGTGTAAACCTACTTAGCTTGCTTATTGCATGTGCTATATATGGCCTAGTGCAGTTCGTTAAGTATATGAGACTCCCAATAATCTGAGAGTAATCCAACTGGTTGATCATATCACTAGTGTTCTTAGCAACATGTAAATTTACATCAACAGGCGTCTTGGCGATATTTGTGTCGCCATTACTAAATTTGTTTAATACTTTCTTAATATAGTGTGACTGAGATAGTATAACACCTTCAAATGTTTGGAGAATCTTGATACCCAAAATAACATCTGCATGGCCTAGATATTTCATGTCAAACTTACTTGAAAGCGCCCTTTTGGTGAATGTAATCACATCATTGTTACTTCAAATGATTAACATATCATACACTATAAACATACAATGACATATGTAGTCTCATTTCATTTTACATAAACGCATTTGTCACATTCATTGATCTTCAAACCATTCGAGATCATGAATCTATCAAATTTGTCATGCCATTGCTTCGGTGCCTGTTTTAAACCATATAAAGATTTAACAAGCTTACATACTTGCTTCTCCTTACCTGGAACTACGTAACCCTCGGGTTGTTCCATATATATCTCTTCCATTAGTTCTCCATTTAGGAAGGTTGTTTTTATATCCATTTGATGTATTTTGAGCTTGTATATGGAAGTTCTAGCGAGTAACATTCGAATGGATGATATTCTCGTGACTGGAGAATATGTATCAAAATAGTCAAGTCCTTCTTTTTTACTATAATCTTTTCAACAAGGCGAGCCTTGTATTTTTCAATAGACCCATCGGTCTTTAGTTTCTTCTTGAATATCCATTTGCATCCAAGTGGTTTATTCCCTGGAGGGAGATCCACTAGATCCCATGTATGGTTTTGCATAATAGAATCTATCTCGTTATTTACCGCTTCTTTCCAGTAGATGGGGCGTCAGGGTTTGACATAGCCTCCTTGAATGTTCGTGGTTCATCATCTAGCATGTAAGATAGAAAGTCAGGACCAAAAGACGTAGAGATTCTCATCCGCTTACTTCTTCTTGGTTCTCCTTCATTTGGCAATGATTCTTGATCTTGTTTTTCGGTTGGCAATGATTCTTGATCTTGCTCATCATGTGTTCTTTTTAAGGAACTGGATTCTAGTGCGGTCTTGTACGGAAAGATGGTTTCAAATAAATGTGCACTTATTGATTCAATCACCGTATTGACGTGAATGCCAACATGACAAAATTTGTGTACCAGGAATCTATATGCAGCACTGTTGTGAACATATCCAATGAAGACGCAATCGAGCGTCTTTGTACCTATTTTGACCCTTTTAGGAGCAGGAATTGCTACCTTTGCCAAGCACCCCCACACTTTTAAGTCTTTGAAGGATGGTGGATTTCCTTTCCATAATTCGTAAGGAGTTTTATATACCTTCTTGTGTGGTACCTTGTTGAGGATGTGGTTTGCGTTGAGCAAAGCCTCTCCCCACAGGTTATGTGGTAACCCTGAGTTAATCAGCAAGGTATTCATCATTTTATTCAACATGCGGTTCTTGCGTTCAACAATCCCATTTTATTGAGGCGAGTAGTGGGCCGTGGTTTGATGGATGATTCCATGTTGAGTGCAATACTCCTCAAAAGGAGACACATATTCTCCTTCCTATCTGTTCTAAGATTCTTAATCTTTTTATTTAGTTGATTCTCAACTTTAGTTTTGTATGGGATAAATGCTTCTAAGACCTCATCCTTACTTCGAAGCAAGTATATTTTACAATACCTTGTGCAATCGTCAATGAAAGTTATGAAATACTTTTTCCCACTTCTAGTTTGCACAAATTTCAAGTCACAGATGTCACTGTGAATTAACTCTAAAGGTACCAAAGTCTTTTCTATAGATTTAAATGAGATTTTGGTTAATTTTGACTCAATGTATACTTCACATCCCTTTTGAGAATTGAAATTCACATTACGTAATAACCCGACATTTACTAACTTATTTATTGACCCGAAATTAACATGTCCTAATCCATCGTGCCATAAATTAGATGACTCGAGGATATATTACTTTCTCAATTACATTTTTGGTAGGTACTACGTTCATTTCATTCATCTTCAATAAACTGTCACATAGATACCCTTTTCCCACAAATATCCCACCTTTAGTGAGAATAAATTTATCAGTCTCAGATACTAGTTTGAAGTCATTCTTACTCAATAACGAACCTCCTTCTAATGTCAGGCACATGGAAAATGTTCTTGAGACTCAACTCTTTTCTGGAAGTTATTTTTAGAATAACGATTCCAAATCCAACTAATTTTGATGTAGAGAAATTTCTCATACATAAAGTCTCTTCAGTAGTTGCAACTTTGTATGTCTTGAACATCGTTCTCTCGTAACATACATGTTGGGTGGCCCTAGTATCCACCCCCCAGTGTTTGGTATTGCCAACCAAATTTACTTCAGAAACTATTGCAGTAATATCAATCTTATTTGATCTTACTCATGGTTGCTTGGCCTTGTTTTCCTTTCATAGAATTGCCTTTACCGTCTTCTCTGTGATTTTGGTCATCTATTCCTTTACACAGATAGTCATTTCCATTTAACCTCTTAGACTCCTCAACGGGTCTAAAGGAGTTGGGATCATGTCCTACAAATGCATTTTTCTTAAGTTAAATTACCGATGGTATGTTGTTACCGATTCCATCATTTCTGGACATATTGTTTATCTTGGTAGACATCATTTCAATCACCAAGGATTACACAATAATACTAATAATTCAAACAAATGAATTATTCAACCTTTTCTCACTAAGAGACAACACAAAAAAATAGTTCGGAAGTTTTCTCAACATACTCAAAAATTAATTCTTTATTAAGACAAAATGATTAAATTAATTTTAATTTCCCAAGTTTTATATTCTTGTTAGTCTCCCAAGTTCTTATATTCTTTTCGTAGAGGATCTAAGAAATTAAAGAGATAACCAATTCATGTAAAAGAGAATCTCAATCAATTAAGATTTTTTTAAGCAGAAAAATTTCAAACCACTAGGTACGACAAGTATGCAAATATTAGCAAAATTATTATTAGTTGCTAAAAAACACACTAAGATTACAACATAAAATTAAATGTATTCACTTTGTTCAGTATTTTTCTTCATATTCTATATGAAGCAGAAATCTGACGTTAGTAAGTGAGTAATTTTCTAGTTTGTATACACAAACCTAGAAATTAGAATAAAAGAAAAGAAATAGAATGTAACAATCATGTTATGTATACACAGACTCGTATATTATTACAAAAGTAAAGTTTATTAAAAACGAAAAGAAAACGTTTTCTGGTTTATACAATGTGAATCATAAATACCTTAAATTGTTGTGTTTTATTTGTATAAACCAGTAAAACAATATAAAACTAATGCAGAAATAAAATAAAAGTAAATAAATAAATAATTTTACTTGTCGAGACTTGAATTGGATGTCTTTAAGGTATTTAGGCCACGTAGCAGTGTCTTACGTTTGTTGGCTTCAACCTCCAAGATACAACGACAAAACTATTCAAAAGAAACTGACATGCGAATTCTTAAGAATTTCAATGAACTTAATAATGTTGATTCTTTCTATCTCTCTCTTATAATCGTAATGCATTTTTAATTTTAATGAATAAAATGGTTGAGTTGGTCAACTATTTATAGAAGATGAAAAGGTGGATTTCGCAAAGAGTTGTGATGGTTCATTTTAAGATACGCTATTATAAAAGACACAACGTTTACTATAAAAGAACAAAGCATAGGTTGGTCCAGATGGTATGAAAGTCTGGGCCAAAAACCCACTAGCCTGGATTATTATTTTTTTCTATTAATTTCTTCAAATTCTATAACTCATTTTCTCATTCAATTTCAAATGATTTTAACCAGATGAATATATTACGTTAATCTTTAAAAATAGAATAAACGTATCAATATTCGGATCATTTCTTTAATTTGAGTTACCCACTGTCATCGTAAACATGGTCATCACTTTGGTAAAAATCTCATTTGACTAACAGACTTAGCATAGGTGCCTTAATAATAGGTCAAGCTATGTATTTATCTAAAAGGTACTGAAAAATATTAAAGTGTGTCGATCTTTCAATTTTATTTGTAACTCATATTCAATGCAAAGTAAAAGATTGAATCTTACTCAAAAAAAATTGCTTTTCGATACATAGCCAAGATTTTGTGTTTTCAGGAAAGCCCCTAAATATTTTTGGACTTATTTGCACTATAATTCCCTATACTATTGAAAAAAATACTATAAGTTGCTATATTATGCAAAAATTGCACTATATGTCTCAATGTTGATTTTTGCAATGAATTACAGTATACTTTCAATGTATACAATATAACCTTTAATTTATCATAGAAGAACAAAAAAAATCTATAAATAAAATTACTATTGGTTTGGACACGATCCTTTGAAAAACATATTATCGTAAAAGGTAGTTTTTCCCATCCAAAAAAAATCTAAAAATAACTATGGGGTCAAAGGTCGATTCTTAAAATTAGGAAGAGCCATAGGCTTGTAATTTTTTACCTATAAGTGTACATTACTTTTTGTGGTGTGTATGTATTGGGAGGGGGGAAAAGTGTTCATGGACAATGCCCTTGGAGAAAATATTTCTAACTGATTTGACCTATAGATCCATATATTATGCAAAAAAAATGAAATATAAGTCCTTATATTAAGCAAATGTTGCATTGTAGGCTTTTATATGTTAGGTTAGATTTGTATCATAGATATTAATTTTTTAAAATCAGTTATATTATAAGTTCTTGTATTATACAAAATAACTTATATTATATTATAAAAATTAAGATATTTAAATAAAATAAGTTTTAAAAATTGAGATCTAAAAGTAACAGTTTTAAAAATTTAGAGGGGTAAAATTTTTTATACTTTTTGTGGATTTATGTTTAAGGTATATTCAAATAAAAGATATGGACAAATCGTGGCATGTCACTACATATGACTTCTCCCCTGCTCCAGTGTATAAGAAAAACAAGAGGTGTGCGCAGGTCAGGTTGGAACAAAAAAATGTCCAACCCGTAAACCGTCAATTCTCATGCACGTCGTGAAAAAATAGACTTGCACTCGCCCAATAAATTATATAGACCACTATGTTTCAGGTGTGGTGGGTTGGAATGGATTCAGGTTGATAAATGGGTTGCGTTTGTATCCAGATTTATTGAATGTGTCAAAAGTACAAACAATATGATCTCTATGAATTTTTGTAAATAATATAAATAATCTGAATTTCTTTAAATTTTTATACTAATAAGACAATTGGATCATGCATGACAAACTAGATTACTTTGGAATAAATTACTTGTTATTTCTTGGTGTAAATTGTCCTGATTAATATAAATGTAAGATGATATTAGACCTAAGTATTAGTTAGTCTATAAATACAAGAATAAGATGATATTAAACTTAACTATTAGCTAGTCTATCAATATATATATTTTGACTAATTTAAATTTGTAACTTATTACATAAATTGTAACCTATAAATTAATTTGTAATTTATCAAATATATTGACTTATAGATTAGTCAAAATCAAAATTTAAGTAAAGAATATAACATAAATCATGAAATCGGTTATATGCATGAAATAAGTTTCAAATATATCTTTTTTGACAAAGCGGGTATGTGAGTTTTAACTTTGAAAAAACCCGCAAAAAAATATATATTTTAAAAAAATTAAACTACAACCCCCAAAAAATATATAAACGCATCTAGTTTTGGGTTAATTTAGACGGGTTGACGGGTTGGTCAGGTCTTCTAACCCATTACTCACTCCTAATAAAAACTCTATTTTTTTAATCACCTATGTATTTTTTAGTTTTACTTTGATCAATTAAAGTGTATTTCAAGTTTATTTGTATTTTTTGTTAGCAAATGTGACATTAATAATTTATAAAAACGTTATATTTTAGAATTTTTCATATGTAGTCTTGAATAGAAGAATAAAACGTAAAAATCTGTTTACCCTATATCTTTCTATCTTAGTATATATATCT
Organism: Nemophila menziesii; assembly: GCA_029959085.1. Classification (NCBI taxonomy): domain Eukaryota; kingdom Viridiplantae; phylum Streptophyta; class Magnoliopsida; order Boraginales; family Hydrophyllaceae; genus Nemophila; species Nemophila menziesii. The sequence continues at coordinate 4,862,801 of JARWIR010000046.1, read as the reverse complement.
CTAAGTCAGTATCTTTACTATTCTTTGAAAAAAAATTGATCATTTTTGTACCACATGAGAAAAAACGATAATAGTTCGAACAGAGAGTTGATTGAAAAATTAATAATAGTTTATCGTAATTTTAAAATTTTAAAATCTAACTGTAATGCAAAAGTAAAATAAAAACTTGTGTAGGAAAGAAACCTGGATAAATTGTCGGATTTGTTGAAACAAAAATTCAGTGTAACTTGGAAGATCAAAAGTCTTGCGTCGTAGTGGAACCATAAAATAACTCATCACAAAATCATTAGTTCCGGCACTAATTATATACAAGGCATTATTCAGCAAATATTTTGTCTTTTCCTTGCCAATTGCTTTTTCCATTTTGGCTTGATACTCTTTGAAATGCACCACTTGAGATGGCATTGATATCACATTCTACATGACAATAAGGAAAAATATAAAAATAAAAATTGACCAAAGAAAAGAAGGAAATCAAAATTTTAAAATATAATTGAATTCCTCCCACCGATTGTAATCTTTCACTCTAAGGACTAATTTTTTTAATTGAATGAATGGTTTGTCTACGTTGCATAAAAACGAATTCACAATATATTTCAAAATTATAATAAGTTATAATTCATCCTGTTAATTTCTACTAGATTACTAATAAAACAGGGGGAAATTGTCTTTTATTTTATTTTTGTTTAGAAATTGTTTGTTCATTAATGATTGGTATATATGAGATGGTAATTCTTTTAATTAGTTCTAATTTTTTACACAATAATAATGTTTGGTTTGTTGGACTATAAACATATTAATATAATAAAATACTAGATAAAGTACGAGTATGAATGTATTAAAAAGATCTATTCATTTGTCTTGTATAAATTTAAGTAAATGGTGTATTTATAAAGTTTGTTTGAATTTTATGATTCAAAATTTCAAGGTTTTATGAGTTAAGTTTCATTACTTAGGATTGAAGGTTCGTTCGTTTCACAGGAGAAAGAAAAAATCTACTCAGTTGATAGGTATCAAATCCAAATCTCTTGAGTTAAAATCTGATATCATAATCATTGGAACGACAAAAATCAAAGAAAAACGGTTAATGTGGATCGAATTCGAAATCTTCAAATACGTTGATATTTGGAAGACCGCAACCGTTCTTTATCCAATGAATTTGTAATGTAAGAAAAGAATGATATGCATTATAAATGTGATTTTAAAAGTGCAATTTTTCTCTTGTGATTTTTGGATGTATTTTTAAAATTAGAAGAAGGTAGTGCATTTTCTTGTAAATTATGGGAAAATAAAATGTAAAATTTCTTTTTTTCCAATCTGTTTTAGATAGTAAATATACAGAACTTGTGTAAATGATTTTTGGACACTAAACTATCACATCTGTGTGGAATCACCAATTAATTTATCAAACGGTTCTAAATCAACTAACAACTAAATGCGCAAATCCCATGTGTATATAAAGGGATATTTACACCTTCATTGAAATATTTTATGATCTTGTAAATTTTATAATTTTTACCTTAGAATTCATAATTCTTTTTTATCAAATATAAGATATTTACCCCTAATATTATTTACGCTTGACTGACAAAATAGTCGATTTGGAACATTAAGATAAACTAATGGTTGATTTAGAACCTTTTGGATAAATTAATGATTGATCTGAAATAATTTTAATAAACTGTTGGTTGATTTGGATCTATTTTAATAAACTAATAAATAATTTGATTAGTTAAGTAATCCAAACAAAATTAATGTGAAAGTTTTGGCCTAAAAAACATTTACTCTAAAAATTTCACAAAATTGACTTAGTAGACTAAAGGGGTGCGAGGTAGAATTTTTTGTTAGAGGCCAAAAAGGTTTCAGGGCACAGGAATATTTTGAAAGCAACGACTAAAAAAAAAAATCCAACATATTTACTCGGTAAAATAACACGATATAAGTCCTTATGGTGTACAAAATTTATATTATATGTCCCTATAAAATATAGGGGTCTTCATATTAATGGTTTTTGGTTATTCTTGTATTATATAAACTAATATTTATTTTATTATAAAATAATATAATATACGTACTATATAACATAAGTAATTATAGTTCTAATAAATAAATTTTAAACAAAAACAAAATATAAATTCAGAAAATTATAATCAATTTTTATTTTAATATAATTTTTTCTATAAAAAATAAATTTCTTTTTTTGAAAAATCAGGGGTTTGACGCATACCTCCTTGCCTCCGCCCCTGAATAGGGCTACGTAGATTTGCCCTTGAAAATAATATATACTCTACAAGTAATTTCACATATAAAATAATGAAGATTGCAAGATTTTTGAGAGAGATACCATGTATGTTGGTGTGAGGGGGTCAAAGCCAGAAGCAGCAGATGCAAAACTAACTCCAGTCATAAGCTCGTCAATGCTAAGGTTTGGTTCCAAATATGGAGGAATATAATCTTTCAAACCAATGTATTTAGCTGCACATGTAAGTGTCGTGATCAGGGTTTCCTCGGCACAAACGAGAGTTAATTTTGTTGTGAAAAAATTCTTACGACTTACCGATAAAATCAGCAACCAGGCGACCATTAGTAAACCTTCCTGTTGGGACTTGATTAGCAAAATCACGACCATACGGTGGAAAGTTGCTCTTATAAGCTGTTAAAATAAAGTTATTATTTCCAGGATCGGCCGTCGAGTCTCCGAATATGAAAATGGCTGAAATATTCGAGGATTGGATGTTTCGAGCATTAACTCTCGATATGGAAAATAAAGCGGTGACAAGAAAAAGAATAGAAAAAATGCAATGAAGATGATGAGTGAAAATTATTGGAAGTATGGTCATATTTGAGTGCTAACGAAAATGAAAAGCGTTTCTCACTATTACTTGGTAGTGTATGAAGATCAATGACCTTTAGTTGAAATAAAATGGTTACTTTTATAACATGGGTGTCAGGATCCTTACCCAATTCATGGTCTTCAGTATTCTAACGTAATGGTAAAGTATAATCTTATTTTCAAACAAAAAAAAAAAGTAAAGCATAATCTTATTATTTCACTAAAAAAAAATAGTAGCATTAGCAGGAAGCTATTGCGGCAACAACTAAAATAGTCTTTAATGATATTTTTAAAAACTAAAATAGCCTCTAATTATATTTTTAGCGGCAATATTTGTCACTAAAGATAAAGTTAATAGAGGCAAAAACAAATAATTTGCTACTAAAGGTATCTTTAGCGAAAAACTTATAGAGACGACAAATAACGACTATTAACGGCAAAATTAAAATTTTTAGTGTTAAATTTTTTGTCACTAAAGATATTATTTCTTGTAGTATTTGTACTAGTAGCGTTATTATGTAAATTTTGTCATTTTACAATAAAATAAATATCATTTCTAAACTATGTAGTACTGTTCTTTTAAGAGATAATTCCCAATTAATTACACTTACTCACTTTTCATTCTTAAAAAAAAGGAAGGAGGAAATTACTTCCTACTTACTCACAAATTTTTAACTTAATTCTCAAATAAGCACATGGTCATATTTACCTTCCATTATTGCCCTTATATGTTTTTTTATTTTATTATATATTTATATTATATTTCTATATTTAATATCTGAATTTATTTTTTCTTTTTTTTTTCGATTTTTTTTTAACTTTTTTTTTCGAAAAAATATTTTTTTTTTTGAATTTTTTTTTTTGAAAAATATTTTTTTTTCCAGAAAAATATTTTTTTTGAATTTTTTTTTTTTTTTGAAAAATATTTTTTTTTTTCGATTTTTTTTTTGGAATTTTTTTTTTCTTTTTCGAATTTTTTTTTTTCGAAAAATATTTTCGAAGATTTTTTCATTAACACACAAGTCCATACTGTTTTGTGTTACTGTAACTCATACATCAAGCGATTGTGTGTTACATTAACACACAATCAGATTTTCAGACTATCTGTACACTATTATCTATTTCTGTATACAAATATTCTGTATATCTTATTCTGTGTTCCTGCAACACACAATTGTTATTTGTTGTGTGTTTAAGCAACACAAAACTGTAAATGACACACAAGTCCATACTGTTTTGTGTTACTGTAACTCACACATCAAGCAATTGTGTGTTACATTAACACACAATCAGATGTTCAGACTATCTGTACACTATTATCTATTACTGTGTACAAATATTCTGTATATCTTATTCTGTGTTCCTGCAACACACAATTGTTATTTGTGTGTGTTTAAGCAACGCAAAACTGTAAATAATAAACGCATTGTGTGTCTTACCAACACAAAACCCATACTGTTGTGTGTTACTGTAACACATACTTTCAGCAATTGCGTGTTGCATGAACACATAATCAGCCTACATATACATTATTCTATACCTTTGTGTACAAATATTCTGTCTGTCTGATTTTGTGTTCATGTATCACACAATTTGTTATATGTGTGTTTAAGCAACTCAATATTATACATATTGGGTGTTCATGCAACACACAACACATATGATTTTGTGTTACTTTAACACACAATTATCATATGTACTAATCTTACATCATGTTATCATGGAAAAAAAAATTCCGGGGGAAAAAATCGACCAAAAAAAAATTCAAAAAAAAAAATCCGAAAAAAAAAATTTCGAAAAAAAAAATATTTTTCGAAAAAAAAATATTTTTTGAAAAAAAAATATTTCGAAAAAAAAAATATTTAAAAAAAATCTGAAAAAAATTAATAAATATTAAACTATAATTAATAAAATATATAATTAAAGTAATTAATAATAGGTAGAAGGATATTTTGGTAATTGGGTAATATTTTGTGCTTAATTGGGAATTAAGTTGAAGTTGTAATTAATAGGGAATACTTACCTTCTCCGCGTAATTAATTGGGCGTTGCCCCTTCTTTTAATATGTAAAAAAAGTTTTTGCACTAAATTCTATAATATTAGTTTAGTTTTTAAAATAATTGATTTTGTAATATTTTAATCTCAGTTTCAGTCAAAAACCTTTAGTTATTATTTTCAAAAGCTAACAAAGAAAACTTAACAAATCTTTTTGAATTTTTATTGATTATAATAAAATTTGTAACGGTTTTGGATTGGGTTTTTATAGTTTTAATCGGTTTCGGTTATATGATTTTTACTCTTTATAAATAAACGGTTTCGGTTCGTTATTGGTTTTTTTGCGATAACTGAATCGTTAGTATCCTAGTTATCGGTGCTTGTTGTTTTTAATAGTATCCTTCAAGACTAAAAAAGACACATACTGAATATATAATTTTAATATAAGGTGATTCAGTAACTTTTGAAACTACATTCTATTTACCGACCCCCAGAAAAAGTTATATATCGAATCAAGTATGATATCCTTTATTTGCTTAACATCCTAAGATAAGAACTCTTCACTAATCTCTGATCCTAATAAATTTAGGTATGGTCTATACTGTGATCAAATTATCTCATAAACCAATTCAAATACTCTAATGTGTCTAAATTTCACTGAATGGGGAAAAAAGTAAACTACTGATCATTTTCCACTCAACCGTTTAATCACATGGGTTTGCTTTCGCAAATGTATATACCAACTTTCCTGCCTTCTAATTTCCTATCTAATCAATGTTATTTTTACAGAAAATAACACATGGTGAATTAACTAACAATTTCGAAGAAACAATCAACTAACAATGCCAAACCTATGACAGAGGAGAACTTAAAGTAAGAATGTTTTTTAACAAATTTCATTTTAAGTTATTATTTATCACTGATGTTATGATTAGCGAATTTTGAAATTATTATATTAAAAATAATTTATTTTTATTAATTCTTATTTTTGGAAAAAATAAATAATATTATTTATATTTAATGGTTCCACATTATAATTTGAGAAAAAAATCCTTGAAATTATTTAATTTAAAATAAATTTCCTTACTTGATGACAACTTAATGACTTTTGATTGAAAATTAATGGTTCTTTATTATTTTTGATGTAACGGAAGTTACCAAGGTTTGGTCAATAAAACGGTTGACTTTAATGAGCATTAACGAGCATTTATCACTAGACATTGATTAGCATTTATGTGACGGTATTTCGTCTTGTCATTTCTCTATAAATAGTGATTTTGTCACTTGCATTTCTGGGGAAAAGAAAAAACTATTCTTGAGAGAATGAAAAAACTATTCTAGAGATAACCGAAAAAAAATAATCCAGCGAACATAAAAAAAACTATTCTAGAGAGAATATAAAATAGAATATAGACGAAATTTCATTTATAAAAGACTACTCTCTACTCTCTTATCACTACTACAGATCGGGTCTCTATGGATGAATTTTCTAGCGACAACACACGTTTCATCGCAAGAAAACTTTATTAGCCACGAAACACTGTTAACGACAATAAAAGTCGTTGTAAAAAATATTTTTTGTTAGCGACGATGTGATTTCGTTGGTAAAGGATTAAAAATTCGTCGCAAATAAACTTCCTTGTTAGCGACGAAACAGTTTCGTGGGTAAAGAATTAAAATTTCGTCGCTAATATCAGTTTTTATTTTGGTTTTTTTTGCTCGAAAAAAGTCGTCGCTGAATCTCTGATAATAAGGACGACAAAAGTCGTTGGTGGTACACGTTTCTTGCGATGATATTTTAATTCCTTAACGACGAAAACTTTCGCTGCTAATAAGAAAACGTAAATAAAAAAGACAGCAGGTTTTTCAAATCAAAAAATACCACAACAATATTTTTGTACCCCACTATCTCTCAAATCCTAACTCCTATTTGTCTAAATCTTTACCACTTGCTTCTCCAAATCATCTAACACCATTTTCGGGTCCATATTCGAGGTCGGACAAGGTCAGTCTTCAATTTCTCCAACCAAATCAAGGTATTTTCCATAAATTTCAAACTTTTTAAATTTTGATTTTGTTTAATATAATTGTGAATTACATGATATATATATATATACACAATGATTGGTTAGGTTAATAAATAATTGTTACACTATTATTGGTTCATATTCAAGGTGGGGCATGGTCAATTTTCAATTTCTCTAATCAATTCAAGGTATTTTCAATAAAAATCAAACTTTTAAAAATTTGATTTTTTTGTTTATAATTGTGATCATATTCTATAATATTTGATTAGGTTAATAAATACTTGTTTTATGATTTTCTTTTTTAATAGTATGTTGTAAATCATGCATATGTTTATTTTATATTTTTTTCTTATATATTTGTATTTGTTTAATTAGTTATATGAAACTGTTTATCAATTTATTGGTTTGTAATTTTTATTCATTCAATGATTTGTAATTTTTAATCTTTTATTCATTTTAGTTGTAATTTGTATTTATCTATTAATTAGGTTGTAATAATTATTTATTTTATTCTTGTATTTATGTAGTTGCTTAGTTATATCAAATTGTTATTGAAAGATGGCTTCGGGTCTTGATAAGAGTTGGATCAAAGTGATCGATCGTGTTACGGAAGAATATATTTATGGTGTAGCATATTTTATCGATTTTGTTGTAAAACAAGATGGTTTTAATGGTTATATGTAATGAATGTTCGAATAATCGTCGATATGAATCCAAACGGTTAGGGGTCACCTTCTACAGCACGGGTTTTTGTCCACTTATGAGGTTTGTACAAAATACAGTGAGAAATTAGTAATCCCGAAGAACTCGTGCCCAATTTAGAAAATGAAATGTTTAATGTGTATGACTATTTAAGACCCAGTGACGATGTTGTTGATCATTCGGATGATACCGAGATGAGAGAAGTACATCAAACAAGTCGTGACAGTTTCAAAGCTTTGTTCTAGCATTGGAGACCGAATTATATCCTGGATCTACAGTGATTAGTTCCTTGAACTTCTTGCCAATCTTATGCACATAAAGGTAAAGAACAAGTGGACTAACACATCTTTCACCGAACTCTTGAATTGGTTGGTCGTGTTTTGCCCAAACCTCACATTTGCCTGAGTCTTACGAGGAATACAACAAGAAGTTGAAAAGTATGGGTATGGGTTACACAACTATTGATGTTCGCTTAAATGATTGTGCCCTTTTTTACAAGAAGAATGAATTTATCGAAAAGTGTCCAGTATGTAGTAAGTCTATATTGGATCTGAAGAAGGGTAAGAAAGTACCCCATAAAAAGTTTCGCTATTTTCCGATTTCCCCGAGGTTGCAGCGACTTTACGCTTCGAAGCACACTGCGGAAGACTTGATCTGGCACCATGCCGTAAAGAGTAGCGATCCAGATGTGTTACGCCATCCTGTTGATGGTGATAACTGGAAAAGATTCGTAGAGTTACATCCTGAGTTTGCTAGTGAACCTCAAAGTGTATTTTTCGGTCTGGTATTGATGGTTTTTATCTGTTTTCTATGTAGAACAACTCATATAGTATGTGGCCAGTTATATTGACCATCTACAACTTGCCACCGTGGGTATGCATGAAGGAAACCACATTTCAGCTTTGCTTGTTGATTTCGGGTCCTCGTTCATCCGGTAAGGACATGGATGTCTTTCTCCACCATGTAGTAGATGAGTTGGAGATGTTGTAGAAAATATGTATCATTAAGTATGATGCTTATACGAAGCAAGAGTTTACGACGAAGGTTTGTTTGTTGTTCACGACCAATGATTACCCCGCTAGGTCATACACGTCGGGGTGGAAGGATCAAGGTTACTTAACTTGCCCAGAATGCATGGATTCTAGAAGAAGGTGAAGAAAGGGGTAGTTTATTTTTATCATAGATGTTAGTTACCTTTGAGACATTGATTTAGAAAAGACAAAGTTTTGTACCCGAGTATCGATTATAGGTCCCCCCCCCCCCGAGAAAACATAGTCCAACTTATATTCAAACACATTTAGATGGTTTGTCCATTGTGTTTCCCGGTAAACACAAGGATTTTGTGGGCAAGGCGACGAAGAAATCAGGTTCTCGTGAGTTCAACTGGAAGAAAAAAAGTATTTTTATCGCTTACCTTATTGGTCATGAAATTTGTTAAAACATAACATCGATGTTATGCATTGCGAGAAGAATGTGTGCGACAGTTTACTCGGTTTAGTTGTAGGACTTGATGGGAAAATAAACAAAGATAACGTGAAGGTGAGAATGGATCTTAAAGATATTGGCATCAGGGAAGAATTTTGGTTGACATCAAGACGAGGTAAAGCGATACTCAAGCGAGGAAATTATACGTTATCGACAGATAAGCGGAAAGTATTTCTTGACTAGTTGAAGGCACATACATTTATCGATGGTTTTGCGTCTTGTTTGAGGAACAATGTTCAAAGTGATACGGGAAAGATTATTGGAATGAAATCACATGACTATCACGTAATGATGCAGTATCTTTTCGTGGCTAGTATCCCTGGGCTTATAGATGATAAGTCGATTAGCGATGCGATTATTGGGTTAGCTAAAGTTTTTAGAGTCGTTTGTAACAAGAATCTTAGTAGGAAAGAGTTGGAAACTAGTAAGGTAGGAGTGGTTGAAGTGATGTGCAAATTAGAAATGATTTTACCTCCAGCTTTTTCTGATATAATGATCCACTTGGTGATACACTTAGACGATGAAGCATTATTAGGAGGCCCGATTCAAATACGGTGGATGTGTCCATTTGAAAGGTATTTGAAAAAGTTAAAAGAGTATATTCGAAACCCGGCAAGGCCAGCGGGTTCAATTGTAGAGGGTTATGTGGTGGACGAGACGTTGATATTCATATCACGGTATCTTCAAGAAGAAAAAACAAAGTTCACTGATCCGGGTAGATACAACGACCCACTTTACAAACCGAAAGAGCTATCCGTTTTTAAGAGTCAGTGTACTCCAGTTGGTAAGAAAGAGTTTGGTCATTTAACATATAGAGAGAATGAGCAAATAAACTGGTATATTCAGCATAAGTGCAAAGAGATCGAACCATACATGACGTAAGTAACAGTAATTTGTTTTAATATATTTGTACATTGTGTTTTATTCTTTTCTTAAAATGTTAGTGAACACAAATCCACGCTATCGGGCACGGCTAAAGCTAAAGAGAAGATGCACCAACAAATGTTTAAGGGATGGTTTTTGGAAAGGGTATGTAACATGTACACTCCTTGAAAAGTTTCCTTTTTTGGAAAGTTTCCACTGTTGGAAAGTTTCAACTTTTTGAAATTTTCCTTTTTGGAAACTTCCCTATTTTGGAAAGTTTACTATATTGGAATACTACACAATTATTTTCAAAGTTATAATTCTTATTTTGTTTGGTAGATTCATACAATGCACGAGGCTGGTGAAGCATTAGCTACCCATGAGATGATGTCCTTGGCGAGAATGGCTCATGTTCCGGTTCATAGATACGATTCATGTGTTGTGAATGGTGTCAAATGGGTTACTAGAGAAAAAGGATAAAAAATAGTGACTCAAGATTACGGAGTATCTGCCATGTATAATGGGACACCTTTTTACGGTGAATTAGTGAAAATCGTAGAGGTTACATTCAATGGTGGTTATTCTATTGTGTTATTTGTTTGTAGGTGGTACAGCACTACCAAGGTGAAGAAAGAACACGGGGTTACCTTCATCAACACATCTTCTTTTTGGTGGGTGGATGAACCATACATTTTAGCAATGCAAGCCAAAAAAGTGTTTTACATTGACGAGATTAATACAAAGAAAATAATGAAATGATGGAAAGCCGTTTGGGAAATCAACGATCATCACGGATAAAGTCCCGAGTTATGGGGTGCGGAGTCACTATCTACTGACAAAGAGCAGATAACGATTCATTTGGTGAACACAGAGACGGATTACTCGCGACTGGAGTTAGCAACTAATGAAGAGATCGAGTTTGACCCAACTCATCTGCGGATTGATATAGTAATTGATGAAGATGAGGAGATTTTTATGACATGTGGGAGGAGTATGGGGACGAGGAACCTATTGACATTGATAGTGATGAGGAACCAATAGACACTAGCAGATACGAAACTGGTTAGTTATTTGATTTTTTATCGTTTTATTTTTATTTTTAACTTTTGAGTGTTATGTGATTTGAAATTTAAGGTTGTTAAAATGTTTTTATTTGGTTTATTTTGATGTTTAAATGTGTTTTTTTAATGTTAAGATATAAGAAATCAAAAAAATTCAATCAAGAATTAGGAAAAAAAAAAAGTTGAAAAAAAAATTAGCGACGAGTTCTTGCGTAAGAACTCGTCGCTAGAAGTTAGCTACGACATTCAAGCACAAGAACTCGTCGCTAGTAAAAATTTATAACAAGCGACGACCGATTTCGTTGCTAAGACTGCCCAAAAAATTCGATAGGTCAATTTGGGCAGTCCAATTTCCCGCCTAAGGAAGTTAGCGACGAAACCGAAAATTAGTCACGCTATGTGTCGTTGCTAAAGAAGGACACGTAACATTCGTTCGTACGGTTCGTTACACATGCCCCTTCTAGTGACGAAATTTTATTACTTAGCGATGAAATAACAATAAAATTATGTATAAACCCTACGCTAGTTCATTTCTTCACATTTAATCCAACAAAACTTTTCCAAATCAAGAGCTAATCGTTCCAAATTCATTTCTAAGCCACAACCTTGCCAAAATCAAGTCATTAACACACAACTGTAATTTTTTTTTGTCGAAACACACAAAGGTAATAAATTCTCTTCCATTTACACTTTTAAAGTCTCATTCTACCTATTATTTTATTTTCTAACAAAACTTTTTTTATTTGTTGTTTTTCAATTTGATTGCTTGGATTCATCAATATCAACACCAAATTTTCCACGTAAAGGTACAAATTTCGAGCTACTTTTACATTCTTTTATTTTAATTTTTTGATTGCAAATTTTTTTGATCAAATGTGTTTTTTGATTTATTCCGAGTTATGTGTAGGTAGTATTAGGTTGTTTAACACTTGAATTGTGTTTATAAAAGCATGTATATGTGATTTGTGATTTTTAATTCTGGAAAAAAAATTATTAAAATTAGGGTTTATATGATTAAGGATTTTATGACTAGTGTTATTTCTTAGTTGTTTATGTAATTAGAGTTTAAATTAGGATTTATAAGATTAGAGAATATGATTAAGGAATATAATTACGGATTTTTTAGAATTTGTTTTACATTTTTAGTGTTTTTGGAAATAAATATAGTGTTTTTGGTAATTTTTTAGAATTTAATTAAAATATAAGGACAATTTGGGCAAAAAATAAAAAAATTTAAGACATGAAAATAAAGCATAAAATAATTTTTTGGAAAAAACACGTAAAAAATTTTAAAATAATTTTCATTAGAAAACTTAGCATAAAATATTTTTTGGGAAAAAAACTCAAAAAAATTTAATATATTTTCCTTAAAAAATTTAAGCATAAAACTATTTTTATGAAACCAACACTTAAAACAGGAAACTTTTCTTTTTTGGAAACTTTCCTTTCTTAGAAAGATTCCTTTTTGGGATAAAGTTTCAATTCTTAGACTAACTTGTTTTTTTGTTATAGATTTCACTCGGGTTTGATTACTTTATTATATATTTAGTTTAATTATTATATATGTATTTTTTGTAATAATTCATTTATTCCTTTTGGATTGTAATAATTTATTTATTCATAAGATTTGGTAATTTTTTTTACTTCCGTTATATAATAGATGGCAGATGTTATGTCACGTAACCATGACGGAGACGGTGACGTGCAGGATCCATCTAGGATTCCCAACGACACATTATCCATATGCGCCTAACCATTCGGTAATTAAATTATTTAACTAATATATCTTTATCAATTTAAAATTAATTCAAATTTTTACTAAAACAGAGAAACGACAAAGAAACTCCCGAGACCCTACTCCCTTAAGACCGCACTAGATGCCTTAGCCAAACTAGGGCACCCTTTACCAGTATATTTCTACATCTTAGATGACACGCGGAACCCGACGGGAGAGTACGGGTGCCACGTGGCACAAGTGATAGGGGCGACTGTTTGAGAAAATGACCCACCTTGCTAGAAAAGTTGGAAAGGTGTGCCCACAGGGATGAAACAAACTATTCTGTTTCGATTAAATGAGTTTTTTGATATTGAAGGGTGGAGAAACAGTCCCGATTGGGAAAAATCGGGAAAAAAAAAGCTTAAGGAAAATCCAATCTACTCGGTTTAGGGGTTGGAGGGGTGATTTGAAGTGAGATTACTATCATCAGAATAAAACACCTGCTGATATTGAACTAGATATTTGGAGAAGATGACAGGAGATGTGGGATTACGTGGACTCCCAGGTATAAAATTTAAATTTTATTGTAACTATTATAAAATATGCGTATTTAATTTTTTGAAGTCATATTGAAACAGAACCAAGCGAAGATTAAACAAGGAAAACCGGAAGAAGCAAAAAAATCATGCAAGGCTGGATCGAGAAATTTCTCCCAGACTCGGGATGTCATTTAAAAGGTACAAGATTTATTTTAAAAAATAATATTAATCGCTTTATTTCATTATTAATATAACTGGTTTAAAATATTATTGAACAGGGGAAGATGATAAAGAAGACGAAGGAGCCATTGACTTGTGTTGACGAGGCTACAAAAGAGGAGAGGGAAATTCCTAATTTGGGCGGTTTTTTCGAGTATATGGGCTACGATTCGGATAAGGATGAGTGGAGGAACTCGAAGTACAAAAAGTGTGATATGAGTATTTAATTTTACCTTTTATTTTATTTTATTATTAATTACTTTTTTTTGGAAACTTTCCTTTTTTGGAAACTTTCCAAAAAAGGAATGATTCAGTTTTTATTTACCTTTTGACTTTTAGTTTAATTAATTAATAATTATCTTTTATTGTCATCTAATAGGTAATTTATTGGGAAAAGCTAAAGAGGGAGGTATCCGAGACACATGCAGGGTCCTCCGGTTGGACCTTCTTTACAAAGTGTCGTTTGAAGATTAATCGACGCCTTCAAAGAGGCAGTGTAGGAAAAGATGGTCCCACCAAATATGGCTTGGGTAGTCGGTGGTGGAATGGTTTAAAAGAAAGCCTGTACTTCCAAGTCAGGTCCTTTGGCTAGGAGGAATGAGGAGAGACTCAATATGATGATGACAGCTATGAATGAGTTTCTCGCAGCTCAAGGTCTCCCCCACTTTCGATACTAATTCGTCATCGAACGTCTCCACAGCTAGCATGACTCGCGGTCATTACTCGATGAGCATTCTAGACACGGCTATGGAGGCGTTGAATAACATGAGGGCCCAACAAGGACTTGACTCGATCCCTCAACCCCCCCTCCCCTCCCCGAAGTAGCGAGAGAAGATGAAGATGAAGAGAAAGAGAAGAAAGAGAAAATTTGGGTGATCCTTGACTTAGGTTTACTTTTTTTTATTTGTATGTAATTTTGACTATTTTGACTATTTATGACTATTTCTCGGGCGTTTGACTTTTATCGGATGTTTGAATTTTGTACCGATCTTTGACTTAAATTTAATTAAGAGTAATAAAAGGGGATTAAAACACAAAAAAAAACACAACACCAAAAACACACAATCCTCTCCCTTCTCTCTTCTTTCTCTCACTAGGGTTTGATGGTTTAGTCAAAGTTTGACTAAGCTTGACTCCTGTTGACCGTCGTTGACCTCCCCCACCCCATCACCGATGACTTTCCGACCTTACGGATGGAGTTTGACCGGAGATTGACCAGGCATTTACCGGCGTTGACTGGAGTTAAAAATCCTTTAAGCTTATTTTTTTATCTTGGTTTTGGTTTGTATTGTAACTTTAGTTGAGGTATTAAATCGGTGAGGAAATTAAATAAGGAAGCTGGTAGTGGAGATATGAGCTGGATCTGATTGTTGGGCGGTAGAGTGAAGAAAAGTGTGCGTGTGGATAACGCGTGAGTGGACGCGTGTGGACCGCCTCATTCATCTTATCAACCAACAATGTAGAGAGGGTAACAGTAAAGGTATATCAATTACCAGGAATTGTCCCAATTTAACCCATCTTTTATTTGCGGATGACGCTCTCTTCTTTATCAATATTAAGCAAAAAGAAATTAGCGCCTTTCAAGAGGTCCTAAGAAGATTTTGTTTGGCTTCGGGACAGAAAATTAATCTTCAGAAATCCTCCATCTTATTCAGCAAGGGCACCCCCGAAGAGATTTGTGATGAAGTATCTAGTTTTTTATCTATTGAAAAGACTAAGTTCTTTGGTAAATATTTGGGTATTCCTTTCTCCCTAAAGAGATCTAAATCGGAAAATCTTAATTACATAAAGGATCGCCTTCTATCCAAGTCAGCTAGCTGGATATCTAATTTACTCTCGGATGGTGGTAAAGAGGTACTTATCAAAGCGGTCCTTCAATCTATTCCCAACTATGCTATGACTATCTTCGAGTTTCCAAAAGCGCTTTGTAAAAAACTCTCTGGGATTATAGCAAATTTTTGGTGGGACTCGGGTCCCCGAAAGAGAATTCATTGGGTCAAATGGGATAAGATTGCTAGATCTAAGTCAATTGGAGGGATTGGATTCAGAGACCTTCAGAAAATGAATATTGCCCTCCTTGCTAAACAAGCGTGGAGAATTGTGGATAACCCTAATCTCTTAGTTTCCAAAGTTCTCAAAGGAATTTATTCCCCTCATAATAGTCTTTTTGACTCGAAACTTCCAAGAAAAAGATCATGGAGCTGGGCCAGTCTTTTTAATGGTCTACAATTTATCAAGCAACATGCAATTTGGCGCATTGGCAATGGCTTTCATACTAATATTTGGGATCACAAATGGATTAAAAATAGTTTCTCTCTTGAAAAACCGGCTGATTGTCAATATGTAAGAGTTGCTCAACTTTTCAACAGCAATATGGATGGGTGGGACTTGCAGATTCTTAACAACCTTTTCCATCCTAATGTTGTTGAAGAGATAGTTAAGATCCCGGTCATGCTGATTCATGAAGAAGATAAACTTATTTGGCCGGAAGCCAAGGATGGTGTATATTCTACCAAACTAGGGTATCACAAGTTGGTCAATTTGGACATGGATAAAGAAGGCCAATCTTCTAAACAAGGTGAAGCGAGTAATAGCCCTATTTGGAATACTATCTGGAAGGCATGTGTCCCAACAAAGGTTCGGAATTTTATCTGGAAAATTTGTAATGAAGCGCTACCAACCAGGAAGAATTTAAAATCTAGGAAATGCATTAAGGACGAGGTATGCGGTTGGTGTTTACAAGATAAAGAGAGCATGGAACATCTCTTTCTTAAATGCCCTTTTAGCATGGCTGTGTGGGCTAATTCGTCTATGCAAATTAAAATTGACACTAATTATGGAGGGAATTTCTCTTCTTGGCTTCTTGACACCATTGAAGCGTACAGTAGAAATGGGTGGAACAACAAAGAGATCACAGCCTCTATTCTTCTTACGTGCTGGTTCATCTGGAAAGCCAAAATGAGGGGTCTTTTTGACAAAGTCGAATGGAATATTAAAGAAATTAACTTCAAAGTCTCGAATATGCTCAATGACTACTTTCAACCAAAGACTAAGAAGCGCGGTCTAATGTTATTAATAGAAGGGATTCGATTTCGGAGATGGAGAAAGTCAGCCCGCATACTATGGATGATTATGATTTGCTTTGGACTTGTGATGCCTCTTTCACTAAAGCATGGGAACCAGCGGGTATGGTAGCCATTGGCACTAATAAAGAGGGCATTGTTACTGAGAAAATTACTAAAAGATGTCGTGTCGACAGCCCGATCATTGGCGAATCTTGGGCCCTCCTCCTCGCTATGAGGAAATCAGGCACCCTCAACCTTCGGAGTGTTCTTTTCTACTCCGATAACCTTGAACTTATTCAAGGGATCAATCATGAATCAGCTCTTCGATGGCAAATTTACCCCCTTGTTGCCGAGATGAAGAACTGGCTCCTCAAATTTAAAGAATGGAAAGTCTTTCATTTCAAGAGGAAGTTTAACAGAGCTGCGGACGCACTTGCCAAGGTTACGAGAAGAAACGTTGACGGACGTCAGTGTATAGTTAGTGGTAAAATAGGCGATATTAATATTCCTAGTCAGTCTTGTAATGGTTAATGTTTTTTCTTGACAAAAAAAAAAGATAGAGGGGTGAAGGAGACGGGTAACGTAAAAAGTGATTAAGGTGATAAACAATTGGTTCGGTTTCTTAAGTGGATAAAGTGATTAATAATAAGATAATCATTACGTTATTATTGGGATAGAATCAGCTTTAAATTCAGCACCAAATCAGCAGAATTTGTGCAAAAATTTCAGCTCGTTTGGTAAAAAACGACAGTTGGGTTTTTTTGGTGTTTTGAGCTCAATTCTTAACCAAAATACGTGATTCTTTTTTTTCTATTCCTCTTTTTTCATTCCTGATCTTATGGCACCTCGCAAGAAATCTAAAAATTGTGGAAATAAAAACAGTGATGAAGTTAATGAACCTCAAGGGAAGTTTGCGCCAATGAAAGGTAAATATATTCTTGCTACCCCTGTAATTCAAGTGAGTAACAACTTCTCTGCTACTAAGAGAGGTAATTTGATGAGTGGGAGTGTGGATAAAGGCATTTCTAGCAGGAAGGATGATGGTTTAGGCAGTGAGTGTAATGTGTTTGATGAAAGTCCTGAGAGAAGGACAGTAGATAAAACACACGATTTAATGAATGGAACCTTACTTAGCTCCAGTGGAAGCATCCAAGCTACTCAAATCATTTATTTTACAATGGTTGAGGGGATGAACGGCCAAGATGGGGCCCTAATTGAGGGTGAGGCTCCTAATCCTCTCGAGAATAGCTTGAATGTGAGTCACAAGGAGGATTACTCCACTTTAGGTGCAGGAATTGGGATAATTTCTCTACCTAGTGAAAGTACCCTCTTGGGAGTAGCACAAGGTTAAAGTGTGGAGGAGGAGGATGAATCCGAGGTAGAAATTATTGAGGAAAACAATGGGAAGCAAGGTAAATGGACAGAATTATTCAAGAAAAGTGATCAAGATTTGAAGCTAAAATACTTTGCTCCTAGTCAAGTAGAAGATGAACTCATGGTTAAACCACCTAGAGATATAGTGAAGAGTGGGGTTGAGGAGTGGGATAATTGCTTAGTTGGACAATTTTTTGGAGAAGCTCCTGAATATCACATGGTTAGAAGTATAGTTAATGCTCAATGGAGAAATTGTGGTCAAGTTGAAATAAATTCTACGGATATGGAAGTGTTTTTATTCAAATTCAAAGGTGAGCAAGAATGCAACAATATATTAGAGCAAGTTTGGCATGTTAATGGTAGAATTATGATCTTGAGAAAGTGGGAACCTAACATGAAATTTGATAAGCTTGATTTGACTAAGGTTCCACTATGGGTTAAGTTAAGAAAGTTACCATTACAATTGTGGACTAATGATGGGTTAAGCTACATTAGTAGTGCTTTGGGTATTCCACTCCAAATGGACCCTATTACTAAGACAAAAAATAGGCTAAGCTTCGCTAGAGTATGTGTTGAAGTAGATATGACAAAGGAGCTTACTAAAAGGGTGAAGGTTGATCTTGAGGAGGATGGGATTCATGTGGTGGAGGCTTACTATGAGTGGTTACCTCCAAGATGCTCTAATTGTAAGGCTTTGGGGCATAAGGAGACTAATTGTAGCCAAGGAAGGAAAGAACCTATCAAGGAGAGACCTAAACCAAACCAAACCTATAACCAACCTAAACCAAACCAAGTACACCACCAACCTAAACCAAACCAAGCTAATCACCAACCAAACCAATAAAAAGTTAAAAAAAGGGTGGAAGAATGGAGGGTAGTGCAAAGAAAGCAAAAGGAGAAGAAGGGTGATGAAGTTCAGATTCCTAACACCAAAAACACAAATACACCTCCACCACCTCAAAATGTGGGAAGTAGTAGTGCAAAGGGGAAAGAAATAACCCCTACACACCTAGAGAAGGTGCTTACAATTCTAATATTTTTGTAGGGGAGTTAAGTAACTCCTTTTGTGCTTTAAATGTGGCTAATAAAAACCTTGAATAGGCTTTGAATAGGTTTGTGGGAAGTACCCATAGTGAAAGAGAACCTCCGGATTTAAATGATAATTAGCTCTTGGAATGTAAGAGGTTTGAATCAAAACCTCAAACAAAAAGAAGTTATTCATGTTGTACAAGATAAAAAAGTTGATCTAGTTGGTTTATTGGAGACTAAAATGACCCTACAAAGCTACAATAAGTTTCATAACACTTATTTGAGTAATTGGGGTACAATAACTAATCATGATAAGGATGAAAGAGGGAGAATATGTGTAAAGTGTAATAAGAATGTTTTGGATGTAAAGTGTCTTAATTTAACTAGCCAAGCCATCTTCCTTGAGGTACATGATATATATAATAAGAAAACTTTTAATTGTGTGATGGTATATGCGGAAAATGATGATGATAAAAGGGTGCTTCTTTGGGAAACACTTGGTGAATGGATGGTTATTAATGGGGACTCTCCTTGTATTTGGTGTGGGGATTATAATGAAATTACTAAAGTTGATGAAAGAATGGGTTGCACTAGCCTTCATAAGAGTTCTCATGAATTTGTTGATTGTATTAAGGATAATGGGATGGTTGAACATCCTAGCCAAGGGTGTTATTACACTTGGACTAATAGAAGAATAGAAGGCTTTATATCTAGTAAAATTGAAAAAAAAAATTATAAATGATGCTTGGTTCACTTGTTTCAAGTCTCATTTGATGATTGAAGCTCCTGGAATTTCTGATCACTCTAATCTTATCCTCAAAATTCAGGGGAGTTCAAATACTAAACCTTCATCTTTTTAAATTTTTTGATGTTTGGATTGATCATGATGAGTTTCTGCCTTTGATTGAAAATGTGTGGAAATATGAAGTTAAAGGGAGTATGATGTATAAAGTGGTGAATAAATTGAAGGAAGTAAATAAAGCTTTGAAGATCTTCAATATAAAATATTTTCATCACTCTACGAAAGAAATAATGGAGCTTAAAGAGGAGCTTGAGAAGGTACAAATTATGCTTATGAATGGTGATCAATCTATGCTTACTATTGAGAAGGAGCTTAGGGACAAACTTATGCATCTTCTTAATATTCAAGAGGAGATTCTAAAGCAAAAATCTGGAATTACTTGGGTGCAAAAAGGTGATTGTAGTACTGCCCTTTATCACAAGAGCATCAAGGCTAGAATCACTCAAAACCGAGTTGCCTCTATTGTGACTGAAAATGGTGATATTGTTGTTGAAGATGAGGCTATTCATGGTGAATTTATCAAGTACTACACTAGTTAAATTGGTACTAAGGATGTTTATGAAGAAAGTGTTAGCTCTAGTTGTTTAAATAAGCTTGTTGATAGAGCTATTACTAATGAAGATGCAAAAGAAATGGTGAAAGACATTACTAGTAAGGAGATTAAAGAAGCTATTTTCTCTATTGATATCTCAAAGGCTCCTGGCCCAGATGGTTTTAATAGTGCTTTCTTCAAAGCTACTTGGAATATTATTGGGGAGGATGTTTGTAATGCTATAAAGGAAACTTTCAAGAATAGACAAATTTTGAAGCAAATTAATGCTACTAATCTTGTTCTTATTCCCAAGGTTAAAAACCCCACTTCAGTGAAGAGTTTTAGGCCCATTGCTTGTTGTAATATCCTATATAAAGCTATATCTAAAATCATTGCTAATAGGATGAAGAAAAGCCTTGAGGAGCTTATATCTAAAAATCAAGCTGCTTTTGTGGGAGGAAGAAGTATATTGGATAATATATTGGTTGCTCAAAGTGTTGTGGCAGGTTATGATAGGAAGGAATTGGGTCCAAGATGTACTTTAAATATTGATCTTCAAAAGGCTTTTGATACAATTAATTGGAGGTACCTTTTCCAACTACTTCAAATTATGGGATTTAATAAAAAGCTTATATCTTGGATCAAGATGTGTATTTCAACACCTATGTTCTCTTTGTGCATTAATGGGAGTGTGTGTGGTTATTTCAAAGGAGAAAGAGGATTAAGACAAGGTGATCATTTATCTCCTTATCTATTTGTTATATGTATGCAAGGATTCTCTTCTATTCTTGAGAAAGTGGCAAATAATAAAGCTTTTACTTATCACCCTAATTGTGCTAGAGTGGATTTGAACCACCTTATATTTGCTGATGATTGTTTAGTTTTCTTTAATGGTGATAAAGACTCGGCTATGAGACTTAAACAAGGCCTTGATCTCTTTTCTAGACTTTCTGGCCTTAAAATAAGTCCTGAAAAGAGCGAGCTATATATGGGAGGTTGTAACAAAGACCTTCATGATGATTTGAGTAGTATTCTCAATGTAAAGAAGGGTAAACTCTCGGTTAGATATCTTGGGGCTCCTTTAACTACAAAAGGCCCTAATAGCTTAATGTGTGCTACCCTTATTAATAATATAGTTGGAAGTGTTGAAGGGTGGATGCATAGATTTCTTACTTTTGCGGGAAGGCTTCATTTAATTAAGAGTGCTTTGCAAAGTAAAGCTAGATATTGGTGCAATGTAATGATCCTTCCAATGGGAGTTATTCATGAGATAGAATCACTCTTGAGTAGGTTTCTTTGGAAGGGTAATACTAATGATTTTCATGGTGCTAAAGTGGCTTGGAAAGAATTGTGTCAACGTAAAGAAAATGGAGGACTAGGCATACCTAATCTTCTCAATATTAATCAAGTTGCTATTCTCAAAGCATTTTGGAGAATGTATGGATATAAAGATAATATTTGGTCTCAATGGGTCTACTCGAATTGGCTATGGAACAAGAGCATATGGAGCATTACATATGATAATAAACTTCCTTGGACATGGAGAGCTATGCTAAATGTGAGGTACCTTGCTTTTAAATATATTATACATGATGTTAGAAATGGAAAGAGAACTTATATTTTAGATGATAGATGGATAAAAGGAAAGTGTGTAGGTGATATTTGTGAACAAAAGGATGTTATTTCTTTGGGTAATTACAATATTAACAAAAAGGTGGTGGACTATTATGTGGGGAAGAGGTGGCGATTTCCACCTAGGTTTAAAAAGGTGTATGAGGTGGTAAAAGATATGGTGCTTAATGAGAAGCATGACACTATAAGATAGGGAGATAAAGGCTTTAGGACCTCGGATGTTATGTATGACCTAAGGGGTTCTAATGAGAAAACAAAATGGTATAGTGTGGTGTGGCATAAATGGAGTATGCCAAAGCACAAGTTTTGTGCTTGGTTAATTTGTAAGGATAGATTAAGCACTAAAGATAGGCTTAGCAAGTAGGGGATGGAAGTGGACAAGATGTGTTGCCTTTGCTTAGAAGAACATGAATCAAGGGATCACTTATTTGTGAATTGCAAATTCACTAATTTAGCTTGGAAGGAGATTTGTGCCCTTCATAGTTGGCACAAACTCGGGTAATACTTGGGAGGAAAGGCTTGATTTTATGCTTAAGTTTGATGGTAACACCTTAAAAGATACCATATCAAATATTACTTTCCTTAGCTTTCTTTATTGTATTTGGGATGTGAGGAATAAAAAAGAGTTTAAGAAGATGCATCCTAAATATGAGGATATTGTGAAAATAGTTGTGAAAGATGTTCAATACACACTTTGGAATAGAAATTTATTTAAGAGGAGTGTTGAGAATATGAGATTGATAGCAAGATGGAAGCTACATGGAGTACTCAAGGGAGGAGAACAAGAAGATCAAGAAAGATAGCTTGGAGCTTGGACCTAGTATAAGTCTTTAGCAATTGTTGTATAGGGTTTAATTTCCTAGCAATAGTTGTATAGGGTGCTTTTACTTTGATTTATTTTTCTAGCAATGGTTGTATAGGTTGTCTTGCAAGTTGATAGGTTTACTTTTTAGTAAATGTTGTATAGGGTTTGTTTTCTTAGCTATGCTTGTTTTTTAGTCAAAAACAAGTAGGGGTTTGATTTGTACTTGTCATTTTGTGGATATAAAATGGTAGGTTTGATCAAAATAAATTTAATTAAATATTTTTTTATGATTAATATTTGATTTCTTTAATTATTTATTCGATATATTTGTATAAATATATAAATATAAATTAAAATTATATAATAAATAAAAAAATTGAAATACAAATTTAAATTTAAAATATAAATAAAAAAATCAAAATTGTAATTAAAATTCGGATTTAAAAAACATAGTTAGCGACGACTTATTTGTCGCAAAAGATAATAAACAAAGTCGTCGCTAGAAATATCTCTCCCGACGAATTTCTCATGACGAAAGTTTAGCGACGAAATCATATGTTTCTAACGACGACGTGGGTCGTCGCTATTTCTTGCGAATGTAGTAGTGTATATCCTTGTATTTTCTAGACTAGAGTTGAACCTTTGTTAGAGATACTGGCACGACCGAAATATCTTTTTAACGTAAAATTTGTATACTATGTAGCAGTTTTTTTTGTTTTGAATTTTCGTGTAAGTTCCGTTATTTTCAATTATTGTAATAGTGTAGTTTACTTTTAACTGAGAATGATTTCGAAGTATTTTTGTAGAATATCATGTAATAGACTTATTGACAGTTGTGTGATTTAAACCCACACCCTTTCAAATCAAAGACCAAATTTGGAACCTTAGCCAACGTGGCGTAAACTATGCATAAATGAACATATCAACACTTAATGAATCCATAGCCATGTGTGGCGGTCCTATCGAGACGGACTTGGTGAATTCATCATTGAGGTTGTTTGTATATTTATCATACTTAATGAATTCATCTCCATGTATGGAGGTCTTATTGACATCGACTTGATTAATTCACTGTTGAGGTTATTGTATATTTCTCATACTTAATGAATTCATAGTCATGTGTGGTGGTCTTGTTGAGAAGGACTTAATGAATTCACCGTTGAAGTTTTTGTACATTGATCATAAAATGACTTCAAAGAGACGTCATTGATGATCCCAAGGGATGAGTTTTTATACTCACCACAAATTCATATCTCGTAAGGGTGGTCCTAAAGAGGAAGGACTTGATGAATTCGCAAGACACATAATGAGGTTGAGCTTTATTGCTCTTAATGATCTCGAAATCCAAGAGGAGATGGCTAATGAGGCTAGCTGCTCTTGGAAATCACCTATGTGTAACTATCAGTCGGGTAGAGTATGTCTTGTGAGGGTCTCGATCGAAAACCTTCAAGTTCAAGTGTACGTTCACTTGATGTGTTTTTGGTGGTTGTCTCACTTCACTAGTGCCAATTCAAATCGAAAGATATTGTCACTTGAGTACAGTTCACTCAAATGCTGGTATTTATGGAAACCTGCTCACCTTCTCTCCTAAAGAACCTGAGTCGGGGATTTTCGAAATTATTAAATTAAATATAATTAATTTTAGTAATTCTTTCACGCACTTGGTAGAAGGGGGAAATACTATTTGTGTTTATTAGACTCACATTATAATTTGATAAAAATCCATTGAAATTATTTAATTTAATATAATTTTCTTTACTTGATGACAACTTAATGGCTTTTGATTGAAGATTAATGGCTATTTATTTTATATGTTACGGAAGTTACCAAGGCTTGGTTAATAAAACGGCTGACTTTAATAAACATGGACGAGCATTTATCACCGGCCATTGATGAGCATTTATGTGACACTTTTTTGTCTTTCCATTTCTTCTATGAATAGTGACTTTGTCACTTGCATGTCTAGGCAAAAGAAAAAACTATTCTTGAGAGAATGAAAAAACTATTGTAGAGAGAACAAAAAAAAACTATTCTACAGAGAATAGAATAAACTATTCTAGAAGGACTATAGAATAGAATATAGACGAAACTTGATTCAGAAAAGACTACTCTCTACTCTCTTATTTTATTATATTTATATATTTTCTAGACTAGAGTTGAACCTTTGTTAGAGATACCGGCACAACCGGAATGTCTATTTAACGTAAAATTTGTATACTATGTAGCGGTCTTTTATTTTGAACTTCCGTATAAGTTTCGTTATTTTCAATTATTGTAGTGTATTGTTACTTTTAATTGAGAATGATTTCGATTAATATTTTTGGAATTTCACTTCTATATTTTTAAAACCAGTTTTTGTTATTTTTTTCAACAGGGAACACACCTTTGGCTACCGCAAGTGTAATCGCTAGTTATAGGTGTTCTAGCGACCAATAATAGTCGTTGAAACAGTAAAGCATAAAAACTAAATTTAAAACTTTTCAGCGAGCGCAAATTTGGTCTATAGAGACTGTGTAACATTAGCGACCACTTCAATGGTCCCTAATGAGTTGTATAAATTAAAAAAATTAATAGAGACCACCAAGTGATTGCTAGTAATTTTCACTCATTAGCGACTATGAATATGGTCGATAAGGGTATATTTTGAAAACAGAGTAAAAATAATTAAAAATCCTTTACCGGCCACCGTTTTCATCGCAAAAGATTATAGTTACAATATCAACCACTATAATGGTCGCTAATGAGACTTTTGGAGAGAATTTTAAAATACTGTTAGTAACCACCGTTAGCGTTAGCTCTTGGTTTGTATAATAAATACACAGCGGATTGGGCAGAAACTATCTAATTTCCACTTTTCAATTTATATTAAATCCATTCCCATTAACACTAAAATTCCT
Organism: Nemophila menziesii; assembly: GCA_029959085.1. Lineage (NCBI taxonomy): Eukaryota > Viridiplantae > Streptophyta > Magnoliopsida > Boraginales > Hydrophyllaceae > Nemophila > Nemophila menziesii. The sequence goes on along the minus strand of JARWIR010000046.1, from coordinate 4,837,223 downwards.
CTCCGAAAATTCTCACAGTAGAGTCATCAATTGCCGCCACCACCTCATATTCCTCTACCAGATTTCACCTAATTTAGTTCAACTCATTGGCAGCCATATTCACCATCAAATCCTCCAATTTCTTGTAGGTATTTTCTCACAATTTTTGTTCATAAAATCTTTTTTTTATATTGTTTATATTATGTTGTGTAAATTGTTAAATAATGTAGTTTTATAATATATGTATTATATATTTTTTCTATAATCTAAGAGATTATTATGGATTATGAGAAAAAAAATTAAGGTTTAGAAATGTGAAATTTAAAATGGAAGTGGGGCTTATGAATATATTAGATTATGTTATCATGTATATATTAGATCGGATGTCAATATAGTTTTTTTTGTTTAATTCGTGTATATATGAGATTGAATAAATATAACTTACACATTTTATTCACAAAATTATTATATCTATCCAGAATATTACGAGTACAATTAAGTCCAAATAGGTATGCCTAGGGATAAGGAGTGGATTAAGTCGGAAAATAAGACTACTTTACCTTTTGTGAAGTGTATTAAGATTTTCACTGAATTTACATCTTCAAACATTGACTGTTCCAATACAATTCAATGTCTGTGTAATTAGTGCATGAATAGACGTAATATTAATATTCTAGAGGCTAATGCGAATATTTTGATAAATGAGGTTTCATTGACATATGAAATTTGGAATTTGCATGGTGAAGTAAAACTAGTTCGCTCGAATGTTTTTCTTAGTATTGTATATGAGTAAATAGCGTAATAAATTATTTAAGGGGAATTGTTAATGAAATGGACATGGAAATGGTAGATGAGCATATTCCACGAAGTAACGTAAATGGTTCTTTTGATGCTTTGTTTGTGGAAATAAATACCGAGTTTGATGTATCCATATATGTGATAGATTAAACTAGTCACGAGATATATATATATATATATTTAGGGTTATATTGTACATATTTGAGGGATTATTCTCCATATTCTAATAGTTTCTCATTTCTTGTCTAGTATTGGAGAATTGTTACTTTTAGAGCTACTTGTGTGTATTTATGTGTTGAGTGTACAGCTCATAGGTACTTGGACGAAATTATATTCCAAGATGGGTATAAGAAGTCAAGAAAGGAAGTTCAAACCCGAGTAAATGTGTAAAAGGACCAAGAAGCCACTTTTAGAAAGCGAGAGCAGATGTCGACCAAATTTAGAAATTAACTTGTTGGTGTCACCACATGCAATAGATGAAGATTATAGAAGATCCCTCTGGTTTCTAGATAGTACTTGAAGTTAGGAGCACGTAGGAACTAACGTTTCGTGATTTAGAGTTGAAATGAAAAAGTTATTAAATTTGCACCTGCCATGACTGGAACCATTCCACTTTTCATTTAAAACGTTTTTGGATTGGATTAGTTCACTTAAAAGGGTCCCACAACCCATAACATTTTACTCTCTCTCTCTCTCTCTCTCTCTCTCTCTCTCTCTCTCTATATATATATATATATATATATATATATATATATATATATATATATATCAATTGTTATCATTAGAAAAATGCTATCAGTTATTTCCATTCAGTTTTTAGAAAATTTTAAAAAGCAAAGAAGAAAGAAATTCTTAAGAGAAAAAGTTGGAGCTCAGTGTGCCATTTCTACACCATTCTGTATTCAATATTAGGGTAATTAGTATTATTTTTTGTCTTAAATATGAATCTAATATTTCTACTAGTTAATTTTATTTCTTTAATTATGCACTAAATTCTCGTAGCTTGAGTTTACAATATGTATGAACCTTGAATACTTTATTGATGCTTCTATGTTATTTGGTACCATTGAATATAATTGAACTGGGAATTTGTTTATAGTTGTTTATGATTGAATGAATTTATGCTTTCTATGTTATGAATAATTATATATTGACCTTAGTATCTTAAATTGTCACCATGGCGGGGGGTTTAGGGATATACATAGTTCATATACGTTTGATGTGCGCTGATGATCCTAACGGGCTTGCATAGCTAGATAATCACATAGGTTAAGTAATTTGTAGTGTCGAGTTTTTGCATAGAGGAATCTCACCCGAGTACTCTAGTAATAGTTAGGCATCCTTCTAAGCTACCCTGGAGGGAGTTAAATGGAAATTAGAATCCCTATTAGCATAATGATCCAATCCACCTTTATAACTGGAATCATCTACTTGGTAAGATAGGGTAATACTAGCAAAATTGAGCTAAACTATCATCTCTATTCTTCGTAGTTTATTTACTTGCTTTATTAGTTAATCAATTAGTTTTATTTCCCGCATCTTAGTTTAAAAGAAAACAAAATAAATATTTATATCTTTTATTTATGTCTTTTAGTTATAACAACTGAATCATCTACACTTTTTAAGAACATGAACTTGAAATTAACGACTTTAGTCCATGTGAAGAATGATATTATTACTTACTTTATTACTTGTAATGACACGTACACTTGCACAGAGTGGCCTCTTTGATTATTTTTTATCACACCTTGGGAGATGATAAGTTTTTGGCATCGCTGTTGGAGAGTATATCGTTAACTCGGTTTTACGCTTTTTTTGGTACAGATTCTTAGGTTTGATGTATGTTTTAGGATCCCGAGAAGTAACTATGAGATCAAAGAAAACGCGAGAGAGAAAGAAAGAAGCAAGAAGCTATGATGATTGTGATTGTGACAGTGAATGAAGATATTGATTGGAATCCAGTCCAGGGGCGGAGCCAGGAATTTCGGTTGGGGGGGGGGGCCAAGGGGGTTCGGGGGCAACGCCCCGAAAAAATTTTTTTGGCATAATTACACTATAGGTCCCTATATTTTACAAAAAGTACCTAAAAGCCCTATATTTTGAAAACAATATGTAAAGGTCTCTATATATTAAATGCATAAAAAAGCTTATATTGTTAAAGTTACACTATATATACTTATATTTTAATAATTGCATTGTCGGTTTCTAATTAGTATATATTACAATCTCAACTCATAAAATAAAATTTATAATCTAAAATTACGACAAAATCACATGGCCACATTTATACAATTTCATAATTCTAAAATTCCATAAAATCATTCCGTCTCACAAGTTCAAATACAATGTTATTACCAAAAACTTAGTATTCCTTTAAACAAAATATATCAAAGTTATACAAGGAATAAAGTTACAAAATTATCTTTTTTACTTCACAAAATTCACAAAATGTACTTCCTTTTTACTTTCCCTACAATTTGAATAACAATCATAAATATTAGAATGAGTAAAATAATATTAAATTAAACTTGAATAAAATTAAGTAATGTAAAATACCTCATGAAAGTTGGACGCGACGATTTTTCACAACATAGAAATCATTAATTAGCGTATCCGTGCTAATTTTTTCTGATATCTCTCTCTCTATGTAAACTATCAAAGAATCAGCAAGGTAGTCATCTTCCATTTTGTTGCGGAGTCTTGTTTTCACGATTTTCATAGCCGAAAACGCTCTCTCTGTAGTAGCCGTTGAAACTGGAAGAGTGAGTACCAAACAAATTAGCCTATGAAGCATGGGGTATATCGTCGATGTTTTAGTAACAACCATTGCACGACAAAGTTCTGAAATTGTTGTAAGACCGGCCAAACCATCATGAATAGACAACATTTTCGGAAAATGTGTCAACTCGTTTTCCAACCCAAATCTTTCGTGATCTGTAAAATCCTTTGGATAAAATTTATCAACAAGAGACAATATCTTATCAGAGGATACAAAACAATTTTTAGGGTCCAAACATAAGATAAGAGTAAGTTCCAGCGTTGCGTAATTGAATCTTGTATCTAGTTCACTCATAGTGGAGTCTACAACAGCCGTGAAGATATCAAATCGATAGTGATGCTCAATAGTGATGGCATTCGTCTGGTTACGTGGGCGACCTATCCCTTTTGACTAGTGCTTACTCATATTTGGAATTTTAACTTTATGTTTTTCACAAAATGACTTCACATTTTCAATAAGAGAACCCCAACCATCATCTCTTGAATTTTGCATAATCTCCTTTGTTATTGACACGCACTTGATAGCATTTGCCATATCTTGTGTTTCTTTTTGCAACGATTGACATAGTAGATCCGTAAATCCCATGATTTTTTTCATGACATGTAAAATAAACACAAACTCAAATGACGTAAGTATACTATATGCGGCATAGGCATCCCTACGTATTTCACTAGAATTGGTTTGTTCGGCAAGATTTTTCAAAACCTTTTTGGATGACCCAAACATTCTTTCCAAACTACAAATAGATTTTAAATGTGAGCCCCATCGAGTATCACCAGCTCGTTGCAATGTGCCTATTTGATTCAATCCTCTTCCAGTTTCAAGTTCATTGTTTGCAATCAAACAAGCATATTCATCCGCTTGAGCATCTTGTAACTCGTCATTACGCTTGCAAGAACCACTAACAGTATTGATGATGAGATTCAAGTTTATAAAGAATTGGCAAACATCTGGTACTTCTCTTGAAGCCACTACCAATGCTAGTTGCAATCTATGAGCCATGCAATGGACATAATATGCAAATGGACATTCTTTAAGAAATAAAGCTTGTAACCCATTCCACTCACCTCGCATATTGCTAGCACCGTCATATCCTTGTCCACGAATATCTTGAATAAGAAGACAGTGTCTAGATAACACGCTACTTATTGCTTCTTTAAGAGTAAGTGCTGTAGTGTTGCTAACATGCACAAGATCAAGGAAACGTTCTGTAACAAAGCCTTCTTGATCGACAAATCTGATAACGAGACCCATTTGTTCTCTTTTTGACTCATCTCTAGCTTCGTCGACAATTATGCAAAATTTTGAATTTCCAACATTTTCTCGAATCATACTTCGTACCCTTTTTGCCCAAATACTCAAGATTTCTTTTTGAATGTCAGGAGAAGTATATTTTGCATTTTTCGGAGCATTTTCCAAGACAACAGCAGCGACATCTTTATCATACTTGGATATTAGCTCTACAAGCTCATAAAAATTGCCACGATTTGATGACCCAAGACTTTCATCATGACCCCTAAATGCACACCCTTGAGAAGCTAACCATCTGATTGCATCTATCGTTACCTTAAGTCGTAGTCGGTTCTTTGCAATTTCTTGGGTTGATTGTTGATTTAGCCTTGCATCAATTTGTGTTGATGGTTTCAATAGGCTAATACCACTCATAACTGCATTTTGGTGAGTTGAACAAGGATTGTTGCCAACGTGAGTTAAGAAAGGAGACTGTTTCTCACTACATTTCTTCCAATTTCGAAATCCATCAAAAGAAAATGTTGTGTTTTTTGATGGGTTACCTGACTCTTTGGCAAAAACATAACATGGTAAGCAATACGCTGCATGTGTAGTATCAGAATACTCTAACCAGCTATACTCATCATACCAAGATGCATTAAATCGTCGATGGTGAGTTTTGGTGTCAAAATCAAATTCTTCAGGACGTGGACGATAAGGTCCTTCGATTAGATAATATCGACGAATTTCATCTTGGGAGTTAGCTGGATACTCCCAAATGGGACGGCGTTTCGCAGGATCACGATTGAGAGCAAATTTGTTGCCAACTACATTATCCACTCGTTGTCGTTTATGTTGCTCATCCAACGTAACCTCGGGCATAGAAGACGATGATAAATACAATGCGGAAGATGGTATAGAAGATGTAGACGACTTTTTAAAAAAGTCAAGAATACTTTTTGAATTACTCATCTATAAATCGAATAAATGGATAACTATTACTTTATAATTCAAATTGAATGATCACAAATTAACTAATTATAATTACATTTAATTAATCACAAATATTAATTCATAATCATAGATTAATTTTTTTTATGTGTCTATTTTTTTTTTAATTTTACATAACTATTGTATAAAACTTTTTTTATAACAAGATAAAGTTAATTTTTTATATAGTTAGATATAAAATAAAAATACAAAATTAAATATTATATATAATCATACATTTTATATTTATTTATTTTTAATAATAAAAACAAGATAATTTATATGTAAATTAATAATAAAAAATTGGAGACATAAAGAAAAAGATCTCGAAAGTGAAGGAAATCTCATAAAAAAAATTAAGTTTCTTGTTAATATATGATTAAACAAATATAACAAATCCATGGTTTACTTATTTAAAAATTAAATTAAAAAAAAAACTATCCACTTTGTTAATCCATATACAGATACACATGTCTACATTGAATGAGTCCATATGTTATCTCCTATTAATGAGTGCTCACACGTTTCATTTTTTATCTTTTTTATTTTTTATCAAACAGAAATTCCTTATAAATAGCTTTCCTTCCTTTTCTCATACTTTAATTAACTTCCTTATTAAATATCAATTCATTCATACTATGAATAACTTTCCTTTATTCTGTATCATTCGTTCCAAAAATTCAATCTTTTTTTTTTCAATTAAATCTATTCTTTTTATTAAACTTAGATCCGAAATAGATTTTCATCTTCTATTTATCCATTCTTTTTTATTCTTCATTCGAATTCATCACTCTTATTTTTTGACTTTCTAAGGTTTTTTATTTAAATATACAAAAATGAAAAATTTATGGTTAGATGGAAGAAAAGAAGACAATCAATTGAAAAATCATGTTTAATACAGGTAATATTAAATTATCAATTATATGAAAATGCTTAAGTATTATTGTTTTGTTTTGTAGGAAAAACTCTTTGTAAAGGGTTGACCAAAGAATTTCTCACTCTTGTGGCCACACTTGTTTGTTGCGCATTCACTTCAGTTACTGGGTAACAGATCTGGAGTACAATCTGTCATATATTTAATGATATTTTGTAACTTGATTATCAGTGAGTTCACTCTTTTATTTTTCTTTTTACGATCTATTGATATCATGTTTTAATTATATGTATTATCAAAATGAGTTCTCTGATCATATCAATTTTTTAACAAGACACCATCATAAGATATCTTGTATTTATTCCTTACTTGGAAACGAATTTGGAAGATGTTCTCCAACATTTCCAAACTTATCTTGCCATATTTTTTGCCTTATCGTATACGACTCCACAAGTATACTCCACAACTCTTTAAGCTACGTTAGAGTCTTTGAGAAGATTCAGAAGAAGAAGCAGAGAAGATTTAGAAGAAGAAGCTGATTTTGCAGGAAAAAAAATATGATGTGATGTTACAGAGAAATAGTAGGCTTTTTTCAAAGTAGGCCTTATCATTCTTGAACGCCAATCTTCCAACTTTATAAATTTTCTGTGAAAGATATTTTGTACTACAGTGAAAAGGTAGGGGGGGCCAAGTTGAATTGTATTACTAATATTTTTTTTTTATATATATTTAAGCGTTGATAAATTTTTTTTTCAAATCTCAGGGGGGGCCATGGCCCCCCCTACTCTCTACACAGCTCCGCCCCTGATCCAGTCCCAAGAGTAGAGGATGTACCACCTTGGGAAAATCCAATCAATTCAAATTTAATTCCCCTAGAAGTGACACCACAAGTAGGAGGAAATGGAGGAGTGCTACTATCAATTTGAACAATTCGCGTAGAGATTGAGGTCTTCCTTCGCAAGGAGGTCAATTTCGTGTTCAACCACTAAGGACTTTTCCTCTAGTTATTCAAGCTACTCGGTTCAACCCACTCCGAGTATTTTGAATCAATTCAAGAGTTATGGTATCTGTAGTGGAGTCTCACATCAATATATGGTTTGATCCATTTAAAATTTTATGCAGATTTTTTATGTCTACATTACTTAACGTGTTACTTGCAAGCAAATGTATTACTTCATGTTTTAGTTTTTCTTGACCGGAGGTGCGGGTAAATGGTTGGATTTTCAACCATCTAATTCAATTACATTACGGGACTAAATGCAAGCGAAATTCTTTGATCGCTATTATCCATATATAATGAGAATGAAGGATCAAATGGAGCTTGCTAATTTTCGCAGTGATAGAGAAAGCGAAGGAGAGACATGGACAAAATTTCAACAGAGGTTAACTAAATGGACACTTCATGGTTACACCCCCGAGCTTCAATTAGTAATTTCATATCAAGTACTCGAACATAGTTCACGGCTGAGGTAGATAATCTTGGAAGGGGCAGTTTTGTGTCCATGGATCTGAATGAAGCATCGATTGGTATAGAGAAAATTGTAAAGATTGAGAGGATTTGGCCAACCTCGCGAGCTCCAATTACAATACCACGAGAGGTATGTTACACTTAGATAGTGACACTGCTATAGATGCAAAGTTTTCTTCCTTAGAGAATCAAATGAAGCAGTTGTCACTATTTATGAGAAAAGGTCTCCAAGGAATATAATCCTAGTTAAAGGTAATTCAAGAGGCACAAGGTTGTCCTCACTGTGGAGTGAATGAACATATTTAGGAAGAATGCCAAGGTAATTTGGATTTTTGTGTCGAATCGAGGGAATTAATAATCGGGTAGTCATGAGTATCAACATGGGAATCACAATCACCCAGACCTTTAATGGTCAAATCCGAATGAGTTCGTAAATCAAGGTACTTCTTACGTACCAAGATCTCAAAATAACAACTTCTAACCTAGGCCCAAAATTTGTATTAACAGGGACAAATTTATGTGAAGCCAGCTCCATTACATCTCGTTTATGATGCTTATATCGATAGTCTTGCTCGGAAATCATTTTCTTCTCATCCACAAGAAGGCTCCCTAATGAGCTTCAACAAACACTGGAATCGTTTATCGTAATGACGCAAGAGAACATGAGAACTAACAACAATAGGTTCAACTAGTATTCTAATGCGTTAAAAATTCTGGGAAACCAAGTCTCCCAGATTGCCAACCATCTTCAAAACGGTCAACAAGCTCCTCCTTTGCAAACTGGACAAGGTACGAATACTGAGGTTAAGGTCATAAAAAATAGTGATAGAAATGTTGGATTTGAGTCGTCAAAGGCGATTAGCCTTCAAGTTGAGAAGATAGTATAATCGTCACAAGTTGCATCTATTGTAGTAGAGATCTGAAGAAGATAGATCCAACCAAGCTAAATCTTATATGAGGTGATTGTTGAGGATTTGGTTGAAAAAGAGGAGGTTGAGAAACCGAGATAGGTAGTAGATGCACCGAGGATGCAAGAGAAGAGTAGGGCAGAGTCGTCACCACCATATCTGTTTTTTATCAGCGTCGTATCCACTGAGAATTACTTATCCTATTGGTGATACCGAGTACAAGAAATTTGTAGAGACGTCAAAAAAAGTGAAGATCGATGTCCTAGTACTCGAAACTGTCAAGAAGGAGACGAGACGGTAGCAATTCTTTAAGGAGATTCTCTCCAAGAAGAATAAATTTACCGAGTGCAAGACTCTGTTTCTACTTGAAGGAGTATTGGATAGAGTTCAAAGATATCTACCACCAATGTTTCAAGATCCTATAGGTTTCAACCTCCCAATCAATATAGGTGGTGAGTTTGAAGCAAAAGCGATGTGTTAATTGGGTTTCGAGTGTCAATATCATTCCCAAGAGTGTGTTTGAGAAGTTGGGCATTGGAGATGCCAATCCAACGACCATTATCTTACAATTTGAGGATCGTTCCACAACAAATCTGTGCGGAATCATCAAGGACGTACTCGTCCATATAGGTAATCTAGCTATTCCCACTGAATTTGTTATTCTTGATTATGTTGTAGGTCAGAATGTTATGTTCATACTTGAATGTCCAATTCTAGCCATGAGCCGCACCATAATCGATGTAAGCAAGGGAGCCGTGACCCTCTAAATTGAAGAGGAATCCCAAACATTCAATGTTTCGGTTAAGAAGTACATGAAGGAGTCACGGGAGGTCCCAACAATCCGAGTTGTGACCAAGGAGGCTAATGCTAAGATTCCTCAAGAAACTGTGGTGAAGAAAGAAGAAGATGAGTTTGGAGTAGGCAATGAGGTTGCATGAAAAGTTCTCAAACCTGATAAAAGACCATGTGGATACAAGAATTCTTGGATGTGACTTTTTGTAGTTGTTGGCCTAACGTCCTTTTAATCTTGTTTTAATATTTGTCAAATCGTGTTTTAGTTACCCCCGAAATAGTGCTTTATACTTGCCCTAACTTAACACTATTTCTCCTTGTGTTTAACTTGATTTTTCAAGGAAATTTGAGTTGGTGGGCCGGCATACCGCCCAAAGGACCGGTATACCGCCGGGAACGAGCCGTTGCCCAACGGTCACAAGCCACGTGGATTTTACCGTTGACTAGAAGACAAGCATGGCCGGTATACCGCCCATTTCACCAGTATACCGCTCAAGGGTCAGAAATGCTTATAAAAGGGAGTTTTATCACATCCAAGAAACTACCTCTTACCGATCCAATTCCAATCATTCTTACACATCAATTAGAGGTCTCATGCCAACATAGAATCAATCCAAGCTTGATCAATCAAGCTTGTCATATCTACTCAATCAAGGAGTTAATCAAAGGAGCTTCAAAGTTCAATCAACTCAAGAGAAGTTTTAAGCTTAGAGTTATATCATCTCTTTAGGAGTTTATTAGCAAAGTTGTTTCACCCTTCAAACACTTACATTTATCCTCTTAAGTCTAGTTCTTGTAATAGATAGATTAAGAGAGAATTAGAGTATCGGGAGTATACTTAGTGTCCTTGTGTTGCGATAGCACAAGAGTTTGTCCTTCGCGTTATCGAAGAGGTTGTAAAAGTTATTGTGTTCTCGACCCGGTTAAGAGAGACACAAGAGCTTAGTGAAAAGCTTGAAATCCTAAGGAGGCTTCCTTAGGTTGTGGATGTAGGGATAACCGAACCACTATACATCGTTGTGTACCTTCTATCCCTACTCTATTTATTTTCCGCACTTTATATGTTTGATTACATGCTAGTATAAATATCGTAATAATCTTTACCTATTTAATCAAACCTATTGTCATCTAGAGTAGTAAGAGATTAGAAACTCGTTTTACTTGTAACACTTATATATCAAACCTCTAGCTTATCCATTGTATGATCCCTTAAGAGTTTGATATATTTAGTTGACTTAGTAGTTTCTCTCTAATACTTATAATTGTCCAAAAGATTTTTAATTAGGCATTAATGTTATTAGTAATCCTATTCACCCCCCTCCCTCTAGGACTTTCAATTGGTATCAGAGTCTAACTCTACGTGAATAGCTTAATCGTTAGTAGAGTAAACGATATGGAATTTAATCTTTTGGAAGATTCGTCTTCTACCCGACCTCCACTATTTGTAGGTACTTATTATTTTGCTTGGAGATCAAAAATGGAGGAATTTATCAAAGCCGAAGATCCCGATCAATGGAGAATCGTTATGGAAGGTCCATTCGTTCCATATAAAGAGGAGTTAAATGAAGCGGGAGTTCTTAAGCTAAATCAAGATGAAAAAGACTATGATGAACTCACCGATGAAGATAATGCTAAACTCACTCAAAATGCAAAACCGATGTACACTCTAATATGTGGACTATCCGAAGAGATTTTCTCAAAAATGTTAGATTGTAATTCGGCAAAAGAGCTTTGGGATCGTTTGGAGTCTCTATGTGGGATTGTCGAGAATGACTAAGAAAATGAAAGTTTAATCCATGATGAATCTCATTACAATCCTAAACCAAACCATGAGGTAGAAATCTATCCTAACTCTTTGTCACCTCCATATAATTATGATGATATTAGGCATATTTCATCCCTTCTAAAAATTCTTGATTCTCAAATCCATTTGAATAATCTTATGTTGAAAAAGGCTAAAGTTGAACAAAAGAATTGTTTTAATTGTTGTATCACTTTAGATGATATCTTAGGAAATACTAAAAACTCATGTTTTGAAAATATTTTCTCTTCAAATAAAAGTCAACATCTTATGAAGTAAAAATATAGAAGGTTTTGAATAAGTGGATGAAGCATTTTCCCTTGCTCTTAAAACTTTATAAAATCATCCTTATTTGAATGTCACTCCATTTGATTTAAATGATCTTTTTAAGGAAAAATTATTTTTGGATGAAAATTTGGTTATACAAAAGAACGAGAAAAATTCGTGTTCAAAACCTTCTCGTGATATTTCTATTCGAAAAAGAAATACTTGTAACTATTGTGGTAACCCGGTCATCATGTTATTACGTGTCATTACCACAAACAACTTGAATACGGGTCTTTAATACCCTCGTGGGAAAAACCGACATGGATCGTAAAAAGTACTAATCATATTTCCGGATCCACTCAACCTCGGATACCATAGTAATATTTATTGTAGGTGTTTAGCGTCAAGAAAATAAAGTGATATACAAAAGGACGCTCAAATCTCGTAAAAGAAAAATCTGGTGATTTCTTTCTTTATCTCGTATTTATTTGTGCTTAATTATGTGTGTATTTGTTTATTCTTATAAGTGATATTATTTTTTTTGGTTTTTACACCTTTCCTTGCTTGAAATTATTTAGCTTTTTCTTTGGGTCTTTTTGTACTTTTTAGAAAGTATAGGATTCTTAGGAAATTATCTTTTTTTATTGTTTTAGCCCTTTCTACTTGGTAGTTTTCAAAAACAAAAATTGCCCCACTTATATTTTTACATTATCTAACTATTGGGGAGGTTTCGGGTTGATTTCGAGCACTTTTTTATCCCAATTTTCGAGGCTTGAGCGGCATACCGGGCTTTCCGGCGGCATACCGGTGGGGCTTGGACAGTTTACTGTTTTCACTGGACCGGCATACCGGGCCTTTCAGCGGCATACCGGTCGGGTTTTTCTGCAGCTATGAAAAATGATTTAATCAGATTTTTAAACCCATTATCCTCTTTCATTAAACCCTAACTTCATCTTCTTCGAAAGTCTCTCTGCAAAATCGGCTCTTACCCATCTTCTTCATCCATTAATATTCTCAAAAACCCATATCCTTCAATCATCTTCACCATATCTTGCTATGGGCCCAAGAAAAGAAGCTCCTTCATCCTCCAAACGAAAGAAGACCGGAAGCTCTTCAAATCCTCCTCCACCTTCAAAGCCATTCGATATTCAACCGGGTAGAAAGGTTGAATCCTCCGCTTTCCCATCCGGTAATAGTTTTTTCACTCTTATTGATTCTCAAGGGCTTATTCCTTTTCTTTCAATTGAATCAAATATTGCTACTAGTTTTTGCCAAGAATTCTACAAAAATTTCCAGTATAATTGTGACAGGAACTTCATTTCTTCAAAAATCAATGGAAAAATTGTTAAAATCGATGAATCTCTTCTTAACACCGTTTTTAATCTCAAAACTTTGGGTTTTAGCTCTTTTTGGAATATTGGTTGGGGTTTTCTTGATGAAAATACTATGCCTCTTGTTGAAGCCTTTATGGAATCCCATTTAATTAATCCAGCCTCAATTAATTCTGATTCTAAACATTGGAGATCATATGATTTCACACCCAATTTTCAAGTAGCTTATAAAATTGTTCTAAATGGGTTATTTTGCAAAAATAAACACGATGCTACTATTTCCCCTTATGAAGCTTACATTCTCTATCGTATTTATCACAATGAGCAAATCAATTTTCCCGCTATAATGATCAAAATGATGAACCATGCTTTTCTTTACACCACTAGTGTTCCATATGGTTTAGCTCTTTCCTTAATTTTCAATCACCTTGGTTTCAATCTCGAAAATTCTCTATTAAAAAGCTTCAACCCAAATTGGGTGATCAATTACAAAGCCGTTAGAAAAATGAAGTTTGTGATCTATGATGATGAATATATTCCGGAAAGTCATGTTAATAACTTTGGGGATCAAGAGACTATCTCGAGGAAATCCCATTTTTAGGCCATTACCTATGGCCTAAAAACATTTTTAGGCCAAACGTATCAAATGTCACATTTTTAGGCCAAACGTATTCAAAACGCCCATTTTTAGGCCATTTCATTAATTTCATGAGATATTTCATTGATTTTAAGGACAATTTGGACATTTTAGACCGAGTTTCTAGTTTGTAATGCGGCCAAATAAACATATAGTTTATTTAAAATGCCTAAATTGTCCTTAGAATCAATAAAATATCTTATAAAATTAGTGAAATGGCCTAAAAATGGGCGTTTTGAATACGTTTGGCCTAAAAATGTGACTTTTGAAACGTTTGGCTCAAAAATGTTTTTAGGCCATAGGTAATGGCCCAAAAATGGAATTTGCTCGACTATCTCTAATATCCTTTCATCTTCTTCGCGTCTCACGGGTCCACCTATTCCGGCCTCTCCTATTCGAAATGAGCCTACACAAAACCATCCTACTAATGAGGATCCTCCTAATCTCTCCCGTATTGAAAGCACAATACACCATTTTATGGATATTATGGGAAGAAAATTTGAGGTTTTGGAAGAGAAATTGGAAAGAAAATTTGGGGTTTTGGAAGAAAAATTGGGAAATCTTGCTAATGAAATGACTTGTGTGAAAAACGATGTTTCGTGCATTAAGGATGATGTGTCACATTCCCGCCGCCGTTCTAGAAGACGCTCTCCTCGGGATAATCGTTAATTACTTTTATTGGGTGTTTTTAATTTTCATATTATCCTATTTAGTTTCTTTTTCACTTTGGTTGTTGGTTTCTAGTTGATTATGTTTTCATCTAGTTTGGTTTTAAGTTTGAACTATCGTTTGTTATCCTTTAGTTTATGTAATTGTTGGATATTGAAATATTTGGATATCTTTCACTATGTTTTGGATATTTGTAGTTGTTAAGTTATTTTTCTAAATTATGCTAATTTCTTTTGGTTTTGTGTTAATCTAGTCTTAATTAGTTGGTTGAATATTATGAATGTATTTAGATAATTAGTTGTTTGAATATTTGGATAAATAGTTGTTTTGGATGTCTTTAATCTTGTTATGAATATTTAGATGTTATGTATTTCGGATATTATCTTATTGAGATATTGTTGCTAACTTTTGTCTTGATGATATAGGAGTTATTATTCTTCAAATCGTTACAAATTACATCTTCATCCCTTTTCATTCATACAAATTGCACTTAGGCCCCTAGAGTATTGAAAAATTGTTTTTAAGACCCTAAAGTCTTTCAAAAATTATCATCATAGTACCTATTGTTTGAACTATTGCATTTAGGTCCCAAATGTTTGCAAATTGCACCTTAATCCTAAACTTTTGAAAAATGTGTCTTGATTCTTTTATTTACAAAATCCCATCTATGCTCTTAGTTTTCATAAATCTCTTTAAAAAAATTTGGATTTTACTTTTAGGTCCCTAAAAATTTGAACTATTGCATTTAGGTCCCTATAATTCTAAAATTGGTTTTTGAACCCTATAGTTTGGGAAAAATACATCTTAGCCCCTTTACTTTTCAAAATTAGTATTTACCCCTTGTATTTTTAAATCTTGTCTTAAGTTCTTTTTGTTATTAACAAAGGGGGAGAAAAACTTAGTTAAACTTGTTCAAATAGGAACAAAAACCCTATGCATTTTGAAAGGGGGAGTTTTTCATTGTAATTATCTTTAAAACTCAAATGCTTAGGTTGAAGGTGGATCTTTGATTAAAAATGTGTTCATTATATCTTGTAGTATAGTAACTTTTATTTGCTATTCCCGTAAGTTATGCTACTTATTACTCGTCACTAATCTTGCTTACCTTTTATAGGAAACTTTGCTAAATTTATCCTCCTTGTTGGATAAATGCTCCTCCATATTATTTCTTGGATATTGTATTGTGATATTTATATTGCTAACATTTTCTTGGTGATGTAGGTGCTAATTGTTTTAAAAAAATTTCTTTTTATAGCCCCTACATTTTTGAAAAATGGCACTATGGTCCCTTGATATTTAATTCGACCTCACATCTCTTTTCTTTAAAAAAAATGATGGTCAAATTTCCTTTCTTTAAAATTTGAAAAATGGTACTTATGTCTCTCAAAATATAAACTTTTACAACTAAGTCCCTCAAATTTTGGACGCTTTCACCCCTAAAAGATTTTTTTTACTCTAAAATAATCATTAATTCTTTTTGTTGTTGACAAAGGGGGAGAAAGATAAAAGATACAAACTTAAATGCTTTATAAACCTTAAAGTATCTTTGAACACAAATTTGCATTGTTTATATGCCTTGTGTAAGGGGGAGTTTTTTAAATGAATTGATTTACGTAACATATTTATAAAAATACCTTATGCATAGAGTAAGGGGGAGTTACTCCATTTACCGATCGATAACTCGTTTGAAGGAATTCATTGTTAAAAACTCTTTATTGGCAAACTTGTGTTTTCGATTTGTCAAACATCAAAAAGGGGGAGATTGTTGGCCTAACGTCCTTTTAATCTTGTTTTAATATTTGCCAAATCGTGTTTTAATTACCCCGAAATAGTGCTTTATACTTGCCCTAACTTAACACTATTTCTCCTTGTGTTTAACTTGATTTTTCAAGGAAAATTGAGTTGGTGGGCCGGCATACCGCCCAAAGGACCGGTATACCGCCGGGAAAGAGCCGTTGCCCAACGGTCACAAGCCACGTGGATTTTCCCGTTGACTAGAAGACAAGCATGGCCGGTATACCGCCCATTTCACCGGTATACCGCTCAAGGGTCAGAAATGCTTATAAAAGGGAGTTTAATCACATCCAAGAAACTACCTCTTACCAATCCAATTCCAAACATTCTTACACATCAATTAGAGGTCTCAAGCCAACATAGAATCAATCCAAGCTTGATCAATCAAACTTGTCATATCTACTCAATCAAGGAGTTAATCAAAGGAGCTTCAAAGTTCAATCAACTCAAGAGAAGTTTTAAGCTTAGAGTTATATCATCTCTTTAGGAGTTTATTAGCAAAGTTGTTTCACCCTTCAAACACTTACATTTATCCTCTTAAGTCTAGCTCTTGTAATAGATAGATTAAGAGAGAATTAGAGTATCGGGAGTATACTTGGTGTCCTTGTGTTGCGATAGCACAAGAGTTTGTCCTTCGTGTTATCGAAGAGGTTGTAAGGGTTATTGTGTTCTCGACCCGGTTAAGAGAGACACGGGAGCTTAGTGAAAAGCTTGAAATCCTAAGGAGACTTCCTTAGGTAGTGGATGTAGGGATAACCGAACCACTATACATCGTTGTGTACCTTCTATCCCTACTCTATTTACTTTCCGCACTTTATATGTTTGATTACATGCTAGTATAAATATCGTAATAATCTTTACCTAGTCAATCAAACCTATTGTCATCTAGAGTAGTAAGAGATTAGAAACTCGTTTTACTTGTAACACTTATATATCAAACCTCTAGCTTATCCATTGTATGATCCCTTAAGAGTTTGATATATTTAGTTGACTTAGTAGTTTCTCTCTAATACTTATAATTGTCCAAAAGATTTTTAATTAGGCATTAATTTTATTAGTAATCCTATTCACCCTCCCCTCTAGGACTTTCAGTAGTCACTCGAGTCGTTTTGGTGTAAGTGATTAAGGTACGAACGAAGAAAGGTTGCATGTTCCAATTGGTAGATGTGAATAGACTTACCCGCTCCTGGGGAGACTATATAAAGAATAAGTAACAAGGTAACAAAGTCTAACTTTGAACGACGTGAAATAAAAGTGCTTATAGGAGATATCCCACAATTTTTAAATTTTGTATCCATTTTTATTTTGTTTTCAGTAGTGTATATTAGTATAAATTTCGAGTGTTTTAGTGAATACTAAGTTTTAAGAGAAGGGTATATGTATTTTTATGTGTAGGTATTCCAGATTTTGAGTTTAGGGTGAAAACGAGGAGACTTTCGTGATGGGTAAGTAATTTTTATGATTTAATTGGTGTGGGTGGAGAGGTTTTGTGGTGCACCGCGTGACCCGTACCGTCCCCATGGTCTTCATTTAATTGCAATACAGTACAAATTGTCGAGAGCTAGAGCTGGGCACAATATACTGCACCAGCCATGTGGTATACCGCAAGCATATATCGACAAAATACCGTGTCAAGCTTCGCGACTACCGTCAGCACGGTATAGGAGTACGAAGGGCGTGGTACACTGTGCGACCTATGTGGTACACCATAGGTGAGCAGTATCAGCTGCGAGAGAAGAGGGTGGGTTCGTATCAACTCCAAATCCCTAATCCTTCTTCTTCTCCAACCGCCCAAACTCCATTAAAGCTTCAATTAAACGGTTACCATACATCAAAACACTAATGAAACACCATAGACTCACATCCAAATTCATCTTTCTAGTCCTAGAAATAAATTTTCACCACCCAAATCATTCCAAAACACCTAGAAATCAAGAATCATTTCCAAAAAAAATCCAAAAACCTTTTTCTAAATTCCTTAATCCTTTTAACCCAAGACATATTCCATTATACCCACTTCGCTAAAAAGCACCCCTATACCTTTCCTAACCCAAATAATACCATATTTACCCAAAATAAAGGGGTAATTTCAAGAGTGGTGCAACTTTGAGTTGGGGACAATTGAGGTGACGATTGGAACAAAAACACTAGTAATAGTTAGAGAGAAAGGAAATAAACGAGAGAGATAACAGGTTGAAACAAGGAAGACTACCGAGAATTGCGTGAATTTGGGGAAGAAGAGATAGGGTCATTCGAGTCAAGCGATAAGAGAAGAACTGGTGATGGTGGGTTCGAATCCTCAAGAGTAAAAAATTGTGATTTCAGATTCGAGAATGCCACAACCGTTATAAGTTGATATTCTGGTACCCGTAATGAGAGAAGCTTTGAAGCGCTTATTAGCTATCGCTAAAGAAAATATTTCATAATTGACCCATTCACATGAGAGAGTATTTGAGAAAGGAGTTTTAAAAGGTGTGTCTAGAAGATTTCTAAAGTTAGGAGATAGATTGGGATAGACTAAGGCAGTCAGATTATTTACTAGAGTTTGTATCTGAGTTCTATCTTGTCCTATTTAGCCGAGATAGAGAGGTTCGAGTTCCAGTTCAAAAGAAGTTAAATCCTTTCACAATTAAAGAGATTTGTAGCCAATTCGAGTGCAAGTAATTGGTTGGACCATGCAAGTATCAAGAAGCGGTGAAGAATATAGAGACTTTCGATTAGGATTTGCTATACGAGCATGTGTTGTATAAATAGTTGGTTCAGAAGAGCAAGAGACAGATGAAGGGATCTTGGCTCTACAAGTACCTTCAACCAGAAGAACGAGTATGAAACCACTTCCTTGCCACAACCGCCTTTGGGAATGTTCGAGTCGTGGATTCAAGATAGATATGTGTTATTTTTTTGAATTGTGTTTTGATATCTAGTATAGAATAAAATAGTAAACTCCAAGTCATAAAGTTTATCATATAGAGCGTAAAAAGTTTCGCTATTCACTAGATACCTCATGAATAATCGGATAATCGTTTGACAAAGACAACCACCAAGCCAAAATACACTCTCTACCATCCACACCAAGCACACCACCACACCAAGTAAACCAAGTGACTCTCGAATCACTTCCTTAGACTCCCAATGTGCTTTCCTCATTTTATTACCAATTGATTCTAATGAAGAAGCGTTGCTCAGTTGTCATAAATCTTGGTAGCAGAAGTTTGGAGCCAAATTGCCTCTAGGGACAGAGTAGAAATATCATTTCATCGAGAGTTGTTTGAATCTGTTAAAGTGTTAATCTCGCTAGTACTTCATTTCACCCAATTTGCAAAGAATTAAATTCTTCACATTAAATGAACTGCTTTGCAAAATATCACACTACCTACAAATTACTACACCTCACCTCTAAACGAGTCTTAATTTTTCTAGTATCTCTTTAAACTAACTTTTCAGTTATAGCTTTTAATTGGGTATGAAAATTTATATTATAATAATTGGATGAAGATTATCCTTGAATTATTAGTGCCCATTATCGGCTTTTGCTTCTACCTAAAGTTGACCACTCAGTCTTCCATTCTTCGAAAAAGACACTTATCTTTGACTAAGTTAACTATCAAATTTAAAAATCAAGATAAAGACATGGTTTCAGATTACATCACTGATAAATTATAGCAATAGAATATTTGAATTCAAACTCTGAATTCCATTAAAATTGATTTACCATACAACATCAAATAACCTAAGTTACAGGTAATTAATCTCCAACCAAACAAACTAATTTGTAATTGAACTTAAGAATTAGCACTAATCTAACTCCAGCTGCATTTGTAAAGAACAATTATAAATTGATGCTACGAAATATTGTAATACAGATAACAAAGAATAAATAAGGAATTTAGACTGAAAAGATGTTTATATTACTTCATCAAAAGATGCTTACAATCAAGGCTCACATACAGAAGTTAACTAAAAACAGATCTAAAATTCCTAATTTTAACCTCCAAAACCGTAGAGAGTTCTTCCCTGCCTCTTCAGAGCATAGACGACATCCATGGCAGTAACGGTCTTTCTCCTTGCGTGTTCTGTGTAAGTAACGGCGTCACGGATGACATTCTCCAAAAAGATCTTGAGAACACCACGAGTTTCTTCATAGATGAGACCGGAGATACGCTTCACACCTCCTCTACGAGCTAGACGTCTGATGGCTGGTTTCGTGATTCCCTGAATGTTATCTCGGAGAACCTTACGATGTCGTTTAGCTCCTCCCTTTCCTAAACCTTTGCCTCCCTTTCCACGACCTGACATTTTCAAATTACTTTCTAAGATTGATGAAATATTACAGCTGGATTATGAAAATTAGGGAAAGAATGAGGTGTATATATACTATAAAAGTGTGAGGTGGGTGTCTATAGATTGGAAAGCGAGGTCGATCCTAGTGAAATGTTATAATGGGATATTGGCCGTGGATTGATCAAAGATCTACGTTTTGAAACGAATATGACGCGGATTGTGCTTTTCCACGGGCTTAGGCGGAGATACTAAATGAATCAAAGGTGTGGTTCTAAGTATGGGGAGCTTCTTTTTTTTTTTTTTTGTCAAAAGTATGGGGAGCTTATTCTGTACGTTTATAATATTTTTTAATTTTTTTTTATCAAAATATCATTTTGCCCTTATTTAAGGATTAAACTGCAATTAATTTGGTGGATTTTTATAAAAAAATGCTCAACTAATGGCTTTATTTTTTTTAATACATCTAAACTTACAAGGTGGTTAATACAAGAGTTAATACATTAAACTGGACCTTATTGAGAGTCCAATACATTCATTTCTATCATTCATAATAAAATTTCTAAGGTATTCCGAAGGATCCTGCAACTCCAGAGGCTTTGAATGCGTGTTTTCTCTTCCTTTGTTAGTTTATCCACACACCGATTGGCTTCACGAAAAATATGATTATTACAAATTTGGGATGTTGTAGAAGTATATCCCAACACGCACGTCCTATATGAGACAGCCGACTACCTGAACTCTCACAGCCCTTCCTTAGCGCATGGAGCTCCCTCGAGTCCGTCTCAATAATTAGCTCTTTGTATCCTTTCCTCACCGCCCATCGCAACTCATAATGCAATGCAAGTAATTCCGACAAGAGCGGTGAATCCACGTGACACGACCCAACAAATCTCGCTATGAACATGCCATTCTTATCTCTTATTATACCACCACACCAGCTATGTTCCCAACAAATAGTCTCAGAGTTGCGATTCAAGTACGGGTCATATGGAAAATCCTATAAACTAAGGGATATGGCTTATATCGTGAAAGTCCTAGAGGGGGGGTGAATAGGATTACTAATAAGATTAATGCCTAATTAAAAATCTTTTGGACAATTATAAGTTTAAGAGAAAAACTTCTAAGTCAATTTAATATATCAAACACTTATAGGATCATGCAAAGGATAAGTTAGAGGTTCGATATATAAGTTTAACAAGTAAATCGACAATCTAATATCTTACTACTCTAGAAGACTATATGTTAGATAAACTAGACAATCAATATCACAATATTCATGCTAGCATATTATCAAACATATAAAGTGCGGAAAGTAAATAGAGTAGGGATAGAAAGATACACACGATTTATAGTGGTTCGGTTTCCCTACATCCACTACCTAAGGAAGCCTCCTTAGGATTTCAAGCTTTTCACTAAGCTCCCGTGTCTCTCTTAACCGGGTCGAGAACACAATAACCCTTACAACCTCTTCGATAACACGAAGGACAAACACTTGTGTAATCACAACACAAGGACACCAAGTATACTCCCTATACTTGAATTCTCTCTTAATCTATCTATTACAAGACCTAGACTTAAGAGGATAGATACAAAGTGTTTAAAGGGGTGAAACTACTTTGCTAGATAATCTCCTAAAGAGTAGATATAACTATAAGCATGTAAACTCCTCTTGAGTAGATAAAACTTTGTGGCTTATTTGATTAACTCCTTGGATGAGTTGGATAGGACTAATAAGCTCACTAGGATTGATTTTGACAATGTATAGCTCTTGACACCTTCTTGAATGATAACAATTAAGCCCCTTAATGTTTGTAATTAGTTGGTGTAGTTGTAGCCTTCAAAGAGCTTCAATTTATAGCAGAAAATAGCTTCCAACGGTCATAAGGCTTGGGTCCAACGGATCTATTAATTTCCCAACGGATATATTTCTTATGACTTAAACTTTGTGCAGAAAAACCTTCCTTGCGGTGTACCGCAAGTATCGTGCGGTGTACCGCACCTCAACGGTTAGATTTTCTATCTCTCTGACGGGCTAGCCATGCACCGTGCCCTGGTCCGCATTCTTGGTCCGGTGTACCGCGCCATTGGTCCGGTGTACCGCACCAAACATCTTTGATAGAATTTGACTTATGCTTTGATGCTCGGATCAATAAATCTTCTTCACGAAAGTTGTAGATAACATCATTCTTATAAACAATGTAGTTGATCATTAAGGCTATATCTCAAAGTATATAAAGATATGAATAAAAGTAAATGCAATGAGATATAATAAAAATGGTATGAAAAGTGTTTTTGATGAACAATAGTGCAAGTTAGGATGAATATAACAAGAGTAATTAGCACACTAATCATAAGAGGATTTGTCACATTAAAACAACCTATTAAGGGAGGCTATATGCCAACAATCTCCCCCTTTTTGATGATGACAAATCCTTCACTAAAACACCTTAGGAATGATATGAAAGTTTAAGCACTAATGAAATTAAGCTCCCCCTCACAATAAGCATATAAGATTTGAGATGCATTTGTGAGATTTAAAAAGTGCAATTTTTGAAAGTTTTAGTGCACATATTTCTCCCCCTTTGTCTTCATCAAAAAGACGGGGTAATAAAAACAACTAAAAATAGAAGAGCTAAAAGTCAAGTGAATAGATTTTAAACAACGATTCTAAGAGTGTGCAAGAGTTTAGGGATTAAAACAATTTTAGAAAGAGATGCACAAAGATAGATAATTGTAAGAGCTAAGAGATAGAGACTTTTTACCAACTTCTTGATCGATAGATTTCATTTCAAATGCTTTCTAATGACACAAACGATTAGTTGCAATAAAAATGATTAGTCTAAGCATTTGAGTTTTTAAATATGATTTAACAAAAACTCTCCCTTACATAATGCATAGAGTTCGTTTCAATTTTGTAAAAGTTTGATCTACAATTTCTCCCTAAAAAAATTTTTGAAATCATTTTTGAGAAATTTTAGGGGTAAAATGTAATTTTTGAAAAGTATAGGTGATAAAAATTATTTTTTAAAAAGTTTTAGGGACTCAAAAACAATTTAAAACAAATCTTTTAGGGACCTAAGTGCAATTTTCAATCATTTTTAAGAACTAAGACAAATACAACAAACTATAGGGACTAAAAGAGCAATAAAGAGTAAGATCAAGGATTAGATGCAATAGTACCTATATCATCAAAGAAAATGTTAGCAACATCAATATCCAAAGCATAAAATTTAAGCATCTAACATTCAAGATATAAATAAAACATACTTAACCAATTACCCAAGTTAAACACAAAGCATCCTAAACCATTATCCAAATAAAACCAAGTAGCAATAATATCCTAAATGTCCAAAACACGGACCCAAAAACAATTAAAGCATAAACACCACATACTTAGTCCAAACCAACCACAATAAAAACACATAAACACCAAGTAGGATAAAATGAAGATTTAAAAACAAACACCCAACACGACCAATTAACGATTTTCCCGGGGAGAGCGGCTTCTAGAACGGTGGCGAGAATGTGACACATCATCTTTAATACACGATACATCGTTATTCACACAAGTTAACTCACTAGCAAGATGTCCTAATTTCTCTTCTAAAACCCCAAATTTCCTTTCTAATTTTTCTTCCAAAACCTCGAATTTTCTACCCATATAATCCATAAAACGAGTTATTGTGCTTTCAAAACGAGATGGATTAGGAGGATCCTCATGAATGGGTTGGCTTTGAGTGGGCTCATTAGGGATAGGATTTTGTTGGGTCGGGTTATCCAATAGTTCAAGTGTGTTAAGCTCCGGACCGAAAGTTCCTTCTCTTGCTTGTAAGATACGATTACGAATTGAAGCATCCGAAATACGATTAATATGTGAGTGCGAAACATAGGTGTTATTATAGATAGCAAATTTCATTATCTTAATCGTGCTATAATCAAAACACCAAGCTTTATCTATTGGTCTCACATTTGTTCCTCCTAAGGAAATTCCACTTGCCTCAAAGGTTTTAGTTAGAAAAATACCGTATGGGACTTTATCCCTCGATGCTCTAGCATGGTTCATCCATTTGAACATTATCGCAATAATGTTAATCGGTTGTTTAGCGAAGATCAAAAATAGAAGATAAGCTTCGTAAGGAATTAATTTAGCATCATGTTTATCCTTTGGAATTACGGCCGAAATAAGAAATTTGTGAGCCACTATGAACTCCGGATCAAAGTTACGTAAATTCCAATTTCCATCACGAATAAGCATTCTACTATTAACGAATTCAATAACCTCGTTTTGAGCAACCACATCAAGGCTAGAACCATCCCAACCACTAGACCAAAATCCACTAAACCCATCCGAAGGAATATGATATCGAGCACACAAAACATTTAACTTTAATCGTAAAGGAGTACCCGAAAATGTTGATTTAACCGAATTGTTAGCACAATCGTATTCAAAATTAGAGTAAAATTCTTCAATTAACCCACTAGCTAATTGACTACCCGAAAATTGAAAGATATTATCACAACCTTGGAAGGAAAGGAGTTCAAAAAGAGAATTATCACCCGAGGGAAAAGCTGAAGCACTAATGGTCCTGCCCGGGAGAGGATCGAATGGCCGGAGTGGAGGTGGTGTTGGTGACCTCGCCGGAGATGGTGCACGGCGGCGGCTGGAGGAAGCTCCGGTGGTGGCTTTCTTCCTTGGAGCAGATTTCTTTTCTCTCATGGTGAAATGAAGGAGAGAGAGAGAAGGGATTGATTTGGTGGAGGAGATGAAGCACTAGGCGGCGGTAAAAGGGTGTAGAAGTTCGCCGGAAATCGCAGCAGTGGGGAGAAACGGGTAGGGTTTTGTTTAAAAGAGGGGAATGAAGAAGAAATGAAGACTAACGGGTTTAAAACGCTGACAAAAACCTAACTCGCGGTGTACCGCACTGCAAAAATAAACTGGGCGGAAAATAAAGGAAAAATAAAAAACGCTGAAACCCTGGATCGCGGTGTACCGCGGAGTGGTCCGGTGCACCGCAAAAGTGTTCGACTTAGACACTAAGAAGGAATTTTTTGGTTCTTTTAAAAACACCCGAAACACATTCGAAACTTCCCCAAAAGATTCGGAATGGTATAAAACTTATAAGAAAATTTTTGTTTTGAAAAGAAACAACAAGGAAATCCCGAAAACACATAAAACAGTTTATATCACAAATACCCCTATATTTTCTAAAAGTACAAAAAGACCCAATGTAAAAACAAAGCAATATTAAGCATGAAAAGGTCAAGATACACAAGATATTAGCACATAGAGGATAAAGCACATAAACACATAATAACACATAAAAATAAAAAAGAAGAAAGGAAAGAATTCACCGTATTTTCCTTTTATGAGGTTTGAGCATCTTTTTGCATATGATTCCATTTTCTTGACGCTCAACACCTTCAATGAATATTACTATGATAACCGAGGTGGAATGGATCCGGAAATGTTGTTAGCATTTGTCACGATCCATATTGGCTTTTCCCATGAGGGTATCAAAGATCCGCTTTCAAGTTGTTCATGGTAATGGCACGTAGAAGCATGATGACCGGGTTTACCACAAGAATTGCAAGAATTTCTTTTTCGAAAGGAACTATTATGTGAGGGTTTTGAACACGATTTTTCCTCATTCTTATCAATATCCAAATTATCACTCAAATACAATTTTTCTTTAAAAAGACCATTTGGATCAAAAGGAGTGACATTTGAAAAGGGATGATTTTCTAAAGTTTTAAGAGCGAGGGAAAAAGCTTCATCCAAATTTTTAAAACCTTCTATATTTTTCTTCATAGGATGTTGACTTTTATTTGAAGAAAAAATGTTTTCAAAACAAGGGTTTTTAGTATTACCAAGAATATCATCTAAAGTGATACAACATTTAAAACAATTCTTTTGCTCAACTTTAGCCTTTTTTAACATAAGGTTATTCAAATGGATTTGAGAATCAAGAATTTTGAGAAGGGATGAAATTTGCCTAATATCATCATAATTATAAGGAAGAGATAAAGAGTTAGGATAGATGGCTCCCTCATGGTTTGGTTTAGGATTGTCATGAGATTCATCATGGATTAAGATTTCTTTTTCTTCATCATTATCGACAATTCCATATAGAAACTCAAAACGATTCCAAAGCTCTTTTGCGGATTTACAATCTAACATTTGTGAGAAAATTTCTTCGGAAATTCCACGAATTAGAGTGTACATTGGTTTTGCATTTTGAGTGAGCTTAGCCTTATCCTCAACGGTGAGTTCATCATAATCTTTTTCTTCTTGATTTAGCTTAAGAACTCCCGCTTCATTTAACTCCTCTTTATATGGAATGAATGGACCTTCCATAACGATTCTCCATTGATCGGGATTTTCGACTTTGATAAATTCCTCCATTTTTGTTCTCCAAGCAAAATAGTAAGTTCCTACAAAAAGTGGAGGTCGAGTAGAAGACGACTTTTCCAAAAGATTAAATTCCATATCGTTTACTCTACTAACGATTAAGCTATTCACGTAGAGTTAGGCTCTGATACCAATTGAAAGTCCTAAAGGGGGGGTGAATAGGATTACTAATAAGATTAATGCCTAATTAAAAATCTTTTGGACAATTATAAGTTTAAGAGAAAAACTTCTAAGTCAATTGAATATATCAAACACTTATAGGATCATGCAAAGGATAAGTTAGAGGTTCGATATATAAGTTTAACAAGTAAATCGACAATCTAATATCTTACTACTCTAGAAGACTATATGTTAGATAAACTAGACAATCAATATCACAATATTCATGCTAGCATATTATCAAACATATAAAGTGCGGAAAGTAAATAGAGTAGGGATAGAAAGATACACGCGATTTATAGTGGTTCGGTTTCCCTACATCCACTACCTAAGGAAGCCTCCTTAGGATTTCAAGCTTTTCACTAAGCTCCCGTGTCTCTCTTAACCGGGTCGAGAACACAATAACCCTTACAACCTCTTCGATAACACGAAAGACAAACACTTGTGTAATCACAACACAAGGACACCAAGTATACTCCCTATACTTGAATTCTCTCTTAATCTATCTATTACAAAACCTAGACTTAAGAGGATAGATACAAAGTGTTTAAAGGGGTGAAACTACTTTGCTAGATAATCTCCTAAAGAGTAGATATAACTATAAGCATGTAAACTCCTCTTGAGTAGATAAAACTTTGTGGCTTATTTGATTAACTCCTTGGATGAGTTGGATAGGACTAATAAGCTCACTAAGATTGATTTTGACAATGTATAGCTCTTGACACCTTCTTGAATGATAACAATTAAGCCCCTTAATGTTTGTAATTAGTTGGTGTAGTTGTAGCCTTCAAAGAGCTTCAATTTATAGCAGAAAATAGCTTCCAACGGTCATAAGGCTTGGGTCCAACGGATCTATTAATTTCCCAACGGATATATTTCTTATGACTTAAACTTTGTGCAGAAAAACCTTCATTGCGGTGTACCGCAAGTATCGTGCGGTGTACCGCACCTCAACGGTTAGATTTTCTATCTCTCTGACGGGCTAGCCATGCACCGTGCCCTGGTCCGCATTCTTGGTCCGGTGTACCGCGCCATTGGTCCGGTGTACCGCACCAAACATCTTTGATATAATTTGACTTATGCTTTGATGCTCGGATCAATAAATCTTCTTCACGAAAGTTGTAGATAACATTATTCTTATAAACAATGTAGTTGATCATTAAGGCTATATCTCAAAGTATATAAAGATATAAATAAAAGTACATGCAATGAGATATAATAAGAATGGTATGAAAAGTGTTTTTGATGAACAATAGTGCAAGTTAGTATGAATATAACAAGAGTAATTAGCACACTAATCATAAGAGGATTTGTCACATTAAAACAGCCTATTAAGGGAGGCTATATGCCAACATATCGTGGCGACAAAAGAAAAGCTTAAAGGATTAAAAATGGGGCTAAGAAGGATATAACATTATTATTTGGTTAGAAAGCTAAAGGCTCAAGTGGTTATCAAAGAACCGCCTCTATAATATTCTTAGCTACGTAGTTTCACTCCATTCTTACCTATAGTTCATAATTAAGTGGTTTCTCAACTAGTTTAGATCTCACGTTCTACACATCACTCATTCATACCAAGTTCAAGCACCATTCTTTTGCATTGTTCATCAAATTTTCCTATCTATAATCTAGTGTTTGCATGCATTCAAGGGCGTGATGCACTAACTATAAGGTCTAATATTTTCAATTATTAATTTACTAAAGGTTTGCTTTTAAGGACATTCAACAAACTCTACACCCTACTCATTCCTTAAACTAATTTTTAAGGACTCACAAACCGCAAGTGTACGGTTGTCCAAATATTAAACCGATAAACCGGAATTCGTTCACAGGGACGGAATAGGTACAACTCATATGTGAATCAAATAGTGGATGTGGATTAATTGCAAGTACCGAAAAGTAAATGATATAATATTTGTTTTGGTTTTCTAAAACTAAGATGCAAGTAAATTAACTGCTAAATTAATTAAACAGAAATGAAAATAATGCAAATAAGTAGGCTATACGCAAGAAAGAAGTAGTACTTGAGCCACACAAGGGTTTCACCTAAACTTTCTTAATTAATGCTTTCTGTTAAGGGATGAATTGCTATATTTGTGCTAGTCGGGATTCTACAGTCTCCTAACCCCCGTCGGGGTGGACTTAGGAGCTCTCCTACGGTATTATAAACTCCGTCAGGATGATTACAACTACTTTCAGATGGTTCAAGTTCTTTACCTCATTGGCTATTGGTTAGTCAAGCCTGTCAAGGTCATTGGCGAATACCAACAGCAATTACCTAGGTCTGTATCTAAACCCCCCGTCAAGGTGATCACTACACCACTATAGTGAATAGCCTAGATATAAAAAATTGCCCTTAGTTCATGACTCCAAAGATAATAATTCAAGAATGAAATAAAAGCCAACACAAAATAACGAATTCAATTTAAATCCTTAAATCCCAAATCGGAAAAACATAAATTAATCAAGTCTGGGTTCAACCCAATATGTGATTCTCAAGTACAAAGGTAATTTAGCTCATAACAGAAAGAAAAACTAAATTAAAATAAAAAGAACTCATGTTTGATTACAGAAATAAAAGATGAAAGAACCTAATTAAGGATTGGGTTCGGTTGTGATTTGGAGAAGATGACTTTCTCCAGCTGTAAGCTTTCTCTTTTTCCTTGCTTCTGACTTTCTCTCTAGCGTTTCTGACTTGTGTAAATAGGGTTGTGTGTAAAATAAAAGTCAAAAGGTCTATTTATAAGCTCAAAATCGGACCTAGGCTTTACTTAAGTGAATTAGTGAAATATTAAAAAGCCCAAGTCCAATCTTTTAATTAAATTTCTGTAATTGATGTGCAGTAGTAAAACGGCTGTAACTTTCTCAAATCAACTCCAAATTGACCCATTCAAGTTTCTAAATCTTCATAACTCAATAAGAAATATTTTCTATTTCACGACCCAAAGGCTAAATCCATGTGTAAGTAGCTCAAAATCAGCAATCAATATCAGCCTTCTAGATTTGCAGCTTTGCTTGTCAATTCTTCGGGATATATTTTCTCGCCTATGACTTCTCTACTCGATCTAATACTTTAATTATCAATTCCTCTCGTTGTATTGGTGCTCCCTAGCATCCATGGACCTACAAACTTTGCACTAAAAACAACCATTTAACGTACAAAAGCTTTACAAATGAAAAATAATAAATTCCAAGGTGAGCAAGTTAAATATAACGAAATAACACTAATAGTCTATCATATTAGTCAATTATTCACCTAAAATGATGTCTCCTAACGGCATAAAATTAGAACAAGAATGGAGACATCAAATGTCGGTCATATGTCTGGGTAGCCGGTCGAAAGTGTTGAATTCTCATTGACACGCAAAATTGCGTGTAAGGGTATGTTTTCCAGGGGGCCAACGTTGTAACGAATTTCTCTGACTGGCAGTCGATCACAGGGCCGGATAGCCGGTCGCAAATGATGACCGTCGCTGAAGTACTTTTGACTTGCGTCTAAGTTGTCAAATTCCAAGGGCATAACATTGTAAGTCGAACCGTTGACTGGCATACTGGCGGTAGGCCTGGGAAGCTGATCGCAAATTTTCTTCCTCGTTGACGCAACTTACACTTGCTTCTAAATGGGTATTTTCCAGGAGCATTGTCGAGAGCCTGACCGGCAATACCAGTTGCATTGCCGGCTAGCCCATTCGTGTTTTTGACAAGGACCACTTAGACGCGCAATTCCTCTGTCTCGCACATTTATAACCCCAAACTCAAGGGTTTAACACCTAGAAACATAAAAAACACTCCAAAACCTTCTCATTTCTTACAAGTTAACACTAATAAACACAAGAATACTCTATTATACACTATAAAATATAAGACTTAAAGCATTAAACTAAAAATTGTTTGCGT
Source organism: Nemophila menziesii (assembly GCA_029959085.1). NCBI lineage: Eukaryota > Viridiplantae > Streptophyta > Magnoliopsida > Boraginales > Hydrophyllaceae > Nemophila > Nemophila menziesii. The sequence goes on along the minus strand of JARWIR010000046.1, from coordinate 4,806,160 downwards.
ACTACATGTCAAAGAGTTGTTTGAGCCATACCCTAGTAATTGTTAGGTCGCCACCTAAGTCCATTCAGAAGGGGGTTAGGAGGAATATAGACTCCTGGTTATTTATCTAAGATCTTTAATCACCCTTATAACTAGAATATTAGTTTAGAAGGATAAGTGCATACTAGCAATCTCCATTCTTTTAACATTTATTTATTTGCAATATTATCTTCCAGATCTGAATACCAAATAAATATTATTAATTTTTTTATTTTTTTATTCAACAAGTAAATTCTCCTACACTCCTTTATATACATAAGTAGATCTAACAAATCAAATCCCTTCGAATGAACTTTTAATTACTAACTAAACTTGCAAACGATCTGTAATACTTGCAGTGAGTTTCTCGTGGTAGTCAAGGGTGTGTCCTTTAATATTATCTTTATTTATCTGTTTATTTATCACACCTTTGCCCCCACCAATAAGTCTTCTTATCTTAAGCGCATCTAGGATAACCTAAGGTCAAGCAAGATCCTAATCCTAGGAGTTTCTATTTCTAATATAAGCGCAACCCTATGTATACATCTAGCGTACATCACATATAGTCACGGACCTATATATGCATACATCTAGCGCATATCACATACATGCATATATACTCATTTAGAAATAGAAAATTTATGCAAGCAAGATCCTAAACTAGGCCATGGATGATGACATGCGATCTTTGGTATCGAAACCTAGTTTCCTAAATTTTAGGAAAAACTAGGTCTTGGTCCTCAAACTTCTCAAAATTGCCATTTGGTCCTTATACTCCTTTGAAACTGCGTTTTGACCCCTTAGGATTTGGGTTTTACTTATTTGATCCATTATTAGTAATCTTTGCAAACATTTCAAAATTGCCTTTGAAACTGCGTTTTGACCCCATAAATTTTGAAATTTTTAAATTTAGACCAGTTTTTTAAATAACAAATCAACCCAAAATATTTTCAAAAAAATCAATTTTACCCCAAAGTATTTGGAATAGAAAATTTTGAAATATTTTTGATTTATTATTATCAAAAAACATTATTAGTCTTTGTAAAGAAAAATGATATCAAATAGTTGAACTCAAATTGCTATTTTCATGACGCAAATCTTTAAAATCAAGGAAGTCGTAATCATCTAGAACTCTTTGAATCATGCAAGTTCACAATTGATGGACTCCTAAAGGCTGAACCAGCTGGGTTTTGAACCACTACCAAGGTCGGGTGTAGCCTAGCCACTTGCCAGTGCTGCCCTGAACTCGCCTGGTCCACCATGCTTTGTTTTCGTGTTATTTTACAAATTGGTAGTTTTTACTAACAAAATAACTAACCAAAATTAAACTTAGAATCCAAAAATGTATTTTTACAACTTTCATATTAATATAAGAAAAACTTCCTATATATTATTTTTATCGAAAATAAAAATTCAAAATATTGGCACAATTCGCCTTAAAAAAAAATGATAAGCTTAAATTTCTAGCCATCATCCATGGTTATGCTTCAAAACAAGGATTTGTAGAACAACAATTAATCATTAAAAAAAAGAACGAGTTTAAATCCATCCTTTTCTTGGCACATACCGTTCGAGTCATGAATTCTAAGGATAAATTAGATGTAATTGAGTCATAGCTCATTTTAGGGGTTAGATCAGTGAACTGGGAAAAACTTGGGTAAACCTACCCTATTTGTGGGTCCGTGGTTTTATATTAAAAAATTGATACGTTTGTGTATTACTACAAGAGAGAGAAGAAGCTGTGATAATTAATTATATCTATCAAATTCTTTTACTTTTGCTTTTTTTTTAGTCCGTTATTATATTTTCTTTTACATATGTTCATTAAACTATTTAGTAGACATAATTTTGTCCAAAATAATGTATAGAATTTAAAGAGAATAATTGATACCAAATTAAAACTTCAAATTTTTTTATAAGAAAGATAAAAATAAAGTGAATTATCTAAAGATAAATTTTTTTAAATTAGATTATAAATTATATAGTTGGTATAAAAAAAGATTATAATTTTTAAATATAGTCAACTGAATGATACGTTTTACTTTGTACTAGGGATGTAAACAAATCCCTAATACTAGATGTGCAAGTTTGTTTGCTTAATTTCTCGAGCCGAGTGATAGACGTGTAAGTTTGTTTGTTTAACTTCTCGAACAAGTTTTGTTGGAGTAGAATTCGAGTTGTTAACGAAAAAATAATTGATCGATACTGAGTGGGGTGTACAGTATGAAGTATGAAATGTGCTATTGATGAGATTCTTTTATAAATTAAGAATGTCTTAGTTAATATTAAACTTTAATAATATATTTACAAGTTAATATATGATTATATAACAATTCAAGAATATAAGTGAACAACTAATGAAACAATTTGAATAGTCTTGTTTTATAATTGAGTTTAAATTTAAGTTTGTTTATAAATGAACGTTTTTTTTTCTCGAGTTGAGCTACAACTACTCTCGAATGGGTTGAATATGAATCAAGCCATTCTAGAGTAGTTGTAGCTCGACTCGAGAAAAAAAAAAGTTCATTTATAAACAAATTCAAACTTATATTTAAACTCAATTATAAAACGAGATCATTCAAACTGCTTCGTTAATTGTTCGTATATATTCTTGATTATAATATAATCATATATTAACTTGTAAAAATATTATTAAAGTTTTAGATTGACTAAGACATTGTTAATTTAAAAAAAAAAAATCAATCAATAGCACATACTTTTTTTTGTCAAAAAATCAATAGCACATAAACTCCACTCAATATCGATCAATCATAAGATTTTGAATTCAACCATAAAAGAAACAATTTTTTTGTTAACAACTCGAATTCGACTCCAAAAAAACTCGTTTGAAAAGTTAAACAAACAAACTTACATGTCTATTACTCGGCTGGACTCGAAAATTTAAGCAAACAAACTTGCACATCTAGTATTAGGCCCGATATATTTATATTCCTTGTACAAAGTAAAAGTAAAAAATGTCATTCATTTTGAATATATTTAAAAATTATGATCTTTTTTTATACCAACCATATAATTTATAATCTAATTGAAAAAAATATTTTTAAATAATTTTCTTCATTTTTATATTTTTTTATGAAAAAATTTAAAGTTTTAATTTGGTATCAATTTCTTTTTTAAAAATTCTATACTTTTTTTTGGACAAAATTTGTTTTCTTATATTTACCTAAATAGTTTAATGAATACATGTAAAAAAAATATATAACAAACGAACTAAAAAGAAAAAAAAGCAAAGCTAGAAATTGGCAAATATAATTAATTATTATAGAGACGAATCTCTCTTTTGTAGTAGTACACTTCTTCTCTCTCTCTTGTAGAAGTACACAAATGCATCATTTTTTTAATATAAAACCACGGACCCACAAATAGAGTAGGTTTACCCAAGTTTTTCCCCAGTGAACTAGGCATGATAAATAAATATTTGTCAAGGATAAACCAATCAAAATTGCCCTATAATTATTAGATTTTTTTTAATCTAAAATCATGTTCTTGGAATTCAAAAAGAACCTAGAATAATTTATATAATATTATTTTCCTAGCATCCTAATTAAGAAGTGACACTAATGTTTAACTTGAAAAGTTAGTAAAGTTAGTAGTTGGTGATCTTATCTTATGATTGGTTGTTAGTGGAAACTGAGGAATAACAATTACCGAACTTCAAGGTTTTTACTATAAGCTTATCTTCTTCTTTTAATCTTCTCTTATTATAAGTTGTTAATATCAAATCTACCAAAAGTGGACTCATTGGTTGCGTAGATTACGATTTCTGAAAGTTCTAGTGTCAAGGAGTAAAAATTGAAAATTTTAAAAATTCTATTTTTCTTCTTAACTGGTTTTGGACCTAGGCTTTTGATAGGAGGAGAAAAAATTATGAGATAATTACACCTAGGGTCTTGACCACACACCTCTCTTCAAGATGGGGACCCGGCCTAGAGCCTCTTCTTACTAAAGACCTCAGCAACTTTTTAACACATGAACCCCAAAACCCAATTTACTAGACTACCCCTCTTTTGTTTTTTTAATACCTGTATATACTAATTATTCTATTACAATTTTATTTACATTTCTAAATTACTCTCTCTTTTATCTATCTCTCTCAAAACCGCCGCCACCACTACCATAACACCACCATCGCGCAGCCCTGGACCACCATCATCGAGCAGTTCTGTAACGGCGAGCTCGAACGAAGAAGCATGGCGGCGCGAGCTCTCTTCACGGATCTGTAACGGCGAGCTCGAACGAAGAAGCATGGCGGCGCGAGCTCTCTTCACGGATCTGTAACGGCGAGCTCGAACGAGGAAGCATGGCGGCGCGGTTTTCTGTTCGAACGGAGCTCTCTTCACGGTGGATCTGTAACGAGCTCCAGTGGATCTGAAACCTAGCTCCGGTGCTGCTGCTGGACGAAGAGGTGCTTCGGTTTTCCATGGCTGCTTCAGTTGTTACAGCTTAGCGTGGCAGTGACGAGCAGGGGGAGCAGATGGAAGAAGAAGAGGTGTTTGTTGGTGGTGTTGGTGTGGTGGCGGTGGTGCAGGCTGTGGAGGTGCTTGTTGGTGGCGAAGAGAAGCTTAAAGAAGAAGCAGCGAATGGTTCCCATAGCCGCTGGTTCACCTCGGTGGTGAAGAAGGTGTGGTGAAGGCTTCCCCGGAGCAGCAGCAGTGATTCAACACTTTTCCTTTTTTTTTTTTTACTCGCGTAATGTGTAGCTTTTAGTTTAGTTTTTTTTTTCTTTTTTCAGATCTGGTTGTAATTAGTTTTTTTTTTATTTATCTATTGTAAATGATTTAAATTTTGAATATAAATGTTTATTAAATAGATACACATGATTTATATAGAGTATTTTTTAATTTCAAAGAGTACTCTTAATATTTTATAGAGTACTCCGACTTTTTTTACAGGGTATTCGTTTAAATTGTTGGAGTATTCTTCTAATTCTCGGAGTACTCAACAAATTATCGGAGTACTCAGCAAATTTAAAGAGTACTCTCAGTTTTTTCCGATACTCTATGTTTTTTTCGTTTACTGGTGGCCTGAATACTCAGCAAAATTGTCGGAGTACTCACCAAATTCTCGGAGTACTCTATATTTTTTTCCGGCGACCGGTGACTGGTGGTCGGTGGTGGTCGGTGGTCGGAGGTCGGTGGTAGATGGTCGGAGGTTGGAGGTAGGTGGGTAGTGGTAGGTAGAGGAGAGAGAAACAGTGACATCACACTTTTTTGTCTTTTAGTGATAGTAAGGGTAGGAAAGACTATTGTCAAAATTGAGGTCCCTAAGAAGAATGGTATTTTAGAAACTACTCTATAGAGAAGAAAGTTAGTCTCCAAGACCCTATATATAATTCACCCAAAAATTATATTATGGAGTGTAACTAAGTCTAAGAAAAAAATATGTTATAGAATGTATAATTAAGTCTAAGAAAAAAAAAATATTCGTCTTTGCGTCAGTTTGGGATTGCTTATTTTAGATCTTAAAAAGCTTTTTAATAAAGATTAAAACATTTGTCAAAACTTTCAAAAATATCTTAATATATGGAATCTCGTTAAAATCCAACAGATTTTTATAGAATCACCTATCTAGAGTTTTTCTTAAAAGTTATTTTAAAAATATAAAACACTTTTAAAAGTTTAAAATCACTTCAAGTGATTTTGAAAAGAAAAAGTCCTAAACATGCTTCAACAATCATATCTTGTCTTTTCAATTAATAAAAAAAAAAACTGATATCTAGAATGGCATTTTTTTTGTCAGGATTTAGAATAACTTTCATTCATTCTTTTCAAGCCACTTATTTAATTAATAATAATATTAATTAAAATATAAAATAATAATGTATTTATTAATTTTATATTGTTTTCGTTTAAAAGACAAAATTAATAAATATTTTAAAAACAAGATATTAATAAAATTATTATTATTCCATTTTATTATTAATCTAATTAAAATAAGAAATATTTTTTTCTTATATCTATTACAAGAATAATCTAAAACGGCTTTCTATTTTTCTTTCTATCCTAATCTATTTTAGTCAACTTTGCTAACATTATAACAACAATAATTAACTTAGCTTCTAGATGAGGGACCAAAAGAAATATTTACGCATGGTCTTTTTTTTTTTTTTTTTGAGTACATGAGAGAGCCACTTTGGACTCGGAGTCATTTTGACTCCAATGAGATTCGATCCCAGGACCTCTTGGTCTCTGCGGAGTAGCCTAACCATTAGGCCAACTATCAATCTCTACGCATGGTCTTTTAGTATACTAGGATAAAGCTATTATCCAACCAAAAGTCTTGTAACTGCTCCACTATGAAAATATGACTGAACTCGTACGGGTAAATATTGTTTTTATAAAGGGTCAAGTTGCACGATCATTGCCCTAGGCCTACCAATTTATTATTGACCTAATTACCCTTTTAGTATCCCACCAGTAAATTGTTGAGTCAACATCATGCATAGTTATCAGGATAGTACTCAGCTGACCTTAACTTGTATTATCTCTTACTTTCAAGCATACGACTCAAAATAAATAAAAGGCAATTACCATAACTATCATAGAAGGAGATGATATTGTCTTTAAAAGTCATGTCTAATATAAATGACATAATAGACAATAATACCCTTGATTGGTGTCAACCTCACTAAATTTTCCTACCAAAAAATTCATGACAAAAATTTTCCACCAAAAAAATCCTGAGAAAAAATTTCTGGCAAAATTTTTTTTTTGACAAATTGTTCTCGCCAAAATTTTTCCACCAAACAATTTCACGTTACATTTTTTTCCACCAAACAAAATTTTCACCAAATTTTTTATGTTATTATTTGATGAAAAAAATCACACCAAATTATATTTGGGGGTTTATGTTGTTTGGTAAATAAAAATTTTACCGAAACTATATTTTGGTTTATTTTTCTTATATTTCACCAAATTATTTTTGGGTTTATATATTAGGGTTTCTGTTGTTTGGTGAATCGAATCCCACCAAACTATATTTGGAAGTTTATGTTTTCCGTTCGGTGGGATAATCCCACCAAATTATATTTAGGGGTTTATGTTACGATTATGGGACAAATCTCAAAAAAATGTATTTGAGTATATGTTATTTGGTGGGACATATCCCACCAAATTATATACGGATTTATGTTTTTGTAGGACAAATCCTATAAGAATGAAGTTGAGTATATGTTTTTGTTTAGTGGGGAGAATCCCACCAAATAACATTTGGGTGTATGTTTCCGTTTGGTAAGGCATATCCTACACGAATACAATTGAATCATGTTTTTGTCAAATTTAGTAAAAGTATAAAATAGAAAGAACACGAATAAAAAATTTATCCAAAACAAGTAATATATAAAGCCACATTTACAAGTTATGGTTAAGCACAACACAAGAGAGATAAGAAAGAGCTTTATTATTCAGAAGCAACACAATTAATAATAATTAATGTGAAATGACTAGGAATGGATGCTGACAAAACCCACACACAATAGACTTTGAACCTGAGCTCATCACTTGAACCTGTAATGAAAAGTTACAAGCAAATCCACATTCTTTTTGATATAATACTCACTAGAAAAAACGTAATCGATACACTAAAAGATTGAATATTACTAGCTGGATTCAAAGAGCCTATAGTTGTTCCAGCCATTTCCTTGCGAGATTCCTGAACAACACAAATCATATAGTTGATACTCCACAATATTAGCAGCTTACTTATCCGGTAATTTGAAATGCAACAGGATTAATACTCGTGCAGTGTAAATCATGGGTTTGGTATATTGGATAGGATTATGAAAAATGAGATGAGTTGGCAACATTCTAGAGCACTAGTTCGTGTTCCAAAATGAGTTACTTTAAATTTAGATGTGGAAACTACCTTGAATGCCAAGACCACCACTTTAGAGAACCAAATCAAGCAACTGTTTGTTTATATCAATTAAGTGAATGTTGTGCAAGAGCTTAAAGGATGTCCCTGCTGTGGGGCAATTGATCATGTGTGGGAAAAGTGTCCCATAATCCATATTTTTTATATCTAATCGAGGGAACCACCATTCAGGTGATCAAGGATATGTTCATCAAAATAAAAATCATCAGGGCTTCAATCATCTAATCCTCATAGGGTTGATAATCAAGGCAACTATCAACCTCGACCACAAGGAAGGACTTATCAAGCTAGGCCTCAAAACTATTATCAAGGAGGCCCAATCCATGGAGTTCAAGCTCTATGAGCTCTCGTGTATGATTCTTATGTCAAAAGCCTTACTTAGAAGGCACTCCCTTCCCATCACATGAAGGTATGACCACCACTAATGATTTGGATATGGCTTTGAACAAATTTATGATGACATCTAGTAAAAATTTAAACAATATAGATGAAACCTTGAATTCTCATACCAGTACGTTGTAAAAATTCTTGAAATCAAGTGTCTCAGATTGCTAATACCGTGAACATGTGACCGCAAGGTCAACTTCCAAGAAATACTGAGAATCTTCGTCATTATGAAGATTTTAAAGTGGTTGAACTAAGGAGTGGTTAGCAACTACCCCTCCCTTAGTGGTTGAGTGAGAGAAAGAGGTTGAGAAAAGAGGTATAAGAAGTCGTTGAAGAGTAGTTGAGCCAATAACCGTCATTTAAGATGTTGATAAGACTCTGACTCAACAAAATAAAGAGTTAGTTGTGAAAAAGAATCGTCCTCCTCCACCATTCCATCACGTGTCTAAGATAAGGAAAATGAAAAAGAGTACAAGAATCGTCCTCCTCTACCATGCCACGATCGGGGAGACGGCGTTCCACGGGCATATCGACTGCCCGGGCTTTGGCCGCCGCCTCAATCCGCGCTGGACCACGCCCCGAGCCGATCGGCGGACCGGCTTTCGCCGTTCCGCATATGACCGGGACGCATCGTCGGACCCCATCTGCTTCCCTCCCGACAATTTCAAGCACTCTTTGACTCTTTTTTCAAAGTCCTTTTCATCTTTCCCTCGCAGTACTTGTTCGCTATCGGTCTCTCGCCCATTCCAATGGCTCATTTATGCTCTGCAGGATTCCTCATCCTTTTCCTACTCTTGTTTATTCGGATAGTAAATCAGCCATAGCCATGTCTACTGATCTGGTTCATCATTAAAGAACTAAGCATGTCAACATTGAGTGTAAAATCACTCGAGAAAAGTTGTTCGCAGGCTTGATCAAGCTCTTTTACATTTTATCAACTTTGCAGCTTGCCGATATTTTTACCAAACCTCTTGGTTCTCTTTTGTTTCACAACAATCTCTCTAAGCTTAACATTCATAATATAAATGTTTAGCTTGTGGGGGGTATCTTGGAATGCAGCTGCAATAGTGGATAAAAAGGAACTATTGAATATAACTAATAAAGAAGTGCAAGGATCTACTTTGCAAATAAAAGAATAATTGAAGAAATAGTTATTTTCCAGTTGTAATTAGTTAGATGAATAGTTTTTTTTTACGATTGTGTATATATACAATGTATTTTACAAAAGATAAAAATTCATCATCTTCTTCTTCTCCTCGGTGCTCTGCAATTCTTTCGTTTTCTTGTCTCTAATGGCTGCCACTCTTTCAGTTTTTAAAGAAAACTCCTCAAGTAACGAATAAAATATGAAATAATTAAAAATAATAATCCAAGGACCTTCTCGAGAACAATTTGTTTATGTTTTTCTTCGTCAAAAATATCTATCTCCTCCCTCTTCTGCACTTTCATCTTATAAGCTATGATGTAGAATTCGGTTTTGCAGTCTAGCGGTTGATTAGGGCCTAGCGCATAGGCGAGATTACACGGGGACTAGGCGGGATTAGGCGGTTTTGAATTCCAATATCTAGTAATACATGTGTAGTAATTATAATAAATTTAAATATTTAAGTCATAAAATTCATATAACAACACTATAATAAATATAAAAATACTAAAATTAGAGTTATTATATAAATTCAAGAATTTTTTTATAGTAAAAAAATTAAAGGAGAGCCTAAGCAACCAATTTTTTCCATCAATCAGCGCCTATACTGGCTAGGCGCCTCTTCCACGATTACTCCAGTTCTAAGCAAAAAAGCATAGTATTTTTTCTAGGCGTAGGCAGATGAGGGGGAGAGTTAATGCCTAGGCGGCGATTTCTAAAGCAGAGCTTATAAGCACGCGACATCGTTAACCACACTACAAAGAAACACAATCTTAATGCTAGCATTCTAGTTAATCTTATTTTTAATATTGGAAACCCGAATACAAAATGGAAAGTAAATTTATTAAAATATTTAGCATTCTAGTTAATCTTATTTTTAATATTAGAACTCCAGATCAAAATGGAAAGAAAATTATGCTTTAGAAAACCTCGTAAATTACATTCTCCATAATAAAGGTATACTCTGGCTATCAACAAATTGATGCTATTTTGAAGCTTAAACCACAAAAACATTGCACCAATTCTTTGATATGTGTTTGTCATATCAAAAATTGAACGGTGGGCCATTGATTTAATTGTTGAAACAAAAGTATAAGTGGTCTTATTGGGCTTCAACACTTTTTGATTGATGGTTGAGGAAAAGAAGTCTTGAATCGGTGGTTTGTTGATGTACTTGATAGTGGTTTGACGATATGAAGTAACGATGGAGCTGGTTTCTGGGTTTGGGCATATCGAAAATGGAACAACTTTTTGATTGTTGAACAACTTCTATTATGGAATTGTTGATGTCTCGATTCTGGACTGGTGTTTATGTTGATGACAGTGCTTTAAATGTCGACGGGGAGTGTCTTCACTTCTCTTTTATCATGTTTTCACCAATTCTTTGATTTGTGCCTGTCATTATCATTAAGTTGAACGGTGTTTGGCCATTGATTTCATTATTTGAAAACAAGCATTACATTGGTCATAATGTGATTCAACGCATTTGACCGATGGGGTGAGTAAAATACGTCTTGAATCAGCGGTTTATTGATGTACTTGATGGTGGTTCGACTATGGGAAGTAATGACGATGTTGAATTTCTGGATATGGGCAAACAACAAAACAACTTTTTTATTGTTAAACGTATTCTATTTATGAATTGTTGATGTCTCGATTATGAAATGGTGATTGTGTTGTTGATGGTTCTTTTAATGTCGACGTGGAGTGTCTCCAATTCTCTTTGACCATGATGGTTGTGGATGGTTATTGAAGATTGACGAGTTTCTGGACTTACGACGACAAAGTGTATCCCGACCGATGGTGAAGCAGCATGAGCTTTTGAAATGCATTATGTTGGTTTATATATTTTGTTGGATTATTCTGGGTTATGAATGGTAATGGTGGTGGAATGACAACTGTCAAAATTATTATACCATGATATATTATTTTCATAATATATTATTACCATAATATATTATTACTTCATTATACTAGTTTATTTCTATATTATATTTGTTTCCTATTTAGCATAGTTTTACCTTTCTTGTTCACCAAGTAGTTAGTCCTATAAATAGGATCGCATTCTATTGTATTAGAATAACAAATCTATTCAAAATGTAGTCCTTAAAGTATTTTTTTATTCTCGAGCCTTTAGAGCTCATATCTCTTTAAATATTATTTATCTTTTCTTAATTTTTCTCTTCCCCTTATTTAAATATCTTACATGGTATTAGAGCCACAATGTAAAGTGGTTTCCCGTTATCGTTTCGTTCGCTTCCGCAAGTCGTTAGACCATTCAATGGTCTCATCTCGTTAGGCCATTCAGTGGTCTTATCTCGTTATCCCCTTTAGCGGTCTCATCTAGTTAGACCCCTTAGTGGTCTCATCTAGTTAGGCCCTTCAGTGGTCTTATCTCGTTAGGCCCTTTAGTGGTCTCATCTCGTTAGGCCATTCAATGGTCTCATCTCATTAGACCTTCAACGGTCTCATATCGGTATTTGATGTCTCCCTAAATGTTCTAATTTTATGCCCTTGGGAGACATCATTTTTGGTGTTTATTTGACTATTTAGATAGACTTTTGGTGCTAATATGCAATAATTCAATTTTCCTCTTTTAATTCTAGTATTTTTGATTTATTAAACTTTTACGCGTAATATGGGTTGTTTTGAGTGAAAAGTTGTAGGTTTTGAATACTAGCTAGGAGAGGAAGCCAAGAATAAAGTCAAAGATCGTGTAATGAAGTCAAAGCAAGAAGAAATATCCCGAAAGAATTGATTATTTTAAGCTGCAAATCTGGAAAGTTGTCAAAGATTGTTGATTCCGAGCCATCTAAGAGTGGATTTAGCCTCTGACTTATGAAAAGAAAACGTGCCCATTGAGTTACAGAACTTTAGCAACTGGAATTAGTTCAATCCGAGTTGAAACGAGTCGGTTAGAGTTGTTTTAGTGGAGGTGGTGCAGCAGTTACGGGATTTGGGCTTAATTAGTGGACTTGGGTTTTTCTAATATTCACTTAATCCTTATTAAAAGCCCTAATCCGATTTTAGCATTATAAATAGGCCTTTAGACCTCATTATTTACTACCTCTTATTTTATTCTTCAATTCAAATCATCCTTAGAAAAGAGTGTCCGGAAAAGAAGCAGAAGCAAGGAAAAAAAGAAGCCAAGAGCTGGAGACTGTCTATATTTCCACTTCGCAGCCGAATCAACTTCCTAATTAGGTTTCTTATTTCTATTTTTGTAAAACAATTATGAATTCCTTTCAATTTATTTTCTTAGTTTTTACGATTATGAGCTAATTTCAATTGGTACTTGAGAACGCGTAATGGGTTAAACCATAATCTATTTCATTCTGTGTCTTTGAATTTGGGATTAATTTAATTTAAATCGAATTGGGTATTTAATATTTTTCTATAATTCATGCTTATTGACTATTATTAAAGTAGCTAATCAATATTAGGATTTAGTACTTAGGCTATTCCAATTAGTGGCGATTGGATCACCTTGACGGGGGGTCTAGGAACGGAACTAATTAACGAATGTAGGATAGAAATTATTTGACCTTGACAGGCTTAATTAATCTTATGTCCAATTGGGTAATTAGGTTTTAATCATTCGAAGGTGGACTATATTCACCCTGACGGGGTTTGTAGCACCTGAGAAGAGCTCCTTAGTCCACCCTGACGGGGGTAAGGAGATAATTGAATCCTGACCAATATTATTTACTGAATTCGTCCCTTAAACAATACATGGAATGATTTGATTTAGGTGAAACCCTAGCGTTACTCGAGTACTACCTCTCATATCTTGCGTCCAACTATTTTTACTTGCGTTTAGTTTTATATTTGCATTAATTTAGTCTTTTCAATATTTGTCTTAGTTATTAGAAAAACAAACAACCCCTCTTAAAATAATTTACTTGCATTCTTTGCAATTAATCACTATCTGATAAGCATTAGAGTCAACCAATCCATCCATGAACGAATCTGTTTATCACTATTATTACTTGGGACAACCGTACACTTGCGGTTGTGGTTCTTTCACTTATTGCATTTATTTTAGAACACACTAAGGACCACCAGTATTTCACTCATCACTCGGTTTTTGGTTCACAGTTCCCACAGCTCGACTTATCACTCCACCTCGATGCCACAAAATCAACATTGCCACCACGTCAACTCCTCCTTCATGCATCTCTATCAACAACGCTCAAGATACGTCATCAACGATCCATATTTAAGTTGCTCTCTCTCTCCGACCTATTTGAATTTGGAGGGGGGTGTTAAATATATTATTACCTCATTAGACTAGTTTATTTCCATATCGTATTTATTTCTTAATGAATTTAGTCCTTACATCTTTCTTGTTCATTAGCTTTTATGAATATATTATTTTTCTCTTTTTTTATTCTCTCTCTTCCACTCATTTAAATATCTCATAACAATGTTGATGAGGAATGATGGAGGGGGTATTCGTATATGGATTTAGGTGGTGGTGCTGGTGTGGATTGTTAGATCAAGGGAACAACCATGGTGAGTTTGGAAGAGTTTAGGCTTTGAACGGTGTTCGAAAATGTAGTTGATGGGCTTGCATTATGTTCGGCGAAGTTAAGATACTGAAATGGCATTGATACTGCCATTGGAGATGGTAGATGAACGAGTTTTTTAATTAGGATTGAAAAAATATGAACGGTGTTCTTTTTTGTTCGGAAAATGTAAAAAACTTTTTAGATCAAAATTTGGAGAAAAAGCTTAAAAAAAACAAAAGGTTGAAAAAAATAATTAAAAAAAAGTAATTACTGAATTAATGTAAAATCATATTTTAAGGTTCCATACAATCTTAACTGCATTTTTAGTAGTGAATTCGGTCTATTTTTCATTATAGATTTAAGAGTCCCCTGCGTTTTTAGTCGTATTTTATTTAATAAATTCGATTTGTTTATTTTTTTTACATAAATATCTTCTAAATCTATATTACATAACACAACTCACCTAATTTTTCCCTATTTTGTGAGATCGATAGTTGGCTTAGTGGTTAGGTTACTCCGCAGAGACCAAGAGGTCCTGGGATCGAATCTCATTGGAGACAAAATGACTCCGAGTCCAAAGTGGCTCTCTCATGTACTCAAAAAAAAAATCCCTATTTTCTCTCTTCCCTTGTTTAGCTCCAAAAATCCCCCAAATAGTTGCTTAACCTTCTCAAAACTTAGGCTCCGTTTGTTTGTAAAGTTCTATATAATAATTCTCTTATTTTTCTCATTCTCTCATTTATTATATTCATATATGTATAATTTTAACAAAAAAAAGTTTAAAAATGGGTCAATTACCCAAGGAGACTTGAGAAAAATCAATGTGCCACTTAGGAGCTAGTCAATTCATCTCTCCTTCTTAGAGGCCAATAAAATGTCCAATGTCATAACTACCCTTCTAGTGCATATAAGACAAAAAAATAGATTATTTCTCTCTCCTCCACTACCATTACTCTCTCTCCTCCATTACTATTAATCTCTCTCCTCCTTTATCATTTTTTCTCTCTCCTCTTTCATTAATTATCAAATATTTTCCAGCTCCGACCACAACCACCGATCACCGCCGGCCACCTCCGGCCACCGCCGGAAAAAGTTCTGAGCGTGGAAAAAAGTTCTGAGTCTGGAAAATAGTTCTGAGTCTGGAAAATAGTTCTGAGTCTGGAAAATAGTTCTGAGTCTGGAAAAAAGTTCTGAGTCTAAGTGCAAAAGTTCTGAGTCTGAGTGCAAAAGTTCTGAGTCTGAGTGCAAAAGTTCTGAGTCTGAGTGCAAAAGTTCTGAGTCTGGGTGCAAAAGTTCCATTAACGCCAGATTTTTAATCGCCAACAGTGTTGAGCGCAAAAGTTCTGAGTCTGGGTGCAAAAGTTCTGAGTCTGAGTGCAAAAGTTCTGAGTCTGAGTGTAAATGTACATAATTCTATGGTTCAATAATAAAGCCAATTCTGCATTTGCTGAAAAAATTCTAAATTTAATGAGTATTACAATTAAACAGAATAAAAGTGAAAAATCCATTAGTAAATAAAGCCAATTCTGCATTTGCTGAAAAAATGTGGATCATCAGTTGGGGAAGGTGGGACCAAGCTGTAGATAATGGGATATAAACTTTCAACACTTTCTCGAAACCCGTCAAAAAAAAAAACACTTTCTCGAAATGCAAAAATGGACATCCTTCACTTGAGACTTTTTGGAATCTTCATCCTATTTCTCTTCCAGCTGGTGTTCCTTTTGGAAGCTTATCTAACTTTCAATGTAAATTAAATATAATTGTTTCGATCTTCATCCTACACAGAAGCAAGACATCAGGAGAAGGATTAGATAATAAATCTGGAATTGAGAAACAGAAGCGATTGTTCTGCTAATTTTAATAGAGAAGCTCGAAGCGAACTCCATGGCCGGATCTGGATCTCGACCGGTGGCAAGAGGCGGCCTGCGAACTGGATCTCGACTGCAGCTCGCCTGTGCTTCGCCACCCCCTCGCACCACTGCGAACCGCCGGCGACAGCCATGACTTCCAGATTTTCTAATTTCTTCAACTGCCGATGCTCAGCAGCTTGCCTGAGCTTCGCCACCCCCTCGCACCACTGAGAACCGCCGGCGACAGCCACCTGCAAGCACAACAGCCACCGGAATGAAGAGAAAGGAGTAAAGCTCCATTTTTGGAGAAGCAAGTCGAGAGAGAGAGAGAAAGATAATGCTGAGAGTGTTTTTTAGGTTTTTATTTTTATTTGATTAAATTTAGTATATATAGGTAAATAAAAAACAAAAAGGGGTAAGAAGGTAATTAATTTTTTGGCTTATAGTGTTAAAATTAGTTTGTGGCCTTTAGTAAGAAGAGGCTAAAGAGGCGGTCTTGTTAGGTCACGAGGTAGTGATTTCAAGACCCTTTGGGTAATAATCTCTTTAAAAATTTATCTCTCCAGATTTATATTCATTCTAAAATAAAGAATTATAAGTCTTATTTTTATTTTCTAAAATGAACAAAATGAAGTATACTAATAATGCAAATAATATACAAAAATAATCTCATTTGAAACATGAACATTATGATAAGAAAATGGGACCGTGATATCTTTTTTATCTCCTATAATAATAATAATAATTTTTCAATTAATTTTTTTGTGACATGAAAACTTAATTAGTAGAATATCTTAATCACCACAAATAAATAAAGCCTTATCACCTTTTGGTAAACCTTTTAACGTAAATGGTATATTTCTTTTACCTGCATTAGTTTAAATTATAATTAAAATACAAAGATAGTCATTAAAAAATAAAAAATGAATAGAAAAGATTGAGCAATGTTTCTTCGAGGGATCTAATTTACAAAATGAGACCCCTTTATGCAAAAATATTATAAATTGAAGACCCCTAAAAACATCAAAAAATCGGAGGCCCGAAGCGGTCGCATCTTCAACCTACCCTCAGGACCAGCCCTGGGCCTTCCCTGTATAATTTACTTACTATATTGATTCATGACTTGAATTGATAATATATTTTTTAGGATTAAGGGACCAAATGTTGAATAGGATTTAAATGAACCTTAAACCTCAAACTATTAACCATAACCTCAACTTCTTAACTATTATTTCTTTAACCTTAACCCTAACCTTGACCTTAAATTTAACCTTAACCTTAATCTTAACCTAAACGTTAATCTTAACCTTAACTTAAACCTTACACCTTAAACCTTAAACCCTAATATTCATCTTTATCTTAACCTTTAATTTAATCTTAACGCCTAAACATATATCCTTAAACCTTACATCTTAAACATTAAACATTAAACATTAATCTTCATCTTCACCTTAACCGTGACACTAAACTTAACCCTTAACCCTTAAACCTTTAACCTTAACCCTTAAACCGTAAACCTTAAACCTTAAACCTTAAACCTAAAACCTTAACTTTTACCTTTACCTTCACCTTTATCTTAACTTTAAACTTAACCTTAAGCATAACCTTAACCTTGATGTTGAAACTTAACCTTAACCTTGAAACTTGAACCTTAAATCTTTAACCTTAACCTTAACTTTAACCTTAAATCTTACACCTTAAACCTTAAACCTTAACCTTAACTTTAACCATGACCTTAACCTTAAAACTTTAACTTTAAACCTTAAAATTAACCTTAACCTTAACATTTAACCTTAACCTTAAAAATAACCTTAACCTTGACGTTAAGACTTAACCTTAACCTTGAGCCTTAAACCTTAAACCTTAACCTTAACTTTAACCATGACCTTAACCTTAAACTTTACCTTAAAACTTTAACTTTAAACCTTAAACTTAACCTTAACCTTAACATTTAACCTTAAACTTTACCTTAAAACTTTAACTTTTAAACCGTAAACTAACATCAACCTTAACTTTAACCTTAACCGTAATCTTACCATTAAATTTAACCTTAAACTAAACCTTAACCTGAACCCTCAATTCATTATCATTTTGCCAGGAAAGCTCGGGCATGGAGAACTCTTATGTTCAGGAATATCTCAAGTTCCTCACTTCTACTAGCAAGTGAGTATTAGTACATTTTATATTCTTTTGCTTTCGTCTTTTTCCTCACTAATTAAACGTGAAATCAACATGGAAGAGTTGAAAGGATTTAAGGGTATTAAAGTGAAGAGAGCTACTTATATTATTGAATTACGTGAAAATTCTCCTAATCCATTCAAGTCTGTAAGGTCTATATTTTTCTTTTGTATTGTGATGGATCATGGATGATAGTTTTTGTTGTTTATTTTTAACAGTTTGACGATTTGGAAAAAATTGGTAAATCTGCGAAGTAGGTATTATTTTAAACTTAAGTTACTTTATAACGTTGTTAGTATCAGAATGTTTATTTTTTGAGTGATGTTAAAAAAAGAATCTCTTAATGGTTACAGGTGAAAATTATGATGAAAAGGATAGTTGGAGATCTTTTCAGGTTTTTGTAATAATTTCATATGTTTTTTTGTAACCAGGGATATATGAAGTAAGGACAGCTGGAAATCTTTTACTTTTTTGTAATCACTTCATATGTTTTTTGTAACCAAGTATATATGAAGTAAGGACAACTAGAAATCTTTTCAGATTTTTGTAATATCTTCACATGTTTTTTGTACACAAGGATATATGAAGTGTTATTGTGATTAATTCATAAAATCACTTCATATATTTACAGTTTATCCCACAAAGGCCAAAGTGTATGATATGAATGTCATGTAAATCTTTAATATTGCCTTTAGGAGGAAAATGCTTTTAATTAAAAAAAATTGTATTATATATGTCTCAAAAGTTTTGATTCAACTATACACGCGGAAGAATTGTTCATCTCAACTGTAAAGAGCTAGATAAAAATTGGAATTTGCACTAAACTGTATTAGTTGAAGGTTTATATTATGGTGATAATTTACAAAAAGGAGGAGATGCAAATGCAGCGGTTCATACAAGTCAAACAATACACTGGCGTGCAGTTTGAGGTGTAGTTCAAGTTTCTAAGCTTTTAGTACAAGAAGGTCGCATGTAAGATTTGGGTTTGATTGATCAGTGTTTATAATTTCTTTCTAATTTCAGGTGAAATGCTTCATTGGTACATGTATTATGGGAAATGACCAAATATATTGCATCGTTGGTCCCCGTATTCATATTCTTATTGTTGAAATGTGATAAACCGTTTTAACTGTCTCCATTTTCAAATTGGAAAATCTACAGGGATTAGTGGTCCAACATAAATTGAATAATGTGTTTCATGTAGCACTACTTGAAGAATCAGGTTTCATTGGAATGATAACGGATGTTCAAATAGAGCCAAAATGGGGTTGCAATTTCATCATATTGTATTAAGAATGAGGTGAACCGAGGAGCAGTTAAGTGCCAGATGAGATGGAGAATTCATTATTGAAAATAATGCTAGGTTTTTCAGTTGGTCATAGTGAACAAGTGATATATTTTTCATTTGGTCATTCCACAATAAAAAAATCATAATGTTTCATTAAGTTAGGGATGACTTGTGTTTCACTTTTTTTTTTTAATTCATAGTAACTCTATGGGAAATTTTATGGTTTTTTTAATGTGGAATTGGGTGGAAACTCACTAGAGAAAACACAAAAAAAAAGGTCCTCTTTAGATTTGTTTAGTTTTTCTTCTTAATTTCTAATTTTACTGTAATTCTAGACATATTTCATGTTATTTAAAATAGAAAATTATATACATTTTGTAAGATGTCACATATATTTGTGGATTTTTTAAGAAGATTCTTAAATAAAATCAGAAAAAAAGTAGGATTAAAGGTAAAATACGGTGGTTAAGAGAATTTTCATGTTCTTCATATATCACTTAAGGATTTGAGAATCGTCAATAATTTTTGTTTATATGTAATTTTTTTAGCTCAATTCAATTATCAACCTTTCTTATTATTGTGTAACTTTTTTTAATCATCGAAGTGTCGTAAGATACGGGTAGGGCTGCAAACGAGCCGAGCCGAATACTAGATGTACAGGCTTGTTTGTTTAATTTTTCGAGCCTAGCCGAGCCGAGCTCAAAATTAAACGAGCCGGGCCGAGTCGAGCTCAAATTTAAACGAGTCGAGCCCGAGCTTTAACTAATCCAAATCAGAAATGTTATAACTTGTTTATTTAACTTATGGAACCATCTTTTTTAGTTGTTTTTTATGGTTGAAATAAGATTTTCATGAATATTTGGTATTTGACGGAGTGTATAACATGAAAATATGAAACATAACATTAATAAAAAAATAAATGTCTAAATAAATTAAAAATGTCCAATTTAATATTGAAGGTTTAATAGTATATTTATAAGTAAATAATATATTAATTTATAATTCATAATTTTAAACGAGCTCACGAGTCGAGCTCGAGCAGGCTCGTTTATTTATCGAGTTTAAAATAAAGCTTGAGTTTGAGCTTGTTTATATTCGAGCCGATCTCGAACGAGCTTTTCTTCAAGCCGAGCTCGAGCGGCTCTCTAGCGGCTTGGTTCGTTTGCAGCCCTAGATACGGGTAATACCTAGTACTAGTAACATAGAAATAACACATCCTACATTTTTTTTTTTTTTAGGATAACAAAAAAATAAATCTTTTCAACTTCTAAATCCAGGGCAGCAAATTCAGTTAATCTTCCACTTCGGAAGTCTGAGAATTGACAGATGGGGCTACATGATGCATTTATCAGGCCGACCAAAAAAAAAAGGAAAAGTCCAGGTCAATGATCCATAACTACTTCTGTAAATCAATCAGAAGGCACCACGTCAACACTACCTCATCAATTTTCATATTTTTCTCAATTTTATTTCAGCTTTTACTAACCATCCGATCCTCATAAATATGAAACAAAAATCTACGTTCCAAAAACTTTCATCTAATAATCCCCGCCTTTGTTCACAACAAAATAATAACAATATGTACTAATAAGTTTGTTAAAATAGCATAGAGTATTTTCTCTCTCTAAAAAATACGCTCTCTCATCTCTCTACTCTCTTGGTACGATTTCTCTTCCGAAGGTTTCAGATCCGCTCGTGATTTTCATCATCTCAGCGTGGTGATTTCGTGAGTGGTTTAGTGCATCTGTTTTACGGCTTCTCTGCCTTCATCTGGGAATGGGGGCTATGTCAGATGGGGAATTAGGGTTTCAAAAGGGTTTCACCTTTTCGGATTTGGGGAAGAACAAATCCTATATGGAGATCAGGAAAATTGTTAAAATAATTATATATCGATGCAGACAAAAAGGGGTTAGTGGAATTAATGATGAGGGAAGCCACGGAAGAGCGGAGGCGGCGATTGAGTGTTTCAAAGTCATGGGTGCTGCAGACCAAATCCTTCCTTTCATCGAGGTAAATAACTTTAATTATAGATATTATGATCTCTATTCTCCTTTTATGCAGAAGCCAATAACGACAAAGGCTAAGTTTGCGTGGAGAAGTCGAAGGGACGAGCTCGGATGGGTCTTTTATGCACGCTGGGTTAGACCTATCAAAATAAACCTATACACCTCGATATCTACAAAGACATCTACAGGAATAGGTAACAATTATTACTCGTGCTCATTCAAGGAGTGTTGCAGAATAGAAATCCCCATTTACCGAAGCTTTGGGAAAGTTCAAAAAATTTGGCTAAGGACAATCAAAGCGTTACTTGGAAATGGTAAAGATTGGGACCTATATATTCTCAGTAATGGGAGAGGAGTTTCTGCTTCATCACATCCTCAGCTTTGCTTTTACTCCCTTATCCTTTTTGATAATTCCCTCTTCTTTCTACCTTACTCCCTTTACCTTACTTACGTTTCGTTCTTTCTAAGTACTTTGCTTTGTAGTGTTCCTGTCTGTATTGACATTACAGGTTTCAAAATGGCTTCAAGAGATCATCATGCTCTCCCTATAATACCTCTCAATGACCATAAAGCTCGTAAGTTAGGAGTCATCAACATAGGATCTAAGGCTAGACTTTCAGCGAGCATGAAAGAAGAAAAAGCAATTCTCATCCGAGCTATAGGAGATTCTGCCATCTATGCTGTACAACTCAGAAAGCTTATAGAAGACAGATGGGGAATACAGGGCCATTACAGATTATCAGATGTCAAAGATAATATGTTCAAATTGGAGATTTTCAACGAGAGAGAGTTCAAAAGAGTATGGGAAATGAGGCCAGGGCTATATCAAAAACTGCACTTGAGCATGACACTTTGGCCTCTTGTGGTGGATTTTAAGGACCTGGTAACTGACTATTCATCAATCTGGGTCCAAATCAGAGGTCTAGCTTTTAAGCAAAACAACCTTGACACGATTAAAGCTCTCGAGGTATGCTTTATCAGAATTGAAGCTGTCGATCTTCCCAACAATCAGAACCTTGATGTTAAGATCCTGAGATTTAGAGCAAGAATCAACACCAAATACCCCCTCCCCCCAGGAGCATATCTTTATCAGGAAGAGGGACCAGCTTGGGTTGTGTTTCAATATGAAAATACAGGTCTACTATGTTTCAGGTGCGGGAGAATTGGTCATCAGTATGGGGATTGTCCTAATAAAAATATTAAGCAGGTAGAAGACATTGATGAACGTAGGAAAATCTCTTGGAGCATTGATAATGTTGCAAAATTTCCCCCTTTCAACCCTATATATGGTTTTCATATAAAGAATAATGGAGAGTTTACTAACTATTTATATAATGATAAAGTTATTAGAGTTGCAGGTCCAAGTAATAGAGTGAATAATCAAAATTTGGGTATCCAAATTAGAGAAGATGAAGATGATGTTCTTAGCAAATTCAACTATACTAAGAAAGGTGGAGAAGGAAGAGCAAGTAAGATGATTGAAGAAGATGAAGATAAAGACACGGAAGAAAGAGAGTGGGAAAGCTGGAACAAGCAAATCCATGACCTCCGTAACGAGCTACATGAATCTTCAAAAAAAATAGAAGCTTACAAGAAGGCTCATGGAATAAATAGCGAGAATGAAGAAGGAACTGAAGGAAGCATTAGAGCAGCGCTTATGGCATTCGAAGAACAAATGAAGAAGATCAAAGGGAAATACATTGCAAACTCAAACAATACCTCTAATCAATACATGGAGACTTCATCAAATTCCCAACTTACTATTAAAAGAAGAAGAGAAGGGAAAGGAATCCAAATTGAATCTGGAAGCGGTGAAGTAAGCTCAAAAATGGCTGGTAATTTTAAGAAGCTAAGGGTGGTGGATCCAATAGAAGATTTCGTCAATAAAAATCAATTCAGTATCTTAGATGAAGATACAGAAGAAGCAGAAAGGAACAATTCTTCCAAAAAGAAAGAGAAAGAAGTGAAGCAGGCCAGGAAGGAGGTGGAAGAAGACAACTCGCAATTCGAACCTGAAGAGGAGGATGAGGGGAACTTCGAAAGCAGTGAAAATTATTTCGAAAAAGACTATGAAGGTGGTGGTGAAGATCATGATATGAACTTTCAGTATGCTGATGCGTATGAAGAGGAAGAGGAGGTTTTTGAAAACAAAAATGGAGGCGGCAACTCCAAAAAAGCCGCCAAGATTAAGTGACGACATTATTTTGGAATGTTCAGGGTTTACGAGCGCCCTTAACATTATCGAAAGCTAGCTCGTTGGTGGCTCAATATAGACCTAGTGTGGTGGTGTTTTGTGAGACGATGTTGAGAGAAGTGGACTCTCAAGGTGTTCTGGCTCGGTTTGGTTTTGATAACTCGTTTTTTGTGGAACCCACTGGAACTGCTTTTCATTCAGGAGGGTTCCTGGTTTTGTGGCAATCTTACGTGCATCTTAATATTGTCTTTAGTTGTAACTCTTTTATTATTGCCCGTATTAATGAACTTTCTTTTAGTTATTATACTGTGTTTATTCATGCTCCTAATGACTTTAAACAAAGATTAGAAACTTGGAAAGAGATAACAAAATGGGGCGAAAGCTTCAATGAACCGTGGACAATTATTGGGGACTTCAATGAGATTCTCAATATCACGGAAAAAAATAGCAAGAATAGGGCCAATATGGACCATATTAACGCTTTCATTGATTTTACTTGTTGTAACTCTCTTGCAGAAATTAACTCTAATGGGTGTTTTTTTACATGGTCTAACAGGATGATTGGTGTAAAGAATGTCAAGACAAGAATTGATAGAGGTCTTGCTACTTATGAATGGATGGAGCGATTCCCAAGGTCACTTATACACATACCACCAGCTATAGGGTCGGATCACTCTCCTTTAATCCTTTATTTCGATTTTAATCAAAATATAAAAGGAAAACAATTTAAATTTGAAACTAGATGGTTAGACGATGAGAACTGCAAAAAAATAGTTGAAGAAAGGTGGCCTATCCCTAATCATAATAGCCCTATACCAAAATTCATTAAGAAGAGGGAATTCACAAAAAAAGAACTTAGTTCTTGGAGTAGGGAAAACTTTAAAAATCACGAAATTACCATTAAAAAACTTCAAGATAAACTGATTAAGCTTAATAACACTATTGACAAAGATACTACTAAAGAGGAAGTCACTATTAAAGAAAGAATAAAAAAAGAGTACGAGAGAGAAGAGAAATACTGGTGTGATAGAGCTAGACTTAATTGGCTCACTTATGGTGACAAGAATACAAAATACTTTCACTTAGCTACCATTAAAAGAAGAAAACTTAACAGAATAAATAGAATTAAAGATTTGGAAGGCAGTTGGACAGATGATCCTGAGAATATCAAAGAGAACTTCCAAGAATTTTATAAGAATCTTTTTAAAGAAAAAGGATGTGAAGAAGAAGCAATGAATAAAGCAGTAGAATATATTTCGCCACGGGTCACGGAGGATATGAATAAAGAATTAACAAAAAAACCAAATATTGAAGAAATAGAGAGAGCAGTTAAGGAACTGTCGGCAACAAAAGCACCAGGACCGGATGGGTTAAATGGTAAGTTTTATAAAGAATTCTGGGAAATTATTAAAAACGATGTGACACAGGTAGTTATGGATTTTTTTGAAAACAATTGCTCTGTGGAGACTATCAACGATACTCTTATCACACTGATCCCAAAAGGGAATACACAAGAGAATCTAGGAGACTTCAGACCCATTTCTTGCGTCAACTTTATTTACAAAATTATTACTAAGATTCTCTCCAACCGACTAAGGGAAATCATGGACAAAATTATTTCACCCACGCAATCAGCTTTCATCAAAGGTAGGGCCATACAGGACAATATACTTATTGCCCAAGAAATATCTTTTTTTATGAGCAGGAAGAGAAAAGACAAGAAAAATTTAGCAGCAATAAAAATAGATATGGCTAAAGCTTATGATCAGGTAAGATGGCTTTTCCTTTTTAAAGTTCTGAATAAATTAGGGTTTTGTAGCAAATGGATAGATTGGATAAAGAATTGCATTACTTCAGTATCCTTCAATATCAACATCAATGGCGAAAGACTAGAAAATTTTAAACCTGGAAGAGGACTCAGACAAGGGGACCCTCTCTCCCCTTTCCTTTTCTCTATTATGACTGAATCTCTAATTAGTACCGTGGATCATTTTGTCAACAATAATTTCTTTAGTGGTATAAGAATTAATAGGAACTGCCCTATTATCTCTCATCTCTTATTTGCAGATGACTCCCTTTTCTTCTTAGACTTAGATAACTCTAATATTGATTCTTTTAAAGAATGTCTCGATATATACTGCGACGGATCTGGACAAGCTATTAACTTTAATAAATCGGCAATCAACTTTAGTAAAGAATCAACAGAAGAGATAAAAAATTTGGTCACGGGGAAAATGGGCGTTAAAGAAACGGAAGATTTGGGACATTATTTGGGTGTTCCATTATGTCATAAAAGATCAAAAATAGATTCTCTTGAATGGATAGCAAATAAGGTGTTTAAAAATACAGAAGGTTGGAAAGCTAAACTCCTATCAGAAGGAGGCAAAGAAGTGCTCATCAAAGCAATCCTTCAAGCTATCCCGAATTACTATATGTCTATTTTTTCTTTTCCCATTAATTTTTGTAATAAACTTATCTCAGCTATTTCTAATTTCTGGTGGAATTCAGGTGAAAGAAACAAGATACATTGGGTGGCATGGGAAAAAATAACGGTGAGTAAAATCATAGGAGGACTCGGCTTTAAAGATTTCAAAAAGATGAACACAGTTCTCCTGGCTGCCCAAGCTTGGAGAATTATGCATAGTCCAAACAACTTAGCGGCTAGGCTCCTCAAAGGTATTTACTTTAATAAATCTAATTTTTTATCGTGTAAAGTTAAACAGAGTAGAACTTGGAGTTGGGCGAGTTTAATGGAAGGTAGAGACTTTATTAAAAAATACGGTATAAAAAAAATAGGTAACGGGAAAGACACGGATATATGGAACGAAAAATGGTTAGATACAGAATGGAAGTTAGAGAGACCAAAGGGATCGAACATCACAAAAGTTAATGAACTCATGAAGGAAGGAGAAGAGGAGTGGAACCTCGAAATTTTAGACAACCTCTTCCACGAACCTATAATAAACGTGATAAAGAAAACAAAGATCAAAGAATTTGATACTAAAGATAGATTCATATGGCCTTATTCAAAAAATGGTAACTACGATACAAAATCAGGTTATAAACTAATCATAGAGGAATACTACAAGAACAAAGCGACTACTACCAAAACAAGGGTTACAAAAGAGACAAAAATATGGAAAAAAATATGGAAATCAAATATCCCAAAAAAAATTAGATTATTTATGTGGAGAGTGGTTAATAATGCTTTACCTACTAGAGTTAATCTCTCCAAGAAGAAATGTGCAGATGGTAAAAATTGTCTATGGTGTAACCAAGATAGTGAAGATGTGGAACATCTACTCCTTCAGTGTAACATGTGCAAAGATATCTGGGCAGGATCGTTCTTACAAATCAAAATTCAAGATAAACTGGATGATAATATAGAAGATTGGTTTCTAAAAACGGTAAAATCTTTCAAAAAAGGAGGATGGGACGAGAAAGTGGTTAGGGACTATATAATGATCAATCTTTGGAACATCTGGAAAGCAAAAATGAAAGGCCTTCACGAAGGAACTGCGGCGAATGGAACAGTGATAAACAAAACATCGACAAAACTCATGCAAGAAATTCACGGAATTAACTGGGTTAAAGACGGGTATAAGGGCTTCAATAACCCAATAACACAAATTGAAACAAGAGACACGGATAACGAAGACGAAATTAACATATATTGCGACGCATCTTTTTCAAATAAGTGGGACCCAACAGGAATAGCAATAGTATGGGAACAAAGAGAGAACAACAGAAAATCAAAAATAAGCAAAACTATCGACTGCAACACAGTAGTAGAAGGAGAAGCAACAGCGGTTTTGGAAGCTACAAAAATAGCAAGAAGATATCACGAGAAAAGAGTCACCATCCACTCAGATAACCTTGAAGTAATTCAAGGTATAAAGCAGGTGTCAGCAGCACGTTGGAACATCCAACCCATTCTTCGAAAAATTATTTGCACTACTGAGGAGCTCGGACAAATTACCTTCAAACACATCAACAGGAAGCTCAACAGGAATGCGGATAAATTAGCGAAGGAAGCTAGGCACGCAGCAACTTTTGTTTATCGGAATACGCTTAGTATGTCCGATCTCTCAGCGGCATTTAGTAAATTAGGAATAGGGTAATTTTGTTGTTTTTTCTTTTGGGGTGCCTTTGCACCCTCTCGATGTCCAAAAAAAAAAAAAAAAAAATCCCCGCCTTCCGTTTTCCACCAATCAAAGTGCACCTCACACATCTATAAATTAACTTGTGTTCCCAATTCCTTTCATCATCTCTTAGTCGAAACAAATCAGCTTTCACAGTTCACTTTTTTAAATCTCTTTTGAATATCCCATATCAATTCAATGGCGCCAAAGGGAGAGAAGAAACCTGCTGAGAAGAAGCCAGCAGAAGAAAAGAAGACCACCGTCGCTGAGAAAGCCCCAGCCGAGAAGAAACCAAAAGCCGGGAAGAAGCTTCCAAAGGAAGCCGGAGCAGCTGCCGGAGACAAGAAGAAGAAGAGAAACAAGAAGAACGTAGAGACATACAAGATATACATCTTCAAGGTTCTCAAGCAAGTTCATCCAGATATTGGAATCTCAAGCAAAGCCATGGGTATCATGAACAGTTTCATTAATGATATCTTTGAGAAATTGGCATCAGAATCTTCAAAGTTAGCCCGTTACAACAAGAAGCCCACTATCACTTCTCGGGAGATCCAGACTGCAGTGAGATTGGTGCTGCCCGGTGAGTTGGCTAAGCATGCTGTGTCCGAGGGTACTAAGGCAGTCACCAAGTTTACAAGCTCTTGAAGAATTTTATAAATCTTTTAGATGTTATTGTTTTTGGGAATAGTGCTTAATTAAGATTTAGTGTTTCAAAACTGATGTAAGTGTTGTAATGATCTATTCAACATCTTAGTTTATCTAATCAATCTACTTTTCTCGATAATATTGAAGTTTGATTGGTACAACACATCACTTGTTTGATGAAAGGCATTTGAAATATTATATATATTATGCAGTTATTTTTAGTATGTAGTTTATGTTGTTAGCTTTTTACAAGTTTAGTGTCTTTCTAGCTTGTTTGAATTTTTCCTCTAGGTTGAACTTATAATATGAATTATGATAGATTAATCCTTAGTTCTGCATTCATTTTAATCTGAAGTGGATTAACATAGTATGTTGTTTTTTAAGCTATACCCGATAGATTATGATTGAGCAAAATTTTAAGGCTTTAGAAGTTTATGCTCTTAATTTCATTTAGTTTAATAAGCTACAGAAGCTATAGAGGCCATTGTCAAAACTTTTCTTTGGTTTAGAAAAAGTAAAGAAAAATAACAAATTCAGAATAATGGGATAAGACTATTGTTTTGGGCCTTTTGGCGAAGGCTAGTACCAGTACTAAGTATTGATATAGTGGACTTAATGGCGGAAAAGGCCTGGTATTACATGGGCTAAGCAGGATCAATTTAAAGACAAATCTGCAGACTTTGTAAACATTTCTTTTGCAGGCACTAAATGCGGCAATTAATAATACAGCAGAGTAGATAAATGGACAGGCTGCTCAAGTGTGAATTATGTTCTTGAGGCAAATGACTGTGCGAGTAACCTAGTTTTTACATGGACACACCAGGATTAGTTCCTTTATCTATGGAAGACTAGTAGAATATGTTTGATGAATGCGTGTGGATAAATGGAGAGCACTTTCCTTCTGCCACAGCCTTCACACTTAACGCGCATTGGGTATGCCACTGATCTGACATATGTTAGTAGCGATCAAAAGTTAGGCGACACCTCTAAGAAGGAGGAGGAGAGCATGGAGGAATCAATATTGCCGTTGGTGCAGGGATAAAAAAAAGATTTGTAAACGGACATATATCCAAGAATGCAAGACTTTATATAGTGGCACATCTTGTCCCACCAGGAAGTTCAGACTTTAACTGAACTTCCAAATAAATGTTAAGAAAGCGGGTGAAAGGATCCTAACCTTCCCAGGTCTCGCCACTATATCGCTTCCAATGTTCTCACCTCCGGGGAAGGGTTTTAATAGGGGAATCATAGAGAGTATTACATATCAGAAGAAGCCAATGGATGGGGTCCATCCCGACCATATCTACATCAGAATTCTTTCCAAGTACGAATGATCGGGTGAAACCAGGGACAAAGGCCCAAGTCAAATATACCAATATTTTAGATAATGTCATTAAGAAGGAACCTCTCAAGAGGAGGTATGCCGCCTGGCATAACTGCTGGAAGTAACACCCCAAGGGCAAGGTCCCACCTATGGATCAAAGCCTAAATACGCTTAATATGCTGCATATCGATCAATGTCAACTCTTGCTCGTTATCATCTCACCACGATCATCAGTTGAGAAGTCTCATAAGGACTTAACTGGCCAGACCACACTATCCCCATCTTAATAAAAATCCATTTAGTATGCCACCTTCTATGTCTTGAAGGGTAGTTATTTCTTATTCAGAGGATTTTATTGATTTAGGGAGATTTTTGGTACCAAACAGTATCATTTTGGACCTTACACTCAATAAGTTGAAAAATATAACTGAATAAACCAAATTGAAGGCATGAAATTCAAGAGAGTCGTACAATTAACATAAAACCTAGCAATGTTAGCTCAAGCGTTTAGAATCATTTGACTTGGTCTTATGTTATACTTCCTTAGGAAACAATGATGAAGGGATACAAGGGAATGTGTAGCACCGTATTAGTGTTGGATTTTAGCTTAAATATTTATTAGTTTAAATATATTAAAGTAAATCCGATCACGTTCCTTTGAAAAAGTGGAAAAAGGTTAGATTAAATATAGAGTATTAATTAAGATCTTTCCTGTTCCTTTTGAAAAATGGAAAAGACTGTAATCTGAAATGTATTGAATGACTTAGTGTATTAAAGACAATAGTCTATCATATATATAGACAAATACAATACATTCTAATACACAACGGATATTACACGATACGTAATAGACTAAACTACCTAATGGGTAATAGCCTATAGCTCTATACTAATATCCTACGGATAATAGAGTGTATTGCTTATACTTTAACACTCTCCTTCAAGCTGGAGCATATATGTTATATGTGCCTAGCTTGTTACATATATACTAAACTCTAGATCCTCTGAGAGACTTAGTAAATAAGTTGGCTAACGATCACTGGAACCAACATAAGACGTTACAATTTCTTTTGATATAATCTTGTCTCTGGTAAAATGACAATCAACCTCGATGTGCTTGGTACGCTCATGAAATGCCGGATTTGAAGCAATGTGTATGGAGGCCTGATTATCACATATAAGTTTCATATGATTAGGGCAATCGACTTTGATTTCTGTAAGTAAATTTCTGACCCATATCAGCTCACAAGTGGCCAAACACATAACACGATATTCAGATTCTGCACTTGATCTTGCTACCACGTCTTGTTTCTTACTTTCCATGAAACTAGATTCCACCAATGAAGACACAATATCCAGTGGTGGAGCGTCGATCATCTGGGCATCCTGCCCAATCAGCATCAAAATAACCAATAATTTCTGCATGACCTCGATCACTATATAATATACCTTTTCCTGGAGCCCCTTTGATATATCTAAGAATACGTACAACTGCCTCCCAATGACTCTCACATAATGAATCCATAAAACGACTAACACACACTAACAGCAAATGAGATATCTGGTCGTGTGTGACAGAGATAATTAAGCTTTCTGACTAATCTTCTATACCTCCCTGAGTCAGTGAATAGATCTCCCTGATTGCATATAAGTTTCACATTTGGATCCATTGGGGAGTCACATGGTCGTGAACCAAGCATCCTCGCCTCTTCTAGTGTATCCAAGGCATACTTTCCCTGTGATATGAATACTCCTTTATCCGACTGTGCCACTTCAATACCAAGGAAGTAGCGTAATTGTCCCAAATCCTTCGTTTGAAACTGTTTCTGAAGAAATGTCTTCAAATTCTGAATTCCTGATATATCATCTCCTGTTATGATAATATCATTAACAAACACAATTAATAATAAACTTCGACCAGAAAGGTGTCGGTAGAACACCGATTGATCAACTCCACAACGTGTCAAACCAAACTCAAGTAAGGATTCACTAAAACGACCGAAACATGCCCTGGGAGACTGTTTCAATCCGTATAGATATTTCTTCAAGCGACACACCTTATGAGACTCCCCCTGAGCAATAAACCCTGGGGGTTGCTCCATATACACTTCCTCCTCAAGATCTCCATTGAGGAAAGCATTCTTAATATCCAACTGGTGAAGAAACCATTTACGCACAGCAGCCAGAGAGAGAAAATACAAACGGAGGACATCTTAGCAACAGGTGAAAAGGTATCACTATAATCGACACCGTAAACCTGAGAATAACCTTTAGCCACAAGACGAGCCTTCAAGCGATCTACTTTACCATCTGGAGATACCTTGACAGTAAACAACCATCGTCAACCAACTGGAGATTTTCCACTTGGAAGATCAACTAAATCCCAAGTACCATTAGAATGTAAAGCAAAAATTTCTTCAACCATAGCATGACGCCAACCAGGATGTGTAAGAGCATCTGTATGAGAAGTAAGGACAGACAGACGATAGTGAAGTAACAAAGGACGCATAAGAAGGTGATAAATTATCATAAGACACAAAGGAAGAAATAGGATGTGTAGTGGTACAATTTCGAATACCTTTCCGAAGAGCGATGGGAACATCTAAATCAGAGGACACCAGATCCACAAACGTCGAGCAAGGTGGTACAGGCGGTGAGAGCGGCAACGGTATATGAGGGCGATGAGTATAAACCTGTAAATCGGGTTGATCTAACCGAGATGTGACTGAAGGGACTGTAGGAACCGGTAAGGAGACAAGTTTGGGGTCAAGAGGTGGTGAAATAAATGTAGGAATCAGAGGAGACATTGATTCGATGGCAGTATCAGATATGTTAGATGGATAGTATGATGAGGACTCAATAAAATGTAACATCCTCACAAACAAACATCCTATTTAGAGAAGGAGAATAACAACGATATCCTTTTTGAAAGCGAGAGTACCCAAGAAAGATACATTTAACAGATCGAGCACCTAATTTATCTGCTCCAGGAGAAAGATTATGAACAAAAGAGACACAACCAAAGACTCGGGGTGGTAATATGTAGAGAGAATCTCTAGGCAAAAGGATAGAGAAGGGAATCCGATCATGTAAGACAGAGGATGGCATGCGGTTAATGAGATAACAAGACGTGAGAACCGCATCATCCCAAAAACGAGACGCGACATTTTTATGAAGTAGAAGGGTACGAGTCGTTTCTATGAGGTGTCTATTCTTTCTTTCGGCCACCCCATTTTGTTGTGGAGTGTGGGCACATGAGGACTGATGTATGATCCCACGCTCAGATATAAAAGAGTGAAAGGATGACGAAAAATACTCTCTAGCATTATCACTACGCAATATACGAACCGAAACACCAAATTGGGTATGAATTTCGGCACAAAATGATGAAAATATAGAAAACAACTCTGAACGTTCTTTCATTATACATAACCAAGTCATACGAGAGTGATCATCTATAAAGGTGACAAAATACCAAAAATCGGTTCGAGATGTAGTACGACAAGGACCCCAAATATCGGAGTGAACTAAAGCAAAAGGTAATCTGGCTCGTTTATTGACACGACTAACAAAAGAACTACGAATATGTTTCCCTAACTGACACGACTCACAAGGGAGTTCTCGAACATGACTGAGACCAAAAACCACTTTCTTCAAGGCAGGAAGGGATGGATGACCAAGACGACAATGAATCTACTCGGGCGGAAGATCAAGAAGTAGAGCAGTAGAAGAGGTAACATCCATATAGTAAAGGCCCCGCTCCTCACGCCCTGTACCAATCTGTTCTTGAGTCTGGAGATCCTGTACAACCACATAGTTAGGGGTAAAGATAACAGAACAATTAAGACGCTTGGTAAGTTGACTGACTAACATAAGATTGAAAGAAAATTTTGGGAGATATAAAATAGACTTTAAGGAAATAGTGGAAGAAAGATGAGCAGATCCAACCCCACTAAGGGAGGTGGATGAGCCATCAACAAGTGTAACATTATGAGAAGGACTTGTATGAATTTCAGAGAGAAAGTGGACATTACTGGTCATGTGATCAGAAGCAACAGAATCAATTACCCATGGACCTAAGCTAGACTGAGTGTGAGAAAGACAAGCAGTAGAAGAGCTGGCGTGAGCATGAGAAGTTTGAGATGCCTGCAAAGACGCTTCTAACTTAAGAAGCTGAGAGTACCGATCCTCTGGAATAGTAAGAAAACGCTCTAAAGGACCAACACCTGATAAAGAGACCTCGAATGGATCTGTCTGAGCGGCATGAGCAACACCTGATGGACGACCATGCAAGTCCCAACACTTATCTCGAAGATGTCCTACTCTATGACAATAAGAGCACTGAGATCGGGTAGTATAGCTACCTCTACCACTACCCCGACTATAACCACGACCGCGACCACGATAACCACTCAAAATACCATCACGAGAAATACTACTATCCCTACGATTATCGGGCTGAGACAACAAAGCCGAACGATCTACTGAAGGCTCAGAAGCACTAGGAGTAAGACAAGCACGATCAAGAGTAGAGCACACCTCAGACATAGTGGGTAGGGTCTTGCTAGATAATAGTTGAGAACGAACAGAATCATACTGAGAAGGGAGACTCCGAAGCATGAGTACAACAAACAACTGTTCTTGCTGATCACGAGAAACTGCCATATCAGTAGTAGGAGGAAAGATTGAACGAAACTCAGTCAGGGAGCGCTGATAACGACCTTACCACCCAGAAACTCCCTTCTCGTCGAGTTGAATTTGCATTAAGTCAGAAACCACATCATAAAATCGACTCACATTACTGCTATATAAACTCTTAGCCATAGACCACATAAGTTTACACGACTCATAATCAAACATATAATGAAGTTCTGGGTCAATAGACTGTAACAAATAGCTAGTAAGTTGACAATCGACAGTTTCCCAAAGTGCATTTTCATCGGCAGAAGCATTACTAGGACAATCTCCTGTTAAATATCGAATAAAACCATGCCCACGAAACCACGATCTAACCGAAGAAGACCAACTATAACAATTACTACTAGTAAGTTTAGTGGTGGTAATAACTGGGGTACCCGAAAAGGTAGGACTACTAATCGACAAAGTAGAACGAGACACACTAGATTTAGGTTCTTTAGAGCTACTATCTTCTAAGACCTCCATAATCAAATACATACTAACTATACCCTTATTTATAATCAAACAAGCACTAAAACAGCGGAATCAAATTAAATAAATAGCAAAAACAAAAAGAGGAGACAAAACCGAACCTACTGTTCGAAGACTGGTGGCGCGTGACGGCCATGCGCGGCGGCCGGAGGTGGCGCGTGAAGCACACGCGCAGCTGACGACGAGGGCGCTTCCATGTCGTGCTCGGAATTTGCTAACGAATATAATGGTGTAACCCACGCGCCCTGATGAGCTAACCTGGAGTGCAGATCGTGTTTTTCCTCTTTTTTTTTACTGCAACGCCGCCGCTTTGCCGGAGATAAAGTCTGGTCGCCGTGGTGTCGCCATGGTAAGGCGAAGTAAACTAAGTGGCTGCCGTGGGTAGGTTAGTGGCGGAGGTGGCGAATGGTAGTAGACTAGGGTTAGGGTTTGTAGCTTGGTTTGGTGAAGAAGACGAAGCTGCTGTCTTTTTTTTTTAAGAAACTAAAATAAATAGAAAACGAAATTACAACTCTGATACCATGTAATCTTAAATGTATTGAATGACTTAGTGTATTAAAAAAACTAGTCCATCATATATATAGATAGATACAATACATTCTAATACACAACGAATATTACACGATACATAATAGACTAAACTACCTAATGGGTAATAGCCTATAACTCTATACTAATATCCTACAGACAATAGAGTGTATTGCTTATACTTTAACAAAGACATTTTTTGTGAAGAAATTGTCCCGCATAGGAGCGGAGATAGAAATAGTACTAGTTTAAAATAGCTTACCTATCTATTCCTATCAAAGAACTAAAGGCTATGAAATCCAAAAAGGAATATGCAAAGCCCCACGCGCGCACCACTCTCCGCCCGGCCCGGCGAGGGCAACGGGGGAGTTTGGGAGTCAAAAAATGAAATAAGTTTTCTGAAGTAAATCCGGTAGAAGAAAACTATTTATAGTAGTCGGTGGCAAGTCAAAACCTTTCAACCAGAAGACAAACGTCCACTAATTACACACCAGAAGACAAGCGTCCACTAATTACGCACCAGTCAACTGTTACAGAAATTGGTCAACACAGGATTGAAAATATCCACTAATTACGCACCAAAAGACAAGCGTCCACCAATTACGCACCAGAAGACAAGCGTCCACCAATTACGCACCAGTCAACTGCTACAGAAATTGGTCAACACGGGAATGAATTTAGTCAGGCTAGTGTCCAGGTTCATTGCTGGAAATTAAGACGTGTTGCATATGTTGTAGAATTTGGTAGAGATAACCGGCACGCCGGAATATTTTTTTAACGCCCTTATTTCTGTGTATTGTTTTCCTTTTCGATTTTCGTGTAAGTTCGTATTTGTATTTCAATTTTCTGGAATAGTTAGTTTACTTTAATTGAAACTACTTTTTCTGGGATTGCCATTTCTCTTTCTTTTAAAACCGGTGATTTAATTTTTCCCTACAATTAGGAGTGAGTCTATTTACGGGTATTTCCCCTTCATAAGGTGGACAAGCCATATTGTTGGGAGAAGGGTGATAGTTTTGTCTACCCGCGACAATGTCTCCCCTTTTCAAAATTTTGTGGAATTTATGAAAACTGAGCTCACATGTTTCATGTTCCGATCTAAAGTCAGCTAGATAAGGACCTATTGGGCATTGGCCTCATCTCTTGAGGATCTATGGAGGGTTATACACGACTACAATTTTCGCCTTCATCATCAGTGGTAGATGTACAAAGAATGATTGACGTAGAAGAACTCGAAAAATATCCATCATCATCCGAGGAGAAGGATGAAAGATAAACAATCGATCTGATATTCTCGGTTCGGTATATGGAAACTAAAGGTTTGTCACCATGTATAGACGAAGTAGTCCAACTCACCATGAAATCATCATTATTCAAATGTGAATTGCCCTATAACAGTCTTCTTGGACTTCCAATTTAATTACCACTACAAGATGTCTAAAAAGAAAATTAAAAACAAAAAAACTATCCAAAAGAAATTACCGTACTGCGCCAAAGAGAAACTGGCCAAGAAGAACCACTTGATCACTAGAATGTTAACACAAGAAAGCGTCCAAAGAAATATATAGCCAAATTAAGGAAAAAATGGGAGGGAGTCCCACTATATATATACACGAAGAAAATCACAATTTTCCTTCCCAAACATTATTACTCATGCTACTCTATAGTTTTGCGACACCGTATGTAACCCCTCACCATTTCCCAGGTAACGATAGAAATGAGGCTATTTAAAAGAGGGTACTTATAAAACAAATTCTACAACAATAAAATTAATTAAATTAAGTGGATTGAATTTGTTGAGTTAAAGTGTTTGAGTGTGGGTTGAGTTTGTATAATGAAATAAATGATAAAGAGAAAATAATTTGTAAATACGAGGAATATGATCTCTTTAATATAAATTGGAGTTAATAAGCCTTGTGATTAATGTCTTACACTTTATTAAAATAGATTTATTTATTCTAAGGATTTATGACTAGGTGATGATTTTTTTCTCTCATCTTATTCCCACTATCTTTTTTTTTGGACGCTATTCCCACTATCTTTGAAATGCTATTTTTTAAAACCATGTATTAAAATAACAAGGCTCATGTCTTTGTAGTGGGCCACGTTTAGCAATGACACCGATAAGAATGTGTGAGAATTGAAGGCACCTTGGCCTTATAAATATCTTCAATCGGATGCGAGAATTTGGCACAATTTCCTTATTCCTAATGTCTTTGGAAACACACGAATTTTGGATGTGGCTATGAAGAACGCTTTACTTTTGGATTGTATTTTGAGAGGAGAAGAAGTAGATGTGGCACAGTTGATCTATGAGGAGGTGATGCGATTTTCGGTCTCTCCTAAATCGGTTTATAATGTTAAATTTCCTACCATGATCACGTGTCATGTGCGAAAAGCGAATGTAACGTTGGGTGAAGAAGAGAAACTCGAATTTAAGACGAGTTATATTGATAATGCTTGGATCATGGATGTCTTGAGAAAAGCAAAAGCAAGTTCTACGCAAATCTCAAGAGTAGAAAAGGAGCAAAGTTGGCAAGAGAAGATGGAGGAGCGGTTAAACAAATTCGAAGCAGCTCAAACTTCCTTAGTCAATGATGTGGCACAAATCAATGCTAATCAAGTGCACATCATGAAACTCCTTGAGCAATTAACGAAAGGTCCAGCAAATCCAACCTTGGATGTCAATAATGCGAGGCAATAAGCCTCGAGAGTATGTTCTCTTTCTTCCTTACCATTTCTGTAAATATGTTTATCTGCTAATTTTAATTTTTGTTTCGAGTCTTTTTCGAGTCGTGGGGACACGACTCATTTTTGAGTTGAGGGTGTGGGGATTCGTTGTCTCTCATCTCCATTTTTCTGTTTTTAGGTAGAAATTAAATTTTTTGATACATGGGAATTAGATGTAGAGTGTGTTTAATAGCTTGAAAGCATAAGCTCAGTGAATTGATGATAGTAAATAGTATGTTTATGAGCTATGTTATTTGTATGCTTTGAGTATTTGCAGGAAAACACACGTTGATAGTAAAGAAAAGATTAGTGAGCAATGCGATAGAAAGTATGTTCGATCTCAGGGAACCTTGAGAAGTGTGTAAACCGTGAGATCCAAGCTAGTTGATAAACCATTTGATGAAAGTGCTAAAGGTAAGAAAATAACGAA
Organism: Nemophila menziesii; assembly: GCA_029959085.1. NCBI lineage: Eukaryota > Viridiplantae > Streptophyta > Magnoliopsida > Boraginales > Hydrophyllaceae > Nemophila > Nemophila menziesii. Next base: position 4,767,723 of record JARWIR010000046.1, on the reverse strand, counting down.
ATTACATAGTGTAGAAAGTGATTAAGGCGGTTCTTTCATATTTGAAGCCTTTGAGCCTTTTTATACCTTCTCACCTTGTTATTTGATATTATATGCTATATCCTTCTCAGCCCCTTCTAGCCTTTCTAAATCTTTTTATTGAAACACGTTATAAGCCATATCCTTTTAGATTATAGGACTTTTCCATATGACCCGCACTCGAACCGCGATGCATAGACAGTTGTTTTAGAGCTTGAGTTTGGGGTGGTGGGTCCACCATTATGGGAATTGTTATTGGGAGGGGATTTTTGAGCTTGTTAATTGTGCTTTGTGCTTTATATTGATGATAATTCACAGAATTTTATTGTAACCCTTTGCCGGGGTAATAGTGAATGAAAAAGAAGCTACGAGCTAAATTTGCCAACAAGGGCATTAAAAGAAAAATATATATATGAGAAAATTAGCGTGATATCTCAATATTAAAAGAGAGTCATAGCTAAAGAATTTGATTTGAAAAGATAATATATATATTCGGACCGGCAAAGTGGAATTTTTATGTGAACATCTTATGCTTTAATTGGGGTATTGGGGATGCTAAATTGTGCATCAAGGAATTCATTGGGTTGAGTGAGAAACGTTTTATGAGAGTAACTCAAACTCTAGGGCGATTCGTTGATGGCTAGTGAGGAGAGAGCCAAAAGCTCACTCCAAATTATCCAAATATACTACCATACCGTCCCTAAGCCTACATTACAACCTTAAAGACCTTTTGATTCTTTGCTATGTAATTGAGAAGTGATTGAGCCATTAGAAAGTAGTTAAGTGGATCTTTGAATACTAGTGAAGTTCGATGAACAATCTATAGCTTTCTTGGGGAACTGAGTAAAGTCCCAATCCTTCTTACATTGCGAAACTAATCTGATCTTGAATTCAAGCCGTGTTGACTGTGGATATGAGAAGTGTACATGTATGTAGTTTATGAATATTATTGAATGAAATTTTCTGAGTTGTTGCTTTAGGTTTGTTCTATATATTCTGCTATGTTCTTCCCATTATGTTGAGAATTTTATAAGTGTGTATTTATAGACTCCCCTTTGTTTTTATTGTATCGGGACGATACAACTTTGAGTTGGGGGTCTTGATGTCTCCTCATTTGTGATAAATTTATATTAGGATGAGACATCATTTTTAGTGATTTAGAAGTCATAATAGTCGATTTTCTTGAGAAATAGTGCACTTTCCTATTTTGAGTCTTGATTTAGTAAAATAATATTTTTAGAGCATATTGGGTTTAATTGTTTATTTAGTGTGAAGCTTTAAAGATAATTATGAAGATTAATTAGAGTCCAAGTCAAAGACTACAAGATATGGAAAGAGATTAGCATGGTAATTGGAGATAAGGAAACAAAAGCTAAAACGATGGAAAAGCTGCCTAAATCTGAATTTCTGCAGCAACGACTAAAGAAGTGGTGATGACTACAAAACGAAGCCGATTTTGGTAAATTCCTTTCATAGGGACGTAGATAATTCGCTGAGGATTCTTTTGGTATATTGTGGAGCAAAAACCGACCAATAACGAAGAATATATGCTCAAAATAGTCCAGCAGTGTTTATCTTTATTTCCATACGAATTTGAGTTGGGCTTGGAGTCCATTACTTAACCTCTCCCTCAAGAAAACGAATTAGGTCTTCTAAACACTTATAAATACACCCTTATATCACTTGTAAATCATCCTTGCCTCATAGTAATTAGTTCTTAAGGTTTTATTCTTCCAGTTTATTGTAGAGAGCAAGATGATGTCTATTGTAATTTCTTTTAGTTTATTTCCATCAGTATGAACTAAACTCCCCATAGCTTGGGTTTTGCATCATGTATAATCTATGAATTCTAATTCTTCTATCTAAGTTTCTATGGGAATTACATGTTTTAAATTGATATTAGCTGCTTACTCTTATATTTGTTTTTGTGTTTTGATTTAATGACTTTTTTCCTTGCGGTGCGCAACGTTTAGGATTACCTTAATAGTAGTTAGATGATCGCCTTAGCTGGGTGTCTAATTATTGAAACACCACATAACGTCTAGTGTCGATATTAGTCCTGACAAAACTGATTCTAACTAGATAGTCATTAGGGTTTGTTTTAATCACCATATCACCAATTGAATGAATTGTTTGCTTAGGGCCTTAGTAGCGTTTGATAACCCTATTTGAAACAGCCTCTTGGTTGTGCCGTAGCCCCCTTAGTCGCTCTCAAGGGCTAAGGAATGGGAATTTAGAATCCTGACTAAGTATACAAGAGCTAATATTCTCCCTTATTAACTAGATCTAATAGAAAGAATTAGAAGGATTAGTTTATACTAGCAAAACCTAAGCTATATCTCTCATCTCATATCTTTCGTATTTTATTTTATTGTCTTTTATTTTCTTAGTTTAATTAATTTCGAATTTATTCTCTCTTTAATTTATTGTCTTTTAATTAATTATTGCTTACTCGTTATTGCTACCCATCCGACTAGCACACTTAAGTCCCTGAGAACGAACTCAACTTACTAACTAAAACTTGCATACGTCCTGTAATACTTGCAGTACTGTGCCTGTATAGGGTGAGAGTGCGTAGTTTTCTAGACTTTATTTTATCTTATTTTTATCACACTCTAGGCGACACCAGGGGGTCACTGCGACACCAGGGGGTCACTGCGACACCAGGGGGTCACCACAACCCACTCTTTACCCTATATAAACATATTACATAGAGTCTTTCCTTTATTAAGAAAATAAAAGGTATTTTGAGAGACACTCATCTGTAAAATCAAAGATGACAATTCTCTAAGATTTTTAAATATAGTTCCCCGAGTAGCTCGCTCCTCTTAAAGGAGCATGATTGCTTTTTTATTAATTTTTTGTCATCCTAGAAGCCCTTTAGTGGTCAAGGGAATTGGTCCTACCAATGTGAGTGTCCCCACAATATTTTTTCATTCATTGGAGAAAGTGTTGGCTTTCTCAAATTCTCAAAGGGTACTTCATTCATCTCAGCTCTACAAAAAAATTTCTTGAAAGGGAAGTACGATAAGTCATTGTAGACAATCTCTTTTCTTATTGTCTGCAAAGACTAGATTTACTTGTTGGAAATAAATAATTAATAAAATGAATTCTTTTTGGATGTAAAATCACGCCACAAAATAAGAAAAACTAGAAAAACTAGTTGTTTTCTTCTCCTCAACTAGCTTTGGTCGAGGCTACCCAAGGTTAGTTTGTAGAAGGAACCTTGAGGTTTGATATTTCTTAATAATTAGTTTTGACCTACAACTAGTTGATGAAAAAGGAGGATATTTTTTGAAATGTTTATTAAGACTCTATCCAGACCAACGGTACTTTGGCTCCTACTAAACCTAATTCCTTGAGGTTTGATATGATTGATAAGTCCTCTCTCTTTGGGTCGGTGCCAAGCAGTCGATTAATAATCATATTGAATGATCCTTAATGATATACAAAATGATTTTGTAAATTATTTACTTCATTCCTTTAACACTTCTCTTATTAATTGCTCTGCTTTGTTGTAAATGGCGCACGTTAGGATTTCCATATTATCCTAAATACAAATCCTAATTAGGTTAGACTCATTCTCAAGGACTGCACCAAAGCTCGAGAGGATGTCTCCAAGATGAGGATGACCATTCAGAATTTTAAAGACGACATAATCCTACTCTCTACTCTTTCCGATGGTGTTAGTATGCACAAACAAGAGGCATCAAAGGAAACTGGTGTCACTTGATATGAAGTTGAATAAGTTTAGCCAGAGTTTTCCCATACCAATAAGGAGTCAGTGAGGCAGTTGGATCGGATTTAGGAGGTTAATCGAGAGTTGAGGTCGGCCAAAACTTCTTCTGGAAAGAGGCTGCTCATGGAAACCTACAAGTTCTTGGCTGCATATGCTAGCGAGATGGAGAGGTATTGCACGACGTTGTATAGTAGTAGTGTGTGGGATAATTATGTATTTATGTTCAATTTTTTCTCGACATACAGACTTGGCATTGAAGGTAAATTAAGATCTTCTACATGTACGTGAGGTACCAAAGCTTGCTGGGGATTTAGATAAATCTTAGTTTCCTTCAAAAAGTTTATGAAAAAAATAGGCCTTCTCATGACCTCCATACACTTTTGTGCTCCTTTCAAGAAAGTACTTGAATTTATTTCGTGGACTCTCTTGTACCCCGACCATATCCTCTTTCGCATGTCGACCACATCTTCTTAAAGAAATTAACTACGTCTTCCTTTCTAAATTAATTTTTCTTATTTGGATACTTTTGCCAAAGACTATTTCATTCTTATATATGTGTATACTTTAGGTGTAAGATCTTGCTTTACTTTTGTGATTTTTTTCTCAAATATAAATTATATTTTTTGTCTTTTGTTATGTCATGACTTATTTTAAATCGAGCAAATTTCATTTTTAGGCCATTACCTATGGTCTGAAAATATTTTTAGGCTAAACGTTTCAAAAGTCACATTTTTAGGCCAAACGTATTCAAAACACCCATTTTTAAGCCATTTTACTAATTTCGTGAGATATTTCATAGATTTTGAGGACAATTTAGGCATTTTAAATAAAATATATATATTTATTTGGCCGCACCACATTCGAGGAACTCTATCTAAAGTGTCCAAATTGTCCTTTAAAATCTATGAAATATCTCACAAAATTAGTGAAATGGCCTAAAAATGGGCGTTTTGAATACGTTTGGCTTAAAAATGTGACTTTGACATGTTTGGCCTAGAAATGTTTTTAGACCATAGGTAATGGCCTAAAGATGGAATTTTCTCTTTTAAATCAAACAAACTTGGTCTAGATCCTTCATGAAGTAAGGAAGATGTACGAAATGTTAGACATTAACCTTCACTTTGCTTCTGAGGGAGGGAAATAATATTCATGATTTGGGTAGACTCATTTCTTAAGTAATCCTGATTGAATTTAAATATTAGGAATCGATTATAATAGATGATGATATATTTGAAGAGGTTGATAATAAGACAATTGTTAATAGTTGATGTTTTGATAAATATATCTTAATCTGTATATATTTGGAGATGGGTGGGGGGAAGTTTTGATTTGCGAGTTTTCTAGGTTGGATTGGATTATTCGTTGACCTCCCAGCCTAGAGTTTTAGGGGTTAGGGTCAGTTTTGCTATACGACCTACTTAGTGAGATTGACTTATTTGCCGCACCCATAGCCTTAATATTAAGGGTTCAGGGAAGTTTTGATTTGCGACTTTCATAGTCAAATTTCTTTATTGGTCAAGCCCCTAACCTTGAGGCTTAGGGTTTCCATATAGTTTTGCTCTATGACTTGCTTTGGTCGGTGATAATTGGTTGAACCCTTAGCCTTAAGTCATAGGGTTCTAGGGAATTTTGGATATACAACTTGCTTAGTTTGCGACTTTCTTAGGCCGATGAATATTGTCCAACCCCGAACCTCGAGTCTTAGGGGTATGAGGTAGTTTTGATCTATGATGGCTCGATGGTTGGCAATCTGAGATGATTCGGTGTGCAATGGTTTTGACCCTCGAGTATTCTTCCAAAGTCACCATTTCTAGAGATAATTATTTTCCCACCCTCGAAAACAAGTTTAAGTCCAGCTTTGTTTAGAAGAGACCCAAAGACTAAATTTCTACGAAGCGTGGGGACATACAAAACATCATTAAGGGCTAAGGTCTTGCCAGAGGTAAGTTTAAGACACACCTTTCCCTTGCCAAGGATGCCGTCAGTTGTAGAGTTTCCCATTAACGCGCATTCCCCATCAGCTACATCCTCGAACCCTTGAATAACTCTTTTTTGGTGCAGAAGTGTCTTGAAGCTCTAGTATCTAGAATCCATTCAGCCTTATTTTCTACCAAATTAGTTTCGACCATTACCGCGACAATTACCTCTTCAGTTTCAGTCAAGTTGGCTCGAGGTGGATTATTTGGGTTGAACCTATCCTTGCATTGGTACGCGTTATGACCCTCTTTTCCGCAACAGTAACAAGTTGCTTTGGTTTTCTAAATACGAGCAGTTGGTTTGAAGTTACCTCCTGATTTGTTAAATTTACCTTTCGATTTGTTGTTCTTATTCTGACCATGAAATTTTCCTTTACCCTTGAAACCTTCTTTGTTACCATACCCAGAAGACTCGACCAAGTTTGCTTTCGAAGAATAATGAGGTAGAGATTCAGACTTATCTTTGAGCCGATTAGCTTCTTCGGTTCTCATGTGGCTGATTAACTCTTGGATTGTCATGTCTTTTTTCTTATGTTTGAGGTGGTTGCAGTAGTCACTTCAAGATGGTGGGAATTTCTCAAGTAACACATTAGCTTGTAAGATTTCACACATTTTCATTCATTCAGATACAATTTCGGCACAAAATTTTTTGTAAACGTGAACTTGTTCCATGATTGGTTTTTGATCGGTGATTGTGAATTTAAGCCAATTTCCAACCACATATTATTTCTTACCGGAGTCGTCACCTCCGTATTTAGTTTGTAAACGATCCCAAATTGTTTTTGAAGATTTTTCATTTACAAATAAATCAAACAAGGGGTTGGACATATGCTTTAAAAGATGACCCCTAGTTAGTTTATTTGCCTTGTCATATTTTAAAACTTTAGCGGATATAGTAGCATTCGTATTATCAGTTGAAACATGAGGGTTTTCAAGTAGTACGAAATCAACTTCTAGTTGTTCAAAGAAGATAAGAAGTTTTTGGGACCAACGTTTAAAATTAGAACCATCTAAAGGTTCGAGTTTCGACATATCAGGTAAGGTTTTCAAAGTCATAGTTAAAGCCAAAGAAGAAGAGGCCATTACAGAATAGTTATTGAATTCGTTCTTAAATTCTTGGTAAAAAATTGAAGTAATGTAATGGTATTTTAAAAAATTCTAAAGGTTTGAATATATTCTTTAATTACTAATTACGAAAAGAGTAAAGACTGAAATGTTAAAAACCGAAAGTAAAAGAGAATCCGATTTAGTGAAGGTGAACGGAATCGTAGTGCCGTGGAGGATCCACTACCTTAAGAACGAATTCCGGGACAGCCGAGATGCTACACTATTTTTCCGAACGTTCCCTAAGGTTTAAACACTACTACCTACTCTCATGTGCACTCACAAGCGCATGTTTGAAATTTGTATTTATTATTTCGCTCAAGAACAAAAGTAAGAAAGGAGAAGAAATATTTTGCTGCTGTGTTATTTTCGTAAGCTGTAAAAGTTGGTGTGTGTATATGAAGAGAAGAACTGCTCTATTTATAGAAGAAAAACTAGCCAGTACACTAGCCGTTAAGGCTTAGTCGTGGCTGTTGATCATGCCAAAAATCTAGGACCAGTTACAAAAGAGTCGTTTATAAATGCGGGTAAAGGTGCTGACCAACGTGGGAGGAATTTGTCAAGCGAGGAAATAGTCAAGCGTAGACAAAGTCTTAATCAAAAAATAAAATAAAAGCTGTCATTAAAACTAGTTTATTTTTATTTTTTAATTCCCCAAGACCTAAGACCCAAGACCCAAGACCCGGAGGGTGGTGGTGGTGCGCACGTGTGGGCTTACCCATTATCTCTTAGTGTGCATGGGTGTTGGTTGTTTGGAAGCTAATGGTAGCACAAAGTAAATAAGTGGTTTTAAGCCTTTTATTACTACCGATGTGGGAGAAGTGAGAATTACCATGTGACTTCTCCACTTCCCCACTTATACTCCGATAAATGATCAATTATCACTACACCACTCCACCATATTTGATCAAATAAAGATTCATACATGCTAACTTATTATGTGGACAATAAATGAGTCCTACAAAAATTGGTAAACAAATGAAGTTTGAGGACCATTTCGTAACTTTCAGAGTTCAGGTACTGAGCTGGTAAATGGCGTATAGTTCAGGGACCATTTAGGGTCATTTTCCCTTTTCTTTTTTTGTTATTTTCTCTATAGGTCCTTATAGTAAATAATATTCAAGAGACACATTTCCATTTTGGTCCTCAAACTATGGGCCATTCTCCTGAATGGTCGTTGAACATTATATCTGTCCCCTGGTTAATCCCCACGTGTAACCGTTGGATTTTGACTGGTAAGTGCAACATGGCAAATATATTCAAGGACTAAATCGATAAAAGGGATAGTTTAGGGACCATTTTGGGAAATTTTAAAAGTTTGAGTTAACGGTGAAAATGGATAAAATTTGATGCGGGGACTAACTCAGATAAAAAAAAAAACAAAGTTCGAGGATTGTTTGGGTAGCTTTAGAAGTTCAAGGACTATTCCAGGGAATGTCTTATTGTTCGAGGACCAAAAAGAAAATTTTCTCTATGCCAATAACCTGTATCATGTCATTGAATCAACAAAATATTCATACTTGTCATATGCTCACAACCCCTTTGCCTAGGGAAATATAATATATCTTTTAGGTGCATGTTGTAGGTCTTCAAAAATATTTGTTAGCTTACTTCAAGATTTTGTGTAGCATAATCATAAAACATAGTTGCATATGCTTGATAACTTTTACTTACCCGAACCCATGGCCTTCAAGACGAGGGAATCTTACTTATTCATCTTTCCACCACGTTCGTGGTCTTAGTATTCATCAATTGACACATTGTTGGTCCTTTATTTTGTTTGCCAAGGTTGTTGTGGCATTTTTATTTGCTCACCAAGCATGTGGTGCATTTTATGCTAAAACAAAAAAAAGAAGATGAGGACAACGAATACTCACCCCCAACTCAAAACTGAGTCGTGTCTCCACGAATCGAAAAAGACTCTTTAAAGCAGATAATATTAAAATTAAAACTACCTAACACATACGAAAATAAGGTGAGAGTTTAGGATACATTGCTCTTGTTATGCTTATGTAGTGGTTGTGTAGGTACCCCGGGCTTATGTTTCTTCTCAATCGGTCCATCGATGAGGATTGCTTGCTCTTTTGTTGCCTCTGGTAAATTCTTGTTCTTCTTCCCCATGATTTGTCTATTCCGCTTGTAATCCCGTGCAACCGTTCTTCTCGTCATCTCAACTAACCTATAACTCAAGAAGCACTAAGTATGAATTTAATCTTGAACTTTTGAATAATTGGGATTTTTGATGTTGTTGTTTATAGGTGTATTTAATAGTATTTGGATGGTGGTTTAAGAATAATAATGGAAGAAAATAAGTTTTATTGTGGTGGAAATAATCTTGAAGACTTGATATGTTTTGGTGTTTTTTTTTTGGTGCTATGGTATAGATTTGATGAATTTTATGTGTTTATGGAAGATGCGAAAGAGGATTTGATGTTATTTTTGTGTTTTGTGAAGGTTTTATCAAGCGTAAAAGGTATTTCAATGGAGTTTGGAGTTGATATTTTTGTTTTGGTAAAGTTGGAGGAGGCTAGGATTAGGTTTTGTGGAGTTAGAGTCCCTTACGTGGTCGCTAGTAATCTGTAGCAACCGTGGGTGCGTCGATGGAGGTACTTTTATAGAACTCATTTATAAAATTCAAAAATCGTTGCCGACAGCCACGTAGTCGCTAAAGACTATAGATATATGCGACCAGCGTGATAATTGGTATTTAGACTTCTGAAAAGACTAACCCACGATTAGCGACCGTTAGTTACGGTCTCTAAAGGTTCACATAATAAATACGAGATGGATTGAGTAGTAGCTAGCCAACCACTTACCCCTATTAATATCAAAAGCTTTCCCTCAAAACAAGAAAAATTGCTCCCCACAAATTCCCGCCATGGTTCCACCACATGCTGCCAACACCTCCTATTCTGATACTAGACTGCACCTAACTTAGCTCCACTTTTTCAGACCCATTAACATCATTGAATCCTCTAATATTTTGAGGTATTTCTTAATATATATTATTTTTCATAAAAGCTTGTATGTTTCATATATTTTGGTTTATATTATATATGTTGTGTAGACTGTTAAATGATATGAGTACATAATATATATAGTTTTATATGATTTTTTTTGCTATAATCTTAGATATTTTTTTGGATTATGAGTAAAACTTGGGGTTTAGAAATGGAGAAACTAATATGGAAGTGAGACTTATGAATATATTATATTGCTTGATTCATGTATATAAGAGATTTAGTATCAATATAATTTACACAATTTTTTCACAAAATTATTTTATTTATCGGGAATTTTTTGTTTACTATATAGTTAAGTCCTAATGAACATGCCTAAGGATAAATAGTGGATTAATTTGAGAAGCAAGGTTACTCTAGCTTTTGTGAAGGGTGTTAAGAGTTTCATTGAATTTTCATCTTCACCCATTCATAGTTCTAATGCGATTCAATATTCATATAATTGGTACATGAGGAGACGAGAAAAATTATTTTAGAGGCTAAGGCGGATATTTTGAGAAATGGGATCTTAGTGACATATGAAATTTAGAATTTTCATGGTGAAGTGAATATGTTCCCTCATATGTTATTCCTAATAATGTAGACAAGGAAATGATGAATGTGAAATATTATTTTAGGGGCATTGTTAATAAAGTGGATACGGAAATGGTAGATGAGAATATTCCCGAAGTAATATAAATTGTTCGTTTGACGCGTTGTTTGCTGAGGTGAATATCGAGTTGTATCCTGATTTTATGAAAAGGGTTTCATTAAAAAAATTATATCGAAATTTATGAATATAAATGTGAAAAACTAATTGGATAAATACTTTGTTCACTGAACTCCTACAATTGTTGAGTCAGGCTTTCCCCAGTGGACATACCTTGTCCTCATCGTATGAAGACTCTAACAAGAATTTAAGGAGTTTGGGGTTAGGTTTTGAAACAATTGATGTATATTTGAACGATTGTTTCTTGTATAGAGGTTATTATAAATCATTAGAGTCATGTCTGGTTTGTAAAATTATCTAGGTGAGACCCAAAGAAGAGTGGTGTCACCTAAGGTGTGATAAAATATTAGATAAATAAATGCAAATAAACAACCGAGGTTATCACGGTTCTGCAAGTATATAGATCGTATGCAAGTTTTAAATAATAAGTAAGATTCGTTCCTCAGAGACTACGAAGGTTAGGAAGATCTTATGCAATAATCGAGTGCAAATATTAAAAGCTAAATTAAATAGTACGCAGATAAATAAAAGACAAATAGATTTTTATTGGGTTTATGATTAAGAAAATTAAACTAATAAAATAAAGACAGAAAATTAAATGTAAGAGAAGAAGATAGTATGAAAGTTTAGTTTGAGTAAATAGCATGTAATCCCTACTAGTTTTGCCGTTCTAAACATTTAAGGGTGAATTATGTAGTATTTCAATAATCTGTATCAATTGCGCTAGGTAGTTTTAAATAGGGTTTACATGTGTCAATAAGGAGTCCTAAGCAAACTTTTCCTGCAATTGATTAAATAGCAATACACTAAACTATGGTGACTATCTAGTTAGGCTGATTTGTCATATCAATACCTTATTCTAGACGTTATGTGCTAATCCTATAGTTAAATATACCGTTATCAATGATTATCTAACTACTATGATGGTAATTCTATATGGTCGCGATCCACAAAAACACAAAATATAAATCCAACACATAAACAGAGAAATTAAAACATAGATTTAATTTAAAACATATAATTCCTAAATTAGATAGATGTCAACCAAAACTAGGGTTCATACATCTATGCTAAAACTCAAACTAAATAGAATTTTAGTTTATACTAATAGAAGAAAAGAAAGAAATTACAAATTCAAAGGTTGAAGAAGACATTATTGATCAACAACTCCTTCCAAACTTCTTTTCTTGTGGTGTAAGCTTCCTCTTGGCTTAAGGTTTGGCCAAGGATGATTTGCTAATGATAAGAGGTTGTATTTATAGGGTATAGGAAGCCCTAATTCGTTTTCTTGAAGGAGAAGGTAAGTATTGGATTCCTAGCCCAACTCAAATTCGTAACCCAAAAATATGGAATCAGTCCCGTTTTTGTTTTGGTCCTAACAACTTCAATACTTATCCGTTTGACGCGATTGAGTAGTCGAAATTCGTAGTCTCGAAAGAATATTTAACTTTTCTCCAAATTACTCACTGATTTTGAGATATAATCTGATTTGTGGTCGTAGGTGCTGAAATTCAGATTTATGGCAGCTTTTCTTTTTCCATATTTTTTGCTTTTGTTTCCTTATCTTTCTTCATATTCTTCTGATGGAGAATCATTAACCCGTGAAAGTTGAAGTGTCTGAACCTTCGGTGCCATAGCCATGATTGGTCTTCTTGAGATTTTATGCTCTTTTCAATGTACTTCCATCGAATAAGAAAATTTATCTATTGTTGAATTTTATACAAGTATTTCTTGATTTCTATTTTTACTATCATATATTATTCACGAGTCTTCTTTAAATTATAGGTTATATCCTTTTTCCATCATTTGACCCACAGTTAGTATATTTGTATCTATTTTTGTGGACCAACAGTACAACGTGAATTAGTCGTGCACCTTTTTGTGTGTTGACAAACATTGTACCTTTTCCTTCAAACTGCACCTTAACTCTATTTCCAAGATTGACTTGATATTTGAACGATATGTCTATGTCTCAAAAGATTTACTCTCCACTGGTTATGTGGTTGTTGCAACCGCTATCAATATACCAATATCCGTTTTCACCTCTATAGCAGCGTGACATGCGTAGAATAGTTTGTCTTTATTTTTATTTTCTTTGAAGAAGTTAGCCTGGTTCTTTTTTTTTGGACCGACAATATTTCTGTAAGTGGCCAAATTTTTCGCAACTCTTGCATTGTAGTTTTCCCCGAAACCAACAATCTTCCTGATGATGATTTGTTTTCTTACATATATGACATGGTAAATATTTACCCATTCTTTCATTAGACTCACCATTTTCTCTATTTGTAGAATTCTCTCTAAGTTTTCCCCCATATTTTTAGAATTTCGAGACCTATATTGAGTTTAGACTGAAATGCGTTTTCCGTAGATTCATTTTGAAGACATACTTATTATTTTCTCGTAAGTTTTTAGAGAGCCTATGAACTCTGTTACTGGTAGAGTGGCTATATCCCTAGTTTCTTCATTAGTATTTACTATCAGATCGTATTTATCAAGAAGAGTAAATGATATTTTTTTCACGGCGCTTTTATCAGTTATATGATCTCCATAAGCTCTCAATTGATTAACTATTTCTCATAATCTAGTGTAGTATTTTTTATGGTCTCAGATTCTTTCATTTTATATTATCAAATTCTCTTCTTATTGTTTGAAGTATAATATCCCTTTCTTTTACATTTTCTTGAAAACTCCTCTTTCGATAAAGTGCTAAAATATGCTACTGAAACTCCTCCTTTACATTTGTATGTTGTAAAGTGCCAAATTATTCTTCTTTATCTCTTTAGTTAATTTTTTATCTCTTGTTGTAGATAAAGTTGATTTATATTCGAGAATGGTATGTCCATTGTCAATAATATCCCATAAAATTTGGAACATGAAATATGTACTTATCTTTATCATCTAGTAGCCATAATTTTCTCCCAAAAAAACCAGGATCAGAATTTGGGTATTTCTTAGGAGAGTGGCCATGAGCATTAAGTAGAAGTATTTTTGCGTAAGCTAGTTTTTGTTTAGTTTATAATCAAACTTGGCTCTGATACCACATGTTGGTTTTAATATAATTGAAGGAGAAAAATCTATTTATAAAGATTTTTTATATTGGGGAAGAAAAAAGAAATAAATGACTTAAAAGAAAGTGGTCAGGCAGTTGGTTTATGAAAGAAAACTTTGTTACTACAAGGATTCTTACAAAAATGTTTTGGTTACTCTACAAATGAAGCTTATCCTTATGGCAGTGGACATTATTCTAGAATGTCTTGGTATTCAAATTTAATAAAGCATTCTAGTGCTACAAATATAATTCTAGATTTTTCAATATATTTCTTACTAAAAAGTTTCTAGAATAGAAAAAATATCATTACTTTTAACAATAGACGTAATCTTGCTTACTACAAAAAATAAAAATATACTCAAAATTAGAACTTTTTCTCACTTTTATCTCAAGCTCATCAAATATGGAACTCTAAGAAATTAATCCCAATTATGAATTAATATATCTCTTATTGTTGGATTGTAACTCAATTAAGTTCAAGATCAACTAGGAAGTAAGTACCAATTACACATGATATTGACTCATACATGCTAGATCTATAAGGTACATCATAAATCTAAAATAAGATAAAAACCCTTAAACACGAGGTATTATAGAATTTTGATATACATGGGTAGTTTAGCCAAATTCGTGAGTGATGGAAGAAAACTAATGACTACATTGACTAGATTGTCTAAATATGTTAGTGACAATACTAGCTTTCTTCACTAACTATATTACCTTATCTAAACTATTAGTGATTGATTCTAATTAACCACTATCGTACGAGTCTAACTCAAAAATTACCATACATAATCATTACTCCTCAAACGTAAATAGGAAACATCAAATTGTCGATACGTCTTGAACTAGATGACCTATGTTGTTGGACAATTTTTGAAATATTTCTTTCGATTGCAAAATCTAACATTTATATCAGTAAATTGAACATTCTCACTAAATTAAGCACTCTTCTTATAATTTATCTATGAAACCAAGATTTACAAGTATCTATTAGAATACATAATTAAGCTTACTTACTACAAAATTACAATTTTATTTTTCTTGGATTTTTGAATTTTTGAAAACTTGCATCAAATTGCCACTAATCTAAAGTAGCATTAAATCATTCTCATTATTTCACGACCTCACTTATTTAGTATATCATCTTTATGATAAATCTCTAGAAAGCATAAAACCTTACTATTGTGAACCGTCCCATGTTCTGTTAAGACTTTCCTGTTCACGACAAGAGAAAATATTACATTGGTCTTGAACATCAATGAGTATCTATGCAACTATGCCGCCACTATGTAGTGTGATGAAACGAAGGAAAATTAGAAGAGAAACATTGTTTACTTTACCACAATATATTCATGTAAAGGATTATACTTCTTTAGGTGATGGCTTCACAATTTCTCCAACAAATATCAACTCCACACCGCCTTCTTTTTTTATGACCATACATCTTGGATTGTGAGTTTTTTAGTCTTATTTCATTTCAATTTTTGATGGAAAGATTCATATATATTCAAACTTATTAATATTTTTTTATATTCTTCGAAATTGTGGATATATAGTCTTATGCGATTGTCATAACTTTTGAACGTTAAAAAATAGATCACAAATTTGAAAATCAATACATAAAATAAACAATAAAAATTAAATAATTAATGTGCGGAGAAAAAATGGAACATTGATAGAGAAGTTTTTGTGCGGCTTCCTTAGGATCCTTGACACATTCTTTAAGCATTGCGTAAATCTCATCTTCGCTGTGATTACCAGTGACCTCCTTTATGTTTTCGATCATTTTTATGTTCACTCAAATTTCCTAAAATGTAATTAAAAGTGATAATAAAGATAAATATAGCAGGAAAAAAAATAAAGTAGGGTCAACTACATCATTAATCTATGTGATCTTCGAAATAGGATTACTATAATCCTTGTACACACTTATATCCTCATACATACAACAATTTAAAAGAATATTTATTTAGTATCTAGAAATATTTAATTATGTTAATCTTACCATATTAATCATAAATATTTATGGTTGATTGAAATATCATGACCACCGATCTTATTCATTTTTTTTATTCTTCCGCTCTAATATGGATTTCTTATCATTGTATGAAATAGAGAGAACTTTTAAAAAAAATAAGAAATACATAAGAACCACTCAATGTTACTATGAAATCGGTATATGGAATTTCAATAAAATAAAATAGAATAGTTAAATGAAGGTTTCTACTTATTATCCCTTTTACTAAAACAAGAGTTACCATGAACCAAAAGTGTATCTCAAATTAAACTTAGGAGAAAAACTTATTTAGTATGTGAATGATTTTACCAAATAGATAAAGAACTTCAAGTTTCATACCTTTATTTATGCCTCAAAAAGTAGGCAATTTGAATATATCATATTACTCACAATTAGAAAATGGAGTAGCATATATAGTTACAGACATATGATGTTAATATTTAGGCATGCAAATCTTACCATGAAAATTATAAAATCATCATGGTTGATTGAAATGTCATGACCAACAATCTTATATATCCTTTGTTTTATTATGCTCCCCATTGATGAAGATTTCCTACCATTGAAGGAAAAAAAGAAAACTATTAATCCCACAAGAAATATCTTCATTCAAATTATTCTAAATTTTAATTATATAAATTTTGGATTTAAATTCTAATAAAAACAAACCCAAGGCAAGTTTCACCCAAAACTTTCTATTGAATATTCTTATTAAATACTTATGGGTATGATAATTGCTATATAACAAAGCTAAATATCCACGAGATAAATATGATTTGATATAATTGAACACCAGAGAGGGCAATATGCATAAGTTTAAAACATATAATTGTAACACAAAGGGTTGGATGAATCAATCTTGACGGTAGATATCTTATTGGTAAAACGGATATAAAGAAACCTTTTACAATATATAAAACAAGATTATGCTAATTAATATCATGATTATTATGGAAGCTATTTATATCTATTTTAAACAAAGGACAGTTTAATAAATCCATCCAAGATCTATGGTTTCAGTTTCTTTTTCCCCTTTAGGCGTGACAAAAATTAAGTTTATATGCTAATATAAATTGTGTAGGTTATAAAAATTGTAGCCCACACAAGATCGGTAAGATTATGATAAAATTCATAGGACACTTAATATAATTTGATATGATATAATGTGATATAATATATTAAGTTAGAATTCATAAAATAAATAAGAAACTCTCAAATTTACTGACCTGGATATATGGTGAACAAATGTAATTTTGAGTTTTCCTGTTCAGTACGTTTTCAATTAATTAGATGAATCAACTTTCAAATTTAGTACTAAATTTGAAAGATTTAAAGAAAAGATTAGGAAGCAAGAGTTAAATAAAGGAAGCACTGGTTAGTTACAATGAAGTTTGGTGTTTAGGATCAGATGTTATTGCGAAATGTTTGGTGGTTGTTTTTTGCTGCGAAATGGTGTTATACAACTATAGTATTAGAATTAAGGGGATTGTTTGTTTATTATTGAGGGTAGATTTGATAGGTATATGGGTTGGGCTTCTACAATATGGGTTGGGCTTTTATTCTATTTTTAAATGTGGAATTATATATAAAGAATAATTCTATATGTTGCACTCAAATGCCATAATTCTTATAGAAGAATATTTTTTTTTCTAAATTTAGATCAATATTAATTTTCTTTAGGGTAAAAAATGAATTCCCCCCTCACAAATTTCATAATACATGATTACATCCCCACAAATTAAAAATGGAAGAATACCTCCCCACAGTTAGTTATATTTAACTTTAAGTATTTCAATTACAATCTTACCCTTATTATTTAATAAATATTTATTCTTAAAAAGGGAATTCATTATTTAATTAAGGAAGGTGTAATTAAATCCATTTTAGTTATCAAATTTATCCAATTTCTTTTTACGTAATATAAATATGTATTGATTATAAAAAAAATACTTTACTTGTCTAATTAAAGGGATTCAGCTTTGCATACTTATTTAATTTATCCAAATAAACTTTATTTTTCCAGTACCTTGTGAATAACTTTGAAGAATTATATTATTTTTGTCAAAACTTATTCATATAAAACTCCCAAATATACCAACATTTACTACACAACTACTATTTAATTAATCATATCATAAATCTTTATTGTCCAATATATATTTTATATCCTTTGAACTAAAAAAAGATGAACAAGTGTCATTTTGTTATAACAATCTTTATATTAACGGGAATCTGGACTACCTGCGAGAATCAAATCGATTAACTGATTCAATCTCGTGATAGAAGATGGTATAAAATATTGAAAGCATTACTTAATAAATTGAAAATAGAAAGATTAAAATTCCATAAATAATGCAAGTACTGAAACTCAAAATGCAGGTTTTTAACAGCTGCAGGGACTAGCTTTGCAATTACTGAAACTATAGCTCTAAGAAAGTTGTTTGGCACTATAAACACTTCTGCTAATTCAAGAGTACAATCTATAACAGTAATGGCAAAAGAAATCCACAAAATGGATTCCAGCCTCTAATCCTAATAGCCTTCACAAAAATTGTGGCGTACATCTAATTAGCTTTCAAAAAATCATCTTGCCAAAAAGAATATTCCTTGTTTCAGTCCTGCAATGTATCATGTTACAAAATATTGATAAAAATATAAACTCTAACAAAAGTACAAGGCCTTTATTTATTTATAAAATTAACAAAACCATAATTAAAAAACTGATATAACTTACATATTACGTAGTTGTCTACACTCTGTTTTTTTTTGTTTTTCTCGACCCCGTATTAAATTCACATGTAGACTTATAATGCCCAAATGATTTGCATATAGTACATCTCCCGCGGCCTCCTCTTACTTGTTGTGATTGCGAAACTCTTGGTTGCTCCCCTTTTCTCGGATTCTGTTTTTTTTGGGCCTACCTCGTTTTACAACTTTAAAAGGAGGTTTTAGTGGAATAGAAGCATCTTCAGGCCACATAGATTTGTCTGGAATAGGATGAATTATACCACTGTATGTCAGGTTGTAAGCTTCTATCGACAAATAAGGATGAATATATTTTTTGGGGTCGTCCCTCATCCATAATATAGCAAGCATGGCATGTCTACACGGGATTCCACTTACTTGCCACTCTCTACATTCGCAAGTCCAGGACTTTAAATTTACTTTGTAATTTCGTTTATCAACCACCTCCAAAACTGAATCACTAGATGGTGATACACTAAGACGACGACCCAAATCAAGATTCTTGTTATATTTTTCTATGACAGATGGTGGGAAGTCATCGTTCCATCTCGAAGAATTGGTAGACCTTTTGTAAAATATTTTCATGCACTTTTTCCTATACCACTCCAACAAAGTCAAAATAGGACTAGACCTTGTCTTTGATAACATGTTGTTAAATGACTCAGACATGTTATTTGTGACATGGTCATTTTTCACAACTTCATCAAATGCGTGTCTAGCCCACTTCTCAACTTCTTCATGGCAATCAACAGTAAGCCATTCGTGAGCCGCTTGATCTGTATTATTTATCTTTGTCATGGCATCATTGAAGTCATACTCATTATACGCTTTAACTGCTGCCCAAAAAAGTTGTCTAAGCTTAACTCCAGGAAACCTTTTTCTAAAGTTAGCATAAAGATGCCTTCCACAATGTCTATGACGATCAGTTTGGCATACCTTCGAAACAGCATTCTTTAGACCCTTTTGTCTATCACTCATAAAAGTGATAGTTTTATCCATGGCAATGTAATCCATTAACCATTCTAAAAAATATCCCCAAGTATCTCCACACTCTTGTTTACAAATCATAATTGCTATAGGGAATATTTGTGAATTTGCGTCAAGACCAACGGCAGACAAAATTTGACCACCATAAGGTCCTTTTAAAAAACAACCATCAAGACCAATAAATGGTCTCATTCCATTTCGAAATCCATCTCCTTGTGGCATGAAACTCACAAATATCCTATCGAACATCGGTTGAAGAGTATGCAACCCTTGGCTAAATATTTTAACACATGATCTAGGATTACTTGCAAGAATAGCTTTGCCATACTTAGGCACAAGAGAATAACTTTCTTCCGAATCACCTGCAACTAATTCCTTTGCTCTTTTTTTTGCCACATTCAATTTCCACTTTGGAACATGAACCCCATATTGGCTTTGCAACCTTTGTGCCATTTGTTCGGTTGATATCTCAGTTGTAGCTTTAAAATCTTCCACAAATTGTTTAGCTATCCATCCAGATGATGCACCAATACCACTTAAGTCTTTCACACATTTATGTTGTGACATGGACTTTATTTTGAATGTCTTACCATCTATATACGTAGATGCATGAATCCTCCACGAGCACCCTTCGTTTATACATGTAGCAGTGAATCTTCCTTTTTCGTTCTTTATTTTCTTCATTTTAAATCCAACCTCAACTGAGTATTCTTCTATGATCCTCCTAAAATGAGTAACATCATCAAACATCAAACCTTCTTCCAACTTTACACTTCTTTTTTCATCTTTATCAAAGTTATATTGGAAGTATTGACCTTGCATCTTATCACTTATCTTAGCCATAGCAATATCATGAGCACTAATTTCAGGACTTCCAAGATAATTGGGTACATACTCTTCATTGCCTTCATCAATGCAAAACATGTTCTCACTACCACTGTCACTTGATATTTGAGAATTTTCGCCATTACCATCATTGTCGCTTGACCAAGTCAGTGGAGGATTTTCCCCATCATCATCATCACTGTCAGTAACCTCAAAATTTTCACCACCATCAATCAAGACGCGATATTTCATAAACATCAGTAGGTATTTGAAATGACGTATTTTGTTGATTTATTTGTGATACCTCAACTGGTTGTGATGACGAGTCTTGAACAAAAAGATTTAGCTTGACTTTTGCAATCCTTTCAGTTATGTGCCAGTGTAAAAGAGTTTGAATATCCTTATCATTCTCTAACTTGATTCTTCTTGTGGTTGTTGGATGAACACCTTCGAAAATAACTAGTTGTCCAAACCAATCTCCATCAATTGCCACACACACATCCTTCAACAAATTGGCATACAAATAACCATTTGATTCTAAATTATCCACAAAGCTGACCATTAAAATAAACCTCAAATTGAAATAACATGTCTGTTACTTTCCTGGAAAAATAAAATTAAACATTAGCTTGAAAATCACATAAAATTTACCTCTCATCTAAGTCTGATAATCAATTAAATACATTAAATGAAAACAAATTTTTTTTTATAATGACATCGGTTACAGCTGTACAGAAAAATAAATATAGTTTAAACTCTTATTTAATCTAATATTATCTATTAACAAGAAACAAATCAATCAATAAAATTCAATAAAACTTTAACCCTAACCTTATCAAGATATTACTGAAAATTGATAATTAATCAATTCAATAAAAAGGAATTAGGGTTTTTAGTGAAAGAAAACATACCTTTTTACTTCAATCTGCAATCATGGATGATGCCGTAGTATTGTGTACTTTTATAAAAGAGGATGAATGTGTTGATAAGTAAAAATAAAAGATAGTATTAGTATATGGTAATGAAGGGATAAATGTAAGTAACAACGCTGCTGCAGCTTAGTTTTCTTAATTGGATAAGTAAAAGTAATTCATTTTAATATTCTATGTAAGATTTTTTTTTTCTGTTCCAAATATATGTAAGGCCTACCTTAAGGCTTTTATTACGTTAAAGAAAGTGGAAAAATTGATAAGTTAAAGGGATTTGATTTTTTGTCCAAAAAACAAAATAAATGGATTTGATTACTTTTACTTTAATTAAATGATGAATTATTTTTTTAAAGATTATATTATTTCATTTAATTAATAAGGGTAAAATTGTAACTGAATTTGGTCAAATAATTGACTGTTAAATATAACTAGCTGTAGGGAGGTATTCTTCTATTTTTAATTTGTGATGGATGTAATCATGTATTATGGAATTTGTGAGGGGGGAAATCATTTTTTTACCCATTTTCTTTACTTCAATATTTTTTAAATTTAATTTTATTATAAATATACATTAATTAACATTTTCTATTTTCCGGATAAAAATATATTATTGTGATTTTTTTATTTATTTTAAATTTCCAACTCATGTTCTGGTATAATTTTTCGCCCGAGCTGGAAATATTAAAAAAGTCCAAGAAATTCGAAAAAATCATAGTGACATATTTTTTCCTAGCAATTGGCCAACAACAGTGGTGGTGATTAAATAAATAATTTTTTTATTTTATTATTTGTCATATAAGGATATTTTGGCGTATAATAGAAAGAATTATTTGCTTATCGTAATTTGAAAGGGATTATGGCACTTAAGGCCTAATTTTAAGAATATCCCATTATATAAATACAAAGAAGGTTAGAATTTGTTATTGGTTGGTCACCCAATCTTCTACTTTATTTAACTTTTGAGAAATGGAGGAGAGCACAAAATTACCACCTAATAAGGGAGCAAATATCCTTAACTAGATTACAAATTGTCCTTTATAAGTAATTTACACAATCATTTTGTGTCCAAAAATTACATTTTAGAAAGTTCTTGCATGAAGATTAACCTTTGTAAACGCTAAGGTTGATGTATCTTGAGGTGTGTGAGCTACATAACTCCATGCATGTCCTCCTATAAAAAATCTTTGTTCACCAGTTAGTACACAACCATCACTTTCTTTTTAAGTTTCACAATTAAACGCAACATCAATATTAAATTAAATATTGTAAATACCTTTGGTATTTATTGTTTCCATATTTTCTGGGCTTATAACCTCATGTTTTATATTTCCATTATAGAATTCATCACATGCTATAGATGTTCTTTGAACTTTTTACATAGGGTCAAGGTCAGAGTTTTTATATAACATTTCATTTCTGGTCTTTCATATGTGCTAACAGATCATGGCTTCCTTCACTACTGTGGGGATTATGCTATTCTCTTCTTTATTAGTTTCTAAGTTTATTATTACAAGCAATCATTATTCTACTCTAATTATTCTTTCATTAGTTAGTTTAATTCCCATAAGAGTTGTATACCATTTAGCCCTGACCCAATTGCATTCAAACAACATATGTTTAGTAGTTTAAGAGAAAGGGTTGCATAAAATTTATAGATTATTTAGGTTATGTATATTAGATATGTTTTGGTTGTCATATGCTTAATTATTATATTTTAGTCAACATAGGCTACACATGGGTAAATTATAGTCAAGGTTGGTTATAAGAACTATTAAGGACGGTATAGTTTTAAGAGTAAGATATTTTTAAAGTTTCATGATATATAAACAAAGGTTAAAAGCATTAAGAGGAAGGAGTCGGAGTTGGAAAATTACAATCCAAGTCAGTTTTCCAACTTGACGGTGAAGGGAAAATGAATTTCCAAGTGTGGAACTATTAAGATCTTCGTGCAGCTTTGACAAGAAAGGTGTTTAAGTCGTTAATAACCCATCATAGGTCATGTTTGATTTTTCTTTTTAAAACTATGTTAAGTATCCAAATTTCATATAATATTGTTAGAAAACTTAAACATAATAATTTATTGTTAAAGACCTTCAGGGTAACACTCCCAAATTTGGGCAATATTGGTCATGTGGCAGCACTCTATCCAAAAGGGATAATTATAGATGTGTTGGAAGTCTAATAAATTAAAGGGTGAACTAATATATTCTAGTGATCAAGCATTACTATCAGAGATAGAAGACATATATACTAATAAAGTTATCTCTTATCACTTTAGTATGTTCTCATAATCCACCAACTCAAAGATTGAAGTTATGGTATACAGTGAGAGACTGGGAAAGTATAGCTAACAACAATACTTGGTGCATTTAAGGATATTTTGATGAAGTTATGGAGATAAAATATAGAGTTCATGAAACATAGATAGCTGTTCATACAAAAAATACTAATGGGTGTGAAAATGATTTACATCGTACAAGTACACAAGAAACAAGTCCTTATTATGTTTGGATAAAGTATGAAGTAGGGAAAGAAATAACAGCCACCAAAATAGAGAAAAAAAATCGTTAAAGAAAAGTGGGCTTGTTAATTTATATACAATAACATAACTATTAACTCTCTGGGACTATTAGATAATTGTAGTCTTATTCTACATATGCAAATAAGAAAAAAAATCAAGTTCATATACATTCAAATTTTATGAATCCTAGACAAACCATGAAATGTTTGATGATATTGTTAAGAAAATGTAGACCAAAATGTCCAGGGACATCACATGTTTCCGTTAGTTCAAAAGCTTAAGTTTTTAAAAGCTAAACTGAAGTTATTAACAAATTGTTTATACAAAATACTTTAGCTAATTTTAATAAAATAAGGGACACAATTAAAGTTTCCCAACTATACAAACATAAATGAGATACAAGTAAGGAACAACTCAATAGTGAAATGAATTGGATTAACAATTATCGAAGAATATTCTTAATGGAAGGGAGGAAAATACTAAGTATTTCAACCATTATATGCAAAATATAAAATTATAAAGTACCATTAAGAAAATAATTGATGATGAGGGGAAAATTATCACTAATGAAGAAGCTATGGCTTATGTACTTGAAACAATATAGAACCTAATAAAGGGGCCTTGATTGATGAGATATGCCATAAGATACTTAATGAAGAGGAGATAAATCAACTTCCTGATAATATATCAAATAAGGAAATAAATTATGCAATATGGAGTATCGGAATAAGTAAAAGCCATGGGCTAGATTATTTACCTCATGATTTTTCAAACTTTCTAGGAGTATAGTGGAGACCAATATAATCAACACTATGAAAAACCCTCAACTAAGCTAATATGCTCATATAAAACAATTAAAGAAATATAACTTTGGTTCCCATACTTAATATCTAACAAGTGTTAAAAGCTACAAACTAATTGCTTGTTGTGATGTTATCTACAAAATAATAGAAAATGTCATAACAAAAATATTGAAGAATGTATTAAGCAAACTTATATCTCAATATCCGTGTGCTTTTATAGCTCTATTAATTGGTACTCTTTTATCAAAAATTCAAAGGTCATAAATCTTCTATATAATATTATATCGTGGATAAGAATGTGTATGCAGACAACTTCATGTTGGAATTTATTATTAATGAAGTGTGTCAAAACCATTTAACATGGTATTAATATGATTCCTTTTCATGTTCTTATGGGAGAAGTGGAAAAGACACATTTTTGTGAAGAAAATGTCTCACATAGGAGCAGAGATGCAAAACATATTAGCTTAAATTAGCTTAGACATCTATTACTTTCAAAAGAACCAAAGGCTATGAAAGCCGAAAGGGAAAAGAAAAATCCCCACACGCACCACCACCACCACCACCACCACCCGCCTGCCCTAGCCCAGCAATGGCGTGGGCGTGGGCAGTGGGGGAGTTGGGAGAGTCAAAAAATGAAAAATGAAACTAGTTTTCGGAAGAGGCTCTAGGTGAAGAAGGCTAGTTTTTATAGTAGTCGGTGGCAAGTCAAGTCCTTTCAGCCAGAAGACAAATGTCCACCAATTACGCACCAGTTAACTATTACAGAACTTGTTCAACACTGGAATGTATCAAGTCAACATAGTGTTCAGATTCATTGCTGGAATTAAAACGTGTAACATACGAGTCAACCAAAACCGCCAGTCAATTAAGGACCAACTATGGTGACAATCAAGGTAATTGGGACATTTCTGAAAAGCCTCTCCTCACATACTCCCCTATAAATACAACTCTTTCCCTCCTTGTCTTACTTACGAAACAGACCTAGAAAAGAACAAAAATTCTACCTTTCTTCTCTCTGAAAATATATAGTTGTAGAGTTCTCTGTTAGAGATACTGGTACGCTGGAATAACTTTTTAACGCCAGATTACCGTGTAATTGTGTTTCTCTTTTCTAATTCCGTGTAAGTGGTTTATTATTTGTAATTCGTAATTCTATCTTTTTTAATAGTCAGTTTATTTAAATTGGAACATTGTTTTTCTGAAGCACTTCATGTGTACAAAAACCTATGCGTCGAGGTAATCGCCGAAGGCATAGAGATGTGCGATGTTTTCCAAGCCAACATCTTGCTTGAGAAATTTTCCCAATCTTGGAGCGAATACCTTAACCACCTCAAACACAAAAAGAAGGAAATGACCCTCCAAGAACTCATCAGTCACATACAAGTTGAAGAAACCAATAGAATCAAGGATGAGTCACTCTCTCTCCCTCCTCATTCATCGAAGTCTAACCTTGTTGAAAGTTCTGGGCAAGGTAACAAGGACAGGTTCGAAAGTAATGGAAAACAGCACGACACTAACAATTCCAAATCGGAGGGAAATAAGAACCGCAACAACTCAAACAAACCAAACGGTAGGTTTAAAACCTCTAGTAAGATTCAGTAATCTAAGGGTGCTTGCTATTGTTGTGGTAAAGAAGGATATAGGGATTTTGAATGTCCTCTTATAGTTATTCCTGATCCAAAACCTGCTCCAAACCTAACTGAAAATCGAAGAGATAATTACTGCGGTAATGGTTGAGGTTTACTTGGTGGAAAACAAAAGCGAGTGGATCCTTGAAACTAGGGCTTCACAACACTTTTGTGCAAACAAACCACTATTCAAAAAGTTCCAAGAAGCAACCAATGGTGAATGCGTGTACCTGGGTGACTCATCCACTGCTACAGTCCTCGGAAAAGGACAAGTTACCCTCAAACTCACTTCTAGTAAGATCTTTAAGTTAAACGATGTACTCTTTGTCCCCTCGCTATATAGGAACTTGGTTTCCAGAGCTCTTCTTCATAAAGTGAGACTCAAACTAGTTTTCGAGGGGGGTAAAATGATTATTACCAAATATGATGAGTTTGTGGGAAAAGGGTATTTACATAATGGTTTGTTTGTTTTAAATACTATAACACATGACTAGTACCAATATGAGGAGGTTGTGGGAAAGGGGTTTTCTTTTTCAAATAAGGGTTTGTGTGATGAACCTTGTAACCTCTAATAAGGACATTTCTAACTCTACTTATGTATTTGAATGTTTAGATGTGTGGAATGGTAGATTAGGCTATTTTTTATCTTTTTTTTTATTAAAAGGCTAAAAATCTCTTTGACTAATAAGTTCAATAACTTTATATATTATATGATATATGTAGAGTTCAAACTCATCGGAAAACAACCCTTTAATAAAAAACCTCGAGAATTCTAAACTAGCAGAATTAGTACATTCAGACCTAAACGCTTATATAAATTCCACTAGCAAAGGAGAAAAATCATACTATATAACCTTCAGAGGAGACTATTCCAGGTTTATTAAAGCATATTTCCTAAATACTAAAAGTGAAACGGGGCATGTGTTTATAAAATATAAGGTCGAGGTTAAAAACCAACTTTTTTTTGCTAAATCAAAGCACTTAAGGCACGCATGTTGTTCTAAATCCCGTAAATTAGCTTTGTGATATTAACGAAATTATCAACGAACTTAGTGCCTTAAAAACCCATACGTATTTACATAGATAAATGTTATGTTAATCGGTTCTGGCCCACTAACTAATATGTGGGGGTGTCCAGCAAAAGGTACTCGAGTTCTAAGTAAGGTCACTATTGGACCGAATACAATAGACTCAATAGTCATGGGATATGACACGAAAGTATAAATCGTCCTAATAACTTCATAGCCACTCGTGGTGGTCCTATTGAGAAGAACTTGATGAATTCACTCATAAGGAGTATCATTCTAGAAAGAACACGAGGATTAGTGTTCAACTCATAATGAATTCATAGCCATTATATGGTGGTCCTTTTTGAGAAGGACTTGATGAATTCGCGGTCAAAAGTGAGACTCAACATTCGTGATAGAAATTAAGGAGACGTCCTCAATGATATCATATGAATAAGTCCACAAAGTTCGGTCCTAAGAGAAGGACTTGATGAACAAACTGAAGGGTGATGTTCGAGGGAACTATAACTTTCAATAGGGTAGAGTATGTGCTTTGAGGGTCTCGGTCGAAAACCGTTAAGTTCAAGAGTAAGTTCACTTAAACAGAATTTGGTGGTTGTCTCACTTCACTACGTGGCAATTCAAATCGAAAGATATTGCCACTTAAGTACAATTCACCCACAAACTGACAGTCATGGAGACCTGTTCACCTTCTCTCCCAAAAACCCTGAGTGGGGGATTGTTAGAATTTATTATTAATTAAGTGTGTTTAAAACCATTTAACAAGGTATTAATATAATTTATTTCCGTGTTCTTATGGGAGAAGGGGAAAAGACACATTTTTGTGAAGAAAATGTCTCGCAGAGATGGAAAATATATTAGCTTAAAATAGCTTACCCATCTATTACTTTCAAAAGAACCAAAGGCTATAAAAGCTAAAAGGTAAAACGAAAATCTCCACACGCTCGCACCACCACCACACCACCTGCCCAGCCAGGCCCGGCGACGGCGACGGCATTGGCCGTGGGCTCGTGGGAGATTTGGGGGAATTGGGAAGTTGGGGGAGTTTAGGGAGTCAAAAAATGAAAAATGAAACTAGTTTTCAGAAGAGACTCTATTGGAAGAAGGATATTTTTTATAGTAGTCAGTGGCAAGTCAAGTCCTTTCTGCCAGAAGATAAACCAGTAACTTCCATTTTACTCACATTTCATATTCCTTAATTATCAATGGGATCCCACATGGTTTGGAAGTTACGAGACTTAGATAGGGGACCTCTTTCCCCCTATATTTTGTTAAGTGTATGAAAATACTTACAAAAATTCTTCTTAAAGGGGACAAAAATATATATTTAGAACTACATTTAAAGTGTAAGAAAATACAACTAAATCATATTATGCTTGCACATGATCTTCTAATTTTTTTAAACCAACAAGGATAGAATCTATTAAAGTTTAAAGGTGCCTTAAATTGTCTAGAAGGACACCATGCCTCGATTAGTGTATAGAATAGTAATATATTTTATGGGAGATGCATTAATAAAGTGAAGAAAAGTATAAATAACCTTATATAAATTCCTGAAGACCATCTTCGTGTGAGGCACTTGGGAGTAAGGCTTCAAGCGGGCCGAGTCTAGCCAAACTTAAGCTATCTTGGGCTTATTATGGTAATATTTTCGTGAGTTTGAGATTTGTTAGAGTTTTAAACAAGCCTCTTTATTCAAGTTTAGGCTTTATTCATTAATTTTTTGAAAGCTTAAATTTGGCTTGGCTTTGTTCGTTTAAGGCTCATTTAACGATAATTACTGTTCTATAGTGTATATACATATATATAGATTATTTATTATCGAAATTTCCGTTTATCTAAAGTGAAGTCATTTAAATTAATATACAACACATTACATAATTTGACTAGAAGAATACAAAAAAATACACTAGATATTGAATATTTTAGATCTGATTAATTACATATGCAAAAGTTTAACACAGATTTGATTTTTTATAGATATATTGATAATTTTTAATTGAATATATCTACCAAACCTATGAACGAGCTCTTAAATAACCCTTACCAAACTGTTCACGGTTTTATACAAGTCTGGGCATTCAGTAAAAAACCCTAAATTTAAAGCTTGATTTGGGATTGTTTAATTAACGAGTCGAACTCAAATAAACTTTAAACGAACTCAAATCCAAACCCTTGGTGAGAGTATCATTTCATTTGCATCACTACTTAGGAGTTCCCCAAATCACTAAGATATTATCAATAAGTGATTGTAAAAACCCAATGAATAAATTTAGAAATAGAATTTGATCATTGGTTTTAAAAGCTTTTATCATTTTGAGGAAAGTATTAAGGAGCTTAGATGTGTATCGATATAAAGGTTTTCTTTACCTAATAAAGTTATTAAAGATATAAATATCATTATATGTGCTTACATATGGAATGTGACAAGAAACTACACTGAGGAACAAGAGTTGCATGGTCAAAATTATGCAAGCCATATCATGAAGCGTTCTTGGGGTGAAGGATATTTTCACACATAACAGTGTGGAAATAATTAAAAAAATTGGTCTAGCTGTTTTTTAGGAAATTATATATGGTCAAATTGGATTCATGCTAATATCGTAAAGGCAAATCATTTTGACAGGTTGTTACACTAGAAGATGTTTATAGGGATAGAGAAATATACTTAAACACAAAGATCAAGCTTTTAAGTTTATAAAACATCACTTAAATTATGGTAAAAATACTTTACTTTGGTGGGATAGCTAGTTACCTAGGGTTAAATTATTAATGAAGTATATACACTATCAAAGTAGTTTAGTTACGAATTTCTACAAGCAAGATGAATGGAGATGGCCAGGAATGATACATGAAAGATATCACAACTAATATAAAATTATACAATGTAAAGTATCATAAATTTTGTAATTTTTCAAGAAATGGGCCTTTGGACAAGGGAAGTCTATGAACTAATCATGTTAAAGCGAACAAAAATGAAATAACATAAGATAATTTTGAAGAAAAAAATAATTCCAAGGATGAGATTCGTAACATGGATTGTGAATCTAGGCAAGATGCCAAGAATTTTTTTTTAATCTCTTTGGGATATCAGATCTCTCCAATCTGGGTTTTTTGCAATATGCAAAGTAAATATATCGAACATCTTTCTGGGGATGTTCTTTCATATCACTACTGTGTAATATCTGCTTAGAAAGAAGGGACACGCCTGCAAAGTTAGCCACTATTCCAACATTAATTAAATGGATATATATTCATCATGGAGATGAGGAAAATATTTTGCTAGATATTACAAAAGGATTCAAAGAAAATGGTTTCAAGTTTGGAGACACTTAAAGAAGATGATCCTTAGGTTTTTGCAAAACTAGAAAATAGAAATTTTCAAAACGTTGATGCTTCATGTATACAACAGAATATGATGGGGGTTTCACTTTATTAAAGGATTCTTTATTTTTTTCCTTGAGCTATCCTTCAAGAGATTCATCTTCAAGGCCCTAAGGGGATTCTTGGATGTCTACCTTTTTTTCCCTTTATATGTGCCTCTTTCTTTATTTAATCCTTTATTTTTTTCATAAATTTATGCTAGTCTTTTTTATCATTTATCCATCTTCAACATAACTATTGAGGATTTCTATTAATAAGGGGAAAACTCGAGAACCCCCTTGCGTCATTTGGATTTTATCTTGGCCATGTGAAGACTTCTCGAGAATAATAGACTATATTTTAATATTCTCTTTTCTTTAATGGTTCCATTATTTGTCACATATTGCGTGCCCAATCAATTTATGATGGGTCAGGCAACCTCTTTTTTGTGTCTCTTTCTTGCTGATAGGTTATAAGCTCGGATTTTTCCATTCTGATGGGAACGTTCTACCTTGCCCCTCAGCACATGCTACCTTTTACCTGTTTGGCTCTTTTATGTAGATATGTGCAAATATTGTAGTTTTTAAAGAATTGTTTTCTTAGTTTGAACCTTCATATTGATGTTTCTCTTATGTTTATTGATGCATTACTACCTTTTCTTTTTACTTGTCATATGCTCACTACCCCTTTGCCTAGGGAAATATAATATATATCTTTTAGGTGCATGTTGTAGGTCTTCAAAAATATTTGTTAGCTTACTTCAAGATTTTTTGTAGCATAATCATAAACAATAGTTGCATATGCTTGATAACTTTTACTTACCCAAACCCATGGCCTTCAAGACGAGGGAATCTTACTTATTCATCTTGCCACCACCTTTGTGGTCTTAGTTTTCATCTATCGACACATTATTGGTCCTTTATTTTGTTTGCCAAGGTTGTTGTGGCATTTTTCTTTGCTCACCAAGCATGTGGTGAATTTTATGCTAAAACAAAAAAAAGAAGATGAGGACAACGAATATTCACCCCCAACTCAAAACTGAGTCGTGTCCCAACGACTCGAAAAAAAACTCTTTAAAGTAGATAAAATTTAAATTTAAACTACCTAACACATAAGGAAATAAGGTGAGATATTAGGATACATTTATCTTGTTATGGTTATGTAGTGGTTATGTAGGTACCCCGGGCTTATGTTTCTTCTCAATCAGTCCATCAATGAGGATTGCTTGCTCTTTTGTTGCCTCTGGTAAATTCTTGTTCTTCTTCCCCATGATTTGTCTCTTCCGCTTGTATTCCCGTGCAACCGTTCTTCTCGTCATCTCAACTAACACATAACTCAAGAATCACTAAGTATGAATTTAATCTTGAACTTTTGAATAATTGGGATTTTTGATGTTGTTGTCTGTAGGTGTATTTAATAGTATTTGGATGGTGGTTTAAGAATAATAAAGGAATAAAATAAGTTTTCTTGTGGTGGAAAGAATCTTGAAGACTTGATAAGTTTTGGTGTTTTGTGGTGCTATGGAATAGATTTGATGAATTTTATTTGTCTATGGAAGATGCGAAAGAGGATTTGATGTTATTTTTGTGTTTTGTGAAGGTTTTATCAAGCGTAAAAGGTATTTCAATGGAGTTTGTAGTTGGTATTTTTGTTTTGGTAAAGTTGGAGGAGGCTAGGATTAGGTTTTGTGGAGTTAGAGTCCCTTACGTGGTCGCTAGTGATCTGTACTCATTAGAAACCGTGGGTGCATCGGTGAAGGTACTTTTATAGAACTCATTTATAAAATTCAAAAATCGTTGCCGACAGCCACGTAGTCGCTAAAGAGTATAGATACATGCGACCAGCGTGATGGTTGGTATTTAGACTTCTGAAAAGAAGAACCCACGATTAGCGACCGTTAGTTACGGTCTCTAAAGGTTCACATAATAAATACGAGATGGATTGAGTAGTAGCTAGCCAACCACTTACCCCCATTAATATTAAAAGCTTTCCCCAAAAACAAAAAATTGCTCCCCACAAATTCCCGCCATGCTTCCACCACATGCTGCCAACACTTCCTATTCTGATACTGGACTGCACCTAACTTAGCTCCACTTTTTAGCATCATTGAATCCTCTAATATTTTGAGGTATTTCTTAATATATATTATTTTTCATAAAAGCTTGTATGTTTCATAAATTATGGTTTATATTATGTTGTGTAGACTGTTAAATGATATGATTACATAATATATAGTTTTATATGATTTTTTTGCTATAATCTTAGATATTGTTGTGGATTATGAGTAAAACTTGGGGTTTAGAAATGGAGAAACTAATATGGAAGTGAGACTTATGAATATATTATATTGCTTGATTCAAGTATATATGAGATTTAGTATCAATATAATTTACACAATTTTTTCACAAAATTATTTTATTTATCGGGAATTTTTCGTTTACTATATAATTAAGTCCTAATAAACAGGCCTAAGGATAAAGAGTGGATTAATTCGAGAAGCAAGGTTACTCTAGCTTTTGTGAAGGGTGTTAAGAGTTTCATTGAATTTTAATCTTCACCCTTTCATAATTCTAATACGATTCAGTATTCATATAATTTGTGCATGAGGAGATGAGACAAATTATTTTAGAGGCTAAGGCGAATATTTTGAGAAATGGGATCTTAGTGACATATGAAATTTAGAAATTTTAGAGGCTAAGGCTAAGGCTGAGGTGAATATCGAGTTGTATCTTGATTTTATATAAAGGGTTTCATTAAAAAAAATTATATCGAAATTTATGAATATAAATGTGAAAAACTAATTGGATAAATACTTTGTTCACTGAACTCCTACAATTGTTGAGTCAGGCTTTCCCAAGTGGATATACCTTGACCTCATCGTATGAAGACTCTAACAAGAATTTAAGGAGTTTGGGGTTAGGTTATGAAACAATTGATGTATATTTGAACGATTGTTTCTTGTATAGAGGTTATTATAAATCATTAGAGTCATGTTTGTTTTGTAAAATTATCTAGGTGAGACCCAAAGAAGAGTGGTGTCGCCTAAGGTGTGATAAAATATTAGATAAATTAATTCAAATAAACACCCTAGGTTATCACGGTTCTGCAATTATACAGATCGTATGCAAGTTTTAAATAATAAGTAAGATTCGTTCCTCAGAGACTATGAAGGTTAGGAAGATCTTATACAATAATCGAGTGCAAATATTAAAAGCTAAATCAAATAGTACGCAAAGAAATAAAAGACAAATAGATTTTTATTGGGTTTTTTATTAAGAAAATTAAACTAATAAAATAAAGACAGAAAATAAAATGCAAGAGAAGAAGATAGTATGAGAGTTTAGCTTGAGTAAATAGCATGTAATCCCCACTAGTTTTGTTGTTCTAAACATTTAAGGGTGAATTATGTAGTATTTCAATAATCGGTTTCAATTGCGCTAGGTTATTTTAAATAGGGTATACCTGTGTCAATAAGGAGTCCTAAGCAAACTTTTCCTGCAATTGGTTAAATAGCAATACACTAAACCATGGTGACTATCTAGTTAGGCTGATTTGTCAGATCTATACCTTATTTTAGACGTTATGTGCTAATCCTATAGTTAAATATACCATTTCAATGATTATTTAACTACTATGATGGTAATTCTATATGGTCGTGATCCACAAGAACACTGAATATAAATCCAACACATAAACAGAGAAATTAAAACATATATTTAATTTAAAACATAGAATTCTCAAATTAGATAGATGTCAACCAAAACTAGGGTTCATACATATATGCTAAAACTCAAGCTAAATAGAAATTTATTTCATACTAATAGAAGAAAAGGAAGAAATTACAAATTCAAAGGTTGAAGAAGACATTATTGATGAACAGCTCCTTCCAAACTTCTTTTCTTGTGTGTAAGCTTCCTCTTGGCTTAAGGTTTGGCCAAGGA
This sequence comes from Nemophila menziesii, assembly GCA_029959085.1. Taxonomy (NCBI): domain Eukaryota; kingdom Viridiplantae; phylum Streptophyta; class Magnoliopsida; order Boraginales; family Hydrophyllaceae; genus Nemophila; species Nemophila menziesii. The sequence goes on along the minus strand of JARWIR010000046.1, from coordinate 4,733,315 downwards.
TGATTTTCTAATGATAAGAGGTTGTATATATAGGGTATAGGAAGCCCTAATTCGTTTTCTTGAAGGAGAAGGTAAGTATATTGGATTCCTAGCCCAACTCAAATTCGTAACCCAAAAATATGGAATCAGTCCCGTTTTTATTTTGGTCCTAACAGCTTCAATACTTATCCGTTTGACGCGATTGAGTAGTCGAAATTCATAGTCTTGGAAGAATCTTTAGCTTTTCTCCAAATTACTCACTGATTTTGAGATATAATCTGATTTGTGGTCGTAGGTGTTGGAATTCAAATTTATGGCAGCTTTTCCTTTTCCATATTTTTAGCTTTTGTTTCCTTATCTTTCTTCATATTCTTCTGATGGAGAATCATTAACCCGTGAAAGTTGAAGTTTCTGAACCTTCGGTGCCATAGCCATGATTGGTCTTCTTTATATTTTATGGTCGTTTCAATGTACTTCCATCGAATAAAAAAATTTATTTGTTGTTGAATTTTATACAAGTATTTCTTGATTTCTATTTTTACTATCATATATTATTCACGAGTCTTCTTTAAATAATAGGTTATATCCCTTTTCCATCATTTTACCCACACTTAGTATATTTGTATCTATTTTTGTGGACCAACAATACAACGTGAATTAGTCGTGCACCTTTTTGTGTGTTGACAAACATTGTACCTTTTCCTTCAGACTCCACCTGAACTATATTTCCAAGCTTGACTTGATATTTGAACGATATGTCTATGTCTAATAAGATTTACTCGCCACTGTTATGTGGTTGTTGCAACCGCTATCAATATACCTATATCCGTTTTCACCTCTAAAGCAGCGTGACATGCGTAGAATAGTTTGTCTTTATTTTTATTTTCTTCGAAGAAGTTAGCCTGGTTCTTTTGTTTAGACCGACAATATTTCTGTTAGTGGCCAAATTTTTCGCAACTCTTGCATTGTAGTTTTCCACAAAACCAACAATCTTCCTGATGATGATTTGTTTTCTTACGTATATGACATGGTGAATATTTTCCCGTTCTTTCATTAGACTCACCATTTTCTCTATTTGTAGAATTTCCTCCAAGTTTTCCCCCCATATTTTTAGAATTTCGAGACCTATATTGAGTTTAGACTGAAATGCGTTTTCCGTAGATTCATTTTGAAGACATACTTATTCTTTTCTCGTAAGTTTTTAGAGAGCCTACGAACTCTGTTACTGACAGAGTGGCTATATCCTTAGTTTCTTCATTAGTATTTACTATCAGATCGTATTTATAGGAAGAGTAACTGATATTTTTCTCACGACCCTTTTATCAGTTATATCATCTCCATAGGCTCTCAATTGATTAACTATTTCTCATAATCTAGTTTTGTATTTTTTATGGTCTCGTATTCTTTCATTTTTAGATTATCAAATTCTCTTCTTATTGTCTGAAGTATAATATCCCTTTCTTTTACATTTTCTTGAAAAATCCTCTTCCGATAAAGTGCCAAAATATGCTATTTAAACTCCTCCTTTACATTTGTATGTTGTAAAGTGCCAAATTATTCTTCTTCATCTCTTTAGTTATTTTTTTATCTCTTGTTGTAGATAAAGTTGATTTATATTCAAGAATGGTATGTCCATTGTAAATAATATCCCATAAACTTTGGAACATGAAATATGTACTTATCTTTATCATCCAGTAGCCATAATTTTCTCTAAAAAAACCATGATCAGAATTTGGGTATTTTTTAGGAGAGTGGCCATGAGCATTAAGTAGAAGTATTTTTGCGTAAGCTAGTTTTTGCTTAGTTTATAATCAAACTTGGCTCTGATACCACATGTTGGTTTTAATATAATTGTAGGGGAAAAATCTTTTTATAAAGATTTTTTATATTGGGAAAGAAAAAATAAATAAATGACTTAAAACAAAGTGGACAGGCAGTTGGTTTATGAAAGAAAACTTTGTTATTACAAGGATTCTTACAAAAATGTTTTTGTTGCTCTACAAATGAAGCTTATCCTTATGGCAGTGGACATTATTCTAGAATGTCTTGGTATTCAAATTTAATAAATAATTCTAGTGCTACAAAGATAATTCTAGATTTTTCAATATATTTCTTACTAAAAAGTTTCTAGAATAGATAAAATATCATTACTTTTAACAATAGACGTAATCTTGCTTAATACAAAAACATAAAAATATACTCAAAATTAGAACTTTTTCTCACTTTGATATCAAGCTCATCAAATATGGAACTCTAAGAAATTAATCCCAATTATGAATTAATATATCTCTTATTGTTGAGTTGTAACTCAATTAAGTTCAAGATCAACTAGGAAGTAAGTACCAATTACACATGATATTGACTCATACATGCTAGATCTATAAGGTACATCATCAACCTAAAATAAGATAAAAACCCTTAAACACGAGGTATTAGAGAATTTTGATATACATGGGTGGTTTAGCCAAATTCGTGAGTGATGGAAGAAAACTAATGAGTACATTGACTAGAATGTCTAAATATGTTAGTGACAATACTAGCTTTCTGCACTAACTATATTACCTTATCTAAATTATTAGTGATTGATTCTAATTAACCACTATCGTACGAGTCTAACTAAAAAATTACCATACATAATCATTACTCGTCAAACGTAAATAGGAAACATCAAATTGTCGATGCGTCTTGAACTAGATGACCTATGTTGTTGGACAATTTTTGAAATATTTCTTCCGATTGCAAAATCTAACATTTATATCATTAAATTGAAAATTCTCACCAAATTAAGCACTCTTCTTATAATTTATCTATGAAACCAAGATTTACAAGTATCTATTAGAATACATAATTAAGCTCACTTACTACAAAATTACAATTTTATTTTTGCATGGATTTTTGAATTTTTGAAAACTTGCATCAAATTGCCACTAATCTAAAGTAGAATTAAATCATTCTCATTAGTTCACGACCTCACTTATTGAGTATATCATCTTTATGATAAATCTCTAGAAAGCATAAAATCTTACTATTGTGAACCGTCACATGTTCTGTTAAGACTTCCCTGTTCACGACAAGAGAAAATATTACATTGGTCTTAAACATCAATGAGTATCTATGCAACTATGCCGCCACTATGTAGTGTGAAGAAACGAAGGAAAATTAGAAGAGAAACATTGTTCTCTTTACCACAATACAGTCATGTAAAGGATTATACTTCTTTAGGTGATGGCTTCACAACTTCTCCAACAAATATCAACTCCACACCGTCTTCTTTTTTTATGACCATACATCTTGGATTGTGAGTTTTTTAGTCTTATTTCATTTTAATTTTTGATGGAAAGATTCATATATGTTCAAACTTATTAATATTTATTTATATTCTTCGAAATTGTGGATATATAGTCTTGTGCGATTGTCATAACTTGTGAACGTTAAAAATATATCACAAATTTGAAAATCAATACATAAAATAAACAATAAAAATTAAATGATTAATGAGCGGAGAAAAAGTGAACATTGAAAGAGAAGTTTTTGTGCTGCTTCCTTAGGATCCTTGACACATTCTTTAAGTATTGTGTAAATCTCATCTTCGCAGTGATTACCAGTGACCTCCTTTATGTTTTCGATCATTTTTATGTTCACTCGCATTTCCTGAAATGTAATTAAAAGTGATAATAAAGATATATATAGCAGGAAAAAAATAAAGTAGGGTCAACTACATCATTAATCCATGTGATCTTCGAAATAGGATTACTATAATCCTTGTAAATAAAACGGAATAGTTAAATGAAGGTTTCTACTTATTATCCCTTTTACTAAAACAAGAGTTACCATGAACATAAAGTGTAACTCAGATTAAACTTAGGAGAAAAACTTATTTAGTATGTGAATGATGTAACCAAATAGATTAAGAACTTCAAGTTTCATACCTTTATTTATACCTCAAAAAGTAGGCAATTTGAATATATCATATTACTCACAATTAGAAAACGGAGTAGCATATATACTTACAGACATATGATGTTAATATTTAGGCATGCAAATCTTACCATGAAAATTATAAAACCATCATGGTTGATTGAAATGTCATGACCAACAATCTTATATATCCTATGTTTTATTATGCTCCCCATTGATGAAGATTTCCTACCATTGAAGGAAAAAAAGAAAACTATTAATCCCACAAGCAATATCTTCATTCAAATTATTCTAAATTTTAATTATATAAAATTCGGATTTAAATGCTAATAAAAACAAACCCAAGGCAAGTTTCACCCAAAACTTCCTATTATATATTCTTATTAAATACTTATGGGTATGATAATTGCTATATAACAAAGCTAAATATCCACTAGATAAATATGATTTGATATAATTGAACACTAGAGAGTGCAATATGCATAAGTTTAAAAATATAATTATAACACAAAGGGTTGGATGAATCAAATCTGAACTAAAGATATCTTATTGGTAAAACGGATCTAAAGATTCCTTTTACACTATATAAAACAAGATTATGCTAATATCATGATTATTATGGAAGCTATTTATATCTATTTTAAAGAAACGACAGTTTAATAAATCCATCCAAGATCTATGATTTCAGTTTCTTTTTCCCCCTTTAGGCGTGACAAAAATTAAGTCTATATGCTAATATAAATTGTGTAGTTTGTAAAAATTGTGGCCCACACAAGATCGGTAAGATTATGATAAAATTCATAGGACACTTAATATAATTTGCTATGATATAATTTGATATAATAGATTAAGTTAGAATTCATAAAAAAATAAGAAACTTTCAAATTATATATGATAAACAAATGTAATTTTGAGTGTTCCTGTTCAATACGTTTTCAATTAATTAGATGAATCAACATTCAAATTTAGTACTAAATTATGAAGATTCAAAGAAAAGATTAGGATGCAAGAGTTAAATAAAGGAAGCACTGGTTAGTTACAATAAAGTTTGGTGTTTAGGATCAGATGTTACTGCGAAATGTTTGGTGGTTCTTTTTTAGAGCGGGCAGTGGGCGATGGTGTTATACAACTATAGTATTAGAATTAAGGGGATTGTTTGTTTATTATTGAGGGTAGATTTGAGGGGTATATGGGTTGGGCTTCTACAATATGGGTTGGACTTTTATTCTACTTTTAAATGTGGAATTATATATAAAGGATAATTCTATATGTAGCACTCAAATGCAATAATTCTTCTAGAAGAATAATTTATTTTTTCTAAATTTAGATCAATATTAATTTTCTTTACTTCAATATTTTCTAATATTAATTTTATTATAAATATACATTAATTAACATTTTCTATTTTTCGAATAAAAATATATTATTGTGATTTTTTTATTTATTTTATTTTTCCAACTTGTGTTCTGGTATAATTTTTCGCCCGAGCTGAAAATATTAAAAAAGTTCAAGAAATTCGAAAAAATCATAGTGACATATTTTTTCCTAGCAATTGGACAACAACAGTGGTGGTGATAAAACAAATAATTTTTTTATTTTATTATTTGTCATATAAGGATATTTCAGTAAAAAGGCGTATAATAGAAAGAATTATTTGCTTATCGTAATTTTAAAGGGATTATGGCATTAATGCCTAATTTTAAAAATATCCCATTATATAAATACAAAGTCCAATGCCTGCAGAAGGTTAGAATTTTTTATTGGTTGGTCACCCAATCTTCTACTTTATTTAACTTTTGAGAAATGGAGGAGAACACAAAATTACCACCTAATAAGGGAGTAAATATCCTTAACTAGATTACACATGTCCTTTAAAAGTAATTTACACAATCATTTTGTGTCCAAAAATTACATTTTAGAAAGTTCTTGCATGAAGAATAACCTTTGTAAACACTAAGGGTTGATGTATCTTGAGGTGTGTGAGCTACATAACTCTATGCGTGTCCTCCCACAAAAAATCCTTGTTCACCAGTTAATACACAACCATCACTTTCTTTTTAAGTTGCACAATTAAACGCAACATCAATATTAAATTTAATATTGTAAATACCTTTGGTATTTATTGTTTCCATATTTTTGGGCTTATAACCTCATGTTTTATATTTCCATTATAGAATTCATCACATGCTATAGATGTTCTTTAAACTTTTTTCATAGGGTCAAGGTCAGAGTTTTCATATAACATTTCATTTTTGGTCTTTCATATGTGCCAACAGATCATGGTTTCCTTCACTACTGTGGGGATTATACTATTCTTTTCTTTATTAGTTTTTGAGTTTATTATTACAAGCAATCATTATTCTACTCTAATTATACTTTCATTAGTTAGTTTAATCCCCATAAGAGTTGTATACCATTTAGCCCTGACCCAATTGCGTTCAAACAACATATGTTTAGTAGTTAAAGAGAAAGTGTTGCATAAAATTTATAGATTATTTAGGTTGTGTATATTAGATATGTTTTGGTTGTCATACTTAATTATTATATTTTAGTCAACATAGGCTACACATGGGTAAATTATAGTCAAGGTTGGTTATAAGAATTATTAAGGACGGTATAGTTTTAAGAGTAAGATATTTTTAGAGTTTCATGATATATAAACAGAGGTTAAAAGCATTAAGAGCAAGGAGTCGGAGTTGGAAAATTACAATCCAAGTCAGTTTTCCAACTTGACGGCAAAGGGAAAATGAATTTCCAAGTGTGGAACTGTTAAGATCTTCGTGCACCTTTGACAAGAAAGGTGTTTAAGTCGTTAATAACCCATCATAGGTCATGTTTGAATTTTCTTTTTAAAACTATGCTAAGTATCCAAAATTCATATAATATTATTAGAAAACTTAAAGATAATAATTTTTTGTTAAAGACATTCAGGGTAACTCTCCTAAATTTGGGCAATATTGGTCATGTGGCAGCACTCTATCCAAAAGGGATAATTATAGATGTGTTGGAAGTCTAATAAATTAAAGAGTGAACTAATATATTCTAGTGATCAAGCATTACTATCCAAGATAGAAGACATATATACTAATAAAGTTCCCTCTTATCACTTTAATGTGTTCTCATAATCCACCAACTCAAAGATTGAAGTTATGGTATACAGTGAGAGACTGGGAAAGTATAGCTAACAACAATACTTGGTGCATTTAAGGATATTTTGATGAAGTTATGGAGATAAAATATAGACTTCATGAAACATAGATAGTTGTTCATACAAAAAAATTTAATGGGTGTGAAAATGATTTACATCGTACAAATACGCAAGAAACAAGTCCTTACTATGTTTGGATAAAGTATGAAGTAGGGAAAGAAATAATAGCCACCAAAATTTAGAAAAAAATTCGTTAAAGAAAGGTGGACTTGTTAATTTATATACAATAACATAACTATTAACTCTCTGGGAACTATTAGATAATTGACGTCTTATTCTACATATGCAAATAAGAAAAAAAATCAAGTGCATATACATTCAAATTTATGAATCCTAGACAAACCATGAAACGTTTGATGATATTGTTAAGAAAATGTAGACCAAAAATGTCCAGGGACATCGCATGTTTCAGTTAGTTCAAAAGCTTAAGTTTTTAAAAGCTAAGCAAAAGTTATTAACAAATTGTATATACAAAATACTTTAGCTAATATGAATAAAATAATGGACACAATTAAAGTTGTCCAACTATACAAACATAATTGACATACAAGTAAGGAACAACTTAATAGTGAAATGAATCGGCTAAACAATTATCGAAGAATATTCTTAATGGAAGGGAGGAAAATACTAAGTATTTCAACCATTATATGCAAAATATAAAATTATAAAGTACCATTATGAAAATAATGGATGATGAGGGGAAAATTATCACTAATGAAGAAGCTATGGCTTATGTACTTGAAACAATATAGAACCTAATAAAGGGGCCTTGATTAATGAGATATTCCATAATATACTTAATGAAGAGGAGATAAATCAACTTACTGATAATATATCAAATAAGGAAATAAATTATGCAATATGGAGTATCAGAACAAGTAAAAGCCATGGGATAGATGATTTACCTCATGATTTTTCAAACATTCTAGGAGTACAGTGGAGACTAATATTATCAACACTATGAAAAACCCTCAACAAAGCTAATATGCTCATATAAAACAATTAAACAAATATAACTTTGGTTCCCATACTCAAAATCTAACAAGTGTTAAAAGCTACAAACTAATTACTTGTTGTGATGTTATCTAAAAAATAATAGAAAAGGTCATAACAAAAATATTGAAGAATGTATTAAACAAACTTATATCTCAATATCAGTGTGCTTTTATAGCTCCATTAATTGGTACTCTTTTATCAAAAATTCAAAGGTCATGAATCTTCTATATAAGATTATATCGTGGATAAGAATGTGTATGCAGACAACTTCATGTTGGAATTTATTATTAATTGTGTCAAAACCATTTAACATGGTATTAATATGATTCCTTTTCACGTTCTTATGGGAGAAGTGGAAAATACACAGTTTTGTGAAGAAAATGTCTCACATAGGAGCAAAGATGGAAAACATATTAGCTTAAATTAGCTTACACATCTATTACTTTCAAAAGAACCAAAGGCTATGAAAGCCAAAACGGAAAAGGAAAAGCCCCACACGCGCGCACCACCACCACCACCCGCCCGCCCTGGCCCAGCAACGGCGTGGGCGTGGGCGTGGGCGTGGGCGTGGGCGTGGGCAGTGGGGGAGTTGGGGGAGTCAAAAAATGATAAATGAAACTAGTTTTCAGAAGAGGCTCTAGTGGAAGAAGGATAGTCTTATAGTAGTCGGTGGCAAGTCAAGTCCTTTCAGCCAGCAGAAAAATGTCCAACAATTACGCACCAGTCAACTGTTACACAACTTGTTCAACAATGGAATGTATCAAAGTCAACATAGTGTCCAGATTCATTGCTGGAAATTAAAACGTGTAACATATGAGTCAACCAAAACCGTCAGTCAATTAAGGACCAACTATGGTGACAATCAAGGTAATTAATTGGGACATTTCTGAAAATTCTCTCCTCACCTACTCCCCTATAAATACAACTCTTTCCCTCCTTGTCTTACTTACGAAACAAACCTAGAAAAGAACAAAAATTCTACCTTACTTCTCTCTGAAAAAATATAGTCGTAGAGTTCTCTGTTAGAGATACTGGTACGCTGGAATATCTTTTTAACGCCAGATTACCGTGTAATTGTTTTTTCTTTTCTAATTCAGTGTAAATGGTTTATTATTTGTAATTCGTAATTCTATCTTTTGTAATAGTTAGTTTATTTAAATTGGAACATTGTTTTTCTGAAGCACTTCATGTGTACAAAAACCTATGCGCGGAGGTAATCACCGAAGGCATAGAGATGTGCGAGGTTTTCCAAGCCAACATCTTGCTTGAGAAATTTCCCCAATCTTGGAGCAAATACCGTAACCACCTCAAACACAAAAAGAAGGAAAAGACCCTCCAAGAACTCATCAGTCACATACAAGTCGAAGAAGCCAATCGAATCAAGGATGATTCACTCTCTCTCCCTCCTCATTCATCGAAGTCTAACATTGTTGAAAGTTCTGGGCAAGGTAACAAGGACAGGTTCGAAAGTAATGGAAAACATCAAGGCACTAACAATTCCAAATCGGAGGGAAATAAGAATCGCAACAACTCCAACAAACCAAACGGAAGGTTTAAAACCTCTGGTAACATTCAGTAATCTAAGGGTGCTTGTTATTGTTGTGGTAAAGAAGGACATCGGGCTTTTGAATGTCCTCTTAGAGTTATTCCTGATCCAAAACCTGCTTCAAACCTAACTGAAAATCGAAGAGATAATTGTTGCGGTAATGGTTGAGGTTTACTTGGTGGAAAACATAAGCGAGTGGATCCTTGAAACTAGGGCTTCACAACACTTCTGTGCAAACAAACCACTATTCAAAAAGTTCTAGGAAGAAACCAATGGTGAATGCGTGTACCTGGGTGACTCATCCACTACTACAGTCCTCGGAAAAGGACAACTTACCCTCAAACTCACTTCTGGTAAGATATTTAGTTAAACGATGTTCTCTTTGTCCCCTCTCTATATAGGAACTTGGATTCTAGAGCTCTTCTTCATAAAGTGAGACTCAAACTAGTTTTCGAGGGGGGTAAAATGATTATTACCAAATATGATGAGTTTGTGGGAAAAGGGTATTTACATAATGGTTTGTTTGTTTTAAATACTATAACACATGACTAGTACCAATATGATGAGGTTGTGGGGAAGGGGTTTTCTTTTTCAAATAAGGGTTTGTGTGATGAACCTTGTAACCTCTAATAAGGACATTTCTAACTCTACTTATGTATTTGAATGTTTAGATGTGTGGAATGGTAGATTAGGCTATTTTTTATTAAAAGGCTAACAATCCCTTGGACTAATAATTTCAATAACTGTATATATTATATGATATATGTAGAGTTCAAACTCATCAGAAAACAACCCTTTAATATGAAACCTCGAGAATTCTAAACTAGCAGAATTAGTACATTTGGACCTAAACGCTTATATAAATTCCACTAGTAAAGGAGAAAAATCATACTATATAACCTTCAGAGGAGACTATTCCAGGTTTATTAAAGCATATCTCCTAATTACTAAAAGTGAAACGGGGCATGTAATTATAAAATATAAGGCCGAGGTTAAAAACCAACTTTTTTTTGCTAAATCAAAGGACTTAAGGCACGCATGTTATTATAAATCCTGTAAATTAGCTTTGTGATATTAACGAAATTATCAACGAACTTTGTGCCTTACAAACCTCTATGTATTGACATAGATAAAAAATATGTTAATCGGTTCTAGCCCACTAACTAATATGTGGGGGTGTCCAGCAAAAGTTACCCGAGTTCTAAGTAAGGTCACTGTTGGACCGAATACAATAGACTCAATAGTCATGGGATATGACACGAATGTATAAATCGTCCTAATGAATTCATAGCCACTCGTGGTGGTCCTATTGAGAAGAACTTGATGAATTCACTCATAAGGAGTATCATTCTAGAAAGAACACGAGGATTAGTGTTCAACTCATAATGAATTCATAGCCATCATATGGTGGTCCTTTTTTAGAAGGACTTGATGAATTCGCGGTCAAAAGTGAGACTCAACATTCGTGATAGAAAGTAAGGAGACATCCTTAATGATCTCATATGAATAAGTCCACAAAGTTCGGTCCTAAGAGAAGGACTTGATGAACAAACTGAAGCGTGATATTCGAGGGAACTATAACTTTCAATAGGGTAGAGTATGTGCTCTGAGGGTCTCGGTCGAAATCCGTTAAGTTCAAGAGTAAGTTCACTTAAATAGAATTTTGTGTTTGTCTCACTTCACTACGTGTCAATTCAAATCGAAAGATATTGCCACTTAAGTACAATTCACCCACAAACTGACAGTCATGGAGACCTGTTTACCTTCTCTCCCAAAAACCCTGAGTAGGGGATTGTTATAATTTATTATTAATTAAGTGTGTTTAAAACCATTTAACAAGGAATTAATATAATTTATTTTCGTGTTCTTATGGGAGAAGTGGAAAAGACACATTTTTTTGAAGAAAATGTCTCGCAGAGATGGAAACTATATTAGCTTAAAATAGCTTACCCATCTATTACTTTCAAAAGAACCAAAGGCTATGAAAGCTAAAAGGTAAAAGGCAAATCTCCACACGCGCGCACCACCACTGCACCACCTGCCCGGCCTGGCCCGACGACGGCGACGACATGGGCCGTGGGCTCATGGGAGATTTGGGGAGTTGGGAAGTTCGGGGAGTTTGGGGAGTCAAAAAATGAAAAATGAAACTAGTTTTCGGAAGAGGCTCAAGTGGAAGAAGGATGTTTTTTATAGTAGTCGGTGGCAAGTCAAGTCCTTTAAACTAGAAGACAAACTGGTAACTTCCATTTTACTCACACTTCATATTCCTTAATTATCAATGGGATCCCACATGGTTTGGAAGTTACGAGACTTAGATAGGGGACCTCTTTCGCCCTATATTTTGTTAAATGTATGAAAATACTTACAAAAATTCTTCTTAAAGGGGACAAAAAAATATATTTAGAACTACATTTGAAGTGTAAGAAAATACAACTCAATCATATTATGCTTGCACATGATCTTCTAATTTTTTCAAACAAACAAGGGTAGAATGTATTCAAGTTTAAAGGTGCCTCAAATTGTCTAGAAGGACACCATGCCTCGATTAGTGTATAGAATAGTAATATATTTTATGGGAGATGCATTAATAAAGTGAAGAAAAGTATAAATAACCTTATATAAATTCCTGAAGACCATCTTCGTGTGAGGCACTTGGGAGTAAGGCTTCAAGCGGACCGAGTCTAGCCAAACTTTAGCTATCTCGGGCTTATTATGGTAATATTTTCGTGAGTTTGAGATTTGTTAGAGTTTTAAACAAGCCTCTTTATTCAAGTTTAGGCTTTATTCATTAATTTTTTTGAAAGCTTAAATTTGGCTTGGTTTTGTTCGTTTAAGGCTCATTTAACGATTATTTCTGTTCTATAGTGTATATACATGTATATACATTATTTATTATCGAAAGTTCCGTTTTTGTAAAGTGAAGTCATTTAAATTAATATACAACACATTACATAATTTGACTAGAAGAATACAAAAAAATACACTAGATATTGAATATTTTAGATCTAATTAATTACATATGCAAAAGTTATACACAGATTTGACTTTTTATAGATATATGTATAATTTTAATTGAATATATCTACCAAACCTATGAACGAGCTCTTAAATAACCCTTACCAAACTGTTCACGGTTTTATACAAGTCTGAGCATTTAGTAAACAACCCTAAATTTAAAGCTTGAATTGGGATTGTTTAATTAACGATTCGAACTCAAATAAACTTTAAAGGAACTCAAATCCAAACCCTTGGTGAGAGTATTATTTCATTTACATCACTACTTAGGAAATCACTAAAATATTATCAATAAGTGATTGTAAAAACCCAATGAATAAATTTAGAAATGGAATTTGATAATTGGTTTTAAAAACTTTTATCATTTTGAGGAAAGTATTAAAGAGCTTAGATGTGTATCGATATAAAGGTTTTCTTTACCTAATAAAGTTATTAAAGATATAAATATCATTATATGTGCTTACATATGGAATGTGACAAGAAACTACGCTGAGGAACAAGAGTTGCATGGTCAAAATTATGCAAGCCATATCATGAAGCGTGCTTGGGGTGAAGGATATTTTCACACATAACAGTGTGGAAATAATTAAAAAAATTGGTCTAGCTATTTTTTAGGAAATTATATATGGTCAAATTGGATTCATGCTAATATCGTAAAGGTAAATCATTTTGACAGGTTGTTACACTAGAAGATATTTATAGGGATAGAGAAATATACTTAAACACAAAGATCAAGCTTTTAAGTTTATAAAACATCACTTAAATTATGGTAAAAATACTTTACTTTGGTGGGATAGCTAGTTACCTAGAGGTAAAATTATTAATGAAGTATATACACTATCAAAGTAGTTTAGTTACGAATTTTTACAAGCAAGATGAAGGAGATGGCCATGAATGATATATGAAAGATATCACAACTAATATAAAATTATAAAATGTAAAGTATCATAAATTTTGTAATTTTTCAAGAAATGGGCCTTTGGAGAAGGGAAGTCTATGAACTAATCATGTTAAAGCAAACAAAAATGAAATAACGTAAAATAATTTTGAAGAAAAAAATAACTCCAAGGATGAGATTCGTAACATGGATTGCGAATCTGGACAAGATGCCAACAAAAAAAAATTTAATCTCTTTGGGATATCAGATCTCTCCAATCTGGGTTTTTTTGCAATATGCAAATTAAATATATCGAACATCTTTCTGGGGATGTTCTTTCATATCACTACTGTGTAATATCTGCTTAGAAAGAAGGGACACGCCTGCAAAGTTAGCCACTATTCCAACATTAATAAAATGGATAGATTTTCATCATGGAGGTATGAGTATATCCTCTCAGACTATACATATACATCTAGAAATTTTTGTGTATTCAATATGGAGAGAAAGGAAGAAAATAGAATCTTTTTTTATACGAGGAAAATATTTTGCTCGATATTGAAAAAAGATTCAAAGAAAATGGTTCAAGTTTGGAGAACACTTAAAGAAGATGATCCTTAGGTTTTTGCAAAACTGGAAAATAGAAATGTTTAAAACGTTGATGCTTCATGTATACTACAGAATATGATGGGGGTTTCACTTTATTAAAGGATTCTTTATTTTTTTCCTTAAGCTATCCTTCAAGAGATTCATCTTCAAGGACCTAAGGGGATTCATGGATGTATACCTTTTTTTTCCCTTTATATGTGCCTCTTGCTTTATTTAACCCTTTTTTTGTCATAAATTTATGCTAGTCTTTTTTCTCATTTAGCCATCTTCAACATAACTATTGAGGATTTCTATTAATAAGGGGAAAACTTGAGATCCCTCTTGCGTCATTGGGATTTTATCTTGGCCATGTGAAGACTTCTCGAGAATAATAGACTGTATTTTAATATGTTCTTTTCTTTAATGGTTCCATTCTTTGTCACATATTGCGTGCCCAATCAATTTATGATGGGTCAGGCAACCTCTTTTTTGTGTCTCTTTCTTGCTGATAGGTTATAAGCTCGGATTTTTCAATTTCGATGGGAACGTTCTACCTTGCCGCTCAGCCCATGCTACTTTTTACCTGTTTGGCTCTTTTATGTATATGTGTACAAATATTTTAGTTTTTAAAGAATTGTTTTCTTAGTTTGAACCTACTTATTGATGTTTCTCTTATGTTTATTGATGCATTACTACTTTTTATTTTTACTTGTCATATGCTCACAACCCCTTTGCTTAGAGAAATATAATATATCTTTTAGGTGCATGTTGCAGGTCTTCAAAAATATTTGTTAGCTTACTTCAAGATTTTGTGTAGAATAATCATAAACAATAGTTGCATATGCTTGATAACTTTTACTTACCCGAACCCATGGTCTTCAAGACGAAGGAATCTTACTTATTCATCTTGCACCACCTTTGTGGTCTTAGTTTTCATCAATCGACACATTGTTGGTCCTTTATTTTGTTTGCCAAGCTTGTTGTGGCATTTTTCTTTGCTCACCAAGCATGTGGTGCATTTTATGCTAAAAAAAAAAGATGAGGACAACGAATATTCATCCCAACTCAAAACTGAGTCGTGTCACCACGAATCGAATAAGACTCTTTAAAGCAGATAAAATTTAAATTAAAACTACCTAACACATACGAAAATAAGGTGAGAGATTAGGATACATTGCTCTTGTTATGCTTATGTAGTGGTTGTGTAGGTACCCCGGGCTTATGTTTCTTCTCAATCGGTCCACCGATGAGGATTGCTTGCTCTTTTGTTGCCTCTGGTAAATTCTTGTTCTTCCCCATGATTTGTCTATTCTGCTTGTAATCCCGTGCAACCGTACTTCTCGTCATCTCAACTAACCTATAACTCAAGAAGCACTAAGTATGAATTTAATCTTGAACTTTTGAATAATTGGGATTTTTGATGTTGATGTCTATAGGTGTATTTAATAGTATTTGGATGGTGGTTTAAGAATAATAAAGGAAGAAAATAATTTTTCTTGTGGTAGAAAGAATCTTGAAGACTTGATAAGTTTTGGTGTTTTTTGGTGATATGGAATAGATTTGATGAATTTTATGTGTTTATGGAAGATGCGAAAGAGGATTTGATGTTATTTTTGTGTTTTGTGAAGGTTTTATCAAGCGTAAAAGGTATTTCAATGGAGTTTGGAGTTGATATTTTTGTTTTGGTAAAGTTGGAGGAGGCTAGGATTAGGTTTTGTGGAGTTAGAGTCCCTTACGTGGTCGCTAGTGATCTGTACTCATTAGAAACCGTGGTTGCGTCGATGAATGTACTTTTATAGAACTCATTTATAAAATTCAAAAATCGTTGCCGACAGCCACGTAGTCGCTAAAGACTATAGATACATGCGACCAGCGTGATGGTTGGTATTTAGACTTCTGAAAAGACTAACCCACGATTAACGACCGTTAGTTACGGTCTCTAAAGGTTCACATAATAAATACGAGATGGATTGAGTAGTAGCTAGCCAACCACTTACCCCCATTAATATTAAAAGCTTTCCCCAAAAACAAAAAAAATTGCTCACCACAAATTCCCGCCATGGTTCCACCACATGCTGCCAACACCTCCTATTCTGATACTAGACTGCACCTAACTTAGCTCCACTTTTTCAGACCCATTAACATCATTGAATCCTCTAATATTTTGAGGTATTTCTTAATATATATTATTTTTCATAAAAGCTTGTATGTATCATATATATGGTTTATATTATGTTGTTTAGACTGTTAAATGATATGATTACATAATATATATAGTTTATATGATTTTTTTGCTATAATCTTAGATATTGTTGTGGATTATGAGTAAAACTTGGGGTTTAGAAATGGAGAAACTAATATGGAAGTGAGACTTATGAATATATTATATTCTTGATTCATGTATATAAGAGGTTTAGTATCAATATAATTTACACAATTTTTTCACAAAATTATTTTATTTATCGGGAATTTTTCGTTTACTATATAGTTAAGTCATAATGAACATGCCTAAGGATAAAGAGTGGATTAATTCGAGAAGCAAGGTTACTCTAGTTTTTGTGGAGGGTGTTAAGAGTTTCATTGAATTTCCATCTTCACCCATTCATAGTTCTAATGCGATTCAATATTCATATAATTGGTGCATGAGGAGACGAGAAAAATTATTTTAGAGGCTAAGGCGAATATTTTGAGAAATGGGATCTTAGTGACATATGAAATTTAGAATTTTCATGGTGAAGTAAATATGTTCCCTCGTATGTTATTCCTAAAAATGTAGACAAGGAAATGATGAATGTGAAATATTATTTTAGGGGCATTGTTAATAAAGTGGATACGGAAATGGTAGATGAGAACATTCCTGAAGTAACATAAATGGTTTGTTTGACGCGTTGGTTGCTGAGGTGAATATCCAGTTGTATCCTGATTTTATGAAAAGGGTTTCATTAAAAAAATTATATTGAAATTTATGAATATAAATGTGAAAAACCAATTGGATAAATACTTTGTTCACTGAACTCCTACAATTGTTGAGTCAGGCTTTCCCCAGTGGACATATCTTGTACTCATTGTATGAACACTCTAACAAGAATTTAAGGAATTTGGGGTTAAATTATGAAACAATTGATGTATATTTGAACGATTGTTTCTTGTATAGAGGTTATTATAAATCATTAGAGTCGTGTCTGGTTTGTAAAATTATCTAGGTGAGACCCAAAGAAGAGTGGTGTCGCCTAAGGTGTGATAAAATATTAGATAAAGAAATGCAAATAAACACCCTAGGTTATCACGGTCCTGCAAGTATACAGATCGTATGCAAGTAAGATTCGTTCCTTAAGGACTACGAATGTTAGGAAGATCTTATGCAATAATCGAGTACAAATATTAAAAGCTAAATCAAATAGTACGCAGAGAAATAAAAGTCAAATAGATTTTTATTGGGTTTTTGATTAAAAAAATTAAACTAATAAAATAAAGATAGAAAATTAAATGCAAGAGAAGAAGATAGAATGAGAGTTTAGCTTGAGTAAATAGCATGTAATCCCCACTAGGTTTGCCGTTCTAAACATTTAAGGGTGAATTATGTAGTATTTCAATTGCGCTAGGTAGTTTTAAATAGGGTTTACATGTGTCAATAAGGAGTCATAAGAAAACTTTTCCTGCAATTGATTAAATAACAATACACTAAACCATGGTGACTATCTAGTTAGGCTGATTTGTCATATCTATACCTTATTCTAGACATTATGTGCTAATCCTATAGTTAAATATACCGTTATCAATGATTATCTAACTACTATGATGTTAATTCTATATGGTCGCGATCCACAAGAACAAAGAATATAAATCCAACACATAAATAGAGAAATTAAAACATAGATTTAATTTAAAACATAAAATTCCTAAATTAGATAGATGTCAACCAAAAATAGGGTTCATACATATATACTAAAACTCAAGCTAAATAGAAATTTAGTTTATACTAATAGAAGAAAAGAAAGAAATTACAAATTCAAAGGTTGAAGAAGACATTATTGATGAACAGCTCCTTCCAAAATTCTTTTCTTGTGTTGTAAGCTTCCTCTTGGCTTAAGGTTTGGCCAAGGATGATTTTCTAATGATAAGAGGTTGTATTTATAGGGCATAGGAAGCCCTAATTTGTTTTCTTGAAGGAGAAGGTACGTATTGGATTCCTAGCCCAACTCAAATTCTGAACCCAAAAATATGGAATCACCCCCATTTTTGTTTTGGTCCTAACAGCTTCAATACTTATCCGTTTGACGCGATTGAGTAGTCGAAATTCGTAGTCTCGAAAGAATATTTAACTTTTTTCCAAATTACTCACTGATTTTGAGATATAATCTGATTTGTGGTCGTAGGTGCTGGAATTCAGATTTATGGCAGCTTTTCCTTTTCCATATTTTTAGCTTTTGTTTCCTTATCTTTCTTCATATTCTTCTGATGGAGAATCATTAACTCGTGAAAGTTGAAGTGTCTGAACCTTCAGTGCCATAGCCATGATTAGTCTTCTTGAGATTTTATGTTCGTTTCAATGTACTTCCATCGAATAAGAAAATTTATCTGTTGTTGAATTTTATACAAGTATTTCTTGATTTCTATTTTTACTATCATATATTATTCACGAGTCTTCTTTAAATTATAGGATATATCCTTTTTCCATCATTTGACCCACACTTAGTATATTTGTATCTATTTTTGTGGACCATCAGTACAACGTGAATTAGTCGTGCACCTTTTTGTGTGTTGACAAACGTTGTACCTTTTCCTTCAAACTGCACCTGAACTCTATTTCCAAGCTTGACTTGATAATTGAACGATATGCCTATGTCTCAAAAGATTTACTCGCCACTGGTTATGTGGTTGTTGCAACCGCTATCAATATACCAATATCCGTTTTCACCTCTAAAGCAGCGTGACATGCGTAGAATATTTTGTCTTTACTTTTATTTTCTTCGAAGAAGTTAGCCTGGTTCTTTTGTTTGGACCGACAATATTTCTGTAAGTGGCCAAATTTTTTGCAACTCTTGCATTGTAGTTTTCCACGAAACCAACAATCTTCCTGATGATGATTTGTTTTCTTACATATATGACATGGTGAATATTTACCCATTCTTTCATTAGACTCACATTTTTCTCTATTTGTAGAATTCTCTCTAAGTTTCCCCCATAGTTTTAGAATTTCGAGACCTATATTGAGTTTAAACTGAAATGCGTTTTCTGTAGATTCATTTTGAAGACATACTTATTCTTTTCTCGTAAGATTTTAGAGAGCCTACGAACTCTGTTACTGACAGAGTGGCTATATCCTTAGTTTCTTCATTAGTATTTACTATCAGATCTTATTTATCAGGAAGAGTAACTGATATTTTTCTCACGACCCTTTTATCAGTTATATCATCTCCATAGGCTCTCAATTGATTAACTATTTCTCATAATCTAGTGTAGTATTTTTTATGGTCTCGGATTCCTTCATTTTTATATTATCAAATTCTCTTCTTATTGTTTGAATTATAATATCCCTTTCTTTTACATTTTCTTGAAAACTTCTCTTTAGATAAAGTGCCAAAATATGCTATTGAAACTCCTCCTTTACATTTGTATGTTGTAAAGTGCCAAATTATTCTTCTTCATCTCTTTAGTTAATTTTTTATCTCTTGTTGTAGATAAAGTTGATTTATATTCGAGAATGGTATGTCCATTGTCAATAATATCCCATAAACTTTGGAACATGAAATATGTACTTACCTTTATCATCCAGTAGCTATAATTTTCTCCCAAAAAAATGATCAGAATTTGGGTATTTCTTAGGAGAGTGGCCATGAGCATTAAGTAGAAGTATTTTTGCGTAAACTAGTTTTTGCTTAGTTTATAATCAAACTTGGCTCTGATACCACATGTTGGTTTTAATATAATTGAAGGGAAAAATCTATTTAAATTTTTTTTATATTGGGGAAGAAAAAAGAAATAAATGACTTAAAAGAAAGTGGACAGGCAGTTGGTTTATATAAGAAAACTTTGTTATTACAAGGATTCTTACAAAAATGTTTTGGTTGCTATACAAATTTAGTTTATCCTTATGGCAGTGGACATTATTCTAGAATGTCCATGTATTCAAATTTAATAATGCATTCTAGTGCTAAAAAGATAATTTTAGATTTTTCAATATATTTCTTACTAAAAAGTTTCTCAAAAAGAAAAAATATCATTACTTTTAACAATTGACGTAATCTTGCTTACTACAAAAACATAAAAACATACTCAAAATCAGAACTTTTTCTCACTTTGATCTCAAGCTCATCAAATATGGAACTCTAAGAAATTAATCCCAATTATGAATTAATATATCTCTTATTGTTGAGTTGTAACTCAATTAAGTTCAAGATCAACTAGGAAGTAAGTACCAATTACACATGATATTGACTCATACATGCTAGATCTATAAGGTACACCATCAACCTAAAATAAGATAAAAACCCTTAAACACGAGGTATTAGAAAATTTTGATATACATGGGTGGTTTAGCCAAATTCGTGAGTGATGGAAGAAAACTAATGACTACATTGACTAGATTGTCTAAATATGTTAGTGACGATACTAGCTTTCTGCACTAACTATATTACCTTATCTAAACTATTAGTGATTGATTCTAATTAACCACTATCTTATGAGTCTAACTCAAAAATTACCATACATAATCATTACTCTTCAAACCTAAATAGGAAACATCAAGTTGTCGATGCGTCTTGAACTAGATGACCTGCGTTGTTGGACAATTTTTGAAATATTTCTTCCGATTGCAAAATCTAACATTTATATCAGTAAATTGAACATTCTCACCAAATTAAGCACTCTTCTTATAATTTATCTATGAAACCAAGATTTACAAGTATCTATTAGAATACATAATTAAGCTCACTTACTACAAAATTACAATTTTATTTTTGCATGGATTTTTGAATTTTTGAAAACTTGCATCAAATTTCCACTAATCTAAAGTAGCATTAAATCATTCTCATTAGTTCACGACCTCACTTATTGAGTATATCATCTTTATGATAAATCCCTAGAAAGTATAAAACCTTACTATTGTGAACCGTCCCGTGTTCTGTTAAGACTTCCCTGTTCACGACAAGAGAAAATATTACATTGGTCTTGAACATCAATGAGTATCTATGCAACTATGCCGCCACTATGTAGTGTGATGAAATGAAGGAAAACTAGAAGAGAAACATTGTTCACTTTACCACAATACAGTCATGTAAAGGATTATACTTCTTTAGGTGATGGCTTCACAACTTCTCCAACAAATATCAACTCCACACTGTCTTCTATTCTTATGACCATACATATTGGATTGTGATTTTTTTAGTCTTATTTTATTTCAATTTTTGATGGAAATATTCATATATATTCAAACTTATTAATATTTTTTTATATTCTTCGAAATTGTGGATATATAGTCTTGTGCGATTATCATAACTTTTGAACATTAAAAATAGATCACAAATTTGAAAATCAATACATAAAATAAACAATACAAATTAAATAATTAATGAGCGGAGAAAAAGGGAACATTGAAAGAGAAGTTTTTGTGCGGCTTCCTTAGGATCCTTGACACATTCTTTAAGCATTGCGTAAATCTCATCTTCGCTGTGATTACCAGTGACCTCCTTGATGTTTTCGATCATTTTTATGTTTACTCAAATTTCCTGAAATGTAATTAAAAGTTATAATAAAGAAAAATATAGCAAGGAAAAAAGTAAAGTAGGGTCAACTACATCATTAATCCATGTGATCTTCGAAATAGGATTACTATAATCCTTGTACACACTTATATCCTCATACATACAACAATTTAAAAGAATAGTTATTTTAGTATCTAGAAATATTTAATTATGTTAATCTTACCATATTAATCATAAATATTTATTGTTGATTGAAATATCATGACCACCGATCTTATTCATTTTTTTATTCTTCCGTACGAATTTCTTATCATTGTAGGAAAAAGAGAAAACTTTTAAAAAAATAAGAAATACATAAGAACCACTCAATGTTACTATGAAATCCGTATATGAAATTTCAATAAAATAAAATAGAATAGTTAAATGAAGGTTTCTACTTATTATCCCTTTTACTAAAATAAGAGCTACCATGAACCAAAAGTGTATCTCAGATTAAACTTAGGAGAAAAACTTATTTAGTATGTGAATGATGTAACCAAATAGATAAAGAACTTCAAGTTTCATACCTTTTTTTATTCCTCAAAAAGTAGGCAATTTGTATATATCATATTACTCACAATTAGAAAACTGAGTAGCATATATACTTACAGACATATGATGTTAATATTTAGGCATGGAAATCTTACCATGAAAATTATAAAACCATCATGGTTGATTGAAATGTCATGACCAACAATCTTATATATCCTATGTTTTATTATGCTCCCCATTGATGAAGATTCCTACCATTTAAGGAAAAAAAGAAAACTATAAATCCCACAAGCAATATCTTCATTCAAATTATTCTAAATTTTAATTATATAAAATTCGGATTTAAATGCTAATAAAAACAAACCCAAGACAAGTTTCACCCAAAACTTCATATTGAATATTCTTATTAAATACTTATGGGTATGATAATTGCTATATAACAAAGCTAAATATCCACGAGATAAATATGATTTGATATAATTGAACACAAGAGAGGACAATATGCATAAGTTTAAAACATATAATTATAACACAGAGGATTGGATGAATCAAACTTGAACTCTTGACTGTAGATATCTTATTGGTAAAACGGATCTAAAGAAACCTTTTAAAATATATAAAACAAGATTATGCTAATATCATGATTATTATGAAAGCTATTTATATCTATTTTAAACAAATGACAGTTTAATAAATCCATCCAAGATCTATAGTTTTAGTTTCTTTTTCCCCCTTTAGGTGTGACAAAAATTAAGTTTATATGCTAATATAAATTATGTAGGTTATAAAAATTGTGGTCTACACAAGATCGGTAAGATTATGATAAAATTCATGGGACACTTAATATAATTTGATATGATATAATGTAATATAATAGATTAAGTTAGAATTCATAAAAAAAAAAGAAACTCTCAAATTTACTGACCTGGATATATGGTAAACAAATGTAATTTTGAGTGGTCCTTTTCAGTACGTTTTAAATTAATTAGATGAATCGATAAAGAAAGCACTGGTTAGTTACAATGAAGTTTGGTGTTTAGGATCAGATGTTACTGCTAAATGTTTGGTGGTTGTTTTTTGCAGCCGCCCGTGGGGCGATGGTGTTATACAACTATAGTATTAGAATTAAGGGGATTGTTTGTTTATTATTGAGGGTAGATTTGATAGGTATATGGGTTGGGCTTCTACAATATGGGTTGGGCTTTTATTCTATTTTTAAATGTGGAATTATATATAAAAGATAATTCTATATGTAGCACTCAAATGCCATAATTCTTCTAGAAGAATAACTTTTTTTTATAAATTTAGATCAATATTAATTTTCTTTACTTCAATATTTATAAAAATTAATTTTATTATAAATATACATTAATTAACATTTTCTATTTTCCGGATAAAAATATATTATTGTGACTTTTTTTATTTATTTTATTTTTCCAACTCGTGTTGTGGTATAATTTTCGCCCGAGCTGGAAATATTAAAAAAGTCCAAGAAATTCGAAAAAAATCATAGTGACATATTTTTTCATAGCAATTGGACAAAAACAGTGTTGGTGATAAAGTAAATAATATTATTATTTTATTATTTGTCATATAAGGATATTTTAGTAAAAAGGCGTATAATAGAAAGAATTATTTGCTTATCGTAGTTTTAAAGGGATTATGACACTTAAGGCCTAATTTTAAAAATATCTCATTATATACATACAAAGAAGGTTAGAATTTGTTATTGGTTGGTCACCCAATCTTCTACTTTATTTAACTTTTGAGAAATTGAGGGGAACACAAAATTACCACCTAATAAGGGAGCAAATATCCTTAACTAGATTACAAATTGTCCTTTATAAGTAATTTACACAATCATTTTGTGTCCAAAAATTACATTTTAGAAAAGTTCTTGCATGGAGAATAACCTTTGTAAACACTAAGGTTGATATATCTTGAGGTGTGTGAGCTACATAACTCCATGCGTGTCCTCCCACAAAAAATCCTTGTTCGCCAGTTAGTACACAACCATCATTTTCTTTTTAAGTTGCACAATTAAACGCCAAACCAATATTAAATTTAATATTGTAAATACCTTTGGTATTTATTGTTTCCATATTTCTGGGCTTATACTCATGTTTTATATTTCCATTATAGAATTCATCACATGCTATAGATGTTCTTTGAACTTTTTTCATAGGGTCAAGGTCAGAGTTTTTATGTAACATTTAATTTCTGGTCTTTCATATGTGCCAACAGATCATGGCTTCCTTCACTACTGTGGGGATTATGCTATTATCTTGTTTATTAGTTTCTAAGTTTATTATTACAAGCAGTCATTATTCTACTCTAATTATACTTTCATTGGTTAGTTTAATCCCCATAAGAGTTGTGTACCATTTAGCCCTGGCCCAATTGCATTCAAACAACATATGTTTAGTAGTTAAAGAGAAAGTGTTGCATAAAATTTATAGATTATTTAGGTTGTGTATATTAGATATCATTTCATTTGTAGCACTACTTAGGAGTTCCCCAAATCACTAAAATATTATCAATAAGTGATTGTAAAAACCCAATGAATAAATTTAGAAATAGAATTTGATCATTGGTTTTAAAAGCTTTTATCATTTTGAGGAAAGTATTAAGGAGCTTAGATGTGTATCGATATAAAGGTTTTCTTTACCCAATAAAGTTATTAAAGATATAAATATCATTATATGTGCTTACATATGGAATGTGACAAAAAACTACATTGAGGAACAAGAGTTGCATGGTCAAAATTATGCAAGACATATCATGAAGCGTGCTTGGGGTGAAGGATATTTTCACACATAACAATGTAGAAATAATTAAAAAAATTGGTCTAGCTGTTTTTTAGGAAATTATATATGGTCAAATTGGATTCATGCTAATATCGTAAAGGCAAATCATTTTGACAGGTTGTTACACTAGAAGATGTTTATAAGGATAGAGAAATATACTTAAACACAAAGATCAAGCTTTTAAGTTTATAAAACATCACTTAAATTATGGTAAAAATACTTTACTTTGGTGGGATAGCTAGTTACCTAGGGGTAAAATTATTAATGAAGTATATACACTATCAAAGTAGTTTAGTTACGAATTTCTACAAGCAAGATGAATGGAGATGGACAAGAATGATATATGAAATTATAAAATGTAAAGTATCATAAATTTTGTAATTTTTCAAGAAATGGGCATTTGGACAAGGGAAGTCTATGAACTAATCATGTTAAAGCAAAAAAAAAAGAAATAACATAAGATAATTTTGAAGAATAAAATAATCCAAGGATGAGATTCGTAACATGGATTACGAATCTAGAGAAGATGCCAACAAAGAAAGTTTAATCTCTTTGGGATATCAGATCTCTCCAATCTAGCTTTTTTGCAATATACAAATTAAATATATCGAACATCTTTCTGGGGATGTTCTTTCATATCACTACTGTGTAATATCTGCTTAGAAAGAAGGGACACGCCTGTAAAGTTAGCCACTATTCCAACATTAATTAAATGGATGGATTTCAATCATGGAGGTATGAGTATATCCTCTCTGACTATACATATACATCTAGAAATTTTTGTGTATTCAATATGGAGAGAAAGGAAGAAAATAGAATCTTTGTTTATATGAGGAAAATATTTTGCTAGATATTAAAAAAAGATTCAAAGAAAATGGTTTCAAGTTTGGTGAACACTTAAAGAAGGTGATCCTTAGGTTTTTGCAAAACTAGAAAATAGAAATGTTCAAAACGTTGATGCTTCATGTATACGGCAGAATATGATGGGGGTTTCACTTTATTAAAGGATTTTTTTATTTTTTTCCTTGAGCTATCCTTCAAGAGATTCTTCTTCAAGGCCTTTAAGGGGATTCTTGGATGTCTACCTTTTTTTCCCTTTATATGTGAATATTTCTTTAATTAACCCTTTATTTTTGTCATGAATTTATGCTAGTCTTTTTTCTCATTTAGCAATCGTCAACATAACTATTGGGGATTTCTATTAATAAGGGGACAACTCGAGATCCCCCTTGCGTCATTTGGATTTTATCTTGGCCATGTGAAGACTTCTCGAGAACAATAGACTATATTTTAATATTCTCTTTTCTTTAATGGTTCCATTCTTTGTCACATATTGCGTGCCCAATCAATTTATGATGGGTCAGTCAACCTCTTTTTTGTGTCTCTTTCTTGCTGATAGGTTATAAGCTCGGATTTTTCAATTCCGATGGGAACGTTCTACCTTGCCCCTCAGCACATTTTACCTTTTACCTGTTTGGCTCTTTTATGTGGATATGTGCAAATATTTTAGTTTTTAAAAAATTGATTTCTTAGTTTGAACCTTCATATTTATGTTTCTCTTATGTTTATTGATGCATTACTACTTTTTCTTTTTACTTGTCATATGCTCACTACCCCTTTGCCTAGGGAAATATATTATATCTTTTAGGTGCATGTTGTAGGTCTTCAAAAATATTTGTTAGCTTACTTCAAGATTTTGTGTAGCATAATCATAAACAATAGTTGCATATGCTTGATAACGTTTACTTACCCGAACCCATGGCCTTCAAGACAAGGGAATCTTACTTATTCATCTTGCAACCACCTTTGTGGTCTTAGTTTTCATCAATCGACACATTGTTGGTCCTTTATTTTGTTTGCCAAGGTTGTTGTGGCATTTTTCTTTGCTCACCAAGCATGTGGTGCATATTATGCTAAAACAAAAAAAAGAAGATGAGGACAACGAATACTCACCCCCAACTCAAAACTGAGTCGTGTCCCCACGACTTGAAAAAAACTCTTTAAAGCAAATAAAATTTAAATTAAAACTACCTAACACATAAGAAAATAAGGTGAGATATTAGGATACATTGCTCTTGTTATTCTTATGTAGTGGTTGTGTAGGTACCCCGGGCTTATGTTACTTCTAATCAGTCCATCGATGAGGATCACTTGCTCTTTTGTTGCCTCTAGTAAATTCTTGTTCTTCTTCCCCATGATTTGTCTGTTCCGCTTGTAATCCGGTGCAACCGTTCTTCTCGTCATCTCAACTAACCGATAACTAAAGAAGCACTAAGTATGAATTTAATCTTGAACTTTTGAATAATTGGGATTTTTTATGTTGTTGTCTATAGGTGTATTTAATAGTATTTGGATGTGGTTTAAGAATAATAAAGAAAGAAAATAAGTTTTCTTGTGGTGGAAAGAATCTTGAAGACTTGATAAGTTTTGGTGTTTTGTGGTGCTATGGAATAGATTTGATGAATTTTATGTGATTATGGAAGATGCGAAAGAGGATTTGATGTTATTTTTGTGTTTAGTGAAGGTTTTATCAAGCGTAAAAGGTATTTCAATGGAGTTTGGAGTTGATATTTTTGTTTTGGTAAAGTTGGAGGAGGCTAGGATTAGGTTTTGTGGAGTTAGAGTGCCTTACGTGGTCGCTAGTGATCTGTACTCATTAGAAACCGTGGTTGCGTCGATGAATGTACTTTTATAGAACTCATTTATAAAATTCAAAAATCGTTGCCGACAGCCACGTAGTCGCTAAAGACTATAGATACATGCGACCAGCGTGATGGTTGGTATTTAGACTTCTGAAAAGTCTAACCCATGATTAGAGACCGTTAGTTACGGTCTCTAAAGGTTCACATAACAAATACGAGATGGATTGAGTAGTAGCTAACCAACCACTTACCCCATTAATATTAAAAGATTTCCCTAAAATAAAAAAATTGCTCCCCACAAATTCCCGCCATGGTTCCACCACATGCTGCCAACACCTCCTATTCGGATACAAGACTGCACCTAACTTAGCTTCACTTTTTCGGACCCATTAACATCATTGAATCCTCTAATATTTTTAGGTATTTCTTAATATATATTATTTTTCATAAAAGCATGTATGTTTCATTAATTATGGTTTATATTATGTTGTGTAGACTGTTAAATGATATGATTATATAATATATATAGTTTTATATGATTTTTTTTGCTATAATCTTAGATATTGTTGTGGATTATGAGTAAAACTTGGGGTTTAGAAATTGAGAAACTAATATGGAAGTGATACTTATGAATATATTATATTTTTTGATTCATGTATATAAGAGATTTAGTATCTATATAATTTACACAATTTTTAACAAAATTATTTTATTTATCGGGAATTTTTCGTTTACTATATAGTTAAGTCCTAATGAACATGCCTAAGGATAAAGAGTGGATTAATTAGAAAAGCAAGGTTACTCTAGCTTTTGTGAAGGGTGTTAAGAATTTCATTGAATTTTGATCTTCACCCATTCATTGTTCTAATGCGATTCAGTATTCATATAATTTGTGCATGAGGAGACGAGAAAAATTATTTTAGAGGCTAAGGCGAATATTTTGAGAAATGGGATCTTAGTGACATATGAAATTTAGAATTTTCATGGTGAAGTAAATATGTTCCCTCATATGTTATTCATAATAATGTAGACAAGGAAATGATGAATGTGAAAGATTATTTGAGGGGCATTGTTAATAAAGTGGATACGAAAATGGTAGATGAGAATATTCCCGAAGTAACATAAATTTTTCGTTTGACGCATTTGTTGCTGAGGTGAATATCGAGTTGTATCCTGATTTTATGAAAAGGGTTTCATCAAAAAATTATATCGAAATTTATGAATATAAATGTGAAAAACTAATTGGATAAATACTTTGTTCGCTGAACTCCTACAATTTTTGAGTCAGGCTTTCCCAAGTTGACATACCTTGCCCTCATCGTATGAAGACTCTGACAAGAATTTAAGGAGTTTGGGGTTAGGTTATGAAACAATTGATGTATATTTGAACGATTGTTTCTTGTATAGAGGTTATTATAAATCATCAGAGTCATGTCTGGTTTGTAAAATTATCTAGGTGAGACCCAAAGAAGAGTGGTGTCGCCTAAGGTGTGATATAATATCAGATAAATAAATGCAAATAAACACCCTAGGTTATCACGGTTCTTCAATTATACAGATCGTATGCAAGTTTTAAAAAATAAGTAAGATTCGTTCCTCCGAGACTACGAAGGTTAGGAAGATCTTATGCAATAATCGAGTGCAAATAATAAAAGCTAAATCAAATAGTACGCAGAGAAATAAAAGACAAATAGATTTTTATTGGGTTTTTGATTAAGAAAATTAAACTAATAAAATAAAGTCAGAAAATTAAATGCAAGAGAAGAAGATAGTATGAGAGTTTAGCTTGAGTAAATAGCATGTAATCACCACTAGCTTTGCCGTTCTAAACATTTAAGGGTGAATTATGTAGTATTTCAATAATCGTTTTCAATTGCGCTAGGTAGTTTTAAATAGGGTTTACCTGTGTCAATAAGGAGTCCTAAACAAACTTTTCCTGCAATTCATTAAATAGCAATACACTAAACCATGGTGACTATCTAGTTAGGCTGATTTGTCAGATCTATACCTTATTCTCGACGTTATGTGTTAATCCTATAGTTAAATATACCGTTGTCAATGATTATCTAACTACTATGATGGTAATTCTATATGGTCGCGATCCACAAGAACACTATATATAAATCCAACACATAAACAGAGAAATTCAAACATAGATTTAATTTAAAACATAGAATTCCTAAATTTAATAGATTTCAACCAAAACTAGGGTTCATACATATATGCTAAAACTCAAGTTAAATAGAAATTTAGTTCATACTAATAGAAGAAAAGAAAGAAATTACAAATTCAAAGGTTGAGGAAGACATTATTGATGAACAACTCCTTCCAAACTTTTTTTCTTGATTAAGGATGATTTGCTAATGATAAGAGGTTGTATATATAGGGTATAGGAAGCCCTAATTCGTTTTCTTGAAGGAGAAGGTAAGTATTAGATTCCTAGCACAACTTAAATTCGTAACCCAAAAATATAGAATCAGCCCCGTTTTTGTTTTGGTCCTAACAGCTTCAATACTTATCCGTTTGACGCGATTGAGTAGTCGAAATTCATAGTCTCGGAATAGTCATTATCTTTTCTCCAAATTACTCACTAATTTTGAGTTATAATCTGATTTGTGGTCGTAGGTGCTGGAATTCAGATTTATGGCAGCTTTTCCTTTTCCATATTTTTACCTTTTGTTTCCTTATCTTTCTTCATATTCTGATGGAGAATCATTAACCCGTGAAAGTTGAAGTGTCTGAACCTTCGGTTCCATAGCCATGATTGGTCTTCTTTAGATTTTATGGTCGTTACAATGTACTTCCATCGAATAAAAAAATTTATCTGTTGTTGAATTTTATACAAGTATTTCTTGATTTCTATTTTTACTATCATAAATTATTCACGAGTCTTCTTTAAATAATAGGTTATATCCTTTTTCCATCATTTTACACACACTTAGTATATTTGTATCTATTTTTGTGGACCAACAATACAACGTGAATTAGTCGTGCACCTTTTTGTTGTTGACAAACATTGTACCTTTTCCTTCAGACTCCACCTGAACTCTATTTCCAAGCTTGACTTGATATTTGAACGATATGTCTATGTCTCATAAGATTTACTCGCCACTGGTTATGTGGTTGTTGCAACCGCTATCAATATACCAATATCCGTTTTCACCTCTAAAGCAGCGTGACATGCGTAGAATAGTTTGTCTTTATTTTTATTTTCTTCAAAGAAGTTAGCCTGGTTATTTTGTTTGGACCAACAATATTTCTGTAAGTGGCCAAATTTTTCGCAACTCTTGCATTGTAGTTTTCCAAAAAATCTTCCTGATGATGATTTGTTTTCTTACATATATGACATGGTGAATATTTTCCCGTTCTTTCATTAGACTTACCATTTTCTCTATTTGTAGAATTCTCTCCAACTTTCCCCCCCATATTTTTAAAATTTCGAGACCTATACTGAGTTTAGACTGAAATGTGTTTTCCGTAGATTCATTTTGAAGACATACTTATTCTTTTCTCGTAAGTTTTTAGAAAGCCTACGAACTCTGTTACTGACAGAGTGGCTATATCCCTAGTTTCTTCATTAGTATTTACTATCAGATCGTATTTATCAGGACGAGTAACTGATATTTTTCTCACGACCCTTTTATCAGTTATATCATCTCCATAGGCTCTCAGTTGATTAACTATTTCTCATAATCTAGTTTTGTATTTTTATGGTCTCGGATTCTTTCATTTTTATATTATCAAATTCTCTTCTTATTGTCTGAAGTATAATATCCCTTTCTTTTACATTTTCTTGAAAAATCCTCTTTTGATAAAGTGCCAAAATATGCTATTTAAACTCCTCCTTTACATTTGTATGTTGTAAAGTGCCAAATTATATCTCTTTAGTTAATTTTTTTATCTCTTGTTGTAGATAAAGTTGATTTATATTCGAGAATGGTATGTTCATTGTAAATAATATCCCATAAACTTTGGAACATGAAATATGTACTTATCTTTATCATCCAGTAGCCATAATTTTCTCCCAAAAAAACCAGGATCAGAATTTGGGTATTTCTTAGGAGAGTGGCCATGAGCAGTAAGTAGAAGTATTTTTGCGTAAGCTAGTTTTTGCTTAGTTTATAATAAAACTTGGCTCTGATACCACATGTTGGTTTTGATATAATTGAAGGGGAAAAATCTACATATAAAGATTTTTTATATTGGGAAAGAAAAAAGAAATAAATGACTTAAAACAAAGTAGACAAGCAGTTGGTTTATGATAGAAAACTTTGTTATTACAAGGATTCTTACAGAAATGTTTTGGTTGCTCTACAAATGAAGCTTATCCTTATGGCAGTGGACATTATTCTAGAATGTCTTGGTATTCAAATTTAATAAAAAATTCTAGTGCTACAAAGATAATTCAAGATTTTTCAATATATTTCTTACTAAAAAGTTTCTAGAATATAAAAATATCATTACTTTTTAACAATAGACGTAATCTTGCTTTCTACAAAAACATAAAAATATACTCAAAATTAGAACTTTTTCTCACTTTGATCTCATGCTCATCAAATATGGAACTCTAAGAAATTAATCCCAATTATGAATTAATATATCTCTTATTGTTGAGTTGTAACTCAATTAAGTTCAAGATCAACTAGGAAGTAAGTACCAATTACACATGATATTGACTCATACATGCTAGATCTATAATTTTCATCATCAACCTAAAATAAGATAAAAACCCTTAAACATGAGGTATTAGATAATTTTGATATACATGGGTGGTTTAGCCAAATTCGTGAGTGATGGAAGAAAACTAATGAGTACATTGACTAGATTGTCTAAATATGTTAGTGACAGTACTAGCTTTCTGCACTAACTATATTACCTTATCTGAACTATTAGTGATTGATTCTAATTAACCACTATCGTACGAGTCTAACTAAAAAATTACCATACATAATTATTACTCCTCAAACGTAAATAGGAAACATCAAATTGTCGATGCGTCTTGAACTAGATGACCTATGTTGTTGGACAATTTTTGATATATTTCTTCCGATTGCAAAATCTAACATTTATATCAGTAAATTGAACATTCTCACCAAATTAAGCAATCTTCTTATAATTTATCTATGAAACCAAGATTTACAAGTATCTATTAGAATACATAATTAAGCTCACTTACTACAAAATTACAATTTTATTTTTGCATGGATTTTTGAATTTTTGAAAACTTGCATCAAATTGCCACTAATCTAAAGTAGAATTAAATCATTCTCATTACTTCACGACCTCACTTATTGTGTATATCATCTTTATGATAAATCTCTAGAAAGCATAAAATCTTAAATTTGTGAACCGTCCCATGTTCTGTTAAGACTTCCCTGTTCACGACAAGAGAAAATATTACATTGGTCTTGAACATCAATGAGTATCTATGCAACTATGCCGCCACTATGTAGTGTGATGAAACGAAGGAAAATTAGAAGAGAAACATTGTTCACTTTACCACAATACAGTCATGTAAAGGATTATACTTCTTTAGGTGATGGCTTCAGAACTTCTCCAACAAATATCAACTCCACACTGTCTTCTATTCTTATGACCATACATCTTGGATTGTGAGTTGTTTAGTTTTATTTTATTTCAATTTTTGATGGAAAGATTCATATATATTCAAACTTATTAATATTTTTTTATATTCTTCGAAATTATGGATATATAGTCTTGTGCGATTGTCATAACTTTTGAACGTTAAAAATAGATCACAAATTTGAAAATCAATACATAAAATAAACAATAAAAATTAAATAATTAATGAGCAGAGAAAAAGGGAACATTGGAAGAGAAGTTTTTGTACGGCTTCCTTAGGATCCTTGACACATTCTTTAAGCATTGCGTAAATCTCATCTTCGCTGTGATTACCAGTGACCTCCTTGATGTTTTCGATCATTTTTATGTTCACTCAAATTTCCTGAAATGTAATTAAAAGTGATAATAAAGAAAAATATAGCAGGAAAAAAGTAAAGTAGGGTCAACTACATCATCAATCCATGTGATCTTTGAAATAGGATTACTATAATCCTTGTACACACTTATATCCTTATACATACAACAATTTAAAAGAATAGTTATTTTAGTATCTAGAAATATATAATTATGTTAATCTTACCATATTAATCATAAATATTTATGGTTGATTGAAATATCAAGACCACCGATCTTATTCATTTTTTTTATTCTTCCACTCTAATACGGATTTCTTATCATTGTAGGAAATAGAGAAAACTTTTAAAAAAATAAGAAATACATAAGAACCACTCAATATTACTATGAAATCTGTATATGGAATGTCAATAAAATAAAATAGAATAGTTAAATGAAGGTTTCTACTTATTATCCCTTTTACTAAAACAAGAGCTACCATGAACCAAAAGTGTATCTCAGATTAAACTTAGGAGAAAAATTTATTTAGTATGTGAATGATGTAACCAAATCGATAAAGAACTTCAAGTTTCATACATTTATTTATTCCTCAAAAAGTAGGCAATTTGAATATATCATATTACTCAAAATTAGAAAACGGAGTAGCATATATACTTACAGACATATGATGTTAATATTTAGGCATGCAAATCTTACCATGAAAATTATAAAATCATCATGGTTGATTGAAATGTCATGACCAACAATCTTATATATCCTTTGTCTTATTATGCTCTCCATTAATGAAGATTTCCTACCATTGAAGGAAAAAAAGAAAACTATAAATCCCACAAGCAATATCTTCATTCAAATTATTCTAAATTTTAATTATATAAAATTCGGATTTAAATGCTAATAAAAACAAACCCAAGGCAAGTTTCACCCAAAACTTCATATTGAATATTCTTATTAAATACTTATGGGTATGATAATTGCTATATAACAAAGCTAAATATCCACGAGATAAATATGATTTGATATAATTGAACACAAGAGAGGGCAATATGCATAAGTTTAAAACATATAATTATAACATATAGGATTGGATGAATCAAACTTGAACTCTTGACTGTAGATATCTTATTGGTAAACCAGATCTAAAGAAACCTTTTACAGTATATAAAACAAGATTATGCTAATATCATGATTATTATGGAAGCTATTTATATCTATTTTAAACAAAGGACAGTTTAATAAATCCATCCAAGATCTATAGTTTCAGTTTCTTTTTCCCCTTTTAGGCGTGACAAAAATTAAGTTTATATGACCCACACAAGATCGGTAAGATTATGATAAAATTCATGGGACACTTAATATAATTTGATATGATATTATGTGATATAATAGATTAAGTTAGAATTCATAAAAAAAAAATAAGAAACTCTCAAATTTACTGACCTGGATATATGGTAAACAAATGTAATTTTGAGTGGTCCTTTTCACTACGTTTTCAATTAATTAGATTAATCAACATTCAGATTTAGTACTAAATTATGAAGATTTAAAGAAAAGATTAGGATGCAAGAGTTAAATAAACGAAGCACTGGTTAGTTTTAATGAAGTTTGGTGTTTAGGATCAGATGTTACTGCAAAATGTTTGGTGGTTGCTTTTTGCAGCGGCCGTGGGCGATGGTGTTATACAACTATAGTATTAGAATTAAGGGGATTGTTTGTTTATTATTGAGGGTAGATTTGATATGTA
This sequence comes from Nemophila menziesii, assembly GCA_029959085.1. NCBI lineage: Eukaryota > Viridiplantae > Streptophyta > Magnoliopsida > Boraginales > Hydrophyllaceae > Nemophila > Nemophila menziesii. The sequence continues at coordinate 4,697,827 of JARWIR010000046.1, read as the reverse complement.
TATGGGTTGGGCTTCTACAATATGGGTTGGGCTTTTATTCTATTTTTAAATGTGGAATTATATATGGATAATTCTATATGTAGCACTCAAATGCCATAATTCTTCTAGAAGAATAATTTTTTTTCTAAATTTAGATCAATATTAATTTTCTTTACATCAATATTTTTAAAAATTAATTTTACTATAAATATACATAAATTAACATTTTCTATTTTCTGGATAAAAATATATTATTGTGACTTTTTTATTTATTTTATTTTTCCAACTCATGTTTTTGTATAATTTTCGCCCGAGCCGAAAATATTAAAAAGTCCAAGAAATTCGAAAAAAATCATAGTGAAATATTTTTTCCTAGCAATTGGCCAACAACAGTGGTGGTGATAAAATAAATAATTTTTTTATTTTATTATTTGTCATATAAGGATATTTTAGTAAAAAGGCGTATAATAGAAAGAATGATTTGCTTATCGTAGTTTTAAAGGGATTATGACACTTAAGGCCTAATTTTTAAAATATCTCATTATATAAATACAAAGAAGGTTAGAATTTGTTATTGGTTGGTCATCCAATCTTCTACTTTATTTAACTTTTGAGAAAGGAAGGGGAACACAAAATTACCACCTAATAAGGGAGCAAATATCCTTAACTAGATTACAAATTGTCCTTTATAAGTAATTTACACAATCATTTTGTGTCCAAAAATTACATTTTAGAAAAGTTCTTGCATGGAGAATAACCTTTGTAAACACTAAGGTTGATGTATCTTGAGGTGTGTGAGCTACATAACTCCATGCGTGTCCTCCCACAAAAAATCCTTGTTCACCAGTTAGTACACAACCATCACTTTCTTTTTAAGTTGCACAATTAAATGCAACACCAATATTAAATTTAATATTGTAAATACATTTGGTATTTATTGTTTCCATATTTTCTGGGCTTATAACCTCATGTTTTATAATTCCATTATAGAATTCATCACATGCTATAGATGTTCTTTGAACTTTTTTCATAGGGTCAAGGTCAGAGTTTTTATATAACATTTAATTTCTGGTCTTTCATATGAGCCAACAGATCATGGCTTCCTTCACTACTGTGGGGATTATGCTATTCTCTTCTTTATTAGTTTCTGAGTTTATTATTACAAGCAATCATTATTCTACTCTAATTATACTTTCATTAGTTAGTTTAATCCCAATAAGAGTTGTATACCATTTAGCCCTGGCCTAATTGCATTCAAACAAAATATATGTTTAGTAGTTAAAGAGAAAGTGTTGCATAAAATTTATAGATTATTTAGGTTGTGTATATTAGAAATCATTTCATTTGTAGCACTACTTAGGAGTTCCCCAAATCACTAAAATATTATCAATAAGTGATTGTAAAAACCCAATGAATAAATTTAGAAATAGAATTTGATCATTGGTTTTAAAAGCTTTTATCATTTTGAGGAAAGTATTAAGGAGCTTAGATGTGTATCGATATAAAGGTTTTCTTTACCCAATAAAGTTATTAAAGATATAAATATCATTATATGTGCTTACATATGGAATGTGACAAAAAACTACACTGAGGAACAAGAGTTGCATGGTCAAAATTATGCAAGCCATATCATGAAACGTGCTTGGGGTGAAGGATATTTTCACACATAACAGTGTGGAAATAATTACAAAAATTGGTCTAACTATTTTTTAAGAAATTATATATGGTCAAGTTGGATTCATGCTAATATCGTAAAGGTAAATCATTTTGACAGGTTGTTACACTAGAAGATGTTTATAGGGATAGAGAAATATACATAAACACAAAGATCAAGCTTTTAAGTTTATAAAACATCACTTAAATTATGGTAAAATACTTTACTTTGGTGGGATAGCTAGTTACCTAGGGGTAAAATTATTAATGAAGTATATGCACTATCAAAGTAGTTTAGTTACGAATATCTACAAGCAAGATGAATGGAGATGGCCATGAATGATATATGAAAGATATCACAACTAATATAAAATTATAAAATGTAAAGTATCATAAATTTTGTAATTTTTCAAGAAATGGGCCTTTGGACAAGGGAAGTCTATAAACTAATCATGTTAAAGCAAACAGAAATGAAATGACATAAGATAATTTTGAAGGAAAAAATAACTCCAAGGATGAGCTTCGTAACATGGATTGCGAATCTAGACAAGATGCCAACAAATTTTTTTTAATCTCTTTGGGATATCAGATCTCTCCAATCCGGGTTTTTTGCAATATGCAAATTAAATATATCGAACATCTTTCTGGGGATGTTCTTTCATATCACTACTGTGTAATATCTGCTTAGAAAGAAGGGACACGCCTGCAAAGTTAGCCACTATTCCAACATTAATTAAATGGATAGATTTTTATCATGGAGGTATGAGTATATTCTCTCAGACTATACATATACATCTAGAAATTTTTGTGTATTCAATATGGAGAGAAAGGAAGAAAATAGAATATTTGTTTATATGAGGAAAATATTTTGCTCGATATTGAAAAAAGATTCAAAGAAAATGGTTCAAGTTTGGAGAACACTTAAAGAAGATGATCCTTAGGTTTTTGCAAAACTGGAAAATAGAAATGTTCAAAACGTTGATGCTTCATGTATACGACAGAATATGATGGGGGTTTCACTTTATTAAAGGATTCTTTATTTTTTTCCTTGAGCTATCCTTCAAGAGATTCATCTTCAAGGCCCTAAGGGGATTCATGGATGTCTACCTTTTTTTCCCTTTATATGTGCCTCTTGCTTTATTTAACCCTTTTTTTGTCATGAATTTATGCTAGTCTTTTTTCTTAATTAGCCATCTTCAACATAACTATTGAGGATTTCTATTAATAAGGGGAAAACTTGAGATCCCCCTTACATCATTGGGATTTTATCTTGGCCATGTGAAATCTTCTCGAGAATAATAGACTATATTTTAATATTTTCTTTTCTTTAATGGTTCCATTCTTTGTCACATATTGCGTGCCCAATCAATTTATGATGGGTCAGGCAACCTCTTTTTTGTGTCTCTTTCTTGCTGATAGGTTATAAGCTCAGATTTTTCAATTCCGATGGGAACGTTCTACCTTGCCCCTCAGCCCATGCTACATTTTACCTGTTTGGCTCTTTTATGTATATATGTACAAATATTTTAGTTTTTAAAGAATTTTTTTCTTAGTTCGAACCTACTTATTGATGTTTCTCTTATGTTTATTGATGCATTACTACTTTTTCTCTTTACTTGTCATATGCTCACAACCCCTTTGCCTAGGGAAATATAATATATCTTTTAGGTGCATGTTGTAGGTCTTCAAAAATATTTGTTAGCTTACATCAAGATTTTGTGTAGCATAATCATAAACAATAGTTGCATATGCTTGATAACTTTTACTTACCCGAACCCATGGCCTTCAAGACGAGGGAATCTTACCTATTCATTTTGCACCACCTTTGTGGTCTTAGTTTTCATCAATCGACACATTGTTGGTCCTTTATTTTGTTTGCTAGGCTTGTTGTGGCATTTTTCTTTGCTCACCAAGCATGTGGTGCATTTTATGCTAAAAAAAAAAATGAGGACAACGAATACTCATCCCAACTCAAAATTGAGTCGTGTCCCCACGAATCGAATAAGACTCTTTAAAGCAGACAAAATTTAAATTAAAACTACCTAACACATACGAAAATAAGGTGAGAGATTAGGATACATTGCTCTTGTTATGCTTATGTAGTGGTTGTGTAGGTACCCCGGGCTTATGTTTCTTCTCAATCAGTCCATCGATGAGGATTGCTTGCTCTTTTGTTGCCTCTGGTAAATTCTTGTTCTTCTTCCCCATGATTTGTCTATTCTGCTTGTAATCCCGTGCAACCGTTCTTCTCGTCATCTCAACTAACCTATAACTCAAGAAGCACTAAGTATGAATTTAATCTTGAACTTTTGAATAATTGGGATTTTTGATGTTGATGTCTATAGGTGTATTTAATAGTATTTGGATGGTGGTTTAAGAATAATAAAGGAAGAAAATAAATTTTCTTGTGGTTGAAAGAATCTTGAAGACTTGATAAGTTTTGGTGTTTTTTGGTGCTATGGAATAGATTTGATAAATTTTATGTGTTTATGGAAGATGCGAAAGAGGATTTGATGTTATTTTTGTGTTTTGTGAAGGTTATATCAAGCGTAAAATGTATTTCAATGGAGTTTGGAGTTGATATTTTTTGTTTTGGTAAAGTTGGAGGAGGCTAGGATTAGGTTTTGTGGAGTTAGAGTCCCTTACGTGGTCGCTGGTGATCTGTACTCATTAGCAATCGTGGGTGCGTCGATGAATGTACTTTTATAGAACTCATTTATAAAATTCAAAAATTGTTGTCGACAGCCACTAGTCGCTAAAGACTATATGTACATGCGCCCAGCGTGATGGTTGGTATTTAGACTTCTGAAAAGACTAACCCACGATTAACGACCGTTAGTTACGGTCTCTAAAGGTTCACTTAATAAATACGAGATGGATTGAGTAGTAGCTAGCCAACCACTTACCCCCATTAATATTAAAAGCTTTCCCCAAAAACAAAAAAAAATTGCTCCCCACAAATTCCCGCCATGGTTCCACCACATGCTGCCAACACCTCCTATTCTGATACTAGACTTCACCTAACTTAGCTCCACTTTTTCGGACCCATTAACATCATTGAATCCTCTAATATTTAGAGGTATTTCTTAATATATATTATTTTTCATAAAAGCTTGTATGTTTCATATATATGGTTTATATTATGTTGTTTAGACTGTTAAATGATATGATTACATAATATATATAGTTTTATATGAATTTTTTGCTATAATATTAGATATTGTTGTGGATTATGAGTAAAACTTGGGGTTTAGAAATGGAGAAACTAATATGGAAGTGAGACTTATTGATGTCTCCTTAATTGTTCTTATTTTCGACCCTTAGGAGACATCATTTTTTGTGTTTATTTAATCATTTTGATAGACTTTTGGACTAAATATGCAATAATATGATTTTCCTCTTTTATTTCTAGCATCTTTAATTTATTAAGCTTTTGCGCGTAATATTGGTATGTTTAGTGTAAAGTTTACAGATTTTAGATGTTAGCTAGAAGAGGAATCCAAGGAGAAAGTCAAAGATCAAGAGATAGAGTCAAGACTTGAAGATAAATCCCGAAGATATTATTTTTAGAGCTGAAAATCCATTTTCCAGGCCATAGATTGCTGATTTAGAGGTGCTTAAGCGATGATTTAGCTGCTGACCTTTGAAGAGAAAACATTCCTTATCGGGTTACGGAACTTTAGCAACTGGAATGAGGTCAATCGGAGTCATAACGAATCGGGAAAAGCCGTTTTAGTGAAGGTATATCAGCAGTTACGGGATTTTAGGCTAAGTTAGTGGACTTGGGCCTTTTATATTTCATCTAATTAAAAGCCTAGGTCCAAGTCCGAATTTGCACTTATAAAAGGAGGTCTGGACTTCTATTTTACACACAATTCACATTCTACAAAATAAAATACCAGAGAGAAGCAACTGAAGGAAGAAGAAGAAGCTACAAGAGCTGGAGAGGGTCTATATCTCCGTTCGTAGTCATTCCTATTTCGGATATTAGGTTTTTCTTATCTTTAATTTTGTAATCAAATATGAATTCCTTTAAATTTAATTTAGTTTTTCTTTTTAATATGAGCTAAACAATTCATAGTGCTTGAGAACAATTAATGGGTGAATCCCAATCTTATTGAATTATTAATGTTGAATTTGGGTTTCTGTTAAATTAAATTGAATTGGGTCTTTTACTCTTTTCAATAAATTGAGATTATTTACTGTTTTTGGAGTAGCTAACTAAGAACAGGTGTTAGTATCTAGGCTATTCCAATTAGTGGCGATTGGATCATCCTGACGGAGGGTTTAGGTACGGAAATATTTATTTAATCTAAAATAGAAGCTATTGATTCTGACGAACTTAGCTAATTTTAGGGCCAATGTGGTAATTAACTTAAACATCTAAAAGTGGACCATATTTACCCTGACGGGAATAGTGACACTCTAGGATAGCCTTATAGTCCACCCTGACGGGGGTATAAGGAATCTAGAATCCCGACCATTGTAATTGACCAATTTAGCCCTTAAACAACATAAGTTAGGAAATAAGATTGGGAGGATCCTCGCGTTCTCAAGTGCTACTTCTCATATTGCGCTTTACATCATTTTACTTGCGTCTTAGCTTTTATTTGCATTTTAGTAATTGTCTTTCATTTACTTAGTATTAATACAAAACCAAACAAACATATTACTTTTATTTTGCTTTCATAAGTGCATCAATCATTAATAGATAAGCATTGTAGTCAACCATCCCGTCCTTGGAACGAATCTGTTTTATCAACTATATTACTTGGGACAACCGTACACTTGCGGTTGTGGTTCGATTATTTATTGCATTTATTTAGAACACACAAAGGACCACCACTTATGAATATATTATATTCTTGATTCATGTATATAAGAGATTTAGTATCAATATAATTTACACAATTTTTTCACAAAATTATTTTATTTATCGGGAATTTTTCGTTTACTATATAGTTAAGTCATAATGAACATGCCTAAGGATAAAGAGTGGATTAATTCGAGAAGCAAGGTTACTCTAGTTTTTGTGAAGGGTGTTAAGAGTTTCATTGAATTTCCATCTTCACCCATTCATAGTTCTAATGCGATTCTGTATTCATATAATTGGTGCATGAGGAGACGAGAAAAATTATTTTAGAGGCTAAGAAGAATATTTTGAAAAATGGGATCTTAGTGACATATGAAATTTAGAATTTTCATGGTGAAGTAAATATGTTCCCTCATATGTTATTCCTAATAACGTAGACAAGGAAATGATGAATGTGAAATATAATTTTAGGGGCATTGTTAATAAAGTGGATACGGAAATGGTAAATGAGAACATTCCCGAAGTAACATAAATTATTTGTTTGACGCGTTGGTTGCTGAGGTGAATATCGAGTTGTATCCTGATTTTATGAAAAGGGTTTCATTAAAAAAATTATATTGAAATTTATGAATATAAATGTGAAAAACCAATTGGATAAATACTTTGTTCACTGAACTCCTACAATTGTTGAGTCAGGCATTCCCTAGTGGACATACCTTGTCCTCATTGTATGAAGACTCTAACAAGAATTTAAGGAGTTTGGGGTTAAATTATGAAACAATTGATGTATATTTGAACGATTGTTTCTTGTATAGAGGTTATGATAAATCATTAGAGTCATGTCTGGTTTGTAAAATTATCTAGGTGAAACCCAAAGAAGAGTGGTGTCGCCTAAGGTGTGATAAAATATTAGATAAAGAAATGCAAATAAACACCCTAGGTTATCACGGTCCTGCAAGTATACAGATCGTATGCAAGTAAGATTCGTTCCTCAGGAACTACGAAGGTTAGGAAGATCTTATGCAATAATCGAGTACAAATATTAAAAGCTAAATCAAATAGTACGCAGAGAAATAAAAGAAAAATATATTTTTATTGGGTTTTTGATTAAAAAAATTAAACTAATAAAATAAAGACAGAAAATTAAATGCAAGAGAAGAAGATAGTATGAGAGTTTAGCTTGAGTAAATAGCATGTAATCCCCACTAGGTTTGCCGTTCTAAACATTTAAGGGTGAATTATGTAGTATTTCAATAATCAGTTTCAATTGCGTTAGGTAGTTTTAAATAGGGTTTACATGTGTCAATAAGGAGTCATAAGCAAACTTTTCCTGCAATTGATTAAATAACAATACACTAAACCACGGTGACTATCTAGTTAGGCTGATTTGTCATATCTATACCTTATTCTAGACGTTATGTGCTAATCCTATAGTTAAATATACCGTTATCAATGATTATCTAACTACTATGATGGTAATTCTATATGGTCGTGATCCACAAGAACAAAGAATATAAATCCAACACATAAACAGAGAAATTAAAACATAGATTTAATTTAAAACATAAAATTCCCAAATTAGATAGATGTCAACCAAAACTAGGGTTCATACATATATGCTAAAACTCAAGCTATATAGAAATTCAGTTCATACTAATAGAAGAAAAGAAAGAAATTACAAATTCAAAGGTTGAAGAAGACATTATTGATGAACAGCTCCTTCCAAACTTCTTTTCTTGTGTTGTACCTCTTGGCTTAAGGTTTGGCCAAGGATAATTTTCTAATGATAAGAGGTTGTATTTATAGGGCATAGGAAGCCCTAATTCATTTTCTTGAAGGAGAAGGTAAGTATTGGATTCCTAGCCCAACTCAAATTCATAACCCAAAAATATGGAATCACCCCCGTTTTTGTTTTGGTCCTAACAGCTTCAATACTTATCCGTTTGACGCGATTGAGTAGTCGAAATTCGTAGTCTCGAATGAATATATAACTTTTCTCCAAATTACTCACTGATTTTGAGATATAATCTGATTTGTGGTCGTAGGTGCTGGATTTCAGATTTATGGCACCTTTTCCTTTTCCATATTTTTAGCTTTTGTTTCCTTATCTTTCTTCATATTCTTCTGATGGAGAATCATTAACCCGTGAAAGTTGAAGTGTCTGAACCTTCGGTGCCATAGCCATGATTAGTTTTCTTGAGATTTTATGTTCGTTTCAATGTACTTCCATCGAATAAGAAAATTTATCTATTGTTGAATTTTATACAAGTATTTCTTGATTTCTATTTTTACTATCATATATTATTCACGAGTCTTCTTTAAATTATAGGATATATCCTTTTTCCATCATTTGACCCACACTTAGTATATTTGTATCTATTTTTGTGGACCAACAGTACAACGTGAATTAGTCGTGCACCTTTTTGTGTGTTGACAAACGTTGTACCTTTTCCTTCAAACTGCACCTGAACTCTATTTCCAAGCTTGACTTGATATTTGAACGATATGTCTATGTCTCAAAAGATTTACTCGCCACTGGTTATGTGGTTGTTGCAACCGCTATCATTATACCAATATCCGTTTTCACCTCTAAAGCAGCGTGACATACGTAGAATAGTTTGTCTTTACTTTTATTTTCTTTGAAGAAGTTAGCCTGGTTCTTTTGTTTGGACCGACAATATTTCTGTAAGTGGCCAAATTTTTTGCAACTCTTGCATTGTAGTTTTCCACGAAACCAACAATCTTCCTGATGATGATTTGTTTTCTTACATATATGACATGGTGAATATTTACCCATTCTTTCATTAGACTCACCATTTTCTCTATTTGTAGAATTCTCTCTAAGTTTTCCCCCCATAGTTTTAGAATTCGAGACCTATATTGAGTTTAGATTGAAATGCGTTTTCCGTAGATTCATTTTGAAGACTTACTTATTCTTTTCTCGTAAGTTTTTAGAGAGCCTACGAACTCTGTTACTGACAGAGTGGCTATATCCCTAGTTTTTTCATTAGTATTTACTATCAGATCGTATTTATCTGGAAGAGTAACTTATATCTTTCACACGGCCCTTTTATCAGGTATATCATCTCCATAGGCTCTCAATTTATTAACTATTTCTTATAATCTAGTGTAGTATTTTTTATGGTCTCGGATTCTTTCATTGTTATATTATAAAATTCTATTCTTATTGTTTGAAGTATAATATCCCTTTCTTTTACATTTTCTTGAAAACTCCTCTTTCGATAAAGTGCCAAAATATGCTATTGAAACTCCTCATTTACATTTGTATGTTGTAAAGTGCCAAATTATTCTTCTTCATATCTTTAGTTATTTTTTTATCTCTTGTTGTAGATAAAGTTGATTTATATTCGAGAATGATATGTCCATTGTCAATAATATCCCATAAACTTTGGAACATGAAATATGTACTTATCTTTATCATCCAGTAGCTATAATTTTCTCCCAAAAAAACTATCAGAATTTGGGTATTTCTTAGGAGAGTGGTCATGAGCATTAAGTAGAAGTATTTTTGTGTAAACTAGTTTTTGCTTAGTTTATAATCAAACTTGGCTCTGATACCACATGTTGGTTTTAATAAAATTGAAGGGGATAAATCTATTTATATTTTTTTTTATATTGGGGAAGAAAAAAGAAATAAATGACTTAAAAGAAAGTGGACATGCAATTGGTTTATATAAGAAAACTTTGTTATTACAAGGATTCTTACAAAAATGTTTTGGTTGCTGTACAAATTTAGTTTATACTTATGGCAGTGGACATTATTCTAGAATGTCTTGGTATTCAAATTTAATAAAGCATTCTAGTGCTACAAAGATAATTATAGATTTTTCAATATATTTCTTACTAAAAAGTTTCTCAAAAAGAAAAAATATCATTACTTTTAACAATTGACGTAATCTTGCTTACTACAAAAACATAAAGACATACTCAAAATTAGAACTTTTTCTCACTTTGATCTCAAGCTCATCAAATATGGAACTCTAAGAAATTAATCCCAATATGAATTAATATATCTCCTATTGTTGAGTTGTAACTCAATTATGTTCAAGATCAACTAGGAAGTAAGTACCAATTACACATGATATTGACTCATACATGCTAGATCTATAAGGTACATCATCAACCTAAAATAAGATAAAAATCCTTAAACATGAGGTATTAGAAAATTTTGATATACATGGGTGGTTTAGCCAAATTCGTGAGTGATGGAAGAAAACTAATGACTACATTGACTAGATTGTCTAAATATGTTAGTGACAATACTAGCTTTCTGCACTAACTATATTACCTTATCTAAACTATTAGTGATTGATTCTAATTAACCACTATCGTACGAGTCTAACTCAAATATTACTATACACAATCATTACTCCTCAAACCTAAATAGGAACCATCAAGTTGTCGATGCGTCTTGAACTAGATGACCTGCATTGTTGGACAATTTTTGAAATATTTCTTCCGATTGCAAAATCTAACATTTATATCAGTAAATTGAACATTCTCACCAAATTAAGCACTCTTCTTATAATTTATCTATTAAACCAAGATTTACAAGTATCTATTAGAATACATAATTAAGCTCACTTACTACAAAATTACAATTTTATTTTTGCATGGATTTTTGAATTTTTGAAAAACTTGCATCAAATTGCCACTAATCTAAAGTAGCATTAAATCATTCTCATTAGTTCACGACCTCACTTATTGAGTATATCATCTTTGTGATAAATCTCTAGAAAGCATAAAACCTTACTATTGTGAACCGTCCCATGTTCTGTTAAGACTTCCCTGTTCACGACAAGAGAAAATATTACATTGGTCTTAAACATCAATGAGTATCTATGCAACTATGCCGCCACTATGTAGTGTGATAAAACGAAGGGAAATTAGAAGAGAAACATTGTTCACTTTACCACAATACAGTCATGTAAAGGATTATACTTCTTTAGGTGATGGCTTCACAACTTCTCCAACAAATATCAACTCCACACTGTCTTCTATTCTTATGACCATACATCTTGGATTGTGAGTTTTTTACTCTTATTTTATTTCAATTTTTGATGGAAAGATTCATATATATTCAAACTTATTAATATTTTTTTATATTCTTCGAAATTGTGGATATATAGTCTTGTGCGATTGTCATAACTTTTGAACGTTAAAAGTAGATCACAAATTTGAAAATCAATACATAAAATAAACAATAAAAATTAAATAATTAATGAGCAGAGAAAAAGGGAATATTGAAAGAGAAGTTTTTGTGCGGCTTCCTTAGGATCCTTGACACATTCTTTAAGCATTGCGTAAATCTCATCTTCGCTGTGATTACCAGTGACCTCCTTGATGTTTTCGATCATTTTTATGTTCACTCAAATTTCCTGAAATGTAATTAAAAGTGATAATAAAGAAAAATATAGCAGGAAAAAAGTAAAGTAGGGTCAACTACATCATTAATCCATGTGATCTTTGAAATAGGATTACTATAATCCTTGTACACACTTATATCCTAATACATACAACAATTTAAAAGAATAGTTATTTTAGTATCTAGAAATATTTAATTATGTTAATCTTACCATATTAATCATAAATATTTATGGTTGATTGAAATATCATGACCACCGATCTTATTCATTTTTTTTATTCTTCCACTCTAATAAAGATTTCTTATCATTGTAGGAAATAGAGAAAACTTTTAAAAAAATAAGAAATACATAAGAACCACTCAATGTTACTATGAAATCTGTATATGGAATTTCAATAAAATAAAATAGAATAGTTAAATGAAGGTTTCTACTTATTTACCCTTTTACTAAAACAAGAGCTACCATGAACCAAAAGTGTATCTCATATTAAACTTAGGAGAAAAACTTATTTAGTATGTGAATGATGTAACCAAATCAATAAATAACTTCAAGTTTCATACCTTTATTTATTCCTCAAAAAGTAGGCAATTTGAATATATCATATTACTCACAATTAGAAAACGGAGTAGCATATATACTTACAGACATATGAGGTTAATATTTAGGCAAGCAAATCTTACCATGAAAATTATAAAATCATCATGGTTGATTGAAATGTCATGACCAACAATCTTATATATCCTTTGTTTTATTATGCTCTCCATTGATGAAGATTTCCTACCATTTAAGGAAAAAAAGAAAACTATAAATCCCACAAGAAATATCTTCATTCAAATTATTCTAAATTTTAATTATATAAAATTCGGATTTAAATGCTAATAAAAACAAACCCAAGGCAAGTTTCACCCAAAACTTCATATTGAATATTCTTATTAAATACTTATGGGTATGATAATTGCTATATAACAAAGCTAAATATCCACGAGATAATTATGATTTGATATAATTGAACACAAGAGAGGGCAATATGCATAAGTTTAAAACATATAATTATAACACATAGGATTGGATGAATCAAACTTGAACTCTTTACTGTAGATATCTTATTGGTAAAACGGATCTAAAGAAACCTTTTACAGTATATAAAACAAGATTATGCTAATATCATGATTATTATGGAAGCTATTTATATCTATTTTAAACAAAGGACAGTTAAATAAATCAATCCAAGATCTATAGTTTCAGTTTCTATTTCCCCCTTTAGGCGTGACAAAAATTAAGTTTATATGCTAATATAAATTGTGTAGGTTATAAAAATTGTTACCCACACAAGATCGGTAAGATTATGATAAAATTCATGGTACACTTAATATAATTTGATATGATATAACGTGATATAATAAATTAAGTTAGAATTCATAAACAAAATAAGAAACTCTCAAATTTACTGACCTGGATATATGGTAAACAAATGTAATTTTGGGTGTTCCTTTTCAGTACGTTTTCAATTAATTTGATGAATCAACATTCAGATTTAGTACTAAATTATGAAGATTTAAAGAAAAGATTAGGATGCAAGAGTTAAATAAATGAAGCACTGGTTAGTTTCAATGAAGTTTGGTGTTTAGGAACATATGTTACTAAGAAATGTTTGGTGGTTGTTTTTTGCAGCGGCCGTGGGAGATGGTGTTATACAACTATAGTATTAGAATTAAGGGGATTGTTTGTTTATTATTGAGGGTAGATTTGATAGGTATATGGGTTGGGCTTCTACAATATGGGTTGGGCTTTTATTCTATTTTTAAATGTGGAATTATATATAAAGGATAATTCTATATGTAGCACTTAAATGCCATAATTCTTCTAGAAGAATAATTTTTTTTCTAAATTTAGATCAATATTAATTTTCTTTACTTCAATATTTTTAAAAATTAATTTTACTATTAATATACATTAATTAACATTTTCTATTTTCCGGATAAAAATATATTATTGTGACTTTTTTATTTATTTTATTTTTCCAACTCGTGTTCTGGTATAATTTTCGCCCGAGCTGAAAATATTAAAAAAGTCCAAGAAATTCGAAAAAAATCCTACTGAAATATTTTTTCCTAGCAATTGGCCAACAACAGTGGTGGTGATAAAATAAATATTTTATTATTTTATTATTTGTCATATAAGGATATTTTAGTAAAAAGGCGTATAATAGAAAGAATTATTTGCTTATCGTAGTTTTAAAGGGATTATGACACTTAAGGCCTAATTTTAAAAAAATCTCATTATATAAATACAAAGAAGGTTAGAATTTTTTATTGGTTGGTCACCCAATCTTCTACTTTATTTAACTTTTGAGAAATGGAGGGGAACACAAAATTACCACCTAATAAGGGAGCAAATATCCTTAACTAGATTACAAATTGTCCTTTATAAGTAATTTACACAATCATTTTGTGTCCAAAAATTACATTTTAGAAAATTTCTTGCATGGAGAATAACCTTTGTAAACACTAAGGTTGATGTATCTTGAGGTGTGTGAGCTACATAACTCCATGCGTGTCCTCCCACAAAAAATCCTTGTTCACCAGTTAGTACACAACCATCACTTTCTTTTTAAGTTGCACAACTAAACGCAACACCAATATTAAATTTAATATTGTAAATACCTTTGGTATTTATTTTTTCCATATTTTCTGGTCTTATAACCTCATGTTTTATATTTCCATTATAGAATTCATCACATGCTATAGATGTTCTTTGAACTTTTTTCATAGGGTCAAGGTCAGAGTTTTTATATAACATTTAATTTTTGGTCTTTCATATGTGCCAACAGATCATGGCTTCCTTCACTACTGTGGGGATTATGCTATTCTCTTCTTTATTAGTTTCTGAGTTTATTATTACAAGCAATCATTATTCTACTCTGGTTATACTTTCATTAGTTAGTTTAATCCCCATAAGAGTTGTATACCATTTAGCCCTGGCCTAATTGCATTCAATTAACATATGTTTAGTAGTTAAAGAGATAGTGTTGCATAAATATTATAGATTATTTAGGTTGTGTATATTAGATATCATTTCATTTGTAGCACTACTTAGGAGTTCTCCAAATCACTAAAATATTATCAATAAGTGATTGTAAAAACCCAATGAATAAATTTAGAAATAGAATTTGATCATTGGTTTTAAAAGCTTTTATCATTTTGAGGAAAGTATTAAGGAGCTTAGATGTGTATCGATATAAAGGTTTTATTTACCCAATAAAGTTATTAAAGATATAAATATCATTATATGTGCTTACATATGGAATGTGACAAAAAACTACACTGAGGAACAAGAGTTGCATGGTCAAAATTATGCAAGCCACATCATGAAGCGTGCTTGGGGTGAAGGATATTTTCACACATAACAGTGTGGAAATAATTAAAAAAATTGGTCTAACTATTTTTTAGGAAATTATATATGGTCAAATTGGATTCATGCTAATATCGTAAAGGTAAATCATTTTGACAGGTTGTTACACTAGAAGATGTTTATTGGGATAGAGAAATATACTTAAACACAAAGATCAAGCTTTTAAGTTTATAAAACATCACTTAAATGTTGGTAAAAATACTTTACTTTTGTGGGATAGCTAGTTACCTAGGGGTAAAATTATTAATGAAGTATATGCACTATCAAAGTAGTTTAGTTACGAATTTCTACAAGTAAGATGAACGGAGATGGCCATGAATGATATATGAAAAATATCACAACTAATATAAAATTATAAAATGTAAAGTATCATAAATTTTGTAATTTTTCAATAAATGGGCCTTTGGACAAGGGAAGTCATTGGACTAATCATGTTAAAGCAAACAGAAATGAAATAACATAAGATAATTTTGAAGAAAAAAATAACTCCAAGGATGAGATTCGTAACATGGATTGCGAATCTAGACAAGATGCCAACAATTTTTTTTAATCTCTTTGGGATATCAGATCTCTCCAATCTGGGTTTTTCGCAATATGCAAATTAAATATATCGAACATCTTTCTAAGGATGTTCTTTCATATCACTACTCTGTAATATCTGCTTAGAAAGAAGGGACACGCCTGCAAAGTTAGCCAGTATTCCAACATTAATTAAATGGATAGATTTTCATCATGGAGGTATGAGTATATCCTCTCAGACTATACATATACATCTAGATATTTTTGTGTATTCAATATGGAGAGAAAGGAAGAAAATAGAATCTTTGTTTATATGAGGAAAATATTTTGCTCGATATTGAAAAAAGATTCAAAGAAAATGTTTCAAGTTTGGAGAACACTTAAAGAAGATGATCCTTAGGTTTTTGCAAAACTGGAAAATAAAAATGTTCAAAACGTTGATGCTTCATGTATACGACAGAATATGATGGGGATTTCACTTTATTAAAGGATTCTTTATTTTTTCCTTGAGCTATCCTTCAAGAGATTCATCTTCAAGGCCCTAAGGGGATTCATGGATGTTTACCTTTTTTTCCCTTTATATGTGCCTCTTGCTTTATTTAACCCTTTTTTTTGTCATGAATTTATGCTAGTCTTTTTTCTTATTTAGCCATCTTCAACATAACTATTGAGGATTTCTATTAATAAGGGGAAAACTTGAGATCCCCCTTGCGTTATTGGGATTTTATCTTGGCCATGTGAAGACTTCTCGAGAATAATAGACTATATTTTAATATTTTCTTTTCTTTAATGGTTACATTCTTTGTCACATATTGCGTGCCCAATCAATTTATGATGGGTCAGGCAACCTCTTTTTTGTGTCTCTTTCTTGCTGATAGGTTATAAGCTCGGATTTTTCAATTCCGATAGGTACGTTCTACCTTGCCCCTCAGCCCATGCTACCTTTTACCTGTTTGGCTCTTTTATGTATATATGTTCAAATATTTTAGTTTTTAAAGAATTTTTTTCTTAGTTTGAACCTACTTATTGATGTTTCTCTTATGTTTATTGATGCATTACTACTTTTTCTTTTTACTTGTCATATGCTCACAACCCCTTTGCCTAGGGAAATATAATATATCTTTTAGGTGCATGTTGTAGGTCTTCAAAAATATTTGTTAGCTTACTTCAAGATTTTGTGTAGCATAATCATAAACAATAGTTGCAAATGCTTGATAACTTTTACTTACCCGAACCCATGGCCTTCAAGACGAGGGAATCTTACTTATTCATCTTGCACCACCTTTGTGGTCTTAGTTTTCATCAATCGACACATTGTTGGTCCTTTATTTTGTTTGCTAGGCTTGTTGTGGCATTTTTCTTTGCTCACCAAGCATGTGGTGCATTTTATGCTAAAACAAAAAAAAAATGAGGACAACGAATACTCATCCCAACTCAAAACTGAGTCGTGTCCCCATGAATCGAATAAGACTCTTTAAAGCAGATAAAATTTAAATTAAAACTACCTAACACATACGAAAATAAGGTGAGAGATTAGTATACATTGCTCTTGTTATGCTTATGTAGTGGTTGTGTAGGTATCCCGGGCTTATGTTTCTTCTCAATCAGTCCATCGATAAGGATTGCTTGCTCTTTTGTTGCCTCTGGTAAATTCTTGTTCTTCTTCCCCATGATTTGTCTATTCAGCTTGTAATCCCGTGCAACCGTTCTTCTCGTCATCTCAACTAACCTATAACTCAAGAAGCACTAAGTATGAATTTAATCTTGAACTTTTGAATAATTGGGATTTTTGATGTTGATGTCTATAGGTATATTTAATAGAATTTGGATGGTGGTTTAAGAATAATAAAGGAAGAAAATAAATTTTCTTGTGGTGGAAAGAATCTTGAAGACTTGATAAGTTTTGGTGTTTTTTGGTGCTATGGAATAGATTTGATAAATTTTATGTGTTTATGGAAGATGCGAAAGAGGATTTGATGTTATTTTTGTGTTTTGTGAAGGTTTTATCAAGCGTAAAAGGTATTTCAATGGAGTTTGGAGTTGATATTTTTTGTTTTGGTAAAGTTGGAGGAGGCTAGGATTAGGTTTTGTGGAGTTAGAGTCCCTTACGTGGTCGCTAGTGATCTGTACTCATTAGAAACCGTGGGTGCATCAATGGATGTACTTTTATAGAACTCATTTATAAAATTCAAAAATCGTTGCCGACAGCCACTAGTCGCTAAAGACTATAGATACATGCGACCAGCGTGATGGTTGGTATTTAGACTTCTGAAAAGACTAACCCACGATTAGCGACCGTTAGTTACGGTCTCTAAAGGTTCACATAATAAATACGAGATGGATTGAGTAGTATCTAGCCAACCACTTACCCCCATTAATATTAAAAGCTTTCCCCAAAAACAAAAAAAAATTGCTCACCACAAATTCCCGCCATGGTTCCATCACATGCTGCCAACACCTCCTATTCTGATACTAGACTGCACCTAACTTAGCTCCACTTTTTCGGACCCATTAACATCATTGAATCCTCTAATATTTTGAGGTATTTCTTAATATATATTATTTTTCATAAAAGCTTGTATGTATCATATATATGGTTTATATTATGTTGTTTAGACTGTTAAATGATATGATTACATAATATATATAGTTTATATGAATTTTTTGCTATAATCTTAGATATTGTTGTGGATTATGAGTAAAACTTGGGGTTTAGAAATGGAGAAACTAATATGGAAGTGAGACTTATGAATATATTATATTCTTGATTCATGTATATAAGAGATTTAGTATCAATATAATTTACACAATTTTTTCACAAAATTATTTTATTTATCGAGAATTTTTCATTTACTATATATTTAAGTCATAATGAACATGCCTAAAAATAAAGAGTGGATTAATTCGAGAAGCAAGGTTACTCTAGTTTTTGTGAAGGGTGTTAAGAGTTTCATTGAATTTCCATCTTCACCCATTCATAGTTCTAATGCGATTCTGTATTCATATAATTGGTGCATGAGGAGAAGAGAAAAATTATTTTAGAGGCTAAGGCAAATATTTTGAGAAATGGGATCTTAGTGACATATGAAATTTAGAATTTTCATGGCGAAGTAAATATGTTCCCTCGTATGTTATTCCTAATAATGTAGACAAGGAAATGATGAATGTGAAATATTATTTTAGGGGCATTGTTAATAAAATGGATACGGAAATGGTAGATGAGAACATTCCCGAAGTAACATAAATTGTTTGTTTGACGCGTTGGTTGCTGAGGTGAATATCGAGTTGTATCCTAATTTTATGTAAAGGGTTTCATTAAAAAAATTATATTGAAATTTATGAATATAAATGTGAAAAACCAATTGGATAAATACTTTGTTCACTGAACTCCTACAATTGTTGAGTCAGGCTTTCCCCAGTGGACATATCTTGTCCTCATTGTATGAACACTCTAACAAGAATTTAAGGAGTTTGGGGTTAAATTATGAAACAATTGATGTATATTTGAACGATTGTTTCTTGTATAGAGGTTATTATAAATCATTAGAGTCATGTTTGGTTTGTAAAATTATCTAGGTGAGACCCAAAGAAGAGTGGTGTCGCCTAAGGTGTGATAAAATATTAGATAAAGAAATGCAAATAAACACCCTAGGTTATGACGGTCCTGCAAGTAAACAGATCGTATGCAAGTAAGATTCGTTCCTCAGGGACTACGAATGTTAGGAAGATCTTATGCAATAATCGAGTACAAATATTAAAAGCTAAATCAAATAGTACGCAGAGAAATAAAAGTCAAATAGATTTTTATTGGGTTTTTGATTAATAAAATTAAACTAATAAAATAAAGATAGAAAATTAAATGCAAGAGAAGAAGATAGTATGAGAGTTTAGCTTGAGTAAATAGCATGTAATCCCCACTAGGTTTGCCGTTCTAAACATTTAAGGGTGAATTATGTAGTATTTCAATAATCGGTTTCAATTGCGTTAGGTAGTTTTAAATAGAGTTTACATGTGTCAATAAGGAGTCATAAGCAATCTTTTCCTGCAATTGATTAAATAACAATACACTAAACCACGGTGACTATCTAGTTAGGCTGATTTGTCATATCTATACCTTATTCTAGACGTTATGTGCTAATCCTATAGTTAAATATACCGTTATCAATGATTATCTAACTACTATGATGGTAATTCTATATGGTCGCGATCCACAAGAACAAAGAATATAAATCCAACACATAAACAGAGAAATTAAAACATAGATTTAATTTAAAACATAAAATTCCCAAATTAGATAGATGTCAACCAAAACTAGGGTTCCTACATATATGCTAAAACTCAAGCTAAATAGAAATTTAGTTCATACTGAGAGAATAAAAGAAAGAAATTACAAATTCAAAGGTTGAAGAAGACATTATTAATGAACAGCTCCTTCCAAACTTCTTTTCTTGTGTTGTAAGCTTCCTCTTGGCTTAAGGTTTGGCCAAGGATAATTTTCTAATGATAAGAGGTTGTATTTATAGGGCATAGGAAGTCCTAATTCATTTTCTTGAAGGAGAAGGTAAGTATTGGATTCCTAGCCCAACTCAAATTCGTAACCCAAAAATATGGAATCACCCCCTGATGTCTCCTCATTTGTGATAATATAATATACTTCAGAGACATCATTTTAGGCTTATTTATTAGTTTATAGGTCGATCTTAGCTTAATTTAGTGCACTTTCCTATTTTGAGTCTTGATTTGTAGAATTATTATTTTTAGAGCATATTGGGTTTAATTGTTTATTTAGTGTGAAGCTTTAAAGATAATTATGGAGATTAATTAGAGTCCAAGTCAAAGACTACAACTTATGGAAAGATATATGCATGGAAATTGGAGATAAGGAAACAAAGGCTAAAAAGATGGAAAAGGAAAAGCTGCCTAAATCTGGGATTCTGCACACACGTCTAAAGATTGGTGTTTTTACCTAAGAAATAGGCCGAATTTGGTATTTTCCTTCTAAAGGGCCTAGATAATTCTGTTGCGATTCTTTTGGTATCTTATGGAGCTCAATCCGACCAATAACGAAGAAGATATGCTCAAAACGGTCCAGCAGTGTTTATCTTTATTTCCATACGAATTTGAGTTGGACTAGGAGTCCATTACTTTCCTTCTCCTTCAAGAAAACGAATTAGGTCTTCCTATAACCTATAAATACAGCCTCTTAACACTCTAAAATCATCCTTGGCCAGACCCTAAGGCCAAGAGCAAGCTGCAACACAAGAGAAGAAGTCTGGAAGGAGCTGTGCATCAATTATGTCTCCTTCAGCCTCTTATTTTGTAATTCTTTCTTCTTCTTTTCTTTGTATGAACTAATTCTATTAGCTTAGGTTTTGCATAATGTATAAACTATGAATTATAATTCTTCTATTTAAGTTTCTTTGGGAATTATATGTTTTAATCTGATATTAGCTACTTACCTTCATATTTGATTATGTGTTTTGATTTAATGATTGTTTTCCTTGCTAGTGCACGAGTATAGGATTACCTTAATAGTAGTTAGACGGTCACCGTAACTGGGTGTTTAATTATTGAACCACCACATAACGTCTAGTGTCGATAGCAGTTCTGACAAAACATACTTCTAACTAGATAGTCATTAGGGTTTGTTTTAATCACCGTATCACCAAGATTGCAGTATTTTCTTAGGGCCTTAGTGGCGTTTGATAACCCTATTTGAAATCACTTCTTGGTTGTGACGTAGCCCCCTTAGTCGCTCTCAAGGTCTAAGCTTGGGGAATTTAGAATCCTGACTAAGTATACCAAGAGCTAATATTCTCCCTTATTAACTAGATTCATAGATAGAATTAGAAGGATTAGTGCATACTAGTAAAACCTAAGCTATATCTTTCATACTATCTTCTTTCTTTTCTTTTATTTATTTTATTGTCTTTTAATTTAGTAGTTTAGTTTTCTTATTAAAAACCAAATAAATATCTATCTTTCTCTTCTTTATCCTTGCGTATTATTATCTATCTTTAATATCTGCACTTGATAATTTGCATAAGTTCTCTCTAACTTTCGTCAGTCCCTGAGGAACGAATCTTCTTATCATTAAAACTTGCATACGTCCTGTAATACTTGCAGTACAGTGTTAGTTTAGGGTGTGTATTTGCACTTATTTTATACATTTTTTTATCACACCTTAGGCCACACCACCCCCGTTTTTGTTTTGGTCCTAACAGCTTCAATACTTATCCGTTTGACGCGATTGAGTAGTCGAAATTCGTAGTCTCGAATGAATATTTAGCTTTTCTCCAAATTACTCACTGATTTTAAGATATAATCTGATTTGTGGTCGTAGGTGCTGGATTTCAGATTTATGGCAGCTTTTCCTTTTCCATATTTTTAGCTTTTGTTTCCTTATCTTTCTTCATATTCTTCTGATGGAGAATCATTAACCCGTGAAAGTTGAAGTGTCTGAACCTTCGGTGCCATAGCCATGATTAGTCTTCTTGAGATTTTATGTTCGTTTCAATGTACTTCCATCGAATAAGAAAATTTATCTGTTGTTGAATTTTATACAAGTATTTCTTGATTTCTATTTTTACTATCATATATTATTCACGAGTCTTCTTTAAATTATAGGATATGTCCTTTTTCTATCATTTGACCCACACTTAGTATATTTGTATCTATTTTTGTGGACCAACAGTACAACGTGAATTAGTCGTGCACCTTTTTGTGTGTTGACAAACGTTGTACCTTTTCCTTCAAAATGCACCTGAACTCTATTTCCAAGCTTGACTTGATATTTGAACGATATGTCTATGTCTCAAAAGATTTACTCGCCACTGTTTATGTGGTTGTTGCAACCGCTATCATTATACCAATATCCGTTTTCACCTCTAAAGCAGCGTGACATACGTAGAATAGTTTGTCTTTACTTTTATTTTCTTCGAAGAAGTTAGCCTGGTTCTTTTGTTTGGACCGACAATATTTCTGTAAGTGGCCAAATTTTTTGCAACTCTTGCATTGTAGTTTTCCACGAAACCAACAATCTTCCTGATGATGATTTGTTTTCTTACATATATGACATGGTGAATATTTACCCATTCTTTCATTAGACTCACCATTTTCTCTATTTGTAGAATTCTCTCTAAGTTTTCCCCCCATAGTTTTAGAATTCGAGACCTATATTGAGTTTAGACTGAAATGCGTTTTCCGTAGATTCATTTTGAAGACTTACTTATTCTTTTCTCGTAAGTTTTTAGAGAGCCTACGAACTCTGTTACTGACAGAGTGGCTATATCCCTAGTTTTTTCATTAGTATTTACTATCAGATCGTATTTATCTGGAAGAGTAACTTATATCTTTCACACGGCCCTTTTATCACGTATATCATCTCCATAGGCTCTCAATTTATTAACTATTTCTTATAATCTAGTGTAGTATTTTTTATGGTCTCGGATTCTTTCATTTTTATATTATAAAATTCTATTCTTATTGTTTGAAGTATAATATCCCTTTCTTTTACATTTTCTTGAAAACTCCTCTTTCGATAAAGTGCCAAAATATGCTATTGAAACTCCTCATTTACATTTGTATGTTGTAAAGTGCCAAATTATTCTTCTTCATATCTTTAGTTATTTTTTATCTCTTGTTGTAGATAAAGTTGAAATATATTCGAGAATGATATGTCCATTGTCAATAATATCCCATAAACTTTGGAACATGAAATATGTACTTATCTTTATCATCCAGTAGCTATAATTTTCTCCCAAAAAAACTATCAGAATTTGGGTATTTCTTAGGAGAGTGGTCATGAGCATTAAGTAGAAGTATTTTTGTGTAAACTAGTTTTTGCTTAGTTTATAATCAAACTTGGCTCTGATACCACATGTTGGTTTTAATAAAATTGAAGGGGATAAATCTATTTATATTTTTTTTTATATTGGGGAAGAAAAAAGAAATAAATGACTTAAAAGAAAGTGGACATGCAATTGGTTTATATAAGAAAACTTTGTTATTACAAGGATTCTTACAAAAATGTTTTGGTTGCTGTATAAATTTAGTTTATACTTATGGCAGTGGACATTATTCTAGAATGTCTTGGTATTCAAATTTAATAAAGCATTCTAGTGCTACAAAGATAATTATAGATTTTTCAATATATTTCTTACTAAAAAGTTTCTCAAAAAGAAAAAATATCATTACTTTTAACAATTGACGTAATCTTGCTTACTACAAAAACATAAAAACATACTCAAAATTAGAACTTTTTCTCACTTTGATCTCAAGCTCATCAAATATGGAACTCTAAGAAATTAATCCCAATTATGAATTAATATATCTCTTATTGTTGAGTTGTAACTCAATTAAGTTCAAGATCAACTAGGAAGTAAGTACCAATTACACATGATATTGACTCATACATGCTAGATCTATAAGGTACATCATCAACCTAAAATAAGATAAAAATCCTTAAACACGAGGTATTAGAAAATTTTGATATACATGGGTGGTTTAGCCAAATTCGTGAGCGATGGAAGAAAACTAATGACTACATTGACTAGATTGTCAAAATATGTTAGTGACAATACTAGCTTTCTGTACTAACTATATTACCTTATCTAAACTATTAGTGATTGATTCTAATTAACCACTATCGTACGAGTCTAACTCAAAAATTACCATACATAATCATTACTCCTCAAACTTAAATAGGAAACATCAAGTTGTCGATGCGTCTTGAACTAGATGACCTGTGTTGTTGGACAATTTTTGAAATATTTCTTCCGATTGCAAAATATAACATTTATATCAGTAAATTGAACATTCTCACCAAATTAAGCACTCTTCTTATAATCTATCTATTAAACCAAGATTTACAAGTATCTATTAGAATACATAATTAAGCTCACTTACTACAAAATTACAATTTTATTTTTGCATGGATTTTTGAATTTTTGAAAACTTGCATCAAATTGCCACTAATCTAAAGTAGCATTAAATCATTCTCATTAGTTCACGACCTCACTTATTGAGTATATCATCTTTGTGATAAATCTCTAGAAAGCATAAAACCTTACTATTGTGAACCGTCCCATGTTCTGTTAAGACTTCCCTGTTCACGATAAGAGAAAATATTACATTGGTCTTGAACATCAATGAGTATCTATGCAACTATGCAGCCACTATGTAGTGTGATGAACCGAAGGAAAATTAGAAGAGAAACATTGTTCACTTTACCACAATACAGTCATGTAAAGGATTATACTTCTTTAGGTGATGGCTTCACAACTTCTCCAACAAATATCAACTCCACACTGTCTTCTATTCTTATGACCATACATATTGGATTGTGAGTTTTTTACTCTTATTTTATTTCAATTTTTGATGGAAAGATTCATATATATTCAAACTTATTAATATTTTTTTATATTGTTCGAAATTGTGGATATATAGTCTTGTGTGATTGTCTTAACTTTTGAACGTTAAAAATAGATCACAAATTTTAAAATCAATACATAAAATAAACAATAAAAATTAAAAAATTAATGAACAGAGAAAAAGGGAACATTGAAAGAGAAGTTTTTGTGCGGCTTCCTTAGGATCCTTGACACATTCTTTAAGCATTGCGTATATCTCATCTTCGCTGTGATTACCAGTGACCTCCTTGATGTTTTCGATCATTTTTATGTTCACTCAAATTTCCTGAAATGTAATTAAAAGTGATAATAAAGAAAAATATAGCAGGAAAAAAGTAAAGTAGGGTCAACTACATCATTAATCCATGTGATCTTTGAAATAGGATTACTATAATCCTTGTACACACTTATATCCTTATACATACAACAATTTAAAAGAATAGTTATTTTAGTATCTAGAAATATTTAATTATGTTAATCTTACCATATTAATCATAAATATTTATGGTTGATTGAAATATCATGACCACCGATCTTATTCATTTTTTTTATTCTTCCACTCTAATACGGATTTCTTATCATTGTAGGAAATAGATAAAACTTTTAAAAAAATAAGAAATGCATAAGAACCACTCAATGTTACTATGAAATTTGTATATGGAATTTCAATAAAATAAAATAGAATAGTTAAATGAAGGTTTCTACTTATTATCCCTTTTACTAAAACAAGAGCTACCATGAACTAAAAGTGTATCTCAGATTAAACTTAGGAGAAAAACATATTTAGTATGTGAATGATGTAACCAAATCGATAAAGAACTTCAAGTTTCATACCTTTATTTATTCCTCAAAAAGTAGGCAATTTGAATATATCATATTACTCACAATTAGAAAACGGAGTAGCATATATACTTACAGACATATGATGTTAATATTTAGGCATGCAAATCTTACCATGAAAATTATAAAATCATCATGGTTGATTGAAATGTCATGACCAACAATCTTACATATCCTTTGTTTTATTATGCTCTCCATTGATTAAGATTTCCTACCATTTAAGGAAAAAAACTATAAATCCCACAAGCAATATCTTCATTCAAATTATTCTAAATTTTAATTATATAAAATTCGGATTTAAATGGTAATAAAAACAAACCCAAGGCAAGTTTCACCCAAAACTTCATATTGAATATTCTTATTAAATACTTATGGGTATGATAATTGCTATATAACAAAGCTAAATATCCACGAGATAAATATGATTTGATATAATTGAACACTAGAGAGGGCAATATGTATAAGTTTAAAACATATAATTATAACACATAGGATTGGATGAATCAAACTTGACCTCATGACTGTAGATATCTTATTGGTAAAACGGATTTAAAGAAACCTTTTACAGTATATAAAATAAGATTATGCTAATATCATGATTATTATGGAAGATATTTATATCTATTTTAAACAAAGGACAGTTTAATAAATCCATCCAAGATCTATAGTTTCAGTTTATTCTTTTTCCCCCTTTAGGCGTGACAAAAATTAATTTTATATGCTAATATAAATTGTGTAGGTTATAAAAATTGTGACTCACACAAGATCGGTAAAATAATGATAAAATTCATGGGACACTTAATATAATTTGATATGATATAATGTGATATAATAGATTAAGTTAGAATTCATAAAAAAAAATAAGAAACTCTCAAATTTACTGACCTGGATATATGGTAAACAAATTTAATTTTGAGTGGTCCTTTTCAGTACGTTTTCAATTAATTAGATGAATCAACATTCAGATTTAGTACTAAATTATGAAGATTTAAAGAAAAGATTAGGATGCAAGAGTTAAATAAACGAAGCACTGGTTAGTTTCAATGAAGTTTGGTGTTTAGGATCAGATGTTACTGCTAAATGTTTGGTGGTTGTTTTTTGCAGCGGCCGTGGGCGATGGTGTTATACAACTATAGTATTAGAATTAAGGGGATTGTTTATTTATTATTGAGGGTAGATTTGATAGGTATATGGGTTGGGGTTCTACAATATGGGTTGGGCTTTTTTATTTTATTTTTAAATGTGGAATTGTATATAAATGATAATACTATATGTAGCACTCAAATGGCATAATTCTTCTAGAAGAATAATTTTTTTTTCTAAATTTAGATCAATATTAATTTTATTTACTTCAATATTTTTAAAAATTAATTTTACTATAAATATACATTAATTAACATTTTCTATTTTCTGGATAAAAATATATTATTGTGACTTTTTTATTTATTTTATTTTTCCAACTCGTGTTCTAGTATAATTTTTGCCCGAGCTGAAAATATTAAAAAAGTCCAAGAAATTCAAATAAAATCATTGTGACATATTTTTTCCTAGCAATTGGCCAACAACAGTGGTGGTGATAAAATAAATAATTTTTTTATTTTATTATTTGTCATATAAGGATATTTTAGTAAAAAGGCGTATAATAGAAAGAATTATTTGCTTATCGTAGTTTTAAAGGGATTATGACACTTAAGGCCTACTTTAAAAAAAATCTCATTATATAAATACAAAGAAGGTTAGAATTTGTTATTGGTTGGTCACCCAATCTTCTACTTTATTTAACTTTTGAGAAATGGAGGGGAACACAAAATTACCACCTAATAAGGGAGCAAATATCCTTAACTAGATTACAAATTGTCCTTTATAAGTAATTTACACAATCATTGTGTGTCCAAAAATTACATTTTAGAAAAGTTCTTGCATGGAGAATAACCTTCGTAAACACTAAGGTTGATGTATCTTGAGGTGTGTGAGCTACATAACTCCATGCGTGTCCTCCCACAAAAAATCCTTGTTCACCAGTTAGTACACAACCATCACTTTCTTTTTAAGTTGCACAATTAAACGCAACACCAATATTAAATTTAATATTGTAAATACCTTTGGTATTTATTGTTTCCATATTTTCTGGGCTTATAACCTCATGTTTTATATTTCCATTATAGAATTCATCACATGCTGTAGATGTTCTTTGAACTTTTTTCATAGGGTCAGGGTCAGAGTTTTTATATAACATTTAATTTCTGGTCTTTCATATGTGCCAACAGATCATGGATTCCTTCACTACTGTGGGATTATGCTATTCTCTTCTTTATTAGTTTTTGAGTTTATTATTACAAGCAATCACTATTCTACTCTGATTATACTTTCATTAGTTAGTTTAATCCACATAAGAGTTGTATACCATTTAGCCCTGGCCTAATTGCATTCAAACAACATATGTTTATAGTTAAAGAGAAAGTGTTGCATAAAATTTATAGATTATTTAGGTTGTGAATATTAGATATTATTTCATTTTTAGCACTACTTAGGAGTTCTCCAAATCACTAAAATATTATCAATAAGTGATTGTAAAAACCCAATGAATAAATTTAGAAATAGAATTTGATCATTGGTTTTAAAAGCTTTTATCATTTTGAGGAAAGTATTAAGGAGCTTAGATGTGTATCGATATAAAGGTTTTATTTACCCAATAAAGTTATTAAAGATATAAATATCATTATATGTGCTTACATATGGAATGTGACAAAAAACTACACTGAGGAACAAGAGTTGCATGGTCAAAATTATGCAAGCCACATCATGAAGCGTGCTTGGGGTGAAGGATATTTTCACACATAACAGTGTGGAAATAATTAAAAAAATTGGTCTAACTATTTTTTAGGAAATTATATATGGTCAAATTGGATTCATGCTAATATCGTATAGGTAAATCATTTTGACAGGTTGTTACACTAGAAGATGTTTATAGGGATAGAGAAATATACTTAAACACAAAGATCAAGCTTTTAAGTTTAAAAAACATCACTTAAATTATGGTAAAAATACTTTACTTTAGTGGGATAGCTAGTTACCTAGGGGTAAAATTATTAATGAGGTATATACACTATCAAAGTAGTTTAGTTACGAATTTCTACAAGCAAGATGAATGGAGATGGCCATGAATGATATATGAAAGATATCACAACTAATATAAAATTATAAAATGTAAAGTATCATAAATTTTGTAATTTTTCAAGAAATGGGCCTTTGGGCAAGGGAAGTCTATGAACTAATCATGTTAAAGCAAACAGAAATGAAATAACATAAGATAATTTTGAAGAAAAAAATAACTTCAAGGATGAGATTTGTAACATGGATTGCGAATCTAGACAAGATGCCAACAAAAAAAAAATTTAATCTCTTTGGGATATCAGATCTCTCCAATCTGGGTTTTTCGCAATATGCAAATTAAATATATCGAACATCTTTCTGGGGATGTTCTTTCATATCACTACTGTGTAATATCTACTTAAAAAGAAGGGACACGCCTGCAAAGTTAGCCACTATTCCAACATTAATTAAATGGATAGATTTTCATCATGGAGGTATGAGTATATCCTCTCAGACTATACATATACATCTAGAAATTTTTGTGTATATAATATGGAGAGAAAGGAAGAAAATAGAATCTTTGTTTATATGAGGAAAATATTTTGCTCGATACTGAAAAAAATTCAAAGAAAATGGCTCAAGTTTGGAGAACACTTAAAGAAGATGATCCTTAGGTTTTTGCAATACTAGAAAATAGAAATGTTCAAAACGTTGATGCTTCATGTCTACGACAGAATATGATGGGGGTTTCACTTATTTAAAGGATTCTTTATTTTTTTCCTTGAGTTATCCTTCAAGAGATTCATCTTCAAGGCCCTAAGGGGATCCATGGATGTCTACCTTTTTTTCCCTTTATATGTGCCTCTTGCTTTATTTAACCCTTTTTTTGTCATGAATTTATGCTAGTATTTTTTTCTCATTTAGCCATCTTCAACATAACTATTGAGGATTTCTATTAATAAGGGGAAAACTTGAGATCCCCCTTGTGTCATTGGGATTTTATCTTGGCCATGTGAAGACTTCTCGAGAATAATAGACTATATTTTAATATTTTCTTTTCTTTAATGGATCCATTCTTTGTCACATATTGCGTGCCCAATCAATTTATGATGGGTCAGGCAACCTCTTTTTTGTGTCTCTTTCTTGCTGATAGGTTATAAGCTCGGATTTTTCAATTCCGATGGGAACGTTCTACCTTGCCCCTCAGCCCATGCTACCTTTTACCTGTTTGGCTCTTTTATATATATATGTACAAATATTTTAGTTTTTAAAGAATTTTTTTCTTACTTTGAACCTACTTATTGATGTTTCTCTTATGTTAATTGATGCATTACTACTTTTTCTTTTTACTTGTCATATGCTCACAACCCCTTTGCCTAGGGAAATATAATATATCTTTTAGGTGCATGTTGTAGGTCTTCAAAAATATTTGTTAGCTTACTTCAAGATTTTGTGTAGCATAATCATAAACAATAGTTGCATATGCTTGATAACTTTTACTTACCCGAACCCATGGGCTTCAAGACGAGGGAATCTTACTTATTCATCTTGCACCACCTTTGTGGTCTTAGTTTTCATCAATCGACACATTGTTGGTCCTTTATTTTGTTTGCTAGGCTTGTTGTGGCATTTTTCTTTACTCACCAAGCATGTGGTGCATTTTATGCTAAAACAAAAAAAAAGATGAGGACAACGAATACTCATCCCAACTCAAAACTGAGTCGTGTCCCCACGAATCGAATAAGACTCTTTAAAGCAAATAAAATTTAAATTAAAACTACCTAACACATACGAAAATAAGGTGAGAGATTAGAATACATTGCTCTTGTTATGCTTATGTAGTGGTTGTGTAGGTACCCGGGGCTTATGTTTCTTCTCAATCAGTCCATCGATGAGGTTTGCTTGCTCTTTTGTTGCCTCTGGTAAATTCTTGTTCTTCTTCCCCATGATTTGTCTATTCTTCTTGTAATCCCGTGCAACCGTTCTTCTCGTCATCTCACCTAACCTATAACTCAAGAAGCACTAAGTATGAATTTAATCTTGAACTTTTGAATAATTGGGATATTTGATGTTGATTTTTATAGGTGTATTTAATAGTATTTGGATGGTGGTTTAAGAATAATAAAGGAAGAAAATAATTTTTCTTGTGGTGGAAAGAATCTTGAAGACTTGATAAGTTTTGGTGTTTTTTGGTGCTATGGAATAGATTTGATAAATTTTATGTGTTTATGGAAGATGCGAAAGAGGATTTGATGTTATTTTTGTGTTTTGTGAAGGTTTTATCAAGCGTAAAAGGTATTTCAATGGAGTTTCGAGTTGATATTTTTTGTTTTGGTAAAGTTGGAGGAGGCTAGGATTAGGTTTTGTGGAGTTAGAGTCCCTTACGTGGTCGCTAGTGATCTGTACTCATTAGCAACCGTGGGTGCGTCGATGAATGTACTTTTATAGAACTCATTTATAAAATTCAAAAATCGTTGCCGACAGCCACTAGTCGCTAAAGACTATAGATACATGCGACCAGCGTGATGGTTGGTATTTAGACTTCTGAAAAGACTAACCCACAATTAGCGACCGTTAGTTACGGTCTCTAAAGGTTCACATAATAAATACGAGATGGATTGAGTAGTAGCTAACCAATCACTTACCCCCATTAATATTAAAAGCTTTCCCCAAAAACAAAAAAAATTGCTCCCCACAAAATCCCGCCATGGTTCCACCACATGCTGCCAACACCTCCTATTCTGATACTAGACTGCACCTAACTTAGCTCCACTTTTTCAGACCCATTAACATCATTGAATCCTCTAATATATTGAGGTATTTCTTAATATATATTATTTTTCATAAATGCTTGTATGTTTCATATATATGGTTTATATTATGTTGTTTAGACTGTTAAATGATATGATTACATAATATATATAGTTTTATATGAATTTTTTGCTATAATCTTAGATATTGTTGTGGATTATGAGTAAAACTTGGGGTTTAGAAATGGAGAAACTAATATGGAAGTGAGACTTATGAATATATTATATTCTTGATTCATGTATATAAGAGATTTAGTATCAATATAATTTACACAATTTTTTCACAAAATTATTTTATTTATTGGGAATTTTTCGTTTACTATATAGTTAATTCATAATGAACATGCCTAAGGATAAAGAGTGGATTAATTCGAGAAGCAAGGTTACTCTAGTTTTTGTGAAGGGTGTTAAGAGTTTCATTGAATTTCCATCTTCACCCATTCATAGTTCTAATGCGATTCAGTATTCATATAATTGGTGTATGAGGAGACGAGAAAAATTATTTTAGAGGCTAAGGCGAATATTTTGAGAAATGGGATCTTAGTGACATATGAAATTTAGAATTTTCATGGTGAAGTAAATATGTTCCCTCGTATGTTATTCCTAATAATGTAGACAAGGAAATGATGAATGTGAAATATTATTTTAGGGGCATTGTTAATAAAATGGATACGGAAATGGTAGATGAGAACATTCCCGAAGTAACATAAATTATTTGTTTGACGCGTTGGTTGCTGAGGTGAATATCGAGTTGTATCCTGATTTTATGAAAAGGGTTTCATTAAAAAAATTATATTGAAATTTATAAATATAAATGTGAAAAACCAATTGGATAAATACTTTGTTCACTGAACTCCTACAATTGTTGAGTCAGGCTTTCCCCAGTGGACATACCTTGTCCTCATCGTATGAAGACTCTAACAAGAATTTAAGGAGTTTGGGGTTAAATTATGAAACAATTGATGTATATTTGAATGATTGTTTCTTGTATAGAGGTTATTATAAATCATTAGAGTCATGTCTGGTTTGTAAAATTATCTAGGTGAGTCCCAAAGAAGAGTGGTGTCGCCTAAGGTGTGATAAAATATTAGATAAAGAAATGCAAATAAACACCCTAGGTTATCACGGTCCTGCAAGTATACAGATCGTATGCAAGTAAGATTCGTTCCTCAGGGACTACGAAGGCTAGGAAGATCTTATGCAATAATCGAGTACAAATATTACAAGCTAAATCAAATAGTACGCAGAGAAATAAAAGTCAAATAGATTTTTATTGGGTTTTTGATTAAAAAAAATTAAACTAATAAAATAAAGACAGAAAATTAAATGCAAGAGAAGAAGATAGTATGAGAGTTTAGCTTGAGTAAATAGCATGTAATCCCCACTAGGTTTGCCGTTCTAAACATTTAAGGGTGAATTATGTAGTATTTCAATAATCGGTTTCAATTGCGCTAGGTAGTTTTAAATAGGGTTTACATGTGTCAATAAGGAGTCATAAGCAAACTTTTCCTGCAATTGATTAAATAACAATACACTAAACCATGGTGACTATCTAGTTAGGCTGATTTGTCATATTTATACCTTATTCTAGACGTTATGTGCTAATCCTATAGTTAAATATACCGTTATCAATGATTATCTAACTACTATGATGGTAATTCTATATGGTCGCGATCCACAAGAACAAAGAATATAAATCCAACACATAAACAGAGAAATTAAAACATAGATTTAATTTAAAACATAAAATTCCAAAATTAGATAGATGTCAACCAAAACTAGGGTTCCTACATATATGCTAAAACTCAAGCTAAATAGAAATTTAGTTCATACTGAGAGAATAAAAGAAAGAAATTACAAATTCAAAGGTTGAAGAAGACATTATTGATGAACAGCTCCTTCCAAACTTCTTTTCTTGTGTTGTAAGCTTCCTCTTGGCTTAAGGTTTGGCCAAGGATGATTTTCTAATGATAAGAGGTTGTATTTATAGGGCATAGGAAGCCCTAATTCGTTTTCTTGAAGGAGAAGGTAAGTATTGGATTCCTAGCCCAACTCAAATTCGTAACCCAAAAATATAGAATCACCCCCGTTTTTGTTTTGGTCCTAACAGATTCAATACTTATCCGTTTGACGCGATTGAGTAGTCGAAATTCGTAGTCTCGAAAGAATGTTTAACTTTTCTCCAAATTACTCACTGATTTTGAGATATAATCTGATTTGTGGTCGTAGGTGCTGGAATTCAGATTTATGGCAGCTTTTCCTTTTCCATATTTTTAGCTTTTGTTTCCTTATCTTTCTTCATATTCTTCTGAAGGAGAATCATTAACGCGTGAAAGTTGAAGTGTCTAAACCTTTGGTGCCATAGCCATGATTAGTCTTCTTGAGATTTTATGTTCGTTTCAATGTACTTCCATCGAATAAGAAAATTTATCTGTTGTTGAATTTTATACAAGTATTTCTTGATTTCTATTTTTACTATCATATATTATTCACGAGTCTTCTTTAAATTACAGGATATATCCTTTTTCCATTATTTGACCCACACTTAGTATATTTGTATCTATTTTTGTGGACCAACAGTACAACGTGAATTAGTCGTGCACCTTTTTGTGTGTTGACAAACGTTGTACCTTTTCCTTCAAACTGCACCTGAACTCTATTTCCAAGCTTGACTTGATATTTGAACGATATGTCTATGACTCAAAAGATTTACTCGCCACTGGTTATGTGGTTGTTGCAACCGCTATCAATATACCAATATCCGTTTTCACCTCTAAAGCAGCGTGACATGCGTAGAATAGTTTGTCTTTACTTTTATCTTCTTCGAAGAAGTTAGCCTGGTTCTTTTGTTTGGACCGACAATATTTCTGTAAGTGGCCAGATTTTTTGCAACTCTTGCATTGTAGTTTTCCACGAAACCAACAATCTTCCTGATGATGATTTGTTTTCTTACATATATGACATGGTGAAGATTTACCCATTCTTTCATTAGACTCACCATTTTCTCTATTTGTAGAATTCTCTCTAAGTTTTCCCCCATAGTTTTATTTCGAGACCTATATTGAGTTTAGACTGAAATGCGTTTTCCGTAGATTCATTTTGAAGACATACTTATTCTTTTCTCGTAAGTTTTTAGAGAGCCTACGAACTCTGTTACTGACAGAGTGGCTATATCCCTAGTTTTTTCATTAGTATTTACTATCAGATCGTATTTATCTGGAAGAGTAACTAATATTTTTCACACGGCCCTTTTATCAGTTATATCATCTCCATAGGCTCTCAATTGATTAACTATTTCTTATAATCTAGTGTAGTATTTTTTATGGTCTCGGATTCTTTCATTTTTATATTATCAAATTCTCTTCTTATTGTTTGAAGTATAATATCCCTTTCTTTTACATTTTCTTGAAAACTCCTCTTTCGATAAAGTGCCAAAATATGCTATTGAAACTCCTCATTTACATGTGTATGTTGTAAAGTGCCAAATTATTCTTCTTCATCTCTTTAGTTAATTTTTTATCTCTTGTTGTAGATAAAGTTGATCTATATTCGAGAATGATATGTCCATTGTCAATAATATCCCATATACTTTGGAACATGAAATATGTACTTATCTTTATCATCCAGTAGCTATAATTTTCTCCCAAAAAACAATCAGAATTTGGGTATTTCTTAGGAGAGTGGCCATGAGCATTAAGTAGAAGTATTTTTGCGTAAGATAGTTTTTGCTTAGTTTATAATCAAACATGGCTCTGATACCACATGTTGGTTTTAATATAATTGAAGGGGAAAAATCTATTTAAAATTTATTTTTATATTGGGGAAGAAAAAAGAAATAAATGACTTAAAAGAAAGTGGACAGGCAGTTGGTTTATATAATAAAACTTTGTTATTACAAGGATTCTTACAAAAATATTTTGGTTGCTGTACAAATTTAGTTTATCCTTATGGCAGTGGACATTATTCTAGAATGTCTTGGTATTCAAATTTAATAAAGCATTCTAGTGCTACAAAGATAATTCTAGATTTTTCAATTTATTTCTTACTAAAAAGTTTCTCAAAAAGAAAAAATATCATTACTTTTAACAATTGACATAATCTTGCTTACTACAAAAACATAAAAACATACTCAAAATTAGAACTTTTTCTCACTTTGATCTCAAGCTCATCAAATATGGAACTCTAAGAAATTAATCTCAATTATGAATTAATATATCTCTTACTGTTGAGTTGTAACTCAATTAAGTTCAAGATCAACTAGGAAGTAAGTACCAATTACACATGATATTGACTCATACATGCTAGATCTATAAGGTACATCATCAACCTAAAATAAGATAAAAATCCTTAAACACGAGGTATTAGAAAATTTTGATATACATGGGTGGATTAGCCAAATTCGTGAGTGATGGAAGAAAACTAATGACTAAATTGACTAGATTGTCTAAATATGTTAGTGACAATACTAGCTTTCTGCACTAACTATATTACCTTATCTAAACTATTAGTGATTGATTCTAATTAACCACTATCGTACGAGTCTAACTCAAATATTACTATACACAATCATTACTCCTCAAACCTAAATAGGAACCATCAAGTTGTCGATGCGTCTTGAACTAGATGACCTGCATTGTTGGACAATTGTTGAAATATTTCTTCCGATTGCAAAATCTAACATTTATATCAGTAAATTGAACATTCTCACCAAATTAAGCACTCTTCTTATAATTTATCTATTAAACCAAGATTTACAAGTATCTATTAGAATACATAATTAAGCTCACTTACTACAAAATTACAATTTTATTTTTGCATGGATTTTTGAATTTTTGAAAAACTTGCATCAAATTGCCACTAATCTAAAGTAGCATTAAATCATTCTCATTAGTTCACGACCTCACTTATTGAGTATATCATCTTTATGATAAATCTCTAGAAAGCATAAAACCTTACTATTGTGAACCGTCCCAGGTTCTGTTAAGACTTCCCTGTTCACGACAAGAGAAAATATTACATTGGTCTTGAACATCAATGAGTATCTATGCAACTATGCCGCCACCATGTAGTGTGATGAAACGAAGGAAAATTAGAAGAGAAACATTATTCACTTTACCACAATACATTCATGTAAAGGATTATACTTCTTTAGGTGATGGCTTCACAACTTCTCCAACAAATATCAACTCAACACTGTCTTCTATTCTTATGACCATACATCTTGGATTGTGAGTTTTTTACTCTTATTTTATTTCAATTTTTGATGGAAAGATTCATATATATTCAAACTTATTAATATTTTTTGTATTCTTCGAAATTGTGGATATATAGTCTTGTGTGATTGTCTTAACTTTTGAACGTTAAAAATAGATCACAAATTTGAAAGTCAATACATAAAATAAACAATAAAAATTATAAAATTAATGAACAGAGAAAAAGGGAACATTGAAAGAGAAGTTTTTGTGCGGCTTCCTTAGGATCCTTGACACATTCTTTAAGCATTGCGTAAATCTCATCTTCGCTGTGATTACCAGTGACCTCCTTGATGTTTTCGATCATTTTTATGTTCACTCAAATTTCCTGAAATGTAATTAAAAGTGATAATAAAGAAAAATATAGCAGGAAAAAAGTAAAGTAGGGTCAACTACATCATTAATCCATGTGATCTTTGAAATGGGATTACTATAATCCTTGTACACACTTATATCCTTATACATACAACAATTTAAAAGAATAGTTATTTTAGTATCTAGAAATATTTAATTATGTTAATCTTACCATATTAATCATAAATATTTATGGTTGATTGAAATATCATGACCACCGATCTTATTCATTTTTTTTATTCTTCCACTCTAATACGGATTTCTTATCATTGTAGGAAATAAAGAAAACTTTTAAAAAAATAAGAAATACATAAGAACCACTCAATGTTACTATGAAATCTGTATATGGAATTTCAATAAAATAAAATAGAATAGTTAAATGAAGGTTTCTACTTATTATCCCTTTTACTAAAACAAGAGCTACCATGAACCAAAAGTGTATCTCAGATTAAACTTAGGAGAAAAACTTATTTAGTATGTGAATGATGTAACCAAATCGATAAAGAACTTCAAGTTTCATACCTTTATTTATTCCTCAAAAAGTAGGCAATTTGAATATATCATATTACTCACAATTAGAAAACGGAGTAGCATATATACTTACAGACATATGATGTTAATATTTAGGCATGCAAATCTTACCATGAAAATTATAAAATCATCATGGTTGATTGAAATGTCATGACCAACAATCTTATATATCCTTTGTTTTATTATGCTCTCCATTGATGAAGATTTCCTACCATTTAAGAAAAAAAAGAAAACTATAAATCCCACAAGAAATATCTTCATTCAAATTATTCTAATTTTTAATTATATAAAATTTGGATTTAAATGCAAATAAAAACAAACCCAAGGCAAGTTTCACCCAAAACTTCATATTGAATATTCTTATTAAATACTTATGGGTATGATAATTGCTATATAACAAAGCTAAATATCCACGAGATAAATATGATTTGATATAATTGAACACAAGAGAGGGCAATATGCATATGTTTAAAACATATAATTATAACACATAGGATTGGATGAATCAAACTTGAACTCTTGACTGTAGATATCTTATTGGTAAAACGGATCTAAAGAAACCTTTTACAGTATATAAAACCAGATTATGCTAATATCATGATTATTATTGAAGCTATTTATATCTATTTTAAACAAAGGACAGTTTAATAAATCCATCCAAGATCTATAGTTTCAGTTTCTTTTTCCCCCTTTAGGCGTGACAAAAATTAAGTTTATATGCTAATATAAATTGTGTAGGTTATAAAAATTGTGACCCACACAAGATCGGTAAGATTATGATAAAATTCATGGGACACTTAATATAATTTTATATGATATAATGTGATATAATAGATTAAGTTAGAATTCGTAAAAAAAATAAGAAACTCTCAAATTTACTGACCTGGATATATGGTAAACAAATGTAATTTTGAGTGGTCCTTTTCAGTACGTTTTCAATTAATTAGATGAATCAACGTTCAGATTTGTACTAAATTATGAAGATTTAAAGAAAAGATTAGGATGCAAGAGTTAAATAAACGAAGCACTGGTTAGTTTCAATGAAGTTTGGTGTTTAGGATCAGATGTTACTGTGTTTGGTGGTTGTTTTTTGCAGCGGCCGTGGGCGATGGTGTTATACAACTATAGTATTAGAATTATGGGGATTGTTTGTTTATTATTGAGGGTAGATTTGATAGGTATATGGGTGGGGCTTCTACAATATGGGTTGGGCTTTTATTCTATTTTTAAATGTGGAATTATATATAAAGGATAATTCTATATGTAGCACTCAAATGCCATAATTCTTCTAGAAGAACAATTTTTTTTTCTAAATTTAGGTCAATATTAATTTTCTTTACTTCAATATTTTTAAAAATTAATTTTACTATAAATATACATTAATTAACATTTTCTATTTTCTGGATAAAAATATATTATTGTGACTTTTTTATTTATTTTATTTTTCCAACTCGTGTTCTGGTATAATTTTCGCCCGAGCTGAAAATATTAAAAAAGTCCAAGAAATTCGAAAAAAATCATAGTGATTATGACATTAAGGCCTAATTTTAAAAATATCTCATTATATAAATACAAAGAAGGTTAGAATTTGTTATATGTTGGTCACCCAATCTTCTACTTTATTTAACTTTCGAGAAATGGAGGGGAACACAAAATTACCACCTAATAAGGGATCAAATATCCTTAACCAGATTACAAATTGTCCTTTATAAGTA
Source organism: Nemophila menziesii (assembly GCA_029959085.1). Lineage (NCBI taxonomy): Eukaryota > Viridiplantae > Streptophyta > Magnoliopsida > Boraginales > Hydrophyllaceae > Nemophila > Nemophila menziesii. The sequence goes on along the minus strand of JARWIR010000046.1, from coordinate 4,658,060 downwards.
ATTTACAAAATCATTTTGTGTCCAAAAATTTCATTTTAGAAAAGTTCTTGCATGGAGAATAACCTTTGTAAACACTAAGGTTGATGTATCTTGAGGTGTGTGAGCTACATAACTCCATGCGTGTCCTCCCACAAAAAATCCTTGTTCACCAGTTAGTACACAACAATCACTTTCTTTTTAAGTTGCACAATTAAACGCAACACCAATATTAAATTTAATGTTGTAAATACCTTTGGTATTTATTGTTTCCATATTTTCTGGGCTTATAACCTCATGTTTTATATTTCCATTATAGAATTCATCACATGCTATAGATGTTCTTTGAACTTTTTTCATATGATCAAGGTCAGAGTTTTTATATAACATTTAATTTCTGGTCTTTCATATGTGCCAACAGATCATGGCTTCCTTCACTACTGTGTGGATTATGCTATTTTCTTCTTTATTAGTTTCTGAGTTTATTATTACAAGCAATTATTATTCTACTCTAATTATACTTTCATTAGTTAGTTTAATCCACATAAGAGTTGTATACCATTTAGCCCTGGCCCAATTGCATTCAAACAACATATGTTTAGTAGTTAAAGAGAAAGTGTTGCATAAAATTTATAGATTACTTAGGTTGTGTATATTAGATATCATTTCATTTGTAGCACTACTTAGGAGTTCCCCAAATCACAAAAATATTATCAATAAGTGATTGTAAAAACCGAATGAATAAATTTAGAAATAGAATTTGTTCATTGGTTTTAAAATCTTTTATCATTTTGAGGAAAGTATTAAGGAGCTTAGATGTGTATCGATATAAAGGTTTTCTTTACCCAATAAAGTTATTAAAGATATAAATATCATTATATGTGCTTACATATGGAATGTGACAAAAAACTACACTGAGAAACAAGAGTTGCATGGTCAAAATTATGCAAGCCATTCATGAAGCGTGCTTGGGGTGAAGGATATTTTCACACATAACAGTGTGGAAATAATTAAAAAAATTGGTCTAGCTATTTTTTAGGAAATTATATATGGTCAAATTGGATTCATGCTAATATCGTAAAGGTAAATCATTTTGACAGGTTGTTACACTAGAAGATGTTTATAGGGATAGAGAAATATACTTAAACACAAAGATCAAGCTTTTAAGTTTATAAAACATCACTTAAATTATGGTAAAAATACTTTACTTTGATGGGATAGCTAGTTACCTAGGGGTAAAATTATTAATGAAGTATATACACTATCAAAGTAGTTTAGTTACGAATTTCTACAAGCAAGATGAATGGAGATGGCCATGAATGATATATGAAAGATATCACAACTAATATAAAATTATAAAATGTAAAGTATCATAAATTTTGTAATTTTTCAAGAAATGGGCCTTTGGACAAGGGAAGTCTATGAACTAATCATGTTAAAGCAAACAGAAATGAAATAACATAAGATAATTTTGAAGAAAAAAATAACTCCAAGGATGAGATTCGTAACATGGATTGCGAATCTAGACAAGATGCCAACAAAAAAAAAATTAATCTCTTTGGGATATCAGAGCTCTCCAATCTGGGTTTTTTGAAATATGCAAATTAAATATATCGAACATCTTTCTGGGGATGTTCTTTCATATCACTACTGTGTAATATCTGCTTAGAAAGAAGGGACACGCGTGCAAAGTTAGCCACTATTCCAACATTAATTAAATGGATAGATTTTCATCATGGAGGTATGAGTATATCCTCTCATACTATACATATACATCTAGAAATTTTTGTGTATTCAATATGGAGAGAAAGGAAGAAAATAGAATCTTTGTTTATATGAGGAAAATATTTTGCTCGATATTGAAAATAGATTCAAAGAAAATGGATCAAGTTTGGATAACACTTAAAGAAGATGATCCTTAGGTTTTTGCAAAACTGGAAAATAGAAATGTTCAAAACGTTGATGCTTCATATATACGACAGAATATGATGGGGGTTTCACTTTATTAAAGGATTCTTTATTTATTTTCCTTGAGCTATCCTTCAAGAGATTCATCTTCAAGGCCCTAAGGGGATTCATGGATGTCTACCTTTTTTTCCCTTTATATGTGCCTCTTGCTTTATTTAACCCTTTTTTTGTCATGAATTTATGCTAGTCTTTTTTCTCATTTAGCCATCTCCAACATAACTATTGAGGATTTCTATTAATAAGGGGAAAACTTGAGATCCCCCTTGCGTCATTGGGATTTTATCTTGGCCATGTGAAGACTTCTCGAGAATAATAGACTATATTTTAATATTTTCTTTTCTTTAATGGTTCCATTCTTTGTCACATATTGCGTGCCCAATCAATTTATGATGGGTCAGGCAACCTCTTTTTTGTGTCTCTTTCTTGCTGATAGGTTATAAGCTCGGATTTTTCAATTCTGATGGGAACGTTCTACCTTGCCCCTCAGCCCATGCTACCTTTTACCTGTTTGGCTCTTTTCTGTATATATGTACAAATATTTTAGTTTTTAAAGAATTTTTTTCTTAGTTTGAACCTACTTATTTATGTTTCTCTTATGTTCATTGATGCATTACTACGTTTTCTTTTTACTTGTCATATGCTCACAACCCCTTTGCCTAGAGAAATATAATATATCTTTTAGGTGCATGTTGTAGGTCTTCAAAAATATTTGTTAGCTTACTTCAAGATTTTGTGTAGCATAATCATAAACAATAGTTGCATATGCTTGATAACTTTTACTTACCCGAACCCATGGCCTTCAAGACGAGGGAATCTTACTTATTCATCTTGCACCATCTTTGTGGTCTTAGTTTTCATCAATCGACACATTGCTGGTCCTTTATTTTGTTTGCTAGGCTTGTTGTGGCATTTTTCTTTGCTCACCAAGCATGTGGTGCATTTTATGCTAAAAAAAAAAAGATGAGGACAACGAATACTCATCCCAACTCAAAACTGAGTCGTGTCCCCATGAATCGAATAAGACTCTTTAAAGCAGATAAAATTTAAATTAAAACTACCTAACACATACGAAAATAAGGTGAGAGATTAGGATACATTGCTCTTGTTATGCTTATGTAGTGGTTGTGTAGGTACCCCGGGCTTATGTTTCTTCTCAATTAGTCTATCGATGAGGATTGCTTGCTCTTTTGTTGCCTGTAGTAAATTCTTGTTCTTCTTCCCCATGATTTGTCTATTCTGCTTGTAATCCCGTACAACCGTTCTTCTCGTCATCTCAACTAACCTATAACTCAAGAAGCACTAAGTATGAATTTAATCTTGAACTTTTGAATAATTGGGATTTTTGATGTTGATGTCTATAGGTGTATTTAATAGTATTTGGATGGTGGTTTAAGACTAATAAAGGAAGAAAATAAATTTTCTTGTGGTGGAAAGAATCTTGAAGACTTGATAAGTTTTGGTGTTTTTTGGTGCTATGGAATAGATTTGATAAATTTTATGTGTTTATGGAAGATGCGAAAGAGGATTTGATGTTATTTTTGTGTTTTGTGAAGGTTTTATCAAGCGTAAAAGGTATTTCAATGGAGTTTGGAGTTGATATTTTTTGTTTTGGTAAAGTTGGAGGAGGCTAGCATTAGGTTTTGTGGAGTTAGAGTCCCTTACGTGGTCGCTAGTGATCTGTACTCATTAGCAACCATGGGTGCGTCGATGAATGTACTTTTATAGAACTCATTTATAAAATTCAAAAATCGTTGCCGACAGCCACTAGTCGCTAAAGACTATAGATACATGCAACCAGCGTGATGGTTGGTATTTAGACTTCTGAAAAGACTAACCCACGATTAGCGACCGTTAGTTACGGTCTCTAAAGGTTCACATAATAAATACGAGATGGATTGAGTAGTAGCTAGCCAACCACTTACCGCCATTAATATTAAAAGCTTTCCCCAAAAACAAAAAAAAATTGCTCCCAACAAATTCCCGCCATGGTTCCACCACATGTTGCCAACACCTCCTATTCTGATACTAGACTGCACCTAACTTAGCTCCACTTTTTCGGACCCATTAACATCATTGAATCCTCTAATATTTTGAGGTATTTCTTAATATATATTATTTTTCATAAAAGCTTGTATGTTTCATATATATGGTTTATATTATGTTGTTTAGACTGTTAAATGATATGATTACATAATATATATAGTTTTATATGAATTTTTTGCTATAATCTTAGATATTGTTGTGGATTATGAGTAAAACTTGGGGTTTAGAAATGGAGAAACTAATATAGAAGAGAGACTTATGAATATATTATATTCTTGATTCATGTATATAAGAGATTTAGTATCAATATAATTTACACAATTTTTTCACAAAATTATTTTATTTATCCGGAATTTTTCGTTTACTATATAGTTAAGTCATAATGAACATGCCTAAGGATAAAGAGTGGATTAATTCGAGAAGCAAGGTTGCTCTAGTTTTTGTGAAGGGTGTTAAGAGTTTCTTTGAATTTCCATCTTCACCCATTCATAGTTCTAATGCGATTCAGTATTCATATAATTGGTGCATGAGGAGACGAGAAAAATTATTTTAGAGGCTAAGGCGAATATTTTGAGAAATGGGATCGTAGTGACATATGAAATTTAGAATTTTCATGGTGAAGTAAATATGTTCCCTTATGTTCGTTTCAATTTACTTCCATCGAATAAGAAAAATTATCTGTTGTTGAATTTTATACAAGTATTTCTTGATTTCTATTTTTACTATCATATATTATTCACGAGTCTTCTTTAAATTACAGGATATATCCTTTTTCCATCATTTGACCCACACTTAGTATATTTGTATCTATTTTTGTGGACCAACAGTACAACGTGAATTAGTCGTGCACCTTTTTGTGTGTTGACAAACGTTGTACCTTTTCCTTCAAACTGCATTTGAACTCTATATCCAAGCTTGACTTGATATTTGAACGATATGTCTATGACTCAAAAGATTTACTCGCCACTGGTTATGTGGTTGTTGCAACCGCTATCAATATACCAATATCCGTTTTCACCTCTAAAGCAGCGTGACATGCGTAGAATAGTTTGTCTTTACTTTTATTTTCTTCGAAGAAGTTAGCCTGGTTCTTTTGTTTGGACAGACAATATTTCTGTAAGTGGCCAAATTTTTTGCAACTCTTGCATTGTAGTTTTCCACGAAACCAACAATCTTCCTGATGATGATTTGTTTTCTTACATATATGACATGGTGAATATTTACCCATTCTTTCATTAGACTCACCATTTTCTCTATTTGTAGAATTCTCTCTAAGTTTTCCCCCATAGTTTTAGAATTTCGAGACCTATATTGAGTTTAGACTAAAATGCGTTTTCCGTAGATTCATTTTGAAGACATACTTATTCTTTTCTCGTAAGTTTTTAGAGAGCCTACGAACTCTGTTACTGACAGAGTGGCTATATCCCTAGTTTTTTCATTAGTATTTACTATTAGATCGTATTTATCTGGAAGAGTAACTAATATTTTTCACACGGCCCTTTTATCAGTTATATCATCTCCATAGGCTCTCAATTGATTAACTATTTCTTATAATCTAGTGTAGTATTTTTTATGGTCTCGGATTCTTTCATTTTTATATTATCAAATTCTCTTCTTATTGTTTGAAGTATAATATCCCTTTCTTTTACATTTTCTTGAAAACTCCTCTTTTGATAAAGTGCCAAAATATGCTATTGAAACTCCTCCTTTACATGTGTATGTTGTAAAGTGCCAAATTATTCTTCTTCATCTCTTTAGTTAATTTTTTATCTCTTGTTGTAGAAAAAGTTGATCTATATTCGAGAATGATATGTCAATTGTCAATAATATCCCATAAACTTTGGAACATGAAATATGTACTTATCTTTATCATCCAGTAGCTATAATTTTCTCCCCAAAAAACAATCAGAATTTGGGTATTTCTTAGGAGAGTGGCCATGAGCATTAAGTAGAAGTATTTTTGCGTAAGCTAGTTTTTGCTTAATTTATAATCAAACTTGGCTCTGGTACCACATGTTGGTTTTAATATAATTGAAGGGGAAAAATCTATTTAAATTTTTTTTTATATTAGAGATGAAAAAAGAAATAAATGACTTAAAATAAAGTGGACAGACAGTTGGTTTATATAAGAAAACTTTGTTATTACAAGGATTCTTACAAAAATGTTTTGGTTGCTGTACAAATTTAGTTTATCCTTATGGCAGTGGACATTATTCTAGAATGTCTTGGTATTCAAATTTAATAAATCATTCTAGTGTTACAAAGATAATTCTAGATTTTTCAATATATTTCTTACTAAAAAATTTCTCAAAAAGAAAAAATATCATTACTTTTAACAATTGACGTAATCTTGCTTACTACAAAAACATAAAAACATACTCAGAATTAGAACTTTTTCTCACTTTGATCTCAAGCTCATCAAATATGGAACTCTAAGAAATTAATCCCAATTATGAATTAATATATCTCTTATTGTTGAGTTGTAACTCAATTAAGTTCAAGATCAACTAGGAGGTAAGTACCAATTACACATGATATTGACTCATACATGCTAGATCTATAAGGTACATCATCAACCTAAAATAAGATAAAAATCCTTAAACACGAGGTATTAGAAAATTTTGATATACATGGGTGGTTTAGCCAAATTCGTGAGTGATGGAAGAAAACTAATGACTACATTGACTAGATTGTCTAAATATGTTAGTGACAATACTAGGTTTCTGCACTAACTATATTACCATATCTAAACTATTAGTGATTGATTCTAATTAACCACTATCGTACGAGTCTAACTCAAAAGTTACCATACATAATCATTACTCCTCAAACCTAAATAGGAAACATCAAGTTGTCGATGCGTCTTGAACTAGATGACCTGTGTTGTTGGACAATTTTTGAAATATTTCTTCCGATTGCAAAATCTAACATTTATATCAGTAAATTGAACATTCTCACCAAATTAAGCACTCTTTTTATAATTTATCTATTAAACCAAGATTTACAAGTATCTATTAGAATACATAATTAAGCTCACTTACTACAAAATTACAAATTTATTTTTGCATGGATTTTTGAATTTTTGAAAACTTGCATCAAATTGCCACTAATCTAAAGTAGCATTAAATCATTCTCATTAGTTCACGACCTCACTTATTGAGTATATCATCTTTGTGATAAATATCTAGAAAGCATAAAACCTTACTATTGTGAACCTTGCCATGTTCTGTTAAGACTTCCCTGTTCACGACAAGAGAAAATATTACATTGGTCTTGAACATCAATGAGTATCTATGCAACTATGCCGCCACTATGTAGTGTGATGAAACGAAGGAAAATTAGAAGAGAAACATTGTTCACTTTACCACAATACAGTCATGTAAAGGATTATACTTCTTTAGGTGATGGCTTCACAACTTCTCCAACAAATATCAACTCCTCACTGTCTTCTATTCTTATTACCATACATCTTGGATTGTGAGTTTTTTAGTCTTATTTTATTTCAATTTTTGATGGAAAGATTTTTATATATTCAAACTTATTAATATTTTTTTATATTCTTCGAAATTGTGGATATATAGTCTTGTGCGATTGTCGTAACTTTTGAACGTTAAAAATAGATAACAAATTTGAAAATCAATACATAAAATAAACAATAAAATTAAATAATTAATGAGCAGAGAAAAAGGGAACATTGAAAGAGAAATTTTTGTGCGGCTTCCTTAGGATCCTTGACACATTCTTTAAGCATTGCGTAAATCTCATCTTCGCTGTGATTACGAGTGACCTCCTTGATGTTTTCGATCATTTTTATGTTCACTCAAATTTCCTGAAATGTAATTAAAAGTGATAATAAAGAAAAATATAGCAGGAAAAAAGTAAAGTAGGGTCAACTACATCATTAATCCATGTGATCTTTGAAATAGGATTACTATAATCCTTGTACACACTTATATCCTTATACATACAACAATTTAAAAGAATAGTTATTTTAGTATCTAGAAATATTTAATTATGTTAATCTTACCATATTAATCATAAATATTTATGGTTGATTGAAATATTATGACCACCGATCTTATTCATTTTTTTTATTCTTCCACTCTAATACAGATTTCTTATCATTGTAGGAAATAGAGAAAACTTTTAAAAAAATAAGAAATACATAAGAACCACTCAATGTTACTATGAAATCTGTATATGGAATTTCAATAAAATAAAATAGAATAGTTAAATGAAGGTTTCTACTTATTATCCCTTTTACTAAAACAAGAGCTACCATGAACCAAAAGTGTATCTCAGATTAAACTTAGGAGAAAAACTTATTTAGTATGTGAATGATGTAACCAAATCGATAAAGAACTTCAAGTTTCATACCTTTATTTATTCCTCAAAAAGTAGGCAATTTGGTTATATCATACTACTCACAATTAGAAAACGGAGTAGCATATATACTTACAGACATATGATGTTAATATTTAGGCATGCAAATCTTACCATGAAAATATAAAATCATCATGGTTGATTGAAATGTCATGACCAACAATCTTATATATCCTTTGTTTTATTATGCTCTCCATTGATGAAGATTTCCTACCATTTAAGGAAAAAAAGAAAACTATAAATCCCACAAGCAATATCTTCATTCAAATTATTCTAAATTTCAATTATATAAAATTCGAATTTAAATGCAAATAAAAACAAACCCAAGGCAAGTTTCACCAAAACTTCATATTGAATATTCTTATTAAATACTTATGGGTATGATAATTGCTATATAACAAAGCTAAATATCCACGAGATAAATATGATTTGATATAATTGAACACAAGAGAGGGCAATATGCATAAGTTTAAAACATATAATTATAACACATAGGATTGGATGAATCAAACTTGAACTCTTGACTGTAGATATCTTATTGGTAAAACGGATCTAAAGAAACCTTTTACAGTATATAAAACAAGATTATGCTAATATCATGATTATTATTGAAGCTATTTATATCTATTTTAAACAAATGACAGTTTAATAAATCCATCCAAGATCTATAGTTTCAGTTTCTTTTTCCCCCTTTAGGCGTGACAAAAATTAAGTTTATATGCTAATATAAATTGTGTAGCTTATAAAAATTGTGACCCACACAAGATCGGTAACATTATGATAAAATTCATGGGACACTTAATATAATTTGATATGATATAATGTGATATAATAGATTAAGTTAGAATTCATAAAAAAATAAGAAACTCTCAAATTTACTGACCTGGATATATGGTAAACAAATGTAATTTTGAGTGGTCCTTTTCAGTACGTTTTCAATTAATTAGATGAATCAACATTCAGATTTAGTACTAAATTATGAAGATTTAAAGAAAAGATTAGGATGCAAGAGTTAAATAAACGAAGCACTGGTTAGTTTCAATGAAGTTTGGTGTTTAGGATCAGATGTTACTGCGAAATGTTTGGTGGTTGTTTTTTGCAGCGGCCGTGGGCGATGGTGTTATACAACTATAGTATTAGAATTATGGGGATTGTTTGTTTATTATTGAGGGTAGATTTGATAGGTATATGGGTTGGGCTTCTACAATATGGGTTGGGCTTTTATTTTATTTTTAAATGTGGAATTATATATAAAGGATAATTCTATATGTAGCACTCAAATGCCATAATTCTTCTAGAAGAATAATTTTTTTTTCTAAATTTAGATAAATATTAATTTTCTTTACTTCAATATTTTTAAAAATTAATTTTACTATAAATATACATTAATTAACATTTTCTATTTTCCGGATAAAAATATATTATTGTGACTTTTTTATTTATTTTATTTTTCCAACTCGTGTTCTGGTATAATTTTCGCCCGAGCTGAAAATATTAAAAAAGTCCAAGAAAATTGAAAAAAATCATAGTGACATATTTTTTCCTAGCAATTGGCCAACAACCGTGGTGGTGATAAAATAAATAATTTTTTTATTTTATTATTTGTCATATAAGGATATTTTAGTAAAAAGGCGTATAATAGAAAGAATTATTTGCTTATCGTAGTTTTAAAGGGATTATGACCCTTAAGGCCTAATTTTAAAAATATCTCATTATATAAATACAAAGAAGGTTAGAATTTGTTATTGGTTGGTCACCCAATCTTCTACTTTATTTAACTTTCGAGAAATGGAGGGGAACACAAAATTACCACCTAATAAGGGAGCAAATATCCTTAACCAGATTACAAATTGTCCTTTATAAGTAATTTACAAAATCATTTTGTGTCCAAAAATTACATTTTAGAAAAGTTTTTGCATGGAGAATAACCTTTGTAAACACTAAGGTTGATGTATCTTGAGGTGTGTGAGCTACATAACTCCATGCGTGTCCTCCCACAAAAAATCCTTGTTCACCAGTTAGTACACAACCATCACTTTCTTTTTAAGTTGCACAACTAAATGCAACACCAATATTAAATTTAATGTTGTAAATACCTTTGGTATTTATTGTTTCCATATTTTCTGGGCTTATAACCTCATGTTTTATATTTCCATTATAGAATTCATCACATGCTATAGATGTTCTTTGAACTTTTTTCATAGGATCAAGGTCAGAGTTTTTATATAACATTTAATTTCTGGTCTTTCATATGTGCCAACAGATCATGGCTTCCTTCACTACTGTGTGGATTATGCTATTTTCTTCTTTATTAGTTTCTGAGTTTATTATTACAAGCAATTATTATTCTACTCTAATTATACTTTCATTAGTTAGTTTAATCCCCATAAGAGTTGTATACCATTTAGCCCTGGCCCAATTGCATTCAAACAACATATGTTTAGTAGTTAAAGAGAAAGTGTTGCATAAAATTTATAGATTACTTAGGTTGTGTATATTAGATATCATTTCATTTGTAGCACTACTTAGGAGTTCCCCAAATCACAAAAATATTATCATTAAGTGATTGTAAAAACCCAATGAATAAATTTAGAAATAGAATTTGATCATTGGTTTTAAAAGCTTTTATCATTTTGAGGAAAGTATTAAGGAGCTTAGATGTGTATCGATATAAAGGTTTTCTTTACCCAATAAAGTTATTAAAGATATAAATATCATTATATGTGCTTACATATGGAATGTGACAAAAAACTACACTGAGGAACAAGAGTTGCATGGTCAAAATTATGCAAGCCATTCATGAAGCGTGCTTGGGGTGAAGGATATTTTCACACATAACAGTGTGGAAATAATTAAAAAAATTGGTCTAGCTATTTTTTAGGAAATTATATATGGTCAAATTGGATTCATGCTAATATCGTAAAGGTAAATCATTTTGACAGGTTGTTACACTAGAAGATGTTTATAGGGATAGAAAAATATACTTAAACACAAAGATCAAGCTTTTAAGTTTATAAAACATCACTTAAATTATGGTAAAAATACTTTACTTTGGTGGGATAGCTAGTTACCTAGGGGTAAAATTATTAATGAAGTATATACACTATCAAAGTAGTTTAGTTACGAATTTCTACAAGCAAGATGAATGGAGATGGCCATGAATGATATATGAAAGATATCACAACTAATATAAAATTATAAAATGTAAAGTATCATAAATTTTGTAATTTTTCAAGAAATGGGCCTTTGGACAAGGGAAGTCTATGAACTAATCATGTTAAAGCAAACAGAAATGAAATAACATAAGATAATTTTGAAGAAAAAAATAACTCCAAGGATGAGATTCGTAACATGGATTGCGAATCTAGACAAGATGCCAACAAAAAAAAAATTAAATCTCTTTGGGATATCAGAGCTCTCCAATCTAGGTTTTTTGCAATATGCAAATTAAATATATCGAACATCTTTCTGGGGATGTTCTTTCATATCACTACTGTGTAATATCTGCTTAGAAAGAAGGGACACGCGTGCAAAGTTAGCCACTATTCCAACATTAAATAAATGAATAGATTTTCATCATGGAGGTATGAGTATATCCTCTCAGACTATACATATACATCTAGAAATTTTTGTGTATTCAATATGGAGAGAAAGGAAGAAAATAGAATCTTTGTTTATATGAGGAAAATATTTTGCTCGATATTGAAAATAGATTCAAAGAAAATGGATCAAGTTTGGATAACACTTAAAGAAGATGATCCTTAGGTTTTTGCGAAACTGGAAAATAGAAATGTTCAAAACGTTGATGCTTCATATATACGACAGAATATGATGGTGGTTTCACTTTATTAAAGGATTCTTTATTTATTTTCCTTGAGCTATCCTTCAAGAGATTCATCTTCAAGGCCCTAAGGGGATTCATGGATGTCTACCTTTTTTTCCCTTTATATGTGCCTCTTGCTTTATTTAACCCTTTTTTTTGTCATGAATTTATGCTAGTCTTTTTTCTCATTTAGCCATCTCCAACATAACTATTGAGGATTTCTATTAATAAGGGGAAAACTTGAGATCCCCCTTGCGTCATTGGGATTTTATCTTGGCCATGTGAAGACTTCTCGAGAATAATAGACTATATTTTAATATTTTCTTTTCTTTAATGGTTCCATTCTTTGTCACATATTGCGTGCCCAATCAATTTATGATGGGTCAGGCAACCTCTTTTTTGTGTCTCTTTCTTGCTGATAGGTTATAAGCTCGGATTTTTCAATTCTGATGGGAACGTTCTACCTTGCCCCTCAGCCCATGCTACCTTTTACCTGTTTGGCTCTTTTCTGTATATATGTACAAATATTTTAGTTTTTAAAGAATTTTTTTCTTAGTTTGAACCTACTTATTGATGTTTCTCTTATGTTTATTGATGCATTACTACGTTTTCTTTTTACTTGTCATATGCTCACAACCCCTTTGCCTAGGGAAATATAATATATCTTTTAGGTGCATGTTGTAGGTCTTCAAAAATATTTGTTAGCTTACTTCAAGATTTTGTGTAGCATAATCATAAACAATAGTTGCATATGCTTGATAACTTTTACTTACCCGAACCCATGGCCTTCAAGACGAGGGAATCTTACTTATTCATCTTGCACCACCTTTGTGGTCTTAGTTTTCATCAATCGACACATTGCTGGTCCTTTATTTTGTTTGCTAGGCTTGTTGTGGCATTTTTCTTTGCTCACCAAGCATGTGGTGCATTTTATGCTAAAAAAAAAAAGATGAGGACAACGAATACTCATCCCAACTCAAAACTGAGTCGTGTCCCCATGAATCGAATAAGACTCTTTAAAGCAGATAAAATTTAAATTAAAACTACCTAACACATATGAAAATAAGGTGAGAGATTAGGATACATTGCTCTTGTTATGCTTATGTAGTGGTTGTGTAGGTACCCCGGGCTTATGTTTCTTCTAATTAGTCCATCGATGAGGATTGCTTGCTCTTTTGTTGCCTGTAGTAAATTCTTGTTCTTCTTCCCCATGATTTGTCTATTCTGCTTGTAATCCCGTACAACCGTTCTTCTCGTCATCTCAACTAACCTATAACTCAAGAAGCACTAAGTATGAATTTAATCTTGAACTTTTGAATAATTGGGATTTTTGATGTTGATGTCTATAGGTGTATTTAATAGTATTTGGATGGTGGTTTAAGAATAATAAAGGAAGAAAATAAATTTTCTTGTGGTGGAAAGAATCTTGAAGACTTGATAAGTTTTGGTGTTTTTTGGTGCTATGGAATAGATTTGATAAATTTTATGTTTTTATGGAAGATGCGAAGAGGATTTGATGTTATTTTTGTGTTTTGTGAAGGTTTTATCAAGCGTAAAAGGTATTTCAATGGAGTTTGGAGTTGATATTTTTTGTTTTGGTAAAGTTGGAGGAGGCTAGGATTAGGTTTTGTGGAGTTAGAGTCCCTTACGTGGTCGCTAGTGATCTGTACTCATTAGCAACCATGGGTGCGTCGATGAATGTACTTTTATAGAACTCATTTATAAAATTCAAAAATCGTTGCCGACAGCCAGTAGTTGCTAAAGACTATAGATACATGCAACCAGCGTGATGGTTGGTATTTAGACTTCTGAAAAGACTAACCCACGATTAGCGACCGTTAGTTACGGTCTCTAAAGGTTCACATAATAAATACGAGATGGATTGAGTAGTAGCTAGCCAACCACTTACCGCCATTAATATTAAAAGCTTTCCCCAAAAACAAAAAAAATTGCTCCCCACAAATTCCCGCCATGGTTCCACCACATGCTGCCAACACCTCCTATTCTGATACTAGACTACACCTAACTTAGCTCCACTTTTTCGGACCCATTAACATCATTGAATCCTCTAATATTTTGAGGTATTTCTTAATATATATTATTTTTCATAAAAGCTTGTATGTTTCATATATATGGTTTATATTATGTTGTTTAGACTGTTAAATGATATGATTACATAATATATATAGTTTTATATGAATTTTTTGCTATAATCTTAGATATTGTTGTGGATTATGAGTAAAACTTGGGGTTTAGAAATGGAGAAACTAATATGGAAGATAGACTTATGAATATATTATATTCTTGATTCATGTATATAAGAGATTTAGTATCAATATAATTTACACAATTTTTTCACAAAATTATTTTATTTATCCGGAATTTTTCGTTTACTATATAGTTAAGTCATAATGAACATGCCTAAGGATAAAGAGTGGATTAATTCGAGAAGCAAGGTTGCTCTAGTTTTTGTGAAGGGTGTTAAGAGTTTCTTTGAATTTCCATCTTCACCCATTCATAGTTCTAATGCGATTCAGTATTCATATAATTGGTGCATGAGGAGACGAGAAAAATTATTTTAGAGGCTAAGGCGAATATTTTGAGAAATGGGATCTTAGTGACATATGAAATTTAGAATTTTCATGGTGAAGTAATTATGTTCCCTTATGTTCGTTTCAATGTACTTCCATCGAATAAGAAAATTTATCTGTTGTTGAATTTTATACAAGTATTTCTTGATTTCTATTTTTACTATCATATATTATTCACGAGTCTTCTTTAAATTACAGGATATATCCTTTTTCCATCATTTGACCCACACTTAGTATATTTGTATCTATTTTTGTGGACCAACAGTACAACGTGAATTAGTCGTGCACCTTTTTGTGTGTTGACAAACGTTGTACCTTTTCCTTCAAACTGCACCTGAACTCTATTTCCAAGCTTGACTTGATATTTGAACGATATGTCTATGACTCAAAAGATTTACTTGCCACTGGTTATGTGGTTGTTGCAACCGCTATCAATATACCAATATCCGTTTTCACCTCTAAAGCAGCGTGACATGCGTAGAATAGTTTGTCTTTACTTTTATTTTCTTCGAAGAAGTTAGCCTGGTTCTTTTGTTTGGACAGACAATATTTCTGTAAGTGGCCAAATTTTTTGCAACTCTTGCATTGTAGTTTTCCACGAAACCAACAATCTTCCTGATGATGATTTGTTTTCTTACATATATGACATGGTGAATATTTACCTATTCTTTCATTAGACTCACCATTTTCTCTATTTGTAGAATTCTCTCTAAGTTTTCCCCCCATAGTTTTAGAATCTCGAGACCTATATTGAGTTTAGACTAAAATGCGTTTTCCGTAGATTCATTTTGAAGACATACTTATTCTTTTCTCGTAAGTTGTTAGAGAGCCTACGAACTCTGTTACTGACAGAGTGGCTATATCCCTAGTTTTTTCATTAGTATTTACTATCAGATCGTATTTATCTGGAAGAGTAACTGATATTTTTCACACGACCCTTTTATCAGTTATATCATCTCCATAGGCTCTCAATTGATTAACTATTTCTTATAATCTAGTGTAGTATTTTTATGGTCTCGGATTCTTTCCTTTTTATATTATCAAATTCTCTTCTTATTGTTTGAAGTATAATATCCCTTTCTTTTACATTTTCTTGAAAACTCCTCTTTCGATAAAGTGCCAAAATATGCTATTGAAACTCCTCCTTTACATTTGTATGTTGTAAAGTGCCAAATTATTCTTCTTCATCTCTTTAGTTAATTTTTTTTCTCTTGTTGTAGATAAAGTTGATTTATATTCGAGAATGATATGTCCATTGTCAATAATATCCCATAAACTTTGGAACATGAAATATGTACTTATCTCTATCATCCAGTAGCTATAATTTTCTCCCAAAAAAACTATCAGCATTTGGGTATTTTTTAGGAGAGTGGCCATGAGCATTAAATAGAAGTATTTTTGCGTAAGCTAGTTTTTGCTTAATTTATAATCAAACTTGGCTCTGGTACCACATGTTGGTTTTAATATAATTGAAGGGGAAAAATCTATTTAAATTTTTTTTTATATTAGGGATGAAAAAAGAAATAAATGACTTAAAATAAAGTGGACAGACAGTTGGTTTATATAAGAAAACTTTGTTATTACAAGGATTCTTACAAAAATGTTTTGGTTGCTGTACAAATTTAGTTTATCCTTATGGCAGTGGACATTATTCTAGAATGTCTTGGTATTCAAATTTAATAAATCATTCTAGTGTTACAAAGATAATTCTAGATTTTTCAATATATTTCTTACTAAAAAATTTCTCAAAAAGAAAAAATATCATTACTTTTAACAATTGACGTAATCTTGCTTACTACAAAAACATAAAAACATACTCAGAATTAGAACTTTTTCTCACTTTGATCTCAAGCTCATCAAATATGTAACTCTAAGAAATTAATCCCAATTATGAATTAATATATCTCTTATTGTTGAGTTGTAACTCAATTAAGTTCAAGATCAACTAGGAGGTAAGTACCAATTACACATGATATTGACTCATACATGCTAGATCTATAAGGTACATCATCAACCTAAAATAAGATAAAAATCCTTAAACACGAGGTATTAGAAAATTTTGATATACATGGGTGGTTTAGCCAAATTCGTGAGTGATGGAAGAAAACTAATGACTACATTGACTAGATTGTCTAAATATGTTAGTGACAATACTAGCTTTCTGCACTAACTATATTACCATATCTAAACTATTAGTGATTGATTCTAATTAACCACTATCGTACGAGTCTAACTCAAAAGTTACCATACATAATCATTACTCCTCAAACCTAAATAGGAAACATCAAGTTGTCGATGCGTCTTGAACTAGATGACCTGTGTTGTTGGACAATTTTTGAAATATTTCTTCCGATTGCAAAATCTAACATTTATATCAGTAAATTGAACATTCTCACCAAATTAAGCACTCTTTTTATAATTTATCTATTAAACCAAGATTTACAAGTATCTATTAGAATACATAATTAAGCTCACTTACTACAAAATTACAAATTTATTTTTGCATGGATTTTTGAATTTTTGAAAACTTGCATCAAATTGCCACTAATCTAAAGTAGCATTAAATCATTCTCATTAGTTCACGACCTCACTTATTGAGTATATCATCTTTGTGATAAATATCTAGAAAGCATAAAACCTTACTATTGTGAACCGTGCCATGTTCTGTTAAGACTTCCCTGTTCACGATAAGAGAAAATATTACATTGGTCTTGAACATCAATGAGTATCT
This sequence comes from Nemophila menziesii, assembly GCA_029959085.1. Classification (NCBI taxonomy): domain Eukaryota; kingdom Viridiplantae; phylum Streptophyta; class Magnoliopsida; order Boraginales; family Hydrophyllaceae; genus Nemophila; species Nemophila menziesii. Next base: position 4,640,545 of record JARWIR010000046.1, on the reverse strand, counting down.
ATGCAACTATGCCGCCACTATGTAGTGTGATGAAACGAAGGAAAATTAGAAGAGAAACATTGTTCACTTTACCACAATACAGTCATGTAAAGGATTATACTTCTTTAGGTGATGGCTTCACAACTTCTCCAACAAATATCAACTCCTCACTGTCTTCTATTCTTATTACCATACATCTTGGATTGTGAGTTTTTTAGTCTTATTTTATTTCAATTTTTGATGGAAAGATTTTTATATATTCAAACTTATTAATATTTTTTTATATTCTTCGAAATTGTGGATATATAGTCTTGTGCGATTGTCGTAACTTTTGAACGTTAAAAATAGATAACAAATTTGAAAATCAATACATAAAATAAACAATAAAATTAAATAATTAATGAGCAGAGAAAAAGGGAACATTGAAAGAGAAATTTTTGTGCGGCTTCCTTAGGATCCTTGACACATTCTTTAAGCATTGCGTAAATCTCATCTTCGCTGTGATTACGAGTGACCTCCTTGATGTTTTCGATCATTTTTATGTTCACTCAAATTTCCTGAAATGTAATTAAAAGTGATAATAAAGAAAAATATAGCAGGAAAAAAGTAAAGTAGGGTCAACTACATCATTAATCCATGTGATCTTTGAAATAGGATTACTATAATCCTTGTACACACTTATATCCTTATACATACAACAATTTAAAAGAATAGTTATTTTAGTATCTAGAAATATTTAATTATGTTAATCTTACCATATTAATCATAAATATTTATGGTTGATTGAAATATCATGACCACCGATCTTATTCATTTTTTTTATTCTTCCACACTAATACGGATTTCTTATCATTGTAGGAAATAGAGAAAACTTTTAAAAAAATAAGAAATACATAAGAACCACTCAATGTTACTATGAAATTTGTATATGTAATTTCAATAAAATAAAATAGAATAGTTAAATGAAGGTTTCTACTTATTATCCCTTTTAAACAAGAGCTACCATGAACCAAAAGTGTATCTCAGATTAAACTTAGGAGAAAAACTTATTTAGTATGTGAATGATGTAACCAAATCGATAAAGAACTTCAAGTTTCATACCTTTATTTATTCCTTAAAAAGTAGGCAATTTGAATATATCACATTCCTCACAATTAGAAAACGGAGTAGCATATATACTTACAGACATATGATGTTAATATTTAGGCATGCAAATCTTACCATGAAAATTATAAAATCATCATGGTTGATTGAAATATCATGACCAACAATCTTATATATCCTTTGTTTTATTATGCTCTCCATTGATGAAGATTTCCTACCATTTAAGGAAAAAAAGAAAACTATAAATCCCACAAGCAATATCTTCATTCAAATTATTCTAAATTTTAATTATATAAAATTCAGATTTAAATGATAATAAAAACAAAACCAAGGCAAGTTTCACCCAAAACTTCCTATTGAATATTCTTATTAAATACTTATGGGTATGATAATTGCTATATAACAAAGCTAAATATCCACAAGATAAATATGATTTGATATAATTGAACACAAGAGAGGGAAATATGCATAAGTTTAAAACATATAATTATAACACATAGGATTGGATGAATCAAACATGAACTCTTGACTGTAGATATCTTATTGGTAAAATGGATCTAAAGAAACCTTTTACAGTATATAAAACAAGATTATGCTAATATCATGATTATTATGGAAGCTATTTATATCTATTTTAAACAAATGACAGTTTAATAATCCATCCAAGATCTATAGTTTCAGTTTCTTTTTCCCCCTTTAGGCGTGACAAAAATTAAGTTTATATGTTAATATAAATTGTGTAGGTTATAAAAATTGTGACCCACACAAGATCGGTAAGATTATGATAAAATTCATGGGACACTTAATATAATTTGATATGATATAATGTGATATAATAGATTAAGTTAGAATTCATAAAAAAATAAGAAACTCTCAAATTTACTGACCTGGATATATGGTAAACAATTGTAATTTTGAGTGTTCATTTTCAGTACGTTTTCAATTAATTAGATGAATCAACATTCAGATTTAGTACTAAATTATGAAGATTTAAAGAAAAGATTAGGATGCAAGAGTTAAATAAACAAAGCACTGGTTAGTTTCAATGAAGTTTGGTGTTTAGGATCATATGTTACTGCGAAATGTTTGGTGGTTGTTTTTTGCAGCGGCCGTGGGCGATGGTGTTATACAACTATAGTATTAGAATTAAGGGGATTGTTTGTTTATTATTGAGGGTAGATTTGATAGGTATATGGGTTGGGCTTCTACAATATGGGTTGGGCTTTTATTCTATTTTTAAATGTGGAATTATATATAAAGGATAATTCTATATGTAGCAGTCAAATGCCATAATTCTTCTAGAAGAATATTTTATTTTTCTAAATTTAGATCAATATTAATTTTCTTTACTTCAATATTTTTAAAAATTAATTTTACATTAAATATACATTAATTAACATTTTCCATTTTCCGGATAAAAATATATTATTGTGACTTTTTTATTTATTTTATTTTTCCAACTCGTGTTCTGGTATAATTTTCGTCCGAGCTGAAAATATTTAAAAAAGTCCAAGAAATTCGAAAAAAATCATAGTGACATATTTTTTCCTAGCAATTGGCCAACAACAGCGGTGGTGATAAAATAAATAATTTTTTTATTTTATTATTTGTCATATAAGGATATTTTAGTAAAAAGGCGTATAATAGAAAGAATTGTTTGCTTATCGTAGTTTTAAAGGGATTATGACACTTAATGCCTAATTTTAAAAATATCTCATTATATAAATACAAAGAAGGTTAGAATTTGTTATTGGTTGGTCACCCAATCTTCTACTTTATTTAACTTTTGAGAAATAGAGGGGAACACAAAATTACCACCTAATAAGGGAGCAAATATCCTTAACTAGATTACAAATTGTCCTTTATAAGTAATTTACACAATCATTTTGTGTCCAAAAATTACATTTTAGAAAAGTTCTTGCATGGAGAATAACATTTGTAAACACTAAGGTTGATGTATCTTGAGGTGTGTGAGCTACATAACTCCATGCGTGTCCTCCCACAAAAAATCCTTGTTCACCAGTTAGTACATAACCATCACTTTCTTTTTAAGTTGCACAATTAAACGCAACAGCAATATTAAATTTAATATTGTAAATACATTTGGTATTTATTGTTTCCATATTTTCTAGGCTTATAACCTCATGTTTTATATTTCCATTATAGAATTCATCACATGCTATTGATGTTCTTTGAACTTTTTTCATAGGTCAAGGTCAGAGTTTTTATATAACATTTAATTTCTGGTCTTTCATATGTGCCAACAGATCATGGCTTCCTTCACTACTGTGGGGATTATGCTATTCTCTTCTTTATTAGTTTCTGAGTTTATTATCACAAGCAATCATTATTCTACTCTAATTATACTTTCATTAGTTAGTTTAATCCCCATAAAAGTTGTATACCATTTAGCCCTGGCCCAATTGCATTCAAACAACATATGTTTAGTAGTTAAAGAGAAAGTGTTGCATAAAATTTATAGATTATTTAGGTTGTTTATATTAGATATCATTTCATTTGTAGCACTACTTAGGAGTTCCCCAAATCACTAAAATATTATCAATAAGTGATTGTAAAAACCCAATGAATAAATTTAGAAATAGAATTTGATCATTGGTTTTAAAAGCTTTTATCATTTTGAGGAAAGTATTAAGGAGCTTAGATGTGTATCGATATAAAGGTTTTCTTTACCCAATAAAGTTATTAAAGATATAAGTATCATTATATGTGCTAACATATGGAATGTGACAAAAAACTACACTAAGGAACAAGAGTTGCATGGTCAAAATTATGCAAGCCATATCATGAAGCGTGCTTGGGGTGAAGGATATTTTCACACATAACAATGTGGAAATAATTAAAAAAAATTGGTCTAGCTGTTTTTTAGGAAATTATATATGGTCAAATTGGATTCATGCTAATATCGTAAAGACAAATCATTTTGACAGGTTGTTACACTAGAAGATGTTTATAAGGATAGAGAAATATACTTAAACACAAAGATCAAGCTTTTAAGTTTATAAAACATCACTTAAATTATGGTAAAAATACTTTACTTTGGTGGGATAGCTAGTTACCTAGGGGTAAAATTATTAATGAAGTATATACACTATCAAAGTAGTTTAGTTACGAATTTCTACAAGCAAGATGAATGGAGATGGACAAGAATGATATATGAAATTATAAAATGTAAAGTATCATAAAATTTTTAATTTTTCAAGAAATGGGCCTTTGGACAAGGGAAGTCTATGAACTAATCATGTTAAAGCAAACAAAAATGAAATAACATAAGATAATTTTGAAGAAACAAATAATCCAAGGATGAGATTCGTAACATGGATTGCGAATCTAGACAAGATGCCAACAAAGAAAGTTTAATCTCTTTGGGATATCAGATCTCCCCAATCTGGGTTTTTTGCAATATGCAAATTAAATATATCGAACATCTTTCTGGGGATGTTCTTTCATATCTCTACTGTGTAATATCTGCTTAGAAAGAAGGGACACGCCTGCAAAGTTAGCCACTATTCCAACATTAATTAAATGGATATATCCTCTCAGACTATACATATCCATCTAGAAATTTTTGTGTATTCAATATGGAGAGAAAGGAAGAAAAGAGAATCTTTGTTTATATGAGGAAAATATTTTGCTAGATATTGAAAAAAGATTCAAAGAAAATGGTTTCAAGTTTGGAGAACACTTAAAGAAGATGATCCTTAGGTTTTTGCAAAACTGGAAAATAGAAATGTTCAAAACGTTGATGCTTCATGTATACGGCAGAATATGATGGGGGTTTCACTTTATTAAAGGATTCATTATTTTTTCCTTGAGCTATCCTTCAAGATGTTCTTCTTCAAGGCCCTAAGGGGATTCTTGTATGTCTACCTTTTTTTCCCTTTATATGTGAATCTTTCTTTATTTAACCCTTTATTTTTGTCATAAATTTATGCTAGTCTTTTTTCTCATTTAGCCATCGTCAACATAACTATTGAGGATTTCTATTAATAAGGGGACAAATCGAGATCCCCCTTGCGTCATTTGGATTTTATCTTGGCCATGTGAAGACTTCTCGAGAATAATAGACTATATTTTAATATTCTCTTTTCTTTAATGGTTCCATTCTTTGTCACATATTGCGTGCCCAATCAATTTATGATGGGTCAGGCAACCTCTATTTTGTGTCTTTTTCTGCTGATAGGTTATAAGCTCGGATTTTTCAATACCGCTGGGAACGTTCTACCTTGCCCCTCAGCACATGCTACCTTTTACCTGTTTGGCTCTTTTATGTAGATATGTGCAAATATTTTAGTTTTTAAAGAATTGTTTTCTTAGTTTGAACCTTCATATTGATGTTTCTCTTATGTTTATTGATGCATTACTACTTTTTCTTTTTACTTGTCATATGCTCACTACCCCTTTGCCTAGGTATAATATATCTTTTAGGTGCATGTTGTAGGTCTTCAAAAATATTTGTTAGCTTACTTCAAGATTTTGTGTAGCATAATCATAAACAATAGTTGCATATGCTTGATAACGTTTACTTACCCGAACCCATGGCCTTCAAGACAAGGGAATCTTACTTATTCATCTTGCAACCACCTTTGTGGTCTTAGTTTTCATCAATCGACACATTGTTGGTCCTTTATTTTGTTTGCCAAGGTTGTTGTGGCATTTTTCTTTGCTCACCAAGCATGTGGTGCATATTATGCTAAAACAAAAAAAAGAAGATGAGGACAACGAATACTCACCCCCAACTCAAAACTGAGTCGTGTCCCCACGACTTGAAAAAAACTCTTTAAAGCAAATAAAATTTAAATTAAAACTACCTAACACATAAGAAAATAAGGTGAGATATTAGGATACATTGCTCTTGTTATTCTTATGTAGTGGTTGTGTAGGTACCCCGGGCTTATGTTTCTTCTCAATCAGTCCATCGATGAGGATCGCTTGCTCTTTTGTTGCCTCTGGTAAATTCTTGTTCTTCTTCCCCATGATTTGTCTGTTCCGCTTGTAATCCGGTGCAACCGTTCTTCTCGTCATCTCAACTAACCCATAACTAAAGAAACACTAAGTATGAATTTAATCTTGAACTTTTGAATAATTGGGATTTTTTATGTTGTTGTCTATAGGTGTATTTAATAGTATTTGGATGTGGTTTAAGAATAATAAAGAAAGAAAATAAGTTTTCTTGTGGTGGAAAAAATCTTGAAGACTTGATAAGTTTTGGTGTTTTGTGGTGCTATGGAATAGATTTGATAAATTTTATGTGATTATGGAAGATGCGAAAGAGGATTTGATGTTATTTTTGTGTTTAGTGAAGGTTTTATCAAGCGTAAAAGGTATTTCAATGGAGTTTGGAGTTGATATATTTGTTTTGGTAAAGTTGGAGAAGGCTAGGATTAGGTTTTGTGGAGTTAGATTCCCTTACGTGGTCGCTACTGATCTGTACTCATTAGCAACCGTGGGTGCGTCGGTGAAGGTACTTTTATAGAACTCATTTATAAAAATCGAAAATCGTTGCCGACAGCCACGTAATCGCTAAAGACTATAGATACATGCGACCAGCGTGTGGTTGGTATTTAGACTTCCGAAAAGACTAAGCCACGATTAGAGACCGTTAGTTACGGTCTCAAAAGGTTCACATAATAAATACGAGATGGATTGAGTAGTAGCTAACCAACCACTTACCCCCATTAATATTGAAAGATTTCCCTAAAAACAAAAAATTGCTCCCCACAAATTCCCGCCATGGTTCCACCACATGCTGTCAACACCTCCTATTCTGATACTAGACTGCACCTAACTTAGCTCCACTTTTTCGGACCCATTATCATCATTCAATCCTCTAATATTTTTAGGTATTTCTTAATATATATTATTTTTCATAAAAGCGTGTATGTTTCATAAATTATGGTTTATATTATGTTGTGTAGACTGTTAAATGATATGATTACATAATATATATATATAGTTTTATATGATTTTTTTTGCTATAATCTTAGATATTGTTGTGGATTATGAGTAAAACTTGGGGTTTAGAAATTATAACTAATATGGAAGTGATACTTATGAATATATTATATTTCTTGATTCATGTATATAAGAGATTTAGTATCAATATAATTTACACAATTTTTTAACAAAATTATTTTATTTATCGGGAATTTTTCGTTTACTATATAAGTCCTAATGAACATGCCTAAGGATAAAGAGTGGATTAATTCGAGAAGCAAGGCTACTCTAGCTTTTGTGAAGGGTGTTAAGAATTTCATTGAATTTTCATCTTCACCCATTCATAGTTCCAATGCGATTCAGTATTCATATAATTTGTGCATGAGGAGACGAGAAAAATTATTTTAGAGGCTAAGGCGAATATTTTGAGAAATGGGATCTTAGTGACATATGAAATTTAGAATTTTCATGGTGAAGTAAATATGTTCCGTCATATGTTATTCCTAATAATGTAGACAAGGAAATGATGAATGTGAAAGATTATTTGAGGGGTATTGTTAATAACGTGGATACGGAAATGGTAGATGAGAATATTCCCGAAGTAACATAAATTGTTCGTTTGACGCATTGGTTGCTGAGGTGAATATCGAGTTGTATCCTGATTTTATGAAAAGGGTTTCATCAAAAAATTATATCAAAATTTATAAATATAAATGTGAAAAACTAATTGGTTAAATACTTTGTTCACTGAACTCCTACAATTTTTGAGTCAGGCTTTCCCAAGTGGACATACCTTGCCCTCATCGTATGAAGACTCTAACAAGAATTTAAGGAGTTTGGGGTTAGGTTATGAAACAATTTATGTATATTTGAACGATTGTTTCTTGTACGGAGGTTATTATAAATCATTAGAGTCATGTCTGGTTTGTAAAATTATCTAGGTGAGACCCAAAGAAGAGTGGTGTCGCCTAAGGTGTGATAAAATATTAGATAAATAAATGCAAATAAACACCCTAGGTTATCACGGTTCTACAATTATACATATCGTATGCAAGTTTTAAATAATAAGTAAGATTCATTCCTCAGAGACTACGAAGGTTAGGAAGATCTTATGCAATAATCGAGTGCAAATATTAAAAGCTAAATCAAATAGTACGCAGAGAAATAAAAGAAAAATAGATTTTTATTGGGTTTTTTATTAAGAAAATTAAACTAATAAAATAAAGTCAGAAAATTAAATGCAAGAGAAGAAGATAGTATGAGAGTTTAGCTTGAGTAAATAGCATGTAATCCCCACTAGTTTTGCCGTTTTAAACATTTAAGGGTGAATTATGTAGTATTTCAATAATCGTTTTCAATTGTGCTAGGTAGTTTTAAATAGGGTTTACCTGTGTCAATAAGGAGTCCTAAGCAAACTTTTCCTGCAATTGATTAAATAGCAATACACTAAACCATGGTGACTATCTAGTTAGGCTGATTTGTCAGATCTATACCTTATTCTAGACGTTATTTGCTAATCCTATAGTTAATTATAACGTTGTCAATGATTATCTAACTACTATGATGGTAATTCTATATGGTCGCGATCCACAAGAACACTATATATAAATCCAACACATAAACAGAGAAATTCAAACATAGATTTAATTTAAAACATAGAATTCCTAAATTAGATAGATTTCAACCAAAACTAGGGTTCATACATATATGCTAAAACTCAAGTTAAATAGAAATTTGGTTCATACTAATAGAAGTAAAGAAAGAAATTACAAATTCAAAGGTTGGGGGAGACATTATTGATGAACAACTCCTTCCAAACTTTTTTTCTTGGCCAAGGATGATTTGCTAATGATAAGAGGTTGTATATATAGGGTATAGGAAGTCCTAATTCGTTTTCTTGAAGGAGAAGGTAAAGTATTGGATTCCTAGCCCAACTCATATTCATAACCCAAAAATATGGAATCAACCCCGTTTTTGTTTTGTAACTAACAGCTTCAATACTTATCCGTTTTTGAGTAGTCGAAATTCATAGTCTAGGAAGAGTCTTTAACTTTTCTCCAAATTACTCACTGATTTTGAGTTATAATCTGATTTGTGGTCGTAGGTGCTGGAATTCAGATTTATGGCATCTTTTCCTTTTCCATATTTTTAGCTTTTGTTTCCTTATCTTTCTTCATATTCTTCTGATGGAAAATCAAGTTGAAGTGTCTGAACCTTCGGTTCCATAGCCATGATTGGTCTTCTTGAGATTTTATAGTCGTTTCAATGTACTTCCATCGAATAAAAAAATTTATTTGTTGTTGAATTTTATACAAGTATTTCTTGATTTCTACTTTTACTATCATATATTATTCACGAGTCTTCAATAAATAATAGGTTATATCCTTTTTCCATCATTTGACCCACACTTAGTATATTTGTATCTATTTTTGTGGACCAACAGTACAACATGAATTAGTCGTGCACCTTTTTGTGAGCTGACAAACATTGTACATTTTCCTTCAAACTCCACCTGAACTCTATTTCCAAGCTTGACTTGATATTTGAACGATATGTCTATGTCTCAAAAGATTTACTCGCCACTGGTTATGTGGTTGTTGCAACCGCTATCAATATACCAATATCCGTTTTCACCTCTAAAGCAGCGTGACATGCGTAGAATAGTTTGTCTTTATTTTTATTTTCTTCGAAGAAGTTAGCCTGGTTCTTTTGTTTGGACCGAAAAATATTTCTGTAAGTGGCCAAATTTTTCGCAACTCTTACATTGTAGTTTTCCACGAAACCAACAATTTTCCTGATGATGATTTGTTTTCTTACATATATGACATGGTGAATATTTACCCGTTCTTTCATTAGACTCACCATTTTCTCTATTTGTAAAATTCTCTCCAAGTTTTCCCCCCATATTTTTAGAATTTCGAGACCTATATTGAGTTTAGACTGAAATGCGTTTTCCGTATATTCATTTTGAAGACATACTTATTCTTTTCTCGTAAGTTTTTAGAGAGCCTACGAACTCTGTTACTGACAGAGTGGCTATATCCCTAGTTTCTTCATTAGTATTTACTATCAGATCGTATTTATCAGGAAGAGTAACTGATATTTTTCTCACGGCCCTTTTATCAGTTATATCATCTCCATAGGCTCTCAATTGATTAACTATTTCTCATAATCTAGTGTAGTATTTTTTATAGTCTCGGATTCTTCCATTTTTATATTATCAAATAATCTTTTTATTGTTTGAAGTATAATATCCCTTTCTTTTACATTTTCTTGAAAACTCCTCTTTCGATAAAGTGCCAAAATATGCTATTGAAACCCCTCATTTACATTTGTATGTTGTAAAGTGCCAAATTATTCTTCTCCATCTCTTTAGTTAATTTTTTATCTCTTGTTGTAGATAAAGTTGATTTATATTCGAGAATGGTATGTCCATTGTCAATAATATCCCATAAACATTGGAACATGAAATATGTACTTATCGTTATCATCCAATAGCCATAATTTTCTCCCAAAAAACCAGGATCAGAATTTGGGTATTGCTTAGGAGAGTGGCCATGAGCATTAAGTAGAAGTAGTTTTGCGTAAGCTAGTTTTTGCTTAGTTTATAATCAAACTTGGCTCTGATACAACATGTTGGTTTTTATATAATTGAAGGGGAAAATCTATTTATAAAGATTTTTTATATTGGGGAAGAAAAAAGAAATAAATGACTTAAAAGAAAGTAGACAGACAGTTTGTTTATGAAAGAAAACTTTGTTATTACAAGGATTGTTACAAAAATGTTTTGGTTGCTCTACAAATGAAGCTTATCCTTATGGCAGTTGACATAATTCTAGAATGTCTTGGTATTCAAATTTAATAAATCATTCTAGTGCTACAAAGATAATTCTAGATTTTTCAATATATTTCTTACTAAAAAGTTTCTAGAATAGAAAAAATATCATTACTTTTAACAATAGACGTAATCTTGCTTACTACAAAAACATAAAAAAAACTCAAAATTAGAACTTTTTCTCACTTTTATCTCAAGCTCATGAAATATGGAACTCTAAGAAATTAATCCCAATTATGAATTAATATATCTCTTATTGTTGAGTTGTAACTCAATTAAGTTCAAGATAAACTAGGAAGTAAGTACCAATTAAACATGATATTGACTCATACATGCTAGATCTATAAGGTACATCATCAACCTAAAATAAGATAAAAACCCTTAAACACGAGGTATTAGAGAATTTTTATTTACATGGGTGGTTTAGCCAAATTCGTGAGTGATGGAAGAAAACTAATGACTACATTGACTAGATTGTCTAAATATGTTAGTGACAATACTAGCTTTCTGCACTAACTATATTACCTTATCTAAACTATTAGTGATTGATTCTAATTAACCACTATCGTACGAGTCTAACTCAAAAATTACCATACATAATCATTACTCCTCAAACGTAAATAGGAAACATCAAATTGTCGATGCGTCTTGAAATAGATGACCTATGTTGTTGGACAATTTTTGAAATATTTCTTCCGATTGAAAAATCTAACATTTATATCAGTAAATTGAACATTCTCAACAAATTAAGCACTCTTCTTATAATCTATCTATGAAACCAAGATTTACAAGTATCTATTAGAATACATAATTAAACTCACTTACTACAAAATTACAATTTTATTTTTGCATGGATTTTTGAATTTTTGAAAACTTGCATCAGATTGCCACTAATATAAAGTAGCATTAAATCTTTCTCATTAGTTCACGACCTCGCTTATTGAGTATATCATCTTTATGATAAATCTCTAGAAAGCATAAAGCCTTACTATTGTGAACCGTCCCATGTTCTGTTAAGACTTCCATGTTCACGACGGAAGAAAATATTACATTGGTCTTGAACATCAATGAAACGAAGCAAAATTAGAAGAGAAACATTGTTCACTTTACCACAATATAGTCATGTAAAGAATTATACTTCTTTAGGTGATGGCTTCACAACTTCTCCAACAAATATCAACTCCACACTGTCTTCTTTTTTTATGACCATACATCTTGGATTGTTATTTCATTTCAATTTTTTATGGAAAGATTCATATATATTCAAACTTATTAATATTTTTTATAGAGTAATGATATTTGTCACCCTTTTTGTATCACCCTTTTATCACCTCCTACGTGTATGCTTATATGGACCAATGAATTGATTTCTCTATCCTATTTAATTTTTATCTATCTTCTATTCAAGGAAATCAATACATATATATAGAAGGGTGATAAAAGGGTGACATGAAAAGGGGTGACATATATCATTACTCTTTTTTATATTCTTCAAAATTGTGGATATATAGTCTTGTGCGATTGTCATAACTTTTGAACTTTAAAAATAGATCACAAATTTGAAAATCAATACATAAAATAAACAAAAAAAATTAAATAATTAATGAGTGGAGAAAAAGGGAACATTGAAAGAGAAATTGTTGTGCGGCTTTCTTAGGATACTTGACACATTCTTGAAGCATTGCATAAATCTCGTCTTCGTTGTGATTACCAGTGACCTCCTTTATGTTTTCGATCATTTTTATGTTAACTCAAATTTCCTAAAATGTAATTAAAAGTGATAATAAAGATAAATACAGCAGGAAAAAAATAAAGTTTAATTATGTTAATCTTACCATATTAATCATAAATATTTATGGTTGATTGAAATATCATGACAACCGATCTTTTTTTTATTCTTCCGCTCTAATACGGATTTCTTATCATTGTAGGAAATAGAGAAAAAAAATTAAAAAAATAAGAAATACACAAGAACCACTCAATGTTACTATGAAATCGGTATATGGAATTTCAATAAAATAAAATGGAATGGTTAAATGAAGGTTTCTACTTATTATCCCTTTTACTAAAACAAGAGTTACCATGAACCAAAAGTGTATCTCAGATTAAACTTAGGAGAAAAACATATTTAGAATGTGAATGAGGTAACCAAATAGATAAATAACTTCAAGTTTCATACCTTGATTTATGCCTCAGAAAGTAGGCAATTTGAATATATCATATTACTCACAATTAGAAAACGGAGTAGCATATATACTTACAGACATATGATGTTAATATTTAGGCATGCAAATCTTACCATGAAAATTATAAAATCATCATGGTTTATTAAAATGTCATGACCAACAATCTCATATATCCTTTGTTTTATTATGCTCCCCATTGATGAAGATTTCCTACCATTGAAGGGGAAAAAAACTATTAATCCCACGAGCAATATCTTCATTCAAATTATTCTAAATTTAAATTATATAAAATTCGGATTTAAATGCTAATAAAAACAAACCCAAGGCAAGTTTCACCCAAAACTTCCTATTGAATATTCTTATTAAATACTTATGGGTATGATAATTGCTCTATAGCAAAGCTAAATATCCACGAGATAAATATGATTTGATATAATTGAACACCAGGGAGGGCAATATGCATAAATTTAAAACATATAATTATAACACAAAGGGTTGGATGAATCAAACCTGAACTCTTGACTGTAGATATCTCATTGGTAAAACGGATCTAAAGAAACCTTTTACAGTATATAAAACAAGATTATGCTAATATAATGATTATTATTGAAGCTATTTATATTTATTTTAAACAAATGACAGTTTAATAAATCCATCCAAGATCTATGGTTTCAGTTTCTTTTTCCCCTTTAGGCGTGACAAAAATTAATTCTATGCAAATATAAATTGTGTAGGTTATAAAAATTATGGCCCACTCAAGATCGGTAAGATTATGATAAAATTCATAGGACACTTAATATAATTTGATATGATATAATTTGATATAATATATTAAGTTAGAATTCATAAAAAATAAGAAACTCTCAAATTTACTGACCTGGATAAATGGTAAATAAATGTAATTTTGAGTGTTCCTATTCAGTACGTTTTCAATTAATTAGATGAATTAACATTCAAATTTAGTACTAAATTATGAAGATTTAAAGATAAGATTAGGATGCAAGTGTTAAAGAAAGGAAGCACTGGTTAGTTACAATGAAGTTTGGTGTTTAGGATCAGATGTTACTGCGAAATGCGAAATGTTTGGTGGTTGATTTTTCCAGTGGCCGTGGGCGATGGTGTTCTACAACTATAGTATTAAAATTAAGGGGATTGTTTGTTTATTATTGAGGGTAGATTTGATAGGTATATGGGTTGGGCTTCTACAATATGGGTTGGGCTTTTATTCTATTTTTAAATGTGGAATTATATATAAACGATAATTCTATATGTAGCACTCAAATGCCATAATTCTTCTAGAAGAATAAATTATTATTTTTTAAATTTAGATCAATATTAATTTTCTTTACTTCAATATTTTTTAAAATTAATTTTATTATAAATATAAATTAATTAACATTTTCTATTTTCAGGATAAAATATATTATCGTGACTTTTTTATTTATTTTATTTTTCCAACTCGTGTTCTGGCCCGGAAATATTAAAAAACTCCAAGAAATTTGAACAATTGGCCAACAACAGTGGTGGTGATAAAATAAATAATTTTTTTATTTTATTATTTGTCATATAAGGATATTTTAGTAAAAAGGCGTATGATAGAAAGAATTATTTGATTATCGTAATTTTAAAGGAATTATGTAACTTAAGGCCTAATTTTAAAAATATCCCATTATATAAATACAAAGTCCAATGCCTGCAGAAGGTTAGAATTTGTTATTGGTTGGTCACCCAATCTTCTACTTTATTTAACTTTTGAGAAATGGAGGAGAACACAAAATTACCACCTAATAAGGGAGCAAATATCCTTAAGTAGATTACAAATTGTCCTTTATAAGTAATTTACACAATTATTTTGTGTCCAAAAATTACATTTTAGAAAGTTCTTGCATGAAGAATAACCTTTGTAAACACTAAGGTTGATGTATCTTGAGGTGTGTGAGCTACATAACCTCATGCATGTCCTCCCACAAAAAATCCTTGTTCACCAGTTAATACACAACCATCACTTTCTTTTTAAGTTGCACAATTAAACGCAACATCAATATTAAATTTATATTGTAAATACCTTTGGTATTTATTGTTTCCATATTTTTTGGGCTTATAACCTCATGTTTTATATTTTCATTATAGAATTTATCACATGCTATAGATGTTCTTTGAAATTTTTTCATAGGGTCAAGGTTAGGCTTTTTATATAACATTTCATTTCTGGTCTTTCATATGTGCCGACAGATCATGGCTTCCTTCACTACTGTGGGGATTATACTATTCTCTTCTTTATTAGTTTCTGAGTTTATTATTACAAGCCATCATTATTCTACTCTAATTATTCTTTCATTAGTTAGTGTAATCCCCATAAGAGTTGTATACCATTTACCCTGGCCCAATTGCATTCAAACAACATATGTTTAGTAGTTTAAGAGGAAGTGTTGCATAAAGTTTATAGATTATTTAGGTTGTGTATATTAGATATGTGTTGGTTGTCATATGCTTAATTATTATATTTTAGTCAACATAGGCTACACATGGGTAAATTATAGTTAAGGTTGGTTATAAGAACTATTAAGGACGGTATAGTTTTAAGAGTAAGATATTTTTAGAGTTTCATGATATATAAACAGAGGTTAAAAGCATTAAGAGCAAGGAGTCGGAGTTGGAAAATTACAATCCAAGTCAGTTTTCCATCTTGACGGCAAAGGGAAAATGAATATCCAAGTGTGGCACTGTTAAGATCTTCGTGCACCTTTGACAAGAAAGGTGTTTAAGTCGTTAATAACCCATCATAGGTCATGTTGATTTTTCTTTTTAAAACTATGTTAAGTATCCAAAATTTATATAATATTGTTAGAAAACTTAAACATAATATTTTTTTTGTTAAAGACCTTCAGGGTAACACTCCTAAATTTGGGCAATATTGGTCATGTGCAACACTCTATCCAAGAGGGATAATTATAGATGTGTTGGAAGTCTAATAAATTAAAGGGTGAACTAATATATTCTAGTGATCAAGCATTACTATCCAAGATAGAAGACATATATACTAATAAAGTTATCTCTTATCTCTTTAGTGTGTTCTCATAATCCACCAACTCAAAGATTGAAGTTATGGTATACAGTGAGAGACTAGGAAAGTATAGCTAACAACAATACTTGGTGCATTTAAGGATATTTTGATGAAGTTATGGAGATAAAATATAGACTTCATGAAACATAGATAGTTGTTCATACATAAATATTAATGGGTGTGAAAATGTTTTACATCGTACAAATACACAAGAAACAAGTCCTTACTATGTTTGGATAAAGTATGAAGTAGGGAAAGTAATAACAGCCACCAAAATTGAGAAAAAAAAATCGTTAAAGGAAAGTGGACTACAATTACATAACTATTAACTCTCTCGGACTATTAGATAATTGTAGTCTTATTCTACATATGCAAATAAGAAAAAAAATCACGTTCATATACATTCAAATTTTATGAATCCTAGACAAACCATGAAACGTTTGATGATATTGTTAAGAAAATGTAGACCAAAAGTGTCCATGGACATCACTTGTTTCAGTTAGTTCAAAAGCTTAAGTTTTTAAAAGCTAAACTGAAGTTATTAACAAATTGTATATACAAAATACTTTAGCTAATTTTGATAAAATAAGGGACACAATTAAAGTTGTTCAACTATACAAACATAAATGAGATACAAGTAATGAACAACCCAATAGTGAAATGAATTTGCTAAACAATTATCGAAGAATATTCTTAATGGAGGGGAGGAAAATACTAAGTATTTCAACCATTATATGCAAAATGTAAAATTATAAAGTACCATTATGAAAATAATGGATGATGAGGGGAAAATTATCACTAATGAAGAAGCTATGGCTTATGTACTTGAAACAATATAGAACCTAATAAAGGGGCCTTGATCGATGAGATATGCCATAAGATACTTAATGAAGAGGAGATAAATCAACTTACTGATAATATATAAAATAAGGAAATAAATTTTGCAATATGGAGTATCAGAAAAAGTAAAAGCCATGGGCTAGATGATTTACCTTATGATTTTTCAAACTTTCTAGGAGTATAGTGGAGACTAATATTATCAACACTATGAAAAACCCTCAACTAAGCTAATATGCTCATATAAAACAATTAAAGAAATATAGCTTTGGTTCCCATACTCATAATCTAACAAGTGTTAAAAGCTACAAACTAATTGCTTGTTGTGATGTTATCTAAAAAATAATAGAAAAGGTCATAACAAAAATATTGAAGAATGTATTAAGCAAACTTATATCTCAATATCAGTTTGCTTTTATAGCTCTATTAATTGGTACTCTTTTATCAAAAATTCAAAGGTCATGAAGTTTCTATATAAGATTATATCGTGGATAGGAATGTGTATGCAGACAACTTCATGTTGGTATTTATTGTTAATTAAGTGTGTCAAAACCATTTAACATAGTAATAATATGATTCCTTTTCATGTTCTTATGGGAGAAGTGGAAAATACACAGTTTTGTGAAGAAAATGTCTCACATAGGAGCAGAGATGGAAAACATATTAGCTTAAATTAGCTTACACATCTATTACTTTCAAAAGAACCAAAGGCAATGAAAGCCAAAAGGGAAAAGGAAAAGCCCCACACGCGCGCACCACCACCACCACCACCCGCCCGCCCTGGCCTAGCGACAGCGTGGGAATGGGCAGTGGGGGAGTTAGGGGAGTCAAAAAATGAAAAATGAAACTAGTTTTCGGAAGAGTCTCTAGTGGAAGAAGGCTAGTTCTTATAGTAGTCGGTGGCAAGTCAAGTCCTTTCAGCTAGAAGACAAATGTCCACCAATTATGCACCAGTCAACTGTTACAGAACTTGTTCAACACGGTAATGTATCAAGTCAACATAGTGTCCAGATTCATTGCTGGAAATTAAAACGTGTACCATATGAGTCAACCAAAACCGTCAGTGAATTAAGGACCAACTATGGTGACAATCAAGGTAATTAATTGGGACATTTCTGAAAAGCCTCTCCTCACCTACTCCCCTATAAATACAACTCTTCCCCTCCTTGTCTTACTTACGAAACAGGCCTAGAAAAGAACAAAAATTCTACCTCTCTTCTCTCTGAAAAACTATAGTCGTAGAATTCTCTGTTAGAGATATTGGTACGCTGGAATATCTTTTTAACACCAGATTACCGTGTAATTGTGTTGTTCTTTTCTAATTCCGTGTAAGTGTTTTATTATTTGTAATTCGTAATTATATCTTTTGTAATAGTTAGTTTACTTAAATTGGAACACTGTTTTTCTAAAGCACTTCATGTGTACAAAAACCTATGCATGGAGGTAATCACCGAAGGCATAGAGATGTGCGATGTTTTCCAAGCCAACATCTTGCTTGAGAAATTTCCCCAATCTTGGAGCGAATATCGTAACCACCTCAAATATAAAAAGAAGGAAATTACCCTCCAAGAACTCATTAGTCACATACAAGTCGAAGAAGCCAATCGAATCAAGGATGAGTCACTCTCTCTCCCTCATCATTCATCGAAGTCTAACCTTGTTGAAAGTTCTGGGCAAGGTAACAAGGACATGTTCGAAAGTAATGGAAAACAGCAAGGCACTAACCATTCCAAATCGGAGGGAAATAAGAACCGCAACAACTCCAACAAACCAAACGGAAGGTTTAAAACCTCTGGTAAGATTCAGAAATCTAAGGGTGCTTGTTATTGTTGTGGTAATGAAGGATATAGGGCTTTTGAATGTCCTCTTAGAGTTATTCCTGATCCAAAACCTGCTACAAACCTAACTGAAATCGAAGAGATAATTGTTGCGGCAATGGTTGAGGTTTACTTGGTGGAAAACAAAAGCGAGTGGATCCTTGAAACTAGGGCTTCACAACACTTCTGTGCAAACAAACCACTACTCAAAAATTTCTAGGAAGCAACCAATGGTGTATGCGTGTACCTGGGTGACTCATCCACTGCTACAGTCCTCGGAAAAGGACAAGTTACCATCAAACTCACTTCTGGTAAGATCTTTAAGTTAAACGATGTTCTCTTTGTCCCCTCGCTATATAGGAACTTGGTTTCCAGAGCTCTTCTTCATAAAGTGGGACTTAAACTAGTTTTCGAGGGGGGTAAAATGATTATTACCAAATATGATGAGTTTGTGGGAAAAGGGTATTTACATAATGGTTTGTTTGTTTTAAATACTATAACACATAACTAGTACTAATATGATGAGGTTGTGGGGAAGGGGTTTTCTTTTTCAAATAAGGGTTTGTGTGATGAACCTTGTAATCTCTAATAAGGACATTTCTAACTCTACTTATGTATTTGAATGTTTAGATGTGTGGAATGGTAGATTAGGCTATTTTTTATTTTTGTTCTATTAAAAGGCTAAAAATCCCTTGGACTAATAAGTTCAATGACTTTATATATTATATGATATATGTAGAGTTCAAACTCATCAGAAAACAACCCTTTAATATGAAACCTCGAGAATTCTAAACTAGCAGAATTAGTAAATTCGGACCTAAACGCTTATATAAATTCCACTAGTAAAGGAGAAAAATCATACTATATAACCTTCAGAGGAGACTATTCCATGTTTATCTACTAAATACTAAAAGTGAAACGGGGCATGTGTTTATAAAATATATGGTCGAGGTTAAAAACCAACTTTTTTTGCTAAATCAAAAGACTTAAGGCACGCATGTTGTTCTAAATCCCGTAAAATAGTTTTGTGATATTAACGAAATTATCGACGAAGTTAGTGCCTTACAAACCCCTACGTAATGACATAGATAAATGTTATGTTAACCGGTTCTGGCCCACTAACTAATATGTGGTGATGTCCAGCAAAACTTACCCGAGTTCTAAGTAAGGTCACTGTTGGACCGAATACAATAGACTCAATAGTCATGGGATATGACACGAATGTATAAATCGTCCTAATGGCTTCATAGACACTTATGGTGGTCCTATTGAGAAGAACTTGATGAATTCACTCATAAGGAGTATCATTCTAGAAAGAACACGAGGGTTAGTGTTCAACTCATAATGAATTCATAGCCATCATATGGTGGTCCTTTTTTAAAAGGATTTGATGAATTCGCGGTCAAAAGTGAAACTCAACATTCGTGATAGAAATTAAGGAGACGTCCTTAATGATCTCATATGAATAAGTCCACAAAGTTTGGTCCTAAGAGATGGACTTGATGAACAAACTGAAGGGTGATGTTCGGGGGAACTATAACTTTCAATAGGGTAGAGTATGTGCTCTGAGGGTCTCGGTCGAAAACCGTTAAGTTCAAGAGTAAGTTCACTTAAACAAAATTTGGTGGTTGCCTCACTTCACTACGTGTCAATTCAAATCAAAAGATATTGCCACTTAAGTACAATTCACCCACTAACTGACAGTCATGGTGACATGTTTACCTTCTCACCCAAAAACCCTGAGTGGGGGATTGTTAGAATTTATTATTAATTAAGTGTGTTTAAAACCATTTAACAAGGTATTAATATAATTTCTTTTCGTGTTCTTATGGGAGAAGTGGAAAAGACACATTTTTGTGAAGAAAATATCTCGCAGAGATGGAAAATATATTAGCTTAAAATAGCTTACCCATCTATTACTTTCAAAAGAACCAAAGGCTATGAAAGCTAAAAGGTAAAAGGCAAATCTCCACACGCGCGCACCACCACCACACCACCTGCCGGCTAGTCCCAGCGACGGCATGGGCCGTGGGCTCGTGGGAGATTTGGGGGAGTTGGGGGAGTTTGGGGAATCAAAAAATGAAAAATGAAACTAGTTTTCGGAAGAGGCTCTAGTGGAAAAAGGATATTTTTATAGTAGTCAGTAGCAAGTCAAGTCCTTTCAGCCAGAAGTCAAGTCCACATGGTTTGGAAGTTACGAGACTTAGATAGGGGACCTCTTTCCCCCTATATTTTGTTAAATGTATGAAAATACTTACACAAATTATTCTTAAAGGGGCCAAAAAATATATATTTAGAACTACATTTAAAGTGTAAGAAAATACAACTCAATCATTTTATGCTTGCAAATGATCTTCTAATTTTTTGAAACCAACAAGGGTAGAATCTATTCAAGTTTAAAGGTGTCTCAAATTGTCTAGAAGGACACCATGCCTCGAATTTAGTGTATAGAATAGTAATATATTTTATGGGAGATGCATTAATAAAGTGAAGAAAAGTATAAATAACCTTATATAAATTCCTGAAGACCATCTTCGTGTGAGGCACTTGGGAGTAAGGCTTCAAGCGGACCGAGTCTAGCCAAACTTTAGCTATCTTGGACTTATTATGGTAATATTTTCGTGAGTTTGAGATTTGTTAGAGTTTTAAACAAGCCTCTTTATTCAAGTTTAGGCTTTATTCATTAATTTTTTTGAAAGCTTAAATTTGGCTTGGTTTTGTTAGTGTATATACATATATATACATTATTTATTATCGAAATTTCCGTTTATGTAAAGTGAAGTCATTTAAATTAATATACAACACATTACATAATTTGACTAGAAGAATACAAAAATACACTAGATATTGAATATTTTAGATCTGATTAATTACATATGCAAAAGTTTTACACAAATTTGACTTTTTATAGATATATTGATATTTTTTAATTGAATATATCTACCAAACCTATGAACGAGCTCTTAAATAACCCTTACCAAACTGTTCACGGTTTTATACAAGTGTGAGCATTTAGTAAACGACCCTAAATTTAAAGCTTGAATTGGGATTGTTTAATTAACGAGTCGAACTCAAATAAACTTTAAACGAAGTCAAATCCAAACCCTTGGTGAGAGTATCATTTCATTTTCCGCATTACTTAGGAGTTTCCCAAATCACTAAAATATTGTCAATAAGTGATTGTAAAAACCCAATGAATAAATTTAGAAATAGAATTTGATCATTGGTTTTAAAAGCTTTTATCATTTTGAGGAATGTATTAAGGAGCTTAGATGTGTATGGATATAAAGGTTTTCTTTACCAAATAAAGTTATTAAAGATATAAATATTATTTTATGTGCTTGCATATGGAATGTGACAAGAAACTACACTGAGGAACAAGAGTTGCAAGGTCAAAATTATGCAAGCCATATCATGAAGCGTGCTTGGGGTGAAGGATATTTTCACACATAACAGTGTGGAAATAATTAAAAAAAATTGGTCTAGCTGTTTTTTAGGAAATTATATATGGTCAAATTGGATTCATGCTAATATCGTAAAGGCAAATCATTTTGACAGGTTGTTAGACTAAAAGATGTTTATAGGGATAGAGAACTTAAATTATGGTAAAAATACTTTACTTTAGTGGGATAGCTAGTTACCTAGGGGTAAAATTATTAATGAAGTATATACACTATCAAAGTAGTTTAGTTACGAATTTCTACAAGCAAGATGAATGGAGATGGCCAGGAATGATATATGAAAGATATCACAACTAATATAAAATTATAAAATGTAAAGTATCATAAATTTTGAAATTTTTCAAGATATGGCCCTTTGGACAAGGGAAGTCTATGAACTAATAATGTCAAAGAAAACAAAAATGAAATAACATAAGATAATTTTGAAGAAAAAAATGATTCCAAGATGAGATTCGTAACATGGATTGCGAATCTAGACAAGATGCCAACAAAAAAGTTTCATCTCTTTGGGATATCAGATCTCTCCAATCTGGGTTTTTTGCAATATGCAAATTAAATATATCGAACATCTTTCTGGGGATGTTCTTTCATATCACTACTGTGTAATATCTGCTTAGAAAGAAGGGACACGCCTGCAAAGTTAGTCACTATTCCAACATTAATTAAATGGATAGATTTTCATCATGGAGGTATGAGTATATCCTCTTAGACTATATATACATCTAGAAATTTTTGTGTATTCAATATGGAGAGAAAGGAAGAAAAGAGAATCTTTGTTTATGAGGAAAATATTTTGCTAGATATTGAAAAAAGATTCAAAGAAAATGGTTTCAAGTTTGGAGAACACTTAAAGAAGATGATCCTTAGGTTTTTGCAAAACTGGAAAACAGAAATGTTCAAAAAGTTGATGCTTCATGTATACGGCAGAATATGATGGGGGTTTCACTTTATTAAAGGATTCTTTATTTTTTTTTTCCTTGAGCTATCCTTCAAGAGATTCATCTTCAAGGCCCAAAGGGGATTCTTGGATGTCTACCTTTTTTTCCTTTATATGTGCCTCTTTGTCATGAATTTATGCTAGTCTTTTTTCTCATTTAGCCATCTTCAACATAACTATTGAGGATTACTATCAATAAGGGGACAACTCGAGATCCCCCTTGCGTCATTTGGATTTTATCTTGGCCATGTGAAGACTTCTCGAGAATAATAGACTATATTTTTATATTCTCTTTTCTTTAATGATTCCATTCTTTGTCACATATTGCGTGCCCAATCAATTTATGATGGGTCAGGCAACCTCTTTTTTGTGTCTCTTTCTTGCTGATAGGTTATAAGCTCGGATTTTTCAATTCCGATGGGAACGTTCTACCTTGCCCCTCAGCACATGCTCCCTTTTACCTGTTTGGCTCTTTTATGTAGATATGTGCAAATATTTTAGTTTTTAAAGAATTGTTTTCTTAGTTTGAACCTTCTTATTGATGTTTCTCTTATGTTTATTGATGCATTACTACTTTTTCTTTTACTTGTCATATGCTGACTACCCCTTTGCCTAGGGAAATATAATATATCTTTTACGTGCATGTTGTAGGTCTTCAAATATATTTGTTAGCTTACTTCAAGATTTTGTGTAGCATAATCATAAAAAATAGTTGCATATGCTTGATAACTTTTACTTACCCGAACCCATGGCCTTCAAGACGAGAGAATCTTATTTATTCATCTTGCCACCACCTTTGTGGTCTTAGTTTTCATCTATCGACACATTGTTGGTCCTTTATTTTGTTTGCCAAGGTTGTTGTGGCATTTTTCTTTGCTCACCAAGCATGTGGTGAATTTTATGCTAAAACAAAAAAAAGAAGATGAGGAAAACGAATACTCACCCCCAACTCAAAACTGAGTCATGTCCCAACGACTCGAAAAAAACTCTTTAAAGCAGATAAAATTTAAATTAAAACTACCTAACACATAAGAAAATAAGGTGCGAGATTAGGATACATTGCTCTTGTTATGCTTATGTAGTGGTTGTGTAGGTACCCCGGGCTTATGTTTCTTCTCAATTGGTCCATCGATGAGGATTTCTTTCTCTTTAGTTGCCTCTGGTAAATTCTTGTTCTTCTTCCCCATGATTTGTCTCTTCCGCTTGTAATCTCGTGCAACCGTTCTTCTCGTCATCTCAACTAACCCATAACTCAAGAAGCACTAATTATGAATTTATTCTTGAACTTTTGAATAATTGGGATTTTTGATGTTGTTATCTATAGGTGTATTTAATAGTATTTGGATGGTGGTTTAAGAATAATAAAGGAAGAAAATAAGTTTTCTTGTGGTGGAAAGAATCTTGAAGACTTGATAAGTTTTGGTGTTTTGTGGTGTTATGGAATAGATTTGATGACTTTTATTTGTTTATGGAAGATGCGAAAGAGGATTTGATGTTATTTTTGTGTTTTGTGAAAGTTTTATCAAGCGTAAAAGGTATTTCAATGGAGTTTGGAGTTGATATTTTTGTTTTGGTAAAGTTGGAGGAGGCTAGGATTAGGTTTTATGGAGTTAGAGTCCCTTACGTGGTCGCTAGTGATCTGTACTCATTAGCAACCGTGGGTGCGTCGGTGAAGGTACTTTTATAGAACTCATTTATAAAATTCAAAACTCGTTGCCGACAGCCACGTAGTCGCTAAAGACTATAGATACATGCGACTAGCGTGATGGTTGGTAATTAGAATTCTGAATAGACTAACCCACGATTAGCGACCGTTAGTTACGGTCTCGAAAGGTTCACATAATAAATACGAGATGGATTGAGTAGTAGCTAGCCAACCACTTACCCCCATTAATATTAAAAGCTTTCCCCAAAAATAAAAATTGCTCCCCACAAATTCCCGCCATGGTTCCACCACATGCTGCCAACACCTCCTATTCTGATACTAGACTGCACCTAACTTAGCTCCACTTTTTCGGACCCATTAACATCATTGAATCCTCTAATATTTTGAGGTAGTTCTTAATATATATTATTTTTCATAAAAGCTTGTATGTTTCATAAATTATGGTGTATATTATGTTGTGTAGACTGTTAAGTGATATGATTACACAATATATATTGTTTTATATGATTTTTTTGCTATAGTCTTAGATATTGTTGTGGATTATGAGTAAAACTTGGGGTTTAGAAATGGAGAAACTAATATGGAAGTAAGACTTATGAATATATTATATTGCTTGATTCATGTATATAAGATATTTAGTATCAATATAATTTACACAATTTTTTACAAAATTATTTTATTTATCGGGAATTTTTCGTTTACTATATAGTTAAGTCCTAATGAACATGCCTAAGGATAAAGTGTGGATTAATTCGAGAATCAAGGTTACTCTAGCTTTTGTGAAGGGTGTTAAGAGTTTCATTGAATTTTCATCTTCACCCATTCATAGTTCTAATGCGATTCAGTATTCATATAATTGGTGCATGAGGAGACGAGAAAAATTATTTTAGAGGCTAAGGCGAATATTTTGAGAAATGGGATCTTAGTGGCATATGAAATTTAGAATTTTCATGGTGATGTAAATATGTTCCCTCATATGTTATTCCTAATAATGTAGACAAGGAAATGATGAATGATAAAGATTATTTGAGGGGTATTGTTAATAAAGTGGATACGGAAATGGTAGATGAAAATATTCCCGAAGTAACATAAATTGTTCGTTTGACGCGTTGGTTGCTGAGGTGAATATCGAGTTGTATCCCGATTTATGAAAAGGGTTTCATTAAAAAAATTATATCGAAATTTATGAATATAAATGTGAAAAACTAATTGGATAAATACTTTGTTCACTGAACTCCTACAATTGTTGAGTCTGGCTTTCCCCAGTGGACATACCTTGCCCTCATCGTATGAAGACTCTAACAAGAATTTAAGGAGTTTGGGGTTAGGTTATGAAACAATTGATGTATATTTGAGCGATTGTTTCTTGTATAGAGGTTATTATAAATCATTAGAGTCATGTCTGGTTTGTAAAATTATCTAGGTGAGACCCAAAGAAGAGTGGTATCGCCTAAGGTGTGATAAAATATTAGATAAATAAATGCAAATAAACACCCTAGGTTATCACGGTTCTGCAAGTATACAGATCGTATGCAAATTTAAATTAATAAGTAAGATTTGTTCCTCAGAGACTACGCAGGTTAGGAAGATCTTATTCAATTATCGAGTGCAAATATTAAAAGCTAAATCAAATAGTATGCAGAGAAATAAAAGACAAATAGATTTTTATTGGATTTTTTATTAAGAAAATTAAACTAATAAAATAAAGACAGAAAATTAAATGCAAGAGAAGAAGATAGTGGTGTGGCCTAAGGTGTGATAAAAAGATGTATAAAATAAGTGCAAATAAACACCCTAAGCTAACACGGTTCTGCAAGTATATAGATCGTATGCAAGTTTTAATGAATAAGTAAGATTCGTTCCTCAGGGACTACGAAGGTTAAGAAGAACTTATGCAAATTATTCAAGTGCGGATATTAAAGATAGAAAAGATAATACGCTAGTAGGAAGAAGAGATAGACAAATATTTATTTGGTTTTTAAATAATAAAACTAAACTAATAAACTAAAGACAGAAACTAATTAAAAGAAAAGAAAATAGTATGAAAGTTAGCTTGAGTAAATAGCATGCAATCCCCACTAGTTTTGCCGTTCTAAACATGTAAGGGTGAATTATGTAGTATTTCAATAATCGGTTCCAATTCGCTATCGGTAGTTTCAAATAGGATTTACCTGTGTCAATAAGGCTTCCTAAGCAAACTTTTCCTGTAATTGGTAAATAGTCACAAGAACTAAACCATAGTGATTATCTAGTTAGGTTGGGTTGTCAGATCAAACCTTATACTAGACGTTATGTGCTAAACATGTAATTAAACACCGTTGTCAATGGTAACCTAATTACTAGATGGTAATTCTATATGGCCTAGGTTCCACAAGAACACAGAATATAAATCCAAACACATAAACAGAGAATAAAAACAATAATTCAATTTAAAACATTAAATTCCCAAATTAGATAGATGTCAATCAAAACTAGGGTTCATACATATATGCTAAAACTCAAGCTAAAAATAATTAATTCATACTAAGAAGAGAAGAGAAAAGAATTACAAAATAAGAGGTTGAAGAAGACATATGGTGTTCTGCTCCTTCCAGACTTCTTCTCTTGTGTTGCAGCTTCCTCTTGGCCTTAAGGTCTGGCCAAGGATGATTTAAGAGTGTTAAGAGGCTGTATTTATAGTGTATAGGTTGACCTAATTCGTTTCTTGGAGGAAAGGCCAAGTAATAGACTCCAAGCCCAACTCAAATTCGTAAGGAAATAAAGATAAACACTGCTGGACCGTTTTGGGCATATCTTCTTCGTTATTGGTCGGTTTGAGCTCCATAATATACCAAAAGAATCGTCACAGAATTATCTATGTCCCTATGAAAGGAATTTACCAAAATCGGCTTCCTTGTAGGAGAAATTTCCACTTCTTTAGGCGTGTGCTGCAGAAATTCAGATTTAGGCAGCTTTTACTTTTCCTAATTGAACTCTGATTCAATCTATCTCCAATTACCATGCATATCTCTTTCCATATCTTGTAGTCTTTGACTTGGACTCTAATTAATCTCCATAATTATCTTTAAAGCTTCACACTAAATAAATAATTAAACCCAATATGCTCTAAAAATATCATGTTACTAAATCAAGACTCAAAATAGGAAAGTGCACTAAGTTAAGCTAAATTCAACCTATAAACTAATAAATAAGCCTAAAATGATGTCTCAGAATTATATTATATTATCACAAATGAGGAGACGTCAGATAGTATGAGAGTTTAGCTTGAGTAAATAGCATGTAATCCCCACTAGTTTTGCCGTTCTAAACATTTAAGGGTGAATTATGTAGTATTTCAATAATCAGTTTCAATTGCGCTAGGTAGTTTTAAATAGGGTTTACATGTATCAATAAGGAGTCCTTAGCAAACTTTTCCTGCAATTGATTCAATAGCAATACACTAAACCATGGTGACTATCTAGTTAGGCTGATTTGTCAGATCTATACCTTATTCTAGATGTTATGTGCTAATTCTATAGTTAAATATACCATTGTCAATGATTATCTAACTACTATGATGGTAATTCTATATGGTCGCGATCCACAAGAACACAGAATATAAATCCAACACATAAACAGAGAAATTAAAACATAGATTTAATTTAAAACATAGAATTCCCAAATTAGATAGATGTCAACCAAAACTAGGGTTCATACATATATGCTAAAACTCAAGCGAAATAGAAATTTAGTTCATACTAATAGAAAAAAAAAAATTACAAATTCAAAGGTTGAAGAAGACATTATTGATGAACAACTCCTTCCAAACTTCTTTTCTTGTGTTGTACGCTTCCTCTTGGCTTAAGGTTTGGCCAAGGACGATTTTATAATGATAAGAGGTTGTATTTATAGGGTATAGGAAGCCCTAATTCATTTTCTTGAAGGAGAAGGTAAGTATTGGATTCCTAGCCCAACTCAAATTCGTAACCCAAAAATATGGAATCAACCCCGTTTTTGTGTAGGTCCTAACAGCTTCAATACTTATCGGTTTGACGCGATTGAGTAGTCTAAATTCATAGTCTCGGAAGAATCTTTAACTTTTCTCCAAATTACTCACTGATTTTGAGATATAATCTGATTTGTGGTCGTAGGTGCTGGAATTCAGATTTATGACAGCTTTTCCTTTTCCATATTTTTAGCTTTTGTTTCCTTATCTTTCTTCATATTCTTCTGACGGAGAATCATTAACCCGTGAAAGTTGAAGTGTTTGAACCTTCGGTGACATAGCCATGATTGGTCTTCTTGAGATTTTATGGTCGTTTCAATGTACTTCCATCGAATAAGAAAATTTATCTTTAGTTGAATTTTATCTAAGTATTTCATGATTTCTATTTTTACTATCATATATTATTCACGAGTCTTCTTTAAATTACAAGATATATCCTTTTTCAATCATTTGACCCACACTTAGTATATTTGTATCTATTTTTGTGGACCAACAGTACAACGTGAATTAGTCATGCACCTTTTTGTGTGTTGACAAACATTGTACCTTTTCCTTCAAACTCCACATGAACTCTATTTCCAAGCTTGACTTGATATTTGAACGATATGTCTATGTCTCAAAATATTTACTCGCCACTGGTTATGTGGTTGTTGCAACCGCTATCAATAAACCAATATCCGTTTTCACCTCTAAAGCAGCGTGACATGCGTAGAATAGTTTGTCTTTATTTTTATTTTCTTCGAAGAAGTTAGCCTGGTTCTTTTGTTTGGACCGACAATATTTCTGTAAGTGGCCAAATTTTTTGCAACTCTTGCATTGTAGTTTTCCACGAAACCAACAAAAGAGAAGGTGGCCTCCAACATGATTATATTGTCTTTTCTTCAAGTTGATCTTTTATCTAATTTGAGGGACCATAGAGAAATCCTTAAGAAAGGAGTGGGACCACTCATCTTAGTTTGATAAAGAGTGCATGCTGATGATGATTTGTTTTTTTACATATATGACATGGTGAATATTTACCTATTCTTTCATTAGACTCACCATTTTCTCTATTTGTAGAATTCTCTCCAAGTTTCCCCCCATATTTTTAGAATTTCGAGACCTATATTGAGTTTAAACTGAAATGCGTTTTCCGTAGATTCATTTTGAAGACATACTTATTCTTTTCTCGTAAGTTTTTAGAGAGCCTACGAACTCTGTTACTGACAGAGTGGCTATATCCCTAGTTTCTTCATTAGTATTTACTATCAGATCGTATTTATCAGGAAGAGTAACTGATATATTTCTCAAGGCCCTTTTATCAGTTATATCATCTCCATAGGCTCCCAATTGATTAACTATTTCTCATAATCTAGTGTAGTATTTTTATGGTCTCGGATTCTTTCATTTTTATATTATCAAATTCTCTTCTTATTGTTTGAAGTATAATATCCCTTTCTTTTACATTTTCTTGAAAACTACTCTTTCGATAAAGTGCCAAAATATGCTATTGAAACTCCTCCTTTACATTTGTATGTTGTAAAGTGCCAAATTATTCTTCTTCATCTCTTTAGCTAATTTTTTATCTCTTGTTGTAGATAAAGGGGATTTATATTCAAGAATGGTATGTCCATTGTTAATAATATCCCATAACTTTGGAACATGAAATATGTACTTATCTTTATCATCCAGTAGCCATAATTTTCTCCCAAAAAAACCAGGATCAGAATTTAGGTATTTCTTAGGACAGTGGCCATGAGCATTAAGTAGAAGTATTTTTGTGTAAACTAGTTTTTGCTTAGTTTATAATCAAACTTGGCTCTGATACCACATGTTGGTTTTAATATAATTGAAGGGGAAAAATCTATTTATAAAGATTTTTTATATTGGGGAAGAAAAAAGAATAAATGACTTAAAAGAAAGTGGACAGGCAGTTGGTTTATGAAAGAAAACTTTGATATTACAAGGATTCTTACAAAAATGTTTTGGTTTCTCTACAAATGAAGCTTATCCTTATGGCAGTGGACATTATTCTAGAATATCTTGGTATTCAAATTTAATAAAGCATTCTAGTGCTACAAAGATAATACTAGATTTTTCAAAATATTTCTTACTAAAAAGTTTCTAGAATAGAAAAAATATCGTTACTTTTAAAAATAGACGTAATCTTGCTTACTACAAAAACATAAAAACATACTCAAAATTAGAACTTTTTCTCACTTTGATCTCAAGCTCATCAAATATGGAACTCTAAGAAATTAATCCCAATAATGAATTAATATATCTCTTATTGTTGAGTTGTAACTCAATTAAGTTCAAGATCAACTAGGAAGTAAGTACCAATTACACATGATATTGACTCATACATGCTAGATCTATAAGGTACATCATCAACCTAAAATAAGATAAAAACCCTTAAACACGGGGTATTAGAGAATTTTTATATACATGGGTGGTTTAGCCAAATTCGTGAGTGATGGAAGAAAACTAATGACTACATTGACTAGATTGTCTAAATATGTTAGTGACAATACTAGCTTTCTGCACTAACTATATTACCTTATCTAAACTATTAGTGATTGATTCTAATTAACCATTATCGTACGAGTCTAACTCAAAAATTACCATACATAATCATTACTCTTCAAACGTAAATAGGAAACATCAAGT
The DNA here is from genome assembly GCA_029959085.1 of Nemophila menziesii. Lineage (NCBI taxonomy): Eukaryota > Viridiplantae > Streptophyta > Magnoliopsida > Boraginales > Hydrophyllaceae > Nemophila > Nemophila menziesii. The sequence continues at coordinate 4,609,070 of JARWIR010000046.1, read as the reverse complement.
TGTCGATGCGTCTTGAACTAGATTACCTATGTTGTTGGACAATTTTTGAAATATTTCTTCCGATTGCAGAATCTGACATTATATCAGTAAATTGAACATTCTCACCAAATTAAGCACTCTTCTTATAATATATCTATGAAACCAAGATTTACAAGTATCTATTAGAATACATAATTAAGCTCACTTACTACAAAATTACAATTTTATTTTTGCATGGATTTTTGAATTTTTGAAAACTTGCATCAAATTGCCACTAATCTAAAGTAGCATTAAATCATTCTCATTAGTTCACGACCTCACTTATTGAGTATACCATATTTATGATAAATCTCTAGAAAGCATAAAACCTTACTATTTTGATCCGTCCCATGTTCTATTAAGACTTCCATGTTCACGACAAGAGAAAAAATTACATTGGTCTTGAACATCAATGAGTATCTATGCAACTATGCCGCCACTATGTAGTGTGATGAAACGAAGGAAAATTAGAAGAGAAACATTGTCCACTTTACCACAATATAGTCATGTAAAGGATTATACTTCTTTAGGTGATGGCTTCACAACTTCTCCAATAAATATCAACTCCACACCGTCTTCTTTTTTTATGACCATACATCTTGGATTGTGAGTCTTTTAGTCTTATTTCATTTCAATTTTTGATGGAAAGATTAATATATATTCAAACTTATTAATATTTTTTTATATTCTTCGAAATTGTAGATATATAGTCTTGTGCGATTGTCATAACTTTTGAACGTTAAAAATAGATCACAAATTTGAAAATCAATACATAAAATAAACAATAAAAATTAAATAATTAATGAGCGGAGAAAAAGGGAACATTGAAAGCGAAGAATTTGTGCGGCTTCCTTAGGATCCTTGACACATTCTTTAAATATTGTGTAAATCTCATCTTCGCTGTAATTATGTTTTCGATCATTTTTATGTTCACTAAAATTTCCTGAAATGTAATTAAAAGTGATAATAAAGATTAATATAGCAGGAAAAAAAATAAAGAAGGGTCAACTACATCATTAATCCATGTGATCTTCGAAATAGGATTACTATAATCCTTGTACACACTTATATCCTCATACATACAACAATTTAAAAGAATAGTTATTTTAGTATCTAAAATATTTAATTATGTTAATATTACCAAATTAATTATAAATATTTATGGTTGATTGAGATATCATGAACACCGATCTTATTCATTTTTTTATTCTTCCGCTCTAATACGGATTTCTTATCGTTGTAGGAAATAGAGAAAACTTTTAAAAAATAAGAAATACACGAACCACTCAATGTTACTATGAAATCGGTATATGGAATTTCAATAAAATAAAATGGAATAGTTAAATGAAGGTTTCTACTTGTTATCCCTTTTACTAAAACAAGAGTTACCATGAACCAAAAGTGTATCTCAAATTAAACTTAGGAGAAAAACTTATTTAGTATGTGAATGATGTAACCAAATAGATAAAGAACTTCAAGTTTCATACCTTTATTTATGCCTCAAAAAGTAGGCAATTTGAATATATTGTATTACCAACAATTAGAAAACGGAGTAGCATATATACTTACAGACATATGATGTTAATATTTAGCCATGCAAATCTTACCTGGAAAATTATAAAATCATCATGGTTGATTGAAATGTCATGACCAACAATTTTATATATCCTTTATTTTATTATGCTCCGCAATGATGAAAATTTCCTACCATTGAAGGGAAAAAATAAAACTATTAATCCCACAAGCAATATCTTCATTCAAATTATTCTAAATTTTAATTATATAAAATTCGAATTTAAATGCTAATAAAAACAAACCCAAGGCAGGTTTCACCCAAAACTTCCTATTGAATATTCTTATTAAATACTTATGGGTATGATAATTGCTATATAACAAAGCTAAATATCCACGAGATAAATATGATTTGATATAATTGAAAACCAGAGAGGGCAATATGCATAAGTTTAAAACATATAATTATAATACAAAGGGTTGGATGAATCAAACCTGAACTCTTGACTGTAGATATCTTATTGGTAAAACGGATCTAAAGAAACCTTTTACCGTATATAAAAAAAAGATTATGTTAATATCATGATTATTATGGAAGCTATTTATATCTATTTTAAACAAAGGACAGATTAATAAATCCATCTAAGATCTATGGTTTCAGTTTCTTTTTCCCCTTTTAGACGTGACAAAAATTAAGTCTATATGCTAATATAAATTGTGTAGGTTATAAAAATTGTGGCCCACACAAGATCGGTAAGATTATGATAAAATTCATGGGACACTTAATATAATTTGATATAATAGATTAAGTTAGAATTCATAAAAAAATAAGAAACTCTCAAATTTACTGACCTGGATATATGGTAAACAAATGTAATTTTGAGTGTTCCTGTTCAGTACGTTTTCAATTAATTAGATGAATTAACATTCAAATTTAGTACTAAATTATAAAGATTTAAAGAAAAGATTAGGATGCAAGAGTTAAATAAAGGAAGCACTGGTTAGTTACAATGAAGTTTGGTGTTTAGGATCAGATGTTACTGCGAAATGTTTGGTGGTTGATTTTTGCAGCGACCATGGGCGATGGTGTTATACAACTATAGTATTAGAATTAAGGGGATTTTTTGTTTATTATTGAGGGTAGATTTGATAGGTATATGGGTTGGGCTTCAACAATATGGGTTGGGCTTTTATTCTATTTTTAAATGTGGAATTATATAAAAAGGATAATTCTATATGTAGCGCTCAAATGCCATAATTCTTCTAGAAGAATAATTTTTTTTCTAAATTTTGATCAATATTAATTTTCTTTACTTCAATATTTTTTTAAATAAATTTTATTATAAATATGCATTAATTAACATTTTTTATTTTCCGGATAAAAATATATTATTGTGACTTTTTTATTAATTTTATTTTTCCAACTCGTGTTCTGGTATAATTTTTCGCCCGAGCTGGAAATATTAAAAAAGTCCAAGAAATTCGAAAAAATCATAGTGACATATTTTTTCCTAGCAATTGGCCAACAACAGTGTTGGTATTAAAATAAATAATTTTTTTATTTTATTATTTGTCTTATAAGGATATTTTAGTAAAAAGAAGTATAATAAAAAGAATTATTTGCTTATCGTAATTTTAAAGGGATTATGGCACTTAAGGCCTAATTTTAAAAATATCCCATTATATAAATACAAAGTCCAATGCCTGCAGAAGGTTAGAATTTGTTATTGGTTGGTCACCCAATCTTCTACTTTATTTAACTTTTGAGAAATGGAGGAGAACACAAAATTACCACCTAATAAGGGAGCAAATATCCTTAACTAGATTACAAATTGTCCTTTATAAGTAATTTACACAATCATTTTGTGTCCAAAAATTACATTTTAGAAAGTTCTTGCATGAAGAATAACCTTTGTAAACACTAAGGTTGATGTATCTTGAGGTGTGTGAGCTACATAACTCCATGCGTGTCCTCCCACAAAAATCCTTGTTCAACAGTTAATACACAACCATCACTTTCTTTTTAAGTTGCACAATTAAACGCAACATCAATATTAAATTTAATATTGTAAATACCTTTGGTATTTATTGTTTCCATATTTTCAGGGCTTATAACCTCATGTTTTATATTTCCATTATAGAATTCATCACATGCTATAGATGTCCTTTGAACTTTTTTCATAGGGTCAAGGTTAGAGTTTTTATATAACATTTCATTTCTGGTCTTTCATATGTGCCAACAGATCATGGCTTCCTTCACTACTGTGGGGATTATACTATTCTTTTTCTTTATTAGTTTCTGAGTTTATTATTACAAGCAATCATTATTCTACTCTAATTATTCTTTCATTAGTTAGTTTAATCCCCATAAATGTTGTATACCATTTAGCCCTGGTCCAATTGCATTCAAACAACATATGTTTAGTAGTTTAAGAGAAAGTGTTGCATAAAATTTATAGATTATTTAGGTTGTGTATATTAGATATGTTTTGGTTGTCATCTGCTTAATTATTATATTTTAGTCAACATAGGCTACACATGAGTAAATTACAGTTAAGGTTGGTTATAAAAACTATTAAGGACGGTATAGTTTTAAGAGTAAGATATTTTTAGAGTTTCATGATATATAAACAGAGGTTAAAAGCATTAAGAGCAAGGAGTCGGAGTTGGAAAATTACAATCCAAGTTAGTTTTCCAAATTGACGGCGAAGGGAAAATGAATTTCCAAGTGTTGAACTGTTAAGATCTTCGTGCACCTTTGACAAGAAAGGTGTTTAAGTCGTTAATAACCTATCATAGGTCATGTTTGATTTTTCTTTTTAAAACTATGTTAAGTATCCAAAATTCATATAATATTGTTAGAAAACTTAAACATAATAATTTTTTGTTAAAGACCTTCAGGGTAACACTCCTAAATTTGGGCAATATTGGTCATGTGGCAGCACTCTATCCAAAAGGGATATTTATAGATGTGTTGGAAGTCTAATAAATTAAAGGGTGAACTAATATATTCTAGTGATCAAGCATTACTATCCAAGATAGAAGACATATATACTAATAAAGTTCTCTCTTATCTCTTTAGTGTGTTCTCATAATCCACCAACTCAAAGATGAAGTTATGGTATACAGTGAGAGACTGGGAAAGTATAGCTAACAACAATACTTGGTGCATTTAAGGATATTTTGATGAAGTTATGGAGATAAAATATAGAGTTCATGAAACATAGATAGTTGTTCGTAGAAAAAATATTAATGGGTGTGAAAATGATTTACATCGTACAAATACGCAAGAAACAAGTCCTTACTATGTTTGGATAAAGTATGAAGTAGGGAAAGAAATAATAGCCACCAAAATTTAGAAAAAAATTCGTTAAAGAAAGGTGGAGTTGTTAATTTATATACAATAACATAACTATTAACTCTCTGGGAACTATTAGATAATTGACGTCTTATTCTACATATGCAAATAAGAAAAAAATCAAGTTCATATACATTCAAATTTTATGAATCCTAGACAAACCATGAAACGTTTGATGATATTGTTAAGAAAATGTAGACCAAAAATGTCCAGGGACATCACATGTTTCAGTTAGTTCAAAAGCTTAAGTTTTTAAAAGCTAAACTGAAGTTATTAACAAATTGTATATACAAAATACTTTAGCTAATATTAATAAAGTAAGGGACACAATTAAAGTTATCCAACTATACAAACATAAATGAGATACAAGTAAGGAACAACTCAATAGTGAAATGAATTGGCTAAACAATTATCGAAGAATATTCTTAATGGAAGGGAGGAAAATACTAAGTATTTCAACCATTATATGCAAAATATAAAATTATAAAGTACCATTATGAAAATAATGGATGATGAGGGGAAAATTATCACTAATGAAGAAGATATGGCTTATGTACTTGAAACAATATAGAACCTAATAAAGGGGCCTTGATTGATGAGATATGCCATAAGATACTTAATGAAGAGGAGATAAATCAACTTACTGGTAAGGAATTGAAACAAGGATATCCTTTTTTCACGACGAATCATATGGCGCCGAGGAAGAAAGCTGGTAATAAAGGAAATAAGGATAGAGTTGAAACAAAAGAGCCTGAATTGAAAGAAGTGCCTGTACAAGGAAAATATATACCTGCAACTCCGGTGATTCAAGTTAGTAGCAATTTCTCTGCTGCAAAACGTACTAATCTGATGAACAACAGTGATGAGGAGGGGGTAGAGTATGATTCTAGTAATAAGGATAGCATTTCAAGAAATGAGTCCAACCTGTTTGATGAAAGTTCCAAGAGAGGAAAAAAAACTGTTTAAGATGATTTAGCCTTACTCAGCTCCCGTGAAAGCATTCAAGATACTCAAGTCATTGATTGTACAATGATTGAAGGGATAAACGGCCAAGATGAGGCCTTAATTGAGGGTGAGGCTCATAATCCTTTCATGAATGGTTTGAATGTGAGTCACAAGGAGGATTCCTCCACTTTAGGTGCAGGAATTGGAGGAATTTCTCCACCTAGTGAAAGTATCCTTTTGGGAGTAGCACAAGGTAAAAGGGTGGTGGATGAGGATGAATCCGAGGTGGAAATAATAGATGAAAACAATGGTAAGCAAGGTAAGTGGAATGGATTGTTCAAGAAGAGTGATCAAGAATTGAAGCTGAAATACTTTGCTCCTAGTAAAGAAGAAGATGAACTCATGGTTAAACCTCCTAGGGATGTAGTGAAGAGTGGAATTGAGGGATGGGGAAACTGTCTTGTTGGACAATTCTTTGGAGAAGCTCCTGAATATCACATGGTTAGAAGTATGGTTAATGCTCAATGGAGAAATTGTGGTCCCGTGGAGATAAAATCTACCGATATGGAGGTTTTTCTTTTCAAGTTTCAAGGTGAGAAAGAATGTAACAATATATTAGAGCAAGTTTGGCATGTTAATGGTAGAATTATGATCTTGAGAAAGTGGGAACCTAAAATGAAAATTGATAAGCTTGATTTAACAAAGGTTCCACTTTGGGTTAAGTTGAGAAAGGTCCCATTACATTTGTGGACTAATGATGGTTTAAGCTACATAAGTAGTGCTTTGGGCATCCCACTTCAAATGGACCCTATAACTAAATCAAGGAATAGGCTAAGCTTTGCTAGAGTGTGTGTGGAAGTTGATATGACAAAAGAGTTTGTTAAAAGGGTGAAGGTTGATCTCGAAGAGGATGGAATTCATGTGGTGGAAGCTTATTATGAGTGGTTACCTCCAAGATGTTCTAATTGCAAGGCTTTGGGGCATAGGGAGATTAAATGTAGTCAAGGCAGGAAAGAACCTATCAAGGAGGTACAAAGACCTAAACCAAACCAAGCAAATAACCAACTAAACCAAAACAAAGTTCAAAAGAGGGTTGAAGAATGGAGGGTAGTGCAAAAAAAGCAAAAGGAGAAGAAGGATGATGAATTTCAAATTCCTAGCACCAAAAATATAGTTACAACTCCACCTCAAAATGTGGGAAGTGGTAGTGCAAAAGGGAAAGAAAAAACCCCTAGTACACCTAGAAAGAGTGCTTATAATTCTAATATTTTCGAAGGGGAGTCAAGTAATTCCTTTTGTGTTTTAAACGAGGCAAAAGAAACCCTTAAAGGGGCTCAAAATAAGGAAAATAGGAGTCTTGAAGATGATTTGTATATGCTTATGAGTGGGGATTAAATGAGGTTTTATTGTAAGTGTTTTTATGTTTGTGTTGTTAGGTTATGTAGAGTGGTGTGTTGTAATGTTGATTTTCATAGGCTTTACATACCTAGTAATTGTTGTATAGGGTAACTTCCTAGCCATGCTTGATGTTTGGGTCAAAAGCAAGCATGGATTGATTTGTACTATTTTATTATGATATAAAATGGTCCGATCAAAAAAAAAAAAATCAACTTACTGATAATATATCAAATAAGGAAATAAATTATGCAGTATGGAGTATCAGAACAAGTAAAATCCATTGGCTAGATGATTTACCTCATGATTTTTCAAACATTCTAGGAGTATAGTGGAGACTAATATTATCAACACTATGAAAAACCCTCGACTAAGCTAATATGCTCATATAAAACAATTAAACAAATATAACTTTGGTTCCCATACTCAGAATCTAACAAGTGTTAAAATATACAAACTAATTGCTTGTTGTGATGTTATCTAAAAAATAAGAGAAAAGGTCATAACAAAAATATTGAAAAATGTATTAAGCAAACTTATATCTCAATATCAGTGTGCTTTTATAGCTTTATTAATTGGTACTCTTTTATAAAAAATTCAAAGGTCATGAAGTTTCTATATAAGATTATATCGTGGATAGGAATGTTTATGCAGACAACTTCATGTTGGAATTTATTGTTAATTAAGTGTGTCAAAACCATTTAACATGGTATTAATATGATTCCTTTTCATGTTCTTATGGGATAAGTGGAAAATACACAGTTTTGTGAAGAAAATGTCTCACATAGGAGCAGAGATGGAAAACATATTAGCCTAAATTAGCTTACACATCTATTACTTTTCGAGATCTAGCTGATGGGGAGGTTTTTGCCAAGTGCGGTACACCGGACCTCAGCCGCGGTGCACCGCAGGGTAAAAACCCGTGCCACGGTAGCAGCCACGTGTTGTGTACAGAAAAGAAAAAAAATAGCTGATGGGTCCGGTATACCGGACCCTATACCGCGCCATGCACCGCACAAACACGTGCCACGGGGTCCTACCACGGGTATTTTGACGTAGGAGGCGCGGAGCACCCCCGCGGTACACCGCACCCTGGTCCGCAGAGCAAAAACACGTGCCACGGGGTCCTACCACGGGTGTTAACCAGTGAGCAAAAATTTTCATCAGATATCGCGGTGAACCCCGCGGTACACCCTATGGTCCGCAGGGGTAGTCCGCACGAGCCGCCAGAGAGAGAAAAGAAAGGGTTTTAAGGCTATATGAAGATCTAATGCTCATTATTCCGAATTTTATAAACCTTAAACCTCTTTCTCTTCTCCAAAACACTCCCAACTCCACTGAAGCTCATTAAAACCTTCACCAATCATCAAAACACTACCCAATCACCATGAAAACACATCCAATTCATTCTCCACATTATTATAAGGAAGATTCAACCACCCAAATCATACCAAAACACCTTGAATCCAAGAATCAAGAGCCAAAATTTTCGAAATTCATCCTACAATTTCTTAAATCCAAGCCAACCCATTACAAATCCACCTTACCCACATAGAGATTCATCCTCAATTCACCTATCCTAGGCCAAATCAAGCTTGTTCAATCAATAATTCACAAGTTCAAATTTCAAGGGTTGCTAAAGCTTTGAGTTGGGGGTTAATTGAAGATGACTAATAGAACAACAATTTTAGCTACCAAGAGGGAGGTGAAGAGTAACAAGGGATTGGATTTAAACAAAGAAATCAATTGACAAAGGTTCTAGTTCTAAATCAAAGGGTAAAAAGAAAGTTGAGAAGAGTGGAATACCTTTGTTTGATCGTAATGATAAGCTTTACTTTTATGCAAAGGAGAAAACTCAACCTCAACAAGATCCTGCACCCAAAGAAAAAGAGGATACTTCAAGGGCCCTGAAGACTTCTGCGGAGAAACAGTTAAAGGAACTACCTTTCTCTTATAAGATAGTATTTGAAGAAGAAGTTGAAGGAGAATACATGAAGATTCGTGGAGATTTGGAATGATGGGGTTGTTTGTAAATTGTATTATGTGAGGAGAAGAAGAAGATGTGGCACAGTTGATCTATGAGGAGGTGATACGGATTTTCGATCTCTCCCATGACGTTATATAATGCAATATCCTATTATGATCACGTGTCCTGAACAAAAAGCGAATAAGAAGTTGGGTGAAGAAGATACATTAGATTTAATCTGAGTATCGACAAGGCGAGGTAATAGCCTCGAAGAGTATGTTTTCTTTCTTCCCTACCATTTCTTTATGTGCAATATTTCTGCTAATTTTAAATTTTATTTTTCTTGAGTCTTTTTCGAGTCGTGGGGACACGGCTCATTTTTGAGTTGGGGGTGGGGATTCGTTGTCCTCATCTTCCTTTTTGTTTTTCATAAAATTTAAAATTTTTTTGGTTGAATTAGGCATAGAATATTTTGAATGTACCTATTGAGCATGATTTAATTAAGTTAATGATAGTAAGTAGTATGTTTTTGAAAGATGTCATAAAGTTGTTTAGATACATGTATGAAAACAGGAAATAAAAGGTAGAAAAGTTAATGAGCAATGCTAAGAAGTCACGTTGAAACTTAGGAATAGTTATTTGGTGTGTAGAACGTGAGGTTTAAAATTAGTTGAAAACCCACTTGTCTATGAAATAATAGTGAAAACGTAACGAAATCCGGTAGTTAGAAAAATGAATAAGGCAGTTCTTTCATGATAAAACACTTGAAGCCTTTATACTTTCTCACCCTTTTGTTTGAAATTATTTATCCGTCTTAGCCCCTCTGAGCCTTTCTAAAGCCTTTATTGAAACACATTATAATCCACACCCTTAGTTTTTAGGACTTATCTATATGACCCGCACTCGAATCGCAAAACCTGAGACAACTCGTTTTAGAGCTTGAGTTTGGGGTGGTGGGTTTCATTGTTAGGGAACATTGGGTTTGGGAATTATCTTTGTGATTTTATTGATGATGAAATTGTTATTATTGTAACCCTTTGTCGGGGTAATAGTGAATGAAAAAGAAGCTACGAGCTAAATTTGCCAACAAGGGCATAAAAAGAAAGAATATATATATGAAAAAAATAGTGTGATATCTCGAACATCAAAAAGAGAATCATAGCTATATAAAAGAAAAAATTGATATGAAATGAAAATATATATTCGGACCGGCAAAGTGGAATTTTGTAAATCATCACTAAAAGGTTTTATTGGGATTTATTGGGGATGCAAATCAAAAGCATCAATAAATTGGGTTGAGTGAGAACATATTTGAGTGAAAACTCAAGCTCTAGGGAGATTCGTTGATGGCTAGTGAGGAGAGAGCCAAAAGCTCACTTTTCATTATCCAAATATACTAAGCCAAGTTATAACCCAAGACCTTAGGATTTCTAACTACTAGATGGAGAAGCAATTAAGCTATTAGGTAATAAGTGAGTGGACCATTGGATGCTATTTTGGGATCTATGAACAACCTATAGCCATTAACATGAACTAAGTTATCATCCTCTCCTTCTGGCATTGCGAAATTAATTTGGACTTGAATTTATGGATTGTTGATTACATGTATATTAAGCATATTTGTGCATTATTTCTTGAGCATTACTACATGAGACTTTTTAGATATTTTGCTCTAGGATCATTCATTGTGTTTTGTTCTTATTCTCCTCCTACTTCTTCTTCTTGACTACCCTACTGTTCTTTACTTTTATTGTATCGGGACGATACAACTTTGAGTTGGGGGTCTTGATGTCTCCTCATTTGTGATAATATAATATACTTCAGAGACATCATTTTAGGCTTATTTATTAGTTTATAGGTTGATTTTAGCTTAGTTTAGTGCACTTTCCTATTTTGAGTCTTGATTTGTAGAATTATTATTTTTAGAGCATATTGGGTTTAATTGTTTATTTAGTGTGAAGCTTTAAAGATAATTATGGAGATTAATTAGAGTCCAAGTCAAAGATTACAACTTATGGAAAGAGATTTGCATGGTAATTGGAGATAAGGAAACAAAACCTAAAAAGATGGAAAAGGAAAAGCTGCCTAAATCTGGGATTCTGCATACACGTCCAAAGATAGGCGTTTTTACCTAAGAAATAGGCCGAATATGGTGATTTCCTTCTACAGGGTCAAGATAATTCTGTTGCGATTCTTTTGGTATCTTATGGAGCTCAAACCGACCAATAACGAAGAAGATATGCTCAAAATGGTCCAGCAGTGTTTATCTTTATTTCCATACGAATTTGAGCTGGACTAGGAGTCCATTACTTTCCTTCTCCTTCAAGAAAACGAATTAGGTCTTCCTATAACCTATAAATACAGCCTCTTAACACTCTTAAATCATCCTTGGCCAGACCTTAAGGCCAAGAGGAAGCTGCAACACAAGAGAAGAAGTCTGGAGGGAGCTGTGCATCAATCATGTCTCCTTCAACCTCTTATTTTGTAATTCTTTTCTCTTCTCTTCTTAGTATGAATTAATTCCTTTTAGTTTGAGTGTTTATCATATATGTATGAACCCTAGTTTTGATTGACATCTATCTAATTTGGGAACTTAATGTTTTAAATTGAATTATAGTTTTTATTCTCTGTTTATGTGTTTGAATTTATATTCTGTGTTCTTGTGGATGCGTGCCCATATAGAATTACCATCTAGTAATTAGGTCACCATTGACAACGGTGTTTAATTGCATGTTTAGCACATAACGTCTAGTATTAGGTCTGATCTGACAACCCAACCTAGCTAGATAATCACTATGGTTTAGTTCTTGTGACTATTTACCAATTACAGGAAAAATTTGCTTAGGAAGCCTTATTGACACAGGTAAATCCTATTTTAAACTACCGATAGCATATTGGGACCGATTAGGGAAATACTACATAATTTACCCTTACATGTTTAGAACGGCAAAAGTAGTGGGGATTGCATGCTAATTACTCAAGCTAGACTTTCATACTATCTTCTTTTCTTTCTTTTATTTATTTTCTGTCTTTATTTTATTAGTTTAGTTTATTAGAAAACCAAATAAATATTTATCTATCTCTTCTTTCTACTTGCGTATTATCTTTTCTATCTTTAATATCTGCACTTGATAATTTGCATAAGTTCTCTCTAACTTCCGTCAGTCCCTGAGGAACGAATCTTCTTATCAATAAAACTTGCATACGTCCTGTAATACTTGCAGTACTGTGTTAGCTTAGGGTGTTTATTTGCACTTATTTTATACATCTTTTTATCACACCTTAGGCCACACCAATAGGTATAGAAAAAATAAAAGAAGGGTAGTCTAGTAATTGGGGTTTTGGGGTTCATGTGTTAAAAATTTCCTGAGGTCTTTAGTAAGAAGAGGCTCTAGGTGGGGGTGCTAACTCGAAGAGGGGTGTGTCTTCAAGACCCCTAGTGTCATTATCTCTTTTTTTTTACCTCTAACGCAGCCTCCTTGCGTCATTGCTGACGCAATGATCAGAAAGTTCTTCTTCATCGGCCGGCTAGCCGGTCATCTGACCGGCATGCCGGCGGCCTGTCGCTGGCGGAAATTGAGACGCAACAACCTTGCGTCGTTGCTGACGCAAGGACCAGAAACTTTCATCCTTCTTGGCCGGCTAGCCGGTCATTTGACCGGCTTGCCGGTGAAATCCCGCTGGCGCGAATCGTGACGCAGCAATGCTGCGTCATTGCTGACGCAGTGGTCAGAAGGTTTGGGGTCTTCAGCTTGTTTTGGCCGGTATGCCGGCCAGCTCGCCGGCTAGCCGGTCAAACCTGCTGTTGACTCCATAATTTTTCGTTTTCTCATCATTTTGACCCCAAACTCATGACCATTATACCCCTGAAATCATCAAAAACAACTACCCTTCCTCATTTCTTAATAATAAACACTAAATTAACGAAAATCAAACTAATTTAAACTACGAAAAATAAAAACTTAAACTAATATACAAGAAATTGGCTTTTGTTTAACGTCGTTAAGCTCGACGGGTTACCTCATTTTTTTAGTCATTGACATAACCTCCCCAACAGTGAGTGAGGTTTTCAATATTTGCAACTCGAAATTTACATCCCTTAGCTTTTATTCCAACTAATTTGTCTGAGATAACCTTCGTGACCATGAATGGTCCTAGCCAAGAGTTCTTTGAATCACATGTCTTTGGAGGAGGTTTAGGCTTTTTCATAGCAACTTCTTCGCCTACTTTGAACTCCTTTTTCTTTCTTTCCTTCTTAGGTTCCTTTGGAACCTTCGTGACACGTGTTTTCTCATTCTTCTTTGCATGATTGAGTGGTGGATTTCTCTTAGTATTTGGAGGAACTTTGATCGGCAGTTTCTTTCTTAGCTCTTTTTCCTCCACTCCTAAGGTTTCCACAACCTTAGTTGGCTCTTTTGGTACCTATTCAACAATATCTACACGAAAGCAATCCTCCTGTGCATCTGGGAATTTCATTGGTCGGAACACGTTGAATTTAACTTCCTCGTCTTGGATTCTCATGATCATTTCTCCGTTTTCTACATCAATTAAGGTACGCCCCGTGGATAGGAATGGTCTTCCCAAAATAATGGGGACATTCCTATTCGCGTCGTAATCAAGTATAACGAAATCAGCGGGAAAAATTAACGTACCTGCCTTAACGAGGACATCTTCGATTCGGCCTTCCGGATGTGCAAGAGATCGATCCGCCATTTGCAAGACCATAGAAGTAGATCTTGCTTTTCCTATTTTCAACTTCTCAAAGATTGATTTGGGCATAAGATTAATACTTGGACCCAAATCGCATAGCGCTTTTCCTTTCCACTCATTACCAATTGATATCGGAATTGTAAAGCTCCCAGGATCAACTAACTTTGGAGGTAATTTACCTTGACAAATAGCACTACATTCCTCAGGGAGACCAATCATCTCATTATCACAATACGGCCGTTGGTTGGTGAGGGCTCTTTTCAGAAACTTAGCATACTTGGGTACATCTCTAATAGCTTCTAATAACGGAATATTTATGCTAAGACCTCTTACCTTGTTAAAGAATTTTTGATAATCAGCCATATCACCCTTCTTTTGAACTCTCGATGGAAATGGTGGAGGAGGACGGTTTATTATAGTATCATCTTTCTTTTTCGGAATTTCATTAGACCTCTCCACTTCTTCCACTTCAACTTCTTTATCTTCATTCACCACCTCTTTTTATTTTCTAACTTCTTTTTCTTTCATAACCGGGAAAGGAGGTGGAGGAAGGTTCTTACCACTTCTGAGAGAAATAGCTTTACATTCTTCGATTTGGATTGGATTCTCAGTATCGCTAGGGAGTTGCCCTTGTGGACGTTGATTCGGCTGTTTATTCATTTGCGAAACTTGAGTCTCTAATATCTGAATGTGTGCTTCAGCAGCTTGTTGCCTTTGGATTGACTGTGCATGTAGGGCTATCAATTGTTCTACGGTTTTCTGAAGGGTAATCACATCTTCTTGTGGTAGGGCCGGTAAGGCTTTTTGGTTCATTGTTTCATCGTAAGTCTTTTGAGGAGTTTGTCTTTTGATATACTATATGCGTCCTAGAAGGGGGGTTGAATAGGACAATAGAAATTAATCGGCTAATTTTATTTCAAGTAAATAAAATTAAAAGCTAATTTGAATCCTATTGTATTAGCAAACTAAATAGTATAAAACTAGATAATCCTAATAGACAATAATATCAAACTATTCAAGTAGGCATATTATCAAGCATATAGAGTGCGGAAATATAAAGAGTGTAGAGATAGAATACGATACACAACGATGTATAGTGGTTCGGTTTCCCTACATCCACTACCTAAGGAAGCCTCCTTAGGATTTGCAAGATTCTCAACTAATCTTCGTAACTCTTAACCGGGTGAGATACAAACCCTTACAACCACTTCAAAAACCCTTTGAAGGAAATACACTTGTGTTATCACCAACACAAGGAACCAAGCATAAACCTATGCTCACACTACTCTCTTAATCTATTACAAGAACTAAGAGGAAAGGGAAAAAGTGTTTAGGGGTGCTTATAAAAGCTTTGTGACTAAACTCCTAAATGAGTAGATAGAACTAATTAGCTTCACAATAAATATGACTTGAATGCTCCTTTGAAACCTCCTTGAATGATAGAATTAATTGCTCTTAAGATTGGTAGATGGAAGGCTTGAGTTGTGTCTTGAATGAACTCCATTTTATAGCTGAAAAGATGATCCAACGGTCATAAGGCTTCTCTCCAACGGATCTATTTTATCTCTAACGGATATAAGCTTTGTCCTCTAGTAATAGTGCTGAAACCCTCTCGTGCGGTGTACCGCGGATATGGTCTGGTGCACCGCATGACTGTTCGACTAACTTTTGAGCTTACTGGTCGGACTATGTAGTGTACCGCATCCCTGCTCCGTGTAGTGGTCCGGTGTACCGTGACAAAGGTCCGGTGTACCGTGCAGATTTCTGAGCTTACTGGTCGGGCCATCTAGTGCACCGTGCTTCTGGTCCGTGACCCACGGTGTACCGCGTCACTCGTCCGGTGTACCGCGGGGCTGCTATTTTGAATTTCAAGCTAAGTAACAATGAAGTAAACACAACTAATCTAATGAGGGGTTTTGGAAAACATTTTAAGTGATACCAAAATGAATTTTAGTTTAAATAATGATTTGTCGAATATTAAAACGGGAATAAAAACAAGGTGAGGCTAACAATCTCCCCCTTTTTGATGTTTGACAAATCATAAACTTTTGAAGATGCCTAAGATTAAGTTTTGATCAAAAACTCCCCCTCAACCTAATCACTAGAGTTTTTATAAAACTCCCCCTCACAAAATGCATTTGAAAAAGTTTAACTAAAATTTCTCCCCCTTTGTCAACAACAAAAAGAACAAATGATGTGATTTTGAAAATTTTAAGGGGTCAAAACACATTTTGAGTAAAAAACAAGGACCAAAGGAAATAAATGGATAACAATTAGAAGCTTCAAGGACCCTAAAACATCAAGAAAATATTAGCCACAAAAATATATACACAAAAAGTACTAAATACTAATGGCATGAATGAAAAGCTAGAGAATTTGCATGCCAATTTCACACCGAATTTTCTCAAAAAGATCTTGGGGTAGAGGTTTGGTAAAGATATCGGCTAATTGATTTTCGGAGGTAACAAATTCAAGTACAATGTCCCCTTTTTGAGTGTGATCACGGATAAAATGATGGCGGATTTCTATGTGTTTTGTTCTAGAGTGTTGAATGGGATTTTTGGTAAGATTTATAGCACTAGTGTTATCACAACGAATGGGAACACGATCATACTCTAGGCCAAAATCTAGTAAGGTTTGTTTCATCCAAAGAATTTGAGTCACACAATTTCCGGCCGCAACATATTCGGCTTCGGCCGTGGATAAAGCAACACTATTTTGTTTTCTACTAGACCATGAGACAAGGGATTGACCTAAGAATTGGCAACTACCACTAGTGCTCTTCCTATCAAGTCTACAACCGGCATAATCGGCATCCGAATAACCTATTAGTTCAAAGGAGGTAAATCTTGGGTACCAAAGTCCTAGACTAAGGGTTCCTTTCAAATACCTAAAAATACGCTTAACGGCACTAAGATGGGTTTCTTTGGGAGAAGATTGAAATCTAGCACAAAGACACACGGGGAACATAATATCGGGTCTAGAAGCGGTTAGATAAAGTAAGCTACCAATCATACCTCGATATAGTTTCTCATCAACATCCTTACCATCTTCATCTTTGTCTAATTTTGTGGATGTGCTCATTGGAGTTCCAATTTCCTTTGCATCTTCAAGTCCAAATTTTTTGATCAATTCTCTTGTGTATTTGGCTTGATTGACAAAGATACCATCTTTCATTTGCTTGATTTGAAGTCCAAGAAAGTAATTTAATTCTCCCATCATGCTCATCTCAAATTCCTTATGCATGCTTTTAGAAAAATTCTCACAAAGATTTTCATTAGTAGCACCAAATATAATATCATCCACATAAATTTGAACAAGAAGGATATCTTTTGAAGACCTTTTTATAAATAAAGTGGAGTCAATTTTTCCTCTTTTAAAACCATCATCTAATAAAAATTTGCTTAATCGTTCATACCAAGCACGAGGAGCTTGTTTTAAACCATATAAAGCCTTTGAAAGTTTAAAAACATGATTTGGAAATTTTGGATCTTCAAAACCCGGAGGTTGTTTAACAAAAACTTCCTCGTCTATAAAACTATTTAAAAAAGCACTTTTGACATCCATTTGGTAAAGTTTAAAATTCATATAGCAAGCAAAAGCAAGTAGCATACGAATAGATTCAAGTCTAGCTACGGGAGCAAAAGTTTCATCGAAATCAATACCTTCTTCTTGATTGTACCCTTGAGCAACTAACCTTGCTTTATTTCTAGTAATGATGCCGGTGTCATCTAGCTTGTTGCGAAATATCCACTTAGTGCCAATAATAGTGGGGCCAATTGGTTTCTCCATTAATGTCCAAACTTTGCTACGCTCAAATTGATTTAATTCCTCATGCATAGCATTAATCCAATGATCATCTAACAAAGCTTCTTTAATATTCTTGGGCTCAATTTGAGATAAGAATGCTTGATGAGCACAAAGAGCAATAATACGGGAGCGAGTGGTAACACCTTCTTTTGGATCACCTAGAATTAATTCACTTGGGTGATCTTTGATATGTTTCCAACACCTTGGTAAATCCGTACTAGCTTCATTTAACACTTGATCATTTTCCTTAAGAGATTCTTCATGAGATTTGACTTCTTGAATAGGAGATTCTAAGGGTTGATCTAGTGGAGTATCTTCAACAACATCTACCACTTTCTTGATACAAAACGGATTAGTCTCATCAAAGTCAACATGCATAGATTCCTCAATGGTACGAGTACGTTTGTTGAAAATGCGATAGGCTTTTCCTTTAGTGGAATAACCAAGAAAAATGCCTTCATCCGATTTAGCATCAAATTTTCCCAAGTAGTCCCTAGTGTTTAGGATAAAACATTTGCACCCAAAGACACGAAAATAAGCAATGGTTGGTGGTCTACCATTCCAAAGCTCATAAGGGGTTTTCTTAATAAGGGGTCTAATAAGAACTCTATTTAACACATAACAAGCCGTATGAACGGCTTCACCCCAAAAGTATGTAGGCAAGCTATGTTCTTTTAGCATTGTTCTAGCCATTTCTTGTAGAGTTCGGTTTTTCCTTTCCACTACCCCATTTTGTTGGGGAGTTCTAGGGGCCGAAAAATTATGCTCAATCCCAAATTCATCACAAAAATGCACAAAAGGAGAATTCACGTATTCACTACCATTATCACTACGAATGCATGTAATAGAGTAGCCTTTCTCATTTTGCACCTTTCTACAAAGTTTTGCAAATTCATTGAAGGCATCACTTTTCAAAGCAAGGAACATCACCCATGTGAATCTAGTGTAATCATCAACAACAACAAAGACATATCTAGACCCTCCTAGGCTAGTGACATCAACGGGACCAAAAAGGTCCATATGCAATAATTGAAGTGGCCTAACGGTGATGACCTTATTAATGGATTTAAAAGATGAACGATGTTGTTTACCAAGTTGACATGCATCACATAATTTATCTTTATCAAATTTGTAAATAGGCAAACCAACAACAAGATTTTTTCTAGATAATTTTGAAATTAAATCCATGCTAGCATGTCCTAAACGTCTATGCCAAAGCCAACTATCATTAACCACGGATAAGCATTTAATATTTTTGCACATAAGACTCTCAAGATCAACAACAAAAACATTATCCGATCTTTTTGCAATAAACATAGTATCTAACTCATCATTTTTTAAAACAACACATCTAGATGCTTCAAATTTAACACTAAAACCAACATCACAAAGTTGACTAATACTAAGCAAGTTAAAAGAGAGACCCTCAACAAGTAACACATTAGAGATAAGTAAAGAGTCCATATTACCAATGTTACCTTTACCCAAAACGCGTTTCTTAGTGTTGTCGGCAAAAGTAACTTTATCACCTTTAGTTTTATATAAATTTGTAAATAATGATGGATTTCCGGTCATGTGTCTTGAGCATCCACTATCAAGTAGCCATATATTTTGCTTCTTGATGCTCAACCCCTACAAACAAAAAGTAATTTAAGCTTTAGGTACCCAATTTGGATTGGGTCCATGAGGGTTAGTGGATTTTCTTTTTAAGACCCATTTAGGTCTTTTCCAAATTGGCACAAGAGATCCCAAATCTAATAATTTACGATAGTAACAATGAGATGCATCATGACCAAGTTTTTCACAATAGGTGCAAGTGATAGAAGATTTTGAAGAGGATGGAATTGCATTTGAAATTTTTGATTTTACAAAGACATTTTTCAAAGGTTTTTGGTGAGTGAATGGATCATATCCAACACCACTTTTTTCACAAGCCATTCTTTGAGAACCTAAAATCAAATCCAAGTTTTCTTGCCCACTAGTAAATTTCAAAATAATAGCATTTTGATCCAAAATCTTTTTCTCTAATAAAGCTTTTTCTTCCAAAAGATTTTTCTCAATAAGATGAAGTTTTTCATTTTCATCTATACATTCATCACAAAGATTTTGACAATCTTCCAAAGCTTTCAAAACCTCTTTAGTTCTATTTTTCTCAAATTCTAAATCTTTTGTTAACACTTTGTTTGTTTCAATAGAATTTAAAAAATCATTATAAAGAGAATCAAATGCCTCATGAATATCTTGTTCACTAGCATCATCATTAGTTAAAGAGAGTTTGGATTTAGGAGTTACCTCATCATGATTTGCCATAAAGGCAAAGTGAGTAGTACCGGTATTATCATCCGAAGAAGCATCTTCATCATTCTCAACTTTTCCCATAAAGGCAACAAGATTGACATTTTCATTATCACTTTCTTCTTCATCCGAATTTTGAGTATCCCAAGTGATATTGGCATGCATAGCTCTTTTTGGTTTCTCCTTTTGAAGAAGAGGACAATAGGTTTTGATGTGACCAACCTTTTTGCAATGATAGCAAGTGGGTTCATCTTGTTTGATAGCTCTATCATTCTTCTTGTAAGGTGAGGAAGAACTTCCTTTCTTGGCAAAGCGTTTGTATCTCATGAATTTTTTCATATCTCTTGCCAACATAGCTACTCCTTCATCTTCACTAGTTTCTTCTTCATGTGAATTTTCTTCTTCACTATCCTTCCTTTCTTTTCGTTCTTTCAACTTTGAACTCATGGCATGAAAAGCAATGGATTTCTTAATCTTTTTCTCCTCATCATCTCTTATCTTTTCTTCTTCAAGCACAAGCTCTTCCGTCATGAGGTTGCAAATGAGTTCATGAACCGTCATTTTTGAAAGATCTTTAGTATCCCTTATAGAGTTGATTTTTGTCTTGTATTTCCTTGGAAGAGCAAATAAGATTTTTCGGCATTGTTCCTTGTTGGTGTACTCTTGACCAAGAGTCTTCAAAGTGTTAAAAATGTTAGAAAATCTTTGATGCATAGCATTCAAGGCTTCATCGGGCTCCATACGAAAAAGCTCGTACTTAGTGATAAAGAGACCAATCTTGGTTTCCTTAATATCTTCCGTTCCTTGATATGATAGCTCCAAGAGTTGCCACATTTCATGAGCGGAATTGCATTCACTAACTCTAGCGTATTCCGTGACGCTTAATCCATTGATGAGGATGTTCATAGCTTTGTTGTTTTTGGTAAGTTTAGCTATGTCTTGATCATTGTAATCATCTTCATCTTTTACCTCCGTTGTACTTCCGGCAACGTAGGGAATATAAGGACCCTTTTTTATAGCCATCCATAAAAAGTAATCGATTCCTTTCACATGAATCTCCATCTTCTTTTTCCATCCAAAGTAGTCTTTTCCTACAAAAAGCGGAGGTCTAGTAGAACATGAACCTTCCGGTTGATTAGAATCCATATCGTATTAACTCTAGAAACGATTAAGTACAATAGAGCTAGGCTCTGATACCAATTGATATACTATATGCGTCCTAGAAGGGGGGTTGAATAGGACAATAGAAATTAATCGGCTAATTTTATTTCAAGTAAATAAAATTAAAAGCTAATTTGAATCCTATTGTATTAGCAAACTAAATAGTATAAAACTAGATAATCCTAATAGACAATAATATCAAACTATTCAAGTAGGCATATTATCAAGCATATAGAGTGCGGAAATATAAAGAGTGTAGAGATAGAATACGATACACAACGATGTATAGTGGTTCGGTTTCCCTACATCCACTACCTAAGGAAGCCTCCTTAGGATTTGCAAGATTCTCAACTAATCTTCGTAACTCTTAACCGGGTGAGATACAAACCCTTACAACCACTTCAAAAACCCTTTGAAGGAAATACACTTGTGTTATCACCAACACAAGGAACCAAGCATAAACCTATGCTCACACTACTCTCTTAATCTATTACAAGAACTAAGAGGAAAGGGAAAAAGTGTTTAGGGGTGCTTATAAAAGCTTTGTGACTAAACTCCTAAATGAGTAGATAGAACTAATTAGCTTCACAATAAATATGACTTGAATGCTCCTTTGAAACCTCCTTGAATGATAGAATTAATTGCTCTTAAGATTGGTAGATGGAAGGCTTGAGTTGTGTCTTGAATGAACTCCATTTTATAGCTGAAAAGATGATCCAACGGTCATAAGGCTTCTCTCCAACGGATCTATTTTATCTCTAACGGATATAAGCTTTGTCCTCTAGTAATAGTGCTGAAACCCTCTCGTGCGGTGTACCGCGGATATGGTCCGGTGCACCGCATGACTGTTCGACTAACTTTTGAGCTTACTGGTCGGACTATGTAGTGTACCGCATCCCTGCTCCGTGTAGTGGTCCGGTGTACCGTGACAAAGGTCCGGTGTACCGTGCAGATTTCTGAGCTTACTGGTCGGGCCATCTAGTGCACCGTGCTTCTGGTCCGTGACCCACGGTGTACCGCGTCACTCGTCCGGTGTACCGCGGGGCTGCTATTTTGAATTTCAAGCTAAGTAACAATGAAGTAAACACAACTAATCTAATGAGGGGTTTTGGAAAACATTTTAAGTGATACCAAAATGAATTTTAGTTTAAATAATGATTTGTCGAATATTAAAACGGGAATAAAAACAAGGTGAGGCTAACATCTTTGAACATAATTTTGATTCTGTCCTTCTTGATAATTATTATGTGGTCTTGGATTGAAGTTGTTACCTTGGGGACGCGGCTGATACGCATATGTAGGATTGGCTGCCCCATTAGGATTTGAGTATTGAAACCCAAGGTGGTTTCTGTTAGGCTGATATTTATTACCATTCGAATTAAAGTTACCTCTGTTGGACACAAACATCACAGGCTCTTGGTTATTCGGACAATTTTCCTCATCATGATCATCTACCCTGCAAATCGAACACATATAAACCTCTTGTGCAGCTTGCACAGCTACCTTCTTACCCGAAAATCCCTCTTTTACAGCTAGTGTAAGCTGTTTCAACTGTTGCTCTATTGTGGTTTGAATCTTGTTATCAAGCGTAGCAAACTTTTCTTCGATATTAACATTATTCACTCCTTTAACCGGGGTTCTTACGGTGTTCCACCCAACTTCATTCTTTACTGTTCTTTCCAAAATGATTTTAGCATGAACGGGTTGAACTTGAAGAAATCCTGCACCACATAGCAAATCCAATTTTTCTCTTGAAGTCCCATCAAGGCCTCTGTAAAAGATTTTTAGCTGTTGTTGTTCTGAAAAGCCATGATCGGAAACTCTACGTAAACACATGTGAAATCTTGTCCAGCTCTTACCCAAAGTTTCATCATATTCTTGACGGAAATGCGTCAATTCTAATTCAGCATCTAACCTCATGTTACTTGGGTAATATCTGTCAAAGAAAGCAGTCTCTAATTGGTCCCAGTTTGTTATCTTCGTAGGATCTTGTGTATCGCGCCATTCACTTGCTCCATCAATAACAAAAAATTTAAACGCAGCAAAATACATCTGTTCTCTTGAAACTCCTTGTGTGATATAAGAATCACATATCTGCTTAAATTTTTGTACAGCTCTAAGAGGATCTTCTCCCACTCTACCACAAAATTTCCAAAGTTTTGGAACTGAGCTAACATACCCGAATCTGGACGAAACCTCGGAACATTTATATCTAGAGCACCTACTCCTATAGCAGGAGCACGGGATGGAACTTCTGGTGGACCATTAGTAAACCAAGGATCTTGATTCATCACTATTTGAACTTGTCCGTTATTGTTTTCTTGATTCTGAATATTAATGTTCTCCATTCTGTGAATTAATTCTTCTACTTCTAAGGATTCTTGTTCTCTCCTTTTCTTGTTAGCAAGTCTGATTAATGATTATGGATTATTAAGGATCGGAGGTGTTGGCTCTAGATCCTTGAATAGTATCCTTCGCATACACCAAACCTAAAAACCTGAAAAAGCTAAACAAACAAAAAGCGTAAAACTGATAAAAACAAAAATAAAAATAAATGCAACTATCACTAAAGGATAAACACCGTGGTCACACGCTACCGTCCCCGGCAGCGGCGCCAAAAACTTGGTGGTCCTTTGTGTGTTCTAAAATAAATGCAATAAATAATCGAACCACAACCGCAAGTGTACGGTTGTCCCAAGTAATATAGTTGATAAAACAGATTCGTTCCAAGGACGGGATGGTTGACTACAATGCTTATCGATTAATGAATGATTGCACTTATGAAAGCAAATAAAAGATATAATGATTGTTTGTTTGTTTTTATTATTCTAAGTAATGAAAGACTAAATGGAAAATGCAATTAAAAACTAAGACGCAAGTAAAAAGATGTAAAACGCAGTATGAGAAGGTAGTACTTGAGAGACGCAAGAGCTTTCCTAACTATCATTCATTTCATACATTGTTTAAGGGACAAATTGGTAAATTTGTATTGGTCGGGATTCTAAATTCTCCTTACCCCCGTCAGGGTGGACTAAGGAGCAACTCTCAAGTGCTGCAAACCCCGTCAGGGTGATTATAGTCCACTCTCAAGTGTTTAAGTTTAAATTACCCAATAGGCCATAGGTTTAATTAAGCTCGTCAGAGTCAAATAATTTCTAACCTACATTCATTAATTATTTCTGTACTTAAACCCCCCGTCAAGGTGATCCAATCGCCACTAATTGGAATAGCCTAGATACTAAGTCCTATCATTGGTTAATTACGTCAATAATAGTAATTAAAATGCAAATTAAAGAAAAATACGAATTACCCAATTTGATTTAAATAATAAATATCCCAAATCCAAATGTATAGAATGAAATCAAATTGGGATTAACCCATTATGCGTTCTCAAGCACTAATTATGTTTAGCTCATAATAATTGAAAAGACAAAAACTAAAGAAACAAATAGGTTCATCATGTTTTACAGAATAAAATAGAAGAACCTAATTACGGAATTGAATTGGCTGAGAATTGGAGATATAGACCGTCTCCAGCTCTTGCTTCTTCTCTTCCTGTCTCTAGCTTCTTCTCTGGTGTCTGACTCTTAAGCGTATGTTGTATTATGAAAAGGATGTGTGAAAATAGAAGTCTAAAGCCCTTTTATAATGTTAAAAACCGGATTAGGGCTTGGACTTAAGAATAAATCAATAATTAAATGTCCAAGCCCAATTTCTAAGCCCAAAATCCCGTAACTGCTGATACACCTTCACTAAAACGGCTTTTCCCGCTTCGTTATGACTCTGATTGACCTCATTCCAGTTGCTAAAGTTCCGTAACTCGATAAGGAATGTTTTCTCTTCAAAGGTCAGCGGCTAAATCATCGCTTAAGCACCTCGAAATTAGCAATCTATGGCCTGGAAAATGGATTTTCAGCTCTAAAAATAATATCTTCGGGATTTATCTTCAAGTCTTGACTCTATCTCTTGATCTTTGACTTTCTCCTCGGATTCCTCTTCTAGCTAACATCTAAAACCTGTAAACTTTACACTAAAAATACCAATATTACGCGCAAAAGCTTAATAACTTAAAAATGCTAGAAATAAAAGAGGAAAATCATATTATTGCATATTTAGTCCAAAAGTCTATCAATTTAATCAAATAAACACCAAAAGTGATGTCTCCTAAGGGTCGAAAATAATAACAATTAAGGAGACATCAAGGCCCCAAGTAAAATGAAGATAATTCTTCCCCCAATGCCAAGAAACATCATCCACTCTACCAAGAGAATCATTGATATATACAAAACATATAGTTACCGAGGACGAGGTAATGTATCATGTAGTAACCAAGTAGTTTGAGAGCTTAGACCCAAAAGTATAGAATATTTTCTCAACCAGCAGGCACCTCCCTCTCATGATCCTCCAATTGTGAATATACCAGATGATATCGCAATTCAATTGAAAGATATTGATCCGTGAACCTGGAGATGATGAAAGTTATAAGAAAAAGACCCAAGGGAGGGAAGATGGTAGCTCTCAAAAGGTGATATGAAACCAACAGTAAGGATTTTACGTCCGTGCAAGTGTACGTGTCACCAAGTAAGACAAGTTTGTAAATAAATCGTCTTCACAATGATTATAAGGTCAAAATAGTATGTTTAAGTAAGGATTAGGATATTTATTATACCAAAAAGGAACAATAAAATTATTTGATCATTATGAGTTAAACTAAACTAAATTAATGTCCTTATATCTCTCCATGAATAGGGATGGCAACGGTTCGGACTTAAAACCGAAACTGGTGGATAACCGGACCGATTACAAACCGAATATGTAATCGCGATTAAAATTATTAGGTTATGGTTTACAAAATGAAACCGTGGTTAAAACCGTTAGGTTATGGTTTAGGTATAAAATAAAACCGAAAACTGAAAAACCGTTTATCTTACATTATATATATAAAAATATTAGATTGTTAAATATGTTTTTAATTTTAATGTTAAAAAATAAATTAATAAAAATAGATAAAAATAAATTTTAACTCTAATTTATATATTATTTTATATTCTTAATAATTACTTTAATTCATTAAAAAATGAATATTTACAATATTTTTACTGTAGGACTTTCTTTGGTTCGAAGCTACTGTTAGTCTGTTAGTCTGTTACCGCAATTGTTGTACAAACAAATTTTTTCGTTTTTGAATGGTTGACAAAAAGACAATTTAGTAAATACAATGAAATGACAAATAAAATAAAGCTATATAAGTTACTGAAATGTATAAATTAGTATATTCTTTTATGATATAAATCATTATACTTAAAATTTTAATAATTTAACATTTTAATAATTATGTTTTTAAATTTAATCTGAAAATTTTTATGTAAGCGGTTCGGTTCGGGTTTTTTTTCGATTTTTATTATATTTATCGGTTTCGGTTTCGGTTTTTACATTTTATAACTATTCGGTTTTGGTTCCGGTTTCGGATTTTTATATGTTAAACGGATTCGGATTTGGTATTAGGTTTTTTCGCGGTTAACCGAACCGTTGCCAGCCCTATCCATGACTAACCATCGGAAAAACTTTAGAACCAAAAAAAAACCATCAGAAAAACTAAAAACATAAACCGGCGACATTTCATTCCTCAGCCATCAACAGTCGTAGTCTGCTCTCCATCACCGACGGCGATAGCAACGAAAATTGGGATTTGAAAAGAAAAAGTGATATGAGGTCTTCTCCTTTGCCTTGTTTCACGGCGGCGGTGGCGGCGACCACCACTACAACTAGAGACGCTCCTGAGATCCTCGATGTAGATGGTCGTGCTTCTTTCCTTGAGGTGCTAATGGTGGTGCTAGTGAGGCTGGTGATGCATTGCCTGAATTTGAGGTTAGGTTATATACAAAGTTTATTCTCTTTGTACAAGAATTTCCTTAAGAATATCAATTTCCTCTGCATCATAAGCATATTTCTCTTAGATAATCCTTTGGTATTGTCGAACTTCCATTTTAAAGAATGCTTTTTCCTCTTGTAATTGAAGAATCATAGTCATTGCTTCATCTGCAGCATATGAAGTTGTGTTTCTTTCTTTGTCAAGCTCAAGGTAAAGTATAGAGCAAGTTGAACGAGCTTGATCTAATTCGATTCTGTGTCAACAGGTGCTGATCTTAAAGGTGGAAAGGAATTGATTGCTTGGACTGAATATAGACATTCAGAGACAATGATCAAGGTGTGGTTGAGTTTTTCACAGGTTAAGCCTCCCAAACCTGTTCTTGAATAACAAATTGATTTATCTAAACAATTCAAATAATCTATGTGTGTTGGGTTTTCAGCATCAAATGGAAAATCAGGCTTTACAATTCATATTGTTAGTCTTGAAAATTCAAGTAATTCTACGGGCATTACTGATAATTATATAATCTAAGTATATTTGATTCAATGCTGAAGAAATCGAATTTGGTCCACTTAAGTTATTGGTTAGTTTTTTCCCATGTTTCCTATCTGTTCCTTATGTTATGCAAAATAGTCAATTTTTTTCCTGTAGAAGGGTAGGTCAATGTAAATGTATAACACATGAGAATATTTGGCAATTTGAAAACATAGGGGGTATATTTGATCATTTAGCATAACATAAGGATGACTAATGCTATATTTTATACACTGGTTTGCTTGTAGGCTATATTGTAGCATCTGTAGCAGTGAAGATCCAACTGTTTCTTAAGAAGATGGATAGAGAATTATCCTATGTATGCTTATGGAAGATTTAAAGAAGTTATATGTTATGTTTAGTTGAAAACAGATTGGGTAGCAGTTTGAAATAGATATTGAATTGTATTTTGAGTCAATTGTATTACATGTTATGACTTGTACTGTAGTTTGATTTAAGGTTTGATAGAGGGTGTGTAGCATCACCTAGAAGCTTAAACATGCAAAGGAGGTTTGACTTTTATTAATACTTATATAAAAATTGCACTTTTTAATCTTTTTCTATTGGTATATCATGTTATGAAGGTAAGGTTATGCGAATTATGGGTAGTTAATTAATTTTTGTGTTTTTTTTAAAATAGTGCAGTTGTATAATTACACTTATGTAGTTGTATAACTACACTTCTGTAGTTGTATAACTGATGTCTCCCTATTTGTTCTAATTATTAGCCTCTTGAAGACATCCTTTTAGGTGAATAAATGACTTATTTGATAGACTTTTAGGCTTAATTGATCATATTGCACTTCCTCCCATTGGAAATTAACTATTTGCAGATTCTGAGCTTTTGTGCGTAAATTTGATTGAGGATTAAAGTCTTAGTGTATTTTAGAGTGTTAGGAAATGTTTTTACTCGAGTTTCTTTTTTTAGAGTGCACTTTCCTATTTCTATTTCTTGATTTATTGATTTATTCTTTTTTAAGCATATGCGGTTTAATTATTTATTTAATGTGAAACTTTAAAAGATATATGGTAATTACTTAGAGACCAAGTCGAGATAAAGAAGGAAAAAATAAAGATGTCTTATGAATCTGAAATTTCAGCCACGTTTCAAATATTAATGCATAACTAAAGATTGGCTAGGAATCTGGACAAGTGGTCTGTACCAATAGAAAGCTCTTTCCAAGACAAGCAGTTTCATATATTGAAACTCCTCAAACGGATAAGTATTGAATGAGATATGACCAAATCAAATCAGCAGCAGAATCTTACCTTTCCTAGATTTTAGGGCTACGAATTTGAGAATTCTTGACTTGTCGTCCACTCCAAGTAAATTCGACCTAGGGTTCCCTAACACCTATAAATACACCTCTTAGCCTCCTCTTTTCACACATTTCAGAGAATTACACAAGAGGCTTAAGGTTTTCAAGTCAGAGCAAGAAGGCAAGGAGAGCTAGTGCTGGAGGAACCCTGTTCTTCCATCAGCAGTCATCCTACCCTTTAGGTTATCAGTTTATCTTTTGTATTTGAACATGAATTCCTTTTATTTAATGTTAGTCTTTAATTTTCTTATGAGCTAAATTTCTTTATACTTGAGAATCGCATTAAAGGGATGAACCTTAATTAATTAATCTATGTTTTGAATTTGGGATTATTAGATTTAAACTGAATTGAGTTTTATATATTGGATATTACTTTGTTTTCATTACTAATTCTTTTAGGAACAACTAGAATTAGCTGTTAGTATTTAGGCTATTCACTTTAGTGGCGAAGTGATCATCCGACAGTGGGGTTTGAATACAGATCTTGGTAATACCCGTGTAATGTCCGTTGACCGACAGGCTTAACTAGTTACATAGCCAATGAGGTAAAATCATATCATCCGAAGAGGCATATTCGACCATACAGGTGTTTATAGTACTTTAGGATAGCTCCTAGGTCCACCCGACAGGGGGCTAGGAGATATTAGAGTCCCGACTAATATTGTAATTCCGATTCTACCCTTAAACATAGCATATATTATATTGATTAAGTGGATTCCTTGCGAGACTCAAATATCTCTCTTATCTGAAGTTAGTCGTTTATTTGTTTTATTTCCTTTCTGTTTATTTAATTTTAGTCTTTATTTTATTTGCATCTTTAATTTACAAAAACCAAACAAAAATTCCTATCTTTTATTTTCTGTTTAGCAATTATCCCTACTATCTGATTAATATTTGGGTTGAACCTAATCCGTCCCTGTGAACGAACTTGATTGTCATATATTACTTGGGACAACCGTACACTTGCGGTTAAGTGGTTCCTCTTTATTTATCGCTTAATTTTATAACACCCTAGGACCCACCAATAACTACAGTTATGTAGTTGTGCAACTATACTTTTGTAGTTGCAGTTCCGGTACAGCTATTCGTCGAAATTCGTTGGAGCTGGAAAAAAAACTCGTTGGAGTTAACTGGCTGCCCGGAAATTTAAAAAAAACTCGTCAGAATTGACCATTGACCGTCGGTGTTGACCACCAGAGTTGACTGTCCAGCTGTTATGGTGGTGATAAAATAAATAAATAATTTATTAATTATAATAAATTCAAATTAAAAAAAAAAAAAGATATTATAGAAGAAAATTAGTAATAGGCTAAAATAAGAAAAAAAAGATGGTAAATAAGGCTTATATTAAGAATTAAGATCATATTTAGCTTAATTTTAGAAGAAAAATGACTATTTAGCCCCTAAAAATGAAATTATCCCTTTTGTGGCGTAGTATAATAAGCGTTAAACCCTTCCTGAGCTGCACGAGCTCTCAATATAGGAAAATCGAAGATAGTACGTATGTGATAATGATAAAATGCATATGAGGTGTATACCTGAAGATGTAATAATATTAATACTAGCAAAGTTGCAAGTGAAGCCATTGATGCGATTCAGGTGCGTTTGTAAATCTTGGTGCGATCTAATAAAAAACCCTAATTTCATTGAATTGCACGAGCGTTCCAGTAAGAAGCATGAATACATCCTTGCTAATCGGACTAAGCATGTCAACTTTAAGAGTAGAGGATTTTTATCTTTTCATTCATATGAATCTTTGAAGGAAATATCACCTCATCTTGAGGTACCTTACTTGAAAGACTATTTTAATGTTTCGTGGCCTTGCAAAGGATTATTACTATGTGCCTCATATGATAAAAGTACCTTGGTTTTATGTAATCCAGCTACTAGGGAATTTAAACTTCTTCCTGCTAGGCCCTTCCATGTAAGTGACTGTCTAAGTTCAATTGGATTAGGTTTTGATTCCAATAAAAATTATTACAAGGTCGTTATTTGTAAATATATCTATAAATCCGTTGAAGTCTACCATATGAGTAGTAATACTTGGAGACAAATCCACCACCATGACATGCCAGATATAAATAATGGCATTGAAGCTGTTCCTGGAGTACCATTAAATGGAGCATTACATTGGGCTGCCAAAAGAAGAGATGAGGTCAATATTATCCTTTCTTTTGATGTGAATACCGAGTTGTTTCAGGACATACAGCTTCCTAATGTTATTGGTCACTATCGTAGTGGAAAGACTCTCACAATCATTAATGATTCTCTTGCCTTGTTCGAATTCAATTTCTCTGATTTAGCACCAAATTTTGCGTACATTTGGGTAATGAATGATTACAATGTGATGGGATCTTGGACCAAACTATTCAGCATTGCTGGAACTCTCAACACAAAGATATTTTATCCTCATTTGTTATGGAAAAATGAAGCCGTACTTATAGAAACGTTAACTGATCAAAAGAATCACAATTTGGTATTGTGTACCCTTGACACTCATAAGATGATCAATACTGGAATAATTAGCCGTGGTTATCATTTACACAGAGTTAGGGTTTACCAAGAGAGTTTAGTTTCTATAAACTGAGAGAGATGGTCAAGTCAAGGAGATCGTTTGCCTACAGGCATTTTGATATTACTTTCAATTTTATGCTTTTACTTTTGTTTTTAAGTCTTTTAATAATAAAATTGAGTATTTATTATTAAGTCTTCTCTGTGTTTGATATTCAATTGCTTGAACACTAAAATATATTATTAATCCATATATTTGCCGTGATTAAATGAGAATATTAAGAGATATGTGTGGATTAATGGGAATGCTATAAGTGGGTGATCCCAGGGCTAGGAGGAGGTCATTGATGAGTGATAGTAGTTTCCTAAGATTTGTACTTGGGAAAGATAACAGTTGTGATCTTTGTTCTCTAAGAATAGAGAAGATAGAACATTTTGCTATTTTACATAATAAAGGTACCAAAGGTGCAATATAAAACCCTTTTAGGTTTTGCTGCATAATTCCAAGGTCGAAAGAGACATTCTATTTAATTAGTCAATTGAACGTCTATAGCTTTGATGATTGCCCTGTCCTACATGGGATTTTCTTCTTAAATTGTTGTTTAATTGCGTTTACATAAACTCATAATAATGTATTTTATTTGGTTATTAATGATACATATGAGACTACTAGGTGCTTAATTGTGTCCATGCATATCTTTACAGCAGAGCTATGGTCACTGCTTGTGACTTGTGATTGTGAGATGAATAGAAAATAAACCAATTGTCCTTTGAGTATGACAGAAATACTAAATGTAACTAAACACAAGGGGTCTCAATTTTATTTGCAACAATTGTGGGGTCTTGGTCTCTTTTATCAAAACTACAAGGGGTCTAAATCAAAATTTATTTATTTAATGGCCATGACCATTGGAGATTATTATCCAACTTATCACATATAAAAAGAATTTTTGTTTGTAAAAACTGAAACAACTGGGATAAGAACTCGGCCAACTGAAACATAAAGTGAGCCAAAAAAAAAAGAACCTTGGCTATGCACAAATCTGCTTATCACATTTTCGAGCCACAAAAAGTACAAAACTTGATTACTACATTAATCATAGTAAAAAAAATGAACACAAAAAGTCTATTAAGCTATGTTACAGAGAAAAGTTGCTCTACCAAGACTTTTTATTTTCTGAAACTTTTCTCCACTATTTGAAATGACATTTGCTTAGATATTGCATGTGATATCATGAACATTTATACGTCCATCTTCAATACAGGATGAAAACCTTTTAGTTTCATTTGCTTTAATTATTTGATCAATCAATTTAGATCGATGGCCTTCTCACAAATTATGCACAAATTGCAAAGCAAAAATGGAAAGGAATAAGCATATATAAGCGGAGGCTGAGCTAGGATTTTTTGTCGGCAGGGCCAATAAGAATTCACGGCCAATTCCAGTGATTTTTCTTTGCATTAATTGCACTATAGGTCCATATATTATAAAAAATTACACTATAGGTCGCTATATTATGAAAAATGTACAACTGTCCCTAAAAACTATATGTACACCAATATTCAATACTTTTTTTAGCATATTTCATTAAATATAGCCGCAAAACAACCTCATAAGATGTGAAAAAATGTTTATATACCCCGGGTGTCTCATGCACTTTACCATAAATGTAAGGGATGTACCGTGCAATTTGTGTTAAATCAACGCTCCAAATCAAAGAAAGGTTTGTTTTTCGAGATTTTGACCCAAAGGGTCTTGAACACCCACCCCTTAGTCCTAACCCAACCCCATATTTTAACTCTTCTCACTAAAGATCTCAAAAAGATAACACTATAAACAAGAATCTCATTTACAAATTTACCTCTTTTCGTTTTTTTCACTATATATACTGATATATTCCAGAAATTTCTTAAAACCCTAAAACTCATTTCTCTCCTATATCTTTTTCCTGTAACATCTCTCTCTCCCATTTCCCAAAAACCTCTCTCTCCCTTCAAACCGGCGACCCCCACCTTTCCCCCGTTTTACAGATCTGCTCGAGTTCCTTCCCCTTCATTATGGCCGGAGCTTGCTAAACAAACCAAAACCAAAGGCTCGATGTCTTCTCACCAACACACCTTGATGGATCTTCGGCGAGCTCAACATAACAGAGATGGCGCTTCCTTCCTCCGAGATCCAAGCTGTTTGTCCCAGCGAGTTCACGAGCTTCGATCTTGTTTTCCGTCGTCTCGCCGACGGCAGTTTCCATGGCCGAGCAGCATCACCACTTCGAAGCCTAATCTCCTTCTTCAAGGCCAAGTCGATCCACAACTACTTTAACAGATCCTCAAGAAGACAAAATGTTGCGTGTAGTAAGAGCTAATAAAGAGACAATTAGATGGACTATTGCTGACATCAAAGGCATTAGTCCTTCCGTTTTCCAATACATAATTATTCTGGAAGATACAAGTGCACGCTCAGTTGAAGGGTAAAGGAGATTGATGTCAGCTATGAAGGAGGTGGTAAAGAAATAAGTTATCAAATTACTAGATGCGGGAATTATTTTTCCCATAGCTGATAGCGAGTGGGTGAGTCTGGTTCAATGCGTACCAAAGAAAAGTGGTATCACTACTATCCTGAATGAACAGAATGAAGCCATACCCTCGAGAACCATTGTTGGTTGGAGAGTGTGTATGGACTACCGTAAGTTGAACAAGGCCACCAGAAAAGACCATTTCCCCCATCCATTCATAGACCAGATGTTGTATAAATTGCCTGGATGAGTTTTATAGATGGGTACTCCAAATATATTCAAATATATATAGACCATGTAGATCAACACAAGACAACCTTTACATGTCCTTTTGGTACATTTTTTTATCGAAGAATGCCATTTGGATTGTGTAATGCACTTGCTACTTTCCAGAGATACATGATGGAAATCTTCTGGGACATGATCGATAACTTTCTTGAGGTATTTATGGATGATTTTTCCGTGTTTGGTGATAACTTTCATAAGTGTTTACAGAATTTAGAATATGTGATGCAAGGAGACTGATTTGGTTCTGAACTGGGAGAAATGCCATCTCATGGTTCGTGAGGGTATAGTGTTAGGACACAAGGTTTCGAGTTCAGGTTTAGAATTTGATCATGCAAATATTGAGGTAATCAAGACTCTTCTCCCTCCTATTTCAGTAAAAGGGGTAAGAAGCTTTTTAGGTCATGATGGGTTTTATCGTCGGTTCATTAAGGATTTCTCTAAGATTTCCAAGCCATTATGCACTTACTCGAAAAGGACACCAAATTCCTTTTTGATGAATCTTGCATGGTGTCATTCAAGGAGATCAAGGAGAAACTCATATCTGCACCTATCGTATTACCTCCTGATTGGAAGATTACGTTTGAAGTTATGTGTGATGCTAGTGATCTTGTTATGGGTGTTGTTAGCTCTAACCACCGAATTTTCCAATACACATGGAAATCTTGCTCAGACACATGATAAACTGGAAAAATAAACTGGAATAGAGTAGAAAAAGGAGAAGATTTTAGTTTAAAGTGTGAATAAAGAGTGAGAACACACTCATTTCTTTAGATTTAGTCTCTCTCCATATTTTCTTTCTTGTAGTTGACTTGTACAAGTTAGCAAATATTTTGGTTAGGTCAAACTTAGAAATATTTGAGAGCATTTTTTGTTTCTCTGGATTATATTGCAAAAAAGGAAAAAGGAAAAAGGAAAAAACTTGCAAGATGAATGAAATTGATCATAAGAAAAATTTGGGACCTAAAAGGCCTTGGAGACACCCCCTGTAGTCCTATGTACCCCTACCTAATCCACTCTTCTTACTAAAGTCCACAAATAAAATCTAACACTAAATACCAAAATATCAAAATTATTTTACCTATAATGCCCCTTTTTGTATTTCCTTAATATAGCATTTTATTCATTCTATTCAAAACCTAAAATCCATTTTCAAAAATATATTTTCTCTCTCCTCTCATTTGATTCCTCTTCAATTAAAGTTCACAACTCTCTTCTTAAACACACCTCTGCACAAGAAAACCGCCTCAGAGGTACCATGGAAGGTAGAATCTCAAGAGCTTACAAGCTTCCAGTAGCTGGCGGTTGTACAGATGGTGAAGAAGCTGGCGGATCTGTTCGAACTTCGTTTTCGAGGTGGTGAAGAGGCAAAGCCAACACCAGCCATGGAAGCTCGTGAAGCCCATGAAAACCAGCGCCACTTTAAGGAGACCGGTGAGAGAAGGCTCCTTTTCTTCGGCGAGAAACAGAGATCCACGAATGCTTAGTCTGAGAAACGGATCTGAGCTGGTGAAGAAGATCTGACTCTCTTCGTGAAACAGTGGAGGTTTCGAGCTCCAATGATTAGAGGAAGCAACATTAGAGCTCGTGAAATCCGCCAACGATGCAGAGCCGTCAGAGGTTACAGAAGAGGCTCCAATGATTCCGCCATGGATACAGAGTTGTCGATAATCACTGGAGGATCTCGGCTAGTTAACCTTTTCTTTTTATTTCGATGAGACAAAGTCGTTCGTCTTCTCACCAGCTTCTCCGGCAAGGATGCAGTGATGTGCGAAGTTATGAGTTCTCCATTTTTTATGTACTCAGTTGATGATTTGGCGATGAATTTCTCAAGTGAACTCAGTTTCTTCTTCTTCTTTTCTGTTTAAATTTAGTACTAGTGGTGTCGGTTAGGGCGTGATAAAATAAGGATAAATAAGATGCAAGTAAACACCACAACCAAAACATGTTACTCACTGCAAGTATCACAGGTCGTATGCAAGTTTTAATGATATATAGAATTCGTTCCTCAGAGACTATGAAAGTTATGAAGAACTTATGCACTATACAGTGCAAATAAGAAAGCTAGAAGAATAATACGCTAAAAATAAAAGAATATGGAATTTTTGTTTTTGTTTTTATTTTTATTTTAAACAATTAACTAAATAAAATAAAGACAGGAAAATAAATAAAGAGAAGAACATAGTATGAGAGTTTAGCTCGAGATCTAGCAAGTAATCCTTACTGGCCTTGTTTATTATAATCATGTAAGGGAGAATTGTGTGATATGCAATATCCAGGATTCTATATTCCTCCTAACCCCCTTCCGGGTAGACTTAGGTGGCGACCTAACAATTACCAAGGGACTTGGGTAAGGAAACCCTGCGTAATGATCGGTGATTAAATCTCAAACCCTAATGACTATCTAGTTAGGCAAGCCCTTCCTGATCATTACCGCACACTAGACGTTTATGTGGTGTTTCAATAATTAGACACCCCTTCCGGGTGACCATCTAACTACTATTAAGGTAATCCTGTACTCGTGCACTAGCAAGAACTACAGACAATCAATCAAAACATATAAATCAAAGAATATAACACTAATATCAATTTAAATGCGAACATCCCAAATTAAAATAGATGTAAAACAAGTCTAGGGTTCATACCCATATGATAATTTCAACTTAAAATAGAATTAGTTCATACTAGAGAAAAAAAAGGAAACAATTACAAATTTGAAGGATTGGGAAGGCATGATTTGATGTCCAACTCCTTCTGATCTTCTCTTAGCTTGATGTAAGCTTCCTCTTGGTGTAAAGGCTGACCAAGGATGCGTTTCTAATGACAATAGGGTGTATTTATAGGGTTTTCCAAACCCCTAGGTCGAAATCTTGGAGTAGAAGACAAGTAATTTGAGTCAAAGTCCAACTCAAATTCGTTTATTAAAATATAGGAGAAGGGTTAAACTACCGTTGTCTTGTTTTGGTCGTATCTCATTCATTATTGGTCCGATTTTTGCCTACTTTATATCGAAACGACCGTGTCGAAAATATATACACTTTTCTTTTTGATTTATCATCCAAATTCCCAGCCGATATTAAGTTATCTTCACTTTAGGGGACGTGCATGCAGAATTTTAGATTTACTTGGTAACTTTTTCTTTCCTATTTTATCTATACTTTCTTTTATCTCTTAATTCCATCCATATCTTCTTTACTTTATCTCTTAGAATTGATTTGGCATCTAATTAATTTCCATATATTTCTAAAGGTTCACACTAAACAAACAAATTAAACTCAATATGCTCTAAAAATAATAAATCATCAAATCAAGACAAGAAACAAGAAAATATCAAAATATGAATAAAAATTTATAATTAATTACTCAAATACACCTAAATGATGTCTCCAACCTAGATTGTTATATCACAAATTGAGAGACATCAACTAGTACTCAGCAAGTTGACTTGTACTTTCATTTTCTTTTTTCTTTTTCCTTATTCTTGTATTACTCAATAGTTTATTTGTAACTGGTTATACTATAAAAATATAAATTATGATTTATTGCCTTTATTTTACTTGTTTAAATTTTATATTTAAGTCTACTCAACAATGTTTAATCGAGTGCTCAGTGTTTTACCCTAATACTCAGTTAAACTCTCAAATACCCAGTAACTTTTTTTCCCGATGCTCAGTAAAATTTTCGAAAGATTTAGAATATTTTCC
This sequence comes from Nemophila menziesii, assembly GCA_029959085.1. Lineage (NCBI taxonomy): Eukaryota > Viridiplantae > Streptophyta > Magnoliopsida > Boraginales > Hydrophyllaceae > Nemophila > Nemophila menziesii. Next base: position 4,571,162 of record JARWIR010000046.1, on the reverse strand, counting down.
CAAATACTCAGTAAAATCTATGAATATTTAGTAATTTTTTTTGAGTATTCAGTACTTTTTCGGGTGGCACTGACAGTGGTCGTCGGGTTGTGGTCGGAAATGATACTCAGTGAGTTGATATTCATTGAGTTGGCACTCAATGAAGGAAAGAGAAAATTAATAATGGAGAAAAAGAAAAAAAATCTAATTTTGTGAAATTATTATTTTAAAGGATATTTTTTATCCACAAACTTTCAAATCCACTTTTAAAAAGTACCAGATTAGGAGCCCGTTTGGGATTGATTATTTTGGAGCTAAAAGTGCTTTTTGATTAAAATTAAAATATTTGTAAAAATTATTAAAAAATATTTTGACATCTAAAATCACTTTAAGTGATTATTTTAATAATCACTAATCTAGTGCTTTTTCTAAAAGTGATTTTAAGAGTCTAAAATATTGTTATGAATCTATAATCACTTTAAGTGATTATTTTGAAAAGCAATCCCAAACGGGCACTAGGAGATTACATCACACCCATAATCTAATCAAATGGACCTAAATGTTCTTAAAGTTTCGACTAAAAGGATTAATTGTTAACCAATTGGGTTGGGTTAGCTTAAATTGTTTTAATTATTCTATTAGTGGTACAAGTTTGAACCGAGAGCCAAACACATGTAACAAAAAAAAATATAATAAATAATAATTGTTCTTACAGCGTGGCGATTTGCCTCGTAAGGTAGGCCAATAGGGAGAAAGCATAACTTCCAGCTTAGCACGCCAGCAACACCTCTTGTCAAGGCGTAAAATAATAATGTAATATTAGAATAATGAGAATGAAATAGAGAAAGAAAGAGAGAGAAATAGAGAGCAGCAAAGGGAAAGCAAAAAACTCAGAATTAGGGGAAGAAGAAGGGCTCGGATCTCTTGATTTTATCATCATCGGATCGAGACACCCATTTCTCCCCTCTCTCCCTCACCCCAATCAAGTAAGACACTTGCGATCTATTATTTCTGTATTTTATCTTTAATTTCTTAATTCATATAACATAAGTTTTTTGGGATTTTTCTTTCCGTAAGTTGAGCAGCCGCTACTTCAAATCGATCAGTTTTTCAATAACAAGTAATAAAGAAAGGTGCAATCTTTTTGGTGCCGCGAAATCTTGATAATCTGGGTAAAATTTAAAATTTAAAATTTAATTGTTGTATTATCAGTAGTGATTGATGTGTAGCAGTTTAATTTCAGTAGTGTTGGGAGTATTGTGGAGTTGATTGAAAGAGCAATGACGAACCGTCCAGAATCATCCACAGCTGGTTACTCCCTTAGTATTGATCCTCCTCCTTATTTGTCTTCTTCATCGGGACCAAGATTTCCTCCACCAACACCTCCACACCAGGTTTCTTCTCCATTGATTAAAACCCCTTCTCATTTAAGCACTCCACCTGGTCCTCCTGTGTTTTCTTCTCCTCTTAAACCAGCTGCTGTACCATTTAGAACTTCTCCAGCTTCTCCTCAACCTCTTGTTTTCGCTTCTTCTTCTTCTTCTCCTACTACTAATACTTTACCCACATCATCTCCTCCTCCTCCTCCTCCTCAGTTTTCTAATGGGTCAGTTCAAGTTGTGGAATCTTCAAACGTCTTATTCTCTGCTCATAAGGTATTTCTTTTCTTACTCTTTTATCTTTTTCTTTTTGATACTTAAATTATTATTATTATTATTTCGACTTTAGGTATTGAAACAGAAGAAAGTAGCAAATGTGGCTAGTTTAGGATTTGGGGCATTAGTTTTCCCTGGAAAGGAAGTTTCACCTGGACCTCAGATAATACAACGTGAACCTCATCGCTGCCATAACTGTGGAGCTTATGCGAATCTTTATTGCAACATTATACTCGGATCTGGTCAGTGGCAATGTGTAATATGCTGCAATTTAAATGGAAGTGAAGGTGAATACATAGCTCCAAGCAAAACAGAGCTTCAAAATCTAGCTGAATTATCATATCCCTTAGTTGATTATATCCAAAGTGGAAATAACAGACCTGGTTTCGTTCCTGTATCTTACGATTCAAGAATATCAGCACCAATTGTTATAGTAATCGACGAATGTTTAGACGAAACACATCTTCAACATTTACAAAGCTCGTTACATGCATTTGTAGATTCTTTACCTTCAACAACAAGACTTGGTATTATTACATATGGACGTATGGTATCAGTATATGATTTCTCAGAAGAATCTACAGCTTCTGCTGATATACTTTCAGGTGATAAATCACCAAATGAAGATTCTTTAAAAGCATTGATTTACGGAACTGGAATATACTTATCAGCTATGCATGCTTCTTTATCCGTTGCACACTCAATCTTTTCATCTTTAAGACCATACAAATTAAATCAAACAGAAGCGTCACGAGACCGTTGTCTTGGTACTGCGGTCCAAGTAGCTATGGCAATTATTCAAGGGCCCGGGCCCGGACCCGGGCCCGCTTCTAAACGTCCAGGTGGAAGTAGCAGAATAATCGTTTGTGCAGGTGGACCAAATACTTACGGTCCAGGTTCAGTCCCTCATTCTTTTACTCATCCGAATTATTTACATCTTGAGAAAACATCATTAAAATGGATGGAGAATTTAGGACGTGATGCTCATCAAAGTAATATAGTAATTGATATATTATGTGCTGGTACATGTCCAGTAAGAGCTCCACTTTTACAGCCTCTAGCTAAAGCTAGTGGCGGTATTGTAATATTACACGATGATTTTGGAGAAGCATTTGGGGTAAACTTACAAAGAGCATCAATTCGAGCTTCAGGTTCTCATGGTTTGTTAGAAATTCGATGTTCTGATAAAATATCAGTAACTCAAGTTATAGGACCTGGTGAAGAAGAGCCTCTTACAGATAATCACGGAACTCTCGCTATACAAATGTTGAGTGTAGAAGAGACACAAAGTTTTGCTTTATCTATGGAAACAAGAACAGATATTAAAAGTGATTTTGCATATTTTCAATTCGTAATTCAGTATTCGAATTTCTATCAAGCTGATATTTCAAGAGTAATAACTCTTAAATTACCAACTGTTGAAAGTGTATCATCGTATCTCGAGAGTGTACACGATGAAGTAGCGGCTGTTCTTATAGCTAAACGAAGTTTATTACGAGCAAAATCTTCAAAACAAGCAGTTGATATGCGATTAACAATTGATGAAAGGATTAAAGATATAGCTAATAAGTTTGGTGTACAATTGACTAAGTCAAAGCTTTATCGATTCCCAAAAGAGCTATCTTTATTACCGGAAATGCTATTCCATTTAAGAAGGGGACCACTTTTGGGTAGCATTATAGGTCATGAAGATGAGAGATTAGTGCTAAGAAATATATTTTTGAACGCTTCGTTTGATTTATCTCTGCGTATGGTCGCACCTAGGTGTCTAATGCATAGAGAAGGTGGAACTTTTGAAGAATTACCCGCTTATGACCTTGCTATGCAATCTGATTCAGCTGTAGTTCTTGATCATGGAACTGATGTCTTCATTTGGTTGGTATGTATATATATATATATATATATATATATATATATGTATATACATATATATATATATGTCTTTTAATGTCTGATATGATATGTAGGGAGCTGAACTTTCTGCTGAAGAAAGTAAATGTGCAGCAGCTTTAGCAGCATGTAGAACATTAGCTGAAGAGCTTACGGAGTTACGATTTCCAGCTCCTAGAATACTTGCATTCAAGGTAGTTAGTTAGTTAGTTAGTTAGTTAATTAGTTAGTTAAATTCTTCATTTATTTGTTTCTTTTGTGCTAAACATAAATAAATTTATTATTAACAGGAGGGGAGCTCTCAAGCAAGATATTTTGTATCTAGATTGATACCAGCACATAGAGATCCTCCTTATGAACAAGTAAGTTAGAATCTATATTTGGAGTCTAATTAATTTATTCTTATAAATTATTTACTTGCTTGTTACTTATAGGAAGCGAGATTTCCACAGCTTAAGAGTTTGACAACTGAACAAAGGACAAAACTGGAAAAAAGTTTCCTTCATTTCGATGATCTTAGCTTGTGTGAATGGATGCGTAGTTTGAATGTATCGCCACCAGAACCATTATAATCATCAACTTTACTTTTCTTGTGAGATACATGAATGAGAGTACATTAATTTTTGTTAGTAGAATTAACACCAAACATCTTTTTAACTCTCTTCTATTCTGTATTATTATTTTATTTGCCCTCTCTTTTCCGTACATTTTGTTAATCTCATTGTAATCTTAGATATAATGCTTTATCATTTACAGTTTTTCTATCTAAAGTATTATCAAAACAACTAAGGGTTATTGAAATTTATGAATAATCAATGATATTGCTGCATCAGCTTACCCTACCCAAGTTATTATGAGGATGTCATTTGCATGTTTTAAAATATATCTAAAGAGTATAGACACCTCTCTTTTTTCAAACGGTCATCATCTTGTTTTTAATCAAAACGACAACCCGGGTTGAATTGTGGTTTATTTCTATGGGGTGATCACTTAGATTTTACTCGATGACCCCATTGACGGGTTGAATCGATGTTTATTTTATGAGGTGATCACTAATATATAACCCTTTGTTATTACTCGACAACCCCTTTGGTGGGCTGAATCGAGGTTTTTATGAGGTGATCACTAATATCTGACCCTTTGTTTTTACTTGATAGCCCCCTTGACAGGTTGAATCGAGGTTTATTTTACGAGGTGATCACTAAGATCTAAACCTTTGTTTTTACTTAACAACCCATTTGATGGGTTGAATCGAGGTTTATTTTCATAGGGTGATCATTAAGATCTAACACTTTATTTTTTCTCGATGACCCCTTTTGAAGGGGTGACCCGAAGTTTAACCGAGCTGGCCCTTGGGCCTAATTTTTAGACTCGAAAACTTGTCTTGGAGATGGGGCGATATTTAATCGAGGTGACCCTTGGGCCTACTTTTTGGAATCGGCAACCTGTCTTAGAGATTGAGACAAAGTTTGACCAGAATGTCTTCTCAGGCCTACGCTCAAGACTCGATAACCTATTTTAGATATTGAGTCGAGGTTTGATTCAGGTGACCCTTAGGCCTACTCTTTGGACTCGACAATTTGGTCTTAGAGATTGAGCCGAGGTTTGACCAGGGGGCTTCTCAAGTCTACACACTGGACTCGTTAAACTGTCTTAGAGATTGTGTCGAGCTTTGACTGGTGTGACCCTTGATCCTACTCTCTAGACTCGACAACCTGCCTTAGAGATTGAGCTGATGTTCAACCAAAATTGCTTTCAGCCCTACACTCTAGACTTGACAACCTGTCATTTAGACTGAGTCAAGGTTTGACCAAGGTGTCTTCTCAGGCCTAGGCTCTAAACTTGACAACCTGTTTTAGAGATTGAGTCGTGGTTTAAACAGGGTGACCCTTGGTCCTACATAATGGACTCGACAATTTGTCATAGAGATAGATTCGAGGTTTGACCAAGGTGTCTTCTCAGCCTACGTTGTAGACTCGACAACATGTCTTAGAGATTGAGACGAGGTTTAAACTGAGTGACCCGTGGTCATACATATTAAACTCGACAACCTGTCATAGAGATAGATATGAGGTTGACCAAGGTGTCTTCTCAGCCTACGTTGTAGACTCGACAACATGTCTTAGAGATTGAGACGAGGTTTAAACAGAGTGACCCTTGGTCATACATATTGAACTCGACAACCTGTCTTAGAGAGTCGGGGCTTAAACACAGTGACCCTTGGTCCTATGCACTGAACTCGATAACCTGTCTTAGAGATTGAGGTGGCGGTTACCTATGGTGATCCTTGGGCTTATACACTGTACTCGGCGACATGTCTTAGAGAGTGATTCGAGGTTTAACCAAGGAGGCCCTTTGCCTAAGCATTGGACTAAAAACCCGTCTTAGAGATTGATTCAAGGTTTTACTGGGATGTCTAGACTCAATAGCCCATATGGGGGTTTAATCGAGGTTTTCCCATGATGGCCCCTTAGCCATTGGACTCAATTCCATGAAGGAGAGGGTAAACCGAGGTTTAACCCGGCAACTACTTAAGTATTGCTTTAGTGGTCTCGACTCCATGCAAGATGGTTGAATCGAGGTTTGTCAATGGTAAACCCTTAGGTCTAACCCACGGGGCTCGATAACCTATCTTAGGGGTTGGACTGTCTTTCCCAAAAACTGATAAGCATGCAAGCACGTAATCACAAACAATATTTTTTTAACGCTAATAATAGACTTTCATATCAATCATGTAATCTATTTAGCAGGCTTGGGTATTCATTAGCATACGAATAGTACATTTGTGCATATTTGTAGTAAACGAAGGGCATTGTGGTACATATATAAGTAAGCTTATCGCATTTTGGTGAATATTCATATACCTTGATTGCATATAGGGTCACCTTAGATTTTGAGTTTGATACTCTAGATTATTAACTATCGAGATTCCTTAGATGGGTGGCGAAAGACTCTCTTCTTCTGCAAGACTCGGAGCTCCTTCATGAGCTCCATCTTTGGGGAGATTACTAACGTTATATAATCAGGAGTATGAATAAAGCTTCCTCTTCCTTTGTGATACAAGACATTATTGACTTTCAATGTTCACACTATGGTATCCCGATGGATTGGGAAACAAGCGCTTCCCACAGACGACGCTAAACTAATAGGACAAATTTTACTAGTTAGATTTTAGAGTGAATTTGATGGAGTTTGTGAGGATGATTTTAGAAGTGCATATCGACGGATTAATACATAGGGGTGATAATCAGTGGATAATATAAGGTATGAACATATATCACGAATATTAACACTAATTACTTGATAAAGAACAATAACACAAAAATATATATTTAGTAGTATTGCATAACTTGATCCATGAAATTCTTGAATACATTGGTAGACCCTCCCTTCTATACGATTTTTCTATGTTTATACGTTTATAAAGTTTCGTTGGACGGTTTACGACCACATGAGTTACCTAAGTTATTTTCCTGTGACTCGTCCTTGCTTATTTTCGTTGTGGCAACCTAGGGAAAGCCCTTGTTCTGCATCACTATACTCAGCAATATCACCGAGCGTCATAACTTTCACCTCCTCTATCAACTAAGTGATAACCTCACCCTAAAAGAAAAAGAAGGGGAGGTACAAGTATTTTTTTCGTATAAAATACCGTGTCAAGGGCGGAATGATTAGAAATAATTAAATTTGTATATCTAAAAGACAGAAAAATAAAAAATAAATTGAAATATTTTTTAGTATTTAATTAGGAAGTGTTTGCCTAAAATAAAATAAAATTGGGAAGTGGGTAATATCCAAAAAAGTGTGAAACTTTTCATCTCCTAACTGGAATACGATAAAGTTAGTGAAGATACCCTATAGCAGTATAAATCTACCAAAAGCGACTCAAATAGACCCCAACGACCAAAAAGGGGGAAAAAAAGAGAGTTAGCCAGAAAGAAGAAACCCTAGATCGATCAATTGCCTTTTAAATCCCAATCGGAAAATGGATGATAGCTGCGCTGTGTGTGCTGACAGCTTGGAGTGGGTAGGTTACGGAGCTTGTGGGCACAAGGATGTATGTTCCACCTGTGTTGCTCGTCTCCGTTTCATTTGCGATGATCGCCGGTGTTGTATTTGCAAGACCGACTCTAACTTCGTCTTCATCACCAAGGTCCGTCCCCTTTTCTTTCTTTTCTGCGCTTTCCATCAATCTGATTAATGATTCTTTGGAAGATTATTGGTTTAATCACATTTTGTTTTGTATAACTTGACTGCTAAAACCTATTAACGTAACCAAAGCTTTATCTTTGTTAATGATATAGCGAAACAAGAATTGATCTTGTTTGTTTTAAACTTAATCATAGGCTCTTGGGGATTATACAAGGAACATAAATGATTTCTCGGTCTTTTCTACCGAAGCTAAAGAGGGACGAGTTGGATCGTACTGGTACCATGAAGATACACAGGCATTTTTTGATGACTTGGATCAATACAATATGGTCAAAGCCATGTGCAGGCTATCCTGTAGTGTTTGTGATAAGGACGAATCATCCAATGATGGCTCTAGAAGGAGGATTAGGTTTCGGAATGTTGAGCAGCTCAAGGGTCATTTATTCCACAACCATAGGTTAATCATGTGCAGCTTGTGTTTGGAAGGAAGAAAGGTTTGTTTAGTTTTATCTTCTATTGCTTTCTCTATGCGTTTGTTTGCTTGTAGTTAATTTATAGATTGAATTAGGTTTTCATATGTGAGCAAAAGCTGTATACTAGAGCACAACTGAATCAGCATATACACAGTGGTGACTCTGAGGTGGATGGAAGTGAAAGTGATCGAGGCGGGTTCATGGGTCACCCATTGTGTGAGTTTTGCCAGACACCATTTTACGGGGATAATGAATTATACACTCATATGTCAACTGAACATTATACTTGTCATATATGTCAAAGGTTGAACTAGTGCTATTCTCTTTATCTCTTTGTCTTTGTCTTTGTCTTTGTCACTCTCAAATGTTTTTTTTACGCAGGCAACACCCTGGACAATATGAATATTACAAGAATTACGATGATTTAGAGGTAAAATACTTTCTCCTTTTATTTAAAAAACAAACTGTTTGACGAGTCAATCTTTTTTTACTTACAGAAACACTTCCGAGGAAATCATTTCTTATGCGAAGACGAGTCTTGCCTTGCCAAAAAGTTTATCGTTTTTCCTTCAGAATCTGAATTGAAGGTGAGTAAAATTTTCACACCCCGGAAATTACTGTTGAGATGTTAAATTTTTTACTTGTTCAATTTCAGAGGCACAACACTGTGGAGCATGGAGGGCATATGTCACGGTCTCAGAGAAATGCAGCACTCCAGGCATGTTTTCTAGAAATGAAATGAGAATTACGTTTTATTAATGATTATAATTTTTATTTTCTTTTACTCAGATACCTACGAGTTTTCGATATCGAAGATACAACGAAGAAGAAAATCGTCGTGGAAGAGCACGTGCATTTAGACGTGATAATACTAATGATACGGAATTGTCAATGGCTATTGAAGCGAGTCTAGAGATAAGTAATCCTCCTCCTGATGTGGCTTCAGATGGACGTGAAACAAGTGATATAGACCCATCAGGAGGTACAGATTCAGTTAGATATTTACAAGCAGTGTCGAGAAATGCACGTATTGAAGAATCTTCATTCCCTCCACTTCCTACTCCTAGTGGTAGTAGTAATAGTCAACAAAAGTCTCAATCTGATGCTTCTGTTAGGAATAACAGTATGGCAGCACGTATACGCCACCAGAATAATCGAGCTTCCAAAAATACCCCTGTTGCTAATACTGGATGGCCAGCTGTACCAGCTGGTTCTAGTTCTAGTTCTGGTTCTAATCAACGTGCTTGGCCTGCATTAGGTAATGCTACTTCTTCACCAGTAGTAATTGATAATTCTAGAAACTGGGTTGGTGGTAATAACACTAGGAGTATTAGCCATTCTGCTTCAGCTCCAAGCCTTGTTCACACTGGTGGTGGAGGAGGTGGAGGAGGAAGAGGAGGAGGTGGTGGAGGAGCTTCAACGTCTGATTTTACTCGCAAACAAAAGCAGCCATTTGATTCTTCAACATCTGAGTTTCCTCCTGTATCTGTACTTCAGGTGAAAAAACAACCAACTATTGAAAACGTTCATAATGCGAACAAATCGTTAGTGGAAAGGATACGTGCTAGTTTGAATTTTGATGAAGAGAAGTATACCGAGTTTAAAAATATGTCTGGAGAATATCGTCAAGGTACGATGGATGCAGAGACGTATTTAGTATACGTGGAGCAGTTTGGTTTGTCACATGTTGTACTTGAGTTAGCTAGATTATGTCCTGATCCTCAGAAACAGAAAGAGTTGATTGATATTTATAATGCTAATAAACTTCCACAAGAGAATGGTATGAAGAAAGGCAAAGGTAAAGGAAAAGGAGGGAGTAACAACACTTTAGCAGATAACTTTGTTGACTCTGTAAGAAAACTTCAGTCAGGAGGAGGAGGTTATAACGTTGAAGATGATGTGGAAGTACTATCAAGGGATGGGTATCGTGGCAAGTCAAAATTACCCAATGAGTCATCATCTTCTTCAGTTAATAATGGTGATGAAAAGAGTAAGCAACAACGCAAGAAAACATCCAAGTTTCATAGACTTCGATTGGGTAATGATTCAGCTGAAGCAACTTTAGGTGGTGTACCTAGTTCAAATTCTGATCCTGATACAGATATAAAGGAAACAGATACAAATGAAGGTTTACCTGTACGTGGTGTTTGGCGTAACAAGGGAGGACAGAAGCTTGTTTCAATGACATCTAGGGCCTCCAAAAATTGATGGAAATGTTGTTAATTTATTCTCCTGTGCTTTTTCGATACCATCTTCTACTTTCTCAACTTTTTGGTTTATAGCTCGCTTTTATTTAGTGAGTTTTTTTTTGGATATTTTAAGGTTGTGCTACTATTGGCCTTATTATTGCTCGTGCTGCACCCAATTTTTGTGATCATGATTCTCAACTGTTGGAAATTATATACTTGTGAAAGATGTGGTATTTATATAATTGTATCAGTAACATCTTTAAATTCTCTCTGTTTCTTTAAGTCTGTGTTATATTTTTTGTTTTTGCTTAAAGTCTAAGTCGTATTATATGTAACGAGTGATTGGTAAAAAATCTTTTTGACTATTTATTTTCGCAACAGGAAGTATGTTAGTGTTCTTCAAGGTCTACACTATTACGTTCAATATGAAATTTAATTACAAAACAAAGAGATAACGACAACAAAATTATATTTACTAATTTTAGTGTTCTTTTTCTTGACAAAATAACCCGTAACCAAGAGACTAAAAGTTGGGGGACCAAAAGTTGATGCCCTCTCTTCGAAAACAAGAGACCAAAAGTTGATGCCCCTCTTCGAAAACAGTTAGCTTAGCTTTATGTGTGGTAAGATTTGCATCATGTTGAATCTTTGCGGTAGATGTTTGAAAAACACGTGTCCATGTTCTTCAGCGATCTGGGTGATCTGCTTGATGAATGATTTGACTTTCCACCACGTAATTGGCAGCGACCTGATATCTTGCATAACATTAAGGTTCTTCGAACAAATAATGTTTTTCTTTCCGGTATCTTGTAAATCCAGTTTAGCCGTTTCAAAAACCGCCATAGTTTCTCCTTCAACAGCCAAGTCTTCTCACACCGTTTTCGAGAAAATAATCATGTTGCCCGATTGTGTATCACGTTTTATGATTCCGATTTCATTGTGTTCCGCTTTGGTTTTGAATGATGTATCATAAGTAAAAATAGTTTGGGTACCAATCAACTCTTTAGGTGTTCAAGGGTTTGATGTGCTGCTGGGTGGTGACCTTTGTGATGGAGTCCCGTCCCAGTCGTTTCCAAAGAGATCAGTCACACCTGCATGAACAACATTAAGAATGTTTTGTGTGTTCAACTGTGAGTTCTCATGAATGGATTTCATTTTCTGTTTTCAAATGTTCCACAAAGTTAACATACCACGACTCTTTTTTTGTCCCACTGCTTAGGTTTAACACCTTCATATATCTTTGTGAGCAATCCCCCGATATTATCTGGCAAGTCGTCTTTGATCTGAATTTGTAGTGCAGAGCCTGCCTAAACCTGTTTACAAAAATGGCAGGATAAAAGAAGATGTGTAGTCCTTTCAGGTTTTCCGTGCAAACGATAGCACCACTTATTAGTGCTACAATGTCGTGTATGTAAGTTTTTCTTTGTTGGTAAAATAAACCTACACGTCTTCCAAGTGAAAGATCTAACTGTATTGATTTTTTTTTTAAAACATCATCTAATTCTTAATTGAGTCAATGGTTGATTGATGCCTATTAAAAAACTTATTTAGAAAAAGGTACCTAGAATAAGATATTTTATTAAAAACAGCCCCATCCTAAACTACCCCTACCCCTATAATTAACAATTAAAAAAAAGAAAAAGAAATTAAAAGAAAAGAAAACAACAACTAATAAACACGCGCGCGTCCGTGAATTTTTTTTAAAATCGTCATAACTAATTCTAAAAAAATCAAAAAGATAAAAAAATTATATATTTGGATAAATCAAATTGATATTTACGTCTATGATTTTTTTCGGAATTTTCTGAGTTTTTTGATTTTTTAAATTTTTTTTTCGCAGACACGAAATTTCATGTTTATTAGACAATTTAAAACATGGAATTCCATGTTTAAAACATGAAAATCCGTGTCTGCGAAAATAAAAATTAAAAAAATCAAAAAAATCATAGTCGTAAATATTAATTTGCTTTATTCAAAAATACAATTTTTTTTAATTTTCTGATTATTTTTGAATTAGTTATGACTATTTTAAAAAAAATCACGGACGCGCGCGTGTGATGGAATTAGTAGTAGTAGGTGGTGGTGGTGGTGGTGGTGGTTGTGGTGGTGGAGGTAGTGATGGTTGTAGTGGTAGTTGTGGTAGTGGTGGTGGAAGAAGTACCCTATTATTTGTTTAATATTCTAAAATTAATATTGTATTAAAATAAAATAATATATTTAACAATAAGGGTAGTAAAGGTATGAAAAATATAAAGTGGATGTTTTTTATAAATAAATACTTCATTAGGCATTTTTTATAAAATAAATTATTGAAGGCTTAAAAAAATAATTAGAGAGTTTAATGAGGATGTTATCAACAATAACCCATTCTTAATTTAAGTAAGATCCTGGCATTTATCCAATAATCATGATACAACCAGTTTAATCCATCCATTCAAGAGTCTAACGTCTGTTACTATATATAAGTCACAAATCGTACCTAATAGAATTTGATCGTTACCATAATGGATTTAGAGGATTTCAAGGAACTAATCTATCATCAATCAATTGTTCACCTAAACCAGTACAATTACATTTTTTGTATCAACACCATAGGTGAATTAATCTCATACAAGTTTTGCTCACCATCAAAGTATATTCGTTTCAATACATGTGTATAACGCACTTTGCTGTATAATCAAATAAGTTAATCTAATAATAATCTGATTCTTACATATTTGATACAAAAAATGCATGATTTATATGATTTTCTGCAAAATTAGTCAGATTGTTATGATAGTATGTTTTTGTTGTTTGTTTACACGTTAGATTGGTTTAAAGCAAAGCTAAGGCAGAGCCGAACATGGAGCTGGAACATCATTATTGAAAGGTCGAGACTTCATAAAGAAACACAGAATACACCAAATAGACAATGGAGAGACAACAAACATCTGGACTGGCAAATGGGTACAAACCACTTGGCCAATGACCAAACCAGAAGGATGCGAGCTCGAAACGGTTAATCAATTATGGAAACCCGAAGAATCTAAATGGGATTTGGGAATACTCGACGACATTTTTCCACAACCCATTTTTTCAGAGATGACTAAGGTACGTCTTTTTAGCATTGAGCAGGAAAATAAATTCATTTGGCCCTTTTCTAAAAGTGGACACTATGCCACCAAGACCGGATATAAAGTACTTACGGAAGAGGCAGTTTTCCATGCGCCTCAATCAGCAACAATAAGAGCAAATAGCAAAGAGGCATGATGTCTCCTCTTTTGTTCTATTTATATGCCTTTAGGAGAAATCAAATTAGGTGATTATCTGGCTAATTCGATAGATTTTTAGTAATAATATGCAATATTTCATTTTTTCTCCTTAGATTTTAGTACTTTTGATTTATTAAGTTTTTGCGCGTAATATGGTGTGTTTTAGTGAAAAGTTTGTAAGTTTCTAATACTAGCAAGGAGAGGAATCGAGAATAGAAGTCAAAGATCGTGTAAAGAAGTCAAAAGCTAAAAGGAATATCCCTAAGGAGTTGACAAATTTGAGCTGAAAATCTGGAAGGCTGGTCGAAAGTGCTGATTTCGAGCTACTTAAAGATGGATTCAGCCTCTGAGTTATGAAGAAGATTCGTACCTTATTGAGTTACGAAGAATTAGCAAGTTGAATGAGTCAATTCGGAGTTATATTGAGAAAGTTACAACTGTTTTCGTGAAGGGTGTACAACAGTTACGGGATTTGGGCTTAAGTTATGGACTTGGGCTTTCTAATTTTCATTTAATTCTTTAAGAAATCCTTGGTCCGAATTTTCTACTATAAAAGGGCTTTTAGACTTCTATTTTCAAACACAATTCATTATATACAAAGTCAGAGTATCATAGAAGAAGCAGGAGCAAGAAACAGAAGAAGCCAAGAGTTGGGGAAATTCAACTTCTCCAATTCGCAGCCGAATCAACTCCTCAATTAGGTTTCTTTATCTTTTATTCTGTAAAACAATTATGAATTCCTTTAATTTTAATTTCTTAGTTTTTACAATTATGAGCTAAATTCATACAGTACTTGAGAACGCATTAATGGGTTAAGCCCCAATCTATTTCATTTCATGTTTTTGGATTTGGGATTATTGTAATAGAAATCGAATTGGGTAATTAATATTTTTCATTAATTTGAATTTACCAACTATTATTGAAGTAGCTAATCTCTAATAGGACTTAGTAACTAGGCTATTCCATTTTGTGTCGAATGGGTCATCTTGACGGGGGGTCTAGGTACGGAAATAATTAATGAATGTAGGATAGAAATTATTTGACCTTGACAGGCTTAATTAATCCTATGTCCAATTGGGTAATTGAAACTTAGTCATTCGAAGGTGGACTATATTCACCTTGACGGGGTTTGTAGCACCTAAGAATAGCTCCTTAGTCCACCCTGACGGGGGTAAGGGGAATCTCGAATCCTGACCACTATTATTTACCAATTCGTCCCTTAAACAATACATGAAATAAATAAATTTAGGTGAGATCTTAGCGTTACTCGAGTACTACCTTTCATACCTTGCGTCTAGCTATTTTATTTTCTCGCGTCTAGCTTAATATTTACATTATTTTAGTCTTTTAATTAATTGTCTTAAGTATAGAAAAACAAACAACCAATCTTAAAATCATTTATTTGCTTTTACGTGCAATTAATCACTATTTGATAAGCATTAGAGTCAACCAATCCGTCCCTGAGAACGAATATGTTTATCACATATATTATTTGGGACAACTGTACACTTGCAGTTGTGGTTCTCTTTTCCTTATTGCATTTTATTTTAGAACACACAAGGGACCACCAAGGCATTACGGAAAGTAGTATGGAGGATCGATATACCAAAAAAAAATCAAAATTTTCATATGGAAAGTTTGTAATAACGCTATACCAACCTGGAAGAACTTAGTCAAAAGACAATGCGCGGACACTTCAAAATGCGAATGGTGTCCAGTAGACACGAAAGCGGTTGAACACCTCCTGCTAGGCTGCAAGGTCTCAGAAGCCATTCGAACAGCTACTACTTTTCAAATAAGAATTCAAGAGGAACAAATACAAGATATCATGGTATGGATACCAGAAATCATTAAAAGTTTCACACAGGGCGCGTGGGAGGAACAGAAAGTCAAGGATTATATCTTCATCACCTTATGGAATATCTCAAAAGCAAAGATGAAAGCGGTACATGAAGGCACGCCCGTGAACATTGATCATGTACTATCTGTGGTACATAACTTGATGGGCGAGTTACACGACATTGAATGGAGACGACAGGATAGGCAAGCAACAGAAGAGCTCACGGAGACCGATCGGTACACGACACAAAACGAAGATATAACAGAAGGTGACATTACTTTCTATAGCGACACCTCATTCTCTAACACTAACAGAGCAGAGGCCACATGGATTGGAATAGTCCAACATCACAACCGAGCCCAACATATCACAACCAGCTTTATAAAGACCCAGAGATACGACACAATTGTAGAAGGGGAGCCACTAGCGGTCCTTTCGGCAGCTGAAAAGTGCAAAGACTTCAAGAGAAAACAAAGACGATATTATCTAATAACCTTGAATTAATATAAGGTATTAAGCATGCATCAGGAGCGAGCTGGACAATTCTACCGATCATCCGAAAAATGGAGGACGACAGAAGATTATGTCCCGATATCTTATCGACATATACCGAGACGATTAAACAACCATGAGGACAGTCTCGTAAAGAAAGGTAGGTGCGGAGCCACGAGTCAAACAACGGAGGTTAGTAACATTATATGGGAGTTTCGAAAATTCGAAAATAGGAATTGGTTAGGAAAATGGAGTGGGACATCAAATTTTGTCCAAAAAAAGGAAAAAGATTTTAGCATTTCTCACTTGAATTACCGTAATAGCAAAAGCACCCAAGAAAAAAGTTATAATTGAAAAAAACCTTTCTTTAGTAAAAACATCTTCTTCACCACCAAGCATACCCCAGGCGGCCGGTGTCCTACCCTCGCATCCATAACCGCCGCCGCACGGCGGAGATCATTCTCCACCACCAACAACAGAGCTAAAGCATCAACAAGAAGACACTCTTCAAGGACCAAATCTAAGGTAAACATTCAATCCTATGGTTTTAATTTTTTAAAAACTGAAATTTTACCTTCAAACTGTTTTCCTACTTTCTCAGATATTTCCTACAAAATTCACAATGTTTTCTATATGTTTCTTTATACACAAATCTCCCATATATAACACGTTAAGCGAGTTTTGTCGTTTCAGTTAGATGCAATGAGATAGCCTTTTTTGGGGTTTTACATACGGAAACAGATGCTTTTGCATCGACGCTACAGTTAATGCGAACTTTTTCTCTTCAACGGCAATTTTTATTTTTGCAGTTTTAGCGGGTTCGCATCAACTCTTGCCTCTTGGAGATGGGATGATGAGGAACTATGGAATATTCCGTCAGCGAAGCCAGAGTTTGATTAAGCTATTCAGACATTGTTATAACCATATAACCTTAAATTCTAATGGATCAGGATTATTAGTTCCCCATTTTCATCATGCTCAGTCCTACAACTCTATGCCATTGCCATCACTCAAGAATTGCGAATCATCATCTCTGTTAAATCGATTATGTTACTCTACTTCCACTGCCACAGCTCCTTGTTCGTATATATTCTTTGCATATTACATATATTACTGATATTAATCTGTGGTTTTGACGATGAATTTATAACCCTAATCTCCTTTAAATCTTGCAGTAGAAGCGTCGCAACCAGAAATGTCTAATGAACTAATAAAGACGATGGAACAAAAACTATGTACTATTGAGCACAGGTTTGCTCATCTCCAAGCTATTATCAATCACGTAATAATCTTCTCTATTCCTTGATTCTCTATCTGATTAATTAATTAATCACGTGTTATTAACTCTATTTATTGCTTAAAGACCAGACAGAAGTTTCACCATCGGAATACTCAAGGGCCAATAAGGAACTTCGCAAGCTGAGGGGCACAATGGATCTCATAATAAAGCTAAGAACCAAACAAAAGGTAAATTATTCATTAAATCACAAACTTTGGAGCATTAAATTTTAATGGTGTTTAGTGTGTTTGTAGGAGATAAATGGACTAAAGTCAGTGTTAAGTGAATGTGAAGATGACAAGGAGATGGAAGACATGGCTTTACAGGAGTTAGAAGAAGCTACAGCAGAAGAGAAGACATTGCAGTATATTCTGCTTCGTTCAATATTACCCAAAGATGATGCTGATGAACGTGACTGCATTTTGGAAGTCAGAGCTGGTAATAATAACAATCAATAATCACCTATTTTTCTGCTTTAGTAACTATAATGTGATGTGATTGATGATCAGGTACGGGAGGGGAAGAGGCCTCATTATTTGCAATGGACATATTTAAAATGTAAGTATTCTATTAATTATCTTGGAGAGAGTTTTTTTATTTAAATTTTTTTCAAATTATAAGGTATGAAAAATATTCGTTGAATAACGGGTGGAAGTTTGAGGTATTGGAGTTAGCAGAGTCTGATCATAAAGGATATAAGGTACTTATTTATCTCGTAAGAAGAATTGTATAAGTTTTAAGATGAAATTTGTTTGCAGGAAGCTAGTGCAGCAATATCTGGTGGTGGTGCTTATGGAAAATTGAAATTTGAAAGTGGAGTTCACCGGGTTCAGGTATATTATTAGGTTTAGGGTCTGTTTGTATTTAGGAGGGAAAAAAATAATAAAGGAAAAGAAAAGAAAAATTATAAAAGAAAGGGAAGGAAAGGAATTTTTTTGTTTGTATTAGAAATTTTTATAAAAGATGATTTTATAAATGATTTTTAGATATATTTTGTTTGAATTGAAAAAAACACAAAAGGAAAGAAAAAAAAAAGGTTAATTTCGGCCTCTAATCATTCATAAATTTCTTTTCTCTCCATTTGACTCCAATTTGGAGTGATAATAAAAATAGATATAGGAGTGATTTTTGGAATGACTTCTTTTCTTTTATAAAATTTCCTAATACAAACAATGTAAAAAATAAAAAATCATTTCTATTCTTTTTCTTTCTTTCCATTTCTCTCAATCCAAACAGACCCTTAGGGTTTAGGGTTTAGAAGTGGGGAAATTATAGATGTGGGTTCTTTTTTGCAGCGAGTTCCAGTGACAGAAAAATCTGGACGTATTCATACTAGTGCGGTGTCTGTAGCGATACTCCCGCAAGCAGATGAGGTGGAAGCAAATCTATTATATGTTTAGCAAAAATCCATGATTTTCTCTAAACTTTAAGTTATGGTGTGTTTGTTAATTTAGGTAGATGTGCAGTTAAAGAATGAAGACTTGAGAATTGATACGTATAGGTCAGGTGGTTGCGGTGGTCAGAGTGTTAATACTACTGACAGTGCTGTACGTATTACTCACATTCCATCAGGGGTGGTTGTGACTATACAAGATGAAAGATCACAACATAAGAATAAGGCTAAAGCTCTTAAAGTATTGTGTGCAAGGTTATATGAAATTGAAAGATCTAGAATGCATGCAGACCGATCAAAACTTCGGTCGACACAGGTAGGTTTTGTATAATAGTAGATTTTGTTATTATCCTTCTACTAAGAATGAGCATGGATCTTTTTTAACAGATTGGAAGCGGAGACAGATCAGAACGTATACGTACATATAATTTTCCTCAAGGGCGTGTTACTGACCATCGAGTTGGTATAACTAATCACTCAATAGATGATGTATTGGATGGAGAGAATCTTGACATTTTCATTGATGCACTTTTGCTGCAGCAGGAAGTGGATGCTGTTGCATCTTTAAGTGCAACTCACTAATCCATATTTTTATTTCTTCAACTCTAGCGCAAACACCTCCTAGATGTTGTTTGGATGATTTTTTTTTTTTAATCCAAGTTTTGGATGGATTTATGTGGTCACTATTGCTCTTCCACCAACTATCAATATCAATTCCCTTTCTTTATATTTAATTTGACATGGTCAACCCAAATAGAGCTCCTTAATAGCTACATAGAGATCTGGATTCTCTAAAGTATATGGAGTATACAGGCCTTGAATGGCATCCCAACAGTGTTTAGGAATAAAGCTAAAAAATGAGATAGATAGATTTTATGGGGTGTATTCAATTTAGATTTTAAAAGATTTATTAGAGTTTTTATAATACATTGATTTTATAACGTCCATGTATTATTTTAATTCTACCTAGAGTTTGATAGGTCTTTTTAATTCTATCTAAATTTTGATAGAGTCTATATCAAGATTCTTATGGATTTAAATAGATTTTAATCTATTTTAATCATTAAAATAAAAAAATTATTGGGCATTCATTTTGTGCACAATCCAAATCATTTGGAAGGGAATGATTCAAGGTTTTTATGAAAATAAAAAATGGAATGTGAAAGAGAAAATGATTATAAAAGACTTATTTTTTGTCATCATTTTCTCTATGTTTCGTTCTATCCATGTTTTTCGTACACTCTTAGCCTCAACAACATGGTTTTTACTTAAAAATCCAAAGTCCTTGTTAGTAGAGTCCTCGAACGTATCTACTCCCCTAATCCTTCATTATGGTACGCACTGATCATTTATTATGGATCTCAATTCATATCCTGCTCACGGGACTTGAAAATGTTAATGTCTAGAAGGTTCACGATCTTCTCTTTGCAGATGGTTTCGTGTTGGAACATTGCACTTATTAACAAATGTTTTCATTCGATGGTGGTTGAACATATTAGTCAAATCCCATTACATGCACATGAGGAAGAGAATAAGATCATTTGGCCTTATTTTGGAAAAGAAAGATACACTATGGAAATAGATTACCGTGTTATTACTTGTCTCTTTGCAGAAAAATCATCAAAAGAATACTCCTCGGGTACCATTAAGGATCATAAGACCTGGAAAATGATTTGGCAAAAACTAAACACCCACGAAGATTAAAGCTTTAATCTGGAAATGCTACAATGGTGATATCTCTTATGGGGCAACACTCCATAAAATTATCACCCAGAGATAAAGTTGGGTTATAGGATGACGTTGATACTCGTACTAAGATTAATATTAAGAGTAATGGAAAATTTGAATCGATAATCATGCACATTATCAAGGAGGTACTAAGGATGGTTGAAGCCGAGAAATTTCTACGACTTTTGTTTTTATCACTATCTTGGAACATTTGGATTGCTAGAATGCATGCCTTCTTTGGAAATATCGAATAGACCACACAAAAGCGGTAATCATATGGATGGACAACCTTATGAAGGATTTCTTTGATTGTGATTGGAGTGAAGTTAGGGTTACGGCTCCGACAAAATTGAGGGACAGTCGGCATCCCTTATACATAACTCACATATGGGAGATCCGACCTCAAACCTCAACATATTATGTGATGCCTTTTTTGGGGATGATCATGAGATTACAAGTATTGCTATCGTAGATAAAGGTAAACACAGTACACCATATTTATACGAAGGAAACACACTTTGGTGTAGATCGATTATAGAAAGAGAGACAAATCCCATTCTTATAGCGTGCAAAATTGCAGACTCCTTCAAGGATGGAAAGGTTACTATTCACATTATTTGGCTCAGCATCACCCAAGGCCTGATAATACATCTAAATCTTGTTAGAAGACTCTGCTCTTATTCGATAAATTAAAGATTTGGTTGTTAAGAGATCCCATATTTTCACTAAACATGTTCTTAGTTATAGGAATGTGGAGATTAATATCATGATTTGATATTTTAGATATAACTGCCTACCATATAACTGGTCATTGGTAACAATCCCCGATTTGATAAGGTCTCTGAAAGAACCTTATACTGATCTGTGATCGGGTAAACTCTCGTGTAACTTATTCTTTTAACTTTGAATATTATTGTCTGTTGAAAAACAAAAAAAATCTCAAAGGCTAGGTTGGGATCTGCTATAAGATCGTTTAACGTAATTTTTCCAACCCAAGTTATTACCCTCATCATTTAACATTCCACTACAAGTGTTCACAACAAAAGCCTCAATTGTATTAGTAATGGAAAAATGTACCGTATAGTATACAAGGTGATACATCTACTTAAACTCAAAAGTTTAAATTAGTCAACAAAGCTAAACAATTAGCACTCTTTAGTGCACATTTATAAGAATTCCACTATTATCCACAAGAGAAAGATGAGGTATAATGAAAAAAAATCCTAAATGTGCACAATTTCACCTCTTCTGAATATAACTTCTCAAGACGGGATGATATTCTTCAATACTAGTTTGCTTCTTTCATTACAAGTGAGTTAAACCGTTGCCGCAAAAACAATCCACCAAACTTTTCTCATCCGAGTTTTACCATCCTTTAACTTCTTAAACTATTTTATGAAGTTTGAGATAGTGTTCATCTCTTCTGTTATACTCAATCAATGCTTTACATCATTCCAAATATCTCTTACAAAAGTTCACTGAAGAAATAAATAATCATTTGTTTTAAAATTATCTCTAATACATATTACAAATCGAATTTAGTTCTATATAATTCATCCTATTTTTGTGCGTAATATTTTCTTTGAACCCATTCACAGTATTATACTATTATTGTATATTTGAGTGTGACACAAAGTCCAAAATAATATTAGATCATGGCCTAAACAGAGATCATTGGCGGAAGCATCATAAAACTTATCGTAGAAGGTATTCACCATTTGAATTTTCTATATTTCTGAGCCACTTCATTGACCTATTTTTACGTACATTTTGATCATTGGTGGAAGCATCATAAAACTTATCGTACAAGGTATTCACCATTTGAATTTTTTATATTTCTAAACCACTTTATTAACATACTTTTACGTCTTACATTTTCGAGAGAGGCCATTAATTTATCTTCATCAAAAGCTAATTTTTTTTTTTTTAATACATAGATGTCCGGATCAGTTTTTCGCGTAACACATCTAATCCTATAGAAAATATACACGCCTGCATAGATAAATCAGAACTAGGTTACCCATGTTCAGGGAAAGGATTCGAACCCTGTACCTCTTGTTTTATCCCAGGATAAAGATAGCTCAACTGGTTATTGTCAAAAGCTAACTTGTTAGATGGTAACGAGTATGATGACATGAACTTGTTTTTCTTTCCTTTTTTTGTCAACTTATGACATGAACTTGTTATTGCCTCCTACTACTTGAGTTATTTTATGTATCTCTACTACTGCAGTACTACTTCCATTCAGATTTAAGAGCTTTCCTGATTTACCATGGATGGACGGACACCAATTCAAACTCTTGTTCTAGTTGACCAAAAAAAACTCTTGTTCCAGGTTTTTTTATAAACTCTTCTATTGTTCTATTAATACTTCTATCAAATATAGTATCATATTCGCAAATATTGATACTTTCTTCTTTTCCTCTTTTCTTTTTTTTCCTTTTGCTTCGGAGTACAACAGATATACATATTCCAAACTACAGGCGTTATTATTTTCCAATCCACTTAACATTTGGTGTCCAAAGCACCACTTATCCACCCAAAAACAAAATAAAAAACAGCAACATACATAATAATACACCTCTACTACAAGTCTATAATACAGTCGTTGCCTTCTTTTTATTTTATTTTGTTTTGTCTCGTTTTAGCAATAATAATCCAATGAAATGCCTACAAATTAAAGCATAAATTATTCAATATCATGAATACCAAGCTGAGAATTAAAATCATCAAACTTCTTCTTTCTCAAGTCATGAAAAAAGCATAGAGGGAGTTGAGAACACTAAAGTACTCAATTCATGAAAACTACAACAAAAGAAGATAATAATAATATTATTCTAAAGTTCAATCCTCATCTTCACTATCATCACTGTATGCAACTAGACTAGTATTCACAACAGGATTAATGCATTGTGTTTTCCCTGAGCTCTGGGATTCTTTACTAGACAATTCCAACTTTGCTTTCTTTGGTCGTGCCTTGATTTTCACAACCATCGTATTTGGACGAGGTGGAGCTAGAGGTGAAACTTTTCTCTTACCAATCACTACTTCAGTCTATACAAACAAACACAAAAACAAAATTGCATATCTCAAATTAGACTATGATTAACTTCACTCCTTCCAAATTTGTTTTTAGGCATGATTTTATAAACATAGAGATAGAACCTGTTGTTGGTTAGGAGTCTCCTTTAGCTCATGTACAAAGGAAGATTGTGTTGCTACTGCTGCCTAGAATAAAACAACAATTTGTGAATGATCAAATAGATGGAAAGTGTAGTTGAGAAATTAATAGGGGATGATGTGATGATGGATAATTAATTACTTGAAAACTTCTGAGCTCTTCAGCTTCTTTTTCTGCTATTTGACGTTCATAATTTCTCTTTGCCTAAAACAGAATACATAATTTCTTCTTTAGTGATTAGGCTTGCTTGTAGATAATTAAGATATGCATATGAATGCTCTCACCAATTCCACAAGATCTAGAAACTCAGTTTCCTCTTCATCCAAAGCTTTGGGTGGTCCTAGAATGAATCAATGAATCAATTAACCAATGAATCAAAACAAACAAATCAGTTTATCAGTAAATAGAAGGAACGTACTATGCTTGAAACGTTCATTGAATTCGGCATCCTTTTTGTCCTTATTCTCCCTCAAAATCTGCATCCAATTTATTAATTAAATTAATTTATTCAAAAGGGAGAGAAGCGAAGCATCATAATAATGGAGATACCTCGAAGAGAGGCCTGTCTCTTTGTGCAGTACCATCTTCAACTCGAGGACCTCTATTTTTCCGACTTTCTTCCAACTGCAAATTCAAATTCAAATTCAACTTTAGGACTATGCTCTCTAATTTCTCTATATCTACAATTAATTATTGAAGTTTTAAGAAGAAACACAGTATAAAACCTGCTCTTCCGAAACGAAGTTCATCAACCTAATTGGCGCCCCACCATTCTCTTCTCCCGCCATCCCAAATTGATCTTGTCTTTTTTTCTTAACAAGCTCTTTCAAGTTTATGCTGCTCGTTTTAACAAAACATCAGAAAAGGTTAATGTTTTTCCTTCCAATTGTAGCTCAAATTGAATATAGGGTTTATTTGTATTGAGGAGGGATTCTCTAGCAGAGGGAAGGGGGAGACGGAGTATAACAAAGAAAGGGGAAGCGGAATCTTATTTGGATTGAGTAAAAATAAAATATATAATTTTATTGAATGATTTCTTATATTTGATATTTGAATTAAAATACTAAGAAAAGGAAAAAAAACTTATAACTTATATACTTTTAATAATATATATTTTAAAAACGATGTTCTCTCTTTAGATATTCTCTCTCTAACTTTTAAAAAACCCTAACCCCCTTCCCTTGGCTGCCGTCGCTGGTCGATTGGTGATGGCGGCCCCCCTTTTTCCTTTTCCTTTCCGTTTTCGTGACTCTTTCTCTACCCATTTCCATTTTTGGGCCTTATTTTCTGGTGTTGTGATGTGGTTCAAGGATCCTGCTATTCCTTTCCTTTAGTGTACCGTCTTTTCCTGTTTTTGAGTTTGGAGCTTCACAACGTTTGGCTTGGGCTTTTTAGGCCCATTTTGTTTTCATATCTGTTGTGGGAAGGTAGCAGTGTGATCTCTTTTGCCTTGGTTTTACACGGTTCTTTCGATTCACCAAAGGTCGACCACTCGTTATTGCTGTGTTGGAATTCCGGAGTCTTTTATCCCTTGTTTTCCATTTCCTCTTTGGTCTGGTGGTGCAAATCAGACTTCTGTTCTGGTAAGTATTCCCCTGCTTCTTTTCTTTTAGGTGAGCATCAATTGGTGTTTCCTATTGGGTCACAAAGGGAGAAGAAGGGGATCTTTTCCAGGCCAGGATTGCACTGGCTGTTCGTGGAGGTTCTGTGTGGTTTGGGTCTGAGAGTGCTTTCGTTATCTGATCAGTTACTTTGGGTGGTTCGTGTGTTTTTTCAATGGTTAGGAGATGTGGGATGAGGAATGGTTGCCTTATTTGTTTTTGTTTTTCTGTTTTGCGTGTTCTGCGTGACAATGTGGAGCCCACTTTTCGCGGTCCAGTTCAGATGGGATTTCGAATTTGTTGGGTTCTCTTGGCTTTCCTTTGTTGTCCTCTGGGTTTTCACATGTGCTTCAGGTGGTGGTTCACTGTCGGCTTGGCTCTTTAAATCAGTAGTTTTCGATGTCAACTGTCCTGGGTGTTTGCCGTTCAGTCAGGAGTTTTGGTGCTCAGATTCTTCCTTTTTGTTGGGCCTAGCGCGAGAATGTGTGTTTATTTCAGAGATGATTAAGGAGCAGTGGTATTTTAGTTGGTGTTCTCTTTCAGCCTTTCCCGTTTCAGTTTCGTTATTTATCACTTGGGCTAGTGATACCTTTCTTGGTCTGAGGGCTATCAAGACTTTCGTTAATGCATCCGCAACATTGGCTAAGAGTATAGTCGGTTTCGAGTTGATAATCACGTTGGTCACTAAAATGGTAGTCGACTTTCTCCCCTTCGCCTGGAGGATTGAGTTCGTCTTTCTTAAAGATCTTGTTTCTTTGACCCTTGGTGGTCTCAGCCCGCCACTTTGTTGGCATTTTCGTTACTGGTGTTCTTTGGGAAGGTGTTGCTGTTTGGGTTCATCTTGTGGTGTTCTTTGTTTGTCTGTAGTTTTGTTTTTTGTTAGTTTTTCCTTTATGCTGTTAGGTGCTGTTCTTATTTGTGTAAGGTTTTTTCTGCAACTTTGTACTGTGGTGTTTTGATTTAATATAAGATGTTGGAACAAAAAAAAAAAATATATATATATTTTAAAATAATATTTTATTCTTAATGAGTGATTGAATATATGGGTTTATGAGTAGGGATGTCAATGGGAAGGGTTTGGAACGGGTTTACCTATTCTTGTACTTTACAAAAGAAAAAAAACCCATAATCTGTTTGTCCTGCATCTTTCTTCCCACAACTAGGGCTTCAATTGAGTCGAGCCGAGCCGAATACTAGATGTACGGGCTTGTTTGTATAATTTCTCGAGTCGAGCCGAACCGAGCTCAAATTTAAACAAGCCGAGCCCAAGTTTCCTATGATCCAAATCAGAAATGTTAAAACTTGTTTGTTTAACTTATAAAACAATACTTTTTAGAGCCGAGCACGAGTTGCTCATGAACAATATATTTTTATGGTTGAAATGTGACTTTCATGAACGGTTGGTATTTGATGGAGTGTGTGGTATGAAAATATGAAGAATAATATTAATGAAAAAATAAATGTCTAAACAAATTAAAAATATCCAAGTTGATATTGAAGGTTTAATAATGTATTTATAAGTAGATAATATATTAATTAATAATTCATAATTTTAAACTAGCATTCAAGCCGAGCTCAAGCGGGCTTGTTTACTTATCGAGTTTAAAATGGAGCTTGAGCTTGTTTATATTCGAGCCGATCACGAACGAATTTTTCTCTGAGGCGAGTTCGAACTGCTTGCGAGCGGTTTGGTTCATTTAGAGCCTTACCCACAACCCACCTCATCATGTTCTTTAAATCCCCATGGGGGCTGGTTTTACACAAATTACGAGACAAAACAAAACAAAACTAAAAAAGTGATATGTCGGACATAATACGACTATCCATGAACACAAGAGTATCAATATTAATGTTGCTTTTGATTTTAGATTATCTAGCATGAAAAGCTAAGCAAAATGCGTGGAAGGATAATTTCAATATATCAATGATGAAAATTATCAATTGATGTTTAATCGCTTAAATTCATTTATTTATGTGGGAGTATTTATGCAACAAAGATAATAATTTTATTATCTAAATTCAATGTTACAACACTTTATTTTTGTTGAAAAAGGTCACTAATAAACGCAACTAAAATAAAATGATATCGCTTTCTCCCACATGTGTGATATGAATAGGCAAGAAAAAGAAAGCAAATGACACAAACGTTTACGTGGAAAACCTTCCAAAGTGAAGGTAAAAACTACAGGTGGACCAAGTGTCCAACACTAGAGGATTACTGAATATATCAACTAGTGGAATGCATAAAACGAAAACGAACTCATCAAGTCTGAATTAGTCTATAACTTCGGTTCCAGTCATTAGAACAACAATCCCACAGTTACATTTGAATTTCGATATGTTAGGAACACTTTGTTAAAAAATCTCGATCGTGTTTGATTTGACCATTCAATCGAGGATCTCAGTATTCTTTCGCATAGGGATTTTTCGGATACTTTTCTATAGATTTGACTCTTTTGCGCTCCCTAGTTCACACTCTAGGTGTATCACTCTTGTATGTTGCTTATCAAAAATTATAGCCAACTGTCCTCTTTATATAGGACACAAGATAGGAGAGGATAGGTGGTGGTCCTTTGTGTGTTCTAAAATAAATGCAATAAGTAATTGAACCACAACCGCAAGTGTACGGTTGTCCCAAGTAATATAGTTGATAAAACAGATTCGTTCCAAGGACGGGATGGTCGACTACAATGCTTATCTGTTAATGATTGATTGCACTTATGAAAACAAGTAAAGAAAATATGTTTGATTGGTTTTTGTATTAAAGCTACTAAATGAAAGACAAATTATAAATGCAATTAAAAGCTAAGACGCAAGTAAAATGATGTAAAACGCAGTATGGGAAAGTAGCACTTGAGAACGCAAGGATCCTCCCAATCCTATTTCCTAACTTATGTTGTTTAAGGGTTAAATGGGTCAATTACAATGGTCGGGATTCTAAATTCCATATACCCCCGTCAGGGTGGACTATAAGGCGATCCTAGAGTGTCACTAGTCCCGTCAGGGTAAATATGATCCACCTTTGGATGTCTAAGTTTTATTACCTCATTGGCCATAGAATTAGCTAAGTTCGTCAGAATCAATAGCTTCTATCCTAGATTGAATAAATGGTTCTGTATCTAAACCCTCCGTCAGGATGATCCAATTGCCACTAATTGGAATAGCCTAAATACTAACACCTGTTCCTAGTTCATGACGCTAAAAACAGTAAATATTCTTAATTTATCGAAAAGAGTAAAAGCCTCAAACTAATTTAATTTAACAGAAACCCAAATTCAACATACGAAATTCAATAAGATTGGGATTCACCCATTAATTGTTCTCAAGCACTAATAAATGTTTAGCTCATATTAAAAGGAAAAACTGAATTAAATGTAAAGGAATTCATATTGTTCACAAAATTAAAGATAAAAGAAACCTAATTTCCGGAATGGGAATGACTGCGAACGGAGATATAGACCCTCTCCAGCTCTTGCAGCTTCTTCTTTCTTCCTTCTGTTGCTTCTCTATGGTGTTTAATCTTGTGGAATCTGAATTGTTGTGAAAATAGAAGTCAAAGGATCCTTTTATAAGTGTAAAAACGGATTAGGGCTTGGACCTAAGAATAAAACACTAATTAAATGTCCAAGCCCAAATTCTAAGCCCAAAATCCCGTAACTGCTGATACACCTTCACTAAAACGACTTTTCCCGCTTCGTTATGACCCCGATTGACCTCATTCCAGTTGATAAAGTTTCGTAACTCGATAAGGAATGTTTTCTCTTCAAAGGTAAGCGGCTAAATCATCTCTTAAGCACCCTAGAAATCAGAAATCTATGGCCTGGAAAACAGATTTTCAGCTCTAAAAATAATATCTTCGGGATTCATCTCAAGTCTTGACTCTATATCACAATCTTTGACTTTCTCCTTGGATTACTCTTCTAGCTAACATCTAAAACCTGTAAACTTTACACTACAAATACCAATATTACGCGCAAAAGCTTAATAAATTAAAAATGCTAGAAATAAAAGGAGGAAAATCATATTATTGCATATTTAGTCCAAAAGTCTATCAAATTGATTAAATAAACACCAAAAATGATGTCTCCTAGGGGTCTAAAATAAGAACAATTAAGGAGACATCAATAGGTCATTCAACACTTAAGTTAATGGCGTGGAGATATCGAAGAACACTTGTGTATTTCCAATACACTTTTTCATAATTCCAAGACTTGACTTTTCATTGTTACCAATGAGTTCACCTTTTTTAAGACATGAGTTGTTCTCCAATGAAGATGAACCAACCCAGCAAATCTCCCCCTTCCGAATCAGTTAGGAGAAACCACTAAACGATACTTCGAACAACACGCCTCAGACATATTCACTGATAGGTTCTTTGTCATCATATCTGACTCATTATTATCGGTATGGATCTTCTCAAGTTGAAATAAATTCTACTCTAGCTTGTCTCATAGCCAATGATACCCTACATCAATGTGCTTGGTCAGAGAATGATAATTAGGATTCTTGGCCTTCCACTCAATTTTCACAATAAATGATAAAGTATTCTTGTGTATAACTCAATTATTGTAAGAAATTTTTCATCCATAGTAACTCTTTGTAAGTCTCTGTTGCAGCTAAGTACTCAGCCTTGGTAGTTGATAAATCAACACAAATCTGTAGTTTTGATTACCACGATACATCTCCCCTTGCAGAAGTCATCAAGTATCTCGATGTGGATTTGTGAGAATCCTCATCACTATTCATGTCAGCATCTGTGTAACCATCTAACACATGTTCCCCGGAGTCAAAACTCAAACACATCTTCCAAGTGTCTCGAATATAACTGATAATCCATTTAATCGCATCCCAATGTGCTTTGCCTGGATTTTTAGGTGGAAACTTACAACTCCCACGGAATATGCTAAGTCGAGTCTCATACATGTCATCGTATACATCAAGCTACCGACGACGGATGCACATAGAACATTACTTATCTCTTCTTGGTATACTTTGCTTATAGGACATTGTTTCGAGATCGGTCTGAAGTGTCCTGGAAGTGCAGAGCTAGCTACTTTTTCCTTGTCCATGTTGAACCTTTGCAACACTTTCTTGATGTACTTATCCTGTGATAACCAAATCTTCTTATTGATACAATCTCGAGAAATGTTCATGTCTAGCTGGTCCTAAATCTTTCATAGAAAAATATTTGTTCAAGGAATTTTTCAAAGCATTTATCTTTGTTGTGTCATAGCCTACTATCAACACATCATCAACATAAAGGAGAAGAAGGATGAAATCATTATTGGTATACCATTTTACAAATACGCAGGGATCAGTAAAAGTCTTGTTGAACCAGTGATATGTCAAAAAGACTCTAACTTCATGTACCACTGTCGAGGTACATGCTTCAAGAAGTATGGGGCAGCTCCTTCCCCCAAGATCATTCCAACCGTGGTAAAGCCTATCATAAAATCTCTAATTCTCCTTAAAAGTACTATGAGGGCAAGACCTTGTTTGCACACCAAAGATGATCCAAGAAGTAACCTTCCCGACTAGTTATGATGTCACATGAGGCTAGTCATGCTCGAAGGAACCCGGGACCCGAGTTTACCATGACGTGAGGTTCATGGGGTTGGGGATCTTTAGTGGTGGCAACATGATGAAAGAGTCTCCAAAGGTCAAAATCATCGAAATAAAAGCGATGTGAGTTGCTCCCCTTCCATATTGTATGTGTAAAAGATGGATCTATAGTAAAAACAAAAAGAAGCACTACATCAATGAATTTTCAAAAAAAAAAAAAAACTCAAGTAACCTCTCATCCTAAAATCCTTTTTAAATTTTTTACTCCATTTTAATGTATAGTTCACGGTCAACGGTACTTTTCCCTAATTAATAAACCAAGATTAGTGAAAGATAAATGAAACAATTTTGAAACGCTTGAGACGTGGCAGCTTATGAGTTACTCATCCCCGCCATACGATAGTTGTAATTATTATTATCCAAAGGAGTGAGAGAGAGTAGAATAAAGATGATTGCAGCTCCAGT
Organism: Nemophila menziesii; assembly: GCA_029959085.1. Lineage (NCBI taxonomy): Eukaryota > Viridiplantae > Streptophyta > Magnoliopsida > Boraginales > Hydrophyllaceae > Nemophila > Nemophila menziesii. The sequence goes on along the minus strand of JARWIR010000046.1, from coordinate 4,540,032 downwards.
AGAATGGAGCAGTAGGTACTGCTACCCCGGGCTTTCAGCCTCTTCTTCTTCTTCTTCATTTCGCCGGCGGCGTTGTTGTTACGGCAGCGGCGTTAACAATATCTGGCTAGGTGGTGGCTTCTCCTTACGAGCGGTGAAGAGACGGAGCTGGAGGCAAAAGACAGTGACGTCGGCATCACTTGGTGGTTTTTTGGGTGGGATATTCAAAAGTAATAACGACACTGGCGAGTCCACTAGGCAGCAATACTCCGATATAGTTAACCGTATTAATCAATTGGAGTCTGAGATTTCATCTCTCTCTGATTCGGAGCTTAGAGAAAGAACTTATGAATTGCAGCGAAAGGCCCGTGAAGGCAACTCATTGGACTCTCTTTTACCAGTGAGTTTATCTTATATGTGATTCATTAATAATTATAAACTGTAAACTGATTGTTGTTTATTTCAGGAAGCATTTGGTGTGGTTCGAGAGGCTTCTAAAAGGGTTCTTGGTCTTCGTCCTTTTGATGTTCAACTGATAGGTGCTATGGTTCTTCACAAGGGAGAAATAGCCGAGATGAGAACAGGAGAAGGGAAGACACTTGTTGCTATATTACCTGCTTTTTTAAATGCATTGTCTGGCAAAGGTGTTCATGTTATTACTGTCAATGATTATTTGGCCAGACGTGATTGTGAATGGGTTGGTCAAGTTCCACGGTTTCTCGGAATGAAGGTTGGCCTAATACAGCGTATGTAACTGCTTTTTTCTCTTTTTTTTCAATAATTTTTCATGAATGAGACACAAATGTTAATGCTATTATTGCTATCATCCCAGAGAATATGACAAGTGAACAAAGGAGAGAAAATTACTTGTCTGATATCACCTATGTCACCAATAGTGAGTTTGGTTTTGACTACTTGAGAGATAATCTTGCCACGGAAAGTAATTTCTTTGTTTTTTAAATTTTTTCTTTTCAATAATTAGTAAACCTTTTGGGTTTTGTGGTATACAGAGCGTTGATGAGCTTGTGTTAAGAGGTTTCAATTACTGTGTGATTGATGAGGTTGATTCTATACTGATTGACGAAGCAAGGACACCTCTCATCATATCCGGACCTGCAGAGAAACCAAGTGATCGGTATTATAAAGCTGCTAAGGTAGCTGGTGCATTCGAACGTGAAATTCATTACACAGTAAGAAAAGTTTTATTCTTTCATTTAATTGACAATAGAATAAAAGCTAATAAGCTTTACATGTCCAGGTTGATGAGAAACAAAAAACAGTTTTGCTTACAGAGCAGGGTTATGCAGATGCAGAAGAAATTCTGGACGTGAAAGATCTTTATGATCCCCGAGAACAATGGGCATCCTATATTTTGAATGCTATAAAAGCAAAAGAACTTTTCCTTAGAGATGTGAATTATATTATACGTGCTAAGGAGGTTCTCATAGTAGATGAATTTTCTGGTCGAGTTATGCAGGTACTCTATTAATTAAAGTCTTGTTATATGATTTTTATAACAAAATGTAAATATGGAGTGGTATTATTTGGTCTAGGGGAGAAGATGGAGTGATGGACTTCATCAAGCAGTTGAAGCAAAAGAAGGCTTACCTATACAAAATGAGACAGTAACTCTTGCTTCAATTAGTTACCAAAATTTCTTTCTCCAGTTTCCAAAACTTTGTGGAATGACTGGTACTGCAGCTACTGAGAGTTCTGAGTTTGAGAGTATTTACAAGCTCAAAGTCACAATTGTTCCTACAAACAAGGCGATGATAAGAAAGGTTTGTTTCATTAGAAATAGAGTAAATGCCTCATTTACCCCCTGAACTATACACGTTTTGACAGATTGCCCCCCAATCAATTTTTTGCCTTTGGATGGCCCTTAAACTTTGTTTTTCGTGACTCGTTGCCCCCTGTTAACAGATTTCGTTAGTTTTCGCCGTTAGTTGGTCACGTGCGCAAATTTTCGTGACATTTTACCCCTGTACTAAGTTTTCTTGACATTTTACCCTAGGCACCGAGTCACGAAAAACTTAGTACAAAAGGTAAAATGTCACGAAAAACTTAGTACAGGGTAAAATGTCACGACAATTTGCGCACGTGACCAACTAACGGTGATTTTTGACGGTTTCCGTTAACAGGGGGTATCGAGTCACGAAAACAAAGTTTTAGGACCATCCAGTCGCAAAAATTTGATTTGGGGGCAATCTGTCAAAACGTGTATAGTGCAGGGGTAGAGCCGATATTCACTCTTAGAAATATAGTGAATAAAATAGGTTGTAATAATAGTGTATTTGGTGAGTTTTGTAGGATGAGTCAGATGTAGTGTTTAAGGCAACAACGGGTAAATGGAGGGCAGTTATTGTGGAGATTTCACGTATGTATAAAACAGGACGTCCGGTTCTTGTTGGTACAACAAGTGTTGAACAAAGTGATGCTTTGTCACAAGAGTTACGTGAAGCTGGAATTCCCCATGAGGTATTTTGTTTGTTAATACTTTTGAAACGTGTTTTTAATATCTCTTCTCTTTGGTAGGTTTTGAATGCTAAACCAGAAAATGTTGAAAGAGAAGCAGAAATTGTGGCACAAAGTGGTCGTCTTGGTGCTGTTACAATTGCAACAAATATGGCTGGTCGTGGAACTGATATTATACTTGGTGGAAATGCTGAGTTTATGTCAAGGTTAAAATTACGAGAAATCTTAATGCCAAGGTATTATTATAATTATTTCATTTATTATTTCCTCTTTTTAAACACATTGTTTATTGTGTAGAGTTGTGAAACCAGGCGAAGGAGTTTATGTTTCTGTGAAAAAACCTCCTCCAATGAAAACATGGAAGGTAAGTTAGTATATGTATATGTATATGCATATGCATATGCAATGTAAGTAATAAATATCCACATTCCAGGTGAGTGAAAGTTTATTCCCGTGCACATTATCAAAAGTAAATAGGCAATTGGGTGAAGAGGCTGTAGAGTTAGCTGTGAAAACATGGGGAAAGAGATCATTAAGTGAACTTGAAGCAGAGGAAAAACTGTCATATAGTTGTGAAAAAGTGAGAGTTCATTAATGTATATGCGTAATACAGATGATTAAACTTGTTGATTGTATATATACCACTCAGGGTCCAGTTGAGGATGAAGTTATAGGAAAGCTTCGTAATGCGTTTTTGGAGATTGTTAAAGAATATAAAGTTTACACAGAGGAAGAACGGAACAAGGTTATTCATTATTAATTCTCTTATGTTATGTTGACTAAGTAGCAGAAAGTGTCCAGCTCATCATTATTTGGTGGTTAACAGGTTGTGTTAGCTGGTGGACTTCATGTAGTGGGGACTGAGCGTCACGAGTCACGTAGAATTGACAATCAGGTAATAACTTTTATTAATTTTAAATAAATAAATAGTTTCTCATAAATTAATTGCAGTTACGTGGTCGAAGTGGAAGACAAGGTGATCCTGGAAGTTCACGTTTTTTTCTTAGTCTCGAAGATAATATCTTCCGTATATTTGGGGGTGATAGAATACAGGGTTTGATGAGAGCTTTTAGAGTTGAAGATCTTCCGATTGAGTCTAAGATGCTAACGAAAGCACTAGATGAAGCCCAGAGAAAAGTGGAGAATTACTTCTTTGACATTCGAAAACAGTTATTTGAATATGACGAGGTTTTGAACAGTCAAAGAGATCGTGTTTACACAGAGAGAAGGCGAGCTTTAGAATCTGATGATCTTCAGCCTCTCCTTGTTGAATATGCAGAGTTGACAATGGATGATATACTCGAGGTAAATCATATTTACTATTTTAATCTAATCTAATCGGATCTAATCGAATCTAATCACGACTTTATAGGCAAATATTGGTTCTGAAGCTCCAAAGGAGAGCTGGGACTTGGAAAAGCTTATTGCTAAACTACAACAGTAAGACTCCTTTTCCTTTATCTGTAATTCAAAATGTTCAATTTATTATAACTATGTGTGTGTAGGTATTGTTATTTGTTAAGTGATCTGACTCCTGAGTTGTTGAGAAGCAAATGCTCAAATTATGAGGAATTACAGGATTATCTTCATGTTTGTGGACGAGAAGCATATATGAGGAAAAAGGTATAATCCATTTGTAGAGACAATGGAAACATATATATGATTATGATAAATGTAATGTTAAATGTAGGATATTGTTGAGAAAGATGCTCCAGGGTTAATGAAAGAAGCGGAAAAGTTCCTTATATTGAGTAACATAGATAGGTTATGGAAAGAACACTTGCAAGCACTCAAGTTTGTACAACAGGCAGTAGGTTTACGTGGATATGCACAAAGAGATCCACTTATAGAGTACAAGCTTGAAGGCTATAACCTATTCATAGAGATGATGGCACAGATCAGGAGAAATGTTATTTATTCTATTTATCAGTTTCAACCAGTGATGGTCAAGCCTCAGAAAGTCACCTCAAATGGAAATGCTGACCCTTCTTCATCGTCAGCTGTTGTCACTCCACAGGCCACCCCATCCAACTGAGTTGTTTCTCCATGTCTTTTGTATATAAAACCATACTCAATTTTGAATTAACCCGATACTATTATTTTTCAAACCCCCCTTCTCATCAATAAGTGCACTTTCTAGTGTATTATTATCAAAACATTTTGTTCCCATTAGATAGGAACATATTTTCTCCTTTCTACTAAATTATAAATTAAGTGCATTATTTCCCATCACGTCAAAACATGACACTGTAATTTTTCACATTAACTGCCTGGTGTCAGAGGTATGACGAACCCAACCAGCATTATCTTGTTAGGGAGTGTCGTTGAATAAATAACTAGGAAGTCTAGGCTTATGCTACTCCCCTTTAATTAAAATAATTTCACTAGCCTTTGTTAACTATTTTTGTTAGGGGTTTACTAGAACCAGTGTCAGGTATCTCACCGTTGCGCATCTCCACATGTATCTCACTGTTGCAGTTTCTCACACCTTAATGCATTTCCAAACGTTAAAAAGATTTTTTTTTTTTGTTTTATTTCATATCATAACTACTCTTGCTTTAAATTAAATTTCAATAAATATTTATATATATATATATATATATATATATTTTTATCAACTAAATCCAATCCCTATCCTCAGCATAAATGGTTTTAGGATTTCACACTTCTTTTAGGTGTGAAACTGGGTAGAGAAACCAACCTGAAGTCTTATAAAAGCTACCCTATCCGATGTAGGGTGGGTGGCCCAAAAAAGAAACAACTCTAAATTCACCCCTGACCATGTCGTCTTAGGGAGATCTGAATCGGTGGTAATGTACGAGGACCAAGGCGGCCTTTATGCTCGACACGAGAAGACCAAGTCTAGTGTCACTCCGACGTTGAATGGCTGAGTCTATCAATACTTCCCTATACTTATCAATACTTCCCTAAACATGAAGGATTGGTGCCAATCATTTCTATTGGCTCAATTTGAGAGTTCATTTACCTTTTTAGCCACTGTTGATCGTTATGAGTAAATCCGTTGATTTTGTTTTCTCTGATGAAATGTGTTTGCTTAAGATGGCTCGCGAGATAAACAGTCATGAGGGATACACGCGTGGTTGCGAGTTATGAGAGGTGCCAGACTTTAAGTATCTTAAGAAGAGGGATCACCGCTCTCCTTATATATATAGACCCTTCCTTGTCACAATATTGCATCTTAGATACGACTACTATTTTCTTTGGACCTTGGTTGTAAAACATTTTTCGAGCTTCAGGCATTTAGTAGTTTACTAGTATAACTTTTCTTTGGCCGGTAGCCATTCATTCGACTCCGAGTTGAACTCCAAGTTCAACTCCAAGGTAATTCTTCTAGTCTTATGAAAATATTCATTTTATATATATATATATATATATCTTTTAGTGGTAGTTTGATGAAATCATGGGGTCATTCGAGGGGTTTTAGAGAGTTTTGTTGGGCAGAATCCCCGGAAGTCCCTTTCTGCTTATAGATATAGACAATCTGCCCAAATACATGAGGATGACATCACAGTAGGGGACTTCTATCTCGTCTCTAAAGAAGGAGGAAGCCTCCATAGGAAACACGTCAATTACTCTTGAGGGAATTTTCCCCCGGTCTTGATTCCACTCAACTTTTTCTCTGTAGGAGCAGATCTTCTACTAGCTCGTCATCGTAAGGGTACTCTCCTTCATTTTTATCTTTAAGGGGGATTTCGCCTTTTCCGCCCTTTCTTGACGAACTAAAGACCTAGAATTTGTGTATAATCCCTATCATATAAAGGCGTAAAGATTTTCTCATCCGGTTCATCAGATGAAATTTAAAGTAGAGCATTGGGAGTGCAAAATCAATCCTTAAGAGTTTATCAAGGTAGTGGCTACGGGAGACCTTGCCGAGGGCGTAGTGATCAGGTATCCCACTCTTGGTGACATCGCATGTCATCCTTTTAAGGATGAAATAAACGTTTATACCCATTCTCTAGATATGGGTTCGAGGATTCCTTATGGCCCTTTTATCACATCGATTTCGTCGGAGTATGGCTTATGTCTGAGTCAACGCACCCAAATGCTTGGGAAATTATAATGAAGCTTTTCTATTGGGTGTGTGACACTTTTAGATTTTACGTCTCGGTCAACACTTTTAGATATATTTATAAGTTGATAAAGTCATCTCCAAATGAGACTAGGTGGTATTAGTTGACTTTGAGAAATCGTAATGATCTCCGTATGATTATAAGCTTCCTTTCTTGGTTAATTTTAAGAATATCCCCCGAGTCCTAATCCACCAATCATTTTTGTAACAATGATCTTTTCCTGGATTAGCTAAGCTAATGTATGTGATTTCTCCTATGATGCCTATCAAAATTTGGCTATCATAGCCAACACTTCCTTATAAATCTTCTTATGGAAAAGAACAAGGGTCATGAAATAGTTTAGAATTGCTTGCAGTTTTTGCCTTGTAAGCACTTCTTTGAATCCTTATGATAACAAAACTTGTTTCCATCCCTGAATTATATTATAAAACTTATCTTTGACCCACTGTAGCATCAACATTATATACCTTTTTGGATTATAATCCACCTTCGAATGACTAAGTTCTAATTACCCAATTGGCCATAAGATTAATTAAGCTTGTCAAGGTCAATAACTTCTATCCTACATTCATTAATTAACTCCGTACCTAAACCCCCGTCAAGGTCATTCATATGCCACTTTATGAAATAGCCTAGATACTAATTCCTATTGTTGATTCATGACTTCAATAATAGTTGATAAATGAAAATTAATGAAAAATACTATCTACCCAATTCGATTTCAATCATAATAATCCCAAAACCAAAAACATGAAATGAAATAAATTGGGGCTTAACCCATTAATGCGTTCTCAAGTACGGTATGAATTTAACTCATAATTGCAAAAACTAAGAAATTAAAATTAAAGGAATTCATAATTGTTTTACAGAATAAAAGATAAGAAACCTACTTGAGGAGTTGATTCGGCTGCGAATTGGAGAAGTTGAATTTCTCCAACTCTTGGCTTCTTCTCTTCCTTGCTTCGGCCTCTTTTCTGATGCTCTGACTTTGTATGTAATTAACTGTGTGGGAAAATAGAAGTCTAAAAGCCCTTTTATAATATAAAATTCGGACTAGGGCTTTCTTAATGGATTAAATGAAAATTAGAATGCCCAAGTCCATAACTTAAGTCCAAATCCCGTAACTGTTGTACAAACTCAACTAAATCAGCTGTAACTTTCTTGTTTTGACTCGGAATGACTCCGTTCCAGTTGCTAAATCTTCGTGACTCGATAAGGAATCAATCTTCTTCACAAGTCAGGGGCTGAATCCATGTTTAACTAGCTCGAAATCAGCAATTATCATCAGCTTTCCAGATTTGCAGCTTGAATTTTGTCAACTCTTCGGGATATTTCTTCTTGCTTTGACTTCATTACACGATCTTTGAATTTAATCTTCTATTCCTCTCCTAGCTAGTATTCAAAACCTACAACTTTTCACTCAAAACAAACCATATTACGCGCAAAAGTTTAATAAATGAAAAATACTAGAAATTAAAGAGAAAAATTGAATTATTGCATATTAACACCAAAAGTCTATCTAAATAGTCAAATAAATACAAAAGATAATGTCCCCCAGGGGTATAAAATTAGAACATATAGGGAGACATTAGAGCCTAGGCGCTAGAAGGTAGTGTAACTTCCAGAAATAGCCCAGACGGGCCTAGATGGGATTAGACGACGCCTAGGCGGCCTGGAAGAAAAAAAATTAAAAAGATTATTTTTTGATACAAAAAATTTAAAAAAACTATTTTTTGACACAAAAAATTATATAAATATACTTTAAAAACTATATAAATCCAAACGAATAAATAAAGAAAAATCAAAACCGCCTAGCAAGAAAACGCCTAGGCTCCGCTTAGGCGCTCGAAGGTGGTCGACCGCCCGCCTAGTGTCTTTTAGAACACTGCTTTTAATTGTATCTTGATGTTTTGACTTAGTGTCTGCTACTTTAGCATATTATCAATGTGTATGGTTGGTTTGACCTAATGAGATGTGTCTAGGAAAACAACTGCATTACTATGGATAGATTTAAGTATGAGAGGAAGAAAAAATTGAATATCAAAGATGTATTCTTGCATGTGCATCGATCATGTAAGTCAACTAGGACTAGAACATGACAGTGAAACATATGACGTTATGATAGTAGACTCATATTATCACTATGAAAGTGATAACTTAATTTTGAAGGATCTGAGTTACTACATTATTGATATTACATCTTTAGTTTTGGGTCCTACAATAATGCAAGTGGGGTAAATTTTGATAAAATAACTATCGACCCAAATAGGTTTATATCAATGATGCTAGTATAATTGCCAGGTCGCACGAGCTAGTTACCTAGTATGCCAAGTTTATTTTGTATTGAGAGAAGATAAATGTGCAATGGAATCGTTCAAATATTGAGGTTTATCCTATTATGTTCGAGTGTGAGATTATTAGAATATCGGTCGTTCGGCCCAAACGTTCAAGATGGGCTAACCCAATCTATGGCCCAAATGACAATTTGGTAGAAATGGTTATTCCTATATTTTCAAAAGAAGTATGTTCTTATAAGGCTATTTATTAACTAATGACAACAAAATATCACATGCTGTCCTCTTTACATATTTTAAATTTCCTTCAATCAAATACAAACAAAAGGGGTATCATACCTTGTGGAGGCATTGAATTTTTCACGTAAGGACTCACATCGCTTGGTAAAATAATCCAATTTTTTTCTGCTGTAAAAGGTAATCCATGAACCTTCTCTTTGAATTGTTTACACCATCTTTTTTTTTTCCAAACATATTACCATAAATAGAAATGAGTTGTTACAAACTAGACAATTCCCGAAGTAACAAATTCTTCTTTATTTAAAACAGTTAGCCTATCTAGGATTGCATGTACGATACATGAGTCAAGCATGTTGCCATGAAGCATATACTTGGCTACCCAATCGGCTACCCTATTCATATCTCTACCAATCCAAGCAAAAATAGGTAAACATTGTTCAACAACTAAATAAACACTTTTAAAAATATTACAAATTGTAGGAATAGAAAATTGTAGATTCTTCTCAAGTGGTTGCATGACTAATAGGCAGTCGCTCTCTATGATAAGTATATCTTTGAGTTTCTAGACAAGCTTTAAGAACACCTAGAGTTTCTGCTTCCACTGGAGCTTCAGTTGCTATATCCCACGCATTGCAAGCTAACACCTTTCCTAAGTAGTCCCTGGAAATACAAGAGATAGTCGCATTTTTATTAGCAAACGCAGCATCACAGTTTATTTTTATCTTATATTCAAGGGGTAGTTTCCATTTCTCTTTATCATATCAGTCCCACTACTTCTAATCTTTCCACTATAAATTGGTCATTTAAATTTGTTGTTATATTATTCTTTAGATTCTTAATCTCATCATTGGATAGGTAACTGTTTTGAACTCATCTCACTCTTTCATAACCCTTTGTATCGTGTTAAGGGGATCAATCTTTATATTTTTGTATTTATTACTATTTCTATCTTTTCATATATACCACATAAGTACACATGTTTGTTCAATTATATACTAGTTATTTTTATAACCTTCTTTTTTTCATTTCTCAAGAATCATTGCTATCCAAATATCCACTTTTTTCACTTTTATAGTGTATTCATTGCAAATGTATATGTTTGGAGTAGAGAATCTCCAGGGGCGGAGCCAAAGGGGGGTTGGGGTCCATGGCCCCCCCTGAATTTTCTGGAAAAAAAAAATATAACTAGACATTAAAAAAAAAAAAATTATAAGTAAATAATCCCTAAATATTTGTAAAATCTTCATTTGGTCCCCCCTAATTTTTAAAATTTATTTTATTAAGTTATAAATTACTTTAATTATATGATTTTTAATTTTTTTTATATATAATATATGTTATTTTTTATAAAAAATAAAGAACTTATAGAGTAATTAATTAAAAAAATAATAATAACGAGACTTATATTTCAATATTACAAAATATAGGGACTTATAGTCTATGCTGTAGATATCGCCGCCTAGGCGCCGTCTAGGCGTCAACTCCCCCCTCAACCGCTTACGCCTAGTAAAAATGCTAGACAATTTTGCCCAACGCCTTAGTCGCCGTGGAAAAGGCGCCTAGCCTGCCTAGGCACCGATTAATGGTAAAAACTTGCCGCGTAGGCCCTCCATTAAATTTATTTTACTCTCGGAAATTCTTGAATTGATATTATAACTCTAATTTTAGTATTTTTCATATTCAATATAGTGGTGTTAGATGAATTTTATGACTTAAATAGATAAAATTATCATAATTATACACGCGTATTACTAAATATATAAAATTACGTAGCAGGATTCAAAACCGCGTAATCCCGCCTAGGCCCCGCGTAGTCCCTCCCAGGCGCTAGGCCCCAGTAGACCGCCTAGGCCGCGGAACCGAGATCTACAGCATAGCTTATAGTGCAATTTTGCATCATATAAGGACCTATTTTGCAATTTTACATAATACATTGAACCCCCTTGGCCCCCTAACAAAAATTCCTGGCTCCGCCCCTGAGAATCTCTATCCAACTACACTTAGAAAAGTAAATATTCAATGTTTTCACTAGCCTTCTTACATATGCTAAATATAGAAGAATCAATAATCCTTCTTTTATGCATATTTTCATTAGTGGATAGAAAATACACCATCCTTCTTTCATATTTATATATATGTGAGCCAATTGTTGATTGATGCCTATTAAAAAACTTATTTAGAAAAAGGTGCCTAGAAAAAAATATTTATTGAAAACAGCCCCTTTATAATTAACAATTAAAAAATAAGAAAAAAACTAATAAACACGCGCGCGTCCGTGAAATTTTTTTAAAATCGTCATAACTAATTCAAAAAAAATCAAAAAAATCAAAAAAATTATATTTGGATAAATCAAATTAATATTTACGTCTATGATTTTTTTCGGAATTTTCTGAATTTTTTGATTTTTTTTGATTTTTTTAAATTTTTTTTTTCGCAGACACGAAATTCCATGTTTATAACATGGAATTTCATGTTTGAAACATGGAATTTCATGTTTAAAACATGGAATTTCATGTTTATTTCACGGTTTAAAACATGGAATTCCATGTTTAAAACATGGAATTCCGTGTCTGCGAAAAAAAAAATTAAAAAAATTCGAAAAAATCAAAAAAATTCAAAAAAAATCAAAAAAATTCATAGACGTAAATATTAATTAGATTTATTCAAAAATATTTTTTTTTAATTTTCTGATTTCTTTTGAATTAGTTAGGACGATTTTAAAAAAATTTCACGGACGCGCGCATGTGATGGAATTAATAAAGGTATAGAAAATATAAAGGGGATGTTTTCTATAAATAATTATTTCATTAGGCATTTTTTTATAAATAAGATTATTGAAGGCATAAAAAAATAATTAGAGAATTTAAGAAGGATGTTTTCAACAATAACCCCTATATATGTTTCGGGAAAAAAAGATCTTACTTATCCAATCCGAGTTATTTATATTATTGAACAAATAAAAAACAAAAAAACAAGAGTTATCTGTATGACATCATCAGCTGACGTTCGTTAGGGGAACTTGGAGGGGACCCCCACCCGAGATCTTCACAATTTCCCTGGAGCTGCTGAGCTGACGGAGGAGAAGTAGGAGTCAATTAAATGGCGATAGTGAGGTTGATCTACGTGCTTCTTCTTCTTCCGATTTTTATCTTTCAACAAGTACAGGTTTCTTCTATCAAACAATCATTATATGTTTATAACTGATTCAGTCCTCCCACAAAAGGAAAATACTAGAGTAGATCAATGATAACTATTATTATAGAAGTATTTAAATACTATTTCCATTTTGCCATGGATTTTATGTAAAAAACTCCATCACAAACCACTCATAATGAATGACATTTAATTAGCCTTTACCAACCTCGTTTAACTGCTTTATATCTCATGATTTGTTTAAGCTCTTTGATTGCCTAATTCATAACCCTATTATTAAATCCCCAGGGTACTGCACTAAATCCTGAAGATGCACTTCTTCAGGAGTCTATTGTTAAAGTTGTAAATGAAAACGCCAAAGCTGGATGGATTGCTACCATGAATACTCGTTTCTCAAACTACACAGTTCAGTATCGTATCCTAATCGATTTGAACTAGTCTATATACATTATATTGCGATTTGCAAATGCATTAGTTGTTGTTGGTTATGTTTTGAATGCACAGGTTGGCCAATTCAAGCGTATTCTTGGAGTTAAACCAACACCAGAGAGTGAGTTGAAGGGCATTCCTGTTATGACTCATACACATCAGTTAAAGCTTCCTTCTCAGTTTGATGCTCGAACAGCTTGGCCCCATTGTCGTACCATACCAAGTATTCTTGGTCAGTTGCTTGCTTTTTCTCCTATATGGGCTATTATTTCTGTGTCCAAGCTACTAATACCTTTTTTTTTTTGCTTTTTTCCTTGTGCCTCAAAGATCAGGTAGATTGATATGCTTACCCATTTACACTACCATTAATTAGATTGTCAAGTTGCAGAACTGATAAAAAGAAATTCAATATTATTTTCAGGGGCATTGTGGTTCTTGTTGGGCTTTTGCTGCTGTTGAGTCACTCTCTGATCGTTTTTGTATCCATTTTGGCATGGTATATTGCTTTCCCAAATCAATGGCTGTTTCTGTATCTAACTTTGTACTTACCATTTTTTCTTTTCCCTAGAATATTAGTCTCTCAGTCAATGATCTTTTAGCATGCTGTGGCTTCATGTGTGGTGATGGATGTAATGGTGGTTACCCTATATCAGCATGGCGTTACTTTGTCCATTCTGGTGTAGTGACTAGTGAGGTAAAAATATAAAGCTAGAGAAAAAATATATTCATAAATTAATAAATTTTATATGCAGTGTGATCCTTACTTTGATAAAAGTGGATGCTCCCACCCTGGTTGTGAACCTGCATATCCAACCCCAAAATGTGAGAAGAAGTGTGTAAAAGAAAACTTGATGTGGGATAATTCAAAGCACTACAGTGTAAATGCATACAAAATAAGTAAGGATCCACAAAGTATCATGGCAGAAGTTCATACAAATGGACCGGTTGAGGTCTCTTTCACAGTGTACGAGGTACATATGTAATGTATAAAGTTTGTTAATTGATGAAACAAGTAATGAAATATGGTTGGTTGGATCATAGGATTTTGCTCATTATAAGTCAGGGGTGTACAAGCATATTACAGGTGATGTAATGGGGGGTCATGCTGTAAAATTAATAGGTTGGGGGACTTCTGAAGATGGAGAGGATTACTGGGTATGTATGTTCTTTCTTTGTTTGAGAGTTTGTTTTGGATTTTACTAACTAAATACTTGGTGTTCACTGTAGCTGCTTGCAAATCAATGGAATAGGAGCTGGGGTGATGTATGCTTTTGATTCATTCTTCTTTTATTATCATTTATTATCATAAAAATTTCTTTTGTTTAATGTTTGTGAATTGTTTTTTGGGCAGGACGGGTATTTCAAGATCAGGAGAGGATATAATGAGTGTGGTATCGAAGGGAATGCAGTGGCAGGAACACCATCAGCTACAAACTTGATCAAACAATTAGTTCCCACTACATTCCCATCAGCTTCATTCTAATGAAATCATCCCAGATTATATTGGAGTGTGGATTGGGGTATATTTAATATGTTAAATCTGAAATTGTTGCTGAACTAGTATGATAAAGATATGAAAGTACATGTTTTGCTTTGGTTGTTATAATTTGATATCTCGCGATTTAACTCTCATCTTGTGTTTGGTTCGATTTATTATAATGTTGAGTTACAGAGGCCTAGAGGTCAAGGAGATTATTTAGTATACACACTACATAGGTGTTATAAATTTGGATTCTCTCCACACATTTCTATACCTAACACTCCAATGAGATTTAAATAGCTAATAATGCACATAGAGAGACGACGTTAGGAGTTGACAAGTTTGATTGGCTCAACTGACCACCCACGTACCAAAAGAACAAAAAAATGTTAGGTCATGGGATCAAATCTTATTGGAGTCAAAATGATTCCGAGTCCAAAGTGGCTTATGTATTAAAAAAGAATAGTTTTTCTCCAAATTTTCTGTAGAGTCGGGTTAAATTGAGTGAGAGTTATAATTCTAAAGTGAAATTGTTCATCTATATTGAATCATTAGTTCTAAACTTCAAAATTTTTTTTTACTTTTATTTGGAGGGTTTTTTCTTTCACAAAAATCTAATTTTGCGGTGAATTCAGGATTCGAGCCGGAAAAAGCTATTATTTAGTATTTTATATATTAATTTATAAATTTTGAGTTAAGGAGAGTTAATTTTCTAAACAATGGCTGTAATTTTTTTAATTTATATTTTTACCCTATTTTGAAATTAAATTAAATTATATAACTATTTCATAATTTATATCTATTATTGTTTTATTATCCCATAAATTTTGTTGAATAACTCTAATGAGATTCGATCCCAGAATCTCTTGATCTCTGCGGAGTAAATTAACCACTAGACCAACTATAGATCTCATAAATTTTGTTTTTCGAACAGTATTAAGATTATATTAGAGTTCGACAATCAATTCTTTTGGATTAGAATTTAGGATTATTTTTTCACTAACTAATAATAGATTTTGGATAATGTGATCTTATAATCTAGTTTTTTTTTTTTTTTTTCTTCGATGTATGGGTGTCCGGGCCAGTTACCCATGTTCAGGGAGGAGACTCGAACCATGCACCCCTTGCTTACCCCCCTTTAAGGGCTCAAGAAATAACACGGCTGAGGGGATTCGAACCCTGTACCTCCTAGTTGAGAGACAGGGTCCTGGCCACTGAGCTAGTCACAGTGGTTCTTATAATCTAGTTTTGGTATAACAACTTGGGTAGTTTTTTGTCATTAGGTAATTTTTTTTATTTTTTTAATATTAGGGTTTGTATATTGGAATTTTTATATTAGGTTGAATTTCTTAGAAAAATACTACAGTAATTCTCATATTTGTAGATTCAATTGTTTCAACATTAGTGCAAAAGATCTGTTTCATTTTTCTCGTTTTTGGCTATATGAACTTTTGGCTTCATAGGGTTGTCAAGTTTTCACAATTTCCTATTAATATGTTTTCTAAGTAAACTTGTGATGTTTGACTCGATAAAACATAGTTGATCATGTTTATCCATTCTTTTTTTGGAAATACTCTTTTTAATCTCGTCTTTTTTAGGGTTCAAACTCACTTTAATAGTGGTATGAATCGTTAAGTGCGAGAGGCGTAAAAAACTAGAGAACCACAAATAGTATGAAGCGCAAAATGCTTGATTAAGTGCTAGATTAAAGTACTGAAACGCTAAATTACTAGTGTCAATTTATAATTCATCAATAATTATTTAAGTATTTGTTAATAAAGAAGACAAATGCATGACATAACATTAGAAATAAGATAAAACCAGTTTTTTTTTCTACGATAAAACCAGTTATTCCATCATGGGATAATACTTTCACAACAAACCAGTTACAACTAATTTTATCACAACAAGATAATAACTTGACAAAAACCAATTATAAATAATTATTTTTTCATTATGATAGATGCTCATATTGTTTATGTAAACTATTTACAAGTGAGAAAGATGAAGACGGTTTGCAATGCCAAACAGATAAGAAGTACACTTATTGACAAACCATTATTTAAGAACCATAGACAAAATATCATTGACTCAACCATCTATGTGAATTATTTTATCACAACAACCAGACAAAGAAACAAACCCAAGTTTAAATATGTAACAAATAAGATGGACATTTATTGAACATATATACACAATGTGAATTATTATTCACGTAAATGACAAATAATTATTTTGTCACAACAACCAGACAACGGGACAAACCCAAGTCTAAATTTGCAACAAAAGAAAATTCTTTTATCACAATAACATATAATTGGTAACACGAAAAGGTTTAGCATATTTTTGGCCCAGCAAAACAAGAATGAAGAATCGCAGCCGATCTGCAAGTCTGCAACAAAAACAAAAGAATAAATAAATACACAGTTGAACATGATATTTCTGATACATGTAATAAAACATAGAAAAAGTGTTCTGTGAGATATTCAAACGTTAAACTTTATATAATTTTTCTTATAACTTGTATCATATGATTCATATCAGAAAAACTATATTTGAATAAACAAAACATAAAAGTAGGGACGTGAAAAAAAAATGAACAATCTATTAGTATTTGGTGTACCTTGAATATTGAAGAATACTTTGATTAATTGTTAGATGTAGTGAATCCATACACACACCTTCTATTTAATTTATAGTGTTTAATTTAGTATGGGTAATGAAGATGTTATGCCATTTGCTTCCACCGTTATCCCAATGAAAATTCTGCTAAGTAAAAATTAGTTGTGCCATTTCCAAACCTAATTGGCACAAACGTTTTTAACTCACATATAAGTCATTTATTAGCCCCCAAAACACACACAACTCAGAATCAACAAGCAAGAAACGTATTTTTCATCAGGGGAGCAAGAGCAGAAAAGTTGGAGAGGAGAAAAGAAAATTTTATCCATAAATCCAACGATTCTTCCCTAACGGTTCACCATTTCATCTCTTCTTGAAGAGTAACTTATCTTTATTTTTGATTTTAAATATGAATTTGTCATTTTTTTAATTAGTTTTTTTTTATTTTAGTATGAACTAAACCCTCATTGCTTGAGGTTGCTTATGTAAGAATTTATGCCTAGCTGGTTAATTAATTTATTATATTTGGGACAAAGTATTTAATTGAGTTTGGTTAGATTATTTATTCCAACGACTATGTGTTTGATTCAATACAACTGGTAGTGGTTAGGGTGTGATAAAATAACGATATAAATATTTAAAGAACTAAACATCCTAGCCCATTACGATACTCACTGCAACTATCACAGATCGTATGCAAGTTGAATTGATAAGTAGAATTTGTTCGCAGGGACTACTAAAGTTAGCTATGAATAATGCATATATAAAGTGAAGTAAAAAAAATTAAAAGAATAATACGCGAAAAGACACTAAAATATTTGTTTGGTTTTATGACTCTATTAATTAACTACTAAAAATAAAGACAGGAAAATAAATAGAAAGAGAGAAGAAGTATGAGAGTTGAGCTCGAGATATAGCAGGTAGTCCCCACTAGCCTTGTTCTATGATTATTTATCTTAGGGAGAATTGTCTAAATGCAGTAGCCATGATTCTATATTTCTCCTAACCCCCTTTCGGGTAGACTTAGGAGGCGACCTAACAATTACCAGTGGAATTTGGGTAAGGGGACCCTGCGCAATAATTTGTGGTTAATCTCAAACCCTAGTGACTATCTAGTTAGGCAATCCCATCAGGATCACTACCGCACGTTAGACGTTTATGTGGTGTTTCAATAATTAGACACCCCTTCCGGGTGACCATCCAACTACTATGGTATTCCCATACGTTTGCAACCGCAAGAACTACAAACAATATATCAAAGCACATAAAAATAGAGATAACGCCGCTAATTTTAATTAAATGTATAAGGATATCCCAAATTAAAATAGATATAAAACAAGTTTAGGATTCACACCCTTATGCTAATCTAAAGTTAAACAGAATCAGTTCATACTAGAGAAAGAAAGAAAATAAATTACAAAAGTGAAGGGTTGGAATGGTATGAACAACTTCCAACTCCTTCTTGTCTTCTTGTCAGTTGCTTCTATGTTGATTAAAGGTTGATTCAGAACAGCAAGGATGATTTTTCTAAGGTAGGAATGATATATATAGGTACAAGTTAAGGAGTCCTAATCTTTCCAAAATCCGTATCGCTAGATTGTAGGACATGATAAATCTTAGTAGATTGATTTGGTCATATCTCCTTCTTACTTATCAGAATTCAGTGTACGACCAGTCAAAACGACCACGATAAACAGATCTATTACTTATCAGATAACCTTTTCATCATCCTATAGTATCTCAGGTCAACCTTCCTCCTACACCCATATATCCATCTCTAATCCAAGTTTCTCCTACCCTTTCCTTTACAATGCCCAAGGTTTCTGTGCGATTGATTGTTCCTAGTGTTCGTATTCGTTCGTATCTTTGCTAAAGGAAGACCATACCCATACCTAGTTGCCTCGGTGGCCCTTAATCTTTGTAAGGAAATATTGTCGTTCGATCTCCCATAATTTTCCTTGTTAAACAGTCTTTCTCGGTTGCGCTACTGGTCGTACCCACTAAAGAACCATCCTTTAACAGTCCAATCCTTGCAAACTTATCGTGAAACTACCTAATGATCTAGATTTATGGATTTAATTGAAAAGAGATGATCAAATAAGTTAAATTAAGATTGAAAGAGTGAGAAACCCTAAAAAGTCACCTATTCTAGAGAGCGTTTCCAAGATCATTCTTTGAGACCCGGAACGTTAGCTTTTCCATTCTAGTAGTTGTAATTTTTGTGGTTGGGTACTTAATTTTTTTTTAAGTAAAACATGTAATCTTTGTTTATTTATAATAGATTTTTTTTCTTTTTTTTTTACATAAGAGAGCTACTTTGGATTCAAAGTCATTGACTTAGTTTGAACCTACACCACTAAATTAGACTTGAACGGCCTTGAGCTAATTCAAGGGGTTAATATATATTACTGCTTAGACAAAAAAAGTCCAATAACTAGATCCCGGTCCGCCATTAACCGTTCTTTCTAGTCGGGCCTGCTTTGCAAAATATAAAAGGTTTAAACTGTATCCCCCCATCCCCTCCCACCCGAAAAAAATTGAAAAAACTACAAACGGTGAAGGTACTTTATTGAAGAAGAAGAAGGAAAAAAAGAGGAGGAGGAGACAATAGAAAAGCTGTAATGGGGCCAGAGGCGGAGCCGCCGTCGTCAATGCGAAGTCACTGCAATTTTTGGCTCCCAAAAAAGAAAAGATTTTGCTCGAATACTCTTCTCATCAATTCTTCCTCGTAAGTCAAGTTGTGTGTATTTTGATTTGATATGATGACCAATTAATTGTCTTGCTTGCTTTTAGATACTGCGGCAACCACACCGAGAGGTCCAACTCCCAGTGGATTCCTTGTCCTATCGACTCTTCTCAGTCAGTACCCCATTTTTACTTGATTGATTGATTTTACTTTTACATATATATTGGTTTCAAAAACTAACTCTGTTACAGCTCTGTGCTCCAAGAAAATGTTGAGTCTCATTTGAAGAGATGCCCATTTTTTAAACAAGCACAATCTCTGTCTACTCAACCATACTACCAAAAGGGCATTAATGCCGGAAAAGATGATTTAATTTCTGTTATTACTTCAGAGATGAAGAGAAACAGTGTCCACACCATGAGCGTTGAGGAGTTAATTAAATTGTTTAACAAAATCATGTCAATTCATGCTTCCATTTGTAATGACATTCCAGACTCATTCAAAATTCCGGAAGCTTGTCGCATTTGGACTAATCATCAAGTGAACAAGTAAAGCACAACACAACCCTTTATGTGTTTATATTACTAAATTATATAATAACGATTACTATGATAATAGGAAGGTACCGTTTCAAGAGAAACATGCAATGCAACAAGCATCTATTCTTGGTAACATGGAAGATTTTGGGATTCTGCCAAAATGTGAAGATGATATTCGTGTGAATGCAGTTGTGGAGTTTGGAGCTGGTAGAGGTTACTTAACACAATTCCTTGCCGATTGTTATGGGATTAATCAAGTTGTATTGGTTGAGCGAAAGTCTTACAAACTTAAGGTCACTTTTATATTATCATTATCTGATGCAAACTTTGACTTTGGAGTTACGTAAATGTTTAATTTACTTCTTTAAATTTAGGCTGATAGGAGTTTACGCCAGAAAGACAGCTTGTTGTTAGAGCGACTGAGAATCGACAGTAAGCCTTTTTCCAATTTAAACTTTGCTTCATTCATTAAAATATGAGATGATAACTTTAGTGATTTTGCAGTTGAGGATCTTAACTTAAACGGTGTTGAGTCTTTAAAAGGAGTTCCTTACTTGGCAATTGGTAAACATCTTTGTGGGCCAGCAACAGGTAATGAAATGGAATCTTTATTTTGAAGTTTTTTTTTTTAAAAAGAAAAAAAAATGATTGAAGTTTTGGTGCTGCAGATATGACCTTGCGGTGTTGCATTAATCAAATTAATCCTACTGGATTTGACGGTCTAGCAGTAGCTACATGTTGCCATCATCTTTGCCAATGGGATCAATATATAAGTAATTTTTTTAGACGAGAGTAGTAATAAATTGGAGTTAGATCGTGGCAGAATTTGAGTTTGAGTTTGAGTTTGACTTTGATTGAATGCAGATAAAGAATATATGGTAGAGCTGGGCATTACTAAGGAAGAATTTCATGCTATTACATGGTTTACTAGCTGGGCAGTTGATGCAGATCATGGTTCAAAGCTTTCCGAAGATGATTGCAACTCACTGTTGGAACACATGTATGTTATATTGAATCTCTTTACTTTATTGTTTGTTGTTGAGTCTGATTTGGTGTTTGGGGAAACAGGGATAGTAAGAAGTGTGTGGTGAATGTGGATCCAAGAGGAGTTGAAGAGACAGTGAAGAATATGAAGGCGTTAGATAGAGCAATAGTTGGGTTCATGTGCAAGGACATAATTGATAAAGGGAGGTTGATGTGGCTCAAGAAGCAGGGCTTGAAATCCCAGCTCCTCAATTATGTCCCTTTCACTATTTCTCCTGAAAACCATCTTCTCATTGCTGCCTCGTCCAAACTCTAAAGCCAAATCTATTTCGTCCAGTTTTGTAACCGATAACAATTTATTTTTTGGATTATAGATTTGGTTGTCTCCTTAAATTTAGATTTGGGAACTAATTTCAGTCTTAATATCGTATCAGACTTTTTTTTGTATAAGCAAGCACATTGGAGATGCAGACCAAATTGTATAAGCTTCTCCTAGGCGGTCGACCCACCTTCGAGCGTCTAAAGGATTAGGCCGGAGTCTAGGCAATTTTGAATTTTATTTATGAATATTACAAATTATTAGTTTATTTATTTAAATCCACACAATATACTAAAAAAAAATAAGGAAGCACACTTAGACAAAAGTCACATAATTATATATTACTTTTTAGATAAAGTTGTTTGGGACCATTTATCGAAGGTAAATTACTTTCTAGCGCATAGGCCATTTTAAAATGAGTAATGTTGGGTATTATCTAAAAAGTAATCACTCAAATATCACCATCTTGTGTGGTTCAATCATGTAAGAGGGGGAAAAAGGTATTTTGGAAAGAGACCCAGTATGATTGGACCACTTAGGATAGTGAAGTCGTAACAAGGTAGTCGTACTGGAAGGTGCGGCTCAATCACCTCCTTTTTCAGGGAGAGGTAAGGCTTGTTGGGTATTTTGGTCTGATACTGTCTCACATCCGAAAAAATTATTTATTAGGTGATACTCAATATTACTCTTTTAGATAGTGTTATTAGACAGAAGCGGGAATTTAAGGTAAAGGGGGAATAAGAAACTTGAGTTAAGCCCAAGTAGCAAATTCTAATATGCAGCAGTACATGATTACAATCTTTGGTGTGCCCAAAACATCTCTTAAAAGACATTTGTTGAGTACATGATTACAATCTTTGGTGTGCCCAAAACATCTCTCAAAAGATATTTGTTGAGTACATGATTACAATCTTTGGTGTGCCCAAAACATCTCTCAAAAGATATTTGTTGAATCAAACTATACATAGTGTGGGATTATTCTTAGGCAAAAGTGAAGAGCTGAGTGTATTGTTGAAGGGGATCACAACTCTTCTTTCTTCCATAAGGAAAATTTTTCTCAAACGAAATTCAAACAAAGTTGCTGAAGGGGGTCACAACTCTTCTTTCTTTTTTTTTCTTCTTTTTTTTCTCAAAAGAATATGATTAAGAATGATTAGCCATGTCCTTTTTTTTACACAATGTGTTCAAATAAGCCATCGACCCCATAAGAGAATGCGTCTTCCTTCCTAAGAGGTCGATATTTTGTGTAACGCATTTGGCAAGTATGTCAGCCAGATTATTGAATTCTCTTTTGATATGACGTATTCTGTGTAGAGAATGCGTCTTCCATCCATTTCCATGCTTCGATAGTTATTCGTTGAATTTTTCAATTGACACCCTTTAATTTGTTAATTCCTTGAACTACTTCAAGGTTGTTAGAATAGAAAGAGTAACTCTAAAAAATTGAGACAAGCGGTTAATCTAATAGTAATAAGAATAGCCCAAAATTCCCCTTCTCTTTGGGAACTCACCAAAATCTTCTCATGTTCCTTTGTGATGAATTAATCTATTATTCATGAGACATCATTTTAGGTGTATTTTGTTCTTAGTTGAGGGATTTCTCCTATTTATCGTTAGTTTCTCAATTCATGCCTTGATTTGGAGGATTATTACTTTTAGAGTGTTTTTTGTGTAATTTGTGTGTTAAATGTGAATCTCTTAGGTACAATGATTATATGATATGACAAATCAATGTTAAGGAGTTGAGGAAAGAAGATCTAAGGCGAAATCAAGAGTTAAAAGGAATGAAAGCTGATTTAGGAAAGTGGAAAAGCTGCCAAAAGTTGTTGTCCAACTGTCAAAACGTGCAGTGTTCTTGAAGCTACGCAAAATAGATAAGGAATTTGAAGGAGCCCTTTTAGATTCAGAAAGGTCTTTTAATTGCGTTCATTTCGATATAAAGATCACTGGATTCCGAGCTGTAATAAAGGAGTTATGAATTTTACAAACTCCATAAGTTATCTTGTCCTACAATTAAGAAAAACGAGTTAGAGTTGAATTTGAACTCTATAACGTGGGAGCACTCTAGATTTCGACCATACACCTATAAATATGACCACTTACCTTTGTAAACATGTCCTTGCTCAGTTATTAGTCAATATTACACATACAATCATCCAGAGAAGCAAGTTGTCAGTATGTAGTTGATCTTTAATTTTATTTCTTTAGCTATGAACTAATTTTCCTATAGCTTGGGTTTGCACTATTATAATCCTTGAATTCTATTTCTATTTATGTGTTATTTGAGAAAGTGACAGTTAATTGATTGAGCTTCTTATTTAAATATCTGTATTATGTGCTTTGACTTATGCAGCCTGACCAATCTTAGGACTATCCTTAGTTGTTGGATTTCGCCCTGACAAGGGATTCAATTATTGACAACACCACCTAATCGTCTAGTATGTGATAGTGATCCGATAGGCTTTCCTAACTAGGCAGTCATTAAGGTTTAATTTAACCACCGATAATCGCGCAAGGTCTCCTTACCCAAGTTCCCCGGTAGTGTATAGGTTGTCTCCTAAGTCTACCCTAACGGGAGTTAGGAGGATTATAGAATCCTGACTGTTTATACTTGCTTAAAGTTTAAATCACCCATATAATTAGAATATTGATTTTAGATGGATAGGTGCATACTAAAGGCTTAAGCTATTGGTGGTCCTTTGTGTGTTCTAAAATAAATGCAATAAATAATCGAACCACAACCGCAAGTGTACGGTGGTCCCAAGTAATATAGTTGATAAAACAGATTCGTTTCAAGGACGGGATGGTTGACTACAATGCTTATCCACTAATGAATGATTGCACTTATGAAATCAAATAAAGATAATATGTTTGATTGGTTTTTCTATTAATGCTAAGTAATAAAAGATTAATGGAAAATGCAATTAAGAGCTAAGACGCAAGTAAAATGATGTAAAACGCAAGTATGAGAAGATATCACTTGAGAACGCAAGGGGTCATCCTAATCCTATTTCATAACCTATGCTGTTTAAGGGTTAAATTGGTCAATTACGTCGGGATTCTAAATTCCTTATACCCCCGTCAGGGTGGACTATAAGGCGATCCTAGAGTGTCACTAGTCCCGTCAGGGTAAATATGATCCACTTTTGGATGTTTAAGTTTTATTACCTCATTGGCCCTAGAATTAGCTAAGTTTGTCAGAATCAATAGCTTCTATCCTAGATTGAATAAATGGATCTGTATCTAAACCCTCCGTCAGGATGATCCAATTGCCACTATTTGGAATAGCCTAGATACTAACACCTGTTCCTAGTTCATGACGCTAAAAACAGTAAATATTCTCAATTTATCGAAAAAGGTAAAAGACACAATCTAGTTTAATTTAACAGAAACCCAAATTCAACATATGAAATTCAATAAGATTTGGGAATTACCCATATAGCATTCTCAAGCGCTAAAATGTATTTAGCTCATATTAATTGAAAACAAAACTAAATTAAATAAAAGGGAATTCATATTGTTTTACAAAATTAAAGATAAAAGAACCTAATTTCCGGAATAGGAATGACTGCGAACGGAGATATAGACCCTCTCCAGCTCTTGCAGCTTCTTCTTTCTTCCTTCTGTTGCTTCTCTCTGGTGTTTAATCTTGTAGAATGTGAATTGTTATGAAAATAGAAGTCAAAGGCTCCTTTTATAAGTGTAAAAACGGATTAGGGCTTGGACCTAAGAATAAAACACTAATTAAATGTCCAAGCCCAAATTCTAAGCCCAAACCCCCGTAACTGCTGATACACCTTCACTAAAACGGCTTTTCCCGCTTCGTTATGACTCCGATTGACCTAATTCCAGTTGCTTAAGTTCCGTAACTCGATAAGGAATGTTTTCTCTTCAAAGGTCAGCGGCTAAATCATCTCTTAAGCACCTCGAAATCAGCAATCTATGGCCTGGAAAACAGATTTTCAGCTCTAAAAATAATATCTTCGGGATTTATCTTCAAGTCTTGACTCCATATCATGATCTTTGACTTTCTCCTCGGATTCCTCTCCTAGCTAACATCTAAAACCTGTAAACTTTACACTAAAAATACCAATATTACGCGCAAAAGTTTAATAAATTAAAAATGCTAGAAATAAAAGAGGAAAATCATATTATTGCATATTTAGTCCAAAAGTCTATCAAATTGATTAAATAAACACCAAAAATGATGTCTCCTAAGGGTCGAAAATAAGAACAATTAAGGAGACATCAGCTATATTCTCATCTCTATTCACTTAGTAAATTTATTTGCATTAGTAGTTTAATTATTATGTTCTTTGATTCTTATACTAGAAAACCAAACAATTATTTATCTCTTTATTATTGTATTTTTAGTTAAGCAATTAATCTCTTCTGCGCTTCTTATCTAAACACAAGTCTGAGCTAATCGATAAATTTCTGAGAACGAATCTTACTTATTAACTATAACCTCAAATGATCTATGTACTTCCAGTGAATTTTCTGTGGTAGTATACGTTGTGTGTCCTTTTTATTATTTTTATTTATCTGTTATTTTATCACACCTTTACCTCCACCAACTTGTTATTTTATCACACATTTGCCACCACCATTATGTGTTGGCATATAGCCTCCCTTAATAGGTTGTTTTAATGTGACAAATCCTCTTATGTTTAGTGTGCTTATTTCTATTGTTCTTAACATTCTATAGTGCACTCATTATTCATCAAAAAGCTCTTTCTTTATCATGTTGATCATCTTTAGTGTTTTATCTTAAGAAACTAATTCTCATACAAATGCTTTTAACCTTATCTTTATGTATATTGAGAATTAGCTTCAGTGTTCAACTTCAAAGATTCTCAGAATAATGTTTCCAACAACTTTCGTGAAGAAGATTTATTAATCCAAGTCATTATCCTTCAAAGTTACTAGGCGCGGTACACCGCTGCGGTATACCGGACCAAGCTTACGGACCAGGGTTGCGGTACATTGATTAGTCCGACCAGTAAGCTCAAAGTTAAGTCGAACAGCTCTGCGGTGCACCGGACCATATCCGCGGTACACCGCACAAAAGGGTTTTATGCACAAAAGACAAGTCATTAGGAATATATCCGTTGGGAGATTAATAGATCCGTTGGACCCAAGTCTTATGACCGTTGGAAGCCATTTTCTACTATAAATTGAAGCTCTTTGAAGGCTACAACTACACCAACTAATTACAAACATTAAGGGGCTTAATTGCTATCATTCAAGAAGGTGTCAAGTGCTATACATAGTCAAATTCAATCTTAGTGAGCTTATAAATCCTTTCAAGGAGTTAATCAATTAAGCCACAAGGTTCTATCCACTCAAGAGGAGTAAACAAGCTTATAGTCATATCCACTCTTTTAGGAGTTTTAGTTACAAGCTTTTATTAGCAAACCTTTAAACACTTTGTTGCTATCCTCTTAAGTCTAGGTCTTGTAATAGATAGATTAAGAGAGAATTCAAGTATAGGGAGTATACTTGGTGTCCTTGTGTTGTGATTACACAAGTGGTTTGTCCTTCGTGTTATCGAAGAGTTTGTAAAGGTTATTGTGTTCTCGACCCGGTTAAGAGAGACACGGAAGCTTAGTGAAAAGCTTGAAATCCTAAGGAGGCTTCCTTAGGTAGTGGATGTAGGGAAACCGAACCACTAAAAATCGTGTGTATCTTTCTATCCCTACTCTATTTACATTCCGCAATTTATATGTTTGATAATATGCTAGCATGAATATTGTGATATTGATTATCTAGTTTATCTAACATATTGTCATCTAGAGTAGTAAGAGATTAGAAACTCGTTTTACTTGTATCACTTATATATCGAACCTCTTAGCTTATCCATTGTATGATCCCTTAGGAGTTTGATATATTAGTTGAATTAGAAGTTTCTTTCTTAAACTTATAATTATCCAAAAGATTTTTTAATTAGGCATTAATCTTTTTAGTAATCCTATTCACCCCCCCTCTAGGACTATCAATTGGTATCAGAGCCTAACTCTACGTGAATAGCTTAATCGTTAGTAGAGTAAACGATATGGAATTTAATCTTTTGGAAAGTTCGTCTTCTACTCGACCTCCACTTTTTGTAGGAACTTACTATTTTGCTTGGAGAACAAAAATGGAGGAATTTATAAAAGCCGAAGATCCCGATCAATGGAGAATCGTAAAGGAAGGTCCATTTGTCCCTTATAAAGAGGAGTTAAATGAAGAGGGAGTTCTTAAGCTAAATCAAGAAGAAAAAGATTTTGATGAACTTACCATTGAGGAAAAAGAAAAGCTCACTCAAAATGCAAAACCAATGTACACTCTCATTCGTGGAATTTCCGAAGAATTTTTCTCACAAATGTTAGATTGTAAATCCGCAAAAGAGCTTTGGAATCGTTTGGAGTTTTTATATGGAATTGTCGAAAATGACGAAGAAGAAGAAGTCTCAATCCATGATGAATCTCATAACGATTTTAAACCAAATCATGAGGTAGCACTTTATCCTAACTCTTTATCTCTTCCTTATAATTATTGTGATATTAGGCAAATTTCATCCCTTCTCAAAATTCTTGATTCTCAAATCCATTTGAATAATCTTATGTTAAAAAAGGGTAAAATTGAGCTAAAGAATTGTTTTAAATGTTGTATTACCTTGGATGATATTCTTGGCAATACTAAAAACCCTTGTTTTGAAAACATTTTTTCTTTAAATAAATGGAAACATCCTATGAAGAAAAATATAGAAGGTTTTAGAAAATTGGATGAAGCTTTTTCCCTTGCTCTTGATACTTTAAAAAATCATCCTTTTTCAAATATCACTCCTTTTGATCCAAATGGCTTTTTCAAAGAAAAATTATATTTAAGTGATAATTTGGATATTGGAAAGAATGTGGAAACTTCTTGTTCAAAACCTTTACATGGTAACTCTATTCGAAAAAGAAGTTCGTGCAACTATTGTGGTAAACCCGGTCATCATGCTTCTACGTGCCATTACCATGAACAACTTAATAGTGGATCTTTGATACCTTCATGGGAAA
This sequence comes from Nemophila menziesii, assembly GCA_029959085.1. NCBI lineage: Eukaryota > Viridiplantae > Streptophyta > Magnoliopsida > Boraginales > Hydrophyllaceae > Nemophila > Nemophila menziesii. The sequence goes on along the minus strand of JARWIR010000046.1, from coordinate 4,511,698 downwards.
AACCAATATGGATCGTGACAAATGCTAACAACATTTCCGGATCCATTCCACCTCGGTTACCATAGTAATATGTATTGAAGGTGTTGAGCGTCAAGAAAATGGAATTTTATGCAAAAGGACGTTCAAACCTCATAAAAGGAAAATACGGTGAAATTCTTTCCTCTCTTGTTTTTATGTTTATGTTTTATATTGTGTGTTATGTGATTTATCAACTTGTGCTACTATCTTATGGTTCTTTACTTTTTACATGCTTAAATGTTGCTTTGTTCTTGCATTGGGTCTTTTTGCACTTTTAGAAAACTTAGGGACTTTTGTGATATTAACTGTTGTATGAGTTTTTTGGTTCTCCTTGGCTTCTCTTTTCAAAACTAAGATGCTCAAAATTATTTTATACCATTCCGAATCATTTGGGGAAGTTTCGAATGTGTTTCGGGTGTTTTTAAAAGAATCAAAAATCTCATTTTGTGTGTCAAAACCGAACACTCTTGCGGTGCACCGGACGGTTCCCGCGGTACACCGCAGGTAAGGGTTTTGACAGATTTTATAGTCCGTTTTTCATTCCATTCTCTTCATTCCTTCATTAGAACACCTCCTCTCCTCCTCCTTGGCGATTTCCGGCCACTCTCACTCCGTCTCCACCACCAAAACTCCCTTCTTCACCCCTTAAATCACTCCTCCTTCTCTATCCTTCATTACCCATCTCATTTTCCACCATGGTTCGAACCAAAACCGCTGCTAACAAGAAGAAAGCCCCCACCGGAGCCTCCTCCAGCCGCCACCGTGAACCATCTCCGGCGAGGTCACCAACACCACCTCCACTCCGGCCATTCGATGCTCTTCCGGGTAGAACAATGAGTGCTTCGGCCTTTCCCTCCGGTGAAAACTCTCTTTTTGATCTTCTTTCATTTCAAAAATGTCATAAAATATTTGCTTTTTCGGGTAGTCATTTGGCAATCGGGTTAATCGAAGAATTTTATACTAATTTTGAATATAATCATGCTACTTCTTCAATTAAGTCAACTGTTTCGGGTACCGTTTTACGTTTAAAGTCTACTACTTTGTGTACTCAATTTCACATTCCTTCGGATGGTTTTAGCGGGTTTTGGTCTAGTGGTTGGGATAACTCTAATATTGATATAATTGCTCAAAATGAGGTTAATTATTTTGTTAATGGAAGAATGGTTGTTCCCGATGGAAATTGGAATATTCGTAACTTTGATCCGGAATTCATTGTGGCTCACAAGTTTCTTATCTTGGCCGTGATTCCGAAAGATAAGCATGATGCAAAACTTATCCCCTATGAAGCTTATCTTTTATATTTGATCTTCACCAAACAACCGATTAACATCATTGCAATAATGTTCAAATGGATGAATCATGCTAGAGCCTCTCGGGATAAAGTCCCTTACGGTATTTTTCTTTCCAAAGTCTTTGAAGCTAATGATATTTCTTTTGGAGGGACAAATGTGAAACCAATCAATAAGTCATGGAGTTTCGATTATCTCACGATTCTTAGAATGAAATTTGTCATTTATAACAATACCTATGTTTCGGTCTCCGTTATTAATCGTATTTCGGATGCTACTATTCGTAATCACATCCTTGAAGCTAAAAGTAGAACCGATGGTCCGGAGCTTGAAACTCTTCAATTATTAGATAACCCGGCCCAACAAAACCCTATTCCAAATGAGCCCACTCCAAGCCAAACCACCAATGTAAACCCTCCTAATCCATCCGGTTTTGAAAGCGCTATGTCTCGTTTCATGGATTATATAGGTAGTAAATTTGTGGCTTTGGAAGACAAAATTGAAAGGAAATTTGGGGTTTTGGAAGATAAAATAGGGCATCTTGCGAATGAGCTTTCTTGTATGAAAAATGATGTCTCTTGTATTCGTGATGATATTGGAAATGGAAGAAGGTCTAGGAGCCGATCTCCTCGTGATACTCGTTAAATCTTCTTTTTATCTTTCTTGGTGGTTTATGGGTCTTTATGCTTATGTGGTTGTTTTTAGTTTGTGGTGTGTTTATGCTTTTTAAGTATTTGTGGGTCCGTGTTTTGGACATCTAGGATATTACTACTATGGTTTATTTGGTTTTTATGTTAGGATGCTAAATGTTTTATTTGGATAATTGGTTAAACTAGTTATGTTCTTATCGTGATTGTTAGTTGCTTATCATCTTTGATTTGGTTTTTTATGTTGCTAACATGTTCTTTGATGTTATAGGTACTTCTTCATCTAATTCTTGATTTTGCTCCTTAGTCCCTATAGTTTGTTCTTTTTAGCCTTGTTCCTAAAAAGTTTGAAATTTGCATTTCGGTCCCCAAAAGATTTTTCAAAATTGCGTTTAGTCCCCAAAAATTTTGAAAAATACATCTTGACCCCTTGCTTTTCAACAAATTACAGTTTTACCCCTAAATTTCTTCAAAATGTTTTCAAGTGTTCTTATTAGGGAAAATTGTCAATCAAACGTTTACAAAATTGAAACAAACTATATGCATTTTGTAAGGGGGAGTCTTTGCTAAATCATATTTTAAGACTCAAATGCTTAGAAAAATCATTTATTTCATATTTTGCAACTAATCGTTTGTGTCATTAGAAAGCATATGAAATCAAATTCTATCGTTCAAGGAGTTGGTAAAAATCTCTATCCTTAGCTCTTGCTTTACTCATATCTATCTTTGTGCATCTTTTTCCAAAAAAATAAATAAATAATTTTTATACTAAAACTCTTGCACACTCTCTAAATCATTGTTTAAAATCTATTCACTCGAGATCTTGCTCTTCTATTCTTAGTTGTTTTTACCCCGTCTTTTTGATGAAGACAAAGGGGGAGAAATATTATGTGCACTAAAACCTTCAAAACTTGCACGTTTTAAACACTCACAAATGCATCTAAAATCTTATGCTTTTTGTGAGGGGGAGCTTTATTTCTTTAGTGCTTAAACTTTCATATCATTCCTAAGGTGTTTTAGTGAAGGATTTGTCATCATCAAAAAGGGGGAGATTGTTGGCATATAGCCTCCCTTAATAGGTTGTTTTAATGTGACAAATCCTCTTATGTTTAGTGTGCTTATTTCTATTGTTCTTAACATTCTATAGTGCACTCATTATTCATCAAAAAGCTCTTTCTTTATCATGTTGATCATCTTTAGTGTTTTATCTTAAGAAACTAATTCTCATACAAATGCTTTTAACCTTATCTTTATGTATATTGAGAATTAGCTTCAGTGTTCAACTTCAAAGATTCTCAGAATAATGTTTCCAACAACTTTCGTGAAGAAGATTTATTAATCCAAGTCATTATCCTTCAAAGTTACTAGGCGCGGTACACCGCTGCGGTATACCGGACCAAGCTTACGGACCAGGGTTGCGGTACATTGATTAGTCCGACCAGTAAGCTCAAAGTTAAGTCGAACAGCTCTGCGGTGCACCGGACCATATCCGCGGTACACCGCACAAAAGGGTTTTATGCACAAAAGACAAGTCATTAGGAATATATCCGTTGGGAGATTAATAGATCCGTTGGACCCAAGTCTTATGACTGTTGGAAGCCATTTTCTACTATAAATTGAAGCTCTTTGAAGGCTACAACTACACCAACTAATTACAAACATTAAGGGGCTTAATTGCTATCATTCAAGAAGGTGTCAAGTGCTATACATAGTCAAATTCAATCTTAGTGAGCTTATAAATCCTTTCAAGGAGTTAATCAATTAAGCCACAAGGTTCTATCCACTCAAGAGGAGTAAACAAGCTTATAGTCATATCCACTCTTTTAGGAGTTTTAGTTACAAGCTTTTATTAGCAAACCTTTAAACACTTTGTTGCTATCCTCTTAAGTCTAGGTCTTGTAATAGATAGATTAAGAGAGAATTCAAGTATAGGGAGTATACTTGGTGTCCTTGTGTTGTGATTACACAAGTGGTTTGTCCTTCGTGTTATCGAAGAGTTTGTAAAGGTTATTGTGTTCTCGACCCGGTTAAGAGAGACACGGAAGCTTAGTGAAAAGCTTGAAATCCTAAGGAGGCTTCCTTAGGTAGTGGATGTAGGGAAACCGAACCACTAAAAATCGTGTGTATCTTTCTATCCCTACTCTATTTACATTCCGCAATTTATATGTTTGATAATATGCTAGCATGAATATTGTGATATTGATTATCTAGTTTATCTAACATATTGTCATCTAGAGTAGTAAGAGATTAGAAACTCGTTTTACTTGTATCACTTATATATCGAACCTCTTAGCTTATCCATTGTATGATCCCTTAGGAGTTTGATATATTAGTTGAATTAGAAGTTTCTTTCTTAAACTTATAATTATCCAAAAGATTTTTTAATTAGGCATTAATCTTTTTAGTAATCCTATTCACCCCCCCTCTAGGACTATCATTATGTTCACAAGCAAACACATATACTTTGTAGTGCTTTGGGTATTTTATAAATATACATTTCTTGACTCTTGGACCTAAATTCTCATATTTATTAGATAGGTCACAAACATATTCTGCCGATCCCCAAGGTCATAGATTTGACATGTTAGGTTTCCTATATGTCCACAATTCATAAGGAGTTGACGAAAATGTCTCTGAGGCATCTCCAAAATAAGATATTGGAAGATTAACTTGTGCCATCATAGAACTAACCATTTCTTGGAGTGTTATGTTCCTCATTCTAGCCACACTATATGGTTGTGGTGTTCTAGGAATTGTAAGTTGTCTTACTACCCCATTTTCATAACACAATTCTTTAAACTAACCAGTTAGATATTCACATCCATAGACGGTTCTCAAGGTTTTCACCTTTCTCTCCAACTGATATTCTACTTCACTGACAAATGTAAAAAACACTTCAATTCTTCAAATTCGTGAGAAATTCGGCAAACATAATGAAACCTAGTGAAATCATCTATATATGTGATGAAATAGTGTTCCCACGTCTAGTTTTAACACTCATTAGGGGTATATATGTCTAAATGAATGACTTGCAATGGGTACTCAACTCTTTTATCCTTTCCAAATATTTCCTTGCTAAACAATTTTCACAAGTTGGCAAGTTGACTTTAGTTAGTGAGACCAAAAGGTTCACATTTTCCAACAAATTTATACGCTCTTGACCAATATGACCTAGTCTGACATGTTTTACATATTCTTCTACAATAGTTTTATTAGAAGATTTATTCATAGAAAAGCAACTACTAATATAATAACTATTAGATGAGTTATCATCATCCAATACTATTAAACTATGAGAAATAAAACCAACACTATAATACATAGCGTCATAATTGATATCTACTTGTTTGTTATGTAAATGCATATTAAACCTAATCCTAGAAGAACAGTGACTCAAACCAAGTTCTGTAGAATGTAAGGTGTGTAAAGTATATCATGCAGTTACAAGGTTTGATTACCTTGCAAGTTCAACTTGCATGTGACAATTCCTTTGACTTCAATCTTGTTTTTGTCACCTATATATATCCATCTCATTTACTTTTGACTCCGACGGTACTCTACATATGCCCTCTATCTTTGTCTACATAGTTTGTCGCTCCATAATCCACAATACACAAAGGATTAGAATTAGATAGCAATACAGTATTGGTAACATAAGCAAAATTATAAGAAGTAAAAGACATAACTACCTTCTTAGATTGGCTAAACTCACGAAAAAAGTTACCCATCTTGTCAAAATTATAGCATTCATCTTATTCTTGTCGTTCTTCTTACAGAAACGTTTTCCCTTATTGTTACCACCATTCTTATTCTTCTTGAAAGTAGGGTCATTTCCATTTTCTTTCCATGGTTATCAAGCTTATTTCCATAAACTTTGTGGAAGCTTGACTCATCAACATGAGCCTGACCATGAGGCTTAATTGCATCCATAAGTTCATCTTCCAACAGCACATAACAAGTGACATCATCAAAAGTTTTGATATTATCATTGTGAGTCAAGTTTATCTTCAGATGCTCCTAGTTATTTGGAAAAGATCAGATCACAGCTTGAACATGTTGTTCATTAATAAGGTTATGAACTGCATTATTAAGTTCCATGATCATGTTATCCATCTCTCGGTTGTTGCATGATTTGATTACACTTCTTTTTGTAAGTATTAAACTTTATGGCCAATCGATGCAACTTAGTCACAGTCGTACCCCCAAACTTCTCATTAAGAGAGTTTCAGTTTTCTTTAGTAGTGGGGTACTGTTGATACTCATAGTCAAGTTTGTCGTGCATAGATCTTATCAAGACGCCTTTAGCAATGGAATGTGTCTTTTTCCATCTTTTATAAGTCTCCATGTCCCTTCATTTTTAAGCCGTGTTTTCTTTCTCATATATATCCATGACATTGTTAATAGCCTCAAAAACATCTTGTACCTCCAAACCACAATGTATCTTGAACTTCCAAAGGATATAATTTCTCACCATTAATTTTTTCTTCTTTGTTGAAATCAACAATAATATTTTTTTTTTGTATTTTTCTAATAAAGTAAGAGTTTTTTATTAGCTTACATACATTTATTGAATAATGCAATGCTATCAATGCAAACAAAATGAATAATAATGATAAGAAAATATGTGATAAAGAAACTTAACTATATTTCTAATCACGAATCACCATATTTTGTTCATTTTAGTCATTCATTCAAATTTCATTAATGGTAAAATAAGCTTTACTAGAACTTCCACTATATCTAACATGAATAAAGAATTATTATATAAAAAACAACCCAACATTTAATAGAAAAAAAAAGTTGCATTCATACATAATGGAAAAATTATTCTGGGATGAACAATTGAAGCAAATAACTAATGTAAAACAACTAATTCAAAGATCCTAATAAACGAAAGATTACATATGAAATAAACTATTAAACGAAGGATCCTAACTAATGTAACATGATCATATGAACTCACTTTCATATGAATCGATTTCTCAAAGTTTTACTTCTCAAAGAGAGGTATCAGATCATAATCATACATATCAATACTAGTATTCTCATAATCAAAATGTATTTTACATGGACATTTGGTCAACTAATAGACCTATTTAAGTACTTCCGTGTTTAGAATTCAGTGAAGGCATATACTAGGCACCCATATGTATTTGATCACCCATGCACATAATCTGGGGGGGTACAAATTCTCCCATAATTAAGATGACGAGATCTCTCCTTAAGTCTCTCGACAAATTCTTGAGAAGTGCATCAACCTTGTCATTCTCGCTCATTGTGATGGGCATATTTGATGATACCTTGTATCATATCGTTTGCAACTTTCATGTGTTATATCAGACTATGTGATGACCGCATCTTATAATATCGAAATGCTATTATTTTGTCATTCAAATCTTGTCTTTATCTATCTAACTCAATTTTTTTTGGACGTGTAGACCAATTTTGGTCTATTAGTATTTTTTATGTTCCTGTGATCCTACCTATATTGTACCAGTAAGTTGAGTTTAGATGCTTGGAATGTCCACACTATTTTTTCTCTATTATATTTACAAAAATGATTCAATAAGAATCACACATATTTAGAATAATAAGAGTATATTTACGAAACTTTATAATATATTGTAGATACTCTTATGATCAATAATACTAGGGTTGTTCGGAAGGTAAAGTCACTAGAAGTTTGGTGCACTATATACATACATGCTTATAAAAAAATATTATTCATATATTATAACTGCAAAGCTTTTCATGTGAGAAATTTTTCTTATTCTCTCGGCTAAACCTAGAAAAAATATATATATTTTGTAAATTTTTTCCCGTAAAACAGTCATTTGTATATAGAATAAAATAATTCGGTAATAAGCTCTGATACTATTGTTATAAAATTAAGAAAAAGGTTTTAGACAAATTTTTTTATGTAACGAAATGATGATTTTACTTTTTTATCGTGAATTTAGTTATATGAAATAAATTATTTGTTTTCACCACCTAAATGTTTTAAAATAATTATTTAAGTGTGCAAATTATATGGGAGAGAAATATAATGATCAGCTGATGGATTTGATGGACTTTATGAGAAGAGGATACATATATTTATAAAAGCGTATTGAGAGAGTTTATTTACATAAGAGAGAACCCATTTTCTTAATATAAGCCATACCTATATATAACTTCTTGTGTAATAAAATATTTTATTCGTTTAAGAAACTAAGGAATTTTACACTGTCAAGCAAATCAGAAGAACAAATTGTAAATGATATAAGGTTTGCTGTAAATTGTCTTGTGTTTAAGAGTGGAAAGTTTTGTTCACTTTAGGCTCGGCATTTACTGCAAATTGACACTTAGTAATCTTGAGAATGAGTGAGTTATAACCTATGTTGTAGATCTCGGCTTCGGGCGCTAGGCGGTCGACCGGGGCTTAGCGCCTAGACGGGATTACACGGGACCTAGGCGGAATTATACGGTTTTGAACTCTCATGTGTAATTTTGTATTTTTAGTAATATATATGTAGTAATTATAGCAATTTTAACTATTTAAGTCATAAAAATCATCTAACAACACTACAGTAAATATAAAAATACTAAAAAATCAAGTTATAATATCAACTAAAGGATTCTCGAGAATAAGAAAAATAACAAAAAGGTCTATGCAGGCATGTTTTTCCATTAATCGGCGCCTAGGCGGCCATTTTTTGGCATTAGTCGGTGCCTAGACGGGCTAGACGCCTATTCCACGACGACTAAGGCGCTAAGCAAAAACGCCTAGAATTTTAGTTAGGCGTAAGCGGTTGAGGGGGGAGTTGACGCCTAGGCGGCGCCTAGACGCGCCTAGGCGGGGAGATCTACAGCATAGGTTATAACATACATTCTTATAAGTATCTAATGTTTTTTATGGACTACAAATTTTGACAGTTATAATTAATGGAAAAACTTCCTTGACCCAAAAAAAGATAAAAAAGAAAGATGATCATGATGGTAAGCTCATTTCATAGGTATAACTTTTGAATTTAGGTGTTGGAATTATCATCATTGGCGACAAAGATCCTTGATTGATGATGAGACTTAACACTCACAAAGCTAGAGTCAATGGCTAGCTTTATGCTTTTATGACTTGCAATCTTCTTTAGCCTCTGCTTTTCTCTCTCTTTTCATCACAACAGTAAGCACCACTGATAGGAACAATCAAACTCTCCAGCTTCTTCAGTTATGCCACTGAACAGGAAATGATAATAATCATGCTATGCTACACTATCTACTTACCTAAGTAGTTTGTTTGCTTTAGCTGTTATTAATTTTATCTTGTATCAACTTTTTTCTCATACCATTTGAATTATGAATAGTTTCTGAATGATATTTGTATTTCTCAATATTTCTTCATGAGAATAAAGTAAATACTATTTAATTTTTCATGATTTTATAAAATTCTAAATGAAGTTTAGAACTTTAGATGGATCTTCATTTGGGTGCAGGATTTCTTGCCAGTATCTACCATTTGATAGAAGAATTAAAAGCGTCAACACAAATATTTTGCTAATACACATTATACAAATAATTGAATTTCACATCAATCACAAACTAGGAAATACGATATTTTAAATTATTTGTTTATTATTTTGAAGTCTAAGTACGGGGAGTTGTTCCCAAATTTGATGGGTTGAGATGAGCAGTCCTTGGGGTGATTGGTCCTCGGAGTTCATTGACACGTGGACTAAATGCTGTAGCTGAAATTCGTGGACTTTGAAGATCTCTAGCAGGAGTTGTTGTTGTTGAACTACTTGTCACCTTAGGACTGCATATGTGTCTTATCTCACCCCTGCTTCTGGTTATAATTTCATCTAAAACTTCTTCTCCTCCTACTTCTCCCTCCTGCTGATCCATTTTTTCCAATAAGGTTAGGGTATATGATTGATTATAAGCAACTTAATTAATTTAAAAAGAGTAGAATAACATACCATGGTTAGATTAAAAGGTAAAGCAGGAGCCTCTTCATACTCTGCTGCATCTAAATCTTGAAGGTGCACCCCTTTAAAAAACTTGGGGAGTAAGTATTGTCTCACAGGCACCAATAGCATAATCAATAACGGGAAAAGCACCCCTGCTATTGGAACCCATGTAAGACCAAAACAAAGTAGCAAGTATGTGGTTTGGAATATTGTAAAAGTTGCAATTGCCTTGAAAGGCACTGTCTCAACAAATGTAGCATGATATTTCTCCAGAACTCTGTCACGGAAAAAACAAGTAATTAACATTAATTTTTACAGAATAATTTACAAGTCCAAGTAAGTAACTTACTTGTATCTTCTGGATGGTGCTGTGAATAAGAGTAATATCCTTTCCCAAAATTGATTGCCGGGTAAACTTTCAATGGCCATAAAAGCAAAGTAACCCCAAAGGACTGAGGTTGGGATCATTCTAAGAACCGGCATGGCAGCAACACATCCTCCAACCATAGTAGCCTGAAGCAAATTGCTCACCCGTTGTTCTTTCACTTCAACGGGAAGTAGCTCATCAATCTCCTTGTCAATATCAAATACTGTCTCGTCCACTGGAGCATTTATGTTTCCCATGCTTGATGCTAACTGAATTGTCGATTCTTTCAACTCATTTAGCCCCTATTTATAAAATTAATTATTTAGTCAAAGAGATTGTAAAATGAATTATTCATAAAATTTGAACACCTACTCGAGGAGCGGACTGTTGTTGGTGTTGGTAGATTAGAGGTGTTTGCATTTGCTGATATGCTTCTTGCATCTTTCCATACAGTTGTCCCAAGCTTGAGTTCTGTTTGATGCTTTCTCGTGCTGTAGCAACCAGACGGTTTCTAAGCAGCTGTAGATCGATATGGGGGGAGTAATTAGTATTTATTATGCTTCACAAGAAAGGAAGTAAGGAAGAGTACCTGGTGCTTGAGAGTAGCTAGGCTTTTGGTATGCATTGGGGATTGTGGGATTACGCCATTTGATGGTGGGATACCAAGAAGACCACACATTAATGTCTGCAAACAAAAATCATGAGTTAGTGGAGAAAACCAAAATGAATATAAATGTTTAATTACCAAGAACCCCAAGAGCAACAAATCATAATGAAAAGAAGATGGCTTTTTGAGATTAAATTCATCCTGCTGAGCCAATTGAGACGCCACGCTGTGATCAAAATAGTAAAGCACTGCTATCATGGTTGCGGGAATAAATGCTCCAAATATATACATAACCGGTACATTCATCATATCCTGCAAGTCCAACAAATCATAAGTTTCAGACCATAACTCTCTATCTATTTAAACAATTTAATTGACTTGCCTTAATGACAGTCCAATTCTCGTAAGCACCCGGTGACCATGGATTTGGGCTAAATAAACGTCGAGGTATCCCTTTTGGAACGCTTCCTGATGGTATGTATGAAACTGCTGTCCATGCTAATACCATAAGAGGTACTCCATAGTCTGCTATCAGGCTCCTAAGCGAACCTGTTAGTAGTAATTAGTGCGGTATATATGAATGAATATAAAAGATAAAGATTAATGATACATACCAGTCCCGTAACGCCATGACCTTGCTTTTCGGCTTCTTAATCCTGTCCAGAGGAGACCAAATGAGAGAACCAAAGCAAACATACCATTTGCGAATCTCCACGAAGGCATAAACTCAGGCAAATTGGAATTGTATGATTTAGGTATACGGAACTCTTCAACAAGTCCCTAAGTATAAGTAACGTAAATATTATAAGTACTGAAGTATGTAATGAGTAGTTATTAAGTAGTTAAATAAGTTACTTTAATAGCTTGCTGCATGAAAAGCATAGCAATGAGCAATCCAAATAATTCACCAGCAATACGAGTGAACCTATTAATAATGGAACAAGCTCCTAATACAGCCAGCAAGAACAAGAGTATTGCAGTCCAGACACAAACCCATGCAGTCCATGGAAGAAAGAGATGACGACCCAAGTCTGGTCTAAGTTTAGCAAAGTTATACATAAAGGTGTACATAATGACAGTGGGTTCTGCAACTCCGAGTATGAGGAGAGGTTGACCTCCAATAAGAGAGTGTATTATTCCACATATTGCAGTTGATGAGAGAGTGTGAACCGCTGTGAGAAGTCCATCTGTGTTGGTTCCTAGTTGTTCGCCAAAAGAGATGACTGGTATTGCAGAAGCAAAGAATATGTATGTTGTGGGTGCCAATATTCTCAACCCACCTGCACCCTTTAATCCGCTCATCCAATCCTGCTTGTAACACAGTAGCCTTCCTTTCAGGTCATTCTTGATTCCACGAAAAGGAACAAATGTCTCCTCCATCCTCAGTTTTGATACACTACCACTTATACTTGTTAATTTAATTTTAGAGACTGGTTAAGATTGAGTTACATGATCAATATGATTATTAAAATAAGAGCCAAAGAAATTGATATATATATATATAGAGAGCAAAAGTTTACATGATTGAATATATGTAATATGTGAGAGCTAAGCTAGCTAGCAGTATGTACAACTGTCCAGTTTATAGTTTAACTTAGTTTATGGGATCGCTGAATATCGAATCTCACTTGTGGGGCATTTTGCAAGAATAGAGATCAAAGAGGTTTTATATTTACTCTATAAGAGAGTGTGTGTATGCTATATGAGAAGGAAGAAAAGGTTAGGAAACATCGCAGCTATATAGTAGCAGATGAGATCCAGCACCAAGTTCCTTTCCGAAAAGCAATATTGATCTTTTATTTATCGCTGCGCAATGATTTTTTTCTTTTATTAATTAATACACTACTCTATTCCGGTTTCTTGAGTATTACACTAAAAAGAAAGAAAGACAGATCAAACTAACACAATCGATACAGACTGCGCAGCTGGTCTGGCTTTAATGATCACATGAATATATATAATTATAGTAATTATACATAAGTTGACCTTTTAGTAAACGTGCTACCTACTACGTACAAATGGGAGAAACGGAACATGCATGCACTATTTGCACCAACTTAACATGAAACAACGTTAATTAAAACTAGTACTTGATAATACAGATCGACTTTCACACATAGTATACCACTTGATTGACTCACAGTCTAGACCACACTACATAAAAGCCAGCCAGCCAAGCCATACAATTGTTCAGCAACTACTTAACTTAGTTTTCTTTTTGGTTGAAATAAACTTAAATTAGAAGAGAATATTACAATTATCTAATTCTTAGATGATGAAAATCCGATAAAAGAAGTTTTGCTAATTGAGGAGGAGGATCTAGATTCCAAATACTAAACAAAGAGCCCTTGAGCTTTTGTTTAGTAACCCAATACACATATTCTTTGATCTTTTTGCAAAAAAGATTTTCAAGTTACAAACCAACTTACTTCTAGCAATACAATTAACAAGAACCTTAGAGTTACAATAAATTTTACTACCAAAAACAGTTTGGTTGACTAATAATTTACAATCACTCTCAACTTCCACTTTCCCTCGGGGATAACTAGCTGCCATCTCACAAGCTTCCACCAACCCTCTAACTTCAGCTCCAATGCTGAGTTAGCTGTAATAATTTGTGCTTTTCTATCTATCAACTGTCCAAAAGAGTCCCTAACAATACAAGCAAATGAGGCTTGTTTAGTAAGATTATTAAAGAATGCATCACAATTAGTCTTGTATTTTCCATTACAAGGTGGATGCCACATATATATACATATGTAATGAAAGAAATAAAAAATGATAGCTTTATTTCCATGTCACCCATGATGGGTTAACATGAACGTGCTAAGATAAGTTACATGGGTTTAACTGAAAGAACTTACCCACTAAGATAGTGCTTGGGGTGGAGATCATGGGAAGGTGGTTTATTATCAGTTAATAAACCAACACTTCCTGGACTCTATAAATAGGAGTCTCCTTGATGTCTCCCGTTTTGTTCTAATTCTTAGCCCCTTGGAGACATCCTTTTAGGTGAATAAATGACTTGTTTGATAGACTTTTAAGCTTATTTGATCATATTACACTTTCTCCCCTTGGAAATTAACTATTTACAGAATCTGAGCTTTTGTGCGTAAATTTGACTATTTTTAAATGCAAAGTTAATTGGTTCTTGAATCTTATGAAAGACCAATCCAAGGAGAAAAAGTGAGAATAAAGTCTTAGGGTATTTTAGAGTGTTAGGAAATGATTTCTAGTCGAGTTTCTATTTTTAGAGTACACTTTCCTATTTCGATTTCTTGATTTATTGATTTATTCTTTTTAAGCATATGCGGTTTAATTACTTATTTAATGTGAAGCTTTAAAGAGATAAATGGTAATTACTTAGAGGCCAAGTCAAGATGAGGATGAAAGGAAAGAAGATTTACATGGAAATAAGAAGATTTAGGAAAGATTTATTCAAAGGAGGAAAAGATAAAGCTGCCTTTTGAAATCTGAAATCCAGCCACGTTTTAGAGATTAAATCATAATAAAAGATTGGCTAGGATTCTGGACGAATGGTCTGCACCAATAGAAAGAGATTTCCAAGACAAGCAGTTTCATATATTGGAACTTCTCAAACGGATAAGTATTGAAAAAGATATGACCAAATCAAATCAGCAGAATCTTACCTTTTAAGAGCTACGAATTTGAGAGTCTTTGACTTGTCTTCCACTCCAAGCAAAATTCGACCTAGTTCCTCCAACACCTATAAATACACCCCTTAACCTCCTACTTTCACACACTTCAGAGAATTAACAAGAGGCTTAAGGTTTTCAAGTCAGAGCACGAAGGAGAGAAGAAGCTAGAAGCTGGAGGAATCCTGTTCTTCCAACCATAGTCATTCTACCCTTTAGGTTTTTATTTATCTTTTGTATTTTTGAACATGAATTCCTTTTCTTTTATGTTAGTTTTTAATTCCATCATGAGCTAAAATTCTTTATACTTGAGAATCGCATAAAAGGGATGAACCTTAATTAATGTTTTCTATGTTTTGAATTTGGGATTGTTTAGATTTAAATTGAATTGAGTTTTAGGTATTGGATATTACTTTGTTTTCATTACTAATTCTTTTAGGAACAACTAGAATTAGCTGTTAGTATTTGGGCTATTCCATATAGTGGCGTATGGATCATCCGACAGGGGGGTTTGAATACAGATCTAGGCAATACCCGTGTAATGTCCGTTATTGACCGACAGGCTTAACTAGTTACATAGCCAAAGAGGTAAAATCATATCATCCGAAAAGCCATATTCGACCATACAGGTGTTTATGATACTTTAGGATAGCTTCTAGGTCCACCCGACAGGGGGCTAGGGGATATTAGAGTCCCGACTAATATTATAATTCCAATTCTACCCTTAAACATAGCATAGATTACATTGATTAAGTGGATTCCTTTGCGAGGATCAAGTATATCTCTCTTATCTGAAGTTAGTCGTTATTTGCTTTATTTCCTTTCTGTTTATTTAATTTAGCCTTTATGTTATTTGCATCTTTTAATTTACAAAAACCAAATAAAAATTATTATCTTTTATTTTCTGCTTAGCAATTATCTCTACTATCTGATTAATATTTGGGTTGAACCTAATCCGTCCCTGAGAACGAACTTGATTATCATATATTACTTGGGACAACCGTACACTTGCGGTTAAGTGGTTCCTCTATTTTGCACTTTATTTTATAACACTCTAGGACCCACCACTCATACTCCATCTTCAACACAGCTTCACAGCACACAAAAATTCTTCAGCAAAAATTCCTTCTCTTATTCCATTATACGACAAAATTCATAGACTCTTAGGTGGTGAAAACAAAGGGCTTAATTCTAGTAATTAAGTTCACGATCAGAAAGCAAGAATTAAAGAAAGTAAGAATTCAGAAATCATCAATCCGCTGCGTAAGAGGTTTGTCTAAAACCTTAACTCTTTAATTCATAGGTAACATGTAAACTGGAAAAAGTATATATATAATATATATTTTCTCCCTCTATTTCAAAATATTTATTCACTTTAATTTTCATATGTATTAAAAAAAAATAAGAATTAGACTCGTAAAAACTAGGAAATAAAGCAAACTAAAAAGGGGAAGGTCTCACGATGAGAATTATCATATTCTTAACTTATTGAAAGTAGAGGATATCTCCTGAATACCCAAAAGTGGTACTGAAATCCGGGCTACATGCCTAGCCGATTTGGCAAGTTGACCAGCTTGCCTATTAAACATCTGTGGAATGAATTCGAAGGAAACCGGACCCGCTTCCCCTCTCACCTGGATAATCTTCCGGATGATCGGATGAATTCTCCAACTTGCCGGTGATATCTGCCTTATACCTTAAGTAAACTCAAAGTTATCTGAGAAAACAGTCTTTCTAATACTCGGGAACTCCTTGCGTTTCTGCGTGGCTTTGAGTGGCGCACTAGCTTCTCCTTCAAGACAAGTACTGTAGTTGGTAGTATTCTTGATTTTCTCTTCCCGGCCATTATCCTTGTTCCTGATAATAATTCCAATGCATGTTGCTTCATAAGGAACATTAAATGAGGCATCACAGAATATAGAAATAGGGCTTTCCAGATTGTCATCATTTTCGAAATTATGAATATCTTATGTGTTAGATTGATGGTTAACCGTAATATTTCTTCTCCAATCGATGCTATGAAGTTTCTACATAAGTTTTTTAGTAGCGTAAATAATTTTATCAATCAAATAATTTTCATATGTATTAAAAAAAAATAAGAATTAGACTCGTAAAAACTAGGAAATAAAGCAAACTAAAAAGGGGAAGGTCTCACGATGAGAATTATCATATTCTTAACTTATTGAAAGTAGAGGATATCTCCTGAATACCCAAAAGTGGTACTGAAATCCGGGCTACATGCCTAGCCGATTTGGCAAGTTGACCAGCTTGCCTATTAAACATCTGTGGAATGAATTCGAAGGAAACCGGACCCGCTTCCCCTCTCACCTGGATAATCTTCCGGATGATCGGATGAATTCTCCAACTTGCCGGTGATATCTGCCTTATACCTTAAGTAAACTCAAAGTTATCTGAGAAAACAGTCTTTCTAATACTCGGGAACTCCTTGCGTTTCTGCGTGGCTTTGAGTGGCGCACTAGCTTCTCCTTCAAGACAAGTACTGTAGTTGGTAGTATTCTTGATTTTCTCTTCCCGGCCATTATCCTTGTTCCTGATAATAATTCCAATGCATGTTGCTTCATAAGGAACATTAAATGAGGCATCACAGAATATAGAAATAGGGCTTTCCAGATTGTCATCATTTTCGAAATTATGAATATCTTATGTGTTAGATTGATGGTTAACCGTAATATTTCTTCTCCAATCGATGCTATGAAGTTTCTACATAAGTTTTTTAGTAGCGTAAATAATTTTATCAATCAAAGTTGCTATCTCCATGGATCGATTTCATCTTGGCTTTCCAAATGTTCCACAAATGTAGTCTCCTATGACTCTTTGTTCCCATCCTGCTTCAACATACATTTCAATAATTTTTAAGAACCAATCTCCAATATTATCTTTAGATTCTGAGTGGGTTTTGATTCGGAGAAAAGATCCTGTCCAAATACATAGAATTAATAAGAAAATGTTCAGTTAAGTCGACTTCTTCTTTGCACCATATGCAATCATCTGAATACACACACATTATTTTGAAAAGATTCTTTTTAATAGGTATACCGTTATTGAATTCTTTCCATATAAAGACACGAATTTTATTGCGGACATTGGATCACCAAAATGTTTTCCATAGCTCTGGTTGATACCTGTTATTTGAATTCACATTTTGTGGAGACTGTAAAGTAGCTTCATTTGTTAGAATATTATAACCTGACTTAGTTGTGTAATTCCCATCTTTAGAGTATAACCATATAATTTTTTTATTTGTACATGTATATGTCAGAAACAATCTCTTTATTTTAGGAATAATAGGTTTAGTGAATAAGTTATCTCGAATTTCATTGTCCTATTAATAAAAAGTCTGTTTCCAAAGTTGACATACTTTTTTTTTTGGACAAGGGAGGGTGCCTAGGCACCAATTAAAACAAACAAAATACTTTAGCCTATTCCTAAATTGCAAAACCGAATCGAAGCGTCAGAAAGACTTAAAGTCGGCCGACGCTGAGAAATTGCACCGTTTCTAGCTTCCTTTGCAATTTTATCCGCTCTGCTATTGAGTCTTCGATTGATGTGGCGAAAAGAAATTTGCCCAATCTCACCAGCTTTGTGGATAATCTTACGAAGAATAGGTTGGATATTCCAACGTGCGGCTAACACCTGCTTAATACCTTGAATAATCTCAAGGTTGTCTGAAAAAAATGATCTTTTCTTCCCTTTTAAATTCTGCACCAATTTCTGTAGCTTTCAGAACTGCATATGCTTCCCCTTCTAAAACTGAGTTACACTCGAGGTCGCCACTGTATGTAAAGGATGTTTTGGTATTTTTGTTAACTCCCACCACCACAATTCCCGAAGGGTCCTATTTGTTTGAAAAAGACGCGTCACAGTAAAGTGCAATTTTTGGGGAAGTATTCACTGATGATTCTTCCTCTTTGTTTTCTCTTTGAACTTGGAAACCTTTGTATGTATTTTTATTCCAATCAATGCCATGCATTTCTTGCATAAGCTTCCTTGTTGCTATATTGATTCCCGTTCCACATACTTTTGTGCCTTCATGTACTGCTTTCATCTTCCCTTTCCAGATATTCCAAAGATTAATCATGATGAGATCTCTAACAATACCTTTTTCCCATCCCCCATCCACATAACTTTTGATAATCTTCAGGAAAACCAGTCTCTAAATTTATCTTTGCATTTATCTTGAATTTTGATTTGAAGAGGTGATCCAGACCAAATGTCTTTGAACATGTTGCAGTGTAACATTAAATGTTCAATATCCTCTTTGGGGTAATTGCACCACAGACAGTTAGTTGAGTCAACACAATTCCTTTTGTAGAGATTTCCTCTGGTTGGGATTGCATTGTTTGCTAATCGCCAGATAAATAACTTTATTTTTTTGGGGATGTTAGATTTCTATATTGTCTTCCATATCGGGGATTCATGAGTTGATATTGGTTTTGCTGTAGTAGGCTTATTGATGATATGATCCTCTATTATAACTTTGTAACCAGTTTTCGTGTCGAAAGTTCGGTTTTTCGAGAACGGCCAAATAAATTTATCCTTTGTATCAATATTCGTTTCTCTGATTCTCTTTATTAGTGCTATTAAAAGTTCCGGGAACACATTATCCAGGATTTCTAGATCCCATTCCGTAGTCCCTTTTTTCATAAGCTCGCCAACTTTAGTAATCGTAACCCCTTCCGGATTATCTATTTCCCAATTTTTATCTATCCATCTTTCATTCCATATGTTCGTATCTCTTCAATTTCCTATTATTTTTATTCCATGTTTTTTTAAGAAGTCCCTGCCTTCAATTATACTCGCCCAACTCCATGTCCTACTATGTTTTAGTTTACATGTCATAATATCTGATTTGTTATAGTAAATACCTTTTAGGAGTTTAGTAGCAAGATTTTCTGGACTATTCATTAATCTCCAAGCCTGTGCTGCTAATAGCACTGTATCCATTTTTTTGAATTCTTTGAAACCAAGCCCTCCAATAAGCTTGCTTATCGTGATTTTTTCCCATGCTACCCAGTGGATTCTGTTCTTTTCACCTGAATTCCACCAAAAATTAGAAATAGCAGAAATTAGTTTATTGCAAAAAGAAACCGGAAAGGAGAAAATAGACATATAATAATTAGGGATAGCCTGTAAGATGGCCTTAATTAACACTTCTTTGCCTCCTTCTGACAATAATTTAGCTTTCCAGCCCTCTGTATATTTGAAGAATTTTTTTGCTATCCATTCTAAAGAATCGATTTTTGATCTTTTGTGGCATAACGGGATCCCTAAGTAGTGTCCTAAGTCACTTGTTTCCTGAATGTTTAGTTCTGTGATAACTGGATCCTTAATATCCTGAGGGGTTTCTTTACTAAACATAATAGCAGATTTATGAAAATTAATTTTTTGCCCTGAACCAAGACAATAAAGGTCAAGACAATTTTTAAATTGATCAGTATCAGTATGTTCTAAGTTAAGGAAAAATAGTGAATCGTCCGCAAACAGTAGGTGAGAGATACTATGACAGGCTCGGTTGATTTGGATACCTGTAATAAGACCTTCATTAACAAAATGATCAATAATAATAATTAGCGATTCAGTTAATATAAATAATAAAAAAGGGGATAAAGGATCTCCTTGCCGAAGGCCTCTCCCAGGTTTAAAGTTGTCAAGCCTTTCTCCATTAAGATTAATGTTAAAAGACGCTGAGGTAACACAATTCTTAATCCAATTGATCCATTTATTATCAAAACCTAGCTCATCCAAGACAAGAAATAGAAAGTCCCATATAACCTGATCGTAAGCTTTTGCCATATCTATTTTGATAGCCGCCAAATATTTCTTATTTTTCCTCTTTTTACTCATGAAGAAAGAGAGTTCTTGTGCAATGATAATATTATCTTGTATAGCTCGTCTCTTAATAAATGCTGCTTGTGTTTGCGATACTATCTTATTCATAATATCTCTAAGTCTATTAGATAGAATCTTTGTTAAATTTTGTAAATAAAGTTCACACAAGAGATCGGTCTAAAATCTCCTAAGTTCTCTTGGGTAACACCCTTCGGTATAAGAGTGATAAGGGTATCATTGATAGTTTCAAGAGAGCAATTATTCTCGAAAAAGTCTTCAATAATATTCAAAACATCATATTTAATAATATCCCAAAATTCCTTATACAACTTACCATTTAAACCGTTCGGGCCAGGCGCCTTTGACGAAGATAACTCTGTTATTGCTTTTTCTACCTCTTGTAAGGTTGGTTTTTCTGTTAAGCTATTATTCATGTCTTCTGTTACCCTAGGCTCTGTCTATTCAATCGCTTTCCACATATTGTTCCCGATTCCTACATTCTCTTTGAATAACTCTTTATAGTAGTTTTGGAAGTTGTTTTTAATGTCTTCTGTATCCTCATTCCAAATACCCTCTTTATTCGTTATTCCCGTTATTCTATTTAATTTCCTTCTTTGAATGGTAGCCAAGTGAAAAAATTAGTATTTTTATCTCCATAAATGAGCCACTTTTGTCTAGCTCTATCACACCAATATTTTTCTTCTCTACTATATTCTATCCTAATGAGTTTTTTAATCTCGTTTTCTTCCTCTGATGTTTCCATATCCCTTTTGTTTTTATTAATTGCTATTAGTTTATATTGTAATTTTTTATAGTTCTTTCGTGATTTTCAAAGGTTTTTGAACTCCATTTAATAAGCTCTTTCTTAGTAAACTCTCTTCTCTTTATAAACTTAGGGATGGGTACATTATCGTTAGGTATACTCCAACTTTTATCTATAATCTCCCTACAATTCTCACTTTCAAGCCATCTAGTTTCAAATTTAAAATGTGTTTTCCCAAATTTCATATCCGTATCTAAATGAAGTATAAGGGGTGAGTGATCCGACTCTATTGCTGGAGAAAAAAATTTTTGAGATCGTGGAAACTTCTCCATCTGTTCATAAGTTGCTAAACCACGGTCTATTCTTGTCTTGACATGTTTTCCTCCTTCTTTCATGTTAGACCAAGTAAAGAAACAACCGTTAGATTTTATTTTAATAAGAGAGTTGCACGAAGTAAAGTCAAGAAACTCGTTAATATGATTCATGTTAGCTTGGTTCTTGCTCTTTTTCTCCGTAGTGTTGAGTATTTCATTGAAATCGCCTATTATTGACCATGTTCTATTATCTCTCTACTCCAATTTGATATTTCGTTCCATATTGCAATTCGTTGAGTGAATTCATTAGGAGCGTGAATAAAGATCATGTAATACGAAAAAGAAGATTCATTAATTAAAACGATTACAAAAAAGGAACAATTAAAAACCACATTTAAACGCACAAAGTCGTGCCACAAAATAAGGAACCACCCCGAATGAAATGAAGATCTAGTGGGTTCCACAAAATATTTGTTACCAAAACCAAAATGAGCCACAATGTCTTAAGAGTCAACCTCTCGCAACATTGTTTAACAAAATGCCACCACTCCAAGACGATACTAGGCCAACATCGAGCCAATTATGGATAGTGTTAAGGGAGCTCGAATGCCCTGAACATTCTAGAAGATGGTTGTCACTTGGTTTTTGCGGCTTTTTTGGAGTAGCCGCCTCCAGCTTTCTTCTTTCCTGTCTCCATCTCCTCCTCTTCTGCGTCAGCATAGTTAAAATTCATGTCATGATCATCTCCTCCTCCCTCATAGTCTTTTTCAAAATAATTCTCACTATTTTCGTAGCTCCCTTCCTTCTCCTCCTTAAGTTCATATTGCGAGTCATAATATTTAATCATTTTTGAAATATCATCTTTGTTTGTCCCACCTTCCTTTGATAATTACTCATCTGTTTCCCTTTCCCTTACATTTTCAAGTATACTAAATTATTGTTTACAAAATTCTCAATAACATCTACAACTCTAAGTTTTTCAAAATTTCCTGCAATATTCGAGCTGACACTCCTGCTTCCAGTCTCTGATGGTCCAGCTTTAACTTCTCTTCTCCTCTTGATCTTGTGTTGGAAAGTTGAAGAGTTCTCCTAGTTTGATTCAGAGTTCTCACTAACATTCACAGCTTGTTTACCCTTGATTTTCCTAACTTCTTCTTCGAAATCCATCAAAACTGCTCTAATGTCTCCTCCATTACCAGCTTCACCCTCGTCAGTTATCCCTTGTGCCTTTTTGAAAGCTTCTATCTTCAAGGTTGACTCGTGAAGTTCGTTGCGCAAGCCATGCATTTGTTTATTCCAGGAGTCCCATTCCCTTTCTTCCCCTTGGTTTTCTTCTCCAGTCTCCCTTATAGATGCCGCTTTACTAGTCCCTCCTTTCTTTGTGTAGTTAAATCTGCTTAAAATGTTCTCTCCACCTTCATTTATTACAATACCCCTAACTGGGTTAGCACCTCTGTACACATGACCTGATTCTTGACAGAATTATCATTATATTGATAATTAACAAAATCACCGTTAATGTTAATATGTAAACCATATATTGGATTAAAATATGGAAATTTCGCCACGTTATCAATACTCCAAGTTACTTTTCTTCTCTCGTCGATATCTTCCACTTGCTTAATACCTTTTACTGGACAGTCTCCATATTGGTGGCCTATCTTACCGCACCTGAAACATAGTATACATGTGTTTTCATACTGGAAAATGACCCATGCCGCTCCTTCTTCTTGATAGAGGTAAGTTCCAGATGGTAGTGGGAACTTAGTGTTGAATTTGACCTTGAATCTGAGTATTTTTATATCCGTATTGGTTGTAACTGGGAAATCAACAACTTCAATCTTGATGAAGCACTTCTCACGAGCTCTCACAGTAGTCAGGTTGTTTTGTTTAAAAGCGGGGCCTCGAATTTGGACCCAAATAGATGGGTAATCAGTTGATAGCTCCCTATACTCCATTGTTAGTGGCCAAATTCTCATGCTTAAATGCGTTTTATGGTAGATACTTAGTCTCATCTCCCATACCCTTCTGAACTCTTTTTCATTGAAAACCTCGAGTTTAAACATGTTATTCTTGATTTCAGAGAGCCTATAATGACCCTGTATGCCCCATTTTTCTTCAATAAATTTTCTAAGTTGAACATCGTAGATTGTTGATTCTCCAACCACTTTGATGATGATTTCTTTCTCCTCCTTCATGCTCTCGGTAAGCCTAGCCATTATTCCAATATCAATAAATCCAAGCTCTCTGGCCTTATGATCATTCAGTGGAGCTATTGGTAACGCGTGATAATCTCTTGTAGCCATTAGTCTATAGCAGTAATACGTAAAATGGATAATGCTATCACAAGAAAACAGGTTAGATGTTTCGTGAAGTCTAACAGTAAGAGAGCAAAAAAGGAATAACAGTAGGGGAAATGAAAGATGATTTGTGAGGGGGAGGAGAATAGATGAAGATGAAGATGTTGAGGAGAAAATTGTTACCTGCATCTGAGTATAAATAATAAGGTCTTACCCATGCTTTGTTAGCAATATTCTGAAGTACGAAGACTCTTGAGGTTTTTGAGGTACAGTTGCTTTGTTTACTGCATCTCCTTCTAGCTTTGCCTATTTTTACCCTATCTCTTTCTTCATTATTACTATATGTTATTATTATTCTTGGGGAGAGGGGTTTGTCGTAACTCTTGTAGATTATTACTCTATAACACGCTTGGGTTAGGTTAGGTGGCTTAACCCTCCAGCTTTGCCCCTTGAGATCGCACACCTCTAGTTTGTTATCTCTACCTGCAGAAGTAAATTTACCACGCCACAATCCTAAGTTAATTATGCTTACCTCATAATCGATGAGACTAGGGTTTGTATTGGGTAGTTTGTCTTGGGAAATTAATTTTTGCATCAGATCGGTGTTTGATCCCCCATCATTAGCATTGATAGCTCCGTTCCATTGTTCACTCAACTGCCGCCGTAAATTGTTCCTCCGCTTCGAGGTGCTTTTGGGGTTTTCAATACTTATTTCTATAGCTTCTAGATTAAACCGTTGAGCCCCGTCAGTAGAAATCTCCATTCCAAAGAACCTCCAAAGGAAAAAGGAGTGGGAAACGAGATGCATGGTTCTGTTTCCTTGCAGGACTAACGACGAAGAAAAGAGATCAACAATTTTCAGACCAAGAACCGTAAACCTAGGAGAGAGAAAGAGAGAGGCCTAATTCTAGAGAGAGAAGATCAGAATGACATTTTTCATAACTTTGTTGACATACTTTTTCCAGTTTACAATTAATAGGTCTTTCCAACTCCCACGAGGAATTAACCCATTTATCTTTCCAAATAAATATTCTTACCATTTTTAAATTGGAAGAAGAGATGTTTCTTAAGAAGGACCCTTTCTTCCATAAGGCTTGCCCAACTCCATGTCCTTCTCTATCTCAGTTTAACATTTAAAAATAATTCTTTGGGTAGTAGATATCTTTAAGAAATTTGGTTGCTAGATTATTAGGATTCGATAAAATTCTCCATGCATGAGTGTTATATTCATCCTTTTAAAATATCTGAAACTGATCCCTCCTAAAGATTGCCCCATTGCAATATTCTCCCATGCTAACCAGTTATGTTAGCTCAACTGGCCAGAGCCTTGTTATTTCTTCAGCACTTAAAGGGCATGTCCATGGTTCGGATTCCCTCCATAACGGGTGTAAAGTAAGAGGTACAAGGCTCGAACCCCTCCCTGAACATGGGTAACCTAGTTCTGATTTACATGGAAATATACATGGGGAGGCGTGTATATCCCCGTGGGATTAGTCTGGTGCGTGCAAGCTAGCCAAGAACCCACGTACCCAAAAAAAATCTTCTCCCATGCCAACCAATGTGTCAGATTTATTTCACTTAAATTCCACAAAAAGTTAGAAATTGGTGAAATTAGTTTATTACAAAATGCAATAGAAAATGAGAAAATTGACATAGAATAATTAGGGATGGCTTGTAAAATAGCCTTGATAAGGATTTCTTTCCCGCCATTTGAGAGAAGCTTTGATTTCCATTTGTCTATCTTTATGTATTTTTTTTGCTATCCATTCTAGTGACTCGACCTTCGACCTCTTATGACAAAGAGGGGTCCCTAAGTAATTTCTCAGATTGTTTGTTTCTTTGATGTCACTTTCTTCAGTTGCCTTATCTCTTATATCTTGGGGGGGTTTCTTTATTACAAATACTCATGATTTGCCATAGTTATTTCTCTTACTTGATCCTTCATAATTAATCTCCATACATTCTTTAAACATTTGCATATCAAAGTTATCAAGATTAAAAAAGAAAAATGAATCGTCACCAAAAAGGAGATAGGAGATAGTAGGATGATTCCTGTTAATTTGGATGCCCCGGAAATGGTCCTCATGAGTGTACTGTTCAATAATACTAATAAGAGTCTCTGTCATAATTGTAAAAAAAAGGTGATCGGGGATCCCCTTGTCTGATACCCCAGCCTAGATTAAATTTTTATATTCTTTCACCATTAATATTAATTTGGAAAGATACCGTAGCAATACAATTCCTAATCTAATTAACCCAAATATCACCTTTTGGAATGAGTGTGATCAATGTGTCATTTATAATTTCAAGAGAATTGTTATTATTAAAGAAGTTTTGAATCATTAAAAAAACTTCTTCACGTATAATGTCCCAGAATTTTTTGTATAAAACTTACCATTAAACCCGTCGGGGCCATAAGTTTTAGTTGGGGAAGATTTTAACTGCTTTCTCCACCTCTTCCATGTTTGGTTTTTTCATCAAGCTATTATTCATCTCTTCCGTATCACTTTTGATTTTATGAATTGTGTTGCCCTTTCCATAGTATAATGGAGACTCTTTTTTTGTTTTTTTGTTCAACTGCGAGTGTGAAGATATGAGTTTAGGTTTTTATGTTTCATTGTTTTTCAACCTTTTCTTTTGTTTTCATTCACAGAGAAAAACTTCTACTTTGGTAAGACTTCCATCCATATTGGATGGTTCAATATTAATATATAACCATTAATTATATCGATAAAATACATGTCATTAGATTAACTAAGTAGTAACTATAATTAGTTTTTTGCATGCCATCAACATGGGGTATGTGTCATAGTACGACATGTGTTGGACCATCCAATATTGGATGGAAGTATTTTCCTTTCTTTTCATTTTTTGTCCTGAAATTTTTCAACATTTACTTTTGTTTATATTAAATTTTTTTTTTAATACATGAGAGAGTCACTTTGGACTCGGAGTCATTTTGACTCCAATGAGATTCGATCCCGAGACCAAGGTCCTGCAGAGTAACCTAACCACTAGGCCAACTATCGATCTCAAATATTATTATTTTATATTGTATGATTTTAGTATTTTAGTATTTTTATATTTTTATAAAAGGTAATAAATAAAAGTAACCTTTTTTTTTTTAATAAAATATAAATAAATAAAAGTATTTATTTTATTAAGTATATCATATTTATAATTGAATATATATACATAATAATATTTTAATTATTGACCAAAATCAAAATCCAAAATTTTAAAATCTTGTCTAATAATTTCTTAAAACCCACAGCAATCAAGCAAGATTTCATCATACTTACATAGAGATTCATCATCCTTACACATTTTCTAACCCAAATAACACTTGTTCAACCTAAAATCAAGGGGTTACAATTTTAAGAGTGTTCAAAGGTTTTAGTTGGAGGTTAATTGAGATGACGAAAAGAACATTAACATTATCTACTATTAGGGAGATGAAGAAAAGTCAAAATAAGGTATTGGGTACTATTAGGAGGAGAACAATTGAGAAAGTTTCGAGTTCGAGTACAAAGAAAAAGGGTAAAAATGATCAAGAAAGTAGAGAAAAGCTAGCTGTGGTAAAATCAAAGAGCAAAAAGATTACAACTTTCAAGGAAGACACCACAACCTCTACAAATCGAGATTCCTATACCCAAGATGAATGAAGCTTCAAAGGCCTTGTTAGTTTCCGCAAAAGCACATCTACCGGACTTACCTTTTGCTCATGAGAGGATATTTGAAAATAAAGTTTAAGAAAGTGATTACAAGAGATTTCTAGAGATAGGAGAAAGATTGGGTTGGACTGCATTCATGATGGGAGGTTCAAGTTTATGTATGGAGTTAGTTTCCGAGTTCTATTTAGGCCTCTTTAGCCGAGATAGTTAAGGTCGTGTTCCTGTTAGAGGAAAGTTAGTTCCTTTTACGGTTGAAGAAATTAGAAACCACTTCCAGTTCAAGAAATTGGTTGGATCATGTAAGTATAGAGAAGCGGTGTAAAATATCAAGACTTTTGATTGGAATCAACTTTTTGAGTCTGTATTAGATGAAGAAAAAGTGTGATCACACAATGGAGAATTGAAGGAACCTTGGCCTTACAAGTATCTCCAACCTGATACGAGAGGGCATTCGCGAGGACATCAATGGAATTCGCAAGGACAATTGTCCTCATGAATATAATATTTTGCCAGGACTATTTCGTTTTTATTTGCAAGGACACTGTCTTCGCAAGTGTATTTTTTTATTACTATTTTTTGGTTTATTAATGTTTTAATTTTGTATTAATTTTATATTCTGTAATTATTAATTTTTAATTTAATAAATAAACTCGATAACCCACTGAATTAAAAAATATCCTATTTATTTACATAACCGAAAGCGTTTAAAAGACAAACATTACAAACACAATAAAAAGTCAAACTTAAAAATTGATAAAAGACAAACATATTGTCAAGTCAAATATTATATATATAAATCAAAGTCGAGTCTCATATTCTTTATCATAAACTTTCTCGTCTCTGAGCATTAATTGCTGGTTAGGGTGGCTGGCTGAAGGACCTATAGGACGATGATCAGAAGTAGGAGGACGGGTAGCGGAAGGAGGCACGTGAATAGATAATCCTTGTTCTGCCCTGCTGCGATTAAGAAAGTCCAGGGCTCCAGTCAACCGATCTTCGAAGGTGTGGTTCGTGTGTCGGGTGGTAGTTTTGGAGCTCGTGGACCGATATACTTCTTTCTTCGGAATGAATGGATCCTTTTCCACCGAAAAAGATACTCATTGATGGCGCCCATAATCGCCTCAAAATCCCAGACCAGCTTATCAGATGGCTGATCAGAAACACTCCTGAGATATTTGGCCTTGGAGGTGGTTGATGTCTCCTCATTTGTGATAATAAAATCTATTTCTGAGACATCATTTTAGGCGTATTTATTAGTTTATAGGTCGAATTTAGCTTGATTTAGTACACTTTCCTATTTTGGGTCTTGAATTAATTAATTATTATTTTTAGAGCATATTGGGTTTAATTATTTATTTAGTTTGAAGCTTTAAAGATATATGATAATTAATTAGAGTCCAAGTCAAAGTCTAAGAGCTAAAGGAAAGAGGATAAACATGGAAATTGGAGATAGAAGGAAACAGAGTTCAATTAGGAAAAGGAAAAGCTGTCAAATAATCTGAATTTCTGCAGCTATGTCTAACGAAGTGGTGATAACTCCAAAACCGAGCCGATTCTGGAAGATCCCTTTCATAGGGACGTAGATAATTCCGTGAGGATTTTTTTTACATCTTATAGGTCAAAAACGGTCCAGTAACGAAGAAGATATGGTAAAAACACGTCAGCAGTAAGTATCCTTATTTTCATACGAATTTGAGTTGGGCTAGGAGTCCATTACTTACCTTTGCCTTCAAGAAAACGAA
Organism: Nemophila menziesii; assembly: GCA_029959085.1. Taxonomy (NCBI): domain Eukaryota; kingdom Viridiplantae; phylum Streptophyta; class Magnoliopsida; order Boraginales; family Hydrophyllaceae; genus Nemophila; species Nemophila menziesii. The sequence goes on along the minus strand of JARWIR010000046.1, from coordinate 4,482,525 downwards.
TTAGGTCTACCTATACCCTATAAATACAGCCTCTTAACATTAGAAAATCATCCTTGATCAAACCTTAAGGTCAGGAAGAAGCTACAACACAAGAAGAGAAGTCTGGAAGGAGATGTGCATCAATCATGTCTTCTTCAACCTTCAATTATGTAATTCTTTTCTTTTCTTTTCTTAGTATGAACTAATTTCTATTAGCTTGAGTTTTTAGCATATATGTATGAACCCTAGTTTTGGTTGACATCTATCTAATTTGGGAATTATATATGTTTTAAATTGAATTATTGTTTTTATTCTCTGTTTATGTGTTTGGATTTATATTCTGTGTTCGTGTGGAAGCGCGCCCATATAGAATTACCATCTAATAGTTAGGTCACCATTGACAACGGTGCTTAATTACATGTTTAGCACATAACGTCTAGTGTATGGTTTAGATCTGACAAATCAACCTAACTAGATAATCATCATGGTTTAGTATATATTGCTAGTTACCAATTGCAAGAACAGTTTGCTTAGGACTCCTTATTAACACAGGTAAATCCTATTTATAACTACCTAGCGCAATTGGAACCAATTATTGAAATACTACATAATTCACCCTTACATGTTTAGAACGGCAAAACTAGTGGAGATTACTTGCTAATTATATAAGCTAAACGTTCATACTATCTTCTTTTCTTTTCTTTTATTTAGTTTTTGTCTTTTAATTTAGTAGTTTAGTTTCTTATTTAAAATCAAATAAAAATCTATCTCTTCTTTCTACTTGCGTATTATCTGTTCTGATTTCTAATATCTGCACTTGAATAATTTGCATAAGTTCTTCTTAACCTTCGTAGTCTCTGAGGAACAAATTCTACTTATTCATTAAAACTTGCATACGATCTGTATACTTGCAGAACCGTGCTCAGCTTAGGGTGTTTGTTTGCACTTATTTTATATATCTTTTTATCACACTTTAGGCGACACCAATGGTCCAACTCCAGGGATCCAAATCCGGGTCTCTTCACCCATACCTTGGAGGGCTACCTCCACCACCACCTCTACCTGATACTTTTGCGAGAAGGTCGATGTAGATGATGACGAGACAGATTGAGTATGGAATTCCCTAAATATTTCAGTGCGCCTAGTTACATGAAATAAATAAACAAAATTTAATTAAATCTCAAAATCAAAATATATGATATCGTATTTAAATACTTACATCTGATCGCTGATATGCTTCCGTTCTCTACTCATCCTTCTCCGTCTCAAAGTTGATATCGAAGAAGAAGTGGCCACCAGGGGAAGGGGCAACTGCTGCTCTGGACCCTTCACTGGTGCTCGAAGAACCACCATGTTCTTTTTCCCCTCTTGTTTCAGTCAATAATTCAAGTAAAAAAGTGTTACTAGGATTAGTCAGTGTTAGTATCGAGTTGTATTCCTCACCAAAAACCTTCCTTCCCGTTTCTGGGGGTGAGTCCTTGAACCTGCTCCATTTAGGCGTTTTCGCTTCTCCCGGGTTTTCTTATTCCCGGCAGTTCGGTTCTGTTTTTTAACAAAACAAAACAATAATATAATAAAGTATATGTATTTATAAATCATAAAGTAAATGAATAATATTACCTGATTCTTCTCCGTCTCCCACATCTTACATGTGGCCTCCCAATTCTCCGGGGTCTGATCGTTTGGCTTTTTAGCCTTTATGTAAAACCCATCTTCAGTTGGTATATAAAAAGGCTATATCCTGTAGCAAAACTTCCGTCTATATTTTTTGAGATCCTCAATCAATCAAGTCTATTCATCAAATCCTTGATCCAGAAGAAATCATGTTCACAAATATCTTTAATGATACAGTTGTATATATACAGTGGGTATTACAAAGGTTAAATGTTAAGATTAGATAAATTACTCGTAATCGATTCCGCACCCCGCGTTGCATCTCAGTGAGGACCCCTGTTAGCTCTCGTAACAAGGGGGACCCTTTCTCGAATCGTGAGATTAATCACCCAATTCACGTGGTGCCCATAATGTGCTCATCAGATTCCACGTCTTATCGAAGACGCAGAAATCTGCGAGGAGTTTTCCCCCTCTTTTACATAACCTTAACAACTGATGCTTGTGCGGTCGGCCCCTACGCTTTCAACCCGTTTCCATGTTAAAATAACTGACTAATGAAAATACTAAAAAAATTACTGAATTAATAGAAAATAAAAAGTAAATCATACCCAGAGCGCTGCAACCTGATATCTTAATATTCGGTTTCAGGAAGGATATTTCCCGTCATTATCTCCACCATGACCCTTGGGCATAACTGCTGTCATCCGTACCTTTAAACCCTAAATTTTCTAAAAAGTACATTTGAGTCCCAAAATAATATTAAAAATTATTTTTTAAACCCAATACTTTTATTTATACACTATAACATAAAAAATTATTTTTAAATCCAAAAATTTAATTTAATTACATAAAGGCCCTAAATTTTCTAAAAATACACTAAAGACCTAAATAATATTAAAAAAATTAATTTTAAACCCTAAAATTGTATTTAATTACACTAAGGCCTTAAATTTTCTAAAAAAAATACACAAATTCCCTAAATAATTTTAAAACCTAAAATTTTATTTAATTACACTAAGGTCCTAAAATTTCTAAAGAAATACACCAAGGCCCTAAAAAATATTAAAACATAATAATTTTAAACCCTAAAATTTTATTTAATTAATTAAAGCCCTAAATTTTCTAAAATATACATTTGAGGCCCTATATAATATTAATTTTTTTAATTTTAAAACCTAAAATTTTATTTAATTACACCCAGACCCTAAATTTCTAAAATATACACTAAACCCCTATATTTTTTTAAATTTACAAATTTCCCTTAAAATTATCCTAAATTGCACAAAAACCTTATATTTTTCTAAAATTACAAAATTTCCCTATATTTTTCCATAATTTTACATCACTTTATTTATACTAAATTACTAAGAAATCCTATATCTCCCAAAATTACGCAATTTCATAAACATAATCATCCAAATAACATGAAATTGCAAAATTCTCAAAAAAGAATCACTAAAAATTAATCAATTTCCACAAAAAAGTATTACACAACGATTTAAAACACAATAACTAAATTCAGAATTCATAAAAACAATTACTGGAATTTCTGGAAAATAATAATAATACTGAAATAAAAAAGAATTGGTTGAGAGTACATACCTTGTATATTGATGCCTTGTATGTAATAATCACGCTCTTCTCGGCGGAAATTGGTGGACATAAATACATAAAAACAAAAAAACCCAAAAATTAATAGATTTGATTAAAAAAGGTGAAAATTGAACGAATATGATGTTATTTTATTGTTTAATACCTTGTTTAATGTTGTGTTGCAGCTTCAAATTGCCCTATTAGTCACCGAAATTTGTGCAACTCAAAGAAAAAGAAGAGAAGATAAAGGAGTTTTGTTAAAATAAAGAACCTGATCGGGGTTTATAGAGGGTTTTAGCTTTCATGAGTACACATGTCCTCGCAAAAGAGTTTATGTCTGTTTCTAGAAGTTTCCGTGATGAACTTCTCGAGAAAGATAAAGAATCTTTGGCGAGGACATTCACTCTCTCCCGTGAGGACATGTCCTCAAAATTGAGAATGTTTTTTTTCCTTTTCCTTTATAAATCATTAAACCATTTTTTCCCTGTTAAAAAAAGCATAACATAACACCAATATATATGTTAGAATAAAAAAAAAGCATAACATAACACCAATATATATGTTAGAATAAAAAAAAGCATAACATAACACCAATTACATTCCAAAGTCAAAATAAAAAACATTGAAAAAGTAAATTATTTCGTTAAAATTACAAAATGATAAAAACTCTTGAAACAATTAGTCATTCTCGTACCCCTCAATGTTTATGCTATCGTCATCACTATCGATATATATATATATATATATATATATATATATATATATATATATATATATATATATATATATATATATAGTGTCCTCGCCAGTCCCGTACTCAACGTGTCATCATGTACTTCATCATCTACTTCAATCAGTTTTTCAGGTCAAAGATTATACATTGAAAGATCGATCTCTATTCCTTGACTAGTAGTCAACTGTAATAACGGGTATCCCGAGCCCAAGATCAACCAAAGAAATCGTGATCAGATTTGGACCAGTGGATATCGATTATGCACCCCGTAAATCGGGGCTCCATCCGTGTCGGTCATTCACTTCCTATATAACTTTCCACCCCTTTACGTCTTACTTGCATTAATTCCATCGATATAAAAGACCTTTTTTGCTTGAGTTGCCAAAATGTAGGATTTCTCACTTCACCAAAAAGAATTAATGTTGATCATTGTTGCCTGTGTTCCTTTTTTTCTTTTTTGTTCTCTCGCCGGTGTTATACCACTTACACTCGAACAATACAACTGAACACCCACCAGTGAATCCTACCTCCACAATCTTATCTAGCTCACCGTAATAAGTTTCTAGACCTGTGATAATACAAACTCTGTAATCCCGAGTTACTCTCATTTTCCCTCGTTACGAGTAACCTATTTCACCCCGTTCATAAAACATGAATTATATCTATATACAGGGCCATTCGACATATTGGCCAACAACACCATTTCACTGGAAGCAAGCGGATCACCAGCTTCGCTCATTAAAAGCATTTATTAGTTGTAATATACGAAGTATCATATATCCTTGGATCTTGTCGCAATTAAGAAGGATGAACCAATTGATATGTTCTTCTATTTGAATGGTAAATTAAGAAACTCCGATTTAGCGATCGGCTCGCACTGGCTCTTAAACCGAATATTTCTTTAGGTTCAAGAATCGTCTCACCATATCTACATGGTTCGTTGAATTTTATTATTTCTTCTTGAAGGTATTATGATATAAAAGTCATTTTTCCATGTACAACGTATCCCTCAGCGATTGAACCCTCAGGCATGGCTGGATTATGTATATATTCTTTGAGTTTCTTTGAGTACCTCCCAAACGGGTACATTTAACGGATTTGGACCGGACCTCCTAACTGAGCTTCCTCATACAAGTTTACGACAAGGTGAATATGTCAAAAAAAAGCGGGAGGAAAAATCATCTCCAACTTGCACATAAGCTCGACCACTTTAGACATTCCCGATTCCAATTCTTTCTTACTTAGGTTCTTTTTACAAATATTTGTGAACACGTTTGGTGGTCCTTTGTGTGTTCTAAAAATAAATGCAAATGCTAATCGAACCACAACCGCAAGTGTACGGTTGTCCCAAGTAGTAATAACTGATAAATCAGATTCGTTCCAAGGACAGAATGGTTGATCACAATGTTTAGCAAGTAGTGATTGATGCACTTATGAAAGTAAAAGATAATAAAATGTTTGTTTGGTTTTGTTTATTAAAACTACTAAATGAAAGACAAATTATAAATGCAAGTAAAAACTAAGACGCAAGTAAAATGAGTGAAAACGCAATATGAGATGTAGTACTTGAGAACGCAAGGATCCTCCTAATCTTATTTCCTAACTTATGTTGGTTAAGGGCTAAATTGGTCAATTACAATGGTCGGGATTCTAAATTCCTTATACCCCCGTCAGGGTGGACTATAAGGCAATCCTAAAGTGTCACTAGTCCCGTCAGGGTAAATATGATCCACCGTTGGATGATTAAGTGTTTTACCTCATTGGCCCTAGAATTAGCTAAGTTCGTCAAAATCAATAGCTTTTATCCTAGATTGAATAATTAATTCTATACCTAAACCCTCCGTCAGGATGATCCACACGCCACTTATGTGGAATAGCTTAGATACTAATACCTAATTTTAGTTCGCGACTCTAAAATCAGTAAATAATCACAAATTATCGAAAAGAGTAATAAACCCAATCTAATTTAATTTAGCATAAACCCAAATTCAACATTCGTTATTTCATAAAATTAAGATTCACCCATTGTTTGTTCTCAAGCACTATTAAAAGCTTAGCTCATATTAAAATTAAAAACTAAATTAAAAGAAAGGGAATTCATATTGTTTACAAAATTAAAATACGAAAAGAACCTAATTTCCGGAATTGGAATGACTACGAACGGAGCTATAGACCCACTCCAGCTCTTGTAGCTTCTCCTTTCTTCCTTCTGTTGCTTCTCTCTGGTGTTTAATCTTGTGGAATGTGAATTGTGTGTAAAATAGAAGTCCAGACCTCCTTTTATAAGCATAAATTCGGACTAGGGCTTGGACCAGAGAATAAAAGACTAATTAAATGTCCAAGCCCAATTTCTAAGCCCAAAATCCCGTAACTGCTGATACACCCTCACTAAAACGGCTTTTCCCGATGCGTTATAACTCCGATTGACCTCATTCCAGTTGCTAAAGTTCCGTAACTCGATAAGGAATGATTTCTCTTCAAAGGTCAACAGCTAGATCATCGCTTAAGCACCTCGAAATCAGCAATCTATGGCCTGGAAAATGGATTTTCAGCTCTAAAAATAATATCTTCGGGATTTCTTTTCAAATCTTGACTCTATCTTTTGATCTTTGACTTTCTCATCGGATTCCTCTTCTAGCTAACATCTAAAACCTGTAAAATCTTCACTAAAAATACCAATATTACGCGCAAAAGCTTAATAAATCAAAAATGCTAGAAATAAAAGAGGAAAATCATATTATTGCATATTTAGTCCAAAAGTCTATCGAATTAATTAAATAAACACCAAAAAATGATGTCTCCCAAGGGTCGAAAATAAGAACAATTAGGGAGACATCAACGTTGCACAACCCAATAATTGGATCGTTCATCAATTTATTGTCAATGGGCCCTGGAATATTCTACATGAAAAGAAACTGCATCAATATATGACAGTCACGGGATTTTATACCGATGGTCTTCCCCAAATCACTCTGAACGTTGTTTCGCAAACTAGAATCAAATCCATCCTGAAACTTTTGCGCCTTCAACCAATCCGGAAACATACATCGCTCATCCATAGTCACCGTATTCTCTGCGCTAGGTAGTATCGTTTTCCCTCAGTTCTCGAACAACCTCAACTCTAGCCTGATACCCATATCATTCAGATCCCTCCTCGCTTTCATGTTATCTTTCTTGATTTTCCCATCTAAATGAACTGATCTATCGAGCAGACGATCACACACATTCTTATCACAATACATAACATCAATGTTATGTTTCAAGAAATATTTTGACTAATATGGTAAACGGTAAAAAAAATACTCATTTTCTTCCAATTAAACTCATGAGGACCTTTTTTCTTTGTCACCTTGCCACCAAAATCCTTTTGTTTACCGAAGAACACAATAGTCAACCCATCTAACTGCGTCTAAACATCAACAGGACTATGTTTTCTAGGCGAGGTCCTATGCTCGAATTTCATGTACGAAGATATGTCTTATCTAAACAGATAGGTAATAGGTAACCAACGTCTGCGATCAAAATAAACAACTACTTTATTCACCCGTACTGACAGAGTAGAATCTATGCATTCTGGGCACGCTAAGTAACCTTGACCCAACCATATTCAAGTGTATGATCTAGCCGGGTAGTCATTAATCGTGAACAAAAAACAAACCTTCATTACAAATTTCCCCTTCATATGTGCATCGTATGTAGCGATAACCGTGCCCCACAATATCCCCAACTCATTTATAAGATGACGAATAAATACATCGATATATTTTCCAGGTGAACGAGGAACCGAAATCAAGAGTGTAAGCATAAAGGTTGATTATTTCATGCATAACCAAGGCAGAAAGTTGTAGATTGTTAATATAGCCAGCCATATGCTATATGAATTATTTTGCATGGAGAAAGGATGAAACCTATCTATGCCCAAACCAAGGCGTACATTACGTGGCTTATTAGCAAACTCGGGATTTCTCTTGTCAATTTATTTTCAACTATTATCATCAACTGGATGACGCAACACATCTTCGTCTATAATTTTTCCGGTGGGTGCCAAATCACATCTTTGGTGGTGTGCCTTGAAGTACACATTCTCTGCAACCTTGGCGCAATTGGAAAATAACACAGTTTCTTATGTGGCACTTTCTTCCCCTTCTTTAGATCCCACCTTGATTCTTCACATACTGGACACTTCTCTAGTTTTTCATTCTCTTGATAATACAAAACACAATTATAAAAAACACATCGATCGTGATGTATTCTATGCCCAAACTTTTCAGTTTTCTATTGCACTCCTCACAAGAAGAAGGTAAAGTATGACCTTTTGGCAAAACACGACCCAACAAATGAAGAAGTTTGGTAAATGGTGTCTCCTGGTGTGTTAAAAAAATAACACCCCTAAAAAGGAAAGACACGTACCGCAAGTGTACAGGTCGTCCAAGTAATATCTGGTAAACGGGATTTCGATCTCAGGGACAGATTGGATATGACTTTGAATGTTATGCAATAAGCGTGAATAGTTGTTTATATGATGTGAAATTAAATGGATAAATATTTGTTGGGTTTTTGTTTAAGGACTAAAGTGCAAATGAACTAAAATATTAAATTGACTAATGCAAATAAATGAGATGCAAGTAAATAAAATATGAATAAACGCAAGAATGAGAAGTAGTACTTGAGTTTCGCAAGGGTCTCGCCTAAACCTATTTAATCAATGCTTTCGTTTAAGGGATGGATCGGGATTTGGTACTGGTCGGGATTCGAGTTTCTCCAAACCCCCGTCAGGGTAGACTTAGAAGTTATTCTAGGGTACTACAAACCCCGTCAGGGCGATTATAGGATACCTTTGAATGTTCAAGTGGTTTACCCAATTGGATATAAGATTAACTAAGTCCTTCAGGATCAATAATTTATATCTTACATCTATTACCTAGTTCAGTAACTAAACCCCCCGTCAAGGTGATCATTACGCCACAATAATAAATAACTTAATTACTAATTCCAATTTTTGATTCATGAATTCAAAGACAGTAAATAAATTCAAGATAATAGAAAATACTAAATTACCCAATTCAAATTAAATCTTTCAATCCCAAATTCGAAAACACTAATTAAATCAATTGGGGCTCATCCCATTAAAGCGATTCTCAAACACACAGAATTTAGTTCATAATAGAATTAAAAACTAAAGAAAATAAATTTAAATAACTCATTGTCAATTACATAAATAAAAGATAGAACCTAATTAAAGGGTTGAATTGAATGTTGATGGAAGAATTGCTTCTCCATCTTCAGTTTCTTCTATTCTCTTGCTTCTGACTTTTCTCTCAGACATTCTGTCTTTTGTAAATTGAGTTGTGTGTAAAATAAGAGTCAAAAGCTCTATTTATAATGCTAAAATTGTTCTTGGGATTAACTTAAGTAAATTAGTGGAATATTAAATGGCCCAAGTCCAATCTTCTAATTAAAATCCCATAACTGGTGTGCAGCCTTCACTAAAAGGGCTGTAACTTTTTCAAATCAACTCTGAATTGACCCGTTCAAGTTACTAAATCTTCATTACTCAATAAGGAATAAATATTCTTTACAACTCAGAGGCTGAATCCACAACTAAGTAGCTCGAAATCAGTAATAAATATCAGCCTTCCAGATTTGCAGTTTCAACTTGTCAACTCTTCGGGATATTTCTTCTCGCCTTTGACTTCTTTACCCGATCTAAGACTTTAATTCTAAATTCCTCTCCTTGCTAGAATCATGTTACTACAAACTTTGCACTAAAACAGCCAATTTAACGTGCAAAAGCTTAATAAATGAAAAATACTAAATTCCAAGGAGGGAAAGTGAAATATAACAAATTAACTAAAAGTCTATCAAATTAGTCAAATAATCACCCAAAATTATGTCTTTTAAGGGCATATAATTAGAAAAAAAAGGGAGGTATCAGTAAAAAAGGCGTTAGTCCACTTTTTCTTCACTTTGACATGCATTATCTTGGCTATAAAATTCAAGGAACCCATCGTAGTAGAACCGGGGTACAACTCTATCTCAATTTTCTCGAACAACGCATCAAAACACCCACGACCCTCTCCAGTAAGATTCTCGCCACCCATCTCGGTGTTACCGAAGTGGCCCCCAACTTCAATAGTGGGTCTCAAATCATCCAACACATTCAATATTTCATTATCTACAATTAAGTCATTCACGAAAATTACTTTTTCTTCCCCTTGTTTCGTATGAACCTCATACGATGACCAAAACCCCATTTATAAAGATCCGCTTCGACATCGCAAATATGAATTTTTTTAATTATTGAAACAATGATTATACATACAAAGTATTTTACCCGATATATCCATTCTTTCGCAAAATTAATAAAATCCATTATACCCGACATATATTCCTCGTAACGAAATTATTTGATTTACTCAAACTCTTGTCCATAACCGGGTCCATTATCTAAATTAAGTTAAACATATTATTATAATTATAACCAAATAAAATTAATTAAAAAAATTTAAACATGCAATTATATCCAAAAATATATATTATAACACCTAAAATACCGCCACTAATACACACTGCATTTATATAATCAAAGCACAATACAACAATTACCTATTTTAAACAAAAATTAAAAAGATTAAAATCTAGAAAACACCTAATTTTAGAGAATTTGATGGATATTTTTGAAAGTGGGACCCACACGTGTACGATGTAATAGAGAAGTTTCGTTAATGATAGGCCAGATCACTATTTGTTGATTTGAGAAAAAAAAGAGCATTTAAGTTGGTTTGATTTTTTTTTTTTTTTGGTAAAAATCACCATTAATGGTGTTTTAGTCTGATGTCTTCTTTATACTCATCACTTATTAGCGACAAAAATGTTCTCGCTAAAAACCTGCTATGTCCTCACAAAAGACGATATCGGTGAAGACATAAATATCATCGCGGAAGATAAGTAATATGACGAGTACTTATTTACTTATTTATATCTTTTTCTTCTTCCAAAAAACAACACTATATAGGCGAAGAAAATTATCCTTATCAATATATGTCCTCGCAACAAAATGATATTTTTAGCAAAGTTAGGGATATTTCCGTTAAAGGACAAAAAAATTGTGTATAGTAATGTAAGTCTTTAGGTGATACTAGGGGTGGAAATCGGATCCGAAAGTTCCGATTTTCCGACTTTTATGATCCAAAAATTCTGATTTCGGAACAAATTTTTAAGGTTCTGAAATTTCGATTTCCAATTTTTCCGAAAAAAACCGATCGGAATTTGAACTACATATAATTTCCGAAATTTCTAGGTTTTTTGATCAGATTTTATTTTCGAATTATATTTCCAATCCGGTTTTATTTCCGAATTATATTACCAAATTATAAATTATATTTAAAAATAATATTGTATGGGGTATTTGAAACATGAAAATTAATGGTCTGTTTCTTTGGTCCTTGAAAAGTTTTAGAACGTGAAATGGTTTCCGTATCCATTGTCCAGTTATCTTTTCAAAAAAAATTCAAAGTATAGTTATAAATCAACTTAAGACTTGGTTAAACCAAAAAAAAAACTTATGTTTTTTCTGATAGGTTCATTAATTAGTTTTTTTTTTGCATACAAGAGAGGCATTAAAGCCGTTAAGAACTAAAAATTACAAGAAAGAACCAAAGTTCTTATTAATCTAATACAACTCTAGTAGTTGCATGTCCAATTCGGTCTCTCATAATAAAGCTTGAAAGATACTCGGGAGGCTCAACAAACTCCAAAGGAATAGAAGACGTTGCACCTTCTTTTGCTAGTCTATCTGCACACAAATTTGCTTCACGAAAAATACGATTAACTTCAATTCGGGGGGAATCTTTCAATAATAAACAACACTCTTTAAGTATCGAAACATTGCGACTACTTAAGTTCCTACCGCCCTTCACTAGCGCGTAGAACTTCTCTAAGTCCATCTCATAGTGAGTTGAGCTCCCACCGCCCTTCACTAGCGCGTGGAGCTCCTCCGAATCTGTTTCAATACATAAATCCGTGTACCCTTTTCTTTTAGCCCATTTCAAGGTAAAATGTAATGCGAAAAGTTCCGAAGTAAGTGGAGAAACGGCTAAACAAGGACCCACAAAACCCGCAATACACGAGCCATATTTGTCCCTTACAATTCCACTGATACCTGCAACCCCTCTTTTTTGAAAGAAGCTGCCATCAATATTTATTTTAAGACCGTTAATAGGTTTTACCCACCTAACCAGGACATTCTTTGCTAATTTAATTAGGCCCCCGTCCACGCTTTTTCTCCAAGCTAAAATAAAGTTATTAGCAAGGGAAATAATTTGTTTCATAAGTTCTAGAGCGTGGGGTATATAATCGGAATCATTAAAGATCATGAAGTTGCGTCTAGACCAAATAATCCAAATCGCGGCCACGAATATGTATGGCCACTCGAGACTTGCGAATCTAACCTTTGAACGGAGATGAGCTTCCATCCAGTCTTTCACTAATGCCGAGTTCAAAGTTGCAGCAGAAAAACCAGCTGGAATTTCACGGTTTGCAACAGTGATTTCCGCTGCAGAAAAATTTGCAGTACTCCAGCTTGATGTTTCGGTCCAGGGAGCTACAGTACACTCTTGCCTTGTGAGATTAAATTCTGCAATCCTTCTCCAGTTTTCATTAATCTGCAGCAGCTGTCTTCTGTCCCTCTGCGCCACTGAATCAGTAACCGCGAGCAACACTCCCACAGTTTCTCCACCAGCAGCTGTTCCCTCGTCCAGCGCAGCCTCATCCCACGCAGCTGCTTCGACCACAGCAGCTTCCCTCGCACCTCCATGACCTGCAAAACAACTTGTTAGCCTCACCTTGTTTTTATTCCCGTTTTAATATTCGACAAATCATCATTTCAACTAAAATTCATTTTGGTATCACTAAGACCAAAATTAATCGCCATGAATTCATCGCTTCACTAATACCAATCTTCTTGAATACACTTTTGGGCATGATATTCACACTTGCCCCTAAATCACACATGGCTTTTCCATGAAATATACCACCTATTTTGATTGGGAGATTGAAACTTCCCGGATCTTTACGCTTCGGTGGTAATCTTCTTTGAAATCGTGCTGATACCCCTTCGTTGATTGCTACAGACTTGGCTCTTGTGAATCTTTTCTTATTGGAGAGTGCCTCCAGAAAGAATCGATCATAGTTTCTCCTTCCTTCCATAGCTTCGAGTAGAGGGACGTTAATTTTCACTTGTTTTAACGCCTCTATACACTTCTGATGTTGCTCCGTGGGATAGTGGCAATGTATGGGTGTTTGTCTTGCTCTACTTCTCTCTTCAATTCTTGGTTCGTCAACCACTCTTGGCTTCTTTATCTCATTATGTTCAACTTCTTCAACCCAATCTTCAACAATTATCTCATCTAAGTTCATCCGTTTTACGTTTGACTTGTTTGCTTCAGTGATTATCTCACCGTGTTCTTTAATCTTTTGAGCTTGAAGACTCATAGTCTGAACCTTGTCGTCAACGTATTGGATCTTCTTCATGTTAGTAGTTGTATCTTGGGTCAATTGTAGGAGTTGACTTTGCATCTGTTCTATGATTGTAGTGAGCTGCATCACATTCTTCTCTAAAAGTTGATTATGTTGTTTAAGATCTTGGTTCTGTTGTTGCAGGCTTTGCACTACTGATGCATCGATCTTTGATTCAAGTCTGCTCATATTTTCCTTCGAGAAGTTGATGAATTGACTAATAGTCTCTTTTAACTCAGTAATCTCTTCTTGAGGACGTGATTGAGCTTGACTTACATTATGAACAGTATAGCTCGGTGGTTGATTAGCTTGATTTTCATAGGCTTGCTCTTGTAGGTATAACTGTTGAGGTGGCTTTGGGATGCTTTCCTTAACAGTTATAGCGAGTTGTTGTATTTGATCTTGCAAGCTTGAAATCCTCGCATCTTCTTCTTCGTTAGTGGTAGGAGTTTTTCCTTGTGGCCAACTCATGTTGTTCTCAATGATTGTTTCCATACCACTTTTTGCTTCTTTTGGATCCATAGAGACAAAATTTCCACGACCCATATTATCTGCTCTCAGCCTTGACTCTCTATCGAGTCTATTATAGAACATGGATAATTGTAATTGTGGCGTGTATCCATGTAGTGGACATCTTGCCAACATCTTTTGAAATCTCGTCCATGCTTCGCCAACACTCTCTCCGGCTTCTTGTAAGAAATTTGTAGGCTCCAATAGTTCCTTCACTCGCATACTTGTAGGATAAAATTTATCAAGGAATCTTTCTTGAAGCTTGTCCTAATCGGTTATTAGCTCGGGAGGTTGATCATCGAACCAATCGCTTGCTTTCCCGGTCAAGAAAAATTGAAACATTAAATAATACATCTGTTCTTGCGTAACACCTTCATTAATGTAGGCATCACAAAATTGCATGAATTTTTGAACAGATCTGACCGAATCTTGATTTGTATCACCATTAAATTTCCCATAGCTCCCGAATTGATTAATTAAATCAGGATCAGGCTTGAATCTAACGGCTTGGATAGTTGGGACGCGAATCCCAATGCGTTGAACTCGAAATTTACTAGGTAAACCTAGCTCTAACCGTTGATTATCCATCTAAAATCCTGAGAAAGACTAAAACAAAAAGAAAGCGTAAAACGGAAAACAAATAAAAACTTCTACGCTAAATAAACACAAAATAGATTTAACTTAAAGATAAATCCCCGGCAGCGGCGCCAAAAACTTGGTGGTCCTTTGTGTGTTCTAAATAAATGCAAATAATAATCGAACCACAACCGCAAGTGTACGGTTGTCCCAAGTAGTATAACTGATAAATCAGATTCGTTCCAAGGACGGAATGGTTGATCACAATGTCTAGCAAATAGTGATTGATGCACTTATGAAAATAAAAGACAATAATATGTTTGTTTGGTTTTTGTTATAAGACTAATGAATGAAAGACAAACATTAAATTGCAAGTAAAAGCTAAGACGCAAGTAAAATGATGTAAAACGCAATATGAGAAGTAGCACTTGAGAACGCAAGGATCCTCCCTATCCTATTTCTTACTTATGTTGTTTAAGGGCTAAATTAGTCAATTACAATGGTCGGGATTCTAATTTCCTTATACCCCCGTCAGGGTGGACTATAAGGCGATCCTAAAGTGTCACTAGTCCCGTCAGGGTAAATATGATCCACCGTTGGATGATTAAGTTTTATTACCTCATTGGCCCTAGGATTAGCTAAGCTCGTCAGAATCATTAACTTCTATCCTAGATTCAATAAATATTTCCGTACCTAAACCCTCCGTCAGGATGATCCAATCGCCACTAATTGGAATAGCCTAGATACTAACACCTGTTCTTAGTTAGCTACTCCAAAAACAGTAAAATAAACTCAATTTATTGAAAAGAGTAAAAGCCCTAATTTAGTTTAATTCAATAAAAACCCAAATTCAACATTCGTTAATTAATAAAATTGGGATTCACCCATTGTTTGTTCTCAAGCACTATGAATTGTTTAGATCATATTAAAACGAAAAACGAAATTAAAAATAAAGGAATTCATATTTGATTACAAAATTAAAGATAAGAAAAACCTAATTTCCGGAATAGGAATGACTACGAACGGAGATATAGACCCTCTCCAGCTCTTGTAGCTTCTTCTTTCTTCCTTCCGTTGACTTCTCTCTGGTGTTTAATCTTGCAGAATGTGAATTGTGTTGACACTCTCTCTCTCTAAGGATGAGTTGATTTGAAGAACAAAGTGAGAGGTGAGAAATACTGAGGTCAAAACCTCATTTTATAAGGTTAAAAATCGGATTAGGGCTTGGACCAGAAAATAAAACACTAATTAAATGTCCAAGCCCAATTTCTAAGCCCAAAATCCCGTAACTGCTGATACACCTTCACTAAAACGGCTTTTCCCGATGCGTTACAACTCCGATTGACCTCATTCTAGTTGCTAAAGTTCCGTAACTCGATAAGGAATGATTTCTCTTCAAAGGTCAACAGCTAAATCATCGCTTAAGCACCTCGAAATCAGCAATCTATGGCCTGGAAAATGGATTTTCAGCTCTAAAAATAATATCTTCGGGATTTATCTTTAAGTCTTGCCTCTATATCACGATCTTTGACTTTCTCCTCGGATTCCTCTTCTAGCTAACATCTAAAACCTGTAAACTTTACACTAAAAATACCAATATTACGCGCAAAAGCTTAATAAATAAAAAATGCTAGAAATAAAAGAGGAAAATCATATTATTGCATATTTAGTCCAAAAGTCTATCGAATTGATTAAATAAACACCAAAAATGATGTCTCCTAAGGGTCGAAAATAAGAACATTTAAGGAGACATCAAGACCCCCAACTCAAACCTTTGTCGTCCCGACAAAGCAAAACAAAACAAAACAAGGGGTAGAAGTAAACGTAAGAACAAATAGAAGCTAGCAAATAACCCTAAAGCAATTCTTAAGATAAATCTCATATAGCAAAACTTTAAGAGCTAACATATACATACACTAATCATGCAAAATCAAACATAAATAATCTCAATCATAAAATTAAAGTTGCAATGCTTGAAGGTTACACTTGTACTCATCTCTGTATGATGGCTATAGGGTGGTCATTAATCCTAACTCGCTTTGAACGCTCCACCTAGTATATTCCCTATCAACAGAATTATAAATTCACTATGCACTTAGGAATCACGAGGTCTTTATGGTTTTAATGATGGCTTAAGGACGGTATGGATGTATATTTGGTAAATTTGAAGTGAGCTTTTGGCTCTCTCCTCACTTACCATCAACAATGTCCTCGAGCTTGAGTTTACGCTCAAAAATGTTCTCACTCACCCATTTGACGCGCTAATGTTGCGTCCCCAATGTCAACCCAAATAAAACTAAGATGATTTCCAAAAATATTCCACTTTGCCGGTTTATTTTATTCTTTTTATTTTCTTTTTCATTTATTTTCTTCTTTTTTTTGTACAAGATACCCATGACCATCGTTTTGATGTGAAAGGTCATGTCTCTTATAATATTTTTTTTTTCTTTTTTTTTTCTTTTTTTTTTTCAAATATCGGCAAAGGGTTACAAATAATAATATCATCTACATTTTTGTGCCTCAATACAAACACATATAATCCCTTCCCAATGTATCTTCCCAAATGTGGTCCCACCACCCCAAACTCAAGCTCGAGACAAGTCTCAGGGTTGTGATTCAAGTGCGGGTCATTTGGTCATGCCTAATAATCTAAAGGATAATGGGCTTATATCGTGGCTACAAAAGAAAAGGCTTAAGGCTCAAAATTGGGCTAAGACGGATAAAATTATAATATTAGGGATAGCAAGCTAAAGGTTTCAAATGGCTAACAAAGAACTGCCCCTATCATTTTCCTAAGTACATAGCTTGTCTTTAGTTCATATCTAGGTGGGTTCTCTACTAATTAAGATTTCACGTTCTACACACCAAACATATTCCTTAAGTACAAGCTTACTTCATTTGCATTGTTCATTAATTTTTCCTATCAATTACCTATGTTCGCATGCAATTGTAAGTGCGTTCTATATCAGTCCCTAAAGTCCACTATTTACTATCATAGATTCATCAAAAGTATGCTTAAAGGGACATTTAAAATCTTCTATAGTCAAACGCAACTCCGAAAATTATTTTTATTGAAAGCAAATAAAACATATAACACATAAAAACTGGGATGAGGCAACGAACCCCACCCCAAACTCAAAAATGAGTCGTGTCCCCACGACTCGAAAAGACTCAAAGCAATAAAATAATTTACACTAAATGAGAAAGGAAAGAAAACGTATCTTAACCAGCGCGAGGCTGGTGTCGGTGTTGCGTCCAAGTTGAGGTTTTGAATTCTTCTTCATCAATGGTTGCGTTAAAATTGTTCTTCATTACCTCGAACTTCTTCAACTTTTCCACGTTTTCATTTATTACTTGCCCTCTAAGCATCATCTCCTCTATGAAAATCTTTCCTTAATACCCAATTCTCTTTTTTTTTCACCATGTTCTTCGTACCTTTCCTAACCTTCATGGTCATCTCCGATGACCCCAAACTCAAAGCTTCAAGACCCTTGGATAAAATTGTGATTTTAGTGTTCTTGAAGGTTTGGGTTTGAATTATGGATTGTTTAAAGCTGGGTCATGGATATTTCAAGGTTTGGGAAAGGTTTGATGGATAGATTTTAGCTTTGGTGAAAGAAAACTTCGGATTAAAGTGTGAAGCTTTGGTATTTTGGAAGTTTAATGATTTGATTGTGATCTTGGATGATGTTTAGAGGGAAGGATTGGTGGTATGATGTTGTTTTAATGATGATTCTTGGAGTAGTTGGAGGCTAGGATTCGTCACTGGAGGCTTAGCATGAGAAAGAGGCTAATTTTTTTTTTTTTTTTTTTTTACCTCTGACGCAAGCCTCTTGCGTCGTCGCTGACGCAGTGATCAGAATTTCCAGCTTCTTCGGCCGGCTAGTCGGCGGATACGCCGGCGGATACGCGATGGCGCATTTCGAGACGCAGCAACCTTGCGTCGTCGCTGACGCAAGGACCAGAAACTCTTCCTCCAGTTGGCCGGCTAGCCGGCGGATTCGCCGGCATGCCGGTGGATTTCTCGCTGGCGCGAATGGTGACGCAGCAATGCTGCGTCATCGCTGATATTCATTTTGGGCAAAGTTTAAAATTAATGGTCTGTTTCTTTGGTCCTTGAATATTGTATGGGGTATTCCTCATGTTTTTAAACTTTCAAAGGCTTTATATGGTTTAAAACAAGCACCTCGTGCTTGGTATGAACGATTAAGCAAATTTTTATTAGATGATGGTTTTAAAAGAGGAAAAATTGACTCCACTTTATTTATAAAAAGGTCTTCTAAAGATATCCTTCTTGTTCAAATTTATGTGGATGATATTATATTTGGTGCTACTAATGAAAATCTTTGTGAGAATTTTTCTAAAAGCATGCATAAGGAATTTGAGATGAGCATGATGGGAGAATTAAATTACTTTCTTGGACTTCAAATCAAGCAAATGAAGGATGGTATCTTTGTCAATCAAGCCAAATACACAAAAGAATTGATCAAAAAATTTGGACTTGAAGATGCAAAGGAAATTGGAACTCCAATGAGCACATCCACAAAATTAGACAAAGATGAAGATGGTAAGGATGTTGATGAGAAACTATATCGAGGTATGATTGGTAGCTTACTTTATTTAACCGCTTCTAGACCCGATATTATGTTCCCCGTGTGTCTTTGTGCTAGATTTCAATCTTCTCCTAAAGAAACCCATCTTAGTGCCGTTAAGCGTATTTTTAGGTATTTGAAAGGAACCCTTAGTCTAGGACTTTGGTACCCAAGATTTACCTCTTTTGAACTAATAGGTTATTCGGATGCCGATTATGCCGGTTGTAGACTTGATAGGAAGAGTACTAGTGGTAGTTGCCAATTCTTAGGTCAATCCCTTGTTTCATGGTCTAGTAGAAAACAAAATAGTGTTGCTT
The DNA here is from genome assembly GCA_029959085.1 of Nemophila menziesii. NCBI lineage: Eukaryota > Viridiplantae > Streptophyta > Magnoliopsida > Boraginales > Hydrophyllaceae > Nemophila > Nemophila menziesii. The sequence continues at coordinate 4,463,095 of JARWIR010000046.1, read as the reverse complement.
TATCCACGGCCGAAGCCGAATATGTTGCGGCCGGAAATTGTGTGACTCAAATTCTTTGGATGAAACAAACCTTACTAGATTTTGGCCTAGAATATGATCGTGTTCCCATTCGTTGTGATAACACTAGTGCTATCAATCTTACCAAAAATCCTATTCAACACTCTAGAACGAAACACATAGAAATCCGTCATCATTTTATCCGTGATCACACTAAAAAAGGGGATATTGTACTTGAATTTGTCACCTCCGAAAATCAACTAGCCGATATCTTTACTAAACCTCTACCCCAAGATCTTTTTGAGAAAATTCGTTGTGAGATTGGCATGCAAATTCTCTAACCTTCGTATCGTGCCAATTTTTGTTTAGTGTTTTTTGTGTATATTCTCTTGTTGCTAATATTTTCTTGTTTTTATAGGTTCTTTGAGACTTCTAATTGTTATCCTTTTATTCCTTTAGTCCTTGTTTATTACTCAAAATGTGTTTTGACCCCTTAAAAATTTTCAAAAATCATATCATTTGTTCTTTTTGTTGTTGACAAAGGGGGAGAAATTTTAGTTAAACTTTTTCAAATGCATTTTGTGAGGGGGAGTTTTTATAAAAACTCTAGTGATTAGGTTGAGGGGGAGTTTTTGATCAAAACTTAATCTTAGGCATCTTCAAAAGTTTATGATTTGTCAAACATCAAAAAGGGGGAGATTGTTAGCCTCACCTTGTTTTTATTCCCGTTTTAATATTCGACAAATCATCATTTCAACTAAAATTCATTTTGGTATCACTTAAGATGTTTTCCAAAACCCCTCATTAGATTAGTTGTGTTTACTTCCTTGTATTTAGCTTGATATTCAAAAGAGCAGCTCCGCGGTACACCGGATGAATCACGCGGTACACCGCAGAGTCACGGACCAGAAGCGCGGTGCACAGGATAGCCCGTCAGTATGCTCATGAAATGCACGGTACACCGGACCTAGGCGCGGTACACCGGACCAAGGCACGGACCAAGGCTGCGGTACATAGGATAGTCCGACCAGTAAGCTCGAAGTTAAGTCGAACAGCTCTGCGGTGCACCGGACCATATCCGCGGTACACCGCACAAGAGGGTTTTCTGCACTATTACAAGAGGACAAAGCTTATATCCGTTGGAGATAAAATAGATCCGTTAGAGAGAAGCCTTATGACCGTTGGACCACATTTGCAGCTATAAAATGGAGTTCATTCAAGACACAACTCAAGCCTTCCATCTACCAATCTTAAGAGCAATTAATTGTATCATTCAAGGAGGTTTCAAAGGAGCATTCAAGTCATATTTATTGTGAAGCTAATTAGTTCTTATCTACTCATTTAGGAGTTTAGTTACAAAGCTTTTTTAAGCACCCCTAAACACTTTTCCCTTTCCTCTTAGTTCTTGTAATAGATTAAGAGAGTAGTGTGAGCATAGGTTTATGCTTGGTTCCTTGTGTTGGTGATAACACAAGTGTATTTCCTTCAAAGGGTTTTTGAAGTGGTTGTAAGGGTTTGTATCTCACCCGGTTAAGAGTTACGAAGATTAGTTGAGAATCTTGCAAATCCTAAGGAGGCTTCCTTAGGTAGTGGATGTAGGGTAACCGAACCACTATACATCGTTGTGTATCGTATTCTATCTCTACACTCTTTATATTTCCGCACTCTATATGCTTGATAAAATGCCTACTTGAATAGTTTGATATTATTGTCTATTAGGATTATCTAGTTTTATACTATTTAGTTTGCTAATACAATAGGATTCAAATTAGCTTTTAATTTTATTTACTTGAAATAAAATTAGCCGATTAATTTCTATTGTCCTATTCAACCCCCCTTCTAGGACGCATATAGTATATCACAACTCAATAAATTCCAAACTCGAGAAGGAACTTTACACTTCAATAACATGTGATAGATATCTTCCCTTTCCGCCCCACAAATTCCGCATCTCCTTGACTCCACTATATTTCTCTTGTATAAATTATCTACTGTCGCTACCCGATCAAGTATAATCCGCCATAATAGCATTCTTATCTTTTGTGAGCACTTTAATTTCCAAATTAACTCCCAGGGAAAGGACGTGTTCGCCTCACTTTCATCAAGACTTAATAAGGCCGATTTCACGGTAAAAACCCCCCGAATTTTCAAACTTCCAAGAGACATTCGTTCCTTCTTCATCAAGTTCCATTACAATACCACCACGAATAGCCTTCAATCCAATTAGAATTGCTTTACATATGCTAGACTCATTTCCATATAATTCACGGTTTAGAATTCCTCCTTTAAAATATTTGTTTCTTAACACTTCTATCCATGCCACCGAATGTTCGTGATTTAGAAATTTCCATCCTAGCTTTGCTAAGAGATAGATTATATTTTTCCGCACTTCTTATACCAAGCCCACCATTTTGTTTCGTTTTACAAATTTGATCCCATGCTATCCAGTGAACTTTTCTTTCCAATGCACTAGAACCCCAAATGAAGTCTCTAACAATTTTGTCTATCTCATTACAAACATACTTTGGAAATTTCAATACTTGCATTTGATACACAGGTACTGCATTTAAAACAGATTGAGCTAATGTTACCCAGCCAGCTAATGAAAGTGATTTTGTCTTCCACGTCGCAAGTTTGCCTCTCATCTTTTCCATTATACCCTTATAGAAACCTTTCGGTAGCCTCCCCGAGAAGATAGGAACTCCCAAATACAAAACCCACTAGCCAAGGCCAGCTCCTTCTGTGTTTGAACCGGGATATTCTTCGAGAAATAAATTAGAGACTTCTCAGCACTAATGGTTTGTCCAGCTTCACTACAGAACCTGTCCATCGTCTTATGTATTAGTTGTACCTGCAATAGAGAAGCTTCACCAAACAGAATCAAATCATCAGCAAAAAATAAATGAGACAATTTAGGTCCATTACGACCAACTTGGATTTCTTTCCATTCACTCGAGGTACACAATTCTTGAATTAGGAGCGATAGCCGCTCCATACACATAACAAAGATGTATGGAGAAAGCGGGTCCCCTTGACGGATACCGCGATGAGGCGTAAACGGCGTTAGAGGCTCCCCAATCCACAAGATACTCATCTCGTTTTCTTTCATGCTAGACATAACAACCTTGACCCAGGAGTCCGGGAATCCAAAACAACTTATCGTATCTTCAATGAATTCCCATCTGATTCTGTCATATGCTTTTGCAAGATCAATCTTAATAGCCATTATTCCCTTCAATCCTTGATGGTGCCTCATCTTATGATCTACTTCTCGGATTAACACCACATTATCAATCGTTGATCGTCCTGGCAAAAAACTACTTTGGCAAGGGCCAATAACGTTAGACAATATAGGCCTAAATCTGTTGACCATGGCCTTCATAATAAATTTAACGGGACAATTTATAAGGCTTATATGACGGAATAAACGTACCCGGTTCGAGTCTGGAACTTTCGGAATTAAATGAATTAGCGTACTGTTCAACCCGAAGGTAGGCACCCTGTATCCATAGTTTCACGCACCATCTTGCAGACTGAAGGACCCACCATGGACCAACACTTTTGATAGAACGCTACAGACATCCCATCTGGTCTGGGGGCTTTCGAAGGGTTAGATTGAAAGACTACAATCCTGATTTCCTCATCCGTAAATGGCAAAGCAAGATCATTCCTTTCCACCCTTCTAATGGGTCCAACCTGTGGTAACTCGAAATTCTCAATCAAATCAGCAGGCTTCTCATATAGAGCTTCAAAATACTCCTTAACCATTCGTTTTATAGTTTCCTCCTCTTCTATCCAGACATCCAGATCGTTAAGTAACCTTGTGCAAATAGCTCTCTTCTTTTTTATTATTGATAATGTCAGTAAGAAAACATTTAACAGATAAACAGATTCATACTTTTGGTAACAAATTTCATATCACTGAAAATGCTCGTAAACCTGTTGAAGTTGTTAACTACTTTAACATCCTTAACTGTTTCAATAATGTTTATGGTCGAAACAATCCAGCATTGCCTAGTGTGATCTTCTTTTCCATGTGCTGACGCAATATTTTACGCGTTTTCTCTTGTAAATTATACAACATTGTTTTCGCACGTTTTCTAACAATTTATAGGAAATTGCAGTATCATTTTGAGGCTCAGATAATGTTACTGTTCGTGTAAGTTTTAAACTATTGTTTCGATTTATAACCCTTAGTTATGCAATTTTCTAACCAAAAGTTCTGAAATTACGAAATTTCCATGCCAAATTTTTTGAATTTCCGGTAAATTCCGAAATTCCAAATTCAGAACTGTTATTGCCAGTTCCGAAAAATTAGATTGGACCCCTTTTCCGATCCGTTCTTTCCGATTTTCACTCCTAGATAATACTCAACATCACACATTGGTCATACTCTAAAAGTGTTAATCAACTCGAATAAAACAAAAATGTTAATTGAAGTTCTATATAGTAATGTATTATTAATAACTAAATGTATCAGTTTTCCAATAATTTGGATGATAAACTTTAACCCACATGCAATTGACTTCAAACACCACCTTATATTCGTAATATTTCATACCTTCATCCGTCTAAGGTAGAAGGTTTGCTGTTTGAAGCCTCGATCTCAGTGTAAGATTGTCATTAATTCTCTTGTACGACCTGTATTGTTTGGATTCATTTTTTTAAAGGAAAGAAAAAAAAATGATAGTAATAAATTTTCCTTTTTTTTATTTGAATTCAATTTTTAATTAAAAGAAAGTAATTCAATGGATTGCAGAATCCTTTTTTTTCCTCTAAAACGTCAATTAATTAATCCTCCCATTTTGGAGTCATTTCAAAGGAAAGGAAATGATTATTTTTTTAAATGTCACAACTAACCTTATAATTTTAATATATAATATTTTTAAATAGCACGAAAAGGGTATAAAGGTATTTTTGTGTAAAATAATCGTTTCATTTCTTTTAATAGTGTGAATCTAAACAAGTGATTCGTTAACCAATTGCTTTCTTTTCTTTTATTAAAATTTTTATAATCCAAACACGGTTATCACTTTCCTTTCTATTCTTTTAATATTTTTACATTCCTATCATTTCATTTCCTTTGATAATTTGAATCCAATTACTCAAAATGCTAGTGTTTATATATTTGGAATTTTTCGTGAAAATTGAACAAAAAAGGATTTCCTCATATGGAGATTTGATTTCTCAAAATCCTTCATGTCCCAAAAAAATAAAAAATCTCAAAATCCTAGTTTTCCTTTCGGACCAATATTATTAACAATACAGTATATCTCACAGATAAAAATAAATAATTACAAAAAATAATATCAATACATGAAGGAAAGAAACACTAAACATCAATACGATCAAGAGTCGGATTCCGTCCAAGAAAAAAGAAAAAGAGTTGAACAAGAAAAGAAGAGTAGAGAAAGGCTGAAGGTGATAGGACCAGAATAATAATTATTATTATGAACGCTATCAATCAATTACTATATGTGGCTTATGACTTTATCAACGGCGGGAATTAAAAGTAAAAACCCGAGTCGTGTCTTTATTGACACGTGGATCAACTTCTTTATGCATATCTTAATCAATTTATGCCTACAAGAATGAATGCATGAATACACTTGATTGTGCCAGACAAAATCATTTGATCGTGCGGGAAAAAAGGAAATAGAAAAGGTTCATTCATTCAAAATTATATGTCGAAGGACTGGATTGGATGTTAACTTTTACCAAGGATTAACGTAAGATTATGAGTAATGTCAAACTATCCGAAAAGATGTCACAACTTAATTTGTTTATTTTCTTTTTTCTACCTATAGAGATAGAGAACGACAAAAGATCGATAAGATATTAGTAAATTCCTAGTCTAGAGAACTCGATCATCAACTGAAAGTGGTCTAAACTACTAACGGCCCTTCATCTAGCGAAACGTGCACCACGATCAGCCAACCCGTTGTGTCGTCTGGAAAGATGTCAGAAAGACATGTTGTCTTACACTCCCATGATCTTGCCAATCCTTGTACAATATGGGCGGATTGACCACCGCGCAACTGACGGTAGCTCGGTACCTTGAATGAATCCAAGGTTGTCTGAAAAGATGATGGTCCTGATACCTGAGAGATCTCTGATTGTCACTGTTGCATCCAACACTGCCTTTGCCTGAACCTCTGTAGCAGAATCTACCCATCAAGACTTAGTCATAATACTTCGTCTTCCAGTTCTTTTGCGATCCTTACTATACTAATGCCCGCAGGTTCAGCAGAGGACATGAAAGACGCATCGCACGTGATTACAACTTGAAATTTCTGTGACATTTTGTATCGGCATTTCTGAGTTACCCTGACTGTAAAGAAGACAGTTAGTCGTATTGTTCCACTCATTCCTCTATTCATTGCGCGAATCACGCCTTTTGAATTAATGATTCTACGAATAAGGGTGAATGGTAATTTCACATTAGTCGAGAATCCTCTTAACTCTAGTCAGTAGCTTAGAAAGCAATCCTCATTCACTAAAGACCCCTCCCAGGTGACCCAAAAATATTTTCGGATGGTTTAAGCTTTAAACCCTACTGACTATCTAACTAGGTAAGACCTCCTGGTTCATTACCGCACACTAGATGTCTATATGCTAGTTTGGAAATTAAACCCTGGTGTCGCCTAGGGTCTGATAAAAATAAGATAATATAATAAAGTAAACGATGCACTAACACCCTAGACTAAACACAGTACTCACTGCAAGTATCACAGATCGTATGTAAGTTTTAATAGTAAGTAAGATTTGTTCCTCAGAGACTTAGTGTGTTATACGAATGGATTAACAGAAAAGCGTAGTAATTAATAACTAATGAATTTGAAGACTGAAAAGTAAATAATAATGATTGGGGAGAATAATGATTAATATAAATTAAACTAAAGACAATAAATAAATGATGTAAGAATAAGATGAGTAAGTATCGCTCAGGGTTTGATAGCATAGGCATTAATCCTTCTATTTCTTCTACTAGTTAATAAGGGTGATTAACGCTCTTAGATAAGCAGCCATGATTCTATATTCCTCCTAACCCCCTTCCAGGTGGACTTAAGAGGTGACCTAACAATTACCAGGGGACTTAACTAAGGTGGTCCTACGCAACTAGGTTCTTAGATGAGGGGACCCTACAAATAATGATCGGTGATTAAATCTCAACCCCTAATGACTATCTAGCTAGGCAAGCCCTTCCGGATCACTACCACACACTAAACGCTTATGTGGTGTTTCAATAATTAGACACCCCTTCCAGGTGATCATCTAACTACTATTATCACAACCCTAATTTAATCAGGATTAAGACAGACAATAAATCAAAGCACATAAAACAAATATATGGTTAAGAAGCTATAATCAATTTAAAATAGTTTTCCTAAACAAACTTAGATAGAAGAAAATAGAATTCGAAGATCATACATATGCAAAATCCAAGCTATGGGAAAATTAGTTCATACTAGAAAGAATAAAACTAAAATAAAGATACAAACTGTCAACTTGCTTCTCTTGAATGACTAAGAATTGGACTAAGGTTTAGAACTGAGCAATGACATGTTTACAATAGTTGAAGGGTGTATCAATAGGTGTTTAGGAAGCCGTAGGTCGGATTTCTTGGAGTAGAAGGCAAGCAATTGGACTTCTTTTTCAAATCAAATTTGTTTCCGAAAATATAGGAGATAAGGTAAACAACTGCTGTTTTGTTTTGGTCGTAACTTCTTCACTGTTTTTTCGTTTTCGCCTGCTTTATATCGAAACGACCGCGTCGAGACGATCTACACTTTTCCTTTTGATTGAATCTCCAATTTCCCTTCCGATTTTGAGTTATAATCATTTTAGTGGATGTGGCTGCAAAATTTTAGATTTACTTGGCAGCTTTTCCTTTCCTATCTAATCTCTACTTCCTTTATCTCCAATTTCCATCCATATCTTCTTTCCTTATTTCTTTAGAATTGATTTGGCATCTGATTAATTACATATATCTTTGAAACTTCACATTAGCAAACAAATTAAACTAAATATGCTCTAAAAATAATAATTACTCAAGTCAAGACAAGAAATATGAAAATAATAAAATACGAATAAAAATCTAATATTAATTGACCAAATACACCTAAAATGATGTCTCCAACCTATATTAATTCATCACAAATAGAGAGACATCAAACCCCCTCCCGGGTGTTAGCTTAACTACTCGAGCTACCCACTATTTAGCTAAGATATGGGTAGTGTTATGACAAACATATAGTCAATGAAAATTAATTAAAACCCAATTCAATTTATTAATATAATCCTAAATTCAATTAAACAAAAAAACAATTATCAATAGTTCATATGATTACAAATCCTAAGCAAAGATGAAGTGATTGGGTATAATAAAAACCAAGGATAAATTGCGTAAAATAAATTAAAGAAAAAATATCCTAAGTATAGAGATGGGGAGGTGTAAAATGGATGCTGTGAAGTTCTAGCTCTTGATTCTTCCTTCTCTAGATCCTCTTGATCGCTTCTATGGTGAAATTATTGATGAAGATTAAGCTCTGGCTACCAAGGGATGAATTCCTAATGTTAGGATATGATATTTATAAGTGGGAAAACGTTTTTAGTGTTTACATAGGTCATGGGCTAGGTTAAATGACCTAACCCATTCCAAAAATGTTTTCCTCCAAGAAAGGACTGGTTCGAGTCACGCCGGCTGCAAAATTCACAACTCTTTTGCTACAACACTGAATTGCAAAAAATGAGTGGCCACGTGCTCCTAGTTCAGAGACCCGTATGGATATAAAAGGTCTCCTCCAAATTCTTTGTAAATCTCATGTTGAATCAAAAATATTTTACTTTCTGATTCTGGCTTAAAACTTTTTCATTTTCTAAAAATAGTTTCTTTAGTCCCTTGATGTTGGTTTATTTCTTCGATCTCCTTTCCTCAACTTCTTATCCATGCTTTGGAATATAATATAATCCTTTTACCTAAGAGTTTCACACACAAATTACGCACAAATAGCTCTAAAAGTGACAAATCTCTAAAACAAGGCAAGAAACGGAAATATAACAAATAATAGGAAAATCCCTTAACTAAGCACAAAAGGAACATAAAAATATGTCTCAGAATGGGATTTATTTATCACAAAACGGAGACATCAAGACCCCAACTCAAAACTTTGTCGTCCCGACAAATAAAAATAAAGAACAATAGGGAAGTCTCTAAAATATCAGCTGAGGCAAATGAGCACGAGAGAAGGATAATGTAAAAAGATTAGTCCTAAAGCAACTACTTAGCAAGCTTCATGTAATAATATTGACAAACTAATTAATATATATACACTTATCATACAAACAATCAACACGATTCAAGGTCAAGATTGGATTAACTTTGCAATGCACAAAGAAGAGGTTTTTTTCTTAGTTTGATATGGCGGCTATAAAGTTTTCATTGATCTTAACAAGTCTCTAATGGTCCATATAACTAATCTCTATTGGTTCAACCTCTTCTAAATCACATATTCAAGAACCATAAGGTCTTTATGGTTGTAATGTAGACTTAGGGACGGTATGACAATTTATTTGGATAATTTAGAGTGAGCTTTTGGCTCACTCCTCACTAGCCATCAATGAGCCGCCCTGGCTCGAGCTTGACCTACTCTCATAATAGTATCTCACTCAAACCAACTTTAATGCACTTATATTTCATCCCCAATAACCAATTAAAAACCATGATGATCACCTAAAGATCCTTTTTGCCTGTCCAAATGTATATATTTTTCTTTTGCAAGTTAGCAATGACTCTTTTTTATCACATTTTTCTTTTATTTTCAATATTTTTTTTATTTTCAAATCTTTTGCTTTTACCTCAACAAAGGGTTATAATATATAACAAGTGCATCACCACATAACACAAATAAATAGCTCAAAAACCCAGCCAATAATGTTTCCCATAATCGTTCCCACCACCCCAAACTCAAGTTCTAAAGACGAGTGTCGAAGCATCGTGATTCGAGCGCGGGTCATATGGAAAAAGTCCTATAATCTAAGGGGTATGGATTGTAACACGACTAATAAAAGGCTTTAGAAAGGCTAGAAAGGGCTTAGACGGATAATATAACTATATAAATGGACAACAAGCTAAAAGGTACAAAGGGGATTATCAAAGAACCACCTTAATCACTTTCCTAACTATGAAATTTTGTTACATTCTCACCTCTATCACGTTCATTAAATGTATTTATTAACTAGCTCGAATGTCAGGTTCTACACACCACTAGCCAGATACGTATATTTGGATAATTTAGAGTGATCTTTTGTATCTCTCCTCACTAGTCATCAATGAATCTCCCTAGAGTTTGAGTTACTCTCATAAAACATTCTCACTCAACCAATTAACTGATGCACTAATTAGCATCCCCAATAACCCAATACTAAAGCATAAAGATGATCACATAAAAATTCCACTTAGCCGGTCCAAATATATTCAATCTTTTTCATATCAATTTTTTTCTCTTGTAATATAGCTATGACTCTCTTTTTGATGTGAGATGTCATGCTATTATTTTCACATATTTTCTTTTCATAACTTTTTTCATTTACTTTTACCCCGGCAAAGGGTTACAATATAATAGCAGTGAATCATCATCAAAATATAGAGCACAAATACATAAGCTCAAAAACCCAACCCAATAATATTTCCCATAATTATTGAACCACCACTCCAAACTCAAGCTCTAAAACGACTGTCTATGCATCGCGATTCGAGTGCGGGTCATATGGAAAAGTCCTAAAATCTAAAGGGATATGGCTTATAACATGGCTAATTAAAAAGGCTTTATAAAGGCTAGAAGTGGATGAGAAGGTTATATATATATATATATATATATTAATAAATGTACAACAAGCTAAAAGGCAAAAAGGGGCTTATCAAAGAACAGCCTTAATCACTTTCTAAACTATGCAATTTCGTCATTCTCTTACCTTTAGCACTTTCATTAAATGGGTTTATCAATTAGCTTGGATCTCACGGCTTAAACACCCCTCAAGGAGCCCTAAGATCAAACATACTTCTACCACATTGCTCACTAATCTTTTCTTTACTATCAATGTGTGTTTCCTGTAAATACTCAAAGCATACAAAATAAAACAACTCATAAACATATTACTTTCTATCATTAACTTACTAAGCTTATGTTTTCAAGCTATTAAACATACTCTACATCTGATCCCGTGTATAAAAAGAATCAACTTCTTCCAAAAACAGTAAAATCACATAAAAATGAAGATGAGAGACAACGAATCTCCACACCCCCAACTAAAAAATGAGGCGTGTCCCCACGACTCGAAAAAGACTCAATAAAGAAATTAAAAACAAGCAAATATTGCATATACATAAATGGTAAGGAAGAAAGAGAATATACTTTCGAGGCTTATTGCCTCGCTTTATCAACATCCAAGATAGGATTTGGTGGATCTTTCGCGATGTCACGCTTTAATTGCTCAAGGAGTGTCATGATGTGCATTTGATAAGATTTTATTTGTGCCACATCTTCGGCCAAGAAGGTTTGAGATGCTTCAACTTTATTTAATCGCTCCTCCATCCTTTCTCGCCAATAAGATCCTTTTCTTTTGATTCTTCTTGTGGAGGTTTCGCTCCTCATAAGATTTTCTTGATCCAAGTGTTGTTGACGTTGTTGCTCACTTTATACATTAATTTCTCTTCTTCACCTCCAATCACATTCTCTTTTCTGACAAGGCACATTATCATAGTTGGATATTTCACATTAAATAACGAAAGTGGAGAGACCGAAAATCGCATCACCTCCTCAAATATCAATTGTGCCACATCTACATTTCCCCTTTTTAAAAAAATTCAAAGAGATGGCGTTTCTTGTAGTTACATCCAAAGTCCGTGTGTTTCCAAAGGCATTTGGTGTGAGGAAATTGTGCCTAATTCTCGTATCTGCTTGAAGATATTTGTAAGGCCATGGTGCCTTCAATTCTCTCTTGTGTGATTGTACTTTTTCTTCATCCAATTCATGCTCAAAAAGTTGATTCCAATCAAAAGTCTTGATATTTTCCTCCTCTTCTCTAAACTTACATATTCCAAACAATTTCTTGAAGTGGAAGTGGTTTCTAATCTCTTCAACTGTAAAAGGAACTAACATTCCTCTAACTGGAGCACGACCTTCACTATCTCGGGTAAAGAGGCCTAAATAGAACTCGGAAGCTAACTCCATACATAAAGTTGAACGTATCATCATGAATGTATTCCAACCCAGTCTATCTCCCATCTCTAGAAATCTCTTGCAATCACCTTCTCCAACTTCTTTTTCAAATATCCTATCATGAGAAAAAGGCAAGTCTGATAAATGTGTTTTTGCAGAAGCTAACAAGGCCTTTGAAGCTTCATTCATCTCGGGTATAGGAATATCGATTTGTAGAGGTTTTGGTGTCTTTTTCTTGAAAGTTGTAATCTTTCTGCTCTTTGAATTAACCACAACTAGCTTTACTCCACAATCTTTACATGTTTTACCCTTTTTCTTTGTAGTAGAACTGGAACCCTTCTCAATTTTCTTCTTCTAAATAGTACCCAATACCTTACTTTGATTCTTCTTTATCTCCCTAACAGTAGATAATGTTACTGTTCTTTTCTTCATCTCAATTGACCTCAAAGCTATGAACACTTTTGAAAAATTGTATCCCTTGATTTTGGGTTGAACAAGTGTTGTTTAAGTTAGGAAAGGTTAAGGATGATGATTCTCTATGTGGGTGGATGAACTCTTGCTTGATTGGTATGGGTTCAAGAAATTGTTGGATGAGATTTCAAAATTTTGTGTTTTGATTCTTGTAGTCTAGGTATTTTGATTTTATTTTGGTGGTTGAATATTCTTTATAATGATATATTCCTTAACCTAAAATTCTAAAATTCTAAAATCGATTTTGGTAGTCTAGGGAATATACTAGGTGGAGCGTTCAAAGCGATTTAGGATTGAGGAACACCGTATAGCCATCATACAGAGATGAGTACAAGCGTAACCTTCAAGCATTGCGAATTTAATTTTATGATTGAGATTATTTGTGTTTGATTTTGCATTATAGATGTATGTGTATATTAGTTTCTAGAGTTTTCTATATGAGATTTATCTTAAGAATTGCTTTAGGCTTATTTACTAGCTTCTACTATCTTGCGTTTACTTCTACCCCTTTGTTTTGTTTTGTTTTACTTTGTCGGGAAGACAAAGATTTGAGTTGGGGGTCTTGATGTCTCCCTAATTGTTCTTATTTTATACCCTTAGGAGACATCATTTTTTATGTTTATTTAATCATTTTGATAGACTTTAGGACTAAAAATGCAATATTCCGAATTTCCTCTTTATTTTCTAGTATTTTTGATTTATTAAACTTTTGCGCGTAATCTTGTGTATTTTAGTGGAAAGTTTGTAGGTTTTGAATATTAGCTAGTAGAGGAATCCGAGAAGAAAGTCAAAGATCGTGATATGGAGTCAATGCTTGAAGATAAATCCCGAAAAGAATTATATTTTGAAGCTGCAAATCTGGAAAAAAGGCCAAAGAATGCTGATTTCGAGGCATTTACGAGTTGATTTAGCCGCTGACCTTTGAAGAGATTATGTTCCTTATCGAGTTAAGGAAATTTATCAAGTGATTTGAGGTCAATCGGAGTTATGACGAATCGGCTAGAGCTGTTTTAGTAGAGGTGGTGCAGCAGTTACGGGATTTTGGGCTTAGAAAATGGACTTGGGCTTTTAATTTTTAACTTAAACCTTAAGACAAAGCCTAATCCGTTTTGGAGAGTATAAAAGGGGTTTTTGACTTCTAATTTTCACACAACTCATCATTCAGAAAGAAAAGCATCAGAGAGAAGTCAACGAAGGAAACAGAAGAAAGCTGAAGAGCTAGAGAGGGTCTATATCTCCATTCACAGCTTAATCTAATTCCGGAAATTAGGTTTTTCTTATTTTTATTATTGTAAAACAATATGAGTCTTATTTCTTTTAATTTGGTTTAAAATTTCCATTAGCATGAGCTAATTTCTCTTAGAGCTTGAGAACGCATAATGGGTGAATCCCTATTCTATTGATTTTCATATGTTTGAATTTGGGTTTTAATTAATTAAATCAAATTGGGTCTTCTACATTTTTCTGTAATTTGTGATTATTTATTGTTCTTAGAGTCGCGAACTAATAACAGGTTTTAGTATCTAGGCTATTCCACATAGTGGCGTGTGGATCATCTTGACGGGGGGTTTAGGTGCAGAATTAATTACTATATATAAAATAGAAAATATTTGATTTTATGGCCAATGAGGTAATTTTAGCTTAATCATTCGAAGGTGGATCATAATCACCCTGACGGGGTTTGTGACACCCTAGAATAGCTTCGTAGTCCACCCTGACGGGGGTACGAAGATTCCCGAATCCCGACCAATGTCTGTTGACCAATTTGCCCCTTAAACAACATATGTTATGAACTAGAGTTAGGAGAATCCCTTGCGTCTCTCAAGTACAGCCTTCCATTTCTTGCGTCTAGCTATTTATTACTTGCGTCTAGTTATTTAATTGCATTTTCACATTAGTCGTTCATACTTAGGATTAGTACAAACCAACCAATCAACTATTAAATCATTTATTTGCTTTCATAAGTGCAATCATTCATTAATTGATAAGCATTGTAGTTAATCATACCGTCCCTGCGAACGATCCTGTTTATCACTATTATTACTTGGGACAACCGTACACTTGCGGTTGTGGTTCTCTTACTTATTGCGTTATTTTTAGAACACACAAAGGACCAATAGCTTTTATTTTAATTAAATGATAAAAAGGCCCAAGTCCAATTAGTAATTCCCGTAATTGTTGTACACGCTCTAGTAAAACGGACGTAACTTTTGCGTCTTATGTCCAAATCACCCGATTCCAGTCCTCAATTCGAGTTAACTCAAAGCCGCACCTTTTTTATTTGAACCACAGACTTGGATTCGTACCATTGACGCTCGAAATCAGCAATAAGTGACAGCTTTACAGTTTCTTATGCTCCTCTTCATCTCTTTGAGTGGTAACGTTTGCTCTTTCAACCTCTCCTTTTGATCTAAGACTTTAAAATTTAATTCTCCTCCTCATCTTTGTTTTTCCTAGCATCCATGTACCTATGAACTTCATGCTAAAACAAAACGAATTAATGCACAAAACCTCTAAAACGCAAATAATATAATTCTGATGGGAGAAAGTGCAATATGACAAAATAAGCTCAAGAGTCTATCTAATAAGTCCAATCTCTACCTAAAATGATGTCTCATATGGGAATATATATCATATATTTATCACAAACAGGGAGACATCACCACTCTCGCGAGGGATGCAATAGATCAACCGGAAGAAGTAGTTGAGGGGGAGGTATTGACAGAAGACACTTGTGCTAGTGATATGACCATCGTGTCGAGTGTGAATGGAAACCACCATGTGGTTGAGAATCTTGTTAGCATGGTGGAAAAAGGAGTAGCAACACAAATCCTAGAAGTTGTAAAAGAGATTGCTATTCATATGGAGTATGCACATGATCAAGAGAAAGAATGCGAGCCAAAAGAAGTGGTGATCGAGATTAGAGAGATTCCAAAGCAAGAATATGATGAGGTCATAGTGGAAGATTGTGTTGAAGACGAAGACGAATATGAAGTGGTTGAGGAGTCAATTCAAGAACTCAAGGTTCACTATAAAATAAAAGTTGAACCTCCGCCACGAAAAGTTCACCCATCACAATTCCCCTCACGAATCATGAATAAAAGTAGAGTTGAACCCATTAATGATCAACCTCCACCACAAAAAAATTATCAACATGTGTTGTGCAAGAAAGGGGCCTCACCGTGAGAGTAAGGCGGCAAGGAGTGGCAGCTACCCCTTACCTTTAAAAGATGAACGCAAGTTTGAAAAGAAGAATAAATAGCTTACACCATTCAAGACGGTCATCTATTAACATGCGAAGGGGAATGAGTTTCGTCATGAAATTAAGAAGGCGAAACGGGGAACTTACCCACCCCCTTTCAAAGATCGAATGAATCAAAGTCTATGTATAAGCAGAGGAGTACCGCAAGGGCCTTAAGAAAATCCTTGTGGAAGGTAACGCATCGAACTTAATGACGTAATAAACAAAAGTGCTTCTTAGGAGACAACCCATGTTTTAAAAATGCTTTCGTCGTTAAATTTTATGTCTGTAGTGTTAATTAGTAAGTTTAATTCGTGTCTTAGTGTATATTACAACTAATGGGAGAGAACGGTTTAGTATTTTGTTGTGTAAGTAGGTGTAATCATGAGTTTGGGGTGATTTGGAGAAGAACTTCGAAATTGCGGCAGCCCTGGGCGACAGTACTGGTCCCACGACCGGCATACCGCCGCCCTCCAAAGGGTCGCGATGGTTACGTCACAGTCAAGGTTAAAACCTTTGCGAATGCTCGACAGGCTAGCCAGCCCTCCGACCGGTATTGTCGATCACGAACCGTGTCGTCGCTTGCTCTAAAGGGTTAGGACTGTTTCCAAGTCAGAAAGTTATGATATTTTGACCGGCTAACCGGCCCTTTGGGTGGCATACCGGTGAAGGATAAGAGTCGCGACGGTCAACGCCACGGTGAAAAGACATGAATATTGAAGCATATGACCGGCATACCGGTCCTCTCAGCGACATGTTGGTACGGTGGCGGCCAAGAACATGAAAGTGAGACCTTAGGGTCTCTAAATTCAAGGAACCCTAAAACTAACTTCTTCCAACTTCACTAAAACAAACATATCCGTCGCAGACTTCATTAAAACACCAAGTAATCTTAATCTAACCTTCACCAACACAACAAAATACCATCAAATCTTCAATAAAACCACAAGTTAGTCATTACTCATCTCCTAAATCATCATAAAATCACTAATTCGATCATGAAAAACATCAGAAGACATGAAATCATATAAAAATTTCAAACCTTAGAAAGGTTTGAAATAAATAGCTTCCGAAGTTTTGAGGATTGGAGCTTGCAAAGTAATCATCCAAGGTATCATAACAACTCAAATTCAAGTGATTAACATTGTATGTGCAAGTATTCTTAAGCATGTGTTTCATAAATGAGTTGGGGTAATTCATATCACCATATTCGAATGAACAAAACATGAGTAGTTGAGGAAGATTAAAGTGCGAAGAGAACCAATAAAAGTTGAACAGATTGAAGCCTTGATATGATATTGATAGAGACAGGCCTAGTGCTTATAAAGATATGTTTCCTTAACACTCTTCTTATTATTATTGTAGCTTATAAAATATATTTCTTTTAGAGTCTTTTTCGAGTCGTGGGGAACGACTCAGTTTTGAGTTGGGGGTGGGGTACTCATTGTTCTCATCCCTGTTTTTCTGTTTTTATCGCTTTCTAAAAAAATTAAAATTTAATGAATTATTTAGGTATAGATTTTGTTGAATGGCCCCAAAAGCAACCTTTTTGTAAATTAATGATAGAAAATAGTATACCTTAGAGTTAGTGCATAACTCCCTTGAATGCATGCAAATACTAGATTTGTAGATAGGAAAAATTAACGAACAATGCAAAAGAACGGTGCTTGAACTTAGTAAGAATGAGTGGTGCGTAGAACGTGAGATCTAAACTAGTTGATAACCCATACAATATGAACTAGAGGCGAGAATTGAGTGACGCTATGTAGCTAGGAAAATGATAAGGGTAGTTCTTTGATAGCCACTTGAGTCTTTAGCTTTCTAACCAAATATTAATGTTATATCCTTCCTAGCCCCATTTTAAGCCAGTAAGCCTTTCTTTTATCGCATGATATAAGCCATATCCCTTCGTTTATAGGACTTTCCATATGAGCCGTACATAAATAGCAACCCTGAGACTTCTTGTCTCTAGAGTTTGAGTTTGGGGTGTTGGGTTTCATCATAGGAGATTATATTGGGTTGGAATTTTATACGGTTGTATTATGTGCGCAATTTTGATGATGCATTAATTATAACCCTTTGTCGGGTCTTTGAAAAAAAAATAAGAGACATGACAACTCACGTCAAAATGGGTGTCATGGGTATCTTACAAAAAGGTGAATAAATTGAAAATAATGAAAATAAAGTAACCGGCAAAGCAGAAAGCTTTTGAAATCATCTTGAAATATTATTGGGTTAATTGGGGATGCTAAATTCGTGCGTCAAGTGGGTTGAGTGAGAACATATTCGAGTGTAAACTCAAGCTCTAGGACAGTTTCTTGATGGTTAGTGAGGAGAGAGCTAAAAGCTAACTTCAAATTTTCTAAATATACATACCACACCGTCCCTAAGCCTACGTTAAAACCATAAAAACCTCTTGATACTTAGATACGTAATGGATAACAGTTTTGCTAATAGGGAGTAAGTAAATGGAGCGTTCAGAAGCAAGCAAGGATCGATGAATACCCTATAGCTACCATATCAAGCTAAGTATCAAAGGTAACCTTTTATAGCATTGTGAAATTGATTTGGAATTGAAATTATATATTTGTTTTCTCTTGTAGGATAGGTGTATGTGTGAACTAGTTCTTAGTTTGTACTATATGAGATATATTTTAAGTTTTACTTTCGTATCATTCTTTAGATTCTGCATTTGCTTCGTAACTTAGACCTCTACTTTTGTTCTTACTTTGTCACAAAGCTTTGAGTTGGGGGTCTTGATGTCTCCCTGTTTGTGATAGAAAAATCCCCTTAGGAGACATAAGTTTAGGTATAAATTGGGCTTAGTTGATAAACTGATAGTCGTATTTTGCGATAATACACTTTCTTCCTTTGTTTTTAGATTTATTGTTACTTTTAGAGCTTTTGTGCGTTAATTTGTTTGTTTAATGTGAAGTTATTAGGTATATGGATGCTAGGAGGCATCAAGATGAAGATAAGAAGTGAAGATTCAAGTCCAATACCAAGAAAAAGCGTTAAAGGAGTGAAGGAAATCACCTTGGTAAAGGTGGAGGAGTTTAAGAAAGAGTAAAGTCGGCACTTGTTTCCATCTTTTACACCAATCAGTGACGATTCAGACTTTTTGGTTCAAATGAAAAAATGGGCCTTGAAGTCAATGAAATTTGAGAAGGGGAATTAGTGGATTTTGACTTACGATGCAAAAACCTATTTACTGAAGCGGTGTAGTGTAGTGCGAATTAATTAAAACGAATTTGGGCCCCTTTAATCACTGACTTAAGCCTATGTAGGCCTAATCTATTTTAAACATCTATATAAGATCGTTTTGACTTCATTAATAAGTAGACAATATTAGAATCATTATTTGAAGAGGAGAGGAAGCGCTTGGAGCAAGTAGCAAAAGAAAAGAAGATTGGGCTTTCGACCAATCTTCAACAATTCAGCACCAAATCCATTTCCTATTATGTATGTCTCATTATTTATTTTTGTTTTTAATTTAGTTATGGGCTAATTTTCCCTTACTTGAGAATCGCTATTTGAGGGATAAACCCTAGATACTAACTTAAAGTTAATTAAATTTTGGGATTGTGTAAATTTAAATTAAGTCATTCTAATTTCCATTGATTATGTTCTTGTATTAGTTACTATATCTTCTCTAATCAATTAGGTATAGCGCCTATTATTTGGGCTATTCGTAGTGGCGCGATCATCCGGGGGGTCTAAATACAGAACTAGGATATATACGCATGGTGTTTGTTATTGAACCTAGCAGTCTTTACTAACCACGTAGTCAATTGTGTTAATATTATAATCATCTAAAAGTACCTTTAGTGTCACTCTGACGAGGTCATTAGAACCGTAGGATAACTTCCTTTCTACCCTGACGGGATAGAGGAAGACATTAGAATCCCGGCTAATGCAAAATACCGATTTTACCCTTAAGCAATAAACTATGAATTAATTAACTTTGGTGATTCCCTAGCAAGACTCAAGTTTATCTCCCGTTTTAGGTAATCTTTTTTAGTTACTTTCTTAGTTTAATTTAGTCTATCTTTAGATTTACTTTCTTGGGTCTAGCTTTTACATACAAAAACCAAACAAATATTTCCTTTACTTGTTTTAGCAATAAATTCTACTTTCTTTTCAAACACTTAATCATAACCTTGTAATCCCTAGGGAGACTAACACTCGTATTTACTTATCTATTACTTGGAACAACCCATACACTTGTTGTTTGTTGATTCTTTTCTTTTGTGTTGAATTTTATCACACTCTAGGAGCAACCATTACCACATAATTCATTAGTAATTAACTTGTCCACTCAAAAATATTACCTCACAAACCCTTCTACTAATGAATTTGATGCTCAATCATACCAAACGCCTATTCTCCAAATCTCATCCATCATTCATATTGAGGATGATGATATGGTGGGGTAGACAATCTATTAAAAGAAGTGGGAAACCCAAATCCAACCATAAAAAAATCGTTGGGTAAAGCCAATCGTGATGAAAAATTATGGAGTTTCAGAAACAAAGATAAGAAGATTGAGATTATAGAAGGTAAAATAGATGTGAATGCAACTACTACTGAAAGTTTCGTGGGTATAGCGATGCATGAAGATGAACTACAGGTTTGCGGGATTGACCGTATTCAACCCCTTGACGCTAAATGATACTAACAATCTAGAACTGTTAGGGGATTGGCACACCTCTGACAGTCCAGGCCCTTGTTGAGATTGTCGTGAGATATCGACCTCAGGATTATTCTTATCAGAAAAAAAAAATTACCCTACTCTTATTAAACGGGAACATAATAATAAAGTGAAATTGATCATGAATGTAGAAACCGTGGGTAAAATTTGGGGTCTGGCTTTGTTTTGTACTAAGAAAAATATGGCTAAAATTATTGATAAAGATTTTAATTATATCCATTGTGAGATTGAAAACACATATTGTAAAAAATTTCAAACCACTTATGTGTATAATTCTTCTTATGATAAAGAAAACGATGTTTCGCTTGAAAAATTTACTAAATGTTCACCTCCAAATGATACTTCATGGAATCTTATAGGGGATTAAATCTATGAACCAGTTTAATGGCTTTATTAAACATCTTAGATTCGTCTAATTAGTTAATAAAGGATGTCATTTCTCCTGGTCCAATAGAAAAGATAACCCTAATAGTATTAAAGCACTTCTTGGTAAATGTTTGTGCAATGAGAATTGGTCTAAAATGTACCCCGATGCTTGGTGACTTTGTTGCCAGCATTGGGATCTAATCATAATCCCCAAGTTCTCCACCTTGATGATAATACTAGTACAATACAAAGAAGATTTTACTTTGAGCAATTTTGGACTGAGGAAAAAGAATGTTTGGAAAGTATAAAAAATGTTTTGAAATCAAGAAGAAAACTTAATAAAATTGGGGTTAATAGACTTAAGTCTAACCTAAATATGTGTAGAAGGATCTTAATTATGTGGAGTAAGAGAAAAATCTACAATAATAGGAAAAAATTGATATCCTATTAATTGAATTGGAAGCAATTACTAACCATACTTGTGCTTCTAATATTAATACAGACAAATATAATGTTTTTACTAGAGAAATTGAGACCATTTGGAAATGGGAAGAGGACTTATGGGGTTCAAGGTTTAGAAATAAATGGTTAAAAATGTGATAAGAACACTTCATTCTTCTTTACATCTACTAAGGGAAGGAGACGTATTAATAAAATTTCAAGAATAATAAATGAGAATGGGCACTTGCTTGATAATAAAGAGGATATATCTAGTAATATATTGAACTATTTTAATAATATATTCAAAGGAGTAAGCCCTAGAGACTATTCGGCTATACTTTATATTATAAAACATGTTATATATGATAGTATAAATAATATTTTGCTCAAACCTATTGAAAGAACTGAGACTAAAAATGTTGTTAGGGAATTGGGGACAAATAAGACCCCAGTGCCTGATGGGTTCCTTTGTTTTTTCTATAAAAAATATTAGAATATAATAAATTAGATGTTATTAAACTCATTATTGGGTATAATATGCAAGTTTATGTGATATTAATCAAACTTTAATTTCTTATACCCAAAGTTGAACAAACTGGTACTATTAAGCACTTCAGACCAAATAGTGTCCCTTATGAGCTTGATCGTAGATAAAAACCAATCGGATTTTGTACTTGGTAGATATATACAGGAAAATTCTATTGTGTCTCATGAGGTTTGTAACTTCTCAAAAGAGAAAAGAACATCTAAAAAGTATAGCATGATTGAGAAGGCAGATATTCATAAAGCATATGAATTT
Source organism: Nemophila menziesii (assembly GCA_029959085.1). Taxonomy (NCBI): domain Eukaryota; kingdom Viridiplantae; phylum Streptophyta; class Magnoliopsida; order Boraginales; family Hydrophyllaceae; genus Nemophila; species Nemophila menziesii. The sequence goes on along the minus strand of JARWIR010000046.1, from coordinate 4,440,848 downwards.
GTCCAATGGGATTTTCTTGAAAGTCTTATGATTAAAATGGGATTTAATACTAAATGGTGTAAAAAAACCATGAATTGTGTTACTATTATCCTACTTAGCGTTGATCAATGGGCAAGCCTTTGAACTAGAAAAACTAGAGAGGGGTTTACGACAAAGGGACCCCCTATCCCCCTTTTCTTTTTCTTAGTAACTCAAACCCTCTCTGTACTTATTAATAACAAAGTTGAACATGGACTACTAGATGGTTTTAAAATATCAAGCACTGCCCTAGCTTAACCCACCTATTGTTTGCTGATGATAGTTTATTATTTCTTAATGTTACATATGAAGAAATTAATTGGTTTAATAATATAATTGTTAGATATGTCTGCTCTAAAGGATTGACCCTAAAGGCTAAATCTAAACAACGGTGGGGTAAAGTTTAGTTCTAAAATTCCTGCTCATATTCAATGTATTATGTCTAATAGACTGAACATGAGAAAAACTAATAACCTAGGCACTAACATAGGTCTCTCCACTTACTGGGAAAGATCTAAGATAATTGATCTTAACAATTTGATTGATAACACTTTAAAGATAATTGATAATTGGAAGAATCTTTATCTCTCAAAGGCAGGTAAAGAGATATTAATAAAGTCAGTTTTACAAAGCCTTCCTAATTATTATATGTCTTCATACTTGATCACTAAAAAGGTTTTTGATTTGATCTCTAGTCACATTGCGAGATTCTAGTGGGGTAGTAAAGATAAGAAAAAATTCACCGGAGGAGTTGGCCTTCTCTAACCCATATCAAATTCAATGGTGGCTTGGGTTTTAGAGATCTGGATCTCATGATACTTTCCCTTTTAGATAATCAGGCCTAGAACCTTCTTAATAACATTGAATCTTTTTTATTGAAGGTACTAAAGGGAAAGTATTTAACTAACTGATCTTTTTTTGAAGCTATATTAGGAAATTCTCCCTCTAGGGGCTGGAAGAGTATATTGGTTGGAAGATATCTTGTGTTTAAATATATTAAATGGAAATATAAAATGGTAAAACCATAAACCTAAATACCAACTTATGGATCACAAATTGTAAGAACATTTATGCACCTAAGGATCTTAACTTGGGTAAAGCTGTTAATCTTACTATAGCAGATGAAAGGAGATGGAATGTTCAATTAGTTGAAGAAAACTACCCGATGTCTTGCCTTTTGGTATTATATTTAATAGTTCGAGACATCTATTCTTGGAGGGGTTTTGAGTCTAAAGTTGGGATTTTGTCCCCTTATTTGATATATTTCGAGTCTTAGGCTAATGTTAATGAATCTCGTGCTTTTGGAGCATTTTGAGGTGTTTTGTGCTTTATAGGTGAAACTCATAAGAACACGTGGGGTCTTACAACTTATGGATTGGAAAAGGATTCTGAAAATTGAAGATAAACCTCCAAGGAAGTGAAAAGAGACCAAAAAGTAAACTGGGAAGTCAAGAGTTGACTTAATGCTCAAGAAAGGAAGGTTTTACGACTATGGAGAAATCTTGGAATTGGTGCCCAAGATGATCCGAGAAGATTATGGAGCTAATGTATAGACCGGTAGAAAGCTCTCGGAAAGACAAACGTGTGGAAAAAAACCGAGCGCGGTTCGGAGCTCGGAAGGTCAAGTTATGCTCGTTTTAGTGACCCACGAGGGACATACATGCCAAAACCGGAAATTCTCCATATTTAAGTAATTTTAGCCCATGGAGCAAGCCCATATAAGATGGGTCATGAATTTAGGAGATATAAAATCCATTTTCTTTCATTTCTTCCAACACAACTCATAACAACATATCAAAAGGAGCCAAAGCTTGAGAAGAGGAGATTGGGTAGAAGACTTCATCTTCATCTTCAAGTTTCATTTCTCTCACCAAAAATATTGTAATTTTCTTTTTCTTTTATTTCCTTTAGTTATTTCATGCTAGATTATTTTATTTTCTTTTATATTCCTAAAATTATGAGCTAAACCCCTAATTGAGTGTGGGGATTGATAAAACCCTAATCTACTTTTGGGCATTCTATTGTAATTAGGGAAAAAATAGCTTAATTAAGATTGATGTTGTTATGTTTCTATTTACCTTATATTGAATTGTGATTGATTGATTTGGCCAATTGATTGATTGTATTTTATCCTTGAATTACACCCGTGAGGGGGGTTTAAGGGTAGATCTAGGTAAATTGAGAGTGTATTAGTCTATTGAATCTAGAGATCTTAGGTGATGCATAGCCGCGATATGAGTATGGGTTTTAGCACTTAGAGGGTATCTTGGTCCACCCTGAAGGGATTCCATATCCTTGAGAGTAGAACAATAATCACCTGGGAGGGGTTTATTGTTAATGTTGAATCTCGGTTAATATACACTTATCAGTTTTTCCCTTATTAGATAGAATTGCCCAATTAGTGAATTTAGCTGAATCCAATTAACCCAAACTCAACTTCTCACCTTATTATCTAGTTTTTGGATATCTAGTCCTTTACTTTTGTAGTAGTTAACTGTAATCCAATCCATATTTCCTATTTAGTTTATTTTCGCATAACGAGCTATTCTTAACCAATCTAAAGCACAAGATTAACTTTCCTAATCTCTTGGGACACGAATCTCGATTATTCGAATTACTACTTGGTCATTTCCGTACATTTGCGGATTGACAACACTACCCCATTAAGGAAGCTGGGATAATTCTTAATATTTGTATTCCCCTTTGTTCCACTGAGAATAAAATCATCTAGACTCTTAATAGAGAAGGTAAATATAATGTTAAAATAACTTACCATCACTTGAAAATGGAACAAGAAAAATTGAAAACTAATAAAACTAGTAAAAAGCAATCACGTCTCACTCCACATCTCCTAAAATATAGAATCTGGCATGGAATATGAAATCTATCCTTAAAGTTAGAAATTTCATATGAAAAACCTTGAAAACCCTACTTCCCCTAATAAAAACTTGTATAAAAAAGATGGGTACCAGTAAGATTTGTAACATATGTCATAATGGAGTGAAATATGTTAAACTCATACTATTTAACTGATGGTTTCATTCTCCTCTAAATTTGCTAACTTGAAACCAACAATTTGAGAAATTAGATATTTGAATGGCAAGTATAATCAAATTGATCAACGGTAAATACAAAAAGATAGATATGATATTTGAACAACTTTGTACAATTTGTTGACATATTTAGAAAGATAGAAATGAACATATTTTTTAAGAGTTTTCCCCTTATACCTCATAACATAATTGAAAATTCCTTGAATGTTTGGTCTGAATATAAAATAACAAATTATCGTAAAAATGACTCGAATAGTTTGAGGGATCAAATAGAGAATCTCTTATATGAGTACACAAATATCCATCTGAACCAAAATATCCCTAAAGTGGAAAACATTACATCTAATTATTTTGGTAAAAGTTTGAACAAACCACCAAATGGACAACATGATCAAACCAATGTCCCAAACACTAGTAATAAATTGATTAAGGCGTAATACTTAGATCAGTCCCCTATTAATACTATTAAGATTAGTTGTGATGTCTCCTTTAATGATACTAAAGCTGCAATTTAGTTGTGATGTCTCGTTTAATGATACTAAAGCTGTAATTGCATGTATTTACAGGAATAAATTATGTGAAGTTTTAAAATGCAAGTCAATAAAACTGCAATTGCATGTATTTTCAGAAATTAAGTAAAGTTTTGGAATGCAGTCATGGATGATAGCTCCTGATGGACCACACTAGAAGCATAAGCTCTAGGAGTGTTGAAAGCTTGTCTTATTAGTAGGAAGTTTGAAGAAAAACAGTGCATTATAAAAAATGATTGCAAGACTCTTATGGGATTGGTTGGCCAAGTACATGCTTAGTGGCAAAGTGCTTGGGGATCTTTCTAATCCTTTACTAATCCAATTAGCTAGATTATTAGAAAACGATGCCTTACCGTCCAGGATTGGCTAACTGGTTTGCAATTATTTATAAAAGTATAATTTCAGAAAAAAAAAGTTATCACATGTAGCTTATCCTATCTAGATGCTTCCAATTTAAGTTATCTCTAACATGTAAGTAATGAAAAATTTAATACCAGAATCTACAAAACTGTGCCATTAGAACCCTTAGTTTCTAAAAATGTGCCATTAAAGCTAAAACAGAGTTTAAAAACTTCAAAATTATCATTGTAAAGATTAATAAAAACCAGAGACATCATCTCCAGTAAAATCCTTATTCTCTAGCTCAATATTCTTTCAAGTTTACCCACAAAGGTTTTCAAAACAACCATAATGAGGAGGTGTGATGATTTGAAACCAGTTTTACATTCAATTGGGAGTAACAGCAGATATATCAGACATCCCTCCCATCATCCTTTCAGCCATTTCACCTCTCTCACCTGAAAAAAAACACATCAAGCAATACATGTTTTGCATTGACTCACATGTAAGTTGCATGAATGTCTAAATCATATCAACAAAAACTGTATACATATCTTACCAGTACGAACTCTTATGACATCAGAAACAGGCGTCACTGCACCAACAGTAAAATAATCAAAGACTTAGAATAGATAGAGAAGCAAAGATCACTAACAAAACTCTTGAAAATTAATTTATTTGATATAAAATAAATAAATAACATACAGAAAATCTTGCCATCACCAATCTCTCCAGTTCTTGCCTCTTCGATAATCTTTTCAATGACAATTTCAACCTAAGGCATAATAAAGATTAGTGAGTGCCATTTTCCCCAAGTAGAACCTTCATATTCTATACCTGCTCTTTGCTCACAACAATCTCCATTTTCACTTTAGCTACAAAATTATCTTCAGAAAACTCAGACCCTGTCAAGGAGTATGAGAGATAAATTAAAAAAAAATCTATTCCTTATTCCAAAAGAAAATACTTACCAGCTTGCCTTTCTGTCAATCCACCTTGGGCACCAAAACCTTTCACATCAGAAATCGTAACACCTCGAATACCAATTTTTAACAATGCCTTCAAATTAAGTCAAGAGTATCAAGGGCTCAGTGCTCCATATTTCCAGGATTGATTAAAAAAAATCCTGGTCTAATTAAAAGGAGGCCACATTGTATACGCAGTCTAGAGTTTGACAAAATTAAAAAGCATATTATTATTATTATTATTATTATTATTATTATTATCATAATTATTATATCTAGAGACTGATATGCAGCGGTACAAATTGTCCTAAACAACTCCATATATATAAAGAAACATACATAGAATAACCAGGTTTACATGTTAATCGGTTTGTGTAGCAAACCAAGATACTACTAATATCATGATGATTTAGATTTTAGAGAGAGTAAAATTGAGAAGTTTCCTTACCGAAGCAACCTGTGGGACCCTCCATGGCCTACATTAAGAACAAATTAAAAAATTAATTAACAAGCGAAGTGAAGTGATGTTGCAATAAGATAAAAATGAATGACTCTGTAATCATACCTTAAAACGGCCTCTACTTTGTAATATTTGGCATCTGGTGTGTAATCTGGAGAGGAGGAGGGGATTTGGGCCCTAATGAGTGGAAGACGAGGAGGAGTAGGTGGAGGAGAAAATGAGTGATTGAGGTGGGGGGTATGGAATAGATTGAGGTTGGGTATGGTCCTTATCGACGTTGGAAATCCCATTTTACTTTTCAGAAGATGATGATGATTACCATTGCCGGCGATACATTTCGATATGGATGCACAACACGCCGCCATCTCCGGTGCAGCTTGCTCTCTAATTAATTGATTGATAAAATGTAATTAATTAAAAATAAAGTAACGCATTCCATTACGGGTGATGTGAGGATAGGAAGGCTAATAAGGGAAAAGAAAAAGACAAAACTCAATTTTTTTACCTTTTACCAAACACTATTTATTAATATGGGTGAATGCCCAATAAACACATGACACCTTAGCCAATTGCACATAAAAAGCATTTAAGGTAAATATACCTTAATGCCTTTACTGTTGTCTACGGCGGTGTGCTGCTGCCAAGGGCGAGTAATGGGAATGTTTCCCAGCACTCGTGCAAGTACACTTTTGTAAAGGGTGAGTAATGAGAATGTTTCTCAGCACTCGTGCAAGTACACTTTTGTATTTGTGGGCTAAGGTTGAGTAATGAGAATGTTTTGCATTCGTGCAAGTACACTTTTGTACTTGTGGGCTAATGTTGAGTAATGGGAATGTTTCCCAGCACTCGTGCAAGTACACTTTTGTACTTGTGGGCTAATGTTAAGTAATGGGAATGTTTCCCAACACTCGTGCACGTGCACTTGTGTACTGTCTGCTGCTACCAAGTGTGAAAGAGAGAGACAGAGGAGATATATATAACTAACTCAATGTATACGAACTAACGACTAATAAACGGACGACGGCTGGGGTGAGGGGGTAAAATAGGAAAGAAAAAAAAAGGAGTTCCTTTTATGGGCAAGAAGAAAGCGGCGGGGGTGAGGGGGCATTAGTTCTAATTTGAGGTGTTTCTTGGGCAATAATCCTATTAATAAAACAAAAAATACCTTGGAGTAGATACTAGCGTTTCAAAAATTGACGATCGAGTACCCAAGGTTTAAAAAGTGATTAATCAAGCGGTATAACTAAGCAACTAAAAATGCCAATTCGGGTTCGAATGATGGAACTTATATTTGAAAAAAAATGAAACTTATGAAATTGTCTCTCTCTTTCTCACCTTCCCCTTCTCATAGAACTTTTAAACCCAATCAAAAAATCGTCTAAGTATCTCTATAATTTTGGTGATCTCCATCCAAATTTAGTGTTTTCTGTTACAAATTAAAAACATTGAATCCCCTTGTTTTATCCTTACAACCCTCCAATTCTAGTTGTTTTCCCCTCCTCTTTTGTTTGTTGACTTCCTTCAAATCTTCCAGCTCGTAAGAAATCATCATGGATTTCTATGCGTCCTCTCACCTCCTAGCAAAAAACAAAGCCTTAGTAATAACACCAGATAAAGACTCAATCTACCGAGTTATCAATAAACCAAAACTTTTAGCAAAACTTATGATTCGAGAGACGATTAACTATACCTTCATCAAGAATCACATTAACAAGTACTAGGCATTGAAAAAACAAGTAGAAGTTGAGAAAGTAGGAACCAATACTGTGGCCATTCAATTTGGTAATGAAGAAGACAAAACTAAAGTCTAGGAACAGAGACCTTAGATAATCCAAGCCAAACATCTGGCTATTAATTAATATAAAGCTACGGAGAAGAAAGAGGTTAACAACATTACCTTGCGAATACAACTATCAGGTATCCCAACTAATCTTCTTACTATTAAATGCTTAGAGAAACTACTCAACTATTTTGGAAAAGTTCATCAAGTTGAGTTACCTGAATTGGTAGATATTGATGATAAATCGATTACTCGGGTTTGTATTAACTGGTATCTCTTAAGACCTCTATTACCCGGTATCAACTTCTGGGAAACTGAAAGTAAGGCATCGTGGATCAAATTTTGATTCGAGAACATTGGACAAGTCGTCTACGGTTGTGGGATTTTTGGCCATGAGGAGAAAGGGTGCGAAAACCCCAAAACATATCCGAGATTAGGCAGATGGATTGAGGTCTCGACAAGACAATCTTACATACTAAGAAGGGTTTCAGAATCCACTATGAAAAACAACACAATTACTAAAGAAAGAGAGCAAATCGGAGCTGCACAGAGCCACCGGGTGGAGAAAACAAACTTACCTCAACTAAGAGGGTGTTTGTTTACACTTAATGAGATCTTAATCTGGTTCATTAAGACACTACATCAATAAGACGGGTTTTTTCTTTTACCAATTCAAATCTGAATGGCTCTTAACTGGCCTGTCTCATTAAGGGGGTGTTTCTTTGCACTTAATAAGATCTTGATCTGGTTCATTAAGACACTGGATCAATAAGACTGTTTGTTTTCCTGACCAATTCAGATCTGAATAGCTCTTAAATGGTCTTTTTCATTAAGATTTAAAACTGAGTCTGATTCATTCAGACCCTGCCTCTTAACAGAATAAGTTCTATTCAGCTATTATTCAGCATTCAGTACTTATCACTTAAAAAATCAAACAACACCTAAGATTTCAAACATAGTCTGAATCATTCAGACACTATCTCTTAACATAATAAGTTCTATTCGGGTGTTCACTCAGCATTCAGCACTTATTACTTAAAAAACAAACGACGCCTAAGTAATGATGATAACGGCTCGATTAACGGCGTTAAGGGTACTAACGACCTTTTTGAATTTGGTACGACTGGTAGTAGTAGTATGAAAAAGGAACACATAAAAAACAAAAAGAAGAAGTACGTGAAGGATGTTGATGGTGGTGGTGAAGGTCTTTTGTCTGGTAATGAGATGAAACAGAAAGTAATAAGAGTCCGGCTCTATTTGGAAAAGGAAAAAAGGTTGGCCAAGCTGGCTAAGGAAATGAAATTAAAAATTAACTCACCACCAACCCAAAAAGGTGAGATACTTTTTGGTTCATTTGAAAGCCCAGGTTTAGTTAGAAAAAGACCAAATGTCATAATTTATCAAACTAATATAATCACAAGCCCAGACACTACTAGTAAATATAATATCACTTATCCATTTGGTCAAGACAAACAACCCACTTCCCATCCCGACGTTTCATCGCCCATCTTCTTAAACTCTCCCAATCAAATAACCCTAACCTAAACATCTCTGATCATACCCAACCAAATTCTTATAATTCATCCTTACCCTTTATAATAAACCCTAACTTAGCCCTCTCCGAGCAACCTCAACGAGATTCTTATAACTCCGATGAATACAATACGCATATACAATCAGATAGTAACAAAGAAGCTAAGGCAAGTACAATCTTATTTCATATCATCAACATAATAACTATAAATAATGGTAGTAAAGCAATCAAAATCAACTAAGAAACTGGCAAGCGAGAAATAGTAGGAAGGCATTCGGTAAAGGCTAGGAGCATAAAGGCTAAAAGAGATGGAGCAATTCAAATCAATGTTAAGCGTCAGAAAACCTTATGGGCTTCAAGGATTATGTAAAACAAAAAAAAACCAAAGAATAAAAAAAAGGTGAGGAGATGTGTATGGTTGAACCAAAGGAAGAGGTTTACGGGGCTGGCCTTGATCAACCCCAAGAGGCTCAATGATACAAACAATCTGCAACTGTCAAAGTATTGGCACAACCTTGACAGTCTAGACCCTATCTGGTATTGTTTTCAAATACCAGACTCAGGTATTATTCCTTTCAAAAACAAAAAATTCTTTTAAAACGGTTAAAAAACTAGAGAGAATTTTTACAATGTCCCTAGTTGTCACAGTACAACCTGTGTGAATAAGAATGGTCTTGCTTTATTTATTAAGGATGGTGTGGAAATTGTAGTGATTAGTAAGTCTGTAAACCACATACATTGCATGATCTTAGATGGTAGACAAAAATTGTACACAACATTTGTATATAGGGCCCCTTGCAATAAGAATAAGAAGCATGTCTAGAACTTTCGGGAGTTGCTTTAGCAATTTAAGCTGGTTCCAGGTGTCAGTAATAGAAAAAGATTGGGAAAGACCTTGGAGGTTGACAAAGCAGTTGGCCAATGTTTCCCTAAAAAAGAAGAACTCTGGAATCCATTGGAGATTTTAGTAATATTGGATCTATTTTGGATAAAACAAGGTGTGGGTGATAGATTTAAAAAATCTATGAAACAAGTTAATGGTCTTATAAAACACTATAAACTGGAGGAAAGTATTACTAAATAGGTAAAATATTCATGGAACAATAAAAGAAGCAACAGAGAAATGATAAAAATATTTATAGTATAGGCTTTTTGTAATAAGAAATGGAGTGATTCTTACCCAACTTCGTGGGTGGCTTTACTTCCAGTTGTAGGGTCAGACCACTCCCCTCACGTGTTGCATATGAAAGATAATAAAAACAGTAGAAAACGAAGATTCCACTTTGAAAATAATTGGACAGAAGAGATGGAGTGTTATGAGATAATAAAAAAAGCTTGGGAAGTAAAAAATAGTAACCAAGGTACTAATAGAAATACTCTGAATAGTAAATTAAAGAGGTGTAGTATTCTTCTTACTATTTGGAGCAAGAAAAAATATAACAACAATAGAAAAATGATTGATCGTTACAAGGCTGGAAGATAAATATATTAACCATAGTAACAATAGTTGGTAGGAATATAATGAAACTATAAAAAAAATTGAGAAGGCATGGAAAGATGAAGAGGATTATTGGGCATCTAGATCCAGAGTTTCATGGCTCAAGAGAGGTGATACAAACTATTCTTTTTTCCATGCTTATACTAAAGAAAGAGGCAAAATTAATAAAATTATAAGACTTACTAAAGATGATGGTAATTGGGTTGAAACAGAAGATGAAGTTAAGACTGGAATATTTAGTTATTTTAATAATACAGTTAATATAGTGGGTGTAAGGGACTTTAGGTCTATAGATGACCTAATTCCCCATATGGTTAATAAAAATATGAATGAAATACTTGATAAACCGCTTGATATAAAAGAAATCACAAAAGCCATTGATAAGTTAGGGGCCCAAAAAGCTCTGGGCCCAGATGGATACCATGGGTTCTTTTATAAAAAGTACTAGCACATTATTAAATTGGATGTTGTAAGAGTAATTAATAATTGTTTGGTATAATAGGGGGATTTATAGATGAAATTACTCATACTTTTATATCACTTATACCAAAAATCACTAGCCCCAACAATATAAAATATTTTTGACCCATTAGTTGTTCTAATTTTGTATACAAAATTATAGCCAAGCTCATGTTGAATAGATTGCAACCATGTATGAGTTTGCTAATAGATGAAAATCAGTCGGCATTTATACCTGGAAGGCATATCCAAGACAATACTATAATATCTTATGAAGGGATTAATTATAAAATAGAAAAACTAAAACTTACCATATGGCTATAAAAGTAGATATATAGAAGGCATGTGAAAATGTCGAGTGGTATTTTTTACAAAATATGATGGATAAGATGGGTTTTAGTAAAAATTGGGTTAATAAAATCATGAGATGTGTCAATTTAGTGACATGCTCAGTGTTAATCAATGGTTCACCACATAAACTTGAAAACTCTAAAAGGGGTCTAAGACACGGGGACCCCCTATCCCCCTTCTTATTCACTATGGTCACTCAAATGCTCTCTATACTTATACTAGAAAAGGTAAACAATAATTTGATGGAAGATATTAAGATATCAAGACTTACCCCTAGTATAACTTATCTGCTTTCTACAGGTGATAGCCTTTTCTTTATGAAAGCTAATTATAAAGAAGTGGAAAACCTTAATGATGTTATAAATAGGTATGGGTATGCAACTGGTATGAAACTATATATTAATAAGTGTCGTATTAAATTCAGTCTCAATACACCAAGTCATATACAGTGTATCATGGTTGGGAAACTTAATATGAATATTACTAATAACTTGGGAAATTATTTAGGTCTCCCTACTGAATGGGGTAGATCTAAGGTTAGAGATCTTAACCTACTTGTAGAAAGAACTTTAAATAGAATGGATGCCATTCAATACAAGAAGGAGTGTGAAGCTTACCAAAGAAGTAGGTAAACAAATCACTTGGTAAAACACAGGCGAAACCACTCTGAATCCGTGAGTCGCCGAACAAGGAACAAAACCCAAAGGTGGCTACACAGCAGAATAAGCGGTACAATCTGAGAAATATTCCAAAAGAGGAAAAAGGGACACTAACACGAGAATAATCATATATCTTCCTCAAATCCGAACAAAGGTATAGATAGCTTCTAGCCTGAGATTCCACATTGGGAAAATGCACTATTCAATAGAATAGAAAAACTTGAAAAGATTCACCACGACAGTGTCATGAACCAATTAAGCATCATGCATGATGTCAGGCAAATCCAAAACTTTTTCAGAATGGAAATCACCGAACCCTCTTTTGATCGAGAGTTCGCGAGGATGTGCCACAACCACGTACCAAATTCTAACCCTACTCCCTAATTGCTTTTATCTGTGTTAGTGTATTAGTAATATTTACAACTTTTGAGCCTTTTTTAGTCATAACGGTCGTGGCTCACCTTTGCGGATCTGTTGTCCCCTCCCCACTATATGTTTTTTTTATTTGTTTTCAATAAGTGTGAAAGTTGATGTAGAATTGATTGAATGTATCTTTTAAGCAAATACTTTGTGAATTAATGATAATAACTAGTAGATTTATGAACTAGTCCTTTCTGTGCTTAAAAGATTTTACATGAAATATGAATTGTAAGTAAAGAAGAGAGTGGTGAGCAATGCGTTGGCATATAGCCTCCCTTAATAGGTTGCTTTAATGTGACAAATCCTCTTGTGTTTAGTGTGCTAATTACTCTTGTTATATACATCCTATCTTGCACTCTAATTCATCAAAAAGCACAATCTTTATCATTTAGATCAAAACTCTATTGTCATATCATAAGAAGCTAATTTTCATATATATACTTTTAACCTTATCTTTGTATGCATTGAGAATTAGCTTTCGTGATCAACTACAAAGTTTCTTAGAATGATGTTCTCTACAACTCTCGTGAAGAAAGTTTTATCGTAGTAAAAGATATACTCATTAAAAGGTGTTTTAGACCTTTGGTGCGGTTGGTGTCGCCTAGGGTGTGATAAAATTAATACAAAATAAGACCAAGAAACTACGCACTCTCACCCTAGACAGGCACAGTACTGCAAGTATTACATGACGTATGCAAGTTTTAATGATAAATAGAGTTCGTTCTCAGGGACTTAAGTGTGTTAATCGCGTGAGTACAAATTACGAGTAAGAAGTAAATAATTAAAGACAGAAAAGTAAAGGGAACAGATTTCGAGATTATGAATTAAAACTAAGAAAATAAAGACAATAAAATAAAATACGAAGAATATGAGATGAGAAATATAGCTCAGGTTTTGCTAGTATGCACTAATCCTTCTAATTCTATCTATAAATCTAGTTAATAAGGGAGAATATTAGCTCTTGGTATACTTAGTCAGGATTCTAAATTCCCATACCTTAGACCTTGAGAGCGACTAAGGGGGCTACGGCACAACCAAGAAGTGTTTTATCTTAGGGTTATCAAACGCCACTAAGGCCCTAAGCAAATACTGCAATCCTGGTGATATGGTGGTTAAAACAAACCCTAATGACTATCTAGTTAGAATCATGTTTTGTCAGAACTAATATCGACACTAGACATTATGTGGTGGTTCAATAGTTAAACACCCTGTCAAGGAGACCATCTAACTACTATTAAAACAATCCTAAAGTGATCAGTTCTAGGAAAGACATTAAATCAAAACACATAAACAAATATAAAGTAAGTAGCTAATATCAAATTAAAACATATAATTCCCAAAGAAACTTAGATAGAAGAATTAGAATTCATAGATTATACATTATGCAAAACCCAAGCTATGGGGAGTTTAGTTCATACCTGATGGAAATAAACTAAAAGAAATTACAAAAGACATCATCTTGCTCTCTACAATAAACTGGAAGAATAAAACCTTAAGAACTAATTACTACGAGGCAAGGATGATTTACAAGTGATATAAGGGTGTATTTATAGGTGTTTAGAAGACCTAATTCGTTTTCTTGAGGAAGAGTTAAGGTAATGGACTTCTAGCCCAACTCAAATTCGTATGGAAATAAAGATAAACACTGCTGGACCGTTTTGAGCATATCTTCTTCGTTATTGGTCGGTTTGAGCTCCATAAGATACCAAAAGAATCGCAACAGAATTATCTTGACCCTAGTGAAGGAAATCATCATATTCGGCCTATTTCTTAGGTAAAAACGCCTATCTTTGAACGTGTATGCAGAATCCCAGATTTAGGCAGCTTTTCCTTTTCCATCTTTTTAGCATTTGTTTCCTTATCTCCAATTACCATGCAAATCTCTTTCCATAAGTTGTAATCTTTGACTTGGACTCTAATTAAGCTCCATAATTATCTTTAAAGCTACACACTAAATAAACAATTAAACTCAATATGCTCTAAAAATAATAATTCTACAAATCAAGACTCAAAGTAGGAAAGTGCACTAAAACTCAAGAAAATCGACATTAGTGACTTCTAAATCACTTAAAATGATGTCTCATCCTAACATTAATCTATCACAAATTAGGAGACATCAGCGGTACACCGCACTATGGGCACGGTACACCGCAGATGTGCGGACCAGGGCACGGAGCAGGGCTAGTCCGTCAGAAAGCAAGTGAATTAAGCAAGAGTTCATGCGGTACACCGCACGAGACCCGCGGTGCACCGCAGGTTAGGGGTTTCTGCAGCAAAATGAAGACAAAAGGCATATATCCGTTGGGAATATTAATATATCTGTTGGACACAAGTCTTATGACTGTTGGGAGCATTTTGCAGCTATAAATTGAAGGTCTTTCAAGGCTACAACTACACCTTCTATCCATAAACACTAAAGGGCTTAATTGTTATCATCCAAGAAGGTGTCAAGAGGTATACATTGTCAAAATCATTCTTAGTGAGCTTCAAAGTTGTTATCCACTCATTCAAGGAGTTAATTTCATAAGCCACAAAGTTCTATCTACACAAAAGGAGTCTTTCATGCTTAGTGTTATATCTACTCATTAGGAGATTCATTAGCAAAGTTGTTTCACCCTTTAAACACTATGTATTTATCCTCTTAAGTCTAGTACTTGTAATAGATATATTAAGAGAGAATTTGAGTATCGGGAGTATACTCGGTGTCCTTGTGTTGTGATAGAACAAGTGTTTGTCCTTCGTGGTATCGAAGAGGTTGTGAGGGTTATTGTGTTCTCGACCCGGTTAAGAGAGACACGGGAGCTTAGTGAAAAGCTTGAAATCATAAGGAGGCTTCCTTAGGTAGTGGATGTAGGGAAACCGAACCACTATATATCGTTGTGTATCTTTCTATCCTACAATATTTATTTTCCGCACTTTATATGTTTGATAATATTCTAGTATGAATATTGTGATATTGATTATCTAGTTTATCTAACTTAGATTATCTAGCATAGTAAGAGAATATAATTTCAATTTACTTGTTTAACTTCTAACTTATCCATTGCATGATCCCTTAAGAGTTTGATATATTAGTTGACTTAGAAGTTTCTCTTTAAAACATATAATTGTCCAAAAGATTTTTAATTAGGCATTAATCTTATTAGTAATCCTATTCACCCCCCCCCCCTCTAGGACTTTCACAATGCGATTAAATGAGTTTGATCTTAGGTAGCATGAGTGGTGTGTATAACGTGACGTCTAAACTAGTGTATAAACCATTTGATGAGTGTGCTAGAACTAAGGAAGTAACTATTTTGCATAGGACGGGACATGATTAAGGCATTTCTTTGTTAACCCTTTGAGCCTTTTAGCTTGTTGTCGAATATTGATTGATTATATTATCCGTCTCAGCCCCCTCTGTGCCTTTATAAACCTTTTTGTTAGCCATGTTACAAGTTTTACCCCTTAGTATTTAGGACTTTACCATATGGCCGCGCTCGAATCGCGATGCCTTGACACTCGTCTAGAGCTTGAGTTTGGGGTGGAGGTTTTATGGGAATTATCATCTATTAGGATTGGTTTATTTGTAATTTAGCTTCATGATCACTTTGTAATATATACATTGTAACCCTTTGTTGGGGTAAACAGGAGAAGAAAATAATTGAAAAGAAAATGTGAAAAATATATTGGAAAAGAAAAGAAATAAAGGGCCATGATTTCTCACATCAAAAAGAGAATCATGACCACTTACAAAATAAAAATATATACATATTTTTGGACCGGAAAAGTGGAAATTTATTAGGTGGTCATCAAAGGTTTATCTTGGGATTACCGGGGATGCTAATTAGTGCATCAATCGGGATGAGTGAGAACATATTTGAGAGTAACTCAAGCTCTAGGGAGACTCGTTGATAGATAGTAAGTAGAGGGACAAAATCCCACTCTAAAGTATCCAAATATACGTATCACACCTACCCTACGCCTACATTATAACCTCAAAGATCTTAGGATTCTTGACTATGCACTTTAGGACCTTTCACATTATAGATTGTAGTCAAGTGGACCTTAGAAACTATGTGAGGATCGACGAACAACCTACAACCACCATCATGAGCTAATAAAGAACCTCATTTAGCGCATTGCGAGACTAATTTGATCTTGAAACTGTTTGTATGGATTGTATATTTGTTAGGTTGGTGGGGGCAAAGGTGTGATAAATAAACAGATAAATAAGATAATAATAAAGGACACACAACCTTGTCTACCACGAGAAACTCACTGCAAGTATTACAGTTCGTTTGCAAGTTTTAATGATAAGTCAAGTTCGTTCGTAGGGATTTAATCTGTTAGATCTACTTGTATTCAATAAGCGTAGATGAATTTAGATGTTTATATAAAAAGAGAATAATATGAATAATTATCTGATGAGAAATAATAAATAAGAATGCAGATAAACAAATATGAATGTAAGTTAGATAAATTAGGGTCACTAATATGAGTCTATTACTAAGTTATTCTAATCTTATGGTGAATTGAGCATTATATATTAACCGAGATTCTAAATTCTACCTAACCCCCGTCAGGGTGGACTTAGGAGCAACCTCTCCACTACCAGGATCTTGGGTAAAGAAACCTTGAGTAATGATTGGTGGTTAAATCAAACTTGTATGGCTATTTAGGTAGGGTCACTACTAGACGATTATGTGGTGTTATCAATAATTGAATTACTAAGGATAGTCCTAAGATTGGCCAAATCTAGGGCTGTAACAATAAGTCAAAACACATAATAACAATATACGCCAAGATCAAATCAATTAAAATAACAAATAGTATTATGAAATTTAAGACAAAATAATAACCTAACAATTAAAATTAAAACTTACAGAATAAAAGTTTAGATTTATGGTGAAGCCACAAATCTATAGCTAATTACCCTAAATATAGCAAAAGGTGAGATGTAGAAGAGGAGTTTGTCACTCTCCAACTTCTTGCTTCTTGTCTTCCTCTATAGGTCAGCTTGCTTCTTGGATGAATAGCTTGATACTAAGGATGAATATTAAATTTAAGGACTAAGCTACTATTTAAAACCGAGAAAATACAGCAAGGACTAAGCCTATACTTGGCATCGAGCAAGGACATGTTTAAAATGGTTTAAGGGTGTATTTATAGGTATTTAGGAAGACCTAATTAGTTTTCTTGGAGTGTAAGATAAGTAACTTGGGCTCCAAGTCCAACTCAAATTCGTAACCCTAAAATATAGAAAAGGTAATAATCTGCCGTTGTTTTGTTTTGGCCATAACTTCTTCAATACTTATCCGTTTAATGCGTTCCAATAGTCAAAACTGATCATCTCGGAAAGCTCTATAACTTTTCTTCAGACCATTCTTCCAAATTCCTAGCCAATATTTAGTTATGATCACTTCTATGGACGTAGGTGCTGGAATTCAGATTTATTTGACAACTTTATCTTTCCATATCTTATCTTTTCTTTCCTTATCTCCAATTTCCATGCATACCTTCTTTCCTTTATCTCTTTAGACTTGATTTGGTATCAAATTAATTACTATATATCTTTAAAGCTTCACACTAAATAAATAATTAAACCAAATATGCTCTAAAAATAATAAATTATTAAATCAAGACAAGAAACTACTAGACTTCCTAAAACACTATAAATGATGTCTCCAACTAAGAATAAATCATCACACATGGGGAGACATCATAGGTATATGTTTGATTTAGTTCGTAAATTATACTATATGAGATTTATTAAGATTTTAGCGTAAGTATCATTCCTTCTATTTTATATGCTTTCTCTCTTTGTTGTCTTATTTGACTTGGACCCGTCCAAACTTTTTTTCTTTTATTTTTTTATTTTGTCGGTACGACAAAACCTTGAGTTGGGGGTCTTGATGTCTCTTTTTTGTGACAAATAAATATACATTCAAGACATTGTTTTAGGAGTTTATTGGGCCTAAGTGAGGGGGTTTTCCCTACTATTTTCAATATTGTACTTTTACTTCTACTTTTGGACTAAATGCTATTTATAGGGATTTGTGTGCTTTAATCGTGTGTGTAGTGTGTAGTTTAGGTACATGCTTAATACAAGGGTCCAAGATGAAGATAAGAGATCACTTAGTCAAGAGAAACTCCAAGCCAAAGAGAAAATTGAGCTTAGAGCTACTATAGGAAGTTAAAGCGATTATTGGAGTAGTCTTGCACCGTAAAGATCGAGTCGCCATGTATTTTGATGAATCGTTGTGGACCTGATCCCTAGTTGGTTGGAAAGATATTGAAATCACGGTCGTATGGAAAGTGAAAGAAATCAATTCAGAGTTAAGATGAAGAAGTTATGCCAAAAACCGTTCCCAGTGCTCGAAGTTGTGATTTGCTGCATAAAAACGGGTTAGGCCCCTTCTAAACTTAATTTCCTATTTCCTAAAGGGGCCAACGAAATTAGAACGTACAAAATCTCATTTTCGATCCATATATCAGTACGCTTCAATTCCACGACATTATCCAGAGAGAAGAAAGAACGCAAGCGCCTGGAGAAGAGAAGGAGGAGGGTTCCACAACATTCTTCATCATTTCTTCGTCATCTATCACAGTATCATTTCAATTCTTAGATTAATTTCATTTTATTTCAGCATTTAAACATGATTCAATTAGTATTTTATTTATTTTAGTATGAGTTAAGCAACTATATGTTTGATTCTTGAATTGGATATGAACCCTTTATGATTCTATGGAGTTTTGATGATTTAGGACAAAAGAATTATTGTTTAATTGAATTGAATAATTTATTTCCATTGTTTATAATCATATTCTTGTTGCCTATCTACGTCTTGATCAAACATAGGTAGTGAGAGACTGTCCGATTAACATCCGTGCAGGGGGTTGGACTTCCAGACATAGGATATAGGTGCCTAGTGCCTTGGACGAGTGGTTCCTTGCATGCCAGGTAGTCGTTGTTTTGTGTTCTTCAATACATCGGATAACCGAAGGGTGTGTAAGGTAGATATTCTAGATGCCAGAATAGGGGGTAGAATGGCTTCGAATCCCGATTAATGTGAACAAATCAATTCATACTTATATCAAAACAAGATAATAGTTATTTAGGAGGATTACCCATAAGAATCAAACATTCCATTCTCATATATATTCATCTCTTATTGCATTTACCGTTATTCATCCTTTTAATTAATAATTTATATTTATTCTCTTTTAGTCCTTGTAGTAATAAAACCAAACAAACATATCCTATTTCATATTTGTATTGCAACTTGACACTTTTGTACAAGCTAATCATATCTACTACATCTCAAGTAGTCCCTGAGGAACGATAGCTCTACTCGTATAACATTTTTACTTGGCGATAACCCGTACGCTTACACGGAGTCCTATTTTCCTTGGTGTTAGTCCTACATTATATTTATATCACACCTAAAACGCCAGCAGTATATATTTCATATCGAATCGAGGGAACCACTATTAATCTGGTTTATACCATTGTATGGGTATTAAAATAGAACTCATCAGGGACGTCAATGGTCAAATCCTCATGGGGTCGTCAATCAAGGAACAACATATCAATCTCAGCCCCAAAGGACAAACTTTCAATCAAGACCCCACAATTATTATCAAGGAGGTCCAAGCTATGGAGCCCAATCTCTCCAAGGTCTAATGTATGACTCATATAATGAGAATCTTGCTCATAAGACACTCCCCTCCCATCCTCAAGAAGGTATGATCACCACAAATGACTTGGCTGACACTTCAAATAAATTTATGATATCATTAGTTGAGAAGTCGATTAAGACCGAGGAAACATGGAATAATCACTCGGCCACGTTGAAGAGTCTTGAGACCCAAATGTCTTTAACCACTAATTCCTTGAATGTTCAAACTCAAGGTCAAATATCATGCAATGTAGAGATCTACGGAGTAAGGAGGCATGCAGATCCATTGCACTAAGGAGTGAGAAACAACTACCCCCCCCTTAGTGGTTGAGAAAGAAAAAGAGTTACCCTTGGTCCAAGATGAAGTTGAAAAGGTCACGACATAAAAAGCGACTCAAAATCCAAATTTAGATTAGGTAATCATTGAATACTTGGGTGATGATGTGGAAAAGAAGTTGTTGAGAAGCCTAGCGAGCCAATCAAGAAGCAAAAGAAGAAAGATTTATTTGTAACTGAAAATCGTCCTCCCTCTCCCCCCTCCATTTCCCTCACGTGTGCAAAAGAAGAGCGATGAAAATGAGTATAAGAAATTTTTTGGCATGGTGAGGAAGTTACAAATTAATTTGTCGTTTGTTGAATCCATCCAACATATGCCAAGATATCTAAAATTCATGAAGGATGTGTTATCTAACCAGCGGAGATACTTATAGGGAGGATAATTGGTTTAATGGGAAAATGTAGTGCAATATGTCAAAGCTCATTGGCTCCTAAGTTGAGGTATCCCAGGAGTTCTAATATTAGGATCTCTATTGGTGAAAATTGGACCAGGAAAGCACTATGTGAGTTAGGTGCGAGTAGTAATCTCATGTCGAAGTCATTGCTTAAGAAGTTGAATAGCTGGTCCTACTACCGTGATCTTGAAAATAGAGGATATGTATATCTACTATACTAACGGAAAGATAGAGGATGTACTCATCAAGGCTGGTAACTTTATATTTTCGTGTGATATCATTATTCTTGACTATGATGCGAATAAGAATGTGACCATCATCTTGGGGGTCCGTTCTTAGCCACGAGGCGTACTTTAATTTATGTAGATAATGGTGAACTAATCATGCGTGTGAAATACAAGTTGGTCAAGTTTAAGTGTTCAGGGCGACGAAGATTCATGATTTTAGAGACGATTTTTTTCGTGTGGATGTTCTCGATCATATCACGCGGGAGGTATATAATGAAACACGTTTTTATTATATTGTATAGGCCGCCTTGACACTTAAATTTCCCGAGTTACACGAAGATCTAGCCGAAGTGGTGGCGGCTCTAAATTCTGGAATCTAATAAGGACTAAGACCGCAGGTTATGAACAAGTTCGAGGTCTGGGGGATATGGAAATAATGAAAACCATCATTTGAATCTCCCCCAGAACTTGAAGAGAAGCCACTTCTATCTCACTTGAGGTATGCTTATTTAGGTCCCAATAATACTTTACATGTTATTGTTTCCGCTAGCTATACAGGTCCTCAAGAAGATAAGTTGTTGCGAGTGCTCCGAGCTAACAAAGAGGCGATTAGATGGACTATTCTCGGCATCAAAGGTATTAGTCCAACCATTTTCCAACACAAGGTCATCCTTGAAGACGAGAATGAAGGTCTGTTGAGGGTCAACGACGACTCATGTCGGTTATAAGGAAGTGGTAAGAAAGGAGGTGATCAAATTTTTATATGAGGGGGTCATCTTCTCGATTTTTAATAGTTAATGGGTGAGTCCCGTTCAATGTGTTCCGCATAAAGGAGGAATTACCACCATCTTCAACTCAGATAATGAAGCTATTTCGTCTAGAACAAGTGTGGGGTGAAGAGTTTGTATGGATTACCGTAAGCTCAATAAGGCAACAAAGTAGGATCGCTTTCTTTTGCCATTCATTGATCAAATGTAACCAATTCGACAATCTATGCTATGAACAACCATGGCGACGATGTTTTCGATTAAGCATCAGTTGTTTCGTGTGTAAATAATTGATCACATTTTATCACTTGATCGGAAAATAATAAAATAAACTGGCAAAGTATTCATACAAAAACTAAAAGATATTAAAATTAAATTTTATTTGAATCAAGGAAATAGCTTTCAAACGATATTTGATTTCTAATAAGAGAAAAAAATACTTAACTTTAACCTTATCCTTAACACAAATATGACGACAATGTTTTTGATTAAGCATGAACTATTTCGCGTGCAAATAGTTAATCACATTTTATCACTTGATTGGAAAATAATAAAATAAACTGGTAAAGTAGCATACAAAAACTAAAAATATTAATATTAAATTTTATTTTAATCAAGGAAATTTCTTCTAAATGAGATTTGTATGCTAATAAGTGAAAAAAATACTTAACCTTAACCTTAACCTTAACTTTAACCCCATCCTTAACCATATCCTTAACCCCTTAACCTTAACCTTATCCCCTTAACCTAACATTAACCTTAAATTTAAGCTTAATCTTACCTTAACCTTGACCTTAAACTTAACCTTAACCTTATACCTTAATCCTTATACATTACACCTTATATTTTAAACCTTAAACCTTAATCATCACCTTCACCATAACCTTAACTTACCCTTAAGCCTTAAATCTTAAACCTTAAACCCTAAAACTTAAACATTAAACTCAAACCTTTTACTTTAATATTTAAACTTTAAACATTAATCTTAGCCTTCACCTTCACCTTCATCTTAACTTTAACCTTAAACTTAAAGTTAAAACTTAACCTTAACGTTGAACCTTAAACCTTAACCTTAACTTTAATTATAATCATAATTTTGACATTTATCCTTAAACTTTACCTTAAACCTTGAACTTTAAACCTTAACCTTAACTTTTATATTAACATTAACCTTAAACAAATGAAGATTCATCGCGCTGATATCCGACCTTAAACCTTAAATCTTATTAAACCTTAAACTTAAACCTTAAAATTTAAATCTTAAACCTTAACCTAAACTTTAAAATTAACCTTAACCTTAACCTTAACCTTCACCTACACCTAAATCTTAACTTTCACTTAACCTTAACGTTCTCCTTGACGAGAAAAAAAAAACTTAACCTTAACCTTGACTTTCACCCAAGGAACCTGGTCGCTCCTAGAGTGTGAGATAAATCAACACTAAATAGGAGGAGCAACTAACCGCAAGTGTACGGGTCGTTCCAAGTAATAGATAAGATATAAAGGATTTAGTCTCCATAAGGACTAGAAGGTACAATTGATATGTTTAAATAGTAAAGTAGAATTAATTGCAGGAAAAAGAAAATAAATATTTGTTTTGGTTTTTGAATATGAAAAGACAAAACGCAAGAATGAAGAGTAAACTAAACTAAGCTAAGAATTAAACTAAAGAGATTACTTAAATATGAGAGAGATACTCAAGTCTCGCTAAGGAATCACCTAAGTTCACACTCTAATGCATTCGTTTTAAGGGTAAATCGGGTAATTGATATTAGACGGGATTCCAATATATTCCTAACTCCTGTCGGTGTAGACTTAAGAAGCAATCCTACGGTATTACAGACCCCATCAGGGCGACTATAAGCTACTTTCAGATGTTTAAGTAATTAACCCAATCGGCCATGTGGTTAGTTAAGGCTGACAGGCTCAATAACGAACGCCACGCGTTTCCATCCTAGTTCTGTAATTAAATACCCCTTCCGGATGATCACCGCCACTAGTGAATAGCCTAATTACTAAAACCTATCCTTGATTTGCGACGACAATGATAGTAAATAAGTACAAGGATAGAATCAAATGCAATTAACCGACTTAATCTAAATTGACACAACCCCAAATTAGAAAGACATTAAATTAAAAATTAGGGTTCATCCCTAAAATGCGAGTCTTAACTATTTTGGCGTTTAGCTCTATTGAAATAAAAAAAGAAATAAAATTAAATAAAGACATAATTACTTATTACTAAAATAAATTGAAATTAACCTAATTAGAATGACTTAAGCTGCTATTGAAGAAGAATGACTTCTCCAGCTTCTGCTTTCCTGCTTCCAAGCCTCCTCTCTTTTAAAGTATTAAAGCGTACTGAATTATGAGGTCTAAGGAGCCTTTTATATTGATTAAAAAGGGATTAGGCCCACCTTGGGCTTAATTAAATGAGGAAAGCCCCAAATCTGTTTTGTTATTCCCGCATCTGTTGTACACCACTCCAGTAAAACAAACATAACTTTCGCATCGTAAGTTCAACCATTTCTCAAATTTCGCTAACTTAGAGGCACATCTTTTCATTTGAACCACTGAATCAGATTCAGCATCGTTCAGGCTCAGGATAGGCCAGAACGACTTTCCAGTTTCCAATGCTCCTCCACCTTCACTAAAGTAATGTCTTTTGCTCCTTTGACACTTTCTTTTGATCTTGGACTTTAAACTTTACTTCTTCTTTTCATCTTAATGCCTCCTAGCATCTATTTACCTAAGAACTTCACACTGAACAAGCAAATTAACGCACAAAATCTCTAAAAGTAACAATATCTCAATAACGAAGGAAGAAAGTGTAATATTTATATGTCAAAATATGCCTATAAATCTATCAACTAAGTCCAAATTGAACCTAAAATGATGTATCCTAAAAGAATTTATCTATCACAAATAGGGAGACATCCCGTTAACGGGATAAATTTATATTTTAATTGTCTTCAAATACGGGATTTACCAAATGTATAAAATAAATGAAAAAAGGAAAGGAATAAGAAAATTATGAGAAAAATGAAATGGAATGCTCTTGAACATAATGGTGTGTTGAAATCAATGAAAAAGTTTGAATTGGAAGATAAGAAAAAAAAGAATTACCTGTTCATTTTTTAAATCAATGATAATTAACATAGAAGAGTGATGTTTTACAAGGTGCTGCATAAATGTAACATGAGAAATTTTGAGTCAGTTCTGACTCTAGCTTTAACTTTTGGTCGTAGCAAGTGCAAGCCAAATTGAGGCGGTTTTTGGAAAAAGTTGGATAGGTAATATTATTTTTTGTTCAAAAATATGTGAATTTTATTCTCCTCAAATCTCACCATCACTCTAAAAGAAAAATAAAGAGTTTGAGAGACAGATTAAATCAAGAAGATTAATGTAGCGAATCATGTTTACTTAGAATTTTTGCTTGAGAGGATCTAATATCTTATAAATAAGATTCGAAAGAAAAAAAGTGGAATCAAGCCATGAAAGAGGAGATCAATGCAATTGAAAAAAATAAAACCTAGAACCTTACCCTTCTACCATCTCATAAATTTTCTATTGGGGTAAATTGGGTTTTCAAAACAAAGACGAATCTTGATGGGTCCATCAATAATCACAAGGCAAGATTGTTTGCAAAAGTTACAAGCAAAAAGAAGGCAACGACTTCAATGAGGTATTTTCTCTTATTTCAAGACTTGATACAGTTCAATTGGTCGTTTTTTTTTTCTCAAAGTGGTTGAAAATTGTATCAAATGGATGTTAAATCAGCTTTCTTGAATGGATTCCCCAAAAGAAAATTTATGTTGAACAACCTCTTGGATTTTTTAAGAAAGCTGAAGAAGATAAAGTATATAAACTCAAAAAGGCGTTGTATGAGGTTGAAGCAATCACCTCGTGCATGGTATGATATGATTAAAGATAATTTTCTGAAATTTGGATTTGAACGTTGTCCTTTGGAACACACACTCTATATCAAAAGAAATTCTAAAGGCAGATTTATGGTGGTCAGTCTTTATGTTGATGATTTGATCTTCACGGGTGATGATTGTGAAATGTTGGCTGATTTTAAATCTTCAATAATGAAAGAGTTTCAAATGACCAATTTAGGAGAGGTGCATCACTTTCTTGGCATAAATGTGCAATAATTTAATGAAGAAATTTTATTTATCAAGAGAAATATGCAACAAAAAATATAAAAAAATTTAAAATACAAAACTCGAATCTTGTTTCAACTCCTTGTATTACAGGACTCAAATTGAGTAAAGGAGGAGAAGGGAAGATAATGGATCCAGCCATATTTTGAATTTTGATTTGAAATTTGATGTATCTTACAACCACTCGTTCTGATATTATGTTTGGTGTAAGTTTGATTAGCAGGTTTAAGGAGAAACCATACATAAATAAATGGGAGGCAGCAAAAAGAATTCTTGGATACGTCAAAGGAACAATTGATTACAAAATCTTGTATGACAGAAACATTTCTGTTAAACTTGTTCGATTTACAGAAAGTGATCTTGGTGGAAGAATTGATGATTCCAAAAGTACTTTTGGGTTTGCTTTTAATCTTAGAAGTAGAGTGATTCATGGTGTTCAAAGAAGCAACACATCGTATCCCTTTATACTACTGAAGCGAATATATCACAGCTTGTTCAGGTAGATGTCAAATCACGTGGTTAAGGGAAATTCTTAAAAGTCTGAACTCCAAGTAGCATGAACCTATAACTTTATTTTGTCATAATAGCTTGACTATTTATATCTCAAAATATTCAATCATTCATGGAAGAACAAAACATATTCGACTACACTTTGATTTTCTAAGGGAACTTGTTCATAAAGAAGGAATCAATCTTGGGTATTGCAAAAGTGAAGAACAACTTACAGATATCTTCACAACACCCCTCGGAGGTCCTGTGAATAATGTTGAATTTTCGGAATCAAGAGCAGATTCAATTTATGGGAGGCAATGTTGGAATAAATTTGAATCTTGACCATTATTTAATAAGTTTGTTCTCATACATGAATCTACTAGATGCATGTATGGCCTTTCATCTTTGATTCATGTATTGACTAGTTTCAGTTTTTTCTCTTCAATTCTAGTTAATGTATTAGGCTAGATACATGTTAGTATTTATCCTATAAATAGTTATGTAATTTTGTCATTTGTATTAAGTAAAAAATTTTAGAAAAGAGAATAAAATAAAAAAAGGCCAAAGGCCAAAGGCTAAAATTCCAAAAGTGTGTTTTTTGTTCAATCTTATGTTTCCACAAATCTCTACCTATCCATAACAATCTATGATTCTACAAATAGGTACCCAACATGAACTTGCATACAAGAGCTTTCATTTCCATCTCTTATCCCTACAATATCTAATTATCATCTTCATCAAACACAACAACCTCGTGAAATCCTACCTTCACCTTGCATTTCAACATGTCCACGAGCCTTGTTTCAAAGGATGGGGTTTAAGCTAGTGAAGAAATCATGATCAAATAACATACCAAGTTTCAAGAACATATATTCTTACTAAAATGTCAACCAGACCATCTAATATTGCCACCACTATCATCAATTTTAACTAGCATAACACAAAAATCATGATCAGAGGTCATCCCAAGTTTCATGAACATATATTTTTACTAAAATTGTAAGCAGACCATCTAACATTGCAACCAAAATAATTAATTTTAATCAACATAGCAACAAAATCATGATTAGATAACATATCAAGTTTTTTTCCCGATAAACATCTGTATTAAAACGGACAAAACAAATATCAATCAATCAAAAGTTAACCAATACCTGAGCGGTTACCAAGATTCACCAATACCGTGGTCAAATCAGTGATAGGGATCGACGATCAGTCCAATTGGTTGGGAGTCTATTACATCTGAAACTCCTAGGTAAAATATCTGCATCTACATTTCTATTTCTAGAAACGTGGCTAATAGAAATTAAGGATCTAGATCGAATAAATTCGCTATTTCTACACATAAGAGGTCTAACGCTACACATAAAGACATGCTACAATTTGGGGTTAGTACAAGTCAAGACAAGTAAATAATTACACACTATAAATATTAATGAGGTGTATAAATATAACTACAAACGATTTTATCAAGTAAAAGCAAGATAAAAATTATAAATGTTACATAATTAAAAATATGAGCTAGTTGTGTGCGGACAAGTAGTTGACTTCATCTTTGTGCACATGTTTCTCCTATGTGTGTGATTCAATATATGTGATGTGTATGCGTGCTTAGTAAGTATATTCAAGGAAGTTTGACCAAATATAATCACATAAAAAGACATTGGAGACAATGAATTCATATTAAGATATTAAATGTAGTTCCTTAGGTTATTAATGATAGATAGATAGATAGATTTAAGAGTGTTCTAGGTGAAAATATGCAAGGAAGTGTTAATCATTTTAAGATAAGATTAAACATGTGATTAACTAAGGATTTTTCATATGAAAAACACCTATAGGAGGAAATATATTCCAACATAACTTTGTCACAAATTTGAAGAATGTATTGAAAAGTGTTGCATCACAACTTAATTTATCCCGGTCTTAAATAAGCTTGTTTTCTACATTACTAAGTGTTGCCTCAATCTACAAGATTATACCACAAATAATAACAAGTTCCTATTGATTCAACCTCAAGTTTATTTAATGGAATAAACCTCTATTAGGTGATCTTCCAATTGTTTATCCTGGTATTTAAGTTCCTGAATAATATGGTCTTTCTCTTCTAATGTGCTATCAAGCGGACCATCAGTGTGCCCAGTGAATCTATATGCTCATTACACTTATTTATTTCCTTGTTAAGTACCTCACTTTCCTCCTCTTTTTTCTCAATAACTGTCCATAATTCTAAATGTTTTAGCATGAAACTATGTTGCATGATAAATCAAATTTAGATTAGGCTTAATTACATTTATTCCAAAAAGGTGTACAATTTTAAGAATTTACCATCTTTTTGTGAGAAAATTATGAGTTTTGTGATAATGTCTTAATTATCTTACAATTTGGTGATGACCAAATCCATGCCAGTCTTGTTAGAAACAAGAGTATCTACTTCAAACTCCAATATCTTGATTTTATTTTATACTAAACAACATTCATCTGCATGTACTTTTTCAAGTTCAGTAATCTTATTGTTCAACTCCACACTGACCAAGTGCAATGTATTTCTTTCTAATGTGATGGTCACATATTGGTTGTGGACTATATCTTTCCCATCGACCTTGAAACAATATTCATATATGCGATTGAGTAGGATAACTTTCTACTTGAAAGGGAAACTATAATTTTAGTAATACACGAAATACACAAAATCACAACAGACGTGAGGGAAAGGGAAATTACAATTTTGGGTACTTTAGTAATACACAAGATCACATAAACGACAAAACTAAAAGAAAACTATGATTTTAGTATTTTAGTAATACAAAAATTGAGTCTTGTGTAATACTGAAATACATAAAATCACAAAAAGCAGATTGAAAGGGAATCTATGATTTTGGATATTGCTACAATACACAAATCATAGACAGCGAACATGTGAATTTGTATGTTTCTATAATACAATTCTAAAACCTAACCTTAACCCTAAACTATAAACTCTAACCCTAAACCTTAAATCTAAAAACATTAAATCTAAACCTAAAAAACCTAAAAAATAATTCCTAAAAGTTGAAAAATGAATAATATGATAGGGTATGTAATTTTGTTGTGTGTTCCAGGAATACAAAAACTGAGTGTATTTTCGTAGCACACAAAATCATAGAGACGGAGAAAAAAGACTAGTATGATGAAGTCTATCATTTTATGTGTCACACGAAACAAAAGTGAGTTTTATATATTACTGGAATCATTGTTCTAAAAAGTTCTAGGCGCTACGAGGGCGGTCGAGCACATTACAGCGCCTAGATGGCTAGGCGGCCCATTAATCGGAATTTAGGTTGTTTTATATTATTTTATATTTAATATATATTACTAATACATTGATTTGAAAGATATTTACATCCTAATATACTTAAAGTAGATCAATTTAACATAAATAACACATGTTTAACTATATAATAATAATTCATTATCATTAACCTAAAAAATTATAAATTCAAGGAATCTAGACTTGAAATTTGAAAAATTCTACCTTTTTCTCGCGCATTCAAACTCTAACCTAAATAGATTTTCTGTATATTTTGCTTATGTGTTGCGTTGGATAAGATTAATTAGTTATTTATGAGATAGCATGCTAGGTAGTATTTGGGTTGGACGACCAAATAATCTGATTGTTTAGTTTATTATTTAGATTATGCGTAGACGAACTTTTGAGCTACCCTCTAGAGAAATTTTAGTCAGATCGCACTTTAGAATGCCTAGGTGGAGCATCTAGGTGGCCTCGTTTTAGAACAATGACTGGAATACACAAAACCACCGAGAAGAAGAAAATGACTAATATGATGGGATATGTAATTTATGTGTTATAGGAATACACAATATAGAGTTTTGTGTATCAGTAATATACATACAATCGCAGAATTTGAAGAATATAAAAGATGTATAACAAAATAGTGAAAATAAAGTAAATGTTGTATATGAAAAATAACATGGTGAATAAGTTATGTTGCACAATCGAAAGGGACAAGTTCGAGACTGTTTTTTCTTTTTGTGTATTACATTATTAAACAACAAATCGTTTTGTATGTTCATGTGATACAAAAAATGAAAAAATCACAAACATATTAAGGTTGGAATGAAAGAAAATATGTAATTTTGTATGTTTCTGTAATACATAAAAATAGAGTATTGTGTCTTACAAAGTTATACAAATTCACATACAAAAAATGATTGGAATGAATTTTTTTTTTTGTGATTTTGTGTACTTTGTAATACTTAAATGTCTGTTTTGTGTATCACAAAAACACAAAAAATCAAGAAGATGGGTTGGACTAAAAAAAATAAGATAGTTAAATACTAGTAAAAAATATCAAATTTGCGATTAATAGAGAAAAAAATGATTTTGTAAAAGAAAAAAATATTTTAGATTGATATCATAATTTTATGTATCATAAGAATATATCGAACTGAATATTAATTTTTTTTAATGAAAAAGTAAAAAAAATCATAGATGCAGAAAACAAACTTGCCCCGTTAAAAAACCTTTATTTATTTTTTCTGAATTTTTGAAATTAATAAGGAATTTCTAAAAAATTTAACAGACGCGATCGTGTTTTGGAATTGGAAAAATCTATTTTTGTGTATTTCAATACATAAAACTAAATATCAAAATTAATTTAAAAAATCACAAAAATCCATAGATATGGATACAAACTGGCCCATTCAAAAATGTAATATTTTTATTTTTGGAATTAATTATGAAATTTGAAAAAATTAACGGATGAGGTCATGTGGTGGAATGGGTTGGTGGTGACTAGCGACTGGCGATGACAGCGATGGTACCAGATCTAGTTGGTGGTGGTTGTGGGTGAATGTGGTGGTGGTTGCAGAGAATGCCGAAGGTAGGGGTGGTAGAAAATGTAGAAGGTGGCGGTGGCGGTGACGGTGACCGGATTTTAAAATAAAAATAAAAAATTAAATTTATATTATGAGTATTATATAATTCAATAAAAAAGAAATATTAAATCAATATAAGTATATTTATAGTATAAAATATTATCTTTTTAATAAAAGCTTTGGAAATACGCGTGGTGTTGTTAGTAATGGGATTAGTATCCTTAGTGGAACAGAAAGGAACAATGTGAAGTTCATTACAACCATGATTAAGGTGAGATCAAATTTCGAAGGGGTCATTAATGCTAAGTCTTTGGGAGAGAAGACGTTTCTTGCGGTGTCAAGCATGCAGTTAGAGACGAGCTAGTCTACGACGGCTCAATAATGTTTAAACACTCAACAAGAAACTTTGGGAGAAATTTTTTGGTAGTTCGTTCCACATGGACGGCGTAGATAACGCGAAAAAAAATCCAAGCCAGACATTTGGACATCCACTATCTCAGTGAGTAGTGTTTATCCTGTCCTATATTTTAGAAAACGGATTTGAATTCGACTTGGACTCCAATTACTTGCCTTCCGCTCCAAGATTTCTACCTAGGGTTAGAAAACACCTATAAATACACCCTCTTATCATTGTAAACATGTCATTGCTTAATTATTAGCCCTTAGTGTCGAGTAGCAACATCAGGAGAAGCAAGTTGATAGTATGTATCTTTATTTTAGTTTATTTCTTTCAAGCATGAACAAAATTTCCCATAGTTTGAGTTTTGCATATGTATAATCTTTGAATTCTGTTTTATATTATCTAAATTTGGTTGGGAAAAATATTTTTAAATCGATTGAGCTTCTTAACCTTTATATTTGTTTTATGTGCTTTGATTTATTGAGTGTAGTTCTTGCTAATGCACAAACATATACTACCCCATTAATAACAGTTGGATGGTCACCCGGAAGGGTTGTCTAATTGTTGAAACACCACATAAACGTCTAGTGTGCGGTAGTGATCCGGAAGGGCTTGCCTAACTAGATAGTCATTAGAGTTTGGGATTAACCACCGATTATTGCACAGGGTCTCCTTACCCAAGTTCCCTGGTAATGGTTGGGTCGCCACTTAAGTCCACCCAGAAGGGGGTTAGGAGAAATATGAAATCCTGACTACTTACTTTAAGAGATTTAATCACCCTTATAACTAGCAGAAGAAATAGAAGGATAACTGCATACAAGCAACCCTGAGCTATATTTCTCATCTTATTCTTACATCTTTATTTTATTTTCATTAGTATTTAGTTTAATAATATTTTCTCCACAGTTATTCATATTTACTTTTATTGTCTTTTAATTCCACGAGCTAAATCTTACTACACTTTCTTCTAATCCATTCGTATAACACAATAAGTCCTTGAGAACGAATCTTACTTATCATTAAAACTTGCATACGGTATGTGATACTTGTAGTGAGTAACGTAATTGGCGAGGGTGATAGTTGCATATTTATTTATCATTATTTTATCACACCCTACCAGCCACCATGTATGTATCTCTTCTAATCTCTTCTAGTTTCTCATTTTTTATTTCAGTTTGTCGTATTTTTTATTGCAAGTTTGTTTTTAGCTTATAATACATACACACGTTTAGTATTGATGGTTTTGAGAGCATTTTGATGTAAGCTTCTTCCTAATTTTTCAATTTCAAGCCAATTCCTTTGTTTTTCAAGGTTTTTATCCTTTAATCATTTTTTATGATTTTGTTTGATAATATACTTTATTTGTGTTTTTCGTTTTTCTTTTTGTTTGATTTTAACAATTTATGCAATTCTTATGTTTTTGATTTTGTTCTTCTGTATATTTTGTATGTATGTGTAGTATATGTTTTTTTGTTGATATTTTGCTTGAATGTTGTTGAATTCCATGTTTAAGTTGCATTGTTTTGAGTAGAACTTATGTTTACAGCTGTTATACTCTGCATCGAATTGTTAAGACATGGATTTTCATGTTCCAGACATGAAATTCCATGTTCGAAACATGAAATTATTTGTTTCTTAACAAAATTTTCCCTTTCCAACGTGTTGATTGTTTATGTGATCATATTCTATAACCTATGTTATTACTTGTTTTCTGCAGATGGTTATGGTTGTCGTTAGGTTCGGTTCTCAACGTTCTATGAGTTTGTTTAATTTTTTCCCGAGTCTCAGTTCTGTTTTCAATTACGTGTTGTCTAAATGGACTTACTTGCTCTTAAGTTCCCCGCATTTAGTGTATTCAGTTGGAGAGGACAATAACTGATTGTTGAACAACAACGAAGACTTTTCCTACATGCAGTTTTTGGTTAGCGAGACAACTTTGCAGTGTATGGATAATTATGTTACAGATGATCAAGAAATAGATGAGTTTTAAGTCTCGTGGTGAATTTCAGTATGAATCTAAGATGATAACCCGTGGATATTGTCACACACGAGGAGCCATAATGCTAAAACTTACCAAGTTCCTTTTATGATGTTTCTTTTATATTATTGAATTTTGTACGACAAATATATTCTTAACAGTTCTTTAATATTTACGAGTTTAACATTTTTACATTTTTATTGTTATACTTTAGATCATTTTTATCTATATATTATGTTGTCTTTCATTTCTTTAACAATATAGTCTTTTAGTATAGGTTTTGAGATGAGTAGCTTAACTTGTTAGTGTTCAGGTAAACGGAAATTCATATTTCAAACATGAAATGTCATGTTTCATGAAATTCCATGTTTGAAACTATAATTTTTTCCAGATTTTGACAACTTTCACGTAACTTGTTGACCTTTACTCTTCACTTGAACTTTGAATGCATAATAAATAATAGCCACACAACTGTGCCAATTGCAACATAATAATTAAAAGACTAGGCTTCCTTTCATTCATTTGGGGGCAATCAACTTCCTTAATTTCTGCTTGGGTCGGATTCTCGAAATCAGATCCAAGTCCACTTCTAAATAGTTGAAAACCTTTTTTGTATTTTTCTTATTTTTTCCGGATAAGGTATCATCTATATGTTTGGTTTTCGATCTGTAGTGCTTTCATCTGTCTCTTTTGTAGTGTTTCCTTGTATTTCTTTTGTGGTTCTTCTATATCATCTATTTCTTCATTCTCTTCATCATTTATTCTTCTTATTGGAGACATAATTTCCCTACATTTACACAACTCCAGCCACAAGAAACATCTTAGTAATCTGAACGGACATTATCATATAAAATTCACTTCTCCAAACATGAAATTCTCTGTTTAATTCAGTGAATTCATTGTTTTGTTCAGTGAATTCTGCAGAAAACACAGTTTTACAGTTTTAGTTTATATATTATTTACGCTATAAGGTCGCTAAATTACACAGTTTCTCTAGATTTTGCACAGTATTTACAAAAAAATTCACAATAAGTCCTTGATTATCTATATTTGATAGTAATATTTCAAATATTTTGAAATAATTGCACTATAGGTCCATGTTTTTCAGATTGATCATGTTTAATCACACTAATCCAATTTCCGTTCATATTAATCACAATATCATATCACATTCATTATAAAATCCTATTATAAACCTTAGAAACTACTAAAATTGTTATTTACTATCACTATTTTCCTTAATCAAATATAAATCAGTAAGAAATCATACTAAATCAACATAAACTTCATTTTTGTTTTGTTTTTGTTCATGAATCACACAATAAATAGTAACGAATCCAAAAACCACTTAAAAAAATCTCAAAATAACCATAAAAAAGAATTATATTTGACTTACATATGTGTTTTTTTGATTTTGTAAGTTAAAACTTTGTTGTTATTGCTCTCCTACGCTTGGTGTTGATTTCAGGGTTGACTCTCGCCGTTTTCCTTCGCGTTTCGCCGTTCACCGTTCTCTTCATGTGTTTGTATGGTGTTTTGTGTGTGATATGCGTGTCTATTGATTTAATTTCTTTTAATCAATCTTTAAAGTGACATTGATAATTGAAATAACGTTCTTTTATTATCTCTAGTGGTTCCTTATGCTAAATTGATTACTCTTCTTGAATTAGCGAAGTTATTTCTCTGTTTTATTCTTGTTGGATTCTTGCTGTCTTCGCGCTGCTCTACACCCGTCTAAGTCATTTCAAGGTTATCTTTTATCCTTTTATCTCTATTTACATGTGCAACTGACGTGGAAAACAATGACAGTAAAATGTGGAACTTAATTTGGGATTCGAATGTGCCTCTAAAAATAAGGAATTTCATATGGAAACTACATAACAATGCAATTCCAACTAAATGCAACCTCAAAAAGAAAAAATGCCTTGAAACCGATATCTGTGAATGGTGTGAGGTGGAATCTGAGTCTATTGTGCATCTTTTTATCAAATGCCCCTTTAGTAAAGGGGTTTGGGCAAATTCTCTACTCCAATGTAAAATTGATGAAACATTCAACGGATCTATTAGCTAGTGGATTAGATTGGTTATAGATAGCTATTCTAGCAACGGGTGAAAAAAGAGAGTTGTCACTGCTACGATTTTCGTTACATTATGGAATATTTGGAAGTCTAGGATGAATAGTTTTTTTGAGAAAAAAGCCTGGAATATACGGGAAATTAATGAAAAAATAAAATCTTTTTTAAAATACCTTTTTGCAGAGGAAACCGAGACTAATAAAGATTGGCGGTTTGATCGTGATAAGAACAACTCGACTATTGTCGAAGAGAATCATCTTATAAATGACAGTGCTGATTATACCTGGCTGAATGATGTTTCTTTCATCAATAGTTGGGAACCTGCAAGTATGGTGTCCTTAGGAGTTAACAAGGAAGGTGCAATCAAACATCAAGTTATCAAGAGAGCGAGGGTGAACACGGCTGTTGAAGGAGAAATGTGGGCCATCCTTCAAGCTATGAGATCTGCAGCAGATTTCAATCTCCAGAGTAGTTCGTGTCATTATGATAACCTGAAGTTGTTCAAGGTATCTCCAAAGCTAAAATAGTCGACTGGCGAATACGACCAATGATCGCTGAAGCGTTAAGTTGGATGAAGAGATTTCCAAGATAGAAAGTCATTCACATCAAAAGAGAATTTAATGAAGTTGCAGATAAAGTCGCAAAACGCACCAGAGCAAATATCGATGTTTCCGTTTGTCCTATGGACTCGATTGTCAAGTTTTTTAATTACGTGAATTTAATTAGTTTTAGAGGAATAGGATAATTTGTATTTTCTTTCTTTTCATTTGACAAAAAAAAGATTTAATTTCTTTTTCTTTTCTTTTTAATTTGATAAAGATTAAAAAACACCGTGATATGTATATATATAAAAAAAAAAGCTTTTTATTAATAAATTTTTTAATAGATATTTATAAAAAAATTATTGGCTCATTTACTAATTCCGAATTTTGTTTTATTTAATAATCTTACTCTATTTTTTTTTTTTTTTTTTGGTTAAGAGGAAAATACTTAATCAGGGAAGCGAGGGTCTCATCTTTGACTACAAAAATAAAACATTATATCGATTTGGGAGCTAATTTGGCGCTCGAAAAAACCCTAATTTTAAAAAACCAACTGAAAATTCAGGTATTTACCCTTTTAATTACTTATTGTTGCCATTGAAAAACCTCCAATTTCATTACCAGGTCTAATTTATGGTTTTATTTGTTCATTTTGCTCTATAAGCAAAATCCGAGTTTGATCTTATGGATGCAAAAGATATATTAGGATTGCCAAAGAATTCACTAACTTCACCACATGAGAAGAAATCCAGACCTCACAAAGAATCTCAAAGGAAACCAGATGGCATTTCGCGAGAAGTAAGCGTAATACTTATGTACGCATACATTAATTGTTCGACTGTAAATGAATGTATACATACATAATTGTTTCTTTACTAGGTTTACGCTCTTACGGGAGGTTTGGCGCCACTCATGCCATCAATTGAATTGAAACGCAAAACACAAGTAGAGAATGAGAAGGTTAGCATCAAATATTTGTCTTTTTTCTTTTTTAGCTTCTGTAAATTTTGATGTTGTAGGTTAGTTACCTTGTAATACTATTTTTACTATTCAAAATGCTCTATCGAGCTATGCTGTTATACAATAAATTAAATTCATTCGGTAATATAATTCTTCTCTGGAATGATGAGTGTTTTTTTTGTGCTTCAGATTACATGGCAATGGCTTCCATTTACAAATTCTGCAAGGAAAGATAACTTGCAGCTTTATCATTGGGTAAACTTCACTTTATTGTCAAAAACATATTTATTTCAGCAGAATTTCTCACTCATTTTTGTTATATTAGGTTAGAGTTGTTAATGGAGTACCACCAACTGGTGACTATTCCTTTGCAAAGTACAACAAGGTATATAAATTCTAAGGATTATTCAGTTACTCCAATTTCTTTTAGTATCACTGGAATATTATCCATTTGAGTAGTTTGAAGCTAACAATTGTACTTATTTTGGCACTTACAGTCAGTTGAGACGATTAAGTACACAGATGAGGAGTATGAGAAGTATCTAAACGATCCTGTAAGTATTTCCTGTATACGAGAAGTACAATCATGTCTGAAATGATTTATATGTGTGTGTATTGTTGTGATTAGACATGGACGAAAGGGGAGACAGATGAATTGTTTGAATTGTGTGAGCGTTTTGATCTTCGTTTTGTTGTAATTGCTGATAGATGTACAACTTCACGAAGCATAGAGGAACTAAAGGATCGTTATTACTGTGGTATTTAAAAAAATACTATAATATTGTCTCTTTAGTTGTTGTTTTCGAGGAACTAAAAAATTGTTTGTTGTAGTGTCACGAGCTATATTAATGGGAAGAGCTTCATCTCCTAATGAAGTTGCTGAACATCCTTTAATTAAGGTTAGTTTGAATATAATTTAAGCATAGAGATGTAGAAGTTTTAAGGTATTGTTTAAATGTAGGAGCCATACAATGTTAGTCAAGAAATAGAGAGAAAACGTGCATTATCAATGGTGTTATCTCAGACAAAGCAACAAGAACGCAAAGATGCAGAGGTTTGTATGTATATGCATTTATCTCTTAGTTAAGGATTTTAATTTGTACTAATAATAATAATATGTTGTTATATAGGTAGTTGCGGAAGCAAAGAGAATATTAGAGGCACGAAAGGCTGCAAAAGCTGCTGAAGAGTTGGAGATGTCAGTAGTAATGTCAGATGGTGAACAAGGGATTATTATTGGGAACGATAATAATAATATTAATAATAATAATACTAACTTTCCACCTCCAGTGTGTGAAACTGCTTCAACTATGGCTTCTCTACGTGTGGTATGTATATGTATATATGACTTTCTCCATTATCTTTAATTAACTAACTTTCTTTCCAGCTCCGTGTCTATCTTAGGACATATGGTTTAGACCAAATGGTACAAGCTGCTAGTTCATTAGCAGGTCTCAGAACTATTAAACGTGTTGAGCAGACTTTACAAGATCTTGGAGTGAATTTAAAGCCAAAGGTCCCTACTAAAGCTGTTTGTTCTGAGCATCTTGAATTAAGAAAAGAAATACTCACTTTACTCAATCTTCAGAAAATGGTAAGTTTAAAGAATTTTTTGGCTCATTACAAGAGATTTTACCTCAATGTGTTAATGAATCAGTTGCAACACAAGGAAGCAGAAGGATCATCTTACCGTGAAGGTGGTGGGTCATACACTGAAACTCCTGGGACACCTCCTAAGGTTGATTTATTTTTTTATTTAATATTTTTATTTCTTGGCTTTAATGTCAATCAAATATTTTAGCAGCGTATACAACGAGGAGCAGATTATGATAGAACATTTACTCCTGACTCATTCACTTTTGGAGGTAATAAATCGTCGTAACTTTACTATATTCACATCACTTAATGTTATTATAATGGATGAATTTCAGGTGAAAGACTTGTCAAAAGGGATCAGAAGCGCAAGGTATATGCTTCGTTATTCCACATATTAGTTATTACCACTTTTGTTAATTTTTCTTTCTACATTTTATAGGGCCCTGGAAGATTATCAGATGCCCCATCATCACCTGCTTCATTGAAAAGGCCAAGAAAGTTGAAGACCTCTGATGGATAGTTTTCATCTATGTATACCACTAATTACAACATAAATTCATTCATTCATTCGTGCCTTTTCTTCTCTTTAACCATTCTTTCTGTATACTCTCTTGCAGGTTTTTGTGCTTCAGTATCGTCTTGCTACCTATGTATTAAGTGGTTATCTATCATATTAATGATATAAGTGCAACATACCTTAGACTAATGTGATAAGAGGTTTTATTTTGTTTTGTTTTGTTTGGTCCAAAGGGGAGTGTAAAAAATTCATGGGTATGTACATAACTCATGGTTGAGAATCACCATCTTTCAACTCTCAAGACTCTAGCTTTTGGTTAGTTTTTGTTATATACTCATCATGAACCCAGTATTTCTTGTGAAAGTGCAATTCTCTAATCAGGAACTCATATTTTTGCGCACTTTATACCCTTGGTCTTAATATCCCATCTTTCCATTTGGCCGCAAATTGTGATTGCAAGAATTTCTTAAATATAATTATTTATGGCAACAATCCAACAATGATCATTTCTTTGCAAAACATGTCCATTTAATAACATTTTGATTGAATACCATTCTCAAAAAAGTAAACCTTATATTCTAGTAATCCGTTTGATCTAGGAGTATGTGAGAAAAACATA
This sequence comes from Nemophila menziesii, assembly GCA_029959085.1. Classification (NCBI taxonomy): domain Eukaryota; kingdom Viridiplantae; phylum Streptophyta; class Magnoliopsida; order Boraginales; family Hydrophyllaceae; genus Nemophila; species Nemophila menziesii. The sequence continues at coordinate 4,401,173 of JARWIR010000046.1, read as the reverse complement.
TAAAATTCAAAGGTTTGTTGGAATGTCCGTGACTGTTGAGCTACTATGAAAACTCATAAATACCCATGCAGAAGCTCAAGAGGTTTTTGTTTCATAATGATAATTAAATTGCAATAATCAAGGCTTGAAAAAATCATCCCTAATTATCAATAATCACAATTAAGGAAGGAAAAGGATCATCAAAGATATTTTTAATGAAATTCCAACCATACCCTTTTGTGACCGAGACCAATACAAATATTCCGCCATTGCGTATACGTTACGCAAGTATTAATTTACGTTACTATGATTTTTACTAGAAAATATAATATAATATAGTACGGTCGTTGCGTATACGTAACGCAAGTAGTAAATTACGTGACTATAGCCGTGTCGTATACAATACGCAAGTTACACGTAGTAATTTCTTTTAGCACAAAGAGGGATTAGTATTAAATTTACAATTTACTCCTAAAACTAAAGCTTAAAATTAAAATCAGCACAAAGTCCAAAGAGAAGGGAAGAGGGGTTGCATTGTAAAATTGAAATTGGGAAAAAAGAGGTGAGTATTAGAATTGTAGTTGGGGGCAGAAGAAGCCCTAAAAAAGTAACTCTATTAGTCCAAAAGCTAAGTAAAGAGAGAGAGAGAGAAATATAGAGAGAACATAATGGTCGTTTCTGCTAAGCAAAAGAAGCAAGCAGCTGCAAAAGACGAAGGAGGAGGTGGAGGTGAAAAAGAAGAAGCTCTTTTACTCACTAAAGGAGCTGTAGTCGAGGTGAGCACCGAAGAAGACGGCTTTAAAGACGCTTGGTTCGTTGCCACTATCATTAAACCACCACAACGACCACCAACACCACGTCCCGGCCCTAAATCTTCTAATTCTGAAAGCCCTAATCATTCTAGACTTCAAGAGGTTTATGTTGAGTATAAAACTCTATTAAATGATAAACATCCTTCTAAGCCTTTGCGAGAACATGTGCATGTTCGTCTTGTGAGACCCTTACCACCACCAACAGACCATACACCTTCTTTTGAGCTTTACGACGTCGTTGATGCCTTTTACAGAGATGGCTGGTGGACCGGTGTGATTACTAGACTTCTTCCTGGCCCAATCTTCGTTGTGACCTTTCGAAACCCTCCACACGAAATTCATTTCGCATTTTCCGATCTCCGGTTACACCTCGATTGGGTGAACAACACTTGGGTCCGACCCATAAAGCAAGTGAGTAGTATTTAATTTCTTTTTCTAGAAATACTAATTTCAATTTCAAAGTCTGATCTGAGTCGAATCTAATGCATGCAACCCTAGAGTAGACTAATTACTAATTCTTTTTATTTGGTATTGTTATGAAAAGAAAATGCCAGGGATAATGTATTCCGTTGGGAAGAAAGTTGAAGTCTTGCTTGAGAATGATGATGTATGGTTCCCTGCTACTATTATTGAAGATTCAGGAAGTGCTTCCTTTTTGGTGGAATATCATACACCTGATGAGCCTCACAGTCGTAAAGTAACTATCGATTACTCTCGTATACGTCCATGCCCTCCACTTATCAAGGATAAAGGTTTCGAATTATTGGAGAAAGTGGATGCTCTTTCTGAATATGGATGGAGAGCTGGATTGGTCACTCAAGAACTAGAAGGTAATAGGTATAAAGTATTTTTTAAAGGCACAAATATAGCTAAGGAATTGAGTCATTCAGAAATAAGACCCCCACTACGTTGGCAAGATGAAAAGTGGTTTACCGTTTCAGGGGTAAAGATATAATTTTTTTTCCATTTTTTCCATTTTTATATAGAGAGAATGTAGAAAGCTAATTGAGATTATGTTGTTTGAGTTTTCAGGATGTGATAATCCCACAACAGGATAAGCCTGAAGGTCTTGTCCAAAGCAACATTGATGTAACTAACGGAAGCATAAACATTTCAGATGGAAAAAAGTCAAAGGAGAGTCAGAATCAGAATCAGGAGAAGAAAGAGAGTGAAGAGTCATTAGATTCTTCAGCAAAGAAGAGGACACGTTACCCAACTAATGAAAAGTCAAACAAAGGAGAAGGAGTTGATACTATAATCAGATCTCTTATAGCATCGCAAAAGAAGACAAACACAAGTGCTAAACATATGGCTTCTGATTTCGAGAGTCCACCAAGTAATAGCACTAGATCCAACTTACTCAGGGCCCGTAGAACTACTGTTGATAATAGTATCAATCCTTCTCCTGGAACAGCAGACACTGTAAGCATAAAGCAAAATTCATTACTCTTTTACAAGAAAAACATCAAAAAATTCTATACTTTTTTTTAATGCAGGAAAGAAAGCGTCGCAAAATAGTGGAAGATGATTATATTACTACACCTATTTCGAAGAGCACAAATCCAGGAGGATCTGCTAACTTGCTAACTAAGAAGCGTCGATCTTCATTAGGAAGTATGTACTCTTCCCTGATTTTTTTTTAAAATGTTTAGAAAAAAAAGATTAAGCATGACTGGGAAGTAGTTTAGCAGGTAAGGATAAGGATAAAGAGGGTACTGGTAGTGGTGGTCAAGTTGTTGAAAAAGAAAAAGAAAAAGAAAAAGAAAAAGAAAAAGAGTGTAGCCACAAAGAAGCTGACATATCTATTATCATAGGTTTGGAATGTGTTAAGACAAGTGGCTCAAAAACTGATGGAGGAGCAGGAGGAGGAGGAGATGAAAGCTTGAAGGTTAAGGTGGATCAGAAGCAGCAAATGAATGATGAGTCTTCCGTAGATAACAAAGAGGTAATTTTACTTTAATTTGTTTTGTACTTAATAATTCGTAATGGAGCTGCTTATGATTGATGATTGATTGTGTTTTCAGTCTGGAGGAGTTGGTGAGAGTAGCCAAAGCCAGAAGAGACCAAGAGGAAGGCCAAAGAAGGTACTGATCAAGAGCTTGAGCCTGGATAATACGATTACAGGTAATCAAACAATTAAATAAAACAGAGTAGATGTGTGTGTGAGAGAGAGAGAGTGAGATTATTTTTAATAATTATAATGTTTTTTATGGTGTAGAGCAAAATGGAAATAATAAGGTCAACGAGTGCATAACTGGTAATGGTGATGAATTAGAAAAAGAGAATGGGGAGAAAGAAATAGCAGCATCAGCAGAACCCGCCGCAGGTCCTATAAAGAAACTTGAAAGGTATTCATCAAAGAGATCAAAAAGACGAATGACAAGTGTTAACCAACAAGGTAAAACAATCAATATTAAATTTATTATTTAATAATAAATATAGATAGATAGAGATTTTGAAATGTTAAAATTTGTAGATAATCCTTCAGATGCAAGTGGAGGAGGAGGAAATAATACAGATAACATGATTACAAAAGAAGTGAGTATTACTACTACTACTACTAGTGTAGTTGTTGATGAAAAGGCTACTAATGAGGATGATATGATGGATGATGATCAACCCCTTGCTAAATGGTTTGAAGACAAAATGCATTCTCCTCCTTCTGCTCCTTCTGCTCCTTCTGCTCCTGAGGGTACTACTTCTACAAGTAAGCTCATCTCATTATCCATTATCCATTATCCTCTCTTTCTTCATTAATTATATTAATTATTAATTCTTCTTCCTCTTTAGAGTTCTCCTCCCCTTCAGTTGATCAATCAAATGATTTGATCACCAAGAAAAACAAATCTGTTCCTATTGTTGATCAAGAATCAACCATTCAAGTTGATAAAAATGTTGTTATCTCTAATGAGCCTGAGCGTGAACCTGAGCCTGAGCCTGAAAACTTGCCTTTTGTTAAGAATACAACACTCTGGGCGACTGTTGAAAATATGGAGGCGTTTCAGAAGATACCGCAGAAACCACATTTCCGACCATTATTAAAGTGTAAAGAAAGTTCACGTGAAGGTTTAGCTATTGCTAGCATGGTTACTTTTGCTGGTGCTGTTGTTAATATATCCAAGTTGAGATTTGATGACCCGAGGGATAAGATTGAAGATATTCTAGACTCTCTTAATGACTTGGAAACTCATGGTTTTGATGTGACGCTTCTTAGAGATGGAATTGCTAATTTGCTATCCATTATTGATAGGACTCAAAAGATTAATGGTGATGTCATGGATATTAATAGTAAAATCGTGGCGTATAAAATGGATAAGGCAAACAAGGATGAAGAGATTGTTGAGATGAAGAAGCAGATTAAGGAGTTACAAGAGAAGATTGTGTTGGCTGAGTCTGTTAAGGAGGTTAAAGATGCTGAGATTGCTTTATTGCAGAAGAAATTACTTGATTTAGATGAGAGTTTAAGTACTAGCCGAGCTACTTTCGATGAGATAGCTGGTGGAGTCTTGCGAGGAGTGTGATGTTTTTATTTTTAATCTTAATCTTTAATTTTATTGTTATTATGTAATCACCAAACTATTCATCACTAGTAGTATTAGTAGGTGAAGGTGAAGTTTGCTAGTCTTTTCTTTATATTTCTTGTTATTGTTTGTTGGGTCTTTGTTAAAACAAATGTGTAGGGGTTGGATTGTGTTAAACAGAGACAAAAAAAAACATCATGTTTCTTTCTGTCATTTGTCTTTATTTAATGTTGATGTTTGTTTTCTTTCGTATACTTTATATTTTGTGTTTATGAGATAGATAATTATACATTTGTGATTTTGAAGAAAAAGTTACATGTAAACATGTAAAAACAAGGGTGGCTTAATTTGCTCTCCACTCCTTTCCTTCTCTCATCTACAAATACTACTAATTAGTAGTTGTTCTTTTCAACTATGAGCTGATGATCCCTGGAGAAGTAACCTTTGCCGTGCTGATCTGATATAATGAAATAAGGAATGAATTTAATCCTTAAAAAACTAAAATGAAAAGTTAAAGCAAAAGCAAATATTAAGTACCTTACCTAGGTGCTTCAGGCATTGAATTTGGTGAAAGGTTGTAATATTTAACAGATATCATATCGGATGAAGGTGAAGGCTCAGGAGATCCTTCCAAACTCATTCTTGAACTCCCATTCCAACTCCAACTATATCCTACACCCTAAATTAATTAACAATTGAAATTGTTATAAAGGTGAAGAAAATAAAAGAAAAAGGTACCTTGGAGGATTATTAGAAAGCAAAAGATTGCTGTGAGAATAATGGCAGTTATGGTGGTGTTAAAGTTAGATGATGAGGGAGAAGAAGAAGATAAAGACAATGACTTGGCTGCTGCTTCTTTGATCTTATTCAAAGTTTTAATATGTTCAATCCTTGCACGCCTCTTAATTTTAAGGTCTGTTATCTCTTTCATCATTTTAAAGTCTGATGCATTAATTGATGGACCTTTTGGAGGTCGCGGAGGCTTACGATTTTTACCAAATCCACCTCCTGTTATTCTTTTATCCTTTGTAAGGGGGACAAGTTCCGAATTCTCTTCCCTACTTAATCCTAAATTGTTTTCTATCAATATATTTAAACTATCATCTTCTAATTTTTCATATCCCCTTTGTAATTCTGATCCCTTTAAACCCAAATATGATGATGACTTACTCACCAATCTCGTGATACACTTCTTTTTTCCTGATCCAGAACTTGTACTCTCCACATCAATTACTACCACCTCCTTTTCTTCTTCTTCTTCTTCTTTCAACCCTTTCTCGTTTTCCATCTCATCAAAACTCACACCCTCTATAACAAATAACTTGTTCTCCTACCAATAATATCCTTAATTAATGCCTTCAATGTAACCATGAAACAACAATTCAATTTAACAAATTAATACAGAATTTTCCATCATAAAGGAAATGAACAAGGAAGAGAATTCATTTATTAAGATATATTCCTAAAATAAGATAACAATGCAACTAATCAAACCTATTGTGTATACAAATCAAACAAATGAAATTTAGAAGGAATAAAGAATTGATAAATCAAGAGAGATATATATATTAGACAATACCTTTTCTTTTCTATTCTTTTGAAAATAAAAATTGGAGGAGAGATATTCCAAGAGAGAAAGTTGTCACCTTTATTTTCTCTCTTTTGCCTCTCCTCCCTATTAACAATATTTCGTATTAGATGAATAGAAATTATGGAATAATAAAAGAGACAAAACAACGGTATAATAAAAAAGAATTAAGAGAATAATGTGGGAATTTGTCAAAGGTTGTCTGAACTACATTGGACTGCATATGCTGTGTCACCCTTAATCGCTCCTTCAGCTTTCATATTTTAAAGGTGGAGCACCGTGATACTTTTTAACTTTGGCCAAAGTACAGTAGCCGTCCCTGATTTTCAAAATTGTCACGAAAAGTCCTTTGATGAATTTTTTGTCACCGTTAGTTTTTTTTTTCAATTTTCTGTTAGTTGACCATTAATAAATGTCATTTGGCACCACATCAGTGTCACATCACCGCCACGTCTGCTCTACCTAGGCGTTAGGTAAACAACAATTACACGTCATATTTTTGTTTTAAAATCATTTTTTAATTTTTTTATCATCCTTTTTCTTCTTCTTGCCACGCTCCATCATCATCAATCAAACCTAAATTAATGTTCAAAATAGCTCACTCCAACCGGCCCTTACTTTTGTAACCATCGTAACATCCGAATTAAGAACTGTTGATGATGGAATATCCTTATTATTAGTCGGCTTGTCTTTTATTTTCTTCTCAATTTTCTAGGTGGGACTTTTTAACTCATAAAAAGTTTTTCCACTTGAGATAGATAGTTGGCCTAGTGGTTAGGCTACTCCGCAGAGACCAAGAGGTCCTGGGATCGAATCTCATTGGAGTCGAAATGACTCCGAGCCCAAAGTGGCTCTCTCATGTATCTCATGTACTCAAAAAAAAAAAAAAAAAGTTTTTCCACTTCTCTCAATAAAGAAAGAATTAATAAGGGGAGGTCTATGGTTCGAATCCCCTCCCTAACGGATGTAAAGTAAGAGGTACAAGACTCGATCTCCTCCCTGAACATGGGTCACCTAGTTCTGATTTACCTGGGAATATACATGGGGAGGCGTGTATATCCCCGTGGGATTAGTCGGGTGCGCGCAAGCAATCCCGGAACCCATGTACCAAAAAAAAAGAATTAATAAAACAAATCTCTTTAATTTTAGTAATTTTAACTATTTCTTTCTCAAATTTTAATATGAAACTATTAGTACACGAATAGTTTTTTCTACTTCTTCCAAAAGTATGAAAGAATTAATAAAATAAGTCATCTTTTATTTAATAATTCCAACAGCATATACCTTGGTTTTTTCTTGTTCAGGCCACATCAAATTTTGAGTTTGATATTCTGAATATTTTTTACCGTGATTCCTTAACTCTTCTGGTGATGACAGATATGTCCACAGAGAGTTGCCCCGGGGTACGTGGTTTACCTTTGGATAGCCTACTCATTTCCTTTTTTGGATGTTCGACGTTGTGAGATTCCCCCATTTTCTTTTCTTAGAAGAGCGTTGCTTGCGTTGGTAGTTGTTTCTACAATTCATACGGTTGATATGCTTATCAAATTATGATTATAGGGTGATTTTTTTTTTGTCAAAGATTATAGGGGGAATCGAAATTACCCAGTGATTTTCTCTATGTGCGGATTTTTTTTTGGCTTTCGATAATGGTATGTGGTATCTTAATAGGTTAGGAAATGTTCATTTTCCACACACAACGACAATCTTATGAAACAAATTCTATCAAACAGAGTTTACATGAACTAGATTGGATGATTTGGTTGGGCAAGTATACTGGCTTTGGATTAACATAAGGTTAACATATTATCGTATGCAAATTGAGTATGAACTACATCAATATATGTAATAATAGAATGAAAAAAAAACAAATGATCTTTATTGCCAATGATATAAGCGTAAAAGCTCACATTATATATGTTGGGTTTTTCAATATGTTTCTAACACTGTTTATGGAGTTGTGAGGGTAGTTATAACTATATCTTCATCGTCTTCTGTCTCGACACGGCGGGTAGATTTAGCCCATAAATTTAAAAAAGGGGTGTTGAGATTATCAACCTCACATGCCGTGTTAACTTGCTATTATAATATGAGCAAGTAGTTTATCTTACTCTTGGCGTACCTCACTCCCCAATTTGGCTTGATCGCTTAAGTTTGGCTTCGATAGAAAACAAGTCTTAAATGATATTTTTCCCTACCAATTTTCCCCTAAAAAATCCCCTCATCGTTATTGCAAGATCCTAATTCTTTTGTTTGTTAGTTTCAATTTTGAAATTTCTGTCCATGATAATGGCCAAAAACCAACTGCGAAATTCAAGTTACGGCTGCAACCTGATGTGGAAATCAGTGGATAAATTTTAGCTCCCTTTAAATCAACCATGAAAACTATATGGGGATAAATCACCTTGGAGAGTGTTTCTCACTAATTGTTGTTTATATTGTTAGTTGATAAACTCAGACATCTTGATTACGAGGGAAGGGAATTTCGATATCTAGCTTTGCCTTAGATAATTTCTAACAAATCCCCTAACTTTCTAGCAAGTCACAAAGATCCATGTTCTATCTTTTTGGAGATTAGAAAATCATACTATTTAATTCATATTCATTAATTCGATAATTCCAAGCAGCTACATTAGAAACAGATAAGCTGATTACATAAAGATGTGAGTTTTTCTTTTGATAAATTAACGTATTACATTTTACAAACCCGATTATTTTTTAGCAACTTATGAGCAACTTCATAACAAGCATAAGCATCAACTGAAGCACATTCTGCAAGTTCATCACAGAGATTTCTTGAATCCCAATCACAGTAGTTTTTGCTGCTTCTCCGTTTTCTCATAGAAAGACCTGCTACTGTAAATGCCATAGCCTTCAAACTGAGGAGCTCTTGTTGTCGGTAGCTCAAAGGGAACCATATCTTGACCAATGTACGTATATCAACCTTCTTGTGACAATTGAGCTTAAATTCACTCCACAGCTTGCTTAGATTCTCGTTAATTTCAACACCTACAAAGGTAATATTTTGATCGGATAAGATATTCTTAATGGACTCCGGAATGTTATCCATGTACAACAGTTGGAGAATCAAACACTTAGTGTCAACACACAGTGTTAAAGTAGATATATTGCTGCTCATTGATTTGATGGGATGAGGATTCTTAAATTTGCAGTCGAACCCAACAACAATCAATTTTCCTCCTCCCCTTTTATCGTGGTGATTGGAGAGGATGGGGATGTTTTTCACCCAATGATCAGCAATTAAAGCCTCTGCCGTGACAGTTGTTTCTATATTCTTGCCACAGAAGTCAAACAAACACATACGGTTGCTGCTGATAATGCTATCCATCTCTCTCTTACACACACTCTCTTTTACTCCCTGTGTATAAAGTATAGGCTGAATAATCGGAGGTCGAGAAATTTAATATATGATGAATGAATAGACTTCACGCATTCTTAATGAATTAATTAATTCCAGCAGTTAAATTATTAAAAGCTAACTGGGTACCTCTTCGATCGAAGAAACTTTCTTTATAGATTTTTTGGAATCTACCCGTCTTTATACCTAGTATATACTTTAATAATGCTTGACGATTGAAATTTCATAAGCTTCTTTTGCTTTAATATAACTACTCACTCAATAGTGATAGTTAACAAAACCAACTCTCTTTGTAAAACTCTTCATTCATCTTTCTCAGTCTTATATTTTGTGTTATAATTGCTATTGCAAAAGGTAAACACAAAAAATAAAAAACAAAACTAACACCGATATACTCGTGAAAAATCTAAAATAAAAAAACCACAAAAATAAAATAAAATCACTATAGATATTGATTACAAAGAAGAGTCAATGACTCTAATTAAACGTCTTAACTAACAAAACTACAATAAACTATATTTTAGATACATAGAAATACTAAAGTTAATAACTAATTGTTGTAAATGGTAGAAAAAAAAAGCATTTATTATCGAGAGTGTGGAATTACATAGTATAAACTTCACTATATAGAGAAAATAGAAAACCCTAAACCCTTGTATTCATGGGCTTGACTATAAGCCCATGACTGGAATGAATATCCATAAATGAGTTTATAACACTCCTCCTTGATATTCAATCCCTAAAAATATGTCTCGTTAAAACCTTCTTAGAAAAACCTAGTAAAAAAAATCTAGGAAAAAAAGTATAATTTTTCATACGCTAACTAAAACTACCTCATTAAAAACCTTTATCAAGAAAACCTATTAGGACAGACCGTGATGAAGGAAAAGAGTGTAACGCGTATTAGTCTCCCCCTCTTGGCAGTATCTCAGAAGAGGTCTTGAAGTCGACGCATGCCAATCATGTGTATTAATTTCTTAAATGTAGATGTATGTAATACCTTTGTAAATAAACCATCCAAATTGTCACTTGAGCGAATTTGATGAACATCTATTTCACATTTCTTCAAGATTTCACGTCTAAAGGATAACTTTGGAGAGATATGTTTGGTTTGATCACCTTCGATGTAGCTTCCTTTGTCTTGAGCGATACACGAAATATATTATTGGAATCTGTTTACTTGTTGAAAGATTGCATTTCCCTTAAATATTTAATTTTGAGAATATACATTAAAACTTCTCTAAGAAAACCCAATGGGACAAAATCTTAGTAAAGGAACAAAAGTAAAATATTCTTCAATACGCTTATATAAATTGCCTCATTAAAAACCTTGCAAGAAAAACCCAATAGGAAAAAACCTATGCTAAGGAAAAAAGAGTGCACTGCGTAAATGTCTCTCCCTGATCTAAGTATAACACAGTGATGTATAACTTGAGACATTTAATAGGAGTAATAAATAATACGACATAAATTCGATTGACTTCATTCATATATAATGATTTAAAGTGCTCGACATTAGACTTATATGACGTCTTTCATAAAAAACTATTAACAAATTAAAGTTCATCCACCGCTAGAGACTATATCTCTTTAATAAATAAATTATGTGTGCTACAATTTACTCTATTATATAGTGACTCCCCCTTGTAGAACATTTGTGTCACAATTGCGAAAATTTCACGTCGTACAAGTGAATTTAAATAAAACTGCTTTATTTATGTCTTTCTACCGATGACCGGTCAGTTTATTTAGACATTTTAATTAAAAAAAATAATCCTCGATTTCATTTGTATATTAATAGTTTTTGCGCGCATATATAAATTTCCGATCATGATCAATTTTTAGTTAGGTTCCATTAATTTAAAGTAGTAAAATAAGTGATTGAGATCTTAATATATAATCAGGTACCTAATACTTAGTAGGAGTATTTTAATTCACAATTATATACACTACTTGATATATAAGATGTCAAAAGTCTCATAATTAACAACTTGCTCATGTTGTCGCTCCTTTATGTTATCTTTGAAACCAAATAGATCAATTGCGTTTTAAACGTACAATAGTCTAATTTTATAAGATAACTCTTTGAGACATAAATTTAAATAGGAGCATTGATAACTGGTTATTGTGACTTAGTAACTACACCTTTACAATATTTTCAATCAATTGAATGAGTATACGAGAACCAATATAAATGGTGTATTCTTGTATTCAAGTTATTTTTTTCCTTATATTTGAGAATATCATATATAACATGTTCTCAAACTCCATCTTTGTGCACGGTGGTGGATCAGTTGTAATATAAATTGCACAATCAAATTATCTTGATGGATATAATTTTTGATCTTTTACCAATAGGGAGTATAACAATGAGCAACGTTATAGGAATTCGTCATAAACGATTCAGTAAATTACTTGTATTTATCCCTTGATTTTGTCTTGGAAAAATAGACGATTCAGTATCAAAATTATTTGATAAATTTTTTTATTTAGGCATAGCCAATAGCCCAATATGCTAATATTCACTTGCTAATCTTGATCTCTAATATTATCACTTGTGAATATTCTAGCAGAATTTACCTCACCATATATATATATATATATATATATATATGATGATGTTGGCAAAATATAACATATAGTGATATTTTTCAAATATAAGTTATGGGATCACAAAATAGTCCACTATTCAAATTTAGTAGATTTATTTTACTAGAATCAAAATATATTTTATTGAACTCAATGTTTCTAGAAAATGTAATTTTGGTTTTTCAAGAATTTCTTATATGATTCACATCATTATACATTTTCTTATAGAATATCAATTGAATTTTGGATAAATGTAAATCTTGGAAGCACAATACAAACTTTTCTAAATTTCTCTATTAGGTCGGATGTACCAGATATGATATTGCCATTTACTTTAGAAATTTTAAGATCAGAGAAATATATTTTATTTCTTAGGTTATGTGAATGAAAAACAATTTAATTGATAGATTATAGGATATATGCACATAAAATATATCTTTAATTACCCTATATTTTGTTTCATTTGTTAACAAAAAACGACCTCAGATTGACATCTATGAGTTCGCATAAGTTACATAAAGTTATGCCTAATATGTTTTCGTTATAGGTTATGCTATATCAGTGGATGTGCATAAAATATGTATGTAACTTGTGCATACGTCCTATTTTCCACATAGGTTATGTTATATCAGAGGATATATCCAAATAATATATATACGTATTGTGTATATGTTTTTTTTTGTATAAATTATTTTATATCAAAGGATATAAACATAAATACATATACAACTCGTGTATATACTGTATTTTTTTTCATAAGTTATGTTATCTCAGAGGATATAAACATACAATATATATACAATTAGTGTGTATATGTATAACTTTTTTTTGGTTTACAATGGTGAGCATTGCTACTACTTTTTTTGTCAAATATTTCTTTTCTTTCTTCGTTCATATTGGTGAATATTGCTTTTCCTTTTTTCTTGACTGTTTCGATTTACGGTGGTAATATTCGAATATTGTAACAACTTATTAAACAAAATTATTTTTGTTAGATTACAAGGAAAAGTAAATAGGAAAAGATAACTTGGAATAATATATGATACACAATATATGATCGGTCTCATGTTGGAAAAAAAAGTTGGATGAAAAAAAAAAATATATAACATCAAAGTTTTGATTATGAAAAAAAATTTGTTGACCAAAAAGAAAAATATGTGACGATTAAAAACAAATTATCCATAATATCACAATAAAACAAAGTTATTTTTGTTTTTTCTATTTTATTTTTTGGCGAGAATTAAAAATTCTCCATTGTCTTTTATTTTTTTACCAAATAAATGACTTCTCTTTTCTCCACTTGTTCATAGTGGTGTACATAACTTTCACAATTATACAACAGTGATATTAAATTCTATAGAAAGACTATATGGTAATACGATCTTCCTTATAAATGAAAAAGATATTTTTTTCTTTCTAAAATCAGCAAATTTACACAACTACTTGTATTCAAAATTATTTATTCCTAATGTGAGATTGGGATTCAATATTATAACGATTCAAAATTATAACAATTCAATATTAATAAAAAAAATTCAAAGTTTCATAATTTATTTGACTTAAGAGATTAAACAACCCCATAATTTCTTTGTTCCTTTTCTTTTTCTTTGTCAAAATTTATGACTTTTTTTCTTCACTGTAGTGAATTTTTTTTTATGTTTTTATCAAATATGGATGATTATTATATTGATATAATACTATTAGATTCACTTTTAATATATCAAGTGATCTTTTTTTTTTTTTGAATTGATGAAAGCCGTTTTTCTTTCTTTAGTTTCGAATAGATCAAATGATCTAATTATAATAATACAATGTAATATATTATAAGATTTAAAAAAAATAGCTGAATGTTAATGGCAGAGACTATCGTGCTGATAACGTGTTGTAAACGGCAGAGAAAGAAAGAGAAACGTTCTGTTTATTATCAGAGAGTGTGGAATTACATAGTATAGACTCATATATATATATAGAGAATAGGAAACCCTAAACCCTAAACTTCATGGGCTTGACTACAAGCCCATGGGCTAGAATGAATATCCATAAATGGGTTTATAACACTAACTAATTTTTTTTATATAAATTTAAGCCACAAACTCTGATATTGTGATATAATCCTTAAACAATCCTTAAACCTTATCTTTTTCATCTTCCGAAGTTTCATTCAATTTTTCATCGATATTTTACAAGAATTTTCTTCAAATCTTCTTATTCTATTATCAAGCTCATGATTGTTGGCCGTATATCCATATCATTTTCTAGTCTTGATTTTTGTTCGACATGGTTTTGATATGGTCACAAATCTGCAGTCCCTGTTATGTTGTTTTGATAGTTTTAGGTAATGAGAATTAACCAAACTATTTCTAAGAGTTAGTGTTATTTGGATAGATATCTACATCTTAAGTCCTTCACGGTCCTAACCATCTGGATGGGTATCTTGGAGGTATTACGATATTTTTCACTGTGGCAGGTCATGATTGTTGTTTGTTAATGGTGATTAGAATTTCCGCTTAAGTCTGAGATTTTTAATCTCTGTAGATTATTCAATGATGGTGGACTCGAAACATGCTTATTTTATTTGGATAGACTAACGACAAAAGATTAATCATATATTCTGCTTATAACTCTGTAATGTTGCTATTTATGTTCTGTCTCTTTTCACGTTTAACATCTATTGTGATGTTTATTCTTCTGTGGATTGTTTTCATGTATAAAATCGTTTTTTTCAAGCAAAAAAAAAAAAAAACTACTCATTATTTTCTTTGGTCGAGAAAATAAAATCTTACATTAATAATAGGCCAGAGTAAAATAAAAAAAGTAATGATATATACTGTTAGCCTCACCTTGTTTTTTATTCCCGTTTTAATATTCGACAAATCATCATTTAAACTAAAATTCATTTGGTATCACTTTTAAGGTTTTCCAAAACCCCTCATTAGATTAGTTGTGTTAAATTCCTTGATATTAAGCTTGAGTTTCAAAAGAGCAGTATCGCGGTACACCGAACAGAAACTGCGGTACACCGCAGAGCCACAGACCAGAGGCGCGGTGCACGGGATAGCCCGTCAGTAAGCTAAGAAAATGTGCGGTACACCGGACCAAAGGCGCGGTACACCGGACTGAGGCACGGACCAGGGACACGGTGCATAGGATAGTCCGACTAGTAAGCTTGAAGTTAAGACGAACGTTTTCGCGGTGCACCGGACCATACCCGCGGTACACCGCAAGAGAGGGTTTTCTGGGTTTTCTGCACTATTACTAGAGGACAAAGCTTATATCCGTTGGAGATAAAATAGATCCGTTAGATAGAAGCCTTTTGACCGTTGGAAGATATTTTCAGCTATATATTGAAGCTCATTCAAGACACAACTCAAGCCTTCCATCTACCAATCTCAAGAGCAATTAATATTATCATTTAAGGAGGTTTCAAAGGAGCATTCAAGTCATATTCATTCTTAAGCTACATAGTTCATATCCACTCATTTAGGAGTTTAGTTACAAAGCTTTTATAAGCACCCCTAAACACTTTTCCCTTTCCTCTTAGTTCTTGTAATAGATTAAGAGAGTAGTGTGAGCATAGGTTTTATGCTTGGTTCCTTGTGTTGGTGAAAACACAAGTGTATTTCCTTCAAGGTTTTGAAGTGGTTGTAAATGGTTTGTAATCTCACCCGGTTAAGAGTTACAAAGATTAGTTGAGAATCTTGCAAATCCTAAGGAGGCTTCCTTAGGTAGTGGATGTAGGGAAACCGAACCACTATACATCGTTGTGTATCGTTTTCTATCTCTAAACTCTTTACATTTCCGCACTCTATATGCTTGATAAAATGCCTACATGAATAGTTTGATAATATTGTCTTTTAGGATTATCTAGTTCTTTACTATTTAGTTTGCTAAAACAATAGGATTCAAATTAGCTTTTAATTTTATTTACTTGAAATAAAATTAGCCGATTAATTTCCATTGTCCTATTCAACCCCCCTTCTAGGACGCATATAGTATATCATATACCACTAAAAGTTATACCATCAATATTCTTTCAGATGATTTGACATAATTTGATTGGATTTAAATTGAGAAAAAGACAAACTTAAATTTAATAAAATAATAAAATTTAATAATTTATATCCAATCAGATTATGTGAAATCATTTGACGGTATTTTGGTGGTATATATCAATACTGAAAACAAATGCGATAGGAATAAAAATATTGTTAAAGTTTAATGCTTACACTAAAAAAAGTCAATCTTCGAATTACGCAAGTAAGACAAAAAGTAATTTTATATTGACACTGACATCATTGTCAACTAATATTTAACTAGGGATATTTATGCATGTACGATCTCCAGGGATTCGATAAATTGGGTGGGATTAAGTCTAGACTCTCTAGGGATTCAATAAATTGGGCATGATTAGTCTAGGTTTTCCAAGGATTTGATAAATTGGGCATAATTAAGTCGAGGGAACCTGGTATACCACATATCATATAATATATCACTAAGTCAATAAAAATTTAGACCAATAAGGCCGGAGAAGATCAAACGAGGAAATAATTCATGACTATCACCGGCCATTGTTGATATCACTCATAGGCATATCAGTTTTTTAATGTCATGGTTTAGGTCGTGTCAACCCCTCCAACGATAACCATATACAATATTATTTTGCATACTACAAAGACGAGGGTTACACATGCAATGAAGATAATGATGATAAATGTATATTCAAAAAGGGAGAAGTGAACGACACTAATGACCCGCGATATCCAACATAAGTAATCAATTAATCACATTCACTTAGGAACTGTTATATAACGACAACCCGAGAGGCCCAAATTCACCCTTAAGGCTATTTGAGGATATGCACTCAATGTTTTCCCCTAATCAAGGATAAACAAACTACAAGAATCTTGAAAGTCAAATTAGAATTACTCAAGCCATTCGAGGACTTATTTCATCTATTCTCAAGGGAGATGTCTTAAGAATACCACGAAATCACACCACTAATAACATACACATCAACTGAATTTGTTGATAAGAAATGAATAAGACTGTGAGCTGACTACCATAGTGACCTTGCCTATCTTCATATAGAGTTCATGGCTTAGGGATTAGTAAATAATATCCTAAGCCCAATATACCTCTTGTGGCATGTGTATTAACTTCTCTCTCTCTCTCTCTCTCTCTCTCTCTCTCTCTCTCTCTCTCTCTCTCTCTCTCTCTCTCTCTCTCTCTCTCTCTCTCTCTCTCTCTCTCTCTCTCTCTCTCTCTCTTTCTCTCTCTCTCTCTCTATATATATATATATATATATATATATATGATGTCTCCTAATTTGTGATAGATTTATGTTAGGATGAGACATCATTTTTAGTGTTTTAGAAGTCAATAATGTCGATTTTCTTGAGTTTTAGTGCACTTTCCTGTTTTGTGTCTTGATTTGTAGAAATAATGTTTTTAGAGCATATTGGGTTTAATTGTTTATTTAGTGTGTAGCTTTAAAGATAATTATGGAGATTAATTAGAGTTCAAGTCAAAGACAACAACTTATGGAAAGAGATTAGCATGGTAATTGGAGAAAAGGAAATAAAAGCTAAAAAGATGGAAAAGGAAAAGCTGCCTAAATCTGGGATTCTGCAGATCACGTCCAAAGATATGCGTTTTTACCTAAGAAATAGGCCGAATTTGGAGATTTCCTTCTAAAAGGTCAAGATAATTCCGTTGCGATTCTTTTGGTATCTTGTGGAGCAAAATCGGACCAATAACGAAGAAGTTATGACCAAAACAACACAGCAGTGTTTATCTTTATTTCCATACGAATTTGAGTTGGGCTAGAAGTCCATTACCTTAACTATTCTTCAAGAAAACGAATTAGGTCTGCTAAACACCTATAAATACACCCTTATATCACTTGTAAATCATCCTTGCCTCATAGTAATTAGTTCTTAAGGTTTTATTCTTCCAGTTTATTATAGAGAGCAAGATGATGTCTTTTGTAATTTCTTTTAGTTTATTTCCATCAGGTATGAACTAAACCTCCCATAGCTTGGGTTTTGCATATGTATAATCTATGAATTCTAATTCTTCTATCTAAGTTTCTTTGGGAATTATATGTTTTAATCTGATATTAGCTTCTTACTTTATATTTGCTTATGTGTTTTGATTTAATGTCTTTCCTAGAATTGATCACTTTAGGATTGTTTTAAGAGTAGTTAGATGGTCTCCTTGACAGGGTGTTTAACTATTGAACCACCACATAATGTCTAGTGTCGATAGCAGTTCTGACAAAACATACTTCTAACTAGATAGTCATTAGGGTTTGTTTTAATCACCATATCACCAATTGATTGTAGTGTGCTGGATAGGGCCTTAGTGGCGTTTGATAACCCTATTTGAGTCCTCGTCTTGGTTGTGCCGTAGCCCCCTTAGTCGCTCTCAAGGTCTAAGGTAGTGGAATTTAGAATCCTGACTAAGTATTACCAAGAGCTAATATTCTCCCTTATGAACTAGATTTATAGATAAAATTAGAAGGATTAGTGCATACTAGCAAAACCTAAGCTATACTTCTCATCTCATATTCTCAATCTTTTACTTTATTGTCTTTATTTTCCTAGTTTTACTTTAGTTTTAATTCATAATTTCGAAAATCCAAATCTTTTATTTACTGTCTTTTAATTATTTACTTTTACTCGTTATCTGTTCCTACGCGATTAACACACTTAAGTCCCTGAGAACGAACTCTACTTATCATTAAAACTTGCATACGTCCTGTAATACTTGCAGTACTGTGCCTGTCTAGGGTGAGAGTGCATAGTTTTCCATACTTAAATCGATCTTATTTTTATCACACCCTAGTCGACACCAATATACACACACACACACACCAAATACCATATAATTAGTTACTCCTAAGAAATTGATTATCTATTAAACCTAGATTAATGGATGAAATTCAATAGATTGTCCTTTTGTTTTTATTATGACCCAATATTTTAATTGTGGTCCAATGGAAATACTGATATATTACTAACAATCTCCTACTAGATCTAATTATTTATCCTGGTCTTAAAGATGGCCTTATGTATAAGAGCTTGATAGAAAAAATGACCCTAGTCAGAAGAAAGAAGTCGTGATCTCGATGCCATAGCATAATTACACACAATCAGTCTCCTTTATTGCATACAACAATCCGACCTCTCATTTCCGACCACCCTCGCTGGTGGCTCAACCCTCGACATCTGTTATGTCGATTTGGCGGGTCCTTGTGTGTTATAAAATAATGCGATAAAAATTAAGGACTCACAAACCGCAAGTGTACGGTTGTCCAAGTAATAAACCGATAAGTCGGATTCGTTCTCAGGGATTGGACTGGTATAACTCAAGTGCTCAATAGATAAGTAATCGTAATTGCAAGTACGGAAAGTAAAACATAAAGTTGTTTGGTTTTTGCTTTAAGGACTAAGATGCAAAAATAAATTAAAGACTAAATTAATTAAACCGAAATGAAAATAATGCAAATAAATAAGGTAGACGCAAGAAAAGAAGCAGTACTTGAGTCATGCTAGGGTTTCACCTCAAACCTTCTTAATTAATGTTTTCTGCTAAGGGATGAATTGCTATATTTATGCTAGTCGGGATTCTAAAGTCTCTTAGCCCCGGTCAGGGTGGAACTAAAAGCTCTTCTACGGTCTTCTAAACCCCGTTAGAGTGATTAAAACCACTTTCGGATGATTAAAACTTACCACTTTGGCTATTGGTTAGTCAAGCCTGTCAAGGTCATTGGCGAATACCAACGACAATTACCTAGTTTGTATCTAAAACCTCCGTCAAGGTGATCAATACGCCACTATATTGAATAGCCTAGATACTGATAATTATCCCTAGTTCGCGACTATAAAGATAATAATTCAAGCATAAAGTAAAATCCAACACAAACAGCAGATTCAATTTAAATTTTTAAATCCCAAATTGGAATAACAAAAATTAGTCTAGTTTAGGTTCAACCCAATATGCGATTCTCAAGTACTTAATAGTTTAGCTCATGTTCAAATGAAAAACTAAAATTAAGTAGAAAGTATTCATTATCAATTATAGAAATAAAATGAAGAACCTAATTGAAAGATTCAATATAACTGTAGTTGGAAGAATTACTTTCTCCAGCTCCAGCTCTTGCTTCTCCTTTTGACGCTCTCTTCTAAAGATGATTTAATTTGAAGAATAAAGGGAGAGGTGCTGAATAATGAGGTCTAAAGGTTTATTTATAGTGGAGAAAATCGGATTGGCTTTTTAATTAAGAGGATCAGGTTAAATGAATAAAAGCCCAATCCTTAAATAAAATCCCGAAACTGATGTACACTGTTAGTAAAACAGCTATAACGTGTGCGTCTGGACTCAGAATCACTTCGTTCAACTTGGAAAATCTTCCTGACTTCAAGCTCTATAGTTCTTCTTTTATGCTCCAAGGTTGAATCAGTGGCTAAGATACTAAAAAACAGTGATTTGTAACAGAACTCCAGATTCCATTCCCATCTAATAAATTTTGCGAATCAACTTTTCTTGCCTTTGACTTTTACAATCGATCTATGACTTTAATTCTTGATTTCTTTCCTTGTCTTGGTGTTCCATATAATCCATGGACCTACAAACTTTGCACTAAAACAAACCATTTAACGTGCAAAAGCTTTAAAAATGAAATAAACTAAATTCCAAGGGAAGAAAACACAATATAATCAAATAAGCTTAAAAGTCTATCGAACAAGTCAATTAATCACCTAAAATGATGTATCCTAATGGCATATAATTAGAAAAAAAGAGGAGACATCAAGACCCCAAACTCAAACCTTTGTCGTCCCGACAAAGTAAAACAAAACAGAGGCCCAAGGTAAGAAGCAACATGCAGAATCTGAAGAATAAACCCAAAGCAAAACTCAAAATAAATTTCATATAGTACAACCTAAGAATTAGTGTACACATACACCTATCGAACAAAATCAAACACATAAATAATTCAATCCAAAATTAACTTCACAATGCTAGAAGATTATACTTTATACTTAGCTCGAGATGGTCGCTATAGGGTGTTCATCAATCTTTACTCGTTTTGAACGCTCCACTTAACTTACTCCCTATTAGTAGTATTATTAATTCACTATGTTCCCAAGAATCACGAGGACTTTACGGCTTTAGCGTAGTCTTAGGGACGGTATGGTACATTTTGATAATGAAAAGTGAGCTTTTGGCTCTCTCCTCACTAGCCTTCAACAAACTGTCTAGAGCTTGAGTTTACACTCACATATGATCTCACTCATTTGACGCACAAGTTTAGCGTCCCCAAAATAAACCTAACCTATTAATATGATTACAAAAATATTCGTTTGTCGTTTCTTTTATTTCAATATTTATTCAATTTGTAACTTAAACATGACATCTTTTTAATGTGAGATGTCATGCTAACTTATTTTATCAATTTGTTTTCTTTTTCTTTTTAGAATCGGCAAAGGAATTTACAATAAAGTGCATAATCATTCAATCACATCACAAATCTACCCAACAGATGTAATAATAGATTCCCTCACCCAAACTCAAGCTCAAGGACAACTAGTCTTAAGCAATCGTGATTCAAGTGCGGGTCATATGGTATAGTCCTAACATCTAAAGGATAAGCTTATAATGTGGCTTTAAAAGAAAGGCTTAAAGGTTTAAAAATGGGGCTAAGAAGGGTATAACATTTAATCATGGGTTAGAAAGCTAAAAAGGTATCAAGTGGCTATCAAAAAACTGCCTCTATAATTTTCCTAGTTACATAGTTCACCTCTAGTTCATAATTAAATGGGTTCTCTACTCATTTAGATCTCACGTTCTACACACCACTCATTCTTACCAAGTACAAGCGTAATTCTTTTGCATTGTTCATTAATTTTTTTCTATCAATCATCTAGTGTTTGCATGTATTCAAGTTGCGTTTTACATTAAATCTAAGGTCTACTATTTTCTATCATTAATTTACAAAAAGTATGCTTATGGGGACATTCAACAAACTCTACAGTCAAATCATTCCTTAAACTACTTTTTATTTGATTTTAATTTTTTTTGAAAAGCCGTAAAAAAACACATAATACATAAAATTGGGATGAGGCCACGATACCCCACCCCAAACTCGAAAATGAGTCGTGTCCCCACGACTCGACAAGACTCTATAAAGCGAATAAAAATAATATACACTACAAAATAAGGAAATGATAGGAAAACATATCTGGATCGTCACTAGGCCGATTACGTGTAGTCTCAGGTTGAGCATCTGAATATTTCTTTATCAAGCTCTAAAGATCATTACTTGTTGCATTCATCTTGAATAAAGTATTCTTCATTACCTCGAACTCTTTTGTCATATTTCCCAAGTTTTCATCTTTTTCTAGCTCTCTAAATCATCATCTCCTCTACAAAAATCTTCCCTCAATACCTAACTTTCTTTCTTCATCATGTTCTTCGTACCTTTTCCAACCTTCATGGTCATCTCTGATGACCTAAAACTCAATTGTTCACCTACTTAAAGATTACTTGCAATATATATAATGGTAGGCTCAAACAATTCATAATTCCTTCAATAAATAACTAAAACAAATTTTAATTCCCAACTAGTAATAGACAGAAAAGAAGAGTTCTAGAAATTTTACCGGATTGGCCGTGTAATTTATGATGATTTGATACCTTGCACTTGCAATCTCCAACCTTCAAAGTACAAAAGCCATTGATGAAATTTGTGTCTTTGGATGTTGTTGAAGGTGGCACAATTTTGCGATGGGTGATTTATTTGAGATGGGTAATCATTATTATGGTGTTGGAGAGGTTTAAAGTATATAATTTAAACTGTGGTGAAGAAAAATTTTGGATTCAAAATTGAATTTCTTGGTGTTTTTGGAAAGATTTGTGATTGATTATGTGTTGGGATGATGTTTAGAGATATGGATTGGTGATATTTTGGTGTTTTGATGATGGAATTTGAGTGTTTTTGGAGCTTTGGTTCGTCATCAATTGTGTTTCATGTGTTGGAAGCCAAAGGAAAGGGAAAAATAAGGTTTCCTCAAGGTTTAGGTCAATTTTCGCCAACGGAAACCGGACGCCCGTTTTTGAAAATCGGGTACCTAGTTTTTTTTCCAGACGCAACGACCTTGCGTCTATCATTATGCAGGGGTCAGAGAGTTGGCTTTGAAACCGGGTTCCCGACTTGTGGAAAACTGGTTGGCTATTCGCGTGCGAATTGCCAACTCTCTGGACGCAGGGAGTTGCGAATTCTCGCAGAAAATTTTCATCTTATTTTTTCGATTTCTCATTGCCTACAACTCAGATTCTTGTAAATTTTATACTCATTTTCATGGGAAATTACGCTCCCGATCCATTGGAATACTCATATTTTACATTGGAGTTACCATTTTTCTCAAAATTCTATTTTTCTTCATTTCGCACCAAAGGTTTGCGTCTCCACCGCGTAGGTCAGAAAATTTTGGCTGTTTATCAGAACTTTTTGACTTTACCATTGAATAGAGCTCGAAAAAATAAGTGGTTTAAACTCAAGAAAAAGTTAATTCCGACCTCCTAGCATCAAGTTATGATCTTCCGAAGTTTTGATAACTTGGATACAGCTCCAAAAACGGGTTCCCGGTTGCTAGCAACTTTTCCTTTCCTATTTTATCTTGATAACTTGACAACTTTTCCTTTCCTATTTTATCTTTTACTTCTTTTATCTCCAATTTCCATCATTATCTTCTTTAACTTATCTCTTAGAATTGATTTGCCATCTAATTAATTACCATATATCTTTAAAGTTTCACAATTATCAAACAATTAAACAAAATATGCTCTAAAGATAATAAATCATCAAATCAAGAGAAAAAATAAGAAAATATAAAAATATTAATAAAAATCGATAATTAAATTCCTAAATACACCTAAAATGATGTCTCCAACCTAAATTAATTCATCACAAATAGGGAGACATCAATAATCCAAATTATATACTTTTTCAGGGAATCATCATAGTCTTCCATAACTTTTTCTCCCTTGTAAATGATGCAACCTGGATAAGAATAAACCACATATATATTGATCAAGGTTAATCATTTGGAAGAGATCTCAACTATGCAAAGGAAAAAATCAAGCAATTATATTTCTAATTTAGCCAATTGTTTATTCAACTATATATGCAGCTTTGGCATAAGCCTATTATGCACGAGATGTCATTTTACATATGACGAAGGCAAATATTCTACCATGTATTACCAACATAGGAAGATGTGGTATCATGAAAACTGTAAGAATCTATCCTTTTATAAAGGCAACAAGAAAGCCTCCAAATAATATGTATGCCAGCTATATACACTTTCCTACTTGAAGAAAATAATTAAAAAACCATTAAAGTCTATAGATTGTTAAGAAATTGTATGATTATAGAATAATTTGGTTTTAAAATAGAAGACTGGTACCTTTTCGCCCATGGCGTCTTATATAGAAACTTCCAAACTAATCATTTTTATATTTCTAGAATATAAAGGTAAAACAAAATCTAAAATATGAAAAATGAGGAATTACTAATTTTAGGATATATATTCAATTTCTAGAGAAGTAGTGAATTTAAAATATTTACTTTACCAGCTTTAATATAAGACAGTAACTACTACTTCGTTAAACCGACGCGCCTGAACCATGAATTGCCTAAAACTCCACCTGAACCATGGCCAGAAATGCGACCTCTCCTAAAAAATGTTTATAAACGCAACCTCGACTCAATCATGTCCAAAAACGCGACCTTGCCTAAGACATGGTAGATATGTCGCGCAATTCAAACCACACTACCTGAACACTGACGCCTATGAATTTGCCCTAGGTTATAAGGGTGGCATGGACATCGTTGGTGGCTGGTGAAACTTGGTTGAGTAAGGTTGGTAGTGTTGGTTTTGGTGATGCATTTCGTACAATAGAGGGAGTATCAAATGAGTAAAGGATAAGAGTAAATGTCCTTCACCTCTAAAAGATAAAAATGTCATCAGAACCATACTAGAGCGTCATATGAAGTATTGTGTATGTCATGTTATGTACTAGACCAGGCATATATTTTGTTGTGGGTTTAGTTCTCCATTTTCAATTCATTCCAGGACAAATTTTTTGAAAATATGTCAAGAGGATATTAAGGTACCTGAAGGGGATCAAAGAATGTGTCTTCTACTTGCAAGAATATGATTTATGCTTCGGGATATATATACTGATGACGATTGGGCTGGTGATTTAGATGAGTATAAATCTACTACACGGTGTGTGTTTTTCTTAATGATTGTGTCTTATAGCGGTGTAGCAAGAAAGAAACATATCTCGCTTTGTCCACAATGGAAGATAACTTTGTGGCATATTTAGTAGCAGTTCATAGGAAAGAGCAAACACCGGGTTACCCCCGGGTTTGGATAATTGTCAACCCGAGATACACATTTTCGGGTTTATTATTCAGAATTCCAACCGTGTTTTTATTTGTTTATCCAACCGGGTTGGTAGTACACCGGGTTGCGACCGGTTTGACACGGGTTAGAAAAAAATTTAACTTGAAAATTCAACTCTATCAAGAGTCAAACATAAATATACCTTCAACCAATATTGGTCAAAAGGAAATAAAATAAACTTACGAGGGACAAATTATAATTAACCTTCGTCAAAAATGAAAAAAAGATAATAAACTACAAGGGTCGAATAAATATTAATTATTAACACAAAGTTTAAAAAATTAAATTACATTACACAACCTTATTTCCCACAATATATAGGGGATATATAGGAACGGTAATATGTTTAAGTACTGAACAATGGATAGGAAGTTTGTATTTATAGGCAATTTTCTCAAGATGGTGTTATAAAATTTCGATGTGGGATAAAAGAAGAGTGTAAGGCGTGCTGTGTTACTTTGTGCGACAAAATGGGGCAAAAAATATCGTGAAGTGCGAGAAATCTGGGCAAGGCTTGAGAGGTGTGCGAGAAATTTGGGCAATGTTGCAAGTTGTGCGAGAAATTAGGCAAGCAGCTCAAAATATGAAACTTAATAGTCTCCCACATCGAAATCTATTAAGTAAAGTATATCAAATCTTGGTTATAAATATAAGGTCGGGTTTGCCGGGTTAAAAAGTAATTTGTGGACCTAGATATCAACCCGGACCATGTTATAACGGGTTGGCCTATTCTTTATTTGATCCGATCCATTAGTTTAGTTAAATTTTAAATAACAATTTCCGGGTCAAATTTACACCGGGTTAAGATCAGTATTCGGGTTGAGCCTTATTTTGCTCAGGCCTAGCAGTTCAAGAAGTTGTTTGGTTAAAAAGGGTCCTTGAACATTTAGGATTCTTAAATATAGTGGGAGTCAAGTTGTTATACACTATTATAATCAAGCGGCGATGGGTATTATGAAATATTCAAAGTATCACAGTTTAACCAAACAGGTAGATATAAAGTATAGATTTGTAAGAGATATCATTGCACATGTGAAAATATCTTTGCAATATATATCCACCCACAAAATAACTATAAATCTTTCTAGGAAACCTATCACTAGAGATGTGTTTTTGGGTCAATCTAAATCTATATGATTAAGAAGAATATGGTATATGTATAATTGTAAGATAGTGTGCGTTATTGATGAATTTCATTATAAAATGATGATTACATTCATTTTTATTCAATGATATTCAGGTTTCCATGTTAAAACTTAGTTGTTTTGTATGTGTGTGGATGATAAAGTATGTACGATAAACACTATTCACCCTCTCACATGGGGAACAACCATTACCAAGAGAGATGCGCAAAAATGAGACTGAGTTATGTACATGAAGAACCTTTTTTAGAATCAAATACGAGATACAAAAGTCGCCTTAATATTATTCGTAATTCATGTAGATTCCTATTATCTACTTGTCTATCTTACCAAGTGTGAAGTTCTTAATTGATTTATAAAAAGTTTGATCAATTGAAGGATTCATTTAAGACAATGAGGATTGACTAATTATACATTTGTACGGTATTTTTGGTGAAATGGCATAGTAAAAGTACCGTATCACATGAGGCAAACCATGTGTGAATATGTTGTGACAAAAGAAAATGAATAATTGATCCTTGTTTCTTCATTGTGTGAGATCATAAGCTAGTACTCTTAATACTTTGACTATCTCTTGATGGTTTGATTCACTGTCTGCTACTTTAGCATATTTTTAACGGTTATGGTTGATTTAATCTAATGGGAATATCAAGGAAAAGATTTCATTTCTATGGATAGATTCTAGTGTGAGAGGAGGACAAAATTGAATACCAAATATGTGTTCCTGCATATGAACCGATAATGTAAGTCAACTAAAACAAGAACATGATAGTGAGACACCTGAGATTATGATATTAGACTCATATTATTACTACAAAAAGTGGTAACTTATTTTTTAAGGGTTTGAGTTACTACAGTATTGATATTACATATTTAGTTTGGGGTCTTACAATAATGCAAGTGGAAAAATGTTTTGATGGAAGCACAATCTACCCTAACAGATTTATAGAAATAATGCTAGTATATGTTTGGTAGGTCGCATAAGTTAGTTACCTAGTATGTCAGGTTTATTTTGTTGAAATGAAATGCATGTGGAGTGTCTCAATATATAAGATTAAGGCGTATCCCATCATGTTCGAGTAGAAATTTGTTAGAATTTGGGTCAATCGCGTGCGTCCATGATGGACCAACCCGTAATCTAGCCCATGTGATATGGTGGGAACAATTATTTCCGTTTATTAAAAAAGAAAAACCATTATAATACACCATTTGGAATTTTCTTTATCTTGGAAGAACAACCATTTTTCAAAACAATTTTTCAGATAAAACTCAAAACACAGAGAAAGAACACAAATAATTTCTCTCAACTATCTCACATATCTCTCAATCTATCCATCAATAAATAAAAAATTATTGTCATAACTTATGTAATTTATTGTATTTCACATAAGGTTTTACGCTGATTTGGTGTAATGATTCAAATACGCTTCTATTATAAAAGGTATTTCGTATCCTTTATTTATTGTTTACATTATTGTTATAATATAGATTATATTGCATAATATAGGGAATTATAGTGTATTAATTTAAATAAGATTAATATGAAGTTATATTACAATTTTTCATTGCATAGGTACCTACAATTTATTCTAAATAATATTTACTCAGACGATATCCTCTTTCCTTCTTAGAACAAAAATTCCTAAGTCTACCCCTTCTTAAGGTCGGTCCTGTATCAAAGCGAAAGACGCGGCCGCGTAGGGCCTCTAGTTTTTTGATATTTTAGGGGCCCTCGATCATCTAAATGTATTATGTGTGTATATTATACCTTATTTAAATAATCATAAACAAGTAGTATTGTTAGTTTGGTGGTAATGTTGTATATTTTCTTTCATGAGGTCTAGAGTTCAAACTACCATACTTGTAGTAATAATATTTTATTTATATAGAGGACTCAGTTTTGTGAATTAGCTTAGGGCCACGAAATATTAGGACCGGCCCTGCCTCTTCTTCTAAGACTTTTTTTTTGTCAAACCCTTCTTCTAAGACACTAAAGAGTAACACCCTCATTTTTTAGTAAGCAAAAAGAGGATTCTACTAATTATAGCCCAATTTTGGGAACTCTTAGTTTTTAAAGCCCCTCCCCATAATAGTTCAAAGTAAAGCCTATCTTTATAATATCTATATACACCCTTACTATTTTACCCTCTCCTTTCATTTCCTCTCTCCTACTTCTGACACAAAGGTTGTCCAATGTTTTGTTTAATAATACCCTCCATTTCTCTCTCCTTTTTTTAAATTCATTTTTCTTATGTTTTTTCCAGTATTTCATTTTTAATTTTTGTTGTTCTTTTCATTTAACGGATGGGTCCATACCCATGGGTACAAACCTATGTTAGTTTTGAGTTGGGTAAAATGATTTTTTATATAGCGTTGTCCATATAATTGTCCAAATAAACTAGGGGCTGTACCCTTTTTGTAAATTTCCAATGTTTCGATTTTGTCCAAGTCCATGTCCAATGAAATTCATCCCAAGGGGCTGTACCCAAGCCCGTTTTTTGTCCATGTTCATGCCAATATGTCAATTATTTGTAATTGGTGTGTAAGTAGTGGTTCATTAGTGTTTAATTTTTACCTGCAAAAGTAACAAACTAGATTAGAGTTTAAATTTTTTAAAACTAAAACAAAAAGTCCTACTAATCTCTAATATATGTATAGACCTAAACAGTTGGACATAATGGACCGGACACTAGGGGCTGGACCATAGGTTTTGTACACTAATGTTTGTACCTTAAATATTTTTTCACACATATATACTAGGCAAACAATAGATAACTGAGTCAATATGGCTTGACCCGAAGTGGCTGGATTAAAATGACTGAAAAAAAACGCCATTTGTTATGAAATTGTTTTAAAAAAAACTGACTTAATAATAACTATCAAAATGGGCTGGACCCTTAATAATAATTAATGGTGTATGGATGTCTAACTGTATTTTTTTTTTGAAAAATTACAAAGCCCATCCCCTTAAAGCTAGACACTAAGGGCTGGACCATTAGGATATACCTAAGGAAATGTACATGTTTTTCTTAATGGACTGAAAGGAGACCATAATGGACTGGACCTAGTAATTACTCAAAGCCCAATCGGTGGTGGACCATGATGGGCTGGACCCTGGTGGGCTCGTCCCTGATGGGATGGACCTTGATTAGGAGTATGAGCTCGATGGTGGACATAGGGTGAGATACGAGCTTAGAGGGTGGAGATCTGGTGGTGGAAGGCTCGTTGCAGAGGTTGTCTGGTGGCGAATCACATCTGTGTTGGAGCGGAGAAGAAGGTGGCTGGACCCAAACCACTGTGTACAGCGAATTGGTGAAAAAAAAAAACGAACCACGAGCGAAATCAAAGGATGGTGATGGTGGTGGGACGGCGAGAATGGCGGCGCAGAGGCGGTGGTCTGTTGGTGTGTTGGTGTCCAGATCTGGGGGATGAGATCCGGTGATGCAGAGGCGTGGGATGAGATCTGCGTTTCTGGCGCTGACAGGAGGCGTTGCTTTTTCTGGTGTCGGAGCAGTTCTGGTTCGAGAAGAGAGGCTGTCTTCATCTTCACGGATCTGAGAAGCAGCGGGTTCCGTGGTCTTCACAGCAGCGATGGCGGTGGTCTTCATAGACCAGTGTTGCAGCAACGCGACAAGGAGCAGGGGGAGGTTGTTCATGGTGTCGCGTTCAGAGCGGAGGTTGTTCGCGTCGATAGTGGTGTGTGGCTTCAGTGTCGTCACAGCAGTGGTGGTGGGTGGCTTCGTGGTGAGTGGATCTGGTAATGGGTGGCTTCAGTGTCGTCACAGCGTCGTGGATCTGATTTTGTTGTCCAAATCTGATGTTGGTTCGAGAGAGGGGAGGGTGGGAGGCCAAGATCTGTGGTGGTGGTGGTGTTATGGTGGGAAGATAGGTGAGGGGGAAGGAGGCGGTAATGGCGTGGAGGTAAGAAGGTGGGCAGAGGGAGGGAGAGGGGCGGTGGGGGCAGCGATGGGTGTTGGCAGTGGAAAGCTATGGTGAGAAGAAGGAGAGACACAGTGAAGATAGAAAGAGGGTAGAGCTTTTCTGAAACAAAAACACAATAGGGTGTTTTTGTTTTGATTCAATACTTATTTTCTGACCATACACGTGATTGGAGGGAGTGATTTGAGAGAAAATGTTATTTACAAGGGCTTTTCTATCTTTCCACCTTTACTATACACGCCTTGACTAGTTGACTATCAAAGAGATTTTACTATATAAACTACTTAGATATTGGGCTTTAGACTATAATTGCCCCAAGCAAAAAAGATGATTGCGTATTTGCATGACAAAGGAACAAACAAAAACAAAATAATTTAGCTTGTACTTAGACCAAAAGTAGACTGAATGGGCATGCATAAGAATCGGGAGACTTTAAATAAAAAAATAAGAATCGGGAGACATTAATGAAATTGAAAGAAAGAATGAAACAAACTAATCAGATATTCTCTCTTAACCATTCATTCTGGAATTCACCCATCCGAGTCATGAGAGAGAAACAGAAAGACAAAGAGAGGAACATCCCAATTTTGTCACCGTGGTTGTCATCGTCGTTATTCACCTCGATTCATTTTCTGAGAATCGAGGTTTCACCATGAATCCATTCAAGGATAACCCTCAGCCCAGCCCCAGCCCAAGTAGATGTTAGTAATGTACACCAAAGAAAAAGAAAGAAAAGCCTAAATTTAACCTTTAAAAAAAAAAAAGGCGTACAGGAATATCGTAATATCTTTCTTGTTTTATTCATTCATTTAGTTCGGTTTCCTGTACCCTCGAGATTCATATATGTTTCTTTTCTTCTCTTCTCACAATAACAATGCAGACCAAAAAGATACATAACTCTTTCAGCTTGTTATCATTTTTCTTAATCATAACCTGCCTGTTTCTTCATTTTAATGCTACTTATGCAGAGAAAAAGAGAAAAATAAAAGATGCAGAAGCTATCTACTTAGATTGTGGGATTGCAGAAGATAGTGAAGATAGTGACAAAGATGGTCGAAAATGGGAGACAGATTTAAAGTATATTGCAGATGGTGATAAATCAAATGTTAGAAAAGCTGAAGAAAGAGATCCTTCACTTCCTACTAACGAGCCGTACATGACTGCTAGAATGTTCACATCAGTAACAACATATAAGTTCCCGATAGTGGATACTACAAAGCGTATCTTGTTAAGACTTGTCTTTTATCCATCTCCTTATCCACATTTCACCATTAGCAACTCATTTTTCTCTGTCACAGCCGGGGGAGTCACTTTGTTAAGTAATTTCAGTGCTCTCTTAACAGCTCAAGCCCTTTCCCAAGCTTATGTAGTTAAAGAGTATTTCTTGGCTCCTTCAAATGTCCCAACACTTGATGTCACCTTCATTCCTTCAGATAAATATAGTCTTTCCTTTGCTTTTATAAATGGTATTGAAGTCATTCAAACCCCTCAAATCTTTGATGAGGAACCCATATTGGTTGGATTGGGCCGAGCTGCTGATTATTCTTTAAATTCTCATTCCATTTCCATGCATACTGTGGAGACAATGTATAGGTTAAATGTTGGTGGGCCATACTTAGGTCCAGCAGATGACTCCGGGAGTATTATGCGAAGTTGGTATGAAGACACCCCTTATCTATATGGTGGGCATGCAATTGGTGTAAAAATCACAACAAATTCATCCATTAAATACGGTGCATTGCCGCCACAAATTGCACCTTTACAAGTATATGAAAGTTGTCGAACTATGGGACCCTCAGGAGAATTTAATCAACATTATAACCTCACGTGGATTTTCCGGGTTGATCCGAATTTCTCCTACATTGTGAGGTTCCACTGGTGTGATTTCTTTTCGGATAAACCGAATCAAAGAGCTTTCAACATATATATCAACAATGAAACTGCACAATTAGGGGCGGACGTGTACACATGGACAAAGCAAAAATTAACTCCCATGATAAAAGATTACTCAGTGTATGTAAGAAACAATGACAGAGAAGACGCGGAAATTCGAGTTGAACTTCATCCAGCAGTATCTGAAAGACCTGAATTTTTAGATTCACTTCTCAATGGATTGGAGATATTTAAACTGAATGATGCAAAATCAAATCTAGCAGGACCTAATCCTAGAATTTCTGATTTGATGAGTAAACATTTAAATGAGGAATCAAAAGCTGAACCTACAAAGACATCATACTCTACAGCTATAATTGGAGGAGCTGCTGGAGGATTTGCAGCAATGGGGGTAGCAGCTGTATTATGTGTTGTTGCATATAATCGAAAGAAGAAACTTTTTAATACAGATATTAGTATTCATGGCAACGACTCCACAAATTGGTTGACTTTAAATACAGGAGACTCACCTACTTCTTCTTCTTCTTCTTCTGGAACTAAAAGTTGTTCCATCTCAGGGAAGATCACCACCCCCACCACCACCACCACCTCCCACATCTCATCTGATGCTGCTCATAATTGTCGATATTTCTCCTTAGCAGAAGTTAAAAAGGCTACAAATAATTTCGATGAGTCATACGTTATTGGTGTGGGTGGATTCGGAAAAGTGTATAGAGGAATTATCGACCACGAGACACAAGTAGCAATCAAAAGATCAAACCCTTTATCAGAGCAGGGAGTTCATGAGTTCCAGACAGAAATCGAATTGTTATCAAAGCTAAGACATAGACATTTAGTTTCTTTAATAGGATATTGTGAAGAAGATAATGAGATGGCATTGGTGTATGATTACATGAGACATGGTACTTTAAGAGAACATCTCTACAAACGTAATAGAACAATTCTTTCGTGGAAACAAAGATTAGAGATATGTATTGGTGCAGCTAGGGGACTTCATTACCTTCACACTGGTGTAAAATATACCGTCATTCACAGGGATGTTAAGACTACCAATATTCTCTTGGATGAAAATTGGGAGGCCAAGGTTTCAGATTTCGGACTCTCTAAAACAGGTCCGGATACTAATCAAGATCATGTTAGTACAGTTGTTAAAGGTAGCTTCGGCTACTTGGATCCCGAGTATTTCAGGAGACAACAATTGACTGAAAAATCCGATGTTTATTCTTTCGGAGTGGTTCTATTCGAAGTTCTTTGCGCCAGACCTGCACTTAATGCAAACCTTCCAAAGGATGAAATTAGTCTCTCTGATTGGGCTTTGCAATCCTACGCGAAAGGGCGTTTAGGTGACATAATAGATCCGAATCTGAAAGGAGAGATAAGCCTAGAATGCCTCAAAAAATTTGCAGATACAGCAGTAACATGCTTGTCTGATCATGGAGTTGATCGTCCATCAATGGGAGATGTATTATGGAATCTTGAATGTGCTCTACAGCTTCAAGACAATCCAGATGCGGGTGCTCAAGGGAAACAATGTAAGGTAATGACTGTCCAAGGACAAGGAGAAGATATTCAAGATCATAAAAATGAAATAGCAATGTATCAAAGCACCTTAAGCCTTGTCGATGACCAAAGTGAAAGCAACGTTTTCTCACAAATGGTCTACCAACAAGGCCGATAATGTTATAACCCCATTTTTTGTAGTAAATCTTGTCTCAGTCTCATGTATAATTATGGTTAAATCTCAAATAAACTCGTATAGTTTTAAATGGATGAAATATTACTGGGATGACATGTTTGTATAGATGTATTCATCAATTTATCGAATATGACGTATGTACTTGTCTTAGTCTTGTCCTGGTATAAGTTCTAACAGTACACATGAATCAACAAAACATTCTAATGTCTATCCATGGATTTTTATTTTATTTCTTACAGGAAACAAAACCAAAAACAAAACAAAACAAAACGATCAGTCAATCAAATCCTATTTTCGAAAATAGACTTCCAAGGGCTTTTTAGAAGTTGAAAGAATGTGGAACGCGCTTTACCACGCGCGGGAGTAGGCTACTTTGGCTTTTAGCATATTTTGGGTTTCTCTGTCTTCGGTTCGTTTTATATATTTTTTTTTTTGGGCGCGGTTCGTTTTATATTAAAGAAGGAAAAAATAAAGGGTCAATTACCTATAGGGTCTTGAAGATTATTGTAGTGACACATAGGAGCTAGTCAATTCCTCTCTCCTTCTTAGAGACCAATAAGATATACAATGTCATAACTACCCTTCTAGTGCATATAAGACAAAAAAATAGATTATTTCTCTCTCCTCCACTACCATTATTCTCTCTCCTCCATTACTATTAATCTCTCTCCTCCTTTATCATTTTTTCTCTCTCCTCCTTCATTAATCATCAAATAATTTCCAGCTCCGACCACAACTGCCGATCACCGTCGGCCACCTCCGGCCACCGCCGGAAAAAGTTCTGAGTATTGAATAAAGTTCTGAGTATGGAAAAAGTTCTGAGTATGGAATAAAGTTATGAGCGTAGAATAAAGTTCTGAGCGTGGAAAAAAGTTCTGAGCGTGGAAAAAAGTTATGAGTCTGGGGTACTGAGCATGAAAAAAATTGCTAAGTATCGGGAAAAAGTTCTGAGTATCGAAAAAAATGCTGAGTATTCGAATTTTTTTGTTGAACGACTTTACTGAGCATGCTCGTTTGCTCAGTAACTTGCTGAGCATTTTTCATATAATCAGTAAATTTATTGAGCATTTTTCGTATAATCAGTAAATTATACCGAATTTATGTTAAAAAAAGAAAAAAAAATATAGCAGAAGTTTCAGTAAATGTAATTTGTTATTTATTATTTTGCTTCAGTAATTTGTCTTAATTCTCATATTCTATAAAATGCAGCAACCAATTTAAAATTAATTCTTCCAGTCTCAAATTATTACAAAGGAAAAAGAAAAGAAAAAGTCAACTAAAAAGAATAAAATATGCTCAACATCATTTGTCGAAAAGCAAACCTGACCCAAAAAAAGAAAAGAAACAGAATTTCTAGATTATTTAGTGCCATGGCTTCTTCAGCAACACTACTGTAATGAACGATTCTTAATTACCGCTTTCTTCATATGCCTTCCTGCGGATGTCCTATATGACATAATAAGGTTTGTTTGCCAGATATGGAATACATAATTGGTAGCCCAATTTTTATCTCATCTCATCTAAAAAAATCAAATAATGGCTTTATCATTCAGAGCCACCACCTCGAACCGCCACCTCGAACCACCACCCACGATTGAATCTTCAGATCTACCATGGATGCACGTTGCAGGAGCTCGATCCACCACTTCAGATCTGCCATGGCTGCACGCTGTAGGAGCTCGAAGACAGCAGCTCCTTCTTCATCGCCGGCCACGAAGCCTAAGAACCAGATGCAGTGTTGATTCCTTTTGAATATTGTAATCGGCTAGGGTTGATCTGTCGTTATCCATCTGTTTTCCGTCAAAGACCAGTCTCTGTTGGTCCTTCGGTATTTGCTCCTTGTCCTTAATTTTGGCTTTCACGTCGTTGACCATGCCGGAGTCCTTCTTTGTCGCCGGAAAACTATGAATTTTCAAGCTCCGTTTTATTTTTTGAGAAAAAGCATCGTGAAGTCTGAGAAGAGAAGAGAGAGAAAAAGAAGGTTTAGGCTTTTAAAATACTTATCACCAAATTAATATATGTAGGAGAAAAAAAGGGTAGAAATGTAATTGGACTTTTAAGATATAGTGTTAATTTGTAATTGTGGCCTTTAGTAGGAAGATAGAATTTAGCCAGACTTGTTAGGTCTTAAGGGGGTATTTTCAAGTCTCTTTGGGTAATAATCTAAAAAATAAAAGATTGGTTTTTATATTAAGAAGGGAAAGAAAATTAATTTAATAGAAAAGTAGGGAGTAGAAATGAACCGTAGTTTAAGAAATGAAAGAATTTATTAGTTGAATAAAATGATACAAGGATTTAGGAGAGTGGTTTTTGAATGCTACTTGATGATGCTACAAATGAACTCCATCACCTATTTATACTACTTTTTATGGCGGTGGACTTCATTCTAATCTAGGCTAGAATAATCTAGTATTCTACATGCTAATTATTTTCTAGTCTTATTAAGTATTTTTTAGAAATCTTATTATTTTAATAAGATTTTTCTAGAAATCTTTATTATCATTTTTTACTAGAAATTTCTAGAAAATGGGCATTAATTTCAACACTCCCCCTTCAATGCTCATTTCCGTAATTCCAAGCATTTCTCGCAAAGTCTCGAACTTCGGTCGTGAAAGTGCTTTTGTAAAAATATCTGCTAATTGTTCTCCAGTTCTTATATATTGAAGTTCAATTTGTCCATCGTTTGTCGCCTCTCGCAGAAAATGATATTTGATAGCAATGTGTTTAGTCCTGCTATGATGGACGGGATTCTTTGCCATTGCTATTGTCGACTTGTTGTCGCAGTAGATTTTTGTTGGTTTTTGTTGTTGTTCTCTCATGTCTTCAAGTATTCGTCTAAGCCATATTGCCTGACTTGTTGTTAGTGCTTCTGCTGAAGATTGTGCCATGCAGTCTTGTTTTTTTGACGACCATGAGAATATCCCTGATCCGAGTGAGAATGTATAGCCTGAGGTACTTTTCATATCATCTACCGATCCAGCCCAATCACTATCAGTGTAGCCAGTTAGTTTTGAATCAGTGCTCGGCTCGTACCATATGCCATAGTCCTCTGTACCTTGTAAGTATCTTAATATTCTTTTTCCTGCTCCATAGTGGACTTGACTTGGACTATGCATGAATCTCGATAGTAGACTTGTAGCATACATGATGTCTGGTCTCGTACCTGTAAGATATAGTAAACTTCATATGAGACTTCTGTATATTGCTGGATCTATCTTAGTTGAGCCGTCTTCTTTGATTAATTTTTCGTTAGTGACTAGAGGAGTAGCAACAGTCTTGCACCCATGCATCTTGAACTTCTTTAGTAACGACTCTGTATACTTCTTCTGTGAGATGAATATTCCTCTTGTATTTTGTCTCACCTCAATGCCAAGAAAGTAGTGCATTAACCCGAGATCCGTCATCTCAAAGGTTTTCATCATGTCTTCTTTGAATTCCTTGATCATTTTCTCATTGTTTCCTTCATAGATGAGATCATCTACATAAAGAGAGACAATGAGTCTGTTATCATTACCTTGGTTTTTTAAGTAGAGAGTAGACTCGTTTTGACTTCTCTTGAATCCTCGATCAATGAAGTAATTGTCGATTCGACTATACCATGCCCGAGGAGCTTGCTTGAGACCGTATAGTGCTTTTTGTAGTCTTAAAACTCGATCTTCTTGACCTTTCTCTACAAACCCTTGAGGTTGCTCGACATATATCTCTTCTTCTAGATACCCATTGAGGAATGCTGACTTTACATCTAGTTGATATATCTTCCATTGCTTTTGAGCAGCTAATGCGATAACTGCTCTTATAGTGTCTAAGCGTGCAACTAAAGCAAATGTCTCGTTGTAGTCAATACCTGGTAGTTGTGAGTACCCTTTAGCAACCAGTCTTACTTTATGTTTTTGGATTGAGCCATCTGGGTTGAGCTTGGTCTTGTAGATCCACTTGACTCCGATGACTTCTTTGTTGGTTGGTCGATCTACCAACTCCCATGTTTTATTTTTCTCGATCATTTTAATCTTTTCTTCCATTGCATTTATCCATTCTTTTTGTTTTGATGCTGCTTCAAAGCTTTCGGGCTGTTGTGCCGACGGCTTCCTTCCACTCCATACTTCAATTGGTGTTTTATTTTGAACGGCCTTTGTTGGACATCTGCTGAGAAGATAGACTATAGCGTATACTGCTTCTGCCCAGAATTCCTTTGGCATTCCTTTCTCTGCTAGCATAGTCCTTGCCATCTCCATGAATGTTCTATTCTTCCTTTCTGACACGCCATTCTGCTCTGGAGCGTAGCCGACAGTTAGCTGGTGTTTGACTCCTTCATCGTCACAAAATTTGTTGAACTCCTTTGAGGTATACTCCTTTCCTCGATCACTTCGAATGAATTTAATTCGTCGATCACTTTGGTTTTCGACAAGATTCTTAAATTTCTTGAAAATATTGAATACTTCTGACTTTTCTCTCATGAAGTAGACCCAAATCATTCTAGTATAGTCGTCAATGAAAAGGATGAAGTACCTGTTATTTTAAAATGTTTGAGTCCTTGATGTCTCCTCATTTGTGATAGATTTATGTTAAGATGAGACATCATTTTTAGTGATTTAGAAGTCATAATAGTCAATTTTCTTGAGAAATAGTGCACTTTCCTATTTTGAGTCTTGATTTAGTAAACTAATATTTTTAGAGCATATTGGATTTAATTGTTTATTGAGTGTGTAGCTTTAAAGATAATTATGGGGAGTAATTAGAGTCCAAGTCAAAGACTACAAGATATGGAAAGATATTAGTATGGTAACTGGAGATAAGGTAACAAAAGCTAAAAATATGGAAAAGGAAAAGCTACCTAAATCTGAGATTTTGCAGCACACGCCTAAAGAAGTGGTGATAACTCCAAAAAGAAGCCGATTTTGGTAAATTCCTTTCATATGGACGTAGATAATTCGGTGAGGATTCTTTTGGTATATTATGGAGCAAAAACCGACCAATAACGAAGAAGATATGCTCAAAACAGTTCAACAGAATTTATCTTTATTTCTATACGAATTTGAGTTGGGTTTGGAGTCCACTACTTAACCTCTCTGGTGGTCCTTTGTGTGTTCTAAATAAATGAAAATAATAATCGAACCACAACCGCAAGTGTACGGTTGTCCCAAGTAGTATATCTGATAATACAGATTCGTTCCAAGGACGGAATGGTTGATCACAATGTCTAGCAAATAGTGATTGATGCACTTATGAAAATAAAAGATAATAATATGTTTATTTGGTTTTTGTTATTAAAGCTAATGAATGAAAGACAAATATTAAATTGCAAGTAAAAGCTAAGACGCAAGTAAAATGATGTAAAACGCAATATGAGAAGTAGCACTTGAGAATGCAAGGGTCCTCCCTATTCTATTTCTTTAACTTATGTTGTTTAAGGGCTAAATTAGTCAATTACAATGGTCGGGATTCTAATTTTCTTATACCCCCGTCAGGGTGGACTATAAGGCGATCCTAAAGTGTCACTAGTCCCGTCAGGGTAAATATGATCCACCGTTGGATGATTAAGTGTGATTACCTCATTGGCCCTAGGATTAGCTAAGCTCGTCAGAATCATTAACTTCTATCCTAGATTGAATAAATGGTTCCGTATTTAAACCCTCCGTCAGGATGATCCAATTGCCACTAATTGGAATAGCCTAAATACTATTACCTGTTCCTAGTTCATGACGCTAAAAACAGTAAATATTCTCAATTTATCGAAAAGAGTAAAAGCCCTAATTTAGTTTAATTCAATAAAAACCCAAATTCAACATTCGTTAATTAATAAGATTGGGATTCACCCTTTGTTTGTTCTCAAGCACTATGGAAAACTTAGCTCATATTAAAATGAAATACGAAATTAAAAGTAAAGGAATTCATATTGTTTACAGAATTAAAAAGATAAAAGAACCTAATTTCCGGAATTGGAATGACTACGAATGGAGATACAGACCCTCTCCAGCTCTTGTAGCTTCTTCTTCTTCCTTCAGTTGCTTCTCTCTGGTGTTTTTAATCTTGCAGAATGTGAATTGTTTGAAAATAGAAGTCAAAGGCTGGTTTTATAGGTGGAAAAACGGATTAGGGCTTGGACCTAAGAATAAAACATTAATTAAATGTCCA
The DNA here is from genome assembly GCA_029959085.1 of Nemophila menziesii. NCBI lineage: Eukaryota > Viridiplantae > Streptophyta > Magnoliopsida > Boraginales > Hydrophyllaceae > Nemophila > Nemophila menziesii. The sequence goes on along the minus strand of JARWIR010000046.1, from coordinate 4,361,028 downwards.
AGCCCAAATTCTAAGCCCAAAATCCCGTAACTGCTGATACACCTTCACTAAAACGGCTTTTCCCGATGCGTTATGACTCCGATTGACCTCATTCCAGTTGCTAAATTTCCGTAACTTGATAAGGAATGTTTTCTCTTCAAAAGTCAGCGGCTAAATCATCTCTTAAGCACCTCGAATTCAGAAATCTATGGCCTGGAAAATGGATTTCCAGCTCTAAAAATAATATCTTCGGGATTTCTTTTCAAATCTTGACTCTATCTTTTGATCTTTGACTTTCTCCTCGGATTCCCCCTCTAGCTAACATCTAAAACCTGTAAAATCTTCACTAAAAATACCAATATTTCGCGCAAAAGCTTAATAAATCAAAAATGCTAGAAATAAAAGAGGAAAATCATATTATTGCATATTTAGTCCAAAAGTCTATCGAATTGATTAAATAAACACCAAAAATGATGTCTCCTAAGGGTCGAAAATAAGAACAATTAAGGAGACATCAAAACCCCCAACTCAAACCTTTGTCGTCCCGACAAAGCAAAACAAAATAAAACAAGGGGTAGAAGTTAAACGTAAGAACAAATAGAAGCTAGCAAATAACCCTAAAGCAATTCTTAAGATAAATCTCATATAGCAAAACTTTAAGAACTAACATATACATACACTAATCATGCAACATCAAATATAAATAATCTCAATCATAAAACTAAAGTCGCAATGCTTGAAGGTTACACTTGTACTCATATCTGTATGATGGCTATAGGGTGGTCATTAATCATAACTCGCTTTGAACGCTCCACCTAGTATATTCCCTATCAACAGAGTTATAAATTCACTATGTACTTAAGAATCAAGAGGTCTTTATGGTTTAATAATGACTTAAGGACGGTATGGATGTATATTTGGTAAATTTGAAGTGAGCTTTTGGCTCTCTCCTCACTTACCATCAACAATGTCCTCGAGCTTGAGTTTACGCTAAAAAATGTTCTCACTCACCCATTTGACGCGCTAATGTTGCGTCCCCAATGTCAACCCAAATAAAACTAAGATGATTTCCTAACAATATTCCACTTTGCCGATTTATTTATTCTTTCTTTTTATTTTCTTTTTCATTTCTTTTTTTTTGTACAAGATACCCATGACTATCATTTTGATGTGAAAAGTCATGTCTCTTATAATTTTTTTTTCTTTATTTTTTTTTCTTTTTCAAATCTCGGCAAAGGGTTACAATTAATCATATCATCTTTCATTTTTGTGCCTCAATACAAACACATATAATCCCTTCCCAATGTAAACTCCCAAATATGGACCCTCCACTCCAAACTCAAGCTCGAGACAAGTCTCAGGGTTGTGATTCAAGTGCGGGTCATTTGGTCATGCCTAATAATCTAAAGGATAATGGGCTTATATCGTGGCTACAAAAGAAAAGGCTTAAGGATCAAAATTGGGCTAAGACAGATAAAATTAATATAAGGGATAGCAAGCTAAAAGGCTTCAAATGGCTAACAAAGAACTGCCCCTATCATTTTCCTAAGTACATAGCTTGTCTTTAGTTCATATCTAGGTGGGTTCTCTACTAATTAAGATTTCACGTTCTACACACCAAACATATTCCTTAAGTACAAGCTTACTTCATTTGCATTGTTCATTAATTTTTCCTATCAATTACCTATGTTCGCATGCAATTGTAAGTGCGTTCTATATCAATCCCTAATGTCCACTATTTACTATCATAGATTCATCAAAAGTATGCTTAAAGGGACATTTAAAATCTTCTATAGTCAAACGCAACTCCGAAAATTATTTTTATTGAAAGCAAATAAAACACATAACACATAAAAACTGGGATGAGGCAACGAACCCCACCCCAAACTCAAAAATGAGTCGTGTCCCCACGACTCGAAAAGACTCAACGCAATAAAAATAAACTAAACTAACTAAAACGCGAAAGGGATAGAAAACGTATCTCAACCAGCGCGAGGCTGGTTATCGGTGTTGCGTCCATGAACTTTCTCTTGTGTAAGTATACCATAGGTGGCGTGTTGAATTGTGCTCACCCCCATTAACATGTTTCGGAGAAGTTCTAACTCTTTTGTAACGTTTCCTAAAGACGCAATCATCTTCACTTGATTCTCTTCTAACACCTTCACTTTCGCTTCCAACTCATCAGTTGTATGCATCTTCTTCTTTGGAGGAGCTCTAGGACTCCTTGTTGCTTTTACCACCTCATCATGAATATTCTTGATCAAAGTCAAACCCATACTCTCACACACTACAACACGATCAGTCTTTGCGTCTTTACGCGGAACCTTTGCGTCTAAACACAAAGTAGTGACGGTACAAGGAAATTTGAGATTTTGTTGTGAAGTAGGAATTCTAGCAAATTCCATGATGGTATCATATATCACTCGAGAAACATCCATGGGTTTCTCCTCAATAATACACTTAATGAACAAAAGGTGCTCCTTCTTCACTTCCGATATGTGTTTAACTCCGAAGAAGGTAGGGATTATGAAACGTGACCAAATCTTAGCACATGGTAGCAAGTTACTACTATACATCTGTCCAGGATATCTCTCACCTTCGGGAATTGGGCGGGCCCCATCAATAAGCACTTTCCCCCAAAGGGATTCATAATCAAACGAAGGCTCTTTAAGAGATTCTTGAAACGGACATATTCCGGAAAACTCGGGTAATTTCAATGATTTACGAATAAGCTCAACGGAGAAAGGAACTACCTTTTTCCGAATAATGACAGCTTCTTTTGAGAAGGCGATTCCTTCATAAAAATCTCGCACTAAGGTAGGAATATACTCAAGCTTCCTTTCTCTCAATTCCTTCCAACCCAATTTATCACAAGTAACACCATAATCTTTATAAGCACTAGTCATAATACCTTTAGGAAGATTCATCTCCTCACCAAACTTCAAAAATTCAATTCGATCACGAACCTGAGTATCCCAAGGAACGAAGACTCTCTTAGGCTTTTGAGCCCAAGCTTTCCTACGCGGAGCTTTCGGTTGTTGCACTAGTTCTTCGGGTACTTCTTGTTCAGTTTCTTCCTCAATTTATTCTTCACTTTCTTCATCACTCTCATCAATTAACCTGCTCTTTTTCGGATTAGCCTTACTCGGATTTTCTTTTCTTTTCGGAGCAATTGGGTTTTGGACAGTCTTTTTGGAACGCGAATCCGGAATCTCAATTGCTTGGTCTGGGCTAGCTCCAACATTGTTCCTGTTTCTTGGTATGTTTCTTCGATAGTTACACATGGAATCGGTTCTGTTAGTCATCTCTTTTCACCCCAAACTCAAAACTTCAAATAGAGAAAAAGCTAGAGAAAAACTTTGAAATTTGATGTTTTGAGGCTTAAAACTTGAAGGATTAGGTGGAATAGGAGATGGGTTAAGGTTATTTGAGAGGGATTTTGAAAGAATTGGGTTTAATTTCAAGGTTGGGAGAAAGAAATTTTTGGAGAAAATATGATTTTTGGTGAGGTTTTGGAGAAGATGTGAGTTGATTTTGTGTTTTTGTGATGATAGAAGGCTTGATTTGATGATTTTATAGCTGTTTGTTGATGATTTTCAGAGTAGGTGGAGGCAAGGATTCGTAAGATAAGGTTTGGCTTGGAAAAGAGGCAAAAAACTAGGTTTAAGGAACTCAAAACCGCCTCTCGCAACAGCGCATCGGCTTGCCGGTCGCGAGGGCGGCGGAAAAAATTACTAAATTCGATTTTTTTTTTTACCTCAAAACGCAAGTATATTGCGTCGTCGCTGACGTAGTGATCAGAGACTTTGACATCACTGACCGGCTGACCGGCTAGCCGGTCATTGACCGGTATGCCGGTCGTTGTCGATGGCGCAAATGATGACGCAATAACCTTGCGTCGTCGCTGACGCAAGGACCAGAACCTTCATTCTCTTTGGCCGGCTAGCCGGTCAGTGACCGGTATGCCGGTGGATCTCGCTAGCGCGAATGGTGACGCAACAAGCTGCGTCAACGCTGACGCAGTGGTCAGAGAGTTGGGGTCCTTCAGCTCCTTTGACCGGTATGCCGGCCAGCTCGCCGGCTAGCCGGTCAGACCTGCTGTGGACTCCAATTTTTTTCGTTTTCTCATCGTTTTGACCCCAAACTCATGACCATTATACCCCTGAAATCATCAAAAACAAACACCCTTCCTCATTTCTTAAAAATAAAAACTAAAATCACGAAAACTTAACTAATTTACACTACGGAAATTGAAATACTTAAACTAATATACACGAAATTGGCTTTTGTTTAACGTCGTTAAGCTCGACGGGTTACCTCGTGCTTCTAAGGAGCTTCGAGGAGGTACATGACCTCTCCGGGATGTGGGTCTTTTGCACGATCGGTGTCTTCACCTCCATGATATATCTTTAAACGATGACCGTTCACCATGAATGTACGGTTCTCAAGTGGATGTTCTATCTCTATAGCTCCATGAGGTGTAACCTTGGTTACAATGTAAGGACCCGACCACTTCGATCTTAATTTCCCCAAATAATTAAAGAACTTCGAATTATATTTCAACACTCTTTGTCCCACTACAAAGTGCTTCTCTCGAATTCGATTATCATGCCACCTCTTAGTGTTTTCTTTATAAAGCTTAGCATTTTCATACGCATGTAATCGAAATTTATCAAGCTCATTAAGTTTCATCATTCGATTCTCACCAGCTAGCGTAGGATCTAAATTTAACTTTGCAATAGCCCAATAGGCACCCATTTCAAGTTCAAGAGGTAAGTGACAAGCCTTACCATAAACCATTCGATACGGAGAAGCACCTACTGGAGTTTTGAAAGCAGTTCGGTATGCCCAAAGTGCGTCATCTAATTTCATAGACCAATCTTTTCTAGTAGGACCAACGGTTTTCTCTAAGATAGATTTTACCTCACGATTTGAGACTTCGGCTTGACCATTGGCTTGTGGATGATAAGCAGTAGATACACGATGTCTCACTCCATATTTCTCTAGAACAGTCTTCAAATACTTATTAACGAAATGAGTACCTCCATCGCTAATAATCACCCATGGAGTTCCATGTCTGGTGAAAATATGTGATTTTAAGAACTTAATCACCACTCTTGAATCATTGGTAGGTAAAGCCACCGCTTCTACCCACTTAGACACGTAATCAACAACTAATAAGATGTAGAGGTTACCATTTAATGGAACGAACGGACCCATAAAATCTATACCCCAAACATCGAATATTTCAACTTCTAACACATTATTATGTGGCATTTCATCCCTCTTGGATATGTTTCCGGTAAATTGGCATCTAGTACATCTTTTAGTATATTCATGACAATCTTTTATAATAGAAGGCCAATAGAAACCAAATTGTAATACCTTAGCAGCAGTTCGATCTCTTGTGAAATGTCCACCATAAGGTGAATCGTGACACCCAGCTATAATCGCTTCAATCTCCTCCTTGGCTACGCATCTTCTTACCATCTGAACAGCACACACTTTGTAGAGGAAAGGATCCTCCCAAAAGAACTGTCTTGCACGGTGAGCTAATCTTTTTCTCTCTTGATAAGTTGAACCTTCAGGAAAAGAACCACTTACCACTAAATTTGCAATATCCGCATACCAAGGAGCTTCATAATCACGAACAACGAACAAACCCTCATCTAGAAACTCTTCTCTAACTGCTTCAGTACCACTATTCAACTCTGAACCTTCTAACCTCGATAGATGATCTGCAACTTGATTCTCACACCCTTTTCTATCCTTGATCTCTAAATCGAACTCTTGAAGCAATAAAATCCATCTGATTAACCTTGGTTTAGCATCCTTCTTCTCCATAAGATATCGAATCGCTGAATGATCGGTATAAACAATAACTTTTGCTCCCAGAAGATAAGAGCGAAATTTATCGAATGAATACACAACCACTAGCAACTCCTTTTCTGTAACTGTATAATTAATCTGAGCACCATTAAAAGTTTTACTAGCATAATAAATCGAATGAAAAACTTTCTCTTTTCTTTGTCCTAATACAGCTCCCATACATAAATCACTCGCATCACACATAACCTCAAACGGTAAATTCCAATCTGGAGGCACTACTATAGGAGCAGAAATAAGCTTTTCTTTGATTGTTTTGAAGGCCTCTAAGCAAGCTTCATCAAAAAGGAATTTGGAATCCTTTTCAAGTAAGTTGCATAACGGTTTCGCAATCTTAGAAAAGTCTTTGATAAATCGCCTATAAAAGCCAGCATGGCCTAGAAAACTTCTTACCCCTTTAACAGAAACAGGAGGGGGAAGAGTTTTAATTACCTCAATCTTCGCTCTATCAACTTCCAATCCAACACTCGAAACTTTGTGACCCAGAACAATACCTTCGCGAACCATGAAATGACACTTCTCCCAGTTTAAGTCCAAATCTGTTTCTTTGCATCTGATTAACACTTTCTCTAAATTGTCTAAACACTTATCAAAATCATCACCAAATACAGAGAAATCGTCCATAAACACTTCAAGAAATTTATCGATCATATCCCAGAAGATGGCCATCATGCATCTTTGAAAGGTAGCAGGCGCATTACACAACCCAAATGGCATTCTACGATATGCAAAAGTACCAAAGGGGCATGTAAAAGTTGTTTTATGTTGATCTTCTAGAGCCACATAAATCTGATTATACCCAGAATAACCATCCAAGAAGCAATAATATTCTCTTCCGGCTAATTTATCTAACATCTGATCTATGAAGGGCAAAGGAAAATGATCTTTTCTGGTGGCCTTGTTCAGCTTTCTATAATCCATGCACACTCTCCATCCAACTACCGTTCTTGAAGGAATTGCTTCATTTTTATCATTAAGAATTGTTGTCATTCCTCCCTTCTTCGGTACACACTGAACCAGACTCACCCATTCACTACTCGAAATGGGATAAATAATCCCCGCATCTAAAAGTTTGATCACCTCTTTCTTTACCACTTCCTTCATAGCAGGCATGAATCTTCTTTGACCTTCAACTGAGCGTGCGTTAACATCTTCCAGTATGATTTTGTGTTGACAGTAGGATGGACTAATGCCTTTGATGTCAGCAATTGTCCAACCTATCGCTTCTTTGTTTGCCCTTAACACACGCAACAGTTTATCTTCTTGAGGTCCTGTTAAATTAGCTGAAACAATAACAGGTAGAGTTTCATTAGTGCCTAAATACGCGTACCTCAAGTCTGCTGGTAATGGTTTTTCTTCCAATTCCGGAGGAGATTCAATTGAAGGCTTCTTTTTAGGAACAATCTCCCCCGGTTCTCTCACAGGTTCATAGGCAGCTTGCCTATACTTCGGATTTTCAGAATTGAGAGCTGCTATTGTTTCAGTGAGCTCTTCCATCATCTCAGGCGAATCTAATGTTAAAGCAGCCTGCAAGATATCATCAAAATTTAAACAATTAAATACCTCTTGCGATGCTTGCTCTACTACATCCATTCTGAAGCAATCTTCCTGAGAATTTGGGAATTTCATAGCTCGAAATACATTGAATTTCACTTCCTCATGTTGTATCCTCATCGTTAATTCGCCATTCTCTACATCGATCAATGTTCTCCCTGTAGCTAGGAATGGTCTACCCAAAATAATGGGGACATTTCTATCTGCATTGTATTCAAGTATTACGAAATCAACAGGAAATATAAGTGTACCTGCCTTAACAAGGACATCCTCAATGCGGCCTTCAGGATGAGCAAGAGACCTGTCCGCCATTTGCAAGACCATAGAGGTGGGTCTTGCGTTTCCAATTTTAAGCTTATCAAAGATCGACTTGGGCATCAAATTGATGCTTGCTCCCAAGTCACATAGCGCTTTTCCTTTCCATTCTTCCCCAATCGATATGGGAATCGTGAAACTCCCCGGATCAACTAACTTCGGAGGTAATTTACTCTGACAAATCGCGCTACACTCTTCAGGAAGACCAATCATTTCATTATCACAATAGGGCCTTTTGTTAGTGAGGGCCCTCTTCAAAAACTTTGTGTACTTAGGAATATCTCGAATCGCCTCAAGTAACGGAATATTAATACTTAGACCCTTCACTCTATTAAAGAATTTCTGAAAATCACCCAAATCACCCTTTTTCTGAACTCGCGATGGAAACGGTGGTGGAGGGCGATTAATCACAATATCATCCTTCTTTTTCGGAACTTCTCTTGGTCTCACTATTTCTTCAACCTCACTATCTTTCTCATTTTCTTTCTCTTTCTCAACCACTTCTTTTTCTTTTCTTGGTACTTCTTTCTCTTGCATAACGGGAAAAGGAGGTGAAGGAAGGTTCTTACCACTTCTCAATGTAACATCATTACAATCTTCGCGTTGCTTCGGATTTTCAGTATCGCTTGGAAGTTGTCCTTGTGGACGTTGATTCAGTTGTTTATTAATTTGGCTTAGCTGATTCTGGAACAAACTCATATTGGCTTCGATTGCATTTTGACGTTCCATAGCTTGTGTTTGGAGAGCAATTAAACTTTCAACTGATTTCTGAAGAGTGACTACTCCTTCTTGTGGATGGGCAGGTAAGGCTTTTTGGTTTAAAGTTTCATCGTATGTATTCTGAGGAGTATTCTGAGGAGCTTGCCTTTGTACATAATTACCCTGATTCTGTCCTTCTTGATAATTGTTGTGTGGTATTGGATTATAGTTGTTACCTTGGGGACGCGGCTGATACGCATAGGTAGGATTGGCTGCCCCATTAGGATTTGAGTATTGAAACCCAGGATGGTTTCTGTTAGGCTGATATCCATTACCACTTGAATTGAAGTTACCTCTATTGGACATAAACATCACGGATTCTTGGTTATTCGGACAACTTTCCTCATCATGATCATCTACCTTGCAAATTGAACACATATAAACCTCTTGTGCAGCATGCACAGCTAGCTTCTTACCCGAAAATCCTTCTTTTACAGCTAAAGTAAGCTGCTTCAATTGTTGCTCAATAGTACTCTGAATCTTATTCTCAAACGTAGCAAATTTCTCTTCCATATCAACATTATTCACTCCCTTGACCGGTGTTCTTACTGAATTCCACCCAACTTCATTCTTAACTGTTCTCTCTAAGATAATTTTAGCATGAGCGGGTTGAACTTGAAGAAAACCTGCACCACATAGCGTATCCAATTTCTCTCTCGAATTCCCATCAAGGCCTCTATAAAAGATCTTTAACTGTTGTTTTTCTGAAAAGCCATGATTAGGAACTTTACGTAAACACATCTGAAATCTTGTCCAACTTCTACCCACAGTTTCATCATATTCTTGACGGAAATGCGTCAATTCTAATTCAGCATCTAACCTCATGTTGGGTAATATTTGTCAAAGAAAGCAATCTCTAATTGGTCCCAGTTGGTTATCTTTGTAGGATCTTGCGTATCGTGCCATTCACTTGCTCCATCAATAACAAAGAATTTAAAAGCAACAAAATACATCTGTTCCCTCGAAACTCCTTGTGTGATATAAGAATCACATATCTGTTTAAACTTCTGTACTGCTCTAAGAGGATCTTCTGATGGTCTACCACGAAAATTTCCAAAATTTTGGAATTGAGCTAACATACCTGAATCTGGACGGAATCTCGGAACATCTATATCTGGAGCACCTACTCCTATAGCTGGAGCACGGAATGGAACTTCTGGAGGACCATTAGTAAACCACGGATCTTGATTCATCACTATCTGGACTTGAGGATTAGGATTTAGTGGTTGAACTGGAGGAATAACGCCTGGAGCTAAAGGTTGGCCATTTGCATCTAGCTGGCCTTGTCCATTATTCTGTTGACCATTAAGATTGATATTCTCCATTCTGTTACTTAACGCTTCTACTTCTAAAGCTTCTCGTTCTCTTCTTCTCTTATTAGCAAGTCTGATCAACGATTCTGGATTACTAAGGATCGGAGGTGTTGGCTCTAGATCCTTGAATAGCCTTCTTCGCATACACCAAACCCAAAAACCTGAAAAGAAACTAAACAAAAAGCGTAAAACTGATAAAATAAAATAAATGCACTATCACTAAAGGATAAACACCGTGGTCACACGCTACCGTCCCCGGCAGCGGCGCCAAAAACTTGGTGGTCCTTTGTGTGTTCTAAATAAATGCAAATAATAATCGAACCACAACTGCAAGTGTACGGTTGTCCCAAGCAGTATATCTGATAATATAGATTCGTTCCAAGGACGGAATGGTTGATCACAATGTCTAGCAAATAGTGATTGATGCACTTATGAAAATAAAAGATAATAATATGTTTATTTGGTTTTTGTTATTAAAGCTAATGAATGAAAGACAAATATTAAATTGCAAGTAAAAGCTAAGACGCAAGTAAAATGATGTAAAACGCAATATGAGAAGTAGCACTTGAGAACGCAAGGATCCTCCCTATCCTATTTCTTTAACTTATGTTGTTTAAGGGCTAAATTAGTCAATTACAATGGTCGGGATTCTAATTTCCTTATACCCCCGTCAGGGTGGACTATAAGGCGATCCTAAAGTGTCGCTAGTCCCGTCAGGGTAAATAGGATCCACCGTTGGATGATTAAGTGTGATTACCTCATTGACCCTAGGATTAGCTAAGCTCGTCAGAATCATTAACTTCTATCCTAGATTGAATAAATGGTTCCGTATTTAAACCCTCCGTCAGGATGATCCAATTGCCACTAATTGGAATAGCCTAAATACTATTACCTGTTCCTAGTTCATGACGCTAAAAGCAGTAAATATTCTCAATTTATCGAAAAGAGTAAAAACCCTAATTTAGTTTAATTCAATAAAAACCCAAATTCAACATTCGTTAATTAATAAGATTGAGATTCACCCTTTGTTTGTTCTCAAGCACTATGGAAAACTTAGCTCATATTAAAATGAAATACAAAATTAAAAGTAAAGGAATTCATATTGTTTACAGAATTAAAAAGATAAAAGAACCTAATTTCCGGAATTGGAATGACTACGAACGGAGATACAGACCCTCTCCAGCTCTTGTAGCTTCTTCTTCTTCCTTCAGTTGTTTCTCTCTGGTGTTTTTAATCTTGCAGAATGTGAATTGTTTGAAAATAGAAGTCAAAGGCTGGTTTTATAGGTGGAAAAACGGATTAGGGCTTGGACCTAAGAATAAAACATTAATTAAATGTCCAAGCCCAAATTCTAAGCCCAAAATCCCGTAACTGCTGATACACCTTCACTAAAACGGCTTTTCCCGATGCGTTATGACTCCGATTGACCTCATTCCAGTTGCTAAAGTTCCGTAACTTGATAAGGAATGTTTTCTCTTCAAAGGTCAGCGGCTAAATCATCGCTTAAGCACCTCGAATTCAGCAATCTATGGCCTGGAAAATGGATTTCTAGCTCTAAAAATAATATCTTCGGGATTTCTTTTCAAATCTTGACTCTATCTTTTGATCTTTGACTTTCTCCTCGGATTCCTCCTCTAGCTAACATCTAAAACCTGTAAAATCTTCACTAAAAATACCAATATTAGGCGCAAAAGCTTAATAAATCAAAAATGCTAGAAAAAAAAGAGGAAAATCATATTATTGCATATTTAGTCCAAAAGTCTATCGAATTGATTAAATAAACACAAAAAATGATGTCTCCTAAGGGTCGAAAATAAGAAAAATTAAGGAGACATCACTCTCCCTCAAGAAAACGAATTAGGTCTTCTAAACACCTATAAATACACCCTTATATCACTTGTAAATCATCCTTGCCTCATAGTAATTAGTTGTTAAGGTTTTATTCTTCCAGTTTATTGTAGAGAGCAAGATGATGTCTTTTGTAATTTCTTTTAGTTTATTTCCTTCAGGTATGAACTAAACTTCCCATAGTTTGGGTTTTGCATCATGTATAACCTATGAATTCTAATTATTCTATCTAAGTTTCTTTGGGAATTACATGTTTTAATTTGATATTAGCTTCTTACCTTTATATTTGTTTATGTGTTTTGATTTATTGTCTTTCCTAGAACTGATCACTTTAGGATTGTTTAAATAGTAGTTAGATGGTCACCTTAGCTGGGTGTTTAACTATTGAACCACCACATAACGTCTAGTGTCCGATATTAGTCCTGACAAAACTGATTCTAACTAGATAGTCATTAGGGTATGATTTAATCACCATATCACCAATTTAATGAATTGTTTGCTTAGGGCCTTAGTAGCGTTTGATAACCCTATTTGCAACAGCTTCTTGGTTGTGCCGTAGCCCCCTTAGTCGCTCTCAAGGTCTAAGGAATGGGAATTTAGAATCCTGACTAAGTATACAAGAGCTAATATTCTCCCTTATAAATTAGACCTACTAGAAAGAATTAGAAGGATTAGTGCATACTAGCAAAACCTAAGCTATATTTCTCATCTCATATTCTTCGTATTTACTTTATTGTCTTTTATTTTCTTAGTTTTAATTCTTAATTTCGAAATCTATTTTCTTTTATTTTCTGTGTTTAATTATTTACTTTTACTCGTTATTTCTACCCACGTGATTAACACACTTAAGTCCCTGAGAACTAACTCAACTTATCAACTAAAACTTGCATACGTCCTGTAATACTTGCAGTACTGTGCCTGTCTAGGGTGAGAGTGCGTAGTTTTCTAGACTTTATTTTATCATATTTTTATCACACCCTAGGCGACACCAGTCCTCATTGGTCCGTATACGTCTGTATGGATCAGTTCTAGCACATGTTTGGCTCTCCATGCTTTGCCTGAAGGGAATGATTTTCTGTGTTGTTTTCCTTCTAGGCATCTCTCGCACACGTTGTTATTTACTTGGATGGCTGGTAGATTTTTCATCATATTCTTCTGGTGAAGAATCTTTAACCCATGAAAGTTGAAGTGCCCGAACCTTCGGTGCCATAGCCATGATTGGTCTTCTTGCGCTTTCATGTCCGTTTCAACATACTTCGATTGGATTGGAAAATTTCTTTGTTGCTGCATTTTTACTACAACTATTTCTTGATTTTTATTTTTATTATCATATATCGTGCACGTGTCATCTTTAAATAAGAGGTTATATCCTTGTTCCATCATTTTACCCACACTTAATAGATTTGTATCTAGTTTTGGGACCAACAGTACATTCCGGATTCGCCGCGTACCTTTTTGCGTGTTGACCGTGATTGTACCTTTGCCTTCGACCTTCACCAGATCTCCATTTGCAAGCTTGACTTGAGATTTGACCGATTTATCTATATCTCGAAAGATTTTTTCATCGCCGGTCATGTGGTTGCTGCAGCCACTATCAATATACCAAGTGTCGTCTTTCACTTCTGAAGCAGCGTGACATGCATAGAATAGGTTGTCTTCATTTTTATTTTCTTCGGAGAAATTAGCCTGGTATTTTTGTTTGGACCGACAATCTTTCTCTAAGTGGCCAAATTTTTCGCAACTCTTGCATTGCGGTTTTCCACGAAACCAACAATCTTTTTCAAGATGATTAGTTTTCTTACAGATACGACATGGTGAATATTTTCCCGTTCTTTGATTAGACTCACCATTTTCTCTGCTTCTAGAATTTTCTCCAAATTTTCCCCCCCATTTTTAGAATTTTGAGACCTTATGTTGAGTTTAGACTGAAATGCGTTTTCCATGGATTCGTTTTCACGCATACTTAGTCTTTTTTCGTAAGCCTCTAGAGAGCCTACCAACTCTGTTACTAACAGAGTGGCTATATCTTTAGTTTCTTCAGTAGTAGTTACTATCAGATCGTATTTAGCAGGAAGAGTAATTAATATTTTTCCACGACCCTTTTATCGGTTATATCATCTCCATAGGCTCTTAACTGATTAACTATTTCTCGTAATTTAGTCTAGTAATTTTTATGGTCTCAGATTCTTTCATTTTCATATTTTCTAATTCCCTTCTTAGAGTTTGAAGTTTAATATTGCGTACCTTTGCGTTTCCTTGAAACTCCTCTTTTAATGTATCCCAAGCTTTCTTCGCCGTAGTAGCACCGCTAATTCTTGGGAATAGTGACTCCGCCATAGCCATTTGTATGCTGTAAAGCGCCAAATTATCCTTCTCCACATCCTTAGTTAAATTTTCTTTCTCCGCTACGGATATAGTTGACGTATGATGTCTCCCTTTTTGGTCTAAATATAAGCCCTTAGGAGACATCATTTTAGGATGAAAATGGTCTTTTTATATTGACTTTTGTGCTTAAATTGCAATATTACACTTTCTCCCATTGGAATTAGACTATTTGCATTTATAGAGCTTTTGTGCGTTAATTTACTTATTTTTAGTGCAAAGTTAGTAGGTTTATGAATTTCATGAGAAACCAATCCAAGGAGGAGAAGTGAGAATTAAAGTCTTAAAATATTTTAGTGTTCTTAGTCGAGTTTCCTGAATTTAAATTGCACTTTCTTATTTCTAGTCTTGATTTATTGATTTATTATTTTATAAAGCATATGCGGTTTAATTATTTATTTAATGTGAATCTTTAGAGATAATATGAAAATAAATTAGATGATAAATCAATGCTAAGGAGATAAGGAAAGAAGATCTTAAAGAAATCTGGAGATAGAAGGAATTAGAGTCTAACTAGGAAAAGGAAAAGCTGCCTTATGAATCTGAAATTCCAGTCACGTTTTAAAGATCAGTCCATAACTTATGATTGGCTAGGAATTTGAGCGAGTGGTCCGCACCAATGGAAAGCTCTTTCCGAGACAAGCGGTTTCATATATTGGAACTCCTCAAACGGATAAGTATTGAAAAAGATATGACCAAATCAAATCAGCAGCAGAATCTTACATTTCCTAGAATTTAGGGCTACGAATTTAAGAGTTCTTGCCTTGTCTTCCACTCCAAGTAATTCGACCTAGCACCTATAAATACCAGCTCTAAACCTTAGAAAATCATCCCTTGGCTGCATAAGCTTAATATACACAAATAATTCATCATAGAAGCAATCAAGAGGATCTAGAGGAGGAAGAAGCAAGAGCTAGAGCTTAACTACATCAATCAACACTTCTCCATCTCTATTCTTTGGGTAATTTAGTATTAGATCTATTTTGTCTATGAAGTATTTCTAAGCTATTTATTCAAGAAGTTTATTTATGCATAATTTCTCTTTAGGATTGTAATTATATGAACCATTGAATATTTTTTTTCTGTTTTAATTTGAATCTGGGATTTTAGTATTTAATTGAATTGGTTCTTAATTTCCGTTGACTATATTCTTGTGCTTGTTCACTATCATTGACGTCGCGAATCAAGGGTAGGTTTTAGTAATTAGGCTATTCACTTTGGTGGGGAAGTGATCGCCTTGACGGGGGGTTTAATTACAAACATAGAATATAGACGCATGGTATCCGTTATTTGACCCTGACGGGCTTGACTAACCACGTAGCCAATTGGGTAAAATAGTATTCATCTAAAAGTAGCTTATAATCGCCCTGACGGGGTTTGTAATACCGTAGGATAGCTTCTAGGTCCACCCTGACGGGGGCTAGGAGATAGTAGATTCCCGACTATTGTGAGATTTCCCATTCACCCTTATTCTTAGTAATCATAGATTCAATAGGATAGATTCATACTTGCATATCATTATCTTTCTTGCATAATTATTAATTGTTTATTTTATTGTCTATTTTATTATTTAGTTAATTAGAAAACAAACTCCTCTGCTATTTATCTTTTTAGTTAAAGCGATTAAAACTATCTATTCTAATATTGAATACGAAGTTAGAATAACTTCTTAAATCCCTGTGGAGACGATAATCCCGATTTTACTTATCTATTACTTGGTACGACCCGTACACTTGCGGTCTGTGGATCCTTTATCTCTTTACTTTTATTGCATTATTTTATAACACACAAGGACCCACCAAGTTTTTGGCGCCGCTGCCGGGGATTTATTATACTTATTCTATTGTGATTTGATCGATTTTAAAACCCCAGCAACACCACCAAGTTGTTGGCGCCGCTGCCGGGGATTTAAAGCGGTTATTTTATTTTGTGTTTAAGTTAGGTTAGTAGTTTTAGTTGTTTTCAGTTTTACGTTTGTTTTGTTTTAGTCTCTTCCAGGTTTTTATTTAGGTATGGAGATTTCCCTTTATCAAGAGCCAATTCCAAAACAGACCTGTTATATACCAGTACAACAATTCATGGATCTAACACGCGGAAGCTTGACAGATCATTATAATAGGCTCAGGAAGTTGGAGTCCCTCAGTTGTTTCATGAAGACCACAGAGGATAACATAATAAAGAGTAATGCGAAAATCGATGCTATCATATCAGTAGTGCAAGTCATGCAACAAAGCCATCAATTAATGGAGCAACGATTAACGCAACTCACAGAAACAATTGAGAAATTACAACAAGCACCATCTATGCAACCGGGCCAAAGTACAAATTTAGATGATGAAGCCAATCAAATTGATATCGATGTTTGGTTCGATGTAGCTACAGAGTTTAGCCTTCAAGAAGAGAAGGAAGTGGAATCACCACAAGTTGCACCTAGTGAACTAGAGATTCCAAAAATAGAAGAATCAACCACGCTAAGCATAGATGAGTCAATTGTTGGTAATGGAGTCGAAATTGAAATTAAATCTTGTGAAGGGACGATTACATCCATGGAAAACCCAGCCAAGCCGCGTTTAGAGGAATTAAATATTGAGGTCTTGGTTAGAAAAGAGATAGAAGAAGAAGAGACTAGGATGGATTCACCACCTAGTACTCGATTGATGTCACCTCCCAATCTAATAACGACGAATCATTCAAACGGTGACATCGATAAAGAATTTGTAGAGGTGTGTAAAGACAAAGCTTACACCCAAATGCTTGAAAGTAATACAAAAGAACTCACACCGCAACAAGTATTCATAGAAGCTATTCCGGAAACAAATGAGAATGCGAGTGTAGAGATCGAGGTTGAAAGCGTGGCCCTCATAACAAAAGAAAGTTCTGAAACATCCCTTGTTTTGAACAAAACTCTAGAGGAGGAGCCACTTGAGTTCCCCATTATTCAAGAAGTATCTAAAGAGGTTAAAGAAAAGGACCACCACCATGAACCCGTGAAGAAGAAAGCTAAAGATGAGTTTGGGGTCGGAACCACGGTTGCTTGGAAGGCCTCCACACAAGAGAATAGACCACGAGGTTTCAAAAATGAGTGGATGGGACTATTTGTTGTTACTCGAGTAGTGACACCAAAATTAATAGAGATACAACCTTCGAAAGGTCAAAGGACGCGAATTGTAGACATACATAACCTCACCCACTGGTGGGGAGGCTACATAATCAAGGGATAATGGAGGTAACCCGTCAAACTTTAAATGACGTTAAATAAAAGTGCTCTTTGGAGACACCCCAAGCTTTAATTGTTTTTTTTTAGTTTAGTTTTTTTTAGTGTATATTATTTAGTTACGCATTTTTTTAGTTGATATTGCATATTTGAGAAAGGTATTAGTGTTTTTGATGATTAGGTATTGGAGAAATCGAGTTAGGGAAGGCGAACAAAATTTTTCGGAAAAACTGAAGCAGGGGTGCGGTATACCGGACCTCATCCGTGGTATACCGCAGGAGAAGAAAACCCGTGCCACGGTAGCAGCCACGTGTTTTATGCAGAAAAGAAAAAAAAAATAAAGCTGATGGGTCCGGTATACCGGACCCTATACCGCGCCATGGTCCGCGAGCCCAAAACCCGTGCCACGGGGTCGTACCACGTGTATTGTGCAGAGGCGAAAATTTTGAACGCTGATAGGTGCGGTATACCGGACGATATGCGCGGTATACCGCAGCGCGCCGCCAGAGGAAGAGAAAAACGGGTTTAAGGTTATAAAAGAGGTATGAAGCTTTTAATTCCGAATTTCATAAACCTCAAGCCTCTTTCTCTTCTCCAAACCTCTCCCAACTCCATTAAAGCTCATTTAAACCTTCACCTAACATCAAAACACAACCAAATCACCATGAATTCAAATCTAAATCCTTCCCTACATCATTACAAAGAAGTTTTAATCACCCTAATCACATCAAAACACCTAGAACCCACGAATCAAAACCATGAATTTTAAAATTTTCTTCCATAAACCTTAAACCCATATCACCAAAGCTTGATTCAATCTTACCCACATAGAGAATTATCATCTTAACACCTTTCCTAACCCAAATAAAGCTTGTTCCACCTATGATCAAGAGTTACAAATTTCAAGAGTGTTCAAAACTTTGAGTTGGGGGTCAAAAGAGATGATAGAGATTTTATCAAGTGTAAGGGAGATGAAGTATCAAGGCAAGGTATTGGGTGAAAAGTTGGAAGAAGATATACAAGGGACTTCTAGAGTGTGATTGATTGGGATGGAGCACAAGAGGATGTAAGGGATATCGAAACTGGTGATACATGGAGTTTACATACAAGGAAATCACTGCATCCTATCTTGGGTATTAATCAAGCGAGGCAATAGACTCGAAGAGTATGTTTTCTTTCTTCCTTACCACTTCTCTATATGCACTATTTTCTATTTTTATTTTATTGAGTCTTTTCGAGTTGTGGGGACACGACTCATTTTTGAGTTGGGGGTGGGGATTCGTTGTCCCTCATCTCCATTTTTATGTGCTTTATTGTTTTTTTAGAGAAATTTGATTTTTTTTTTAAATTTTTAAGAGATGGATTAGATGTAGAACGTGTTTAATAGCTTGAAAGCATAAGCTTAGTAAGTTGATGATAGAAAGTAGTATGTTTATGAGCTGCTTTATTTTGTATGCTTTGAGTATTTGCAGGAAAACACACATTGATAGTAAAGAAAAGATTAGTTAGCAATGCGATAGAAAGTATGTTCGATCTCAGGGAGCCATGAGCGGTGTGTAGGAATTAGAGTCCAACTAGGAAAAGGAAAAGCTGCCTTATGAATATGAAATTCCAGCCACGTTTTAAATATCAGTCCATAACTTATGATTGGATAGAAATTTGGGCGAGTGGTCTGCACCAATGGAAAGCTCTTTCCAAGACAAGCGGTTTCATATATTGGAACTCCTCAAACGGATAAGTATTGAAAAAGATATGACCAAATCAAATCAGCAGCAGAATCTTACCTTTCCTAGAATTTAGGGCTACGAATTTAAGAGTTTTTGCCTTGTCTTCCACTCCAAGTAATTCGACCTAGCACCTATAAATACCAGCTCTAAACCTTAGAAAATCATCCCTTGGCTGCATAAGCTTAATATACACAAATAATTCATCATAGAAGCAATCAAGAGGATCTAGAGGAGGAAGAAGCAAGAGCTAGAGCTTAACTACATCAATCAACACATCTCCATCTCTATTCTTTAGGTAATTTAGTATTAGATCTATTATGTCTATGAGGTATATCTAAGCTATTTATTCAAGAAGTTTATTTATGCATAATTTCTCTTTAGGATTGTAATTATATGAACCATTGAATATTGTTTTTCTAGTTTTAATTTGAATCTGGGATTTTAGTATTTAATTGAATTGGTTCTTAATTTCCATTGACTATATTCTTGTGCTTGTTCACTATCATTGACGTCGCGAATCAAGGGTAGGTTTTAGTAATTAGGCTATTCACTTTGGTGGGGGAAGTGATCGCCTTGACGGGGGGTTTAATTACAAACATAGAATATAGACGCATGGTATCCGTTATTTGACCCTGACGGGCTTGACTAACCACGTAGCCAATTGGGTAAAATAGTATTCATCTAAAAGTAGCTTATAATCGCCCTGACGGGGTTTGTAATACCGTAGGATAGCTTCTAGGTCCACCCTGACGGGGGCTAGGAGATAGTAGATTCCCGACTATTGTGAGATTTCCCATTCACCCTTATTCTTAGTAATCATAGATTCAATAGGATAGATTCATACTTGCATATCATTATCTTTCTTGCATAATTATTAATTGTTTATTTTATTGTCTATCTTATTATTTAGTTAATTAGAAAACAAACTCCTTTGCTATTTATCTTTTTAGTTAAAGCAATTAAAACTATCTATTCTAATATTGAATACGAAGTTAGAATAACTTCTTAAATCCCTGTGGAGACGATAATCCCGATTTTACTTATCTATTACTTGGTACGACCCGTACACTTGCGGTCTGTGGATCCTTTATCTCTTTACTTTTATTGCATTATTTTATAACACACAAGGACCCACCAACATATCTTTGGGAACGGTATATCCCTTGTCAACAATATCCCATACACTTTGGGACATGAAGTATGTCCTCATCTTGATTGCCCAATAGTCGTAATTTTCTCCCGAAAAAACCGGGATCGGAATTTGAGTATTGCTTAGGAGAGCGGCCATGATAGTATATCTAGTAGTTGCGGAAGCTAGTAATTGCCTAGTTGATAATCGAACAAGGCTCTGATACCAATTGTTGGTTTTATATTAAAGAAGGAAAAAATAAAAGATTGGTTTTTATATTAAGAAGGGAAAGAAAATTAATTTAATAGAAAAGTAGGGAGTAGAAATGAACGGTGGTTTAAGAAATGAAACACATTATTAGTTAAATAAAATGATACAAGGCTTTAGGAGAGTGGTTTTTGAATGCTACTTGACGATGCTACAAATGAACTCCATCACCTATTTATACTACTTTTTGTGGCGGTGGACTTCATTCTAATCTAGGCTAGAATAATCTAGTATTCTACAGACTAATTATTTTCTAGTATTATTAAGTATTTTCTAGAAATCTCATTATTTTAATAAGAATTTTCTAGAAATCTTTATTATCATTTTTTACTAGAAATTTCTAGAAAATGGGCATTAATTTCAACATCTTCTAACAAATTTTCTTTGAACTGATTCCAGCAATAAACCAACAAAATCCACACTTTTTGGATTTTCTTTTTCTGAATTCTATGCTTTTTCTCCATTTCTGGGATCTAACATAAAATTCAAAACCCGTTTCAGCCTTTTTTTTCCTTTCCAGTTCAGTTTTCTTTCTAGCCTTAACCTAAATACTTTTCCACTTCTTCTTTTCACCTTCAACCCAATAATGCCGCAAGCTAAACGAAATACTCGGAAGAATATTACAAAAGAGATGTTTGAAGAAACTAAAATTGAGATGAACAAAGCAGTTGCGAAATTGAACAGTAACAGTTATACAAAGGGTAACAACAACAATAGTAGATCGGTAGGCGTAAATACCATGGTGAGTAATGGCAAACAAAGTTCTAATGTAAGAGTTGAAAGAGGTAACAATGAGGATCGATTGTTGGTAGAAGTTTCAGAGGCTTTGAAGATAACAAACAAAATCTCAGTAACTCCGATCGGGAAATTATTAAGTCCGATGGGTAATAATGAGGAAATTATGCAAGAGATGGTTACTCTGGTTGAACCTACTAAATCAAAATGGACTGGGCTTTACTAGGATAAAATTCAACCTAATCTCAAGCTAGATTTTCACAAAGTAGAGAAAAAAGAGGAGGGTGTAATGGTTATTAACCCGCCAGAGGATATATTTGCAGAAGGTGCAGCCGTTTGGGATAATTGCTTAATTGGTTAGTTTATTGGTGCTCCACCTCCATTCTATATGGTAACAAACTTTGTGCGCTATCAATGGAAGGATATGGGAAGAGTTAAGATCAAATCTAATGGAAATATGCTGGTTTTTGAGTTTGAGAATGAGCTAAGTTGTAGGAAAGCATTGGAGCAGATATGGCATATTGGAGGTAAACCGTTATTCCTTCGTGAATGGAGTGAGGATATGAAATTTGAACAGGTTGATTGTAAGAATGTTCCTCTATGGGTTAAACTGCATAATGTACCTATGAATTTGTGGACTAGAAATGGACTAAGTTACATAGCTAGTGGAATTGGAAAACCTATCCAAATGGACTCTATCACTGAATCTAGATCTCGTTTAGGTTATGAAAGGGTGTGTATTGAGGTTAATTTGAATGAAACACTGTTGGAGAAGGTCTATGTTGATACAAGGGGGTACTGAGTTACATGAAGTAACAGTTGATTATAATTGGAGGCCTATGCAATGTTCTGTATGCAAAAGCTTTGATCATAAAATATGCAAGACTGAGAAAAGAGTTTGGGTACAAAAACAAGATAAGAATATTGATGTCTCCTCATTTGTGATAGATTTATGTTAATACGAGACATCATTTTTAGTGATTTAGAAGTCTTTTTAATCGTTTTTCTTGAGAAATAGTGCACTTTCCTATTTTGAGTCTTGATTTAGTAAAATAATATTTTTAGAGCATATTGGGTTTAATTATTTATTTAGTGTGAA
The DNA here is from genome assembly GCA_029959085.1 of Nemophila menziesii. Lineage (NCBI taxonomy): Eukaryota > Viridiplantae > Streptophyta > Magnoliopsida > Boraginales > Hydrophyllaceae > Nemophila > Nemophila menziesii. The sequence goes on along the minus strand of JARWIR010000046.1, from coordinate 4,338,821 downwards.
GATTTAAAGATAATTATGGAGATTAATTAGAGTCCAAGTCAAAGACTACAAGATATCGAAAGAGATAAGCATGGTAATTGGAGATAAGGAAACAAAAGCTAAAAATCAGCTTATATCTCTAAAACGGTGTGGGATTTGGAGAAAAGGTCAAGAGCAGAGTTGAATATCTTTCCGAGACGATGAATTTCGACTACTCATACGCGTCAAACGGATGAGTATTGAAGCTGCTAGGACCAAAACAAAAACGGGCCTGATTTCATGTTTTAGGGTTACGAATTTGAGTTGGGCTTGTAGTCCATTACTTACCTTCTCCTTCAAGAAAACGAATTAGGTCTTCTAAAAACCTATAAATACATCCTTATATCACTTGTAAATCATCCTTGCCTCATAGTAATTAGTTCTTAAGGTTTTATTCATCCAAGTTATTGTAGAGAGCAAGATGATGTCTTTTATTATTTCCTTTAGTATATTTTCTTCAGGTATGAACTAAACCTCCCATAGCTTGGGTTTTGCATCATGTATAAACTATGAATTATATTTTCTTTCTATCCAAGTTTCTTTGGGAATTTCATGTTTTAATCTGATATTAGCTGTTTACCTTTATATTTGTTTATGTGTTTTGATTTAATGACTGTTTTCCTTGCGGCGCGCAACGTTTAGGATTACCTTAATAGTAGTTAGATGATCACCTTAGCTGGGTGTCTAATTATTGAAACACCACATAACGTCTAGTGTCGATATTGGTCCTGACAACACTAATTCTAACTAGACAGTCATTAGGGTATAATTTAATCACTATCACCATGTATAGAAATTGATTGCTTAGGGCCCTAGTAGCGCAGGATAACCCTATTTGAACCAGCCTCGTGGTATGTCCGTTGCCCCCTTAGTCGCTCTCATGGTCTAAGGTATGAGAATTTAGAATCCTGACTAAATATCCAAGAGCTAATTATCTCCCTTATTAACTAGATTTAATAGAAAGAATTAGAAGGATTAGTGCATACTAGCAAAACCTAAGCTATACTTCTCATCTCATATTTCTTCATATTTATTTTATTGTCTTTAATTTTCTTAGTTTAATTCTTAATTTTGAATTTTATTCCTTTTTATTTATGATCTTTTAATCAATTACTTCTTACTCGTTATTTCTACCTATTCGATTAACACACTAAGTCCCTGAGAACGAACTTTCTTATCATTAAAACTTGCATACGTCCTGTAATACTTGCAGTACTGTGCCTGTCTAGGGTGAGAGTGCGTTGTTATCTGACTTATTATTTATCTATTTTTATCACACCCTAGGCGACACTAAATATCTCTGATAAAAATGTACAACAGGACAATGGTAAGAGAGTAGTAAGGGAAGATAATACAAGTCAGAACACTACTGATAATGGATGGAAAACTATTATTAGAGGTACTAAGAGTCAGGAAGTAGCTGAGTGTAGTTATAAATTACCACAATTCAATGAAAATTACTTTAATGCTTTGAATAGCCCCTTGTCTGCACTTGATAATAATGTGTTGAAAATGATGAGAAGTGCAGAAGAGGGAGCAAGAAGTAGGCCTCCTGATCCATGATCCTAGGATCATGGAATGTTAGGGGCTTAAACATGGTCCTTAGACAACTTGATGTCTTAAACTTCATGTTTGAAAAAAAGGTACATGTCATGTGTTTGCTTGAAACTAAGGTACAATATGAGAGTATGAATGTGATTATGAAGGAGAAATTTAGTAGATATAGGATAATTCACAATTATAGTAGGGACCCTAGAGGCAGAGTATGGATTTTGTGGAAAGAGGAGGAGGTCAATCTTATTGTATTAGCGAAAACAGCTCAGGCTATTATTGTGGAGATAGTTAATGTCGTGGATAATAGTAAAACTACTTTATGTGCGGTTTATGCTAATAATAATGATAAGATTAGAGTTCACTTGTGGAAGGATATGTTTTGGTGGAGTATGCAGTATAAAAATGATAGGTTTTTTTGTGTAGGTGACTATAATGAAGTTTTGAGAATTCAAGATAGATTGAACTGTGATGAATTAGCTGAGAGTGTACAACAATTTACTGAATGTCTTGAAGATGCAGAATTATATGAACATCAGACTTGTGGCAACTTCTATACATGGACTAACAGAAGTTCTACCCTATTAAAAGCTAGTAGAATAGATAGAGTATTGATTAATGCACAATGGTTGGATAAAGTACAATCTACTGTGCTTTGTCTTGCTCCATCTACATCAGATCATTGTGCATTACTTATTACTATAAGTGGTGCACATATTAGAGGTCCTTGCTCATTCAAATATTTTAATATTTGGTCTAAACATGTTGATTTTCAGGAGATAGTGAAGAAAGCTTAGGATATCTAGGTGCAGGGTTCTTCTATGTATATCTTATATGAGAAGCAGAGGTCAGTTAAGAGAGCCTTGAAGTTGTTTAATAATAAGTAATTTAAAAAGACTCCTCAGTATATTAGTCAAATGAAGAGTAAACTTGAAGAGTTACTTATGTGTGGTAAAGGTGATGATACAACTTTTGCTGAGGAAAAGATTGTTACGCAGAGTCTTGAAGAAGCAATGTTACATGAACAACAAATCTTGAAGCGAAAAGCTAGGGATACTTGGTCCAAAGAAAGTGATTGCAGCTCTACATGTTATTAGAGAATTATCAAGGCTACACAAGCTAAAAAAAAGTTACTACTCTAGTGGACGATGAAGGGAATATATTAACTACTCCAAGTCAATTAAAGGAAGAATTCTTAAAGTTCTATACATCATTAATTGGAACTGAGGATCCTAATCAAGAGGTTTGCTCTACTATTGTAGTTACACAACTGTTAAATACTACACTTAATGATGAATAGATACAATTTCTAAATAGTCCAATCACTGATAAAGAAATAAAAGATGCACTCTCTGCTATTGATGAGACAAAATGTCCTGGTCCAGATGGGTTTACTTCTGGATTTTATAAAGAGACTTGGAGTATTGTAGGAGATGATTTTTGTAAAGTTGTGAGAGATACTTTGGAGTCTCAAACAATCTTGAAGGAAGCTAATGCTACAAATATATCACTTATACCTAAAACTCAAGTTCCTACTAGTGTGAGGAAGTTTAGGCCTATCTCTTGTGTTAATACACCCTATAAAACACTATCAAGGGTTATTACCACTAGAGTTAAGAAAGTATTAAATTCTCTGATCAATTACAATCAAGCTGCATTTGTGTGTGACAAGCACATTGGAGATAATATCATTGTGGCCCAGCAATGTCTCCTCCTTTGTTCTAATTATATGCCCTTAGGAGACATCAAATTAGGTGGTTACATGACTAATCTGATACACTTTTAGTAATAATATGGTATATTTTATTTTCTCTCCTTAGATTTTAGTATTTTTGATTTATTAAACTTTTGCGCGTAATATGGTTTGTTTTAGTGAAAATTTTGTAGGTTTCTAATACTAGAAAGGAGAGGAATCAAGAATAGAAGTCATAGATCGTGTAAAGAAGTCAAAAGCTACAAGAAATATCCCGAGGAGGTGACAAATTTGAGCTAAATATTTGAAAGGCTGATGGAAATTGTTGATTTCGAGCTACTTAAAAATGGATTCAGTCTCTGAATTATGAAGAAGATTCGTACCTTATCGAGTTACGAAGAATTAGCAAGTTAAATGAGTCAATTCATAGTTATATTGAGAAAGTTACAGCCGTTTTCGTGAAGGGTGTACAACAATTGCGGGATTTTGGGCTTGAAGAGTGGACTTGGGCCATTTAATATTTGATTTTTCTTTTAATTCAGCCCAAGTCCGATTTTCATAGTATATATAGGCTTTTAAGCTTTATTTTTACACACAATTCATTTTCCACAAAGTCAGAGCAACAGAGGAAAAGGCAGAAGCAAGGAAGAAGGAAAAAGCCAGAGCTGGAGACTTCAACACCTCCAAATCAACAGCCATTCCAACATCCTAATTAGGTCTTTTAATTTTATTCTCTTTCTGTTAAACATGAATTCTAATATTTCAATTTCTTCTTTCATTTTAATTTCTGTTATGAGCTAAGTCTTTATTGTACTTGAGAATCGCAACATGGGTTGAACCCAATTTTGAATAATTAGTGTTTTCCAATTTGGGATTTTAATTTAAATTGAGTTTTTGTTCTTCGTTGGTTTTTACTTTAAACTTACTTATTATTTTTAGCGTCATGAACTAGGAATAAGTAATAGTACCTAGGCTATTATATATAGTGGCGTATGGATCACCTTGACGGGGGGTTTGGGTATAGAACTAAGTAATCACCGATGGTATCCGCCAATGTCCTTGACAGGCTTGCCTATCCATTAGCCAACGATGTAAGAGTTAGTCATCCGAAAGTGGTTTTAATCACCCTAACGGGGTTTAGAAGACCGTAGGAGAGCTTTTAGGTCCACCCTGACGGGGGCTAAGAGATTTTAGAATCCCGACTAGCGTAAGAATAATAACTCAAACCTTAAAAAGGAAACATTAATTAGAAAAGATTGCGGTAAAACCCTAGTGTGACTCAAGTACTATGTTTCTCTCGCGTCTACCTCCATTTACTTGCGTATTTACATTCTAGTATAATTTATTTCGTAGTTAATTACTTTCTCATTTTAGATTGTTAATAAAAAACCCCAACAAACATTATATCTTTTATTTTCCCGTATTTGCAATTATTCCACTAATAGATAACATCAGAGTTAACCGATCCGTCCCTGCGAATGAACTTGTTTATCACATATATTACTTGGGACAAACTATACACTTCCAGTTTGTGGTTCCTTTCTCTATCAACATTATTTAATAACACACAAGGACCGACCAAGTTTTTGGCGCCGTGCCGGGGACGGTAGTGTGTGACCCCGGTGTTTATCCTTAAGTGTTTTAATTGCATTTTTTAATCCAGTTTTACGATTTTCGTTGTCTTTGTTCTTTCTCAGGTCTTACAGGTTTGGTGCATGTACTCAAATCACGAGAGGTTAGTTCGAGAAAGAAACAAAAGAGAAAAAGAAGCTAGAGAACAGGCAAAGAGGGAAAGAGAGATGGAGGAGTTAAATATTCATCACGTGGATAATCTTGGTGTTCGGTTGGATGCAAATGGTCAACCAATCATACCACCAATCATTCCCGATCCCCCACTTAATCCTAATGCAGTTCTAAATATCAACAAAATCATCCACCTATGCAACAAGCTCAACATCCACAGTATTATGATCCATGGTTCATACATGGTCCAGAACAAGCTCCTTATCGCGGTCGTGCTCTCAGTATTGGTCCTGCAAATATCAACGTTGCACGTTATAGACCTGATCCTGGTATGCTATCTCAATTTCAAAACTTTGGAAACTTTCGTGGAACACCTATAGAAGACCCTATTCGTGCAGTTGAAAAGTTTATGCGAATCTGCGATTCGTATATAACTCAAGGAGTGACCAAAGAGCAGCTGTACTTTGGTAATTTCAGATATTTCGTGATAGACGTAGCGAGTGAGTGGCACGATTCGCAAGAACCAGGAACAATCAATACTTGGGATGAATTACAGACAGCGTTTTTCGATCGCTATTATCCGACTAATATGAGATTGGATGCACATGTAGATTTCAAATCGTTTGTCCAAGAGCAAGATGAAACTTTGGGAAGACGTTGGACAAGATTTCAATTGTGTTTGAGAAGAGTTCCTGACCATGGCCTTAATGAAAAACAACAATTGAAAATCTTTTATAAAGGCTTATATGGAGGATCAAGAAAAGACCTTGATTTATTATGTAGTGGTGGATTTTTACAGGTAGCTCCAGTCCATGCGAATATTATTTTAAACATAACGGTAACAAATGAGCAAGGTTGGAGTATGGTAAGAACACCTATTCGAGGTAGAAAAGAAAGTAATATGGGTATTGAAGAGAAATTCCCCTCTTTGGAGGATAAATTGAAGACTACTTTGGAACAGCAAATGAAACAGCTCACGATAGCTGTTAAGGAAGGTTTATCAGGTAAGAAGGCAAGGATTAATGTAACTCAAGAGGTCTATGGGTGTTCAAATTGTTGTGTTCAAGACCATGACTGGGAACATTGTGAGTGTAATCCCAAAGAGGAGATGTTCGTTTCTTATAGGGGAAATTACAATTCGAGTGGACAAGGATACCAACCTAACAGAAACCATCCGGGTTTCCAATACTCAAATCCTAATGAGGCAGCTAATACTACCTACGCTTATCAACCGCGGCCCCAAGGTAATACTTATCAACCTAGACCACAAAATAATTATCAGGGAGGAAAAAATTATGGCAATAATGTTAAAAGGCAGCCTCCACAAAATAATTATAATGACACAATGAATCAAAAAGCCTTACCTGCTCAACCTCAAGAAGGAACAGAAGATCTTTGTATAACGGTAGACAAATTAATGGCACTTCAGGCACAATCCATTCAAAGTCAACAAGCTAATGAAGCTGCATTTAAATTATTGGGGAATCAAATTGATCAAATTTTGAAACAGTTAAATTAGGGTCCGCAAGGAAGACTTCCTAGTGATACTGAAGTCCCAAGACAAACCAAAGATTGTAATGCCATCGCGTTAAGAAGTGGTAAGAAACTCCCTCCACCTCCATTTCCGGTCATGAAATAGGAAGAAGTGAAAAATAAAGAGAAACCATTAGTAGAGGTGGAAGAGAAAGAAGATGAAAATGAAGTGATAGAAGTGGAGAATATTCCAGAAGTTCAGAAAAGGAAAGATATGATGGAAAACCGTCCTCCTCCACCTTTTCCTTCGAGAGTTCAGAAAAAAGAGATATGGCCGAGTATCAGAGATTTTTGAATAGGGTGAGAGGTCTCAACATCAACATTCCGTTGTTAGAAGCTATTAATGATATACCAAAATACGTGAAGTTTTTGAAGAGAGCCCTAGCCAACAAGAGGCCGTATTGTGATAATGAGATGATTGGGTTACCTGAAGAGTGTAGCGCCATTTGTCAAAGTAAGTTTCCCCCTAAGTTTCTTGACCCTGGGAGTTTTACAATTCCGATATTAATTGGTAATGAATGGCAAGGAAAAGCTCTATGTGATTTGGGTGCAAGTATCAATTTTATGCCCAAATCAATTTTCGATAAGTTGAAGATGGGAGATGTGAGACCTAACTCTATGGTCTTACAAATGGTTGATAGATCCCTCGTACACTCTGAAGGACGAATCGAAGACGTCCTTGTTAAGGCAGGTACTTTAGTTTTTCCCGTTGATTTTGTTATTCTTTAATACGACGCGGATAGGATTGTCCCCATCATTTTGGGACAACAATTCCTAGCCACTGGGCGTACTTTAATTGATGTAGAAAACTAAGAATTAACCATGATAATCCAAGACGAGGAGATAAAGTTTAATGTGTTCAGAGCCATGAAATTTCCAGATGTTCCAGGAGATTGCTTCCGAATGGATGTAGCAAAACACGCCACACAAGAAGTATTTGATTGTTTTAATTATGATGATATCTTGCAGGCTTCTTTGACACTAGGCTCACCTGAGATGATGGAAGAGCTTGCCGAAACAGTGACAGCTCTTAATTCGGAGAATCCAAAATATAGGCGTCCTGCCTATGAAACTGTGAGAGAACCGGGGGAGATAGTCATTAGAAATATACCATCCATTGAATCTCCTTCGAAGTTAGAAGAAAAACCATTGCCAGCACACTTGAGGTATGCGTATTTGGGTACTAATGATACTTTACCTGTTATTGTTTCAGCAAATTTAACAGGTCCTCAAGAATATAAACTGTTGCGTGTACTAAGGGCGAATAAAGAGGCGACAGGATGGACTATTGCTGACATCAAAGGCATTAGTCCCTCCTATTATCAACACAAAATCATTCTTGAAGATGTGATGTCTCCTCATTTGTGATAGATTTATGTTAAGATGAGACATCATTTTTAGTGATTTAGAAGTCTTTCTAATCGATTTTCTTGAGAAATGTTACACATTCCTATTTTGAGTCTTGATTTAGTAAATTATTATTTTTAGAGCATATTGGGTTTAATTTTTTATTTAGTGTGAAGTTTTAAAGATAATTATGGAGATTAATTAGATTCCAATTCAAAGACTAAGAGATATGGAAAGAGATAAGCATGGTAATTGGAGATAAGGAAAGAAAACCTAAAAACAAGGAAAAGGAAAAGCTGCCTTAAACCTGAATTTCACCACCCACGACCACAAATCAGCTTATAACTCAAAATCGGTATGAAATTTGGAGAAACGTTCAAGAGCAAAGTTGAATATCTTTTAGAGACGATGAATTTCGACTACTCATACGCGTCAAACAGATGAGTATTGAAGCTGCTAGGACCAAAACAAAAACGGGTCTGATTTCATGTTTTAGGGTTACGAATTTGAGTTGGGCTTGAAGTCCACTACTTACCTTCTCCTTCAAGAAAACGAATTAGGTCTTCTAAACACCTATAAATACACCCTTATATCACTTGTAAATCATCCTTGCCTCATAGTAATTTGACCTTAGGGTTTTATTCATCAGAATTATTGTAGAGAGCAAGATGATGTCTTTTACTATTTCCTTTAGTTTGTTTCCTTTAGGTATGAACTAAACTTCCCATAGCTTGGGGTTTGCATCATGTATAAACTATGAATTCTAATTTCTTTCTATCTAAGTTTCTTTGGGAATTTCATGTTTTAATCTGATATTAGCTGCTTACCTATATATTTGTTTATGTGTTTTGATTTAATGATTGTTTTCCTTGCTAGTGCACGAGTATAGGATTACCTTAATAGTAGTTAGATGATCGCCTTAGCTGGGTGTCTAATTATTGAAACACCACATAACGTCTAGTGTCGATATTGGTCCTGACAACACTAATTCTAACTAGATAGTCATTAGGGTATAATTTAATCACTATCACCATGTATGGAAATTGATTCCTTAGGGCCTTGGTAGCGCTTGTAAAACCTATTTGAACCAGCCTCGTGGTGTGTCTGTAGCCCCCTTAGTCGCTCTTAAGGTCTAAGGTATGAGAATTTAGAATCCTGACTAAGTATCTAAGAGCTAATTATCTCCCTTATTAACTAGATTTGATAGAAAGAATTAGAAGGATTAGCGCATACTAGCAAACCCTAAGCTATACTTCTCATCTCATATTTCTTCGTATTTAATTTACTGTCTGTAATTTTCCTTAGTTTAATTTAATATCTCGAATTAGTCTCTATTTATTTTCCTGTCTTTTAATTAATTACTTCTTACTCGTTTTGCTAACCATTCAATTAACACACTAAGTCCCTGAGAACGAACTCAACTTATCATTAAAACTTGCATTCGTCCTGTAATACTTGCAGTACTGTGCTTGTCTAGGGTGCGAGTGTGTTTTTTTCTGATTTATATTTGTCTTATTTTTATCACACCCTAGGCAACACCAAGTTTTTGGCGCCGCTGCCGGGAGAAACAAGTTTTGTTTTTAGGTTATAAAAGAAAGAGGTTGGTATTTTTCCTAAATTATTAATCCTTAGGCCTCTCTTTCTTCTCCAAACCTCTCCCAACTCCATTGAAGTTCATTCAAACCTTCCCCAAACATCAAAACACTACGCAATCATCATAAAAACACATCAAATCTTCTCTCCACATCATTACAAAGGAGATTCAATCACCCAATTCTCACCAAACACATTAGATTGAAGAATCAAGCGCTTAAATTTCCAAAATCCATCCTACAATTTCTCAAATCCATACTAGTCCATCAAGAATCACCTTACCCACATATAGATTCATCATCAATTCACCTTTCCTAAACCAAATCAAGCTTGTTCAACCAATAATTCAAAAGTTCAAATTTCAAGAGTTGCTTAAACTTTGAGTTGGGGGTCAATTGAGATGACTAGAAGAACAAAAATATTATCTAATAAGAGGGAGGTGAAGAAAAGCAAGGTATTGGGTTCAATTGAGAAGAAATCAAGTAACAAAGATTCTAGTTCCAATTCAAAGGGTAAAATCTATGTTGAAGAAGGAGGTACGCTTGCTATGTTAGATTTAATGGGTAAAAGAGTTTCACTTTTTCCCAAAAAGAGAACACAACCTCTTCCGTTCAAAGGTCCTACACCCATAGATAAAGAGGAAGCTTCAAAGGCCTTGATAGCTTCTGCTGAATAACAATTAAAGGAACTAACTTTTGCTTATGAGAGAGTATTTGATGAAGAAGTTGGTACATGAGAGTATAAGAGATTCTTGGAACTTGGTGAAAGATTGGGTTGGTCTACATTCATGGTAAGACGTTCTGATTTATGTCATGACTTAGTATTAGAGTTCTATTTAGGTCTTTGTAACCGAGATAGTGAAGGTTGTGTTCCGATTAGAGGAAAGTTAGTTCCTTTCACAGTTAATGAGATTAGAAACCACTTCCAGTTTAAGAAATTAATTGGACCTTGCTAGTATAGTGAAGCGGTTGCTAAACGAAAAATCTTTGATGAGGAATTACTTTTTGAGCATGTTTTAGACAAGGAGAAAGTGCAATCACATAAGGGATAATTGAAGGCACCTTGGCCTTACAAATATCTTCAACCAGATGCGAGAGTTTGGCACAATTTCCTTATTCCTAATATCTTCGGAAACACACGAAATTTGGATGTGACTAAAAAGAAAGCTCTACTTTTGAATTGTATTTTGAGAGGAGAAGAAGTGGATGTGTCACAATTGATCTTTGAGGAGGTGATGCGATTTTCGGTCTCTCCTAAATCGGTTTATAATGTTAAATATCCCACTATGATCACGTGTCTTGTGCAAAAAGCGAATGTTATATTGGGTGAAGAAGAGAAACTCGAATTTAAGAAGAATACTATTGATAATGCTTGGATCATGAAAGTCTTGAGAGGAGCGGTTTCTATGCAAGTCTCAAAATAAGGAAAGGATCAAAGTTGGCAAGAGAAGATGGAGGATCGTTTAGACAATTTCGAAGAAGCTCAAACTTCCTTAGCCAATGATGTGGCACAAATAAAAAACAATCAAGTGCACATCATGACACTCCTTGAGCAATTAAAGAAAGATCAAGCTAATCCTATCTTGGATGTCGATAATGCAAGACAATAGCCTCGAGAGTATGTTCTCTTTCTTCCTTACCATTTTTGTAAATGCTTTTATCTGCTAATTTTAATTTCTGTTTCGAGTCTTTTTCGAGTCGTGGGGACACGGCTCATTTTTGAGTTGGGGGTGTGGGGATTTGTTGTCTCTCATCTCTATTTTTCTGTTTTTAGGTAAAAATTAAAATTTTTGATACATGGGAATTAGATGTAGAGTGTGTTTAATAGCTTGAAAACATAAGCTCAGTGAATTGATGATATAAAGTAGTATGTTTGTGAGCTATGTTATTTGTATGCTTTGAGTATTTGCAGGAAAACACACAGTGATAGTAAAGAAAAGATTAGTGAGCAATGCGATAGAAAGTATGTTCGATCTCAGGAGCCTTGAGAAGTGGGTAGGCCATGAGATCCAAGCTAGTTGACAAACCCATTTGATGAAAGTGCTACAGGTAAGAAAATAACGAAATTGCATGGTGTAGAAAGTGATTAAGACAGTTCTTTCATATTATAGCCACTTGAAGCCTTTTTATACCTTCTCACCTTGTTATTTGATTTTATATGCTATATCCTTCTCAGCCCCTTCTAGCCTTTTTAAAACTTTTTATTGAAACACATTATAAGACATATCCCTTTAGATTATAGGACTTTTCCATATGACTCGCACTTGAATCGCGATGCATACACAATTGTTTTAGAGCTTGAGTTTGGGGTGGTGGGTCCACCATTATGGGAATTGTTTCTTGGTTGGGATTTTTGAGTTTATTAATTGTGCTCGGTTCTTTATATTGATGGTGATTCACAGATTTGTATTGTAACCCTTTGCCGGGGTAATAGTGAATGAAAAAGAAGCTATGAGCTAAATTTTCCAACAAGGGCATAAAAAGAAAAGAAAAAAAAATATATATGAAAAAAATTGCGTGATATCTCAACATTAAAAAGGGAGTCATAGCTGTAGAAAAGATTTGAAAAAAGAAAAAATATATATTCGGACCGGCAAAGTGGAGTTTTTATGTGAACATCGTATGCTTTAAAATTGGGTTATTGGGGATGCTACTTTGTGCATCAAAGAATTCATTGGGTTAAGTGAGAAATGTTTTATGAGAGTAACTTAAGCTCTAGGGCGATTCGTTGATGGCTAGTGAGGAGAGAGCCAAAAGCTCACTCTAAATTATCCAAATATACTATCATACCGGCCCTAAGCCTACATTACAACCTTAAAGACCTTTTGATTCTTTGCTATGTAATTGAGAAGTGATTGAACCAATAGAGAGTAGTTAAATGGATCTTTATATACTAGTGAAGTTCGATGAACAATCTATAGCTTCCTTGGTGAACTGAGTAGAGTCCCAATCCTTCTTACATTGCGAAACTAATCTGATCTTGAATTCAAAACCGTGTTGACGATGAATATCAGAAGTGTACAGGTATGTAGTTTATGAATATTACTGCATGAATATTACGAGTAGAAAGTAATTAATTAAAAGACTGAAAATAAATAGGAACAATTGAGAGATGAATAATTAAACTAATGAAAATTAAAGACAATAAAATAAAAGATAAGAATATGAGATGAGAAGTATAGCTTAGGTTTTGCTAGTATGCACTAATCCTTCTAATTCTTTCGATCAAATTCTGGTTAATAAGGGAGATAATTAGCTCTTAGATACTTAGTCAGGATTCTAAATTCACTCTCTTAGACCTTGAGAGCGACTAAGGGGGCTACGGACACACCACGACGCAGCCTAAACTTAGGGTTATCCTGCGCTACTAGGTTCCTAAGCAATTCAATTCCAAACATGGGGATAGCGATTAAAATATACCCTAATGACTATCTAGCTAGAATTAGTGATGTCAAGACCAATATCGACACTAGACGTTATGTGGTGTTTCAATAATTAGACACCCAGTTAATGTGAACATCTAACTACTATTAAGAAAGCCTAAAGTGATCAGTTCTAGGACAGGCAATAATTCACACATAAACAAATATATAGGTAAGAAGCTGATATCAGATTAAAACATATAATTCCTAAAGAAACTTAGATAGAAAGAAAATAGAATTCATAGATTATACATGATGCGAAACCCAAGCTATGGGAAAATTAGTTCATACCTGAAGGAAATAAACTAAAAGAAATAATGAAATACTTCATCTTGCTCTCTACAATAATTCTGATGATAATAAACCTAAGGACTAATTACTATGAGACAAAGATGATTTACAACTGATATAAGGGTGTATTTATAGGTGTAGAGAAGCCCTAATTCGTTTTCTTGAAGGAAAAGGTAAGTAGTGGACTCCTAGCCCAACTCAAATTCGTAACCCTAAAATATGAAATCAGCCCCGTTTTTGTTTCTGTCCTAGCAGCTTCAATTCTTATCCGTTTGACGCGTATGAGTAGTCGAAATTCACCGTCTCGGAAAGATATTTAACTTTTCTCCTGACCGTTCTTCCAAATTTCTCACTGATTTTGAGATATAAGCTGATTTGTGGTCGTGGGTGGTGAAATTCAGATTTATTTGACAGCTTTTCCTTTTCATACTTTAGCTTTTCTTTCCTTATCTTCAATTTCCATGCATATCTTCTTTCTTTATCTCTTAGAATTTTACTTGGACTCTAATTAATCTCCATAATTATCTTTAAAGTTTCACACTAAATAAATAATTAAACCTAATGTGCTTTAAAAATAAAAATTTATTAAATCAAGGCTAGAAATAGGAAAGTGTAATAATTCATGAGAAAATCGATGAGAAAGACTTCTAAAACTCTAAAAATGATGTCTCTAACTAATATTAATTCATGACAAATAAGGAGACATCAAGACCCCCAACTCAAAGTTGTATCGTCCCGGTACAATAAAGATAAAAACAAAGGGAAGTCTCTGAATAAAGCTAGGTCATTTTAACACAATGGGAAAGGAGATGACAGAAGAGCCAATTGTTGATTGACGCCTATTAAAAAACTTAATTAGAAAAAGGTGCCTAGAATAAGATACTTTATTGAAAACAACCCATCCCAAATTACCCCTATAATTAACAATTAAAAAAATAAGAAAAAAACTAATAAACACACGCGCGCGTTCGTGAATTTTTTTTTAAAATCGTCATAACTAATTCAAAAAAAAATAAAAAAAATATATTTGGATAAATCAAATTAATATTTACGTCTATGATTTTTTTCGGAATTTTCTGAATTTTTTGATTTTTTTTGATTTTTTTAATTTTTTTATTTTTTTTTTCGCAGACACGAAATTCCATGTTTAAAACATGGAATTTCATGTTTATTTCACGGTTTAAAACATGGAATTTCATGTTTAAAACATGGAATTCCGTGTCTGCGAAAAAAAATTAAAAAAATTCAAAGAAAAAAAAAATTCAAAAAAAAAAAAAAAAAAATCATAGACGTAAATATTAATTAGATTTATTCAAAAATGATTTTTTTTAATTTTCTGATTTTTTTTGAATTAGTTATGACGATTTTAAAAAAATTTCACGGACGCGCGCGTGTGATGGAATTAGTAGTAGTAGTAGGTGGTGGTGGTGGTGGTGGAGGTGGTGATGGATGTAGTGTTGGTTACATACATGGTTGTTGTGGTGGTGGTGGAGAAAGAAGTACCCTATTATTTGTTTAATATTTAAAAATTAATATAGCATTAAAATAAAATAATATATTTAATAATAAGGGTAGTAAAGGTATGGAAAATATAAAGGGGATGTTTTCTATAAATAATTACTTCATTAGGCATTTTTTTATAAAATAAATTATTGAAGGCATAAAAGAACAATTAGAGAGTTTAATGATGATGTTATCAACAATAACCTCATGACAAAATATATAGAATAGACATAAAGCAACTAATCAGAAAATTTTATGTAATGATATTTACAAACTACATACCTATACACTTCTCATATTGATGTCTCCCTAATTGTTCTAATTATAAGCCCTTAGGAGACATCATTTTAGGTGGAAAATGGTATTTTCATATTGACTTTTGTGCTTAAATTGTAATATTACACTTTATCCCTTTGGAATTAGACTATTTGCATTTATAGAGCTTTTGTGTGTTAATTTACTTATTTTTAGTACAAAATTAGTAGGTTTATGAATTTCATGAAAAACCAATTCAAGGAGGAGAAGTGAGAATTAAAGTCTTAAGATATTTCTAGTGTGTTTAGTCGAGTTTCCTAAATTTAAATTGCACTTTCTTATTTCTAGTCTTGATTTAACGATTTATTACTTTTAAAGCATATGCGGTTTAATTATTTATTTAAATGTGAAGCTTTAAAAGATATATGGTAATTAATTAGAGACCAAGTCAAGTCAAAGAAGTAAAGTAAAGAGATAAACATGGAAATATAAGAAGATTAAGGAAGGATATATGCAAAGAAGAAAAAGATAAAGCTGCCAAATAAATCTGAAATTCCAGCCACGTTCTAAAGACGAGCTCATAACTTAAGATTGGCTAGGAATTTGGGAGAATGGTCTGGACCAATGGAAAGAGCTTTCCGAGACAAGCGGTTTCGACTATTGGAACGCGTCAAACAGATAAGTATTCAATGAGATATGACCAAAACAAATCAGCAGCACAATCTTACCTTTCCTAGATTTTAGGGCTGCGAATCAAAGAGTTCTTTACTTGTCTTCCACTCCAAGTAAAACGAATTAGGGCTTCCTAACTGGTGGTCCTTTGTGTGTTCTAAAAATAATGCAATAAGTAAAGAGAACCACAACCGCAAGTGTACGGTTGTCCCAAGTAATAATAGTGATAACAGATTCGTTCTCAGGGACGGATTGGTTGACTCTAATGCTTATCAAGTAGTGTTTAATTGCACGTAAAAGCAGATAAATGATTTTAAGTTTGTTTTGTTGGTTATCTAATAACTAAGACAAATAATGAAAAGACTAAATTAGTGCAAGTAAATAACTAGACGCAAGAAATTAAAGTGTTTACGCAAGATGAGAAAGCAGTACTTGAGATACGCAAAGATTTCATCTAACTCTTATTTATTCTATGTTTCGTTTAAGGGACAAATTGGTAAAAAGTAATGGTCGGGATTCTAAGGTCATCCTTACCCCCGTCAGGGTAGACTAAGGAGCTACTCTTAAATGCTACAAACCCCGTCAGGGTGATTATAGTCCATTCTTAAGTGATTAAGTTTATTTTACCCAATTGTCCATAGGATTAATTACGCTCGTCAGAGTCAAATAATTTCTATCCTACATTCATTAATTATTTCCGTACCTAAACCCCCCGTCAAGGTGTAACAATCGCCACTAATTGGAATAGCCTAGATACTAAGATCTATGATTGGTTAATTACGTCAATTATAGTTATTAAGAACAAATTAATGAAAAATACCTAATACCCAATTTGATTTCAATTGTAAAAATCCTAAATACAAAAGCATAGAATAAAATGGAATCAAAATCAATCCATGATGCAATCTCAAGCACTAATTAAAATTAGCTCATAAGTGGAAAAACTAAAAAAATAAATAAAAAGGAATTTATAATTGTTTTACAGAAAGGAAAATAAGAAACCTAATTAGGAAGATGAATCGGCTGCAAAGTGGAGATATAGACAGTCTCCAGCTTCAAGCTTCTTTTCTTCTTGACGCTCTCTTCTAATGATGTTTTTAATTTGAAGAATAAAATGAGAGGTAAGAAATAATGAGGTCAAAAGCTCCTTTTATAAGCTCAAATTCGGAATGGGCTTTTAATTAGGGTTTAAGTGAATAATAAAAAGTCCAAATCCACTAATCAAGCCCAAATCCCGTAACTGTTACACCATCTCCACTAAAACAGCTTTTCCCGCTTCGTTATAACTCCGATTGACTTGATTCCAGTTGCTAAATTTCCGTAACTCGATAAGGAATGTTTTCTCTTCAAAGGTCAGCGGCTAAATCATCTCTTAAGCGCCTTGAAATCAGCAATCTTTGGCCTGTTTTCCAGATTTGCAGCTTCAAAATATAATTCTTTTCGGGATTTATCTTCAAGCTTTGACTCCATATCACGATATTTGACTTTCTTCTCGGATTCCTCTCCTAGATAATATTCAAAACCTACAAACTTTCCACTAAAATACACAAGATTACGCGCAAAAGTTTAATGAATCAAAATTACTAGAAATAAAATGGAAATTCTGGATTATTACATTTTTAACTCAAAAGTCTATTAAAATATTCAAATAAACATAAAAAATGATGTCTCCCAAGGGTCGAAAATAAGAACAATTAGGGAGACATCACTAACACCTATAAATACACCTCTTAGACCTCATTATTCAGTACCTCTCAATTATTCTTCAATTTATATCATCCTTAGAGAGAGCGTCAAGAGGCGGAAGCAAGAGCAGAAGCTGGAGAATCATTTTCCTCCAACAACAGCTCAAGTCAATTCCTCTATCTAGGTTCTTATTTTATTTCTGTTATTAGGACATGTATATTATTAATTTCTTTTCTGTTTTACTTTTAATATGGGCTAAACCTTAATTACTTGATAATCGTATAATGGGATGAACCCTAATTTATTTAATTCATGTATTTCAATTTGGGATTAGTTTCTAGTTTAATTTGAATTGGGTATTTCATATTGCTTATTATTTTATATTAATTTCACTATCAATGAATTAGCTAATCGGAGATAGGTCATAGTAATTAAACTTTTCACTTTGGTGGGGAAGTGATCACCTTGACGGGGGGTTTAATTACTGAACTAGATAATAAACGTAAGGTAGAAATTCTTGATCCTGACAGACTTAGTTAACCTTATAGCCAATTGGGTAAGGTCTCAATCATCTAAACGTAGCTTATAATCTCCCTGACGGGGTTTGTAATACTGTAGGATATCTCCTAGGTCCACCCTGACGGGGGCTAGGAGACATTAGAGTCCCGACTAATATAGAAATATCAGTTTTGCCCTTAATGAAAGCATTAATTACATAAGTTTAGGTGATTCCCTAGCGAGATTCAAGTATAGCTCATATTTGCGTCTTAGTCCTTTAGTATTTATTTTCAGTAATTTGTTTATTTGCGTCCAGTAGTTTAATAACTCGAAACCAAACAAATATCTTTTATCTGTTATTGTCTGTATTTGCAAGTACTATTACTTATTTATTGAACAA
The DNA here is from genome assembly GCA_029959085.1 of Nemophila menziesii. NCBI lineage: Eukaryota > Viridiplantae > Streptophyta > Magnoliopsida > Boraginales > Hydrophyllaceae > Nemophila > Nemophila menziesii. The sequence continues at coordinate 4,320,617 of JARWIR010000046.1, read as the reverse complement.
TTGGGTTAGACCAGTCCAATCCCTGAGAACGAAACCCGATTTATCGGAGTATTACTTGGACAACCGTACACTTGCGGTATTGTGGTTCCTTTTATTTCAGTATATAACACACCAGGACCCACCACATATCCACAGTCAACACGGTTTGAATTCAAGATTAGATTAGCTTCGCAATGTAAGAAGGAGAGGAACTTTACTCAGTTCACCGAGGAAGCTATAGATTGTTCATCGAACTTCACTAGTATCCAAATATCCACTTAACTACTCTCTATTGGCTCAATCACTTCTCGATTACATAACAAAGAATCAAAATGTCATTAAGGTTGTAATTTAGGCATAGGGACGGTATGATAGTATATTTGGATAATTTAGAGTAAGCTTTTGGCTCTCTCCTCACTAGCCATCAACGAATCGCCCTAGAACTTGAGTTACTCTCATGAAAATGTTCTCACGCAACCCAATGATTTTCTTTGATGCACAAAGTAGCATCCCAAATAACCCACTTAAAGCATAAGATGTTCACATAAAAATTTCACTTTGTCGGTCCGAATATATATATTCTTTTCAAATTATATTTTTTCTTTTGTATAGCTATGACTCTCTTTCTGATGTTCGAGATATCACGCTATTTTTTCATAGATTTTTTTCTTTTCTTTTCATATCTAGCTCGTAGCTTCTTTTTCATTCACTATTACCCCGGCAAAGGGTTACAATATAAACTTGTGAATCATCATCAATATAATCACAGAGCACAATTAATAAGCTCAAAAATCCCAACCTAATGATAATTCCCATAATGGTGGACCCACCACCCCAAAATCAAGCTCTAAAAGAACTGTCTATGCATCGCGATTCGAGTGCGGGTCATATGGAAAAGTCCTATAATCTAAAGGGATATGGCTTATAATGTGGCTAAATAAAAGGGCTTTAGAAAGGCTAGAAGGGGCTGAGAAGGATATAAATTATTAAATCAAATAACAGGATGAGAAAGTATAAAAGGCTTCAAGTGGCTTCAATATGAAAGAACTGCCTTAATCATTTTCTACACCATGCAATTTTGTTATTCTCTTACCTTTAGCACGTTCATCAAATGGGTTTGTCAACTAGCTTGGATCTCACGGCCTACACACTACTCAAGGCTCCCTGAGATCGAACATACTTTCTATCACATTGCTTACTAATATTTTCTTTACTATCAATGTATGTTTTCCTGCAAATATCATTAACTCACTGAGCTTATTCTTTCAAGCTATTAAACACATTCTACATCTAAATCCCATGTATCAAAAATTTTAATTTCTACCTAAAAACAGAAAAATGGAGATGAGAGACAACGAATCCCCACACCCCCAACTCAAAAATGAGTCATGTCCCCACGACTCGAAAAAGACTCGAAAAAGAAATTAAAATTAGCAAATAAAGCATTTACAGAAATGGTAAGGAAAAAAGAGAACATACTCTCGACGCTATTGCTTCGCATTATCGACATCCAAGCTATGTTGTAGATCTCGGTTCCGGGGCCTAGGCGGTCGACTGGGGCCTAGCGCCTAGGCGGGATTATACGGGGCCTAGGCGGAATTATACGCTTTTGAATCCCAATGTGTAATTTTGTATATTTAGTAATATATATGTAGTAATTATAGCAATCTTAACCATTTAAGTCATAAAATTCATCTAACAACACTATAGTAAATATAAAAATACTAAATATTGAGTTATAATATCAATTAAAGAATTTTCAAGAATAAGAAAAATAATAAGAAGGCCTATGCTAGCATGTTTTGCCATTAATCAGCGCCTAGGCGGCCACTTTTTGCCAATAATCGGTGCCTAGACGGGCTAGGCGCCTATTCTACGGTGACTAAGGCGCTAGGCAAAAACGCCTAGAGTTTTAACTAGGCGTAAGCGGCTGAGGGGGGAGTTGACGCCTAGGCGGCGCCTAGACGCGCTTAGGCGAGGAGATCTACAACATAGCATCCAAGATAGGATTTGCTTGATCTTTCTTTAATTGCTCAAGGAGTGTCATGATGTGCACTTGATTGGCTTTGATTTGTGACACATCATTGGCTAATGAAATTTGAGCTTCTTCGAATTTGTTTAAACGCTCCTCCATCTTCTCTTTCCAACTTTGCTCCTTTTCTTCTTTTGAGACATGCGTAGAACCCGCTCCTCTCAAGACTTTCACGATCCAAACATTATCAATAGTACTCTTTTTAAATTCAAATTTCTCTTCTTCACCCAAAATTACATTCTCTTTTCGCACAAGACACGCGATCATAGTAGGATATTTAACATTATAAACTGATTTAGGAGAGACCGGAAATCGCATCACCTCCTCAAAGATCAACTGTGCCACATCCACTTCGTCTCCTCTCAAAATACAATCCAAAAGTAACGCGTTCTTCTTAGTTACGTCCAAAATTCTTGTGTTTCCAAAAACGCTAGGGATAAGGAAATTGTGCCAAACTCTAGCATCCTATTGAAGATATTTGTAAGGCCAATGTGCCTTCAATTCTCCCTTATGTGATTGCACTTTCTCCTTATCTAAAACATGTGAAAGTCCTAGAGGGGGGGGGGGGTGAATAGGATTACTAAAAAGATTAGTGCCTAATTAAAAATCTTTTGGACAATTATAAGTTAAGTGAAAAACTTCTAAGTCAAATAAATATATCAAACACTTAGGATCATGCAAAGGATAAGTTAGAGGTTCGATATATTAAGTAAAACAAGTAAATCGACAATCTAATATCTTACTACTCAAGAAGACTATAAGTGAGATAAGCTAGATAAACAATATCACAATAATCATGCTAGCATATTAACAAACATATAAAGTGCAGAAAGTAAATAGAGTAGGGATAGAAAGATACACGTGATTTATAGTGGTTCGGTTTCCCTACATCCACTACCTAAGGAAGCCTCCTTAGGATTTCAAGCTTTTCACTAAGCTCCCGTGTCTCTCTTAACCGGGTCGAGAACACAATAACCCTTACAACCTCTTCGATAACACGAAGGACAAACACTTGTGTAATCACAACACAAGGATACCAAGTATACTCCCTATACTTGAATTCTCTCTTAATCTATCTATTACAAGACCTAGACTTAAGAGGATAGAAACAAAGTGTTTAAAGGGTTGCTTATAAAAGCTTGTAACTAAACTCCTAAAAGAGTGGATATGAACTATATAGCTTGTGAACTCCTCTTGAGTAGATAGAACCTTGTGGCTTATTTGATTAACTCCTTGAAAGGACTTATAAGCTCACTAAGATTGATTTTGACTATGTATAGCTCTTGACACCTTCTTGAATGATAACAATTAAGCCCCTTAATGTTTGTAATTAGTTGGTGTAATTGTAGCCTTCAAAGAGCTTCAATTTATAGCAGAAAATAGCTTCCAACGGTCATAAGGCTTGATTCCAACGGATCTATTAATCTCCCAACGGATATATTCCTTATGACTTAAACTTTGTGCAGAAAAACCTTCCTTGCGGTGTACCGCAAGTTTTCGTGCGGTGTACCGCACCTCAACGGTTAGATTTTCTAACCCTCTGACGGGCTAGCCTATGCACCGCGCCCTGGTCCGCAATCTTGGTCCGGTGTACCGCGCCTTTCGTCCGGTGTACCGCGCCAAGTAACTTTGAAAGAAAATGACTTATTCTATGATGCTCGGATCAATAAATCTTCTTCACGAAAGTTGTAGATAACATCATTCTTATAAACATAGTAGTTGATCATTAAAGCTATATCTCAAAGTACATAAAGATATGAATAAAAGTGAATGCAATGAGATATAATAAGAAAGGTGTGAAAAGTGATTTTGATGAATAATAGTGCAAGATAAGATGAATATAATAAGAGTAATTAGCACACTAAACATAAGAGGATTTGTCACATTAAAACAACCTATTAAGGGAGGCTATATGCCAACAATCTCCCCCTTTTTGATGATGACAAATCCTTCACTAAAACACCTAAGGAATGATATGAAAGATTAAGCACTAATGAAATAAAGCTCCCCCTCACAATAAGCATATAAGATTTGAGATGCATTTGTGAGTTTTTAAAACGTGCAATATATGAAAGTTTTAGTGCACATATTTCTCCCCCTTTGTCTTCATCAAAAAGACGGGTTGATAAAAACAACTAAGGATAGAAGAGCAAAACTCAAGTGAATAGATTTTAAACAACGATTCTAAGAGTGTGCAAGAGTTTAGAGATTAAAACATTTGTATAATGAGATGCACAAAGAAGGATAGTAGAAGAGCTAAGAGATAGAGACTTTTTACCAACTCCTTGATCGATAGATATTCATTTCATATGCTTTCTAATGACACAAACGATTAGTTGCAATGTAAGAGATAAAAGATTAGCCAAAGCATTAGAGTTTTACCAAAAGCTCCCCCTTACAAAGTGCAAAAAGTTTGTTTCAATTCGTAAAAGTTTGATCAACAATTTCTCCCTAATAAGAATATTTGAAATTATTTTGAAAAAGTTTAGGGGTAAAATGTAATTTTTGAAAAGTATAGGTGACAAAAATTATTTTTCAAAAAGTTTTTAGGGACTAAAAGCAATTTTGAAGAAATCTTTTAGGGACCTAAAAGCAATTTTCAATCATTTTAAGAACTAAAACAAATGAAACAATCTATAGGGACTAAAGAGCAATATAAGATAAGATCAAGGATTAGAGATGCAATAGTACCTATATCATCAAGGAAAAAGTTAGCAACATTAATATCCAAAGCATATAATTTAAGCATTTAACATTCAAGATAAAAACATCAAACTAAAACAATTATCCAAGTTAAACACAAAGCATCCTAAACCATTATCCAAATAAAGCGCGAAGCAATAATATCCTAGATGTCCAAAACACGGACCCATAAACAATTAAAGCATAAACATCACAAACTTAGTCCAAAACACTAAAAACAAATAAAAACACTTAGAAGAATAAAATGAAGATATAAAAACCAAACACCCAACACGACCAATTAGCGAAATTCCCGGGGAGAGCGGCTTTTAGAACGGCTTCGAGGATGTGAAACATCATCTTTGATACACGAGACATCGTTCTTAACACAAGATAACTCACTAGCAAGATGTCCTATTTTCTCTTCCAACACCCCAAATTTCCTTTCTAACTTTTCTTCTAAGACCTCGAATTTTCTACCCATATAATCCATAAACCGAGACATAGCGCTTTCGAAACTAGATGGATTAGGAGGATTCTCATGAATGGGGTTTTGAGGAGGCTCATTTGGGATAGGATTTTGTTGACCCGGGATATCCAATAGTTCAAGTGTATTATACTCCGGACCAAAGGTTCCTTCCCTAGCTTGTAGGATACGATTACGAATAGCAACATCCGAAATACGATTAATAACCGAATGCGAAACATAGGTGTTATTATAAATAGCAAATTTCATTCTCTTGATTGTACTATAATCAAAACACCAAGCTTTATCAATTGATTTCACATTAGTTCCTCCTAAAGAAATTCCACTTCCCTCAAAGATCTTAGTAAGAAAAATACCATATGGGACTTTATCTCTTGCGGTTCTAGCATGGTTCATCCATTTGAACATAATTGCAATAATATTAATCGGACGTTTAGCAAAGATCAAAAATAGGAGATAAGCTTCATAAGGAATTAACTTTGCATCATGTTTGTCCTTCGGAATTATGGCCGAAATAAGAAACTTATGAGCCACAATGAATTCCGGATCAAAACTACGCAAATTCCAATTTCCATCGGGAACAAGCATCCTACTATTAACAAAATCCATAACCTCGTTTTAACCAACTATATCAAGACTAGAGCCATCCCAACCACTTGACCAAAAACCACTAAATCCATCCAAAGGAATATGATAACGAGCACACAAACCATGTAGTTTTAACCGTAACGGAGTACCCGAAACTAATGATTTAATTAAGTTATTTTCACTATCATTTCAAAATTAGTGTAGAATTCTTCAATCAATCCACTAGCTAATTGACTACCCGTAAATTTGAATACATTAGCACAACCTTGAAAAGTAAATAGTTCAAGAAGAGAATTTTCACCCGTTGGAAAAGCTGAATCACTAAAAGTTCTACCCGGGAGAGGATCGAATGGACGGAGTGGAGGAGGTGTTGGTGACCTTGCCGGAGAAGGCGCACGGCGGCGGCTGGAGGAGGCTCCGGTGGTGGTTTTCTTCTTTGGAGCAGCTTTCTTTTCTCTCATGGTGAAGAAGGGAAGTGGGTAATGAAAGAGAGAGAGAGAGAGAGAAGTGATTAGGAGGAGAAGATGGTGTTTCAAGGTGGTGGAAACGGTGCAGCAGTGGCCGGAAATCGCCTAGGAGGAGGAGAGGTTTTGTTTTAATGGTGGAGTGAGGAAGATAAAAGGGTAAACGGGTTTAAAACGCTGATAAAAACCTATCACGCGGTGCACCGCGGAAATCGTGCGGTGTACCGCACTGCTAAAATAAACTGGGCGAAAAAATAAAGGAAAAATAAAACCGCTGAAACCCTAAGTCGCGGTGTACCGCAGAGTAGTCCGGTGCACCGCAAAAACGTTCGGTTTAGACACTAAGAATGAAATTTTTGATTCTTGTAAAAACACCCGAAACGCATTCGAAACTTCCCCAAAATATTCGGAATGGTATAAAACTAATAAGAACATTTTTGTTTTGAAAAGAACCACCAAGAAAAAACCGAAAACACATAAACCAGTTTATTTCACAAATACCACTAAGTTTTCTAAAAGTCCAAAAAGACCCAATGAAAAAACAAAGCAACATTTAAGCATAAGAAGGTCAAGATACACAAGATAATAGCACATAGAGGATAAATCACATAAAACACATAATAAAACATAAAAATAAAAGGAAGAAAGGAGAGAATTCACCGTATTTTCCTTTTACGAGGTTTGAACGTCCTTTTGCATATAATTCCATTTTCTCGACGCTCAACACCTCCAATGAATATTACTATGGTAGCCGAGGTGGAATGGATCCGGAAATGTGGTTAGCATTTGTCACGATCCATATTGGTTTTTCCCACGAGGGTATCAAAGATCCACTTTCAAGTTGTTCATGGTAATGGCATGTAGAAGCATGATGACCGGGTTTACCACAATAATTGCAAGAACTTCTTTTTCGAATAGAACTACCATGTGAGGGTTTTGAACACGAAGTTTCCTCATTCTTTTCAATATCCAAATTATTACTTAAATACAATTTTTCTTTGAAAAAGCCATTTGGATCAAAAGGAGTGATATTTGAAAAGGGATGATTTTTTAAAGTTTTAAGAGCGAGGGAAAAAGCTTCATCCAATTTTCTAAAACCTTCTATATTTTTCTTCATAGGATGTTGACTTTTATTTGAAGAAAAAATATTTTCAAAACAAGGGTTTTTAGTATTGCCAAGAATATCATCTAAAGTAATACAACATTTAAAACAATTCTTTAGCTCAACTTGAGTCTTTTTTAACATAAGGTTATTCAAATGGATTTGAGAATCAAGAATTTTGAGAAGGGATGAAATTTGCCTTATATCATCATAATTATAAGGAAGAGATAAAGAGTTAGGATAGATGGCTACCTCATGGTTTGGTTTAGGATTGTCACGAGATTCATCAGGGATTAAGATTTCTTTCTCTTCATCATTTTCGAAAATTCCATATAGAAACTCCAAACGATTCCAAAGCTCTTTTGCGGATTTACAATCTAACATTTGTGAGAAAATTTCTTCGGAAATTCCACGAATTAGAGTGTACATTGGTTTTGCATTTTGAGTGAGCATAGCCTTTTCCTCAATGGTGAGTTCATCAAAATCTTTTTCTTCTTGATTTAGCTTAAGAACTCCCGCTTCATTTAACTCCTCTTTATAAGGAACGAATGGACCTTCCATAACGATTTTCCATTGATCGGGATCTTCGGCTTTGATAAATTCCTCCATTTTTGTTCTCCAAGCAAAATAGTAAGTTCCTACAAAAAGTGGAGGTCGAGTAGAAGACGACTTTTCCAAAAGATTAAATTCCATATCGTTTACTCTACTAACGATTAAGCTATTCACGTAGAGTTAGGCTCTGATACCAATTGAAAGTCCTAGAGGGGGGTGAATAGGATTACTAAAAAGATTAGTGCCTAATTAAAAATCTTTTGGACAATTATAAGTTAAGTGAAAAACTTCTAAGTCAAATAAATATATCAAACACTTAGGATCATGCAAAGGATAAGTTAGAGGTTCGATATATTAAGTAAAACAAGTAAATCGACAATCTAATATCTTACTACTCAAGAAGACTATAAGTGAGATAAGCTAGATAAACAATATCACAATAATCATGCTAGCATATTAACAAACATATAAAGTGCGGAAAGTAAATAGAGTAGGGATAGAAAGATACACGTGATTTATAGTGGTTCGGTTTCCCTACATCCACTACCTAAGGAAGCCTCCTTAGGATTTCAAGATTTTCACTAAGCTCCCGTGTCTCTCTTAACCGGGTCGAGAACACAATAACCCTTACAACCTCTTCGATAACACGAAGGACAAACACTTGTGTAATCACAACACAAGGATACCAAGTATACTCCCTATACTTGAATTTTCTCTTAATCTATCTATTACAAGACCTAGACTTAAGAGGATAGAAACAAAGTGTTTAAAGGGTTGCTTATAAAAGCTTGTAACTAAACTCCTAAAAGAGTGGATATGAACTATATAGCTTGTGAACTCCTCTTGAGTAGATAGAACCTTGTGGCTTATTTGATTAACTCCTTGAAAGGACTTATAAGCTCACTAAGATTGATTTTGACTATGTATAGCTCTTGACACCTTCTTGAATGATAACAATTAAGCCCCTTAATGTTTGTAATTAGTTGGTGTAATTGTAGCCTTCAAAGAGCTTCAATTTATAGCAGAAAATAGCTTCCAACGGTCATAAGGCTTGAGTCCAACGGATCTATTAATCTCCCAACGGATATATTCCTTATGACTTAAACTTTGTGCAGAAAAACCTTCCTTGCGGTGTACCGCAAGTTTTCGTGCGGTGTACCGCACCTCAACGGTTAGATTTTCTAACTCTCTGACGGGCTAGCCTATGCACCGCGCCCTGGTCCGCAATCTTGGTCCGGTGTACCGCGCCTTTCGTCCGGTGTACCGCGCCAAGTAACTTTGAAAGAAAATGACTTATGCTATGATGCTCGGATCAATAAATCTTCTTCACGAAAGTTGTAGATAACATCATTCTTATAAACATAGTAGTTGATCATTAAAGCTATATCTCAAAGTACATAAAGATATGAATAAAAGTGAATGCAATGAGATATAATAAGAAAGGTGTGAAAAGTGATTTTGATGAATAATAGTGCAAGATAAGATGAATATAATAAGAGTAATTAGCACACTAAACATAAGAGGATTTGTCACATTAAAACAACCTATTAAGGGAGGCTATATGCCAACAACATGCTCAAAAAGTAAATCTCGATCAAAGATTCTTTGTTTAGCCACCGCTTCACTATACTTGCATGGTCCAACTAATTTCTTAAACTGGAAGTGGTTTCTAATCTCTTCAACTGTGAAAGGAATTAACTTTCCTCTAGTCGGAACACAACCTTCACTATCTCGGCTAAAGAGGCCTAAATAGAAATATGAAATTAACTCATGACATAAATTAGAACGTCTTACCATGAATGTAGACCGACCCAATCTTTCACCAAGCTCCAAGAATCTCTTTTACTCTCCTGTACCAACTTCTTCATCGAATACTTTCTCATAAGCAACATGTAGTTCCTTTAATTGTTTCTCTGCAAAAGCTATCAAGGCCTTTGAAGCTTTCTCTTTGTCTTCGGGTGTAGGACCTTTGAATGGAAGAGGTTGTGTTTTCTTCTTGGTAAAAAGTGGAACCCTTTTGCCCATAGAATTAAACGAAGCTAGCTCACCTATCCCTACATAGTCTATTTTACCCTTTGGATTGGAAATAGAACCTTTCTCACTTGATTTCTTCTCAATTAAACCCAATACCTTGCTTTTCTTCATCTCTCTCTTATTGGATAATTATTATGTTCTCTTAGTCATCTCAATTAACCTCCAACTCAAAGCTTTAACCACTCTTGAAATTCGAAACTCTTTATTATTGGTTGAACAAGCTTTATTTGGGTTAGGAAAGGTTTTTTGATGATGAATCTCTATGTGGGTAAGATGAATTCTTGACGAATTGGTATGGATCTAAGAAATTCGAGGATGAATTTTGAAAATTTAAGCTTTTGATTCTTCAATTCAATGTGTTTTGGTAAGATTTAGGTGATTGAATCTTCTTTGTAATGATATGGAGAGAAGATTTGATGTATTTTTATGGTGATTGGGTAGTGTTTTGATATTTGGGGAAGGTTTAATGAAGTTTTAATGGAGTTGGGAGAGGTTTGGAGAAGAAAAAGAGGCTTAAGGATTGTAAAATTCGAAATATACCAACCTCTTCTCTTTTATAACCTAGAAAACTTAGCTTTCTTCTCTCACCAGCGGGCTGGGCGGCATACCGACCGTAGGGCCCGGCATGCCGGTGCTGTTGCTCTTTGAAACTGGTGTTACGTCAAAATACCCGAGGCGTGAACACGTGGGCACATGTTTATGGTCTGGCCGGCATACTGATGTCTCCATAAATGTTCTAATTTTATGCCCTTGGGAGACATCATTTTTGGTGTTTATTCAACTATTTTGATAGACTTTTGGACTAAATATGCAATAATCCGATTTTCCTCTTTTATTTCTTGTATTTTTGATTTATTAAACTTTTGCGCGTAATCTTGTGTATTTTAGTGAAAAGTTTGTAGGTTTTGAATATTAGCTAGGAGAGGAATCCGAGAAGAAAGTCAAAGATCGTGATATGGAGTCAAGACTTGAAGATAAATCCCGAAAGAATTTGATTTTAGAGCTGCAAATCTGGAAAACAGGCCAAAAATTTCTGATTTCAAGGAGCTTAAGAGATGATTTAGCCGCTGACCTTTGAAGAGAAAACATTCCTTATCGAGTTACGGAAATTTAGCAACTGGAATCAAGTCAATCGGAGTTATAACGAAACGGAAAAAGCCGTTTTAGTGGAGGTGGTGCAGCAGTTACGGGATTTGGGCTTGATTAGTGGACTTGGACTTTTTATTATTCACTTAAACCCTAATTAAAAGCCCATTCCGAATTTGAGCTTATAAAAGGAGCTTTTGACCTCATTATTTCTTACCTCTCATAATTTTCTTCAATTTACAAATCCTTAGAGAGAGAGTCAAAGACCTCTCATTTTATTCTTCAATTCAAATCATCCTTAGAAGAGAGTGTCTGGAGAAGAAGCAAAAGCAAGGAAAAGAAGAAACCAAGAGCTGGAGACTGTCTATATCTCCACTTCGCAGCCGAATCAACTCCGTAATTAGGTTATTCTATTTTATTCAGTAAACCATTATGAACCCAATTATGTATTTAGTTTTTGTCTTTCCGTTAATTATGAGCTAATTCCATTTAGTACTTGGGAACGCATAATGGGTTAATCCCTACTTTGTTTAATTTCATATAATTGGGTTTGAGATTTCAGTAATTTAATTCAAATTGGGTCTTTTACATGTTTCTGTAATTTGTGATTATTTACTGTTCTTAAAGTAGCTAATTAATAACAGGTTTTAGTATCTAGGCTATTCCACATAGTGGCATGTGGATCATCTTGACGTGGGGTTTAGGTACGGAATTAATTACAGAATATAAAATAGAAACTATTTGACTTTGACGAGCGTAGTTAATTTTATGTCCAATGAGGTAATTTTAGCTTAATCATTCGAAGGTGGATCATAATCACCCTGACGGGGTTTGTGACACCCTAGAATAGCTTCGTAGTCCACCCTGACGGGGGTACGAAGATTCCCGAATCCCGACCTATGTTAATTTGACCGATTTGTCCCTTAAACAACATATGGATTGAAACAGAGTTAGGAGAAATCCTTGCGTCTCTCAAGTACTGTCTGCTCATATTTGCGTCTAGTTCCATTACTTGCATTTTTACTTAGTCTTTTATTATCATAGGAATTAGAAAACCAAAAAAACATTATCAAATCTTTTATTTACATTCAAAGTGCAATTATTCATTAATTGATAAGCATTAGAGTCAACCATTCCGTCCCTGCGAACGAATCTGTTTATCACATATATTACTTGGGACAACTGTACACTTGCAGTTGTGGTTCTCTTGTCCTTATTTGCTTTTGTTATTATTTTAGAACACACAAAGGACCACCACATACCAGACGAATTGACCCGGCATACCGGTACTGACAGCTCGTAAATTTCAACTTCTGGAATGAACACGAGACGACACACGTGGGCACGGGTTTTTGATCTGGCCGGCATACTGGAAGAATTGACCGGCATACCGGTGATGCTGTTCTTCGAAAGCTGACTCTCGACATTGAACACGTGGCTACACCCGTGGGCTCGGGTATTCCGACCGCCGGCTTACCGGTGATATTTGCCGGTATGCCGGTGGTCTGATCAGAAAATTCCCAAAAAATTCGTTTTTTCCAACAACTCGATTTCTCTAACACTTGAACATCAAAAACACTAATACCTTTCTCAAATATGTAATATCAACTAAAAACAACTAAACTAAGCACTAACTAAAAACATAAAAACATAAAAAATTGCGGATTGTCTCCCGTCCATCACTTTTATTTAACGTCTTTTAAAGTTAGACGCGTTACCTCTATCACGATTTGCGAATATAGCCTCCCCAACAACGAGCAAGGCTATGAACGTCAACTAATCTGCGCTTGATCCCTGGTGGTCCTTTGTGTGTTCTAAAAATAAATGCAATAAATAATCGAACCACAACCGCAAGTTTACGGTTGCCCCAAGTAATATAGTTGATAAAACAGATTCGTTCCAAGGACGGGATGGTTGACTACAATGCTTATCCACTAATGAATGATTCCACTTATGAAAACAAATAAAGATAATATGTTTGATTGGTTTTTTGTATTAATGCTAAGTATTAAAAGACTAAATGGAAAATGCAATTAAAAGTTAAGACGCAATTAAAATGATGTAAGACGCAAGTATGAGACGATAGCACTTGAGAACGCAAGGGGTCATCATAATCCTATTTCATAACCTATGCTGTTTAAGGGTTTAATTGGTCAATTACGATGGTCGGGATTCTAAATTCCTTATACCACCGTCAGGGTGGACTATAAGGCGATCCTAGAGTGTCACTAGTCCCGTCAGGGTAAATATGATCCACTTTTGGATGTTTAAGTTTTATTACCTCATTGGCCCTAGAATTAGCTAAGTTCGTCAGAATCAATAGCTTCTATCCTAGATTGAATAAATGGTTCTGTATCTAAACCCTCCGCCAGGATGATCCAATTGCCACTAATTGGAATAGCCTAGATACTAACACCTGTTCCTAGTTCATGACGCTAAAAACAGTAAATATTCTCGGTTTATCGAAAAGGGTAAAAGACACAATCTAGTTTAATTTAACAGAAACCCAAATTCAACATATGAAATTCAATAAGATTTGGGAATTACCCATATAGCATTCTCAAGCACTAATAAATGTTTAGCTCATATTGATTGAAAACAAAACTAAATTAAAGAAAAGGGAATTCATATTGTTTTACAAAATTAAAGATAAAAAGAACCTAATTTCCGGAATAGGAATGACTGTGAACGGAGATATAGACCTCTCCAGCTCTTGCAGCTTCTTCTTTCCTCCTTCTGTTGCTTCTCACTGGTGTTTAATCTTTTAGAATGTGAATTGTTATGAAAATTGAAGTCAAAGACTCCTTTTATAAGTGTAAAAACGGATTAGGGCTTGGACCTAAGAATAAAACACTAATTTAATGTCCAAGCCCAAATTCTAAGTCCAAAATCCCGTAACTGCTGATACACCTTCACTAAAACGGCTTTTCCCGCTTCGTTATGACTCCGATTGACCTTATTCCAGTTGTTAAAGTTCCGTAACTCGATAAGGAATGTTTTCTCTTCAAAAGTCAGCGGCTAAATCATCTCTTAAGCACCTCGAAATCAGCAATCTATGGCCTGGAAAATAGATTTTCAGCTCTAAAAATAATATTTTCGGGATTTATTTTCAAGTCTTGACTTCATATCATGATCTTTGACTTTCTCCTCGGATTCCTCTTCTAGCTAACATCTAAAACCTGTAAACTTTACACTAAAAATACCAATATTACGCGCAAAAGCTTAATAAATTAAAAATGCTAGAAATAAAAGAGGAAAATCATATTATTGCATATTTGGTCCAAAAGTCTATCAAATTGATTAAATAAACACCAAAAATGATGTCTCCTAAGGGTCGAAAATAAGAACAATTAAGGAGACATCAAGACCCCCAACTCAAACCTTTGTCGTCCCGACAAAGCAAAACAAAACAAAACAAGGGGTAGAAGTAAACGCAAGAACAAATGGAAGCTAGCAAATGCACCTAAAGCAATTCTTAAGATAAATCTCATTTAGCAAAACTCTAGGAACTAATATACACATACAATTATCATGCAAAATCGAACATAAATAATGTCAATCATAAAATTAAAGTTGTAATGCTTGAAGGTTACACTTGTACTCATATCTGTATGATCACTATAGGGTGGTCATCAATCCTACCTCGCTTTGAACGCTCCACCTAGCATATTCCCTATCAACAGAATCATAAATTCACTATGCACTTAGGAATCACGAGGTCTTTATGGTTTTAATATTGGCTTAAGGACGGTATGGATATATATTTGGTAAATTTGAAGTGAGCTTTTGGCTCTCTCCTCACTTACCATCAACAATGTCCTCGAGCTTGAGTTTACGCTAAAAAATGTTCTCCCTCACCCATTTGACGCATTAATGTTGCGGCCCCAATGTCAACCCAAATAAAACTAAGATGCTTTCCATAAAATATTCCACTTTGCCTATTTATTTATTCTCTTTTTCTTTTTATTTTCTTTTTCATTTTTTTTGTACAAGATACCCATGACCATCATTTTGATGTGAAAGGTCATGTCTCTTATAATTGTTTTTTTTTCATATCCCGGCAAAGGGTTACAAATAATAATATCATCTTCTATTTTTGTGCCTCAATACAAACACATGTAATCCCTTCCCAATGTAATTTCCCAAATGTGGACCCTCCACCCCAAACTCAAGCTCGAGACAAGTCTCAGGGTTGTGATTCAAGTGCGGGTCATGCCTAATAATCTAAAGGATAATGGGCTTATATCGTGGCTACAAAAGAAAAGGCTTAAGGCTCAAACTTGGGCTAAGACGGATAAAATTATAATAAGGGATAGCAAGCTAAAAGGCTACAAATGGCTAACAAAGAATTGCCCCTATCATTTTCCTAAGTACATAGCTTGTCTTTAGTTCCTATCTAGGTGGGTTCTCTACTAATTAGGATTTCACGTTCTACACACCAAACATATTCCTTAAGTACAAGCTTACTTCATTTGCGTTGTTCATTAATTTTTCCTATCAACTACCTATGTTCGCATGCAATTCTAAATGCGTTTTATATTACCCTAAAGTCCACTATTTACTATCATTGATTCATCAAAAGTATGCTTAAAGGGACATTTAAAATCTTCTACAGTCAAACGCAACTCCGAAAATTATTTTATTGAAAGCAAATAAAACACATAACACATAAAAAACTGGGATGAGGCAACGAACCCCACCCCAAACTCAAAAATGAGTCGTGTCCCCACGACTCGAAAAGACTCAACGCAATAAAAATAAACTAAACTAACTAAAACTCGAAATGGATAGAAAACGTATCTTAACCAGCGCGAGGCTGGTTATCGGTGTTGCGTCTTTGAACTTTCTCTTGCGTGAGTAAACCATAGGTGGCGTGTTGAATTGTGCTCACCCCCATTAACATGTTTCGGAGAAGTTCTAACTCTTTTGTAACGTTTCCCAAAGACGCAATCATCTTCACTTGATTCTCTTCTAACACCTTCACTTTCGCTTCCAACTCATTGGTGGTATGCATCTTCTTCTTTGGAGGAGCTCTAGGAGTTCTCACTGCTCTTAACACTTCATCATGAATATTCTGAACCAAAGCTATACACATGCTTTCACCCATTACAACACGATTAATCTCTGCGCCTTTACGTGGAACTTTTGCGTCTAAGCACAAAGTAGTGATGGTACAAGGAAATTTGAGATTTTGTTGTGAAGTAGGAATTCTAGCAAATTCCATGATGGTATCATATATCACACGAGCAACATCCATGGGTTTCTCCTCGATAATACACTTAATGAACAAAAGATGCTCCTTCTTCACTTCTGATATATGTTTATTTCCGAAGAAGGTAGGGATTATGAAACGGGACCATACCTTAGCACATGGCAACAAATTACTACTATACATCTGTCCAGAATATCTCTCTCCTTCGGGAATTGGGCGAGCCCCATCAACAAGTACTTTTCCCCAAAGGGACTCATAATCAAAAGAAGGTTCTTTAAGAGACTCTTGAAACAGACATATTCCGGAAAATTCGGGTAATTTCAATGATTTACGAATGAGCTCAACGGAGAAAGGAACTACCTTTTTGCGAATAATAACTGCTTCTTTTGAGAAGGCGATTCCTTCATAAAAATCTCGCACCAAGGTAGGAAGATACTCAAGCTTCCTTTCACGCAATTCTTTCCAACCCAATTTATCACAAGTAATACCATAATCTTTATAAGCACTAGTCATAATACCCTTAGGAAGATTCATCTCCTCACCAAACTTCAAAAATTGAATTCTATCACGAACCTGAGTATCCCATGGAATGAAGACTCTCTTAGGCTTTTGAGCCCATGCATTCCTACACGGAGGTTTTCGTTGTTGCACTGGTTCTTCGGGAACTTCTTGTTCAGTTTCTTCCTCAATCTCTTCTTCAACTTCTTCCTCACTTTCTTCACCACTTTCATCAAGTAACCTACTCTTTTTCGGATTAGCCTTGCTTGGATTTTCTTTTCTTTTCGGAGCAATTGGGTTTTGTTCAGTCTTTTTGGATCGCGAATCCGGAATCTCAATTGCTTGGTCTGGGCTAGCTCCAACATTGTTCCTGTTTCTTGGTATGTTTCTCCGATAGTTACACATGGAAGCAGTCCTGTTAGTCATCTTTATTCACCCCAAACTCAAAACTTCAAATAGAGAAAAAAAACTAGGGACAAGCTTTGAAATTTGATGTTTTGAGGTTTAAAACTTCAAGAATTAGGTGGAATATGAGATGGGTTAAGGTTATTTGAGAGGGATTGTGAAAGAATTGGGTTTAATTTCAAGGTTGGGAAGAGGGAATTTATGAAGAAAAATGAATTTTGGTGATATTTTGGAGAAGCTATGAGTTGATTGTGTGTTTTTGTGTTGAAAGAAGGCTTGATTTGATGATTTGATAGTTGTTTGTTGATGATTTTCGGAGTAGGTGGAGGCAAGGATTCGCAATAGAAGGTTGGCTTGGAAAAGGAGGCAAAAAAATTAGGTTTAAGGACCTCAAAACCGCCTCTCGCAACAGGTCACCGGTTAGCCGGTGGATTCTCCGGCATGCCGGTCGAGAGGGCGGCGGAAAAAATTACTAAATTCAATTTTTTTTGCCTCAGACGCAAACGCCTTGCGTCATTGCTGACGCAGTGATCAGAGACTTCGTTCTCATTGGCCGGCTAGCCGGCGGATTCGCTGGCATGCCGGCGGCATGTCGATGGCGCATTTCGAGACGCAGCGACCTTGCGTCGTTGCTGACGCAAGGACCAGAATCTTCACCTTTCTTGGCCGTCTAGCCGGTGGATTCTTGCTGGCGCAAATCGTGACGCAGCAACGCTGCGTCATTGCTGACGCAGTGGTCAGAGAGTTGGGGTCTTTCAGCTCGTTTGGCCGGTATGCCGGCCAGCTCGCCGGCTAGCCGGTCAAACCTGCTGTGTACTCCAAAAAAATTTCGTTTTCTCATCGTTTTGACCCCAAACTCATGACCATTATACCCCTGAAATCATAAAAAACAAACACCCTGCCTCATTTCTTTACAAATAAACACTAAACTCAACGAAAATTTTAACTATTTTACACTATGAAAATTTAAATACTTAAACTAATATACAAGAAATTGGCTTTTGTTTAACGTCGTTAAGCTCGACGGGTTACCTCGTGCTTCTAAGGAGCTTCGAGGAGGTACATGAATTCTCCGGGATGTGGGTCTTTTGCACGATCGGTATCTTCACCTCCATGATATATCTTTAAGCGATGACCGTTCACCATGAATGTACGGTTTTCAAGTGGATGCTCTATCTCTATAGCTCCGTGAGGTGTAACTTTGGTCACTATGTAAGGTCCTGACCACTTCGATCTTAATTTCCCCGGATAATTACTGAACTTTGAATTATATTTCAACACTCTTTGTCCCACTACAAAGTTCTTCTCTCAAATCCGATTATCATGCCATCTCTTAGTATTTTCTTTGTAAAGTTTAGCATTTTCGTAAGCATGTAATCGAAATTCATCAAGCTCATTAAGTTTCATCATTCGATTCTGACCAGCTAGAGTAGGATCTAAGTTTAACTTCGCAATAGCCCAATATGCACCCATTTCAAGTTCAAGAGGTAAGTGACAAGCCTTACCGTATACCATTCGATACGGAGAAGCACCTACTGGAGTTTTGAAAGCAGTACGATAGGCCCATAGTGCATCATCTAATTTCATAGACCAATCTTTTATAGTAGGACCAACGGTCTTCTCTAAGATAGATTTTACCTCACGATTTGAGACTTCATCTTGACCATTGGCTTGTGGATGATAAGCAGTAGACACATGATGTCTTACTCCATATTTCTCTAAGACTGTCTTCAAATACTTGTTAACGAAATGAGTACCTCCATCGCTAATAATTACCCTTGGAGTGCCATGTCTAGTGAAAATATGTGATTTTAAGAACTTAATCACCACTCGTGAATCATTAGTTGGTAAAGCTACAGCTTCTACCCACTTAGACACGTAATCAACAGCTAATAAGATGTAGAGGTTACCATTTGAAGGAACGAAGGGACCCATGAAGTCTATTCCCCAAACATCGAATATTTCAACTTCTAACACATTATTACGTGGCATCTCATCCCTCTTGGATATGTTTCCGGTAAATTGACATCTTTCACATCTTTTCGTATATTCATGACAATCTTTTATAATAGAAGGCCAATAGAAACCAGATTGTAATACTTTAGCAGCAGTTCGATCTCCTTTGAAATGTCCACCATAAGGTGAATCTTGACACCCAGCTATAATCGCCTCAATTTCTTCCTTGGCTACACATCTTCTTACCATTTGATCAGCACACACTTTGTAGAGGAAAGGATCCTCCCAAAAGAATTGTCTTGCATAGTGAGCTAATCTTTTTCTCTCTTGATAAGTTGACCCTTCAGGAAAAGAACCACTTACCACTAAATTCACAATATCCGCATACCAAGGAGCTTCATAATCACAAACAACGAATAAACTCTCATCCGGAAATTCTTCTCTAACTGCTTCAGTACCACTATTCATCTCTGAACCTTCTAACCGCGATAGATGATCCGCAACCTGATTCTCACATCCTTTTCTATCCTTGACCTCCAAATCGAATTCTTGAAGCAATAAAACCCATCTGATTAACCTCGGTTTAGCATCCTTCTTCTCCATAAGATATCGAATCGCTGAATGATCTGTATAAACAATAACTTTCGCTCCAAGAAGATAAGAGCAAAATTTATCGAATGAATACACAACCGCTAGCAACTCCTTCTCTGTAACTGTATAATTAACTTGAGCACCATTAAAAGTTTTACTAGCATAATAGATCGAATGAAAAACTTTCTCTTTTCTTTGTCCTAATACAACTCCCATACACAAATCACTCGCATCACACATAACCTCAAACGGTAAATTCCAATCTGGAGGTAACACTATAGGAGCTGAAATAAGTTTTTCTTTGATTGCTTTGAAGGCCGCTAAACAAGCTTCATCAAAAAGGAATTTGGAATCCTTTTCGAGTAAGTTGCATAACAGTTTAGCAATCTTAGAAAAGTCTTTGATAAATCGCCTATAAAAGCCGGCATGGCCAAGAAAACTTCTTACCCCTTTAACAGAAACAGGAGGGGGAAGAGTTTTAATTACCTCTATCTTCGCTCTATCAACTTCTAATCCAGCACTCGAAACCTTGTGACCCAGAACAATACCTTCTCGAACCATGAAATGACACTTCTCCCAGTTTAAAACCAAATCTGTTTCTTTGCATCTGATTAACACTTTCTCCAAATTATTTAAACATTTGTCAAAATCATCACTAAATACAGAGAAATCATCCATAAACACTTCAAGAAAGTTATCGATCATATCCCAGAAGATAGCCATCATACATCTTTGAAAGGTAGCCGGAGCATTACACAACCCAAATGGCATTCTGCGATAAGCAAAAGTGCCTAAGGGGCATGTAAATGTTGTTTTATGTTGATCTTCCGGAGCCACGTAAATTTGATTATACCCAGAATAACCATCCAAGAAGCAATAGTACTCTCTTCCGGCTAATTTGTCTAACATTTGATCAATGAAAGGCAAAGGAAAGTGATCTTTTCTGGTGGCCTTGTTCAGCTTTCTGTAATCCATGCAAACTCTCCATCCAACTACCGTTCTTGAAGGAATCACTTCATTTTTATCATTAAGAACTGTTGTCATTCCTCCTTTCTTCGGTACACACTGAACCGGACTCACCCATTCACTACTCGAGATGGGATAAATAATCCCCGCATCTAAAAGCTTGATCACCTCTTTCTTCACTACATCCTTCATAACGGGCATTAATCTTCTTTGACCTTCAACTGAGCGTGCGTTATCATCTTCAAGTATAATTTTGTGTTGACAATAGGATGGACTAATGCCTTTGATGTCAGCAATTGTCCAACCTATTGCTTCTTTGTTTGCTCTTAACACACGCAACAGCTTATCTTCTTAAGGACCTGTTAAATTAGCTGAAACAATAACAGGTAGAGTTTCATTAGTACCTAAATACGCATACCTCAAGTGTGCTGGTAACGGTTTTTCTTCCAATTCCGGAGGAGATTCAATTGAAGGCTTCTTTTTAGGAATAATCTCCCCCGGTTCTCTCACAGGTTCATAGGCGAGACGCCTATACTTGGGATTTTCAGAATTTAGAGCTGCCACTATTTCAGAAAGCTCTTCCATCATCTCAGGTGAATCTAATGTCAAAGCAGCCTGCAAGATATCATCAAAATTTAAGCAATTAAATACCTCTTGCAATGCTTGCTCAACTACATCCATTCTGAAGCAATCTTCCTGAGAATCTGGAAATTTCATAGCTCGAAATACATTGAATTTGACTTCCTTGTCTTGTATCCTCATCGTTAATTCGCCATTCTCTACATCAATCAAAGTACGCCCCGTGGCTAGAAATGGTCTACCCAGAATAATGGGGACATTTCTATCCGCGTCGTATTCAAGTATTACGAAATCAACTTGAAATATAAGTGTACCTGCCTTAACGAGGACATCTTCAATTCGGCCTTCAGGATGTGCAAGAGACCTGTCCGCCATTTGCAAGACCATAGAGGTAGGTCTTGCTTCTCCAATTTTTAGCTTATCAAAGATTGATTTGGGCATCAAATTGATGCTTGCACCCAAATCGCATAGTGCTTTTCCTTTCCATTCTTCTCCAATCGATATCGGAATCGTGAAACTCCCAGGATCAACTAACTTTGGAGGTAATTTACTTTGACAAATCGCACTACACTCTTCAGGGAGACCAATCATCTCATTATCACAATAAGACCTTTTGTTAGTGAGGGCCCTCTTCAAAAACTTCGTATACTTAGGAATATCTCGAATAACCTCTAGTAACGGAATATTAATACTTAGGCCCTTCACTCGATTAAAGAATTTCTGAAAGTCAGCCAAGTCACCCTTTTTCTGAACTCGCGATGGAAACGGTGGTGGAGGGCGATTACTAACAATATCATCTTTCTTCTTTGGAATCTCACTTGGCCTCACTATTTCTTCAACCTCACTATCTTTTTCTTTCTCTTTCTCACCCACTTCCTTTTCTTTTCTTGGAACTTCTTTCTCTTTCATAACGGGAAAAGGAGGTGGACGAAGGTTCTTACCACTTCTTAGTGTAACAGCTTTACAATCTTCATGTTGTCTCGGATTTTCTGTGTCACTAGGGAGTTGCCCTTGTGGACGCTTGTTAAGCTGTTTTGCAAATTTCTCCATGTGATTCTGTATTAATTTCATATTTGCTTCAGACTCTTGTTGACGTTCCATAACTTGTGTTTGAAGAGCAATTAAACTTTCAACGGTTTTCTGAAGTGTAACTACTCCTTCTTGTGGATGGGCAGGTAAGGCTTTTTGGTTCAATGTTTCATTGTAAGTATTCTGAGGAGCTTGTCTTTGTACATAATTACCCTGATTTTGTCCTCCTTGATAATTGTTGTGTGGTCTTGGATTGTAGCTGTTTCCTTGGGGACGCGGCTGATACGCATATGTAGGATTGGCTGCCCCATTCGGATTTGAGTATTGAAACCCCAGATGGTTTCTGTTAGGCTGATATCCATTACCACTTGAATTAAAGTTACCTCTATTGGACACAAACATCACAGGCTCTTGGTTATTCGGACAATTTTCCTCATCATGATCATCTACCCTGCAAATCGAACACATAAACTTCTTGTGCAGCTTGCACATCTACCTTCTTACCCAAAAATCCCTCTTTTACAGCTAAAGTAAGCTGTTTCAATTGTTGCTCTATAGTAGTTTGTATCTTATTCTCAAGCGTAGCAAATTTTTCTTCGATATTAACATTATTCACTCCTTTAACTGGTGTTCTTACCGAAGTCCACCCAACTTCATTCTTGACTGTTCTTTCCAAAATGATTTTAGCATAGACGGGTTGAACTTGAAGAAAACCTGCACCACATAACAAATCCAATATCTCTCTCGAAGTTCCATCAAGGCCTTTGTAAAATATTTTTAGTTGTTGTTGTTCTGTAAAGCCATGATCGGGAACCCTTCGTAAACACATCTGAAATCTTGTCCAGCTCTTACCCAAAGTTTCATCATACTCTTGTCGGAAATGTGTTAACTCAAGTTGATCATCTAACCTCATATTACTTGGGTAAAACCTGTCAAAGAAAGCAGTTTCTAATTGGTCCCAGTTTGTTATCTTCGTGGGATCTTGTGTATCGTGCCATTCACTTGCTCTATCAATGACAAAGAATCGAAACGCAGCGAAATACAGTTGTTCTCTTGAAAACCCTTGTGTGATGTAAGAATCACATATCTGCTTAAATTTCTGAACGGCTCGGATAGGATCTTCTTCTGGTCTACCACGAAAATTTCCAATATTTTGGAATTGAGCTAACATACCCGAATCTGGACGAAATGTTGGAACATTTATATCTGGAGCGCCTACTCCTAGAGCAGGAGCACGAAATGGAGCTTCTGGTGGCCCATTAACAAACCATGGATCTTGATTCATCACTATCTGAACTTGAGGATTAGGATTTAGTGGTTGAACTTGAGGAATAATGCCAGGTGGCGCTAAAGGTTGGCCATTTGCATCTAGCTGGCCTTGTCCATTGTTTTGTTGATTATGAAGATTGATATTCTCCATTCTGTTAACTAACTCTTCTACTTCTAAAGCTTCTTGTTCTCTCCTTCTCTTGTTAGCAAGTCTGATCAACGATTCTGGATTATCAAGGATCGGAGGTGTTGGCTCTAGATCCTTGAATAGTCTTCTTCGCATACACCAAACCTAAAAACCTGAAAAGAAATGAACAAACAAAAAGCGTAAAACTGAAATAAAAATAAATGCAACTATCACTAAAGGAATAAACACCGTGGTCACACGCTACCGTCCCCAGCAGCGGCGCCAAAAACTTGGTGGTCCTTTGTGTGTTCTAAAAATAAATGCAATAAATAATCGAACCACAACTGCAAGTGTACGGTTGCCCCAAGTAATATAGTTGATAAAACAGATTCGTTCCAAGGACGGGATGGTTGACTACAATGCTTATCCACTAATGAATGATTGCACTTATGAAAACAAATAAAGATAATATGTTTGATTGGGTTTTTGTATTAATGCTAAGTACTAAAAGACTAAATGGAAAATGCAATTAAAAGTTAAGACGCAAGTAATATGATGTAAGACGCAAGTATGAAACGATAGCACTTGAGAACGCAAGGGGTCATCCTAATCCTATTTCATAACCTATGCTGTTTAAGGGTTAAATTGGTCAATTACGATGGTCGGGATTCTAAATTCCTTATACCCCCGTCAGGGTGGACTATAAGCCGATCTTAGAGTGTCACTAGTCCCGTCAGGGTAAATATGATCCACTTTTGGATGTTTAAGTTTTATTACCTCATTGGCCCTAGAATTAGCTAAGTTCGTCATAATCAATAGCTTCTATCCTAAATTGAATAAATGGTTCTGTATCTAAACCCTCCGGCAGGATGATCCAATTGCCACTAATTGGAATAGCCTAGATACTAACACCTGTTCCTTGTTCATGACGCTAAAAACAGTAAATATTCTCAATTTATCGAAAAGGGTAAAAGACACAATCTAGTTTAATTTAACAGAAACCCAAATTCAACATATGAAATTCAATAAGATTTGGGAATTACCCATATAGCATTCTCAAGCACTAATAAATGTTTAGCTCATATTAATTGAAAACAAAACTAAATTAAAGAAAACGGAATTCATATTGTTTTACAAAATTAAAGATAAAAAGAACCTAATTTCCGGAATAGGAATGACTGCGAACGGAGATATAGACCCTCTCCAGCTCTTGCAGCTTCTTCTTTCCTCCTTCTGTTGCTTCTCTCTGGTGTTTAATCTTGTAGAATGTGAATTGTTATGAAAATAGAAGTCAAAGGTTCCTTTTATAAGTGTAAAAACGGATTAGGGCTTGGACCTAAAAATAAAACACTAATTAAATGTCCAAGCCCAAATTCTAAGCCCAAAATCCCGTAACTGCTGATACAACTTCACTAAAACGGCTTTTCCCGCTTCGTTATGACTCCGATTGACCTCATTCCAGTTGCTAAAGTTCCGTAACTCGATAAGGAATGTTTTCTCTTCAAAGGTCAGCGGCTAAATCATCTCTTAAGCACCTCGAAATCAGCAATCTATGGCCTGGAAAATAGATTTTTAGCTCTAAAAATAATATCTTCGGGATTTATCTTCAAGTCTTGACTCAATATCATGATCTTTTACTTTCTCCTCGGATTCCTCTTTTAGCTAACATCTAAAACCTGTAAACTTTACACTAAAAATACCAATATTACGTGCAAAAGCTTAATAAATTAAAAATGCTAGAAATAAAAGAGGAAAATCATATTATTGCATATTTGGTCCAAAAGTCTATCGAATTGATTAAATAAACACCAAAAATGATGTCTCCTAAGGGTCGAAAATAAGAACAATTAAGGAGACATCAATCCCCTTTTTGGGTCTGATTTCTTTAACCTTAGCTGAAACAACCTTAGTGACGATGAATGGTCCCATCCACGAGTCTTCGTAACTTCGTGGCCTATTTTCTCGTTTGTGAGCTTTCCATAGAACTTCATGGCCAACCCCAAACTCAATGTTTGGCTCAGTATCCAAAGGCTTTTCATGGATCTTCTCTTTAGGGACTTTGTGATGTGAAAGGCTGTGGATGATAGAAACGGTGAGATCTAACTTCCTTGGTTTCTTACCCAAGACATCGAATGTCTCAGATACGTCCTTAGCATGAAGGGTAATGGTCACTTCTTGGAAGTTGATGACACTCTGGCTTGTGGCCATGAAAGGCCTCCCAAGTATTATTGAAACCTGCTTATCTGCATCAAAATCAAGTATAACAAAGTCAGTAAAAATGGTGATATTACTTGATCGGACAAGGACGTCCTCCACTATTCCCCATGTCTTGGTAACTGAGTTGTCAGCAAACTGCAACTTCACTGGAGCTTTCTCTAATTTCCGAAGTCCAATTGGTGGGGGCAAATATGTGATAAAATAATAGATAAATAAAGATAATAATAAAGAGCACACACCCTTGAGAACCACAAAACTCACTAGAAGTATCACAAATCGTTTGCAAGTTTTAATGATAAGTTAAGTTCGTTCGCAGGGATTTAATCCGTTAGATCAATTTATATTTAACAAGCGTAGATGAATTTAGATGTTTAGAATAAAATATAAGATAAGAGGTTAACTATCTGATATGAAATAATAAACAAATACGAATGCAGATAAATAAATATGAATGTAAGTTTAATAGATTATGGTCACTAATATGAGTCTATTTTACTAAGTTTTTATTCTAACCTGTCACAGATTAAGCATTATATAGTAACCAGGATTCTAAATTCTACCTAGCCTCTATTAGGCTTAGGAGCAACCTCTCCACTACCAAGGATTCTGATATCTCCTCATTTGTGATGATAAAATCTATTCATGAGACATCATTTTAGGCTTATTTATTAGTTTATAGGTTGATTTTAGCATTAGTTTAGTGCACTTCCCTATTTTGAGTCTTGATTTAGTAATATAATATTTTTAGAACATATTGGGTTTAATTGTTTATTTAGTGTGAAGCTTTAAAGATAATTATGGAGATTAATTAAAGTCCAAGTCAAAGACAAAGACTACAAGATATGGAAAGAGATTTACATGGAAATTGGAGATAAAGGTAACAAAGGCTAAAAATATGGAAAAGGAAAAGCTGCCTAAATCTGAAATTCTGCAGCACATGCCTAAAGAAGTGGTGATAACTCCAAGAAATAAGCCGATTTTGGAAGATTCCATTAATAGGAACGTAGATAATTCGCCGAGGATTCTTTTGGTATATTATGGAGCAAAAACCGACCAATAACGAAGAAGGTATGCTCAAAACAGTTCAACAGTAATTATCCATACGAATTTGAGTTGGGCTTGGAGTCCATTACTTAACCTTATCTCCAAGAAACGAATTAGGTCAACCTATACACTATAAATACAGACTCTTAACACTCTTAAATCATCCTTGGTAAAACCTTAAACCAAGAGGAAGTTTACACCATAAGAGAGAAGTCTGGAAAGAGCTGTTCATCACAATGTCTTCTTCTACCTTTAAATTTGTAATTTCTTTCTTTTCTTTCATGAACTAAATTTCTTTAGCTTGAGTTTTAGCATATATGTATGAACCCTAGTTTTGATTGACATCTATCTAATTTGGGAACTTAATGTTTTAAATTGAATTATAGTTTTTATTCTCTGTTTATGTGTTTGGATTTATATTCTGTGTTCTTGTGGACGGCCGCCATATAGGATTACCATCTAGTAGTTAGTTCACCATTGACAATGGTGTTTAATTACATGTTTAACACATAACGTCTAGTATTCGGTTTAAATCTGACAAATCAACCTAACTAGATAATCACTATGGTTTAGTTCTTGTGACTATTTACCAATTTCAGGAAGAGTTTGCTTGGGAAGCCTTATTGACACAGGTAAATCCTATTTTAAACTACCGATAGCGAATTGGAACCGATTATTGAAATACTACATAATTCACCCTTACATGTTTAGAACGGCAAAACTAGTGGGGATTACATGCTAGTGACTCAAGCTATATTCTCATATTCTTCTCTTTCGTATTTAGTTTTCTGTCTTTAAATTCTTAGTTTTAATTTAGTTAATTAGAAAATCAAACAAAAATCTATTTGTCTTTACTTTTACTTGTGTTTATTTGTTCTAACTTTGATTATTTGCACTTGATACTTGCATAAGATTCCCCTAACCTTCGTAGTCTCTGCGGAACGAATCTTAATCATTTAACTAAAACTTGCATACGATCTGTATACTTGCAGAACCGTGTCAGTCTAGGGTGTTTATCTGCACTTATTTATATCTTATTTTATCACACCCTAGGCCCCACCAAGTTTTTGGCGCCGCTGCCGGGGACTACATCGTTAGTCCTTGTGCATATATCTTGTGCTTTTATTTTCAGTTAGTTCTATTTTACGCTTTTGTTTTTTAGTTTTTGTTTTTCAGATTTATATACCATTGGAGAACCCAAGGTGACTTGAGCTACCCATCGAATTTAGAGTGGAGCCACGAGGAATTCGCGCTCCAGAAATCAAAGCCGCTAAATTTAAACCTGATCCAGGGATGCTAACTCAGTTTGCAACTCATGGATTATTCAGCGGTGCTGCACATCAAGATCCAATCCGATATACTCAGAAATTCATGCAGATCTGTGATGCTTATATCGTAAGAGGAGTTACTAGGGAACAAGTATATTACCTGATGTTCCAGTTCTTCTTGACCGGATGTGCAAGTGATTGGTATGATACCCAATACCCTCATGTTATTACAGATTGGGACAAGCTTGAAACAAGATTCCTAGACCGTTTCTATCCGGTTAGTAGACGTTTAAAAGATATGTTAGAGCTTGAACAATTTATACAGGAAAACGGAGAAAGTTTGGGTGAAGCATGGTTACGATTTACAGAAAAGAAGGCGAGATGTCCATATCATAGATCCTCTCCGGAATATTATTTAACTTTGTTTTATGGAGGCCTTAATGACAAATCAAGAGAGAAAGCAGATTCGTTAGGAAACGCAGGTTCTGTGTTGCTAGATCCTGAAGAGGCTGAGTTGGGGATGGAAAGAATTCTTGAGAACGAGAGAAGTTGGCCAAAGAAACCAGAAAAAGAAAACACTTCAGAATCTCTGAAGCTTAAAGAATTGGCTAAACAACTCGAAGAGCTACAAGATTAAGCCCGAACAATTGCTCAGGTGAATACAGTACGTGCAATTCCTTCGTGTCCTGGTTGTGGATCAAGAAATCATGTGTGGCAAGGATGTATGAATAATCCAGCAGTAGCTTTCATTACCTATCTGCAAGATAACTATTACTCTAATGGTTATACTTATCCTCAAGAAAGCTACACTAATTATCAACAACCTCCACAGCAAAAGAGTTGGGTCAGAAAGCAAGAAACTTATCATCAACCCCAACCTCAATCCTATAATCCACCACAACCCATTCAGAAAAAGACACCCATTGCTGGGAAAGCTTGTCAAGAGACAAAGAAAGATCCACCTAAACAATCAACGCAACTGGCAAAACAAGAACAACTCCAGAGCTTGAATACGAGTATGGCTAAATTAATGCAAATAGTTGAAAACAACATGAGTCGTAGCCAACAGAAGATTCAAGCCCAGCAGAAGATTATCAAGCAACTAGAGCATACTTTATCACATATGGAGAGTACATTACAAAATCTACCAAAAGGGCAACTTCCAAATGATACCTATTGCTCCTAGAGATGATTCTTGACATGCAGTTGAGTTGCGAAGTGGAAAACAACTACCTCCACCAAGACCAGAAACTGAACCAATCCCTATTCCAGAACAAAGGGGGGAAGAAACAATCAAAGATACAGTTGATGAGGTAGTTAAACCAAAGAGTGTCCAAGCCGAGACACCTGAAAAGACAAGAAAACCAGTGGAACTTAATACACGCCCTCCACCACCATACTCTTCACGTGTCAGAAAGAAGGACAATGACATGGAATTCAAGAAGTTCGTTGACATGTTGAAGAAGTTGGAAGTTAATATACCGCTTCTTGAAGCTCTCAAAAGGATGCCAACCTATCTCAAATTCATGAAAGATATTCTCTCCAACAAGCGAAGTATAGAAACTGGGGAAACAATTGGATTACCTATGGAGTGTAGTGCTATATGTCAAAGTAAGTTTCCACCGAAGCTAGAAGATCCCGGAAGTTTTACAATTCCCATCGGCATTGGAGATAGTTGGACCGGGAAAGCATTATGTGATTTAGGCGCGAGCATCAATCTCATGCCTAGATCCCTGTTCGAGAAGCTTAATATAGGAGAGGTAGTACCCACATCTGTGGTATTACAAATGGCGGATCGCTCCCTCTCACGACCAATAGGTAAAATTGAAGATGTTTTAGTTAAAGCTGGGTCTTTTATTTTTCCTTGTGATTTTATTATTCTTGACTACGACGCGGATAAGAATGTCCCCATCATCTTGGGTAGACCATTCTTAGCCACGGGGCGTACTCTAATTGATGTTGAGAATGGTGAGTTGATCATGAGAGTACAAGACGAAGTTACCGAATTCAAAATATGAATGTTTCAAAATAGATTTCATCGGAAAAATTGCGCAAGACGTCTTCAATGAAGCAAGCTTAGATGATGATCTTGATGAAGCCTTAGCACTTGAATCCCAAGAGGAACTCGAGATTCCCACTGAAGATGTTGCTGCATTAGGATCAAATGTACGAGAACTACTTTGAGAATCAGGTGACATTGAACCAATGAAACAACCATCAATAATATTTCCACCTGTTCTCGAAGAAAAACCACTTCCAGATCATCTACGCAATGCATATCTAGGTACGAATAAAAATTTACCTGTTATTATTTCTTCTAACCTTTCAGGTCCTCAATAGGAGAAACTACTTCAAGTACTTCGCGCAAACAAAGAAGCAATCGGATGGACTATTGCCGACATCAAGGGAATTAGTCCTCCCGTTTGCAAATACAAAATCATTCTTGAGAACGAAGGAGGGCGATCTATAGAGGGACAAAGAAGACTCATGCCAGCTGTGAAAGAAGTGGTGAGGAAGGAGGTTATCAAGTTGTTAGATGCAGGAATTATCTATCTGATTGCTAGCAGTGATTGGGTTAGTCCAGTGCAATGTGTTCCAAAGAAAGGAGGTATCACTACCATCCTTAATGATCAAGGCGAAGCCATACCATCAAGACCAGTTGTGGGGTGGCGAGTGTGCATGGATTACCGAAGACTGAACAAAGCTACAAAGAAAGATCACTTCCCGTTACCATTCATTGATCAGATGCTAGACAAACTTGCAGGGAGAGAGTATTATTGTTTCCTTGACGGATATTCGGGTTATAATCAGATTTGTGTAGATCCCCTCGATCAACACAAAACAACTTTTACTTGTCCGTTTGGTACGTTTGCTTATAGAAGAATGCCGTTTGGTTTATGTAATGCACCTGCCACGTTCCAGAGGTGCATGATGGCTATATTTTGGGACATGATTGATAAATATTTGGAGGTTTTTATGGATGATTTTTCGGTGTTTGGAGATAGTTTTGATGATTGTTTGAATAATCTTGAAAAAGTCCTTGTGAGATGTAGAGAAAAAGATCTTGTGCTTAATTGGGAAAAATGCCACTTCATGGTTCAAGAGGGAATTGTGTTGGCACATAAAGTTTCGAAGGCAGGAATGGAGGTTGATCGTGTTAAAATTGAAGTTATCAAAACATTACCACCTCCAGTTTCTGTCAAAGGAGTGAGAGGTTTCTTGGGTCACGCAGGATTTTATCGAAGATTTATTAAAGATTTCTCCAAGATCGCCAAACCGCTTTGCTCTTTACTCGAAAAGGATACTCCTTTTAACTTTACTGAAGAATGTCTTCAAGCGTTTTTGACGATTAAGGAAAAACTGATCTCTACACCTATTGTTATACCTCCTGATTGGAAAGCTCCGTTTGAACTTATGTGCGATGCTAGTGATCACGCCATGGGCGTTGTGTTGGGGCAGAGGAAAGACAAGATTTTCCACACGATTTATTATGCAAGTAAGACTTTCAACGCTGCCCAGATGAATTATACAGTAACGGAGAAAGAGATGTTGGCTGTGGTTTATGCTTTTGATAAATTCTGCTCATATCTGATTGGGAAGAAAACTGTTGTATACACGAACAATTCAGCTATTAGGTACCTTATGGAGAAAAAGGACGCTAAGCCGCGCCTTATTAGATGGGTACTGTTGCTTCAAGAATTCGACATGGATATTCGAGACCGAAAGGGATGTGAAAATCAAGTTGCTGATCACTTATCAAGACTCGAAGGATCTGATGCGAACAAAGAACCATTGTTGGTTAAAGAGGTATTCCCTGATGAACAGCTTTTTGCTATTAAACATGCTTTTGTGCCATGGTATGCAGATCTAGTCAACCTCATTGTGAGTGGTGTATTCCCCAAAGATATCCACCCACAACAAAGACACAGATTAAATCACCAGGCAAAAGAGTATTATTGGGATGAACCGTACCTCTGGAAGATTTGTAGTGACCAAGTGGTTAGAAGATCTGTGCATGAAGGTGAAATGGAAAAGATCATTGAAAGTTGTCATTGTTCACCTTATGGAGGTCACTTTAAAGGCGATAGAACCGCAGCTAAAATTCTTCAATCCGGGTTCTATTGGCCTACCATACACAAAGATTGTCATCGTTTTGTCCAGTCATGTCAAAGATGCCAGTTCACTGGCAATATATCAAAAAGAGACGCGATGCCGCTTAACAATATCCTAGAAGTTGAAATCTTTGATGTATAGGGAATAGATTTCATGGGACCTTTCATCACTTCCCATGGAAATCTTTATATTTTGCTTGCAGTAGATTATGTATCAAAGTGGGTAGAAGCAGTGGCAACACCAAAGAACGATGCTCAAACAGTGATTAAATTCTTAAAAACAAACATCTTTTCAAGACATGGTACGCCACGTGTTCTCATCAGTGATAAAGGTACCCACTTTATTAATGCTCCTCTGAGAAACTATCTTCGTAAGTTTGGAGTGAGACACCGTACTTCAACCGGTTATCACCCACAAACTAACGGTCAAGCTGAAGTTTCCAACCGGGAAATCAAATCTATTCTTGAGAAGACCGTGAATAAATCAAGGAAAGATTGGTCTCTAAAGCTAGATGATGCTCTCTGGGCTTACAGAAAAGGCATTTAAAACACCAGTTAAGGCATCTCCATATCGCATGGTCTACGGAAAAGCGTGTCATCTACCGATTGAATTTGAAGCTCGAGCCTACTGGGCTATTGAAACTCTGAATCTAGACTTAGAATTGGCCGGGAAACAAAGGATGATGCAGTTGAACGAGTTGGAGGAGTTTCGTTATCTTGCCTATGAAAATTCATGCCTCTACAAAGAAAAAACAAAGCGATGGCATGATAAACGACTCCGTCCGAAGCATTTCGAGAGAGGACAAAAGGTTTTATTATACAACTCTCGATTTTCGAACTACCCAGGAAAGCTTAAATCCCGTTGGGGAGGACCTTACATTGTTACGAAAGTCACACCTCATGGAGCGATTGAAATTGAACATCCAACCGAGCAAAGGACATTCACGGTGAATGGCCAGCGTTTGAAGAGATACCATGATAGTGAAGACTTCGGGCGAGAGGAGATAATCCATCTCGTAGAATGCGCTTAGCCTGAGGTACACGTCTAACTCAAAGACGTTAAACAAAAGTGCTCTTGGGAGACACCCCTTGTTTTAATTACTTTTTTAGATTAGTTTTATTGCTTTGTAGTGTATAATATTAAGTTAGTGTATATTTTTAATTGTGTTTACAAGCTAATAGGAGAGAAAGGTAGTGTGCTATTGTGCAGTAATTGAGTTTGGGGTCAAAGGAAAGTGCTTGGAAAAATTCGCAGGTAGGTGCAGTGCACCGATGCGGTGCACCCATATACCGCACCTATGTACCGCGCGAGAAAAACCCGTACCACGGGTCAGGCACCACGGGTTCTATACCGAGACGAAAAAATGGATGGCTGATAAGCGCGGTGCACCGCACCCCTATACCGCATGCCCAAAACGCGTGCCACGGGTGATGTACCACGAGTTTTTTCACGAAGCTGCTACGGTGTACCCATGTACCGCACCCCTATACCGCACGCCCAAAACGCGTGTCACGGGGTGCTATCACGGGTCTATTGCCGAGGCTAAAATTTTTGGTGCTACAGCGCTGCGGTGTACCCATGCGGTACACCCATATACCGCAGGGATGTACCGTGCAAGGCGGTTTGTGAAGAATTTGAGGCCTATTCAACTTCTTACCTTAACAGGATTAACCCTAGCCTCTCCCATACAAATTTTTCAGACCCAAACCCTATATATACATCTTAAAGCTTGTACAAACCTTCACAATTAACACAACAACTCCACAGATTCTCTCCTCCATCCTCCACAAACACAATCTCTCCATCAAATTCATCAAGCTTTAAAGATTTCTTCCAAGATCCATCAAGAAACCTTTCTCTTTCATCAATTCCAAGCAACAACCTCAAGCTAAACCAAATTCTCTTAAACTTTTAATCCATCCTTGGTATAACTTGAGTTGTGGGTAAATCAAGCATGACTAACAGATCTGAAGCTATGGAATACAAGAGAAAGTGCTCTATCCTTGGGAAGAATAAGAAATTGCCTGGAGCCACCGTTGAAAAGCCTATCACCATTGATGAGGCTACTGAAGAATCAAAAGAAAAGGCACCAGCACAACCACTACCAAAGAAGTTAACTGCTAGAATGTCCATACCATCAAGAAGGCCTTTGAAGAAGATAAAAATTCAAGACCAAGGTTCTTCTACTTCTTCCTCTGAAATTGTTCATGATCTTCCTCCATGGGCTCTCAAATTACAAAACGAAATCGAAAGATTACAAGAAGATAATAGAGAACTTTGGACGGAAGTCATACAAATGCAATCACAGCTGGAAGATATTACCTTGGAAAGGGATATTGTTGGTATACTGACCCCTCTGCTTCGGAAGAGGAGGATGATATAATGGATCTCTATGGCCAGCCAGGTAAGTCATTCTAATTTTTCTTAATAGCTTGTATGCATTGGGTAGTTTAGGTAGTTTAGTTAGTTTTAATTTTAAATTTTATTCCATTCTTGAGTCTTTTTCGAGTCGTGGGGACACGACTCACTTTTGAGTTGGGGGTGGGGATTCGTTGTCCTCATCTTCTTTTCGTTTTTGCATAAAATTTAAAATTTTAGGTTGAATTAAGGCATAGAATATTTTGAATGTACCTATTTGAGCATGATTTTATTAGGTCAATGATAGTAAGTAGTATGTTTTTGAAAGATGCAACAAAATTTGTTTAGATGCATGTATGAAAACAGGAAATAAAGGATAGAAAAGTTAATGAGCAATGCTAAGAATTCACGTTGAAACTTAGGGAGAGTTATTTGGTGTGTAGAACGTGAGGTTTCAAATTAGTTGAATACCCGCTTTTCTATGAACTAATAATGAAAAAGTAACAAAATCCGGTAGTTAGAAAAATGACTAAGGCAGTTCTTTCATGATAAAACACTTGAAGCCTTTTATACTTTCTCACCCTTTTATTTGATTATTATTATTTATCCGTCTTAGCCCCTCTGAGCCGTTCTAAAGCCTTTTTATTGAAACACATTATAATCCATACCCTTAGTTTGTAGGACTTATCTATATGACCCGCACTCGAATCGAAAAACCTGAGACAACTCGTTTTAGAGCTTGAGTTTGGGGTGGTGGGTTTCATCATTAGGGAATATTGGGTTTTGGGAATTATATTTGTGATTTTGTTGATGATGAAATTGTTATTATTGTAACCCTTTGCCGGGGTAATAGTGAATGAAAAAGAAGCTACGAGCTAAATTTGCCAACAAGGGCATAAAAAGAAAGAATATGTATATGAGAAAAAAATAGTGTGATATCTCAACATCAAAAAGAGAATCATAACTATACAAAAGAAAAATTGATATGAAAGTAAATTATATATTCGGACCGGCAAAGTGGATTTTATATCATCAAAGGTTTTTAATTGGGATTTATTGGGGATGCACATCAAAAGCATCAATAAATTGGGTTGAGTGAGAACATCTTCGAGTGTAAACTCAAGCTCTAGGGCGATTCGTTGATGGCTAGTGAGGAGAGAGCCAAAAACTCACTCTTCATTATCCAAATATATCATACCGTCCCTAAGCCAAGTTATAACCCAAGACCTTAGGATTTCTAACTACTAGATGGAGAAATAATTGAGCTATTAGGTAATAGGTAAGTGGACCATTGGATTCTTTATTTGGGACCTATGAACAACCTATAGCCATTAACCTGAACTAAGTTATCATCCTCTCCTTCTGGCATTGCGAAATTAATCTGGACTTGAATTTTTGGATTGTTGATTACATGTATATTAAGCATATTTGTGCATTATTTATTGAGCATTACTACATGAGACTTTTTAGATATTATGCTCTAGGATCATTTATTATGTTCTGTTCTTATTCTCCTCCGACTTCTTCTTGTTGTTTATTTGACTACCCTTCTATTCTTTACTTTTATTGTATCGGGACGATACAACTTTGAGTTGGGGGCCATGATGTCTCCTCATTTGTGATAATAAAATCTATTCATGAGACATCATTTTAGGCTTATTTATTAGTTTATAGGTTGATTTTAGCATTAGTGTAGTGCACTTTCCTATTTTGAGTTTTGATTTAGTAATATAATATTTTTAGAGCATATTGGGTTTAATTGTTTATTTAGTGTGAAGCTTTAAAGATAATTATGGAGATTAATTAGAGTTCAAGTCAAAGACTACAAGATATGGAAAGATATTTACATGGAAATTGGAGATAAAGGTAACAAAGGCTAAAAATATGGAAAAGAAAAAGCTGCCTAAATCTGAAATTCTGCAGCACATGCCTAAATAAGTGGTGATAACTCCAAGAAATAAGCCGATTTCGGAAGATTCCTTTCATAGGGACGTAGATAATTTGCTGAGGATTCTTTTGGTATATTATGGAGCAAAAACCGACCAATAACGAAGAAGATATGCTCAAAACAGTTCAGCAGTAATTATTCATACGAATTTGAGTTGGGCTTGGAGTCCATTACTTAACCTTATCTCCAAGAAACGAATTAGGTCAACCTATACACTTTAAATACAGCCTCTTAACACTCTTAAATCATCCTTGGTAAAACCTTAAACCAAGAGGAAGTTTACACCACAAGAGAGAAGTCTGGAAAGAGCTGTTCATCACAATGTCTTCTTCTACCTTTAAATTTGTAATTTCTTTCTTTTCTTTCATGAACTAAATTTCTTTAGCTTGAGTTTTAGCATATATGTATGAACCCTAGTTTTGATTGACATCTATCTAATTTGGGAACTTAATGTTTTAAATTGAATTATAGTTTTTATTCTCTGTTTATGTGTTTAAATTTATATTCTGTGTTCTTGTGGACGGCCGCCATATAGGATTACCATCTAGTAGTTAGGTCACCATTGACAACGGTGTTTAATTACATGTTTAACACATAACGTCTAGTATTCGGTTTAGATCTGACAAATCAACCTAACTAGATAATCACTATAGTTTAGTTCATGTGACTATTTACCAATTACAGGAAGAGTTTACTTAGGAAGCCTTATTGACACATGTAAATCCTATTTTAAACTACCGATAGCGAATTGGAACCGATTATTGAAATACTACATAATTCACTCTTACATGTTTAGAACGGCAAAACTAGTGGGGATTACAATCTAGTGACTCAAGCTATATTCGCAT
This sequence comes from Nemophila menziesii, assembly GCA_029959085.1. Taxonomy (NCBI): domain Eukaryota; kingdom Viridiplantae; phylum Streptophyta; class Magnoliopsida; order Boraginales; family Hydrophyllaceae; genus Nemophila; species Nemophila menziesii. Next base: position 4,283,183 of record JARWIR010000046.1, on the reverse strand, counting down.
ATTCTTCTCTTTCGTATTTACTTTTCTGTCTTTAAATTCTTAGTTTTAATTTAGTTAATTAGAAAATCAAACAAAAATATATTTGTCTTTACTTTTACTTGTGTTTATTTGTTTAAACTTTGATTATTTGCACTTGATACTTGCATAAGATTCCCCTAACCTTCGTAGTCTCTGCGGAACGAATCTTAATCATTTAACTAAAACTTGCATACGATCTGTATACTTGCAGAACCGTGTCAGTCTAGGGTGTTTATCTGCACTTATTTATATCTTATTTTATCACACCCTAGGCCCCACCAGATTCCTGAGTAATGATTGGTGATTAAATCAAACCTTTATGGCTATCTAGTTAGGCAAAGGATCAAAACTAGACGATTATGTGGTGTTGTCAATAACTAATATTAATCCTAATATTGGCCAAATCTAGGGTTGTAACAATAAGTCAAAACACATAATAACAATATACGCCAAGCTCAATCAATTAAAATAACAAATAGTATTAATGAATGTAGACAAAATAATAACCCAATGATTAAAAGTAAAACTTACAGAATAAAAGCTTAGATATATGAGGAAGCCACATATGTATAGCTAAATACCCTAAATATAGAGAAGGTGAGATGTAGAAGAGGAGTTTGTCACTCTCCAACTTCTTCTTCTTGTCTTCCTCTATAGGTCAGTTTGCTTCTTGGATGAATAGCTTGATACTAAGGATGAATAATAAATTTAAAGGACTAAGCTATTATTTAAAACTGAGAAAATACAAGTAAGGACTAAACCTAAGTTTGAAACTGAGCAAGGACATGTTTACAATGGTATAAGGGTGTATTTATAGGTGTTTAGGAACCCTAATTCGTTTTCTTGAAGGAGAAGGTATGTAGTGGACTCCAAACCAAACTTAAATTCGAAACCCTAAAACATGGAATCAGATTCGTTATTGTTTTGGTCCTAACAGCTTCAATTATTATCCGTTTGACGCATATGAGTAGTCGAAATTCATCGTCTCGGAAAGATCTTCAACTTTGTTCTTGACCGTTTCTCCAGATTCCACACCAATTTTGAGATATAAGCTGATTTGTGGTCGTAGGTGCTGAAATTCAGATTTAAGGCAGCTTTTCCTTTTCCATGATTTTAGCTTTTCTTTCCTTATCTCCAATTTCCATGCTAATCTATTTCCATATCTCTTAGTCTTTGACTTGGAATCTAATTAATATCCATAATTATCTTTAAAACTTCACACTAAATAAATAATTAAACTCAATATGCTCTAAAAACAATAATTTACTAAATTAAGACTCAAAATAGGAAAGTGTAGCATTTCTTAAGAAAATCGACTAGAATGACTTCTAAATGACTAAAAATGATGTCTCCAACTAGGGTTAATTCACCACAAATAGGGAGACATCAAGACCCCTAACTCAAAGTTGTATCGTCCTGATACAATAAAGATAAAAACAAAGGGAAGTCTTTAAATACACACCTAGGTCAATTAAGCACAGAGGGAAGAAAGATAGCAGAATATGGAGAATAGACTCAAAGCAACTACTCAGAAAATTTCATGTAATAATATTTAAAAAGGATTAATGCCCAAAAAACACCTCAAATCAAATTTAATGCCCCCTCACCCCTGCCGCTCTCCTTTTGCCCATAAAAGGCACCTCTTTTAATTTTTTTCCTATCCTACCCCTTTCTACCGCCGCCGCTCGCTCTCTCTCCACGAGTTCATAAACAAATAACTATGATAGCCGCTCTCTCTTTCGTTTAAATCATCAGCATATACACAAACACTGTGAATTATGAGAGCACCCATTAATAACGAATTTAGCAAGAAAAATAAAGAAACAGAGAGAAGAATAAGAAGAAGAATGAATAAGAGATGTTTTATTTCTTGTTACAGTTACAATGTACAAAACTAGTTTATATACAATCATGTCTAACTAGATATAGCTGTAATCTAACTAATTTTTATGTAGAAGAAACAATTTGCATTTTGGTCCCTGCATTATTTCTTTTTATCCAATTCATTTGCTGTATTCAAAGATAGATTGACATCTCCACTGAAACATGATATTTGAGTATTGGGAAAGTAAGAAATTATGATTGAATTGTGCGAAAGTTTGTATAGAATAAGTTGATTGATTAACGTTGAAAAACTAGAAGAAAAAAACAATTCAAATGAGTAATGGGAATCTCTCCCAAAACTCAATATTTAGTCCGCAAGTACAAAAATGTACTTGCTTAGCGTTTTCTGAGTTCTGGGAATTTATCCCAGTACTCAACATTTGCCACAAGTCCAAAAGTGCACTTGCACAAGTACAAAAGTGGGCTTGCACAAGTACAATCCGAGTTCTGAGTAATGGGAATCTATCCCAGAACTCAACATTTAGTCCACAAGTACAAAAGTGAACTTGCTTAGCCTTTTCCGAGTTCTGAGTAATGGGAATCTATCCCAGAACTCAACATTTAGTCCACAAGTACAAAAATGTACTTGCACGAGTTGTGGGAAACACTCCCATTACTCAACATTAGTCCATACAGTACAAAAGTGTACTTGCACGAGTTGTGGGAAACACTCCCATTACTCAACATTAGTCCATACAGTACAAAAGTCTACTTGCACGAGTTGTGGGAAACACTCCCATTACTCAACATTAGCCCATACAGTACAAAAGTGTATTTGCACGAGTTGTGGGAAACACTCCCATTACTCGCCCTTGACAAAAATTGTACTTGCACAAGTCCACTACTCGCCCTTGGCAGCAGCAGTAGACAGCAGTAAGCATTAACGTATATTTACCTTAAGTGCCTTTTATGGGCAAGTGGCTAAGGTGGCAGGTGGTTATTGGGCTAAGGGCATTAAGGTATATTTACCTTAAGTGCCTTTTATGGGCAAGTGACTAAGGTGGCAGGTGGTTATTGGGCATTCACCCCTACATACCTGTACACTTCTCATATCCACAGTCAACACGGTTTGAATTCAAGATTATATTAGCTTCGCAATGTAATAAGGAGAGGAACTTTACTCAGTTCACCAAGGAAGCTATAGATTGTTCATCGAACCTCACTAGTATTCAAAGATCCATTTAACTACTCTCTAATGGCTTAATCACTTCTCGATTACATAGCAAAGAATCAAAAGGTCTTTTAAGGTTGTAATGTAGGCTTAGGGACGGTATGGTAAGTATATTTGGATAATTTAGAGTGAGCTTTTGGCTCTCTCCTCCCTAGCCATCAACGAATCGCCCTAGAGCTTGAGTTACTCTCATAAAACGTTTCTCACTCAACCCAATTAATTCTTTGATACACAAAGTAGCATCCCCAATAACCCAATTAAAGCATAAGATGTTCACATAAAAATTCCTCTTTGCCGGTCCGAATATATATTCTTTTCAAATCATTTTTTCTCTTTTGTATAGCTATGACTCTCTTTTAATGTTGAGATATCACGCTATTTTTTCATATACATATTTTTTTCTTTTCTTTAAATGCCCTTGTTGGCAATTTTAGCTCGTAGCTTCTTTTTCATTCACTATTACCTCGACAAAGGGTTACAATAAAACTTGTGAATCATCATCAATATAGAGAACATAGCACAATTAATAAGCTCAAAATCCCATCCCAATAACAATTCCCATAATGGTGGACCCACCACCCCAAACTCAAGCTCTAAAACAACTGTCTATGCATCGCGATTCGAGTGCGGGTCATATGGAAAAGTCCTATAATATAAAGGGATATGGCTTATAATGTGGCTAAATAAAAAGGCTTTAGAAAGGCTAGAAGGGGCTGAGAAGGATATAAAATATTAAATCAAATAACAGGGTGAGAAGGTATAAAAAGGCTTCAAGTGGCTTCAATATGAAAGAACTGCCTTAATCACTTTCTACACCATGTAATTTCGTTATTCTCTTACCTTTAGCACTTTCATCAAATGGGGTTGTCAACTAGCTTGGATCTCACGGCCTACAAACCACTCATGGATCCCTGAGATCGAACATACTTTCTATCGCATTGCTTACTAATCTTTTCTTTACTATCAATGTGTGTTTTCCTGCAAATACTTCAAAGCATACAAAATAAAGTAGCTCATAAACATACTACTTTCTATCATTAACTTACTGAGCTTATGCTTCCAAGCTATTAAACACACTCTACATACATCTAATCCTTCTCAAAAATTTTAATTTTACCTAAAAACACATAAAAAGTGGAGATGAGAGACAACGAATCCCCACACCCCAAACTTAAAAATGAGTCGTGTCCCCACAACTCGAAAAGACTCAATAATAAAATAAAAGAAAATTAAAATTTTACAGATATTGCACATATAGAAATGGTAAGGAAGAAAGAAAATATACTCTTCGTGGCTATTTACCTCGCCTGATCGATACCTGTAGTAGGGTGCAGTGCTTTCATGTATGAAAACTTCTAGTATCACCAATTTCGCTTTCCCTTACATCTTCTTATGCTCCATCCCAATCAATCACACTTTAGAAATCTCTTGTTTATCTTCTTCCCACTTTGCTCTCGCATACTCTCTCATGTGATGGTGTTCATCCAAGAACATGTTTTGAACACAGCTACGCGTCCCAGAAGATTTTATTCATCTATGATATATGAGTCTTTTATTAGAAGAGGTATTGGCATCTTCTGCTCCCTAATCACAATTGCTTGCTTTTTAGGATTTGAATCCACCAAAAACCGGTTCCTCTCTAATTGCTTGACTCCAATTATCTTGTAATATATTCCCAAACTAGTACCCATCTCAATTTATTTCATCTAGAACTAGCCCAATACCTTGCTTTGATTCTTCATCTCCCATAAAACTTGATAATATCTCTGTTCTTTTCATCATCTCTTTTGACCCCCAACTCAAAGCTTTGAACACTCTTGAAATTTGTAACTCTTGATCATAGGTGGAACAAGCTTTATTTGGGTTAGGAAAGGTGTTAGGATGACAAATCTCCATGTGGGTATGATTTACTCAAGCTTTAATGATGTGGGTTTAAGGATTTTTAGAAGAAGATTTTGAAATTCATGAATTTGATTCTTGGTTTCTAGGTGTTTTGATATGATTTGGGTGCTTGAATATTCTTTGTAATGATGTAGGAAAGGATTTGGATATGAATTTATGGTGATTTGGTAGTGTTTTACTGTTAGGTGAAGCTTTAATGAAGCTTTAATGGAGTTGGGAGAGGTTTGGAGAAGAAAGTGAGGCTTAAGGATTGAAAAATTCGGAATAGAATTCACCTCCTCTTCTTTATAACCTTAAAAACGTGAATTTTTTTCTCTCCAGTGTCATCGGGCGATATACCGGCCGTGGGGCCCGGTATACCGGAGGTAATGTTCTTCCAGACCCACGTTACGTCAAAATACCTGAGTTGTAAACACGTGGGCACGGGTTTTGTGCTGGGCAGTATACCGGAGTTGGCCTCCTTCGAATTTTGACCTCTCGGCATAGAACACGTGACCAGTACCCGTGGCCTCAGGTTTTTAGACCTGCGGTATACCGGGGGTAGGGCCCGGTATACCTTCCTCAAATACGCAATATCAACTAAAAACAACTAAACTAAACTAAAACTAAAAACATAAAAACATAAAAATTTACTATGGGATGTCTCCCAAAGGGCACTTTTGTTTAACGTCGTTCAAAGTTAGACGAGTTACGTCGGTTATTTCTTTTTATAGCCTCCCTAGCAGTGAGTGAGATGATTAACACTTACCAACTTGAGCTTGCAACCTTCGATAGCTTTTATTTCGACCACTCCTTCTGAGATGATTTGCGTGATAATATAGGGCCCCTTCCAAGAACTGTTGTGTTTGGGGTCCTTGTCTCCTACCCCAAACTCAATCTTTTTCTCCATGATTTCTTGGGCGCTTACAGGTTCTGGCTTCTTAGTTACAACTCTAATTGGATACAGTTCTTTTGACTCATTTTTCTTTTTCTTCTTCCCCGAAACATAGAATGTTTCAGAGTTATCTTCAACACGGAGAGTCACGGTTCCTTCATTCACATTCACTATAGTATCGCTGGTGGCTAGGAATGGACGCCCAAGAATAAATGGGACATTCTTATCTAATTTATAATCAAGAATAATAAAGTCCGTTGGAATAACAAGGTTACCTACTTGGACGAGTACATCCTCTATTACTCCCCACGGCTTTGCTGTTGATTGATCCGCAAGTTGTAAGATTACGGATGTCGGTTTTGCATCACTAATACCAATCTTCTTGAATATACTTTTGGGCATGATATTCACACTTTCCCCTAAATCACACATGGCTTTTCCATGAAATATTACACCTATTTTGATTGGGAGGTTGAAACCTCCAGGATCTTTAAGCTTCGGTGGTAATCTTTGCTCCACTTGCGCTGATATCCCTTCATTGAGTGTCATAGATTTGGATCTTGTGAACCTTTCTTTATTAGAGAGTGCCTTCATAAATAATCGATCATATTTTAGCCTTCCTTTCATAGCTTCGAGTAAAGGGACGTTAATTTTCACTTGTTCTAACGCCTCTATACATTTCTGTTGTTGCTCTAGAATACGGACTTTGGCATAAGATTCACACCTGAACCCACATCATACATAACTTTCACTTTTATCATTCCATTTATTTTAATAGGAAGATTAAAACTTCGAGGATCTTTGAGCTTCAATGGTAACTCTTTCTCTGTTCTTCTTGATACTCTCACAGTCCCTCGCTTGGCTTCTACACGCGCTTCTTTCTCTGGAATAACTTGCGTAAAAACTTGTTGCGGTGTAAGCCATTTCTTTGCAATGTCAAGCATTTGGGCGTTGATATTCTCAGGAGTGTACGCCTCTACAAATGTCTTGAGTTCAATGTCACCTTTCGGATTTGTATTAGGAATAGTTGATGACACTATTTGAATAACTGGTGGCGATTCCACCTTCTCTTCTTCGATCTTTTCTTGCACAGTAGGTGCAACTTCAACTCTTGGTTCTTCTGAGGCTTATTCCTCTTTATCTTTAGCTCGCTCAGCTTGGAACTCCATAACCGATCTAATCTCTTCTTGCATATCCTTCAGAAGCTAAATAAACTCGGATTTTTCTGAATCTTCCTCTACCTCACTCTCAGAACAGTTAGAGTCCACGGGGCTAGACTTAGTTGGTTCGTCTTTGGTACTCGGAACTTCCACGACACTTTCGGTAGCATGTGGTACTTCCTTCTTTTCTTCAATCTCAAGGCAAATTGCCTTACAAGCTTCGAACCCAACATTGGCGTCACCTCATTCGATAGCCTTCAATTCTTTTTGTTCCATAATGTTGGTAAGAACTTTGTTCATTTGTTCTACTTGAGTACCTAAAATCTGAATTGAAGCTTCTTTTTCTCGTAACTTCACACTCTGGGAATGCGTATTAGTGGTCATAAGATCAATAAATTTCGTCAATTGTTGATTATCCACAACTATCTCTTGAGGATACTGTGGTAAAGCTTTCTGAGCTAATGACTCGGTATAGGCATCTTGAACAGTTTGTTGTGGAGGAGCAGGTCTATTCTGATATTTATTTTGATATTACTTTTGATACTGACCTCTCGGTTGGAAAGAGTTATTCTAGGAACGTGGTTGATAATGACCAGGATTAGCGGCCCCCTATGGATTTGAGTACTGCATACCCGGATGATTCCTGTTACCAAATTGATAACCTCCTCGGTTGGATATGAAATAAACAGATTGTGAATTTCCTTCGCACTCTTCCCATGTATGATTCATAACCCCACATTGTGGACAACCTTGTGCTTCTTGCACTACATTTGCTGCGGCTAAATTTCTCTGCATCTCAAGCTTAAGTTCTTTGATTTGATTCTCTAATGCGGATATTTGAGCTGAGTTTGCAGTTTCTGCGTCTAATCGAAGCGTACCTCGGGCATTTGTAATTGGAGCTCGCGAAGATGGAAAACTCCTTTCTTGTTCTATAATATTTACTAAATCTTCGGTGGCTTCAGCAGGGTCCATGGACACAAAATTTCCCTTTCCAAGGTTATCTACCTTCAATCTACTTTCTTTGTTGATACCTTCATAGAATATTGCTAACTGTAGAGATGGGGTGTAACCATGGAGCGGACATCTAGCTAACTTCTGTTGAAACCTTGTCCATGCTTCTCCTACTTCTTCTCCATCCTCTTGACAAAACTCTGCAAGCTCGCTTTGGTCTTTGAGTCTCATGCTCTTCATATAAAAACGGTTAGAGAATGCAGCTTGAAATTCTGTCCATGTGTTGATTGTACCTGGTGGTTGCCTATCTAGCCACTCACCAGCTCTACCGGTCAGAAAGAACAAAAACATATGACAATACAGTTGCTCGTGTGTAATGCCTAGAGTAACATAAGCATCACAAATCTGCATAAACTTCTGAATCGCTCTTACCAGATCTTGAATTGCTCTACCACTGTAGAGTCCAAAACTTTGAAATTGACTGAGAATACCCGGATCGGGTCTAAATTTGATATTTTGGATCTCTGGAGGACGGTAACCTAATGGTTGAACATGGAACGGTACCCTCAAGCCTGGGAGCTCTTTCTCAACTCTATTCTGATTATTATTGTTGTTTCAGTTACCTCTTCCTTGTGGTGCTATTTGTTGTTGTCCTCCTGGGATAAGTGGTGGATCAACTGGATCTCGTATGTCTGCCATAGCTCTTCTTAAGGCGTTTTCCTCTCGGATACGTCAATTATAACCTCTGAAGCTTCTCTCAGGATCCAGTAACGGAGGCCAAGAATTAAACACGGCTAAAACCTGTAAAGACTAATGCAAACCACAAGCGTAAATCTGGAAAAATATAAATTTAACTAAAAACTACTACTCGAAATAGATAGCCCACACGCTAACGAGACACAAGTCCCCGGCAGCGGCGCTAAAAACTTGGTGTCGCCTAGGGTGTTACAAAAATATGATAAATAAACGCTGAAAGCAATGCACTAAAGCACCCTAGACAAGAACGGTATTGCAAGTATTACAGGACATATGCAAGTTCTAATGATAAGAAGATTCGTTCTCAGGGACTTAGTGTGTTATACGAATGAACAATTAGTACGAGTAGAGAGTAATTAATTAAAAGACAGAAAATAAATAGGAACGATTAAGAGATGAATAATTAAACTAACGAAAATTAAAGACAATAAAATAAAAGATAAGAATATGAGATGAGAAGTATATCTTAGGTTTTGCTAGTATGCACTAATCCTTCTAATTATTTCTATCAAATTCTAGTTAATAAGGGAGATAATTATTTCTTAGATACTTAGTCAGGATTCTAAATTCTCTCTCTTAGACCTTGAGAGCGACTAAGGGGGCTACAGACACACCACGAGGCAGCCTAAACTTAGGGTTATCCTGCGCTACTAGGTTCCTAAGCAATTCAATTCCAAACATAGGGATAGTTATTAAAATATACCCTAATGACTATCTAGCTAGAATTAGTGTTGTCAAGACCAATATCGACACTAGACGTTATGTGGTGTTTCAATAATTAGACACCCAGTTAAGATGAACATCTAACTACTACTAAGAAAGCCTAAATTGATCAGTTCTAGGACAAGCAATAATTCAAAACACATAAACAAATATATAGGTAAGAAGCTAATATCAGATTAAAACATATAATTCCCAATGAAACTTAGATAGAAAGAAAATAGAATTTATAGATTATACATGATGCAAAGCCCAAGCTATGGGAAAATTAGTTCATACCTGAAGGAAATAAACTAAAAGAAATAATGAAAGACTTCATCTTGCAATAAACCTAAGGACTAATTACTATGAGGCAAAGATGATTTACAAGTGATATAAGGGTGTATTTATAGGTGTAGAGAAGCCCTAATTCGTTTTCTTGAAGGAAAAGGTAAGTAGTGGACTCCTAGCCCAACTCAAATTCGTAACCCTAAAATATGAAATCAACCCCGTTTTTGTTTTGGTCCTAGCAGTTTCAATTCATATCCGTTTGACGCGTATGAGTAGTCGAAATTCATTGTCTCGGAAAGATATTTAACTTTGCTCTTGACCGTTCTTCCAAATTCCTCACCGATTTTGAGATATAAGCTGATTTGTGGTCGTGTGTGGTGAAATTCAGATTTATTTGGCAGATTTTCCTTTCCATACTTTAGCTTTTCTTTCCTTATCTTCAATTTCCATGCATATCTTCTTTCCTTATCTCTTATACTTTGACTTGGACTCTAATTAATCTCCATAATTATCTTTAAAGCTTCACACTAAATAAATAATTAAACCCAATATGCTCTAAAAATAATAATTTTTTAAATCAAGACTAGAAACAGGAAAGTGTAATAATTTATGAGAAAATCGACTAGAAAGACTTCTAAAACACTAAAAATGATGTCTCTAACTAATATTAATTCATGACAAATAAGGAGACATCAGTACCTAAAAAGGGAGGTATGACTACCGTCCTCAATGCTCTGAATGAAGCCATTTCCACGAGAACCGTTGTTGATTGGAGGGTGTGTATGGATTATCGTAAGTTGAACAAGGCGACTAGAAAAGACCACTTTCCTCTTCCTTTCATTGACCAGATGTTAGATAAATTCGCTGGTAGGGAGTATTATTGATTTTTGGATGGTTATTCAGGGTACAATCAAATCTATGTAGATCCAGCTGACCAACACAAAACCACCTTTACATGTCCTTTTGGTACCTTTGCCTATCGAAGGATGCCTTTTGGACTATGTAATGCACCTGCTACTTTTCAGAGATGTATGATGGCGATTTTCTGGGATATGATCGATAATTTCCTTGAGGTATTTATGGATGACTTTTATGTATTTGGTTATAACTTTGATGAGTGTTTACAGAATTTGGAGAAGGTGTTAATAAGATGCAAGGAAACCGATTTGGTGTTAAATTGGGAAAAGTGTCATTTTATGGTTCGAGAAGGTATAGTGTTGGGTCACAAGGTTTCAAATGCAGGCCTAGAGGTTTATCGCGCAAAGATTGAGGTAATAAAAACTCTACCCCTCCCATTTCCTTTTTGATGAAGCTTGCATGAAGGCATTTCAAGAGTTGAAGGAGAAGATTATTATTGCGCCTATTGTATTACCTCCTGATTGGAAGATTCCTTTTGAAGTTATGTGTGATGCGAATGATTCAGCTATGAGTGCTGTGTTGGGTCAAAGAATGAACAAGGTATTTCACTCTATCTATTATGCGAGCAAGACCTTCACTAGTGCTCAAGTTAATTATATAGTGACTGAGAAGGAACTTTTAGCGGTTGTTTATGCTTTTGACAAATTTTGTTCCTATCTTCTTGGGGCGAAAATCGTTGTATTTACCGACCATTCCGCTATAAAGTACCTTATGGAGAAGAAAGATGCTAAGCCGAGGTTAATCAGATCGGTTTTATTGCTTCAAGAGTTTGATTTAGACATTCGAAATCGAAAGGTTTGTGATAATCAGGTTGCAGATAATTTGTTTCGTCTTGAAGGTTCTGAATCGAATAGTAGTCCTGAGTTAGTTAAAGAGGAGTTCCCAGATGAGAGTTTACTTTCTATCTTTAATGGATAACCTTGGTATGCCGATACTGCAAATCTTGTGGTAAGTGGTTCTTTTCCTGAAGGGACTACTTCACAAGACAAGAAGAGGTTAATCAGCCGTGCTAAACAGTTCTTTTGGGAGGACCCTTTCCTCTACAAAGTTTGTGGTGACAAAATGGTAAGAAGATGCATACCTGAGAATGAGATTTATTCAGTCATTGCAGGTCGTCATGATTCACCCTATGGAGGACATTTCAAAGGCGACCGCACAACTGCTAAGGTACTAAAATCTAGTTTCTATTGGCATACATTACATAAGGACTATCATGAGTATGTGAAGAAGTGTCATAGATGTCAATTTACTGGGAATATATCCAAGAGGGATGAGATGCCACGTAATAACATTCTTGAGGTTGAAATATTTGATGTTTGGGGTATTGATTTCATGGGTCCTTTCGTACCATCCAATGGAAATCAATACATCCTTTAAGCAGTTGATTACATGTCTAAATGGGTAGAGGCTGTAGCTCTACCAACGAATGATTCGTGAGTAGTAATTAAGTTTTGGAAATCTCATGTCTTTACTAGACATGGTACACCTCGAGTTATTATAAGCGATGGAGGTTCACACTTTGTGAACAAGTATTTGAAGACTGTTCTAGAGAAACATGGGATAAGACATCGTGTATCTACCGCCTATCATCCACAAGCCAATGGTCAAGCTGAGGTCTCTAATCGAGAGATCAAATCAATTCTAGAGAGGACTGTTGGCACCACAAGAAAAGATTGGTCAACCAAGTTGGATGATGCATTGTGGGCTTATCGTACTGCGTTCAAAACTCCCGTTGGTGCATCTCCGTATCGAATGGTTTATGGTAAGGCTTGTCACTTACCTCTTGAACTTGAATTAGGTGCATATTGGCGCATAGCGCAGTTGAATTTAGATCCTACTTTAGCCGGTGATAATCGTATGAGGAAATTAAATGAACTTGATGAGTTTCGATTACATGCCTATGAGAATGCTAAACTTTACAAAGAAAACACGAAGAGATGGCATGATAATCGTATTCGAGTGAAGAAGTTTGAAGTTGGACAAAGGGTCCTTAAATACAACTCGAAGTTCAGTATTTATCCGGGTAATTTAAGATCGAAATGGTCTGGTCCTTATGTTGTGACCAAAGTCACGCCTCATGGAGCTATCGAGATTGAGAATCCAATCGAGCACCGTACCTTCATGGTGAACGGTCATCGATTAAAGATTTATCATGGAGGTGAAGATATTAATCGCGCGGAGGATCCACATCCCGGGGAGGTCATGTACCTCCTTGAAACCCCTTAGAAGCGTGAGGTAACCGTCGAACTTAACGACGTTAAACAAAAGCCAATTCATTGTATATTAGTTTAATTCGTAGTGTAAATTAGATTAATTGTTGTTGATTAGTGTTTATTTTTAAGAAATGAGAAAGGGTAGTTGTTTTGATGATTTCATGAGTGCAAAAAGTCATGAGTTTGGGGTTAAAATTTTGAAGGAGTAGAAATTTTGGGAAAAATCTAGGAGAAAAAACGGGAACCCGGTTTTGCACAAATCGGGAACCCGGTTTTGCAAGCTGAAGACCCCAAGTGTTCTGACCATGGCGTGGGGCGAGACGCAAGGTGGTGCGTCTGGATTTGCGCCATCGACAGAATCCGGGAACCTGGTTTTGCACAAACCGGGAACACGGTTTCGAGAGCTGAAGGGTTCAAAATTCTCTGACCTCTGCGTGGCCACAGACGCTAAGGAGGCTGTGTCTAGGGTAAAAGAAATCGAATTAAGTAATTATTTTTCGCCGACCCAGCGACAAAAACCGGGAACCTGGTTTTGCCACTGATTAAGGCGGTTTTGAGCGTTTTAACCCTATTTATTTACCTTCTTTCTCAAGTTAGCCTCCACATCCGATTCCAGCTTCACCTAACTCAAAAAATCATCATCAAAACAGGTTTTAATCATCAATTATCACCCTCTTTTTACCTAAAAACACATAATCAACTCAAGATCTTTCCAAAACTTCACAAAATTACCAATTTTCTTCAAATTCTTTTTTCATCCAGACTACAAACTGAACCACTAAAACTCTCCAATCCCTTAAATTAAACCTCACCCATCTCATATCTCACATAAATTCACCTTCATCTTCTCTCAAAACATCAAAGATCGAAACTTTTCTCTAGTTTTTGACTTTTTGAAGTTTTGAGTTTGGGGTGAGAAGCCATGACAAACAGGACAGATTCTTTCAGTTATACTAGAAGAAACAACCCAAGAACAAGAAACAATCCTGGTGCTACACAAGAGAGAGCTATAGAGATTCCATATTCGGGTCCTAAACGCAAGATTGAAGAGATTAAGACTGCTATGAAGAGAAAAGAAAACCCAAGTAAGGCTACTTTTGCTAAGCCTACTTTGGTTGATGAAGAAGAAGAAGATGAGATTGAAGAAGCAATCCCTAAAGAACCTGTTCCAGAACCACGAGCTCCATGCATAAAAGCTATAACACAGAAACCCAAGAGGGTAGCCATGAGTTGGCCTGATCAGGTTCGTGACAGAATTAATTATTTGAATTTTGGTATTGAGAGAGTATTTCCTTCGGGTATTATGAACAACGAGTTTAAGGGTTATGCTACTACTTGTGATAAGTTTGGGTGGACCGAATTGAGACAGAGAAAACTTACTTTTATTTCCACCTTGGTACATTATTTTTATGAAGGAGTCGCCTTTTCGAGTAAACAGTCACTCATTGTCCGCAAAAAGGTATTACCCTTCTCAGTTGAACTTAGTCGCAAAGCTTTGAAATTGCTAAACTTTACTGGTCCTTGTCCTTATTTCGAAACACTTAATGACCCATCTTTTGAGTGGGAATCTCTTTGGGACACAATTTTAGTTCATGGAAAACGCCCTATTCCGAATGGTGAGAGATATGCTGGGCAAGTTTATGGTAGTTATTTGTTACCTTGTGCTAAGGTATGGTCAAGATTCATAATCCCTACTTTCTTTGCTATTACTCACACTTCCGAATTGAAGAAGGAGCATGTGATCTTCATTAAATGTATTATTGAGAATCGAGAGATGGATGTTGCGCGTGTGGTTTACGAGACTATAATGGAGTTCGAGAAAATCCCTACAAGTCAGCAAGACCTTAAGTTCCCTTGTACCATCTCTGCCTTGTGTCTAGACGCAAAAGTACCGCCTAGGAGCGAAGAGGTTGAACCTTCAGAACAAGGAGACGCAATGACATTGAACTCTATTGAAAACACCCACAACGAAGCAACCCATCTGATTAAGAATCCTAGAGCTCCTCTTCCAAATAAGAAAGCACATACTGATAATGGGTTGGAAGGTGAAATTCTAGTGTTGAAAGAGAATCAAGAAAAGATGATTGCTACTTTAGGAAACATTACCAAAGAGTTAGATCTTCTTCGAAATATGCTACTTGGGGTGAGCACCATCCAACACGCCACCTATTGTTTACTCAAGAAGGATTCTCTACCTGGACGCAACACTGATAATCAGCCTCACGCTGGTTAAGATACGTTTTCTAACCTTTCTCATTTAGTGTAGATTAGTTTATTTGCTTTGAGTCTTTTCGAGTCGTGGGGACACGACTCATTTTTGAGTTTGGGGTGGGGTTCGTTGCCTCAGCCCAGTGTTATGTGTTACTTTTTTAATCGCTTTCAATAAAATTAATTAGGAGTTGTGTTTGACTGTAGAAGTTCTTAAATGTCCCCATTAAGCCTACTTTTGATAAATCGATGATAGTAAATAGTGGACTTTAGGAGTTAGTATAAAACGCGCTTTAATTGCATGCAAACATAAGTAATGTATAGGAAAAATTAATAAAAAATGCAAAAGAAGTAAACTTGCACTTAAGGAAAATGTTTGGTTTGTAGAACTTGAGATCTAAATAAGTAGAGAACCCACTTAGATATAAACTAGAGACGAACCATGTAACTAGGAAAATGATAGGGGCAGTTCTTTGTTAAGCCATTTGAGACCTTTTTAGCCTTCTATCCCTTGTATTAATATTATCCGTCTTAGCCCAATTTTAAGCCTTAAACCTTTTCTCTTGTTTCCATGATATAAGACCATATCCCCTTAGTTTATTAGGCATTTCCAAAAATGACCCGCACTTGAATCAACATCCTGAGACATGTCTCGAGCTTGAGTTTGGGTGGTGGGTCCATCTTTTGGGAAATTATATTGGGAGGGAAATTTATGTGTTTATATTATTCCACAAATTCAGATGATGATATTATTTGTAACCCTTTGCCGGGATTGAAAAAAAAAAGTGAAATAAAATTCTCAATACAGTAGGATCCCGGAACCCGGTTTCGCCTGTATAAAAAGTTTGAGAAAAAGAAAAGAAATGAAAAATAAAAATAAAGAAAGAATAACTTACCCGGCAATAAAAAAAAAAAAAAACTTTCTCGGCAAAGTGGAAATTCCTGGAAATCATCTTAGTGTACATTGGGTTGAGTTGGGGATGCTAAATTAGTGCATCAAATGGGTTGAGTGAGAACATTATTAGAGTGTAAACTCAAGCTCGTGGACAGTTGTTGACGGTAAGTGAGGAGAGAGCCAAAAGCTCACTTCAAATTTACCAAATTTACATACCAAACCGTCCCTAATCCTACGCTAAAACCGTAAAGTCCTCGTGATTCCTAGGTACATGGTAAGTTAATAGGGAATATACTAAGTGGAGCGTTCAAAGAGAGTAAGGATCGAGGAACAACCTATAGCCATCATATTGAGATAAGTACAAGTGTAATCTTCTAGCATCGTGAAGTTAATTTTACGATTAAAATTATTTATGTTTGATTTTGCATGATTAGTGTATGTGTATATTAGTTCCTAATGCTTGCTATATGAAATTTATTTTTAGTATTGCTTTGGGTGTATTTATTTGCTTCTGCGTCTCTGCAATCACCTTTTTCCTTTGTTTTTAACTTTGCTTTGTCGGGACGACAAATGTTTGAGTTTGGGGTCTTGATGTCTCCTCTTTTGTTCTATTTATATGCCCTTAGGAGACATCAAATTAGGTGATTACATGACTAATCCGATAGACTTTTAGTAATAATATGCTATATTTTATTTTCTCTCCTTAGATTTTAATATTTTTGATTTATTAAGCTTTTGCGCGTAATATGGTTTGTTTTAGTGAAATGTTTGTAGGTTTCTAATAATAGAAAGGATAGGAATCGAGAAGAGAAGTCATAGATCATGTAAAGAAGTCAAAAGCTACAAGAAATACCCCGAGGAGTTGACAATTTTGAGGTGAAAATCTGGAAGGCTGATGGAAATTACTTATTTCGAGCTACTTAAACATGGATTCAGCCTCTTAGTTATGAAGAAGATTCGTATCTTATCGAGTTACGAAGAATTATCAAGTTGAATAAGTCAATTCAGAGTTATATTGAGAATGTTACAGCCGTTTTCGTGAAGGGTGTACAACAGTTACGGGATTTTGGGCTTGAAGAGTGGACTTGGGCCATTTAATATTTGTTTTTTCTTTTAATTCAGCCCAAGTCCAATTTTCATAGTATATATAGGCTTTTAGACTTTATTTTTACACACAATTCATTTTCCACAAAGTTAGAGCGTCGGAGAAAAAGGCAGAAGCAAGGAAGAAGGAAAAAGCTAGAGCTGGAGAGACTTCAACACCTCCAAATCAACAGCCATTCAAACATCCTAATTAGGTCTTGTAATTTTGTTCTCTTTCTGTTAAACATGAATTCTACTATTTCAATTTCTTCTTTCATTTTAATTTCAATTATGAGCTAAGTCTTTATTGTACTTGAGAATCGCAACATGGGTCGAACCTAATTTTGAATAATTAGTGTTTTCCAATTTGGGATTTTAATTTAAATTGAGTTTTTGTTCTTCGTTGGTTTTTACTTTGAACTTAATTATTATTTTTAGCGTCATGAACTAGGAATAAGTAATAGTACCTAGGCTATTCCATATAGGGGCGTATGGATCACCTTGACAGGGGTTCGGATATAGAACTAAGTAATCACCGATGGTATCATCTAATGTCCTTGACAGGCTTGACTAGCCATTAGCCAATGAGGTAAGAGTTAATCATCCGAAAGTGGTTTTAATCACCCTAACGGGGTTTAGAAGACCGCATGAGAGCTTTTAGGTCCACCCTGACGGGAGCTAAGAGATTTTAGAATCCCGACTAGTGTAAGAATAATAACTCAACCCTTAAAAAGGAAACATTAATTAGAAAAGATTGCGGTAAAACCCTAGCGTGACTTAAGTACTACGTTTCTCTCGCGTCTACCTCCATTTACTTGCGTATTTACATTCTAGTATAATTTATTTAGTAGTTAATTTACTTTCGCATTTTAGACTGTTAATCAAAAACCCCAACAAACATTATATCTTTTATTTTCCCGTATTTGCAATTATTCCACTAATAGACAACATTAGAGTCAACCATTCCGTCCCTGCGAACGAACTTGTTTATCACATATATTACTTGGGACAAACTGTACACTTGTATTTTGTGGTTCCTCTTCTCTATCTGCATTATTTAATAACACACAAGGACCTTCCACCCAGGAGATTTTTAATGTCTATGATAATTAGAGTATAACTGCTAGGAGTACTATTAATGTTGACCTGCAGAAAGCCTTTGATAGCTTGAATTGGAGGTTTTTGATTAAGGTTTTGCAGGATTTTAACTTTCCCATTATGATGGTTAAAATGATTGAGATGTGTATATCAACACCTACTTATTCATTATGTATTAATGGTGAGTTAGTGGGGTATTTTAGGGTAAAAGAGGTTTAAGAAAAGGGGACCCACTGTCCCCTTATCTATTTGTGTTGTGTATGTAGGTTTTCACTTCAATTTTTCAAAAATTGGGAATAACAGAGAATTTGCATTTCACCATAAATGTGAAGCCTTAAAACTCAACCATATAATATTTGCGGATGATTTGCTCATGTTCATGAAACCTACTGTTCAATCGGCTACTATGGTAAGAGAAGGGCTCAATATATTTGCTAGGTTATCTGGACTGAGAATGAACAAAGATAAAAGTGAAATTTACATTGGTAATACTTCTGATGATATCAAAGCTGAGGTTATTAAGGTTTTAAGTATAAAAGAAGGCTTCTTACCTATAAGGTACCTTGGAGTACCTTTAAACTCCAAGAAGTCGAGCTTATCTGATTAAAATAAACTCATAGATAGCATATGTGAGAGTATTAATAGATGGAGTCACAAGTTACTTACATATGCAGGAAGGTTAGAATTAATTAGAGTGGTCCTCATTATTAAAATTCTTTATTGGTGTAGGGTCTTTTTATTACCCAAGAATGTGATATATAAGCTAAATAAAAAACTATCTAGTTTTCTTTGGAAAGGCAATTTGGAGGGGGATAAAGGTGCTAAGGTGTCATGGGTGGATGTTTGTAAAAGTAAAGCTCATGGAGGGCTAAATATACCAAATATTGATAACCTTAATAAGGTATGTCTAATAAGTGTATTCTGGAGGATGTACAAATGGGGAGAAAATATTTTAAGCCTTTGGGCTTATAAGAATGTCTTTAAATAAGTATGTGTATGGAATGACTCCATTAAACAGGATCTATCTTCGACTTGGTGTAAAATTCTGAAGTTGAGAGGAATAGCACATTCATTTATAACACATAAGATAAATAATGTTGCTATGACTTATATATTCTAGGATAATTGGATAAAGGGTGATAATGTTAACTCCTATCTGCATAGAGATACCCATGATTGCCCTTTATTGCTCAACAAAACAGTTAGAAGCTGCTATATTCGGGGAAGATGGCATTTACTTGTTTCTCTTGGTGGTTTGAATGAAGTGCTACCTATATTAAATGAAGCTGATGATAAGGTAGCATGGAAAGCTATTGTTAGAGGTAAGTCCTATTTTAAAAAAACAATGGTGGAGGTGCCTGAGCAAGGACAAATCTTGGAATGGACGGGAATTGTATGGAATTCAATGAATATCCCAAAAAACTCTTTCTATGCATAATTAGCTAATTGGAATAGATTACCTACTAAATCAAGAATGTTACAGTAGGGGTTGCAAAAAAAAGGTCTTTGTGAGATATGCCACAATTGCATAGAAGATAGAGATTATCTATTTGTACTCTTCCCCTTTTCTGCTAGAATATTGCGAAAGTGCTTTATCAAGTGTGAATTTCAAATGCCAATATTCCAGAACTGGGATACGCTTATGGATTTTATTTTAACTCAAGCTAGTGATAAGTTTCTTGATGCTGTATATTCAGGGTGGTTTACATCCTTTATTTACTATATATGGTCTAATAGGAATGCTCTGCTACATGTAGGGAAGGTGAATAATGAAGATAATATTAACCGTAAGATTCAATATTGTCTTTATGTTAAAACTGCTGGTCTGAAAAAGTTCAAAGGGAAGAGTGAGTGCTTGAAGATAGCTGCTAATTGGGAGCTCAAGCAAATATTCAGAGAATAATGTTTTTTTAGTTTGGTTCTTAAAAATAGTTGGTTAAGGTATTTTTTTGTATGTAAAAGTTAGCATTCTTTCTACTGTGTTAAGGCTCTTTGAGTGCTCTGTAATGTAAGAACTAAAAGTTTGAGCTATAAAATTGTTAGTTGATCGAAAAAAAAGAAAATAGACTTCCACTCCCGTGGATGAAAACCTCGCAACGTCCCGTCAACATATACAAATAATGAAATTGAGTCATCAATTCACGACTATCCAAATTCATGACCGTTCATGGATTCATGACTCTAAATAAAAATTTATAATAATATTGTCTTTTTTTTTTCTTGTTACGTAGGATAGCCAATTTGGACTCGGAGTTATTGACTCGGTCCGAACCTGCACCACTAGATTTTTTTAGGTAATCTCTATCATCGTAATTTTGTTAAATATTAATATTTTAAATACAATGTAACTGGTTTAAATAATATTGTTTTGGGAAATCTCTATATCATCGTAATTTTGTTAAAATTAATATTTTAAAATACATTATAACTTTTTTTACTAAGGTCTTGTATCATTTAGAGTTTTTATTAAATTAATCTATGATATTTTAAAATATATTCATGGTATCTTTGAAGAGTTTATATAATACGATTAGCTCATATTAATACAAATACAAGCTAATTACCCACCATTATCTAAAAACGAATGATGAGAGAATAAGGAAAATAAAATAGAAAAAATGCACCACTTAATTTCCTTGATAACTGTTTCTCTAAATGAAGAATCGTCTCTCATAGCTAGATGATTTCTCACTTTCCAAATACAATACACGGTAGCTCCAAAACTAATCCTCCATACTTTTCTCCTCTAATTTTCTCTAGATTTAAACCTTTTAAGCCATTTAAAACACTTAGGAGCGTGTTCATCTCCTTCTCCAATCCTAGCGAAGACATAATCTCAAACCAAATAGCCATCGAATAAGCACAATAAAAAAAGATGCTTGTTTGACTCTATAAACAATATATAAGAGGATTAATCGGAATACCTCTTATGGCGGAAGCCTGTTTGAATTGTCTTGCTAAGTCGACGTGGATCCTTACTCGAAGAAATCCAATTATCCACAAGCTATGATACCATCGTGTGTTTATTTTGACTGTGAGTTATTAGAGAGATCTTTGAGAGAGTCAAGTTTAGTTTTGTCTGTATGAAAGCGTTTTATCGCTTCTTACAGAATAAAGGCCCAGTTACCTTTTTATATAGGTTGTTTCCTATTGAATATCAAAAGGATAACAGTTCCCACCAAATTCATATGTGGATCCTAAATGAGTTGGCCCATCATAGGCAACTAACCTGACCCAAATTCTAACAATCTTACACTCGTATATGATGGGATAAGACTCAATCTCATAATATGCGTCACTGCACATAAATCTCATCTCAATACAAAATATACATGACATACTGGGTAACTAGCTCGTGCGACCTGGCAAGCATACTAGCATCATTGCTATAAACCTGTTAGGGTTGATAGCTGCTCCATCAAAACTTATCCCACTTGCTTTATTGTAGGACTCTAGAATAAAGATGTAATATCAATAATGTAGTAACTCAGATCCCTTAATATAAGTTATCACTTTCATAGTGATAATATGAATCTACTATCATAACCTCATGTGTCTCACTATCATGTCCTAGTCCTAGTTGACTGACATGATCGGTGCACTTGCAAGAACACATCTTTGATATTAAATTTAGTCTTCCTCTTGTACTTGAATTTATCCATAGTAATGTAGTCGCTTTCCTAGACATGCCCCATTAGGTCGAATCATCCATTACTATTGATAGTATGCTAAAGTAGCAGACACTGAATCAAAACATCAAGAGACAGTCAAAAGTACTGAGGGTAATGATTAAAGGTCTCACACAATGAAGAGGAAAGGATCAATTCTTCATTTCCTTTTGTCGCAACATATACACACGTGGTATGACCACATGCTACGATATTCATATTGCATATGTCATTTCATCAAAAATACCGTACAAATGTATAATTAGACAATCCTCGTTGTCTAAAATAAATTCATCAATCGATCAACCTTTTCATAAATCAATCAAGAACTCCACATTTGGTAAGATGGACTAGTAGGTAGTGGGAATCTAGCCCGATCACAAATAATAAAAAAAAGTCACATACATGCTAGTGATCTTATCTTAACACATTGTTAACGCGACTTTCAGAACTCATGTTTACTTTGCAGAAAAGGTTCTTCATTAACATAAGCCAGTCTCATCCTTGCACATCTCTCATGCCAACGGTTGTTCCCTGTGTGAGAGGGCGAACAATGTCTATCAGACATACTTTAACATCCACACATATATAAAACAGTTAAGTATTTTACATGAAACACAAACATCATTGAATAAAAATGAATTTTATCTTCATTTAAAAATAAAGTTCATCAACATTGCACACTATCTTCTAGTTACCCATACATCAGATTCTTTTAAATCATATATATTTAAGATAACCCAATAACACAACTCTAGCGATGGGTTTCACAAAAGGACCTACATGTATCATGTGTGTCGATATAAACTGCAAAGATATTTACTTATGTGCAATGACATCTCTTATAAAGTTATACTTTTTATTTACGTCTTTGGTCAAACTGTGATACTGTAGGCCTATCATATTACCCATTGTCACATGACTATCATAGTGTATCACAACTGAACTCCCACTACGATTTGAGAATCCTAAATGTTCACAGAACATTTCTTAACCAAACACCTCATTAAACTGTTGCTGAACATGACACAAATTCAGCTTACATAATGGACATGTCAATACATGATTGTTTCTTATTACACCAAAATATAGCGGCATTACTAAGTAGAAACATATTTCCTGGAGTAGATTTACACTCATATAAATCACCACCCAAATTGACATTGATATATCCCCCGAAGAGTAAATCATATCATTGAAAGCAAATGACCTAATCTTCAGTCCCCGTCAGATATCTCATGACCCTTTTAGTAGCTTTTCAATTATCTTGTCCTGGATTCGATAAACAATGACCAACTAAACCTGTAATGTAACAAATGTTTGGTATAGTACATAACAGGACATATATAATACTCCTTATGGCACTTTGGTATGGTAATGAGGATATTTATTTCTTTTCTTCTAGAGATCGATGGATACATCTTCTATTTAGAGTCATGAATCTTTCTAATGGAGTATCAACAACTTTAGAATAGCCATCTTAAAGCATTCGAATATCTTCTTGGTGTAAGGTCCTTGTGATAGAGATAACAACCTCTTAGACCTTTCTCTATTTATTTTAACAACAAGAATATACTCTGCTTCACCTAAATCTTTCATATCAAAATGGGCAAACAACCATTCTTTATTAGCCTTGACAAAACTTCTTGTCATTCTCGGCCTACAAGATGTCATCTACATAATTAATACTTATTCTTCAATAAACTATTATACGTTTCTGTCAAACATATCATATCTCTTATATAACGATGAACAAAATTTCTAAAAGATTTCAATTTTCTACTAAAGAGAAAATCCTTCTTCTATCGGTCGCAAATTATTGGTTCAGACATAGTTTAAGAATTTAACTAGTTTTTTATTAACTTAAACTTTTAATCAACCAATAATTGAATTTAATATTCAAACTTTTTTTATTTATATTCTCAAACAAGTATTTTTGAAACCAACTCAAATTGTTGAAATTATAATTTTATAGTAAAGAAACACATAGTCTATGAATATGGGTGTGATGAAATATGAAGGATTAAGTGATATACTAATGAAAAATAATACCAAAAGAAGTCTATGTTATTCTAGATAATATTAAATATTTGATGAAAATATATTTTATATGTATAAATATTAGTTTATTGTATTTAATAATAGAGTTTCTAAATTGAAGTTGCGATTGTTTGTTTTTAAATATCTACAAAATACCATACAAGAAGTTGCGACTTTTAACAATTGCGTTACCTCTTCTCGGATGACAATCTTTATTTCGTACAAGAAGTTTCCATTATATTGGAGTATGTTTCGACAATCATTAAATAAGTATCGCAAACAAAAAGTGAGCCAAAATATGTTGCGGAAGCTTGTAGACTAGTGTCAAACACTCTTATTGACTCAACTAATAATCTGTCATATTGGATCATAAATATTATTTTAAGTGAAATTGATCAATAAATATTAATAAGCAAACGAATGTTGGACCATATGATCAAATCATATTGTTTTCTTCCTTCTCACATACTAAGTGAATATAGACTCATATGTCCAATATATTTTCCTAAAACCTATCAGATAATTAGATAAGTTTTTTTTTACAAACATCCAATTTTAATATAAAACCCTAATTCTTCTCCAGGTTGCTGTTTTCTTTTACTATCATCAAAGTCTCTAATATCTTCAACAATATCCTCATCTCCCTTAGCCTTTTATTTTATAAATGTGTTACATTCCTCATATTATTTTACAATCCCATCTTATTTCCGACTTTATTATTATTTTTCATAAATCATGAATCTTTCGTCTATTGACAAAGTGTAATTATTGCATCTCATCTCATCTCATCTCAGATTGATATTCATAACATTTCAAGTAAGTATTTGTAGATATCCTCAATATTTATAATTAGTTGGATTTTTCTTCATTTTTTTTGTAAAAGTATTGCAAGTTCTCAATATTTATGGTTTTAACCAAAAAAAGTACCTAAAAATTCTCGTATAAATTGTATGATCCTTTATTTATTTTTTAAAATTACAAGGTGATTTATTTTAATTTATCATTCCATGTTTGTAAATGAACTTCTAGTCTTAACACTTTGATATAACATCTAAAAAAAATTATAAGATCTTTGATTATGAAAAATTTATAAAGCTGAAAATTCCCTAAATAATCTCTTAGTCTCTTGTATAATAGAGTTATTACTTCAATTTGTTCTAGACAAGACATTTATACCTTGAATTATTTCACGGTTGTTTAAGTTTAAAATATACTCTGATCATGTGTTCAACAAATTCACATCAACCTTTTTTCACCACTAACGTGGAACAATTACAAAAGTGATGTGATTTTGGATGATATCCAGAATTACTCAATCATTTTTATTGACTGTGACTCAATCTATTTCCAAATTTTTCCATGAATTGTTAAGCATGTATCATTTAACCAAGATGTTATACTTTTTTTGTTGACATTGATTTTTTACATAATTAATATATATATTGTTTATAAATAGATGTATTTTTATGATCAATTGTTCCAAAATATCTTTGATGAGACAATTCCTCTTGATATGAATTTTTTTTGGACTGCATATCTTTGTCAGAATATATTTGGAATTATTTAGATTACTTATTTATTCTCTATTGATGGATTGATAATAGTTTTGTATATTTTTTCATTTAACCAAACTAATAATCTCTTTGTTCTAATAAATAATATATGTTCCTTTATTTTGTTAACTAATATGAATAACATTTTTCCTTACTAATTCACACTTTGTTTTCCCTTATTGATAATCTCATCTCATCTCATATTATTGAAACTCCATTCTACTTTTGAATGGTCTTATATTAGTTATTTAAATAATATACTCTTTTTAGTGTCTCGTGAGTCCATCCCTTGGCGAAAATTTCTTTCTATACTTATGCATTTAATTTCGAACTTACTTTTATATCTCTCCGTAAAACATCTTTTCATATCTTATTTTGATACAATTTCTCATAACTCCTAATTTGTCTCATGTTAGTGTACTAAAAATGTGTCTTTTTTACTAATAATTCTTTTATATATAATTAATACTTCTTTATTCACAAAACTTCTTTACATTTTTGTCAAACATATCATATCTCTTATATAACGATGAACAAAATTTCTACGAGAGGTCCATCTTAAACAAAACAAAAAAATCTTTCTTCTATGAGTCACAAATTATTTGTTCAGACCTAGTTATAACACTTATCTAGTTTCTATTTAGCTTAAACTTTTAATCAACCAAACATTGAACTGCATATTCAAACTTTGTTTATTTATATTCTCAAACAAGTATTTTTGAAACCGACTCCAATTGTTGAACCTACCACTTATAATTATATAGTAAAGAACCATATAGTCAGTGGAAGATGGATGTGATGAAATACGTAATATGAAGGATTAAGAGATATACTACTGGAGAAAAAAGACCAAAAGAAGTCAATGTTATCTTAATTAATTTTAAATATTTGATGAAAAATATTTTTTAAACATATAAATATTATATTATTGTATTTAATAATAGATTTTGTTTTATTGAAGTTGGGATTGTTTGTATTTAATTATCTACATAATTTCCAAATATTACTCTCTTTATCTATCATTAATTTTTTAGTTACATAATTATTACATTTACTCAATAAAACGATATTTTATTACTATTTTTCATTTACTTAAATTTAGATAAAACATGTTAGGAGTGCAAAATCTAAAAAATAAATCAAGAAAGTACCTAGTGAATGTAAAAACATAACAACAACTTTCTACATATTCACAATCTTTTGTAAATACTAAATCAATATGTATATAATATTGATTAGAATAAAATTTTAGTTTTTCAAAAATGAAATATATATTGTTTAGGAAATAATATGAAGAATAAAGATATAATAGAATCTTTTTATTTAATATTCAATTTAAATTTTATGACCAACTATCTGATATGCTAGATAAATAATTATAGTTTGCATAAGAGATAGATAGCAACTAAAGAAACATAGTACAAAAAGG
Organism: Nemophila menziesii; assembly: GCA_029959085.1. Lineage (NCBI taxonomy): Eukaryota > Viridiplantae > Streptophyta > Magnoliopsida > Boraginales > Hydrophyllaceae > Nemophila > Nemophila menziesii. The sequence goes on along the minus strand of JARWIR010000046.1, from coordinate 4,256,372 downwards.
GGTTAAGAGAGAAAATTAAGATAATGGTTATTGTGGGTGATTCTTTGGATGTGTGAATGTCAGAAAATATATTATGAGTGGGTTTAAATATGCAAATTATCGGGTTAGGATTTGGTTTGTAAGAACTATGTAATTTATAGGGCTAAACTTCTTTTTAATATTAACCCAAATAAAGCCTAAGCAGTTTTAAATTAGCCCAAACCAAGCCTAAGCCATTTAAAATTAGCCCAAACCAAAAAATATATATACATATCAGACATTCTTCAAGCCCAAGCCAATCTTTCTAATACCTATTTAAATTTTTAATTAATTTATAGGGTTAAACCACGTCACTATTCATATACTGCTCATTTGTAAAAATTTATTGTAACTGAAATATCACATTAAAGGTATATACTATAAGTAGTTAGACAAAATATATAATTTATCAATTACTTGTTCACTTTGGTAACTTACTAAAATATTGATGCATGTTTATTTTACTAATTAATGTTGACTAATGTGTATCCCCTCTAACCTAACACTATCTCGAACTCATTTCATGTTTGAATTTTTTTTATTACCTTAGGGTTAGTTTAACTAATATACTCCCTCTTTCCCACCTATAATATCATTTTAAATTTTCACACGTATTAAGAAACACAATAATTACATTCACCTTACCCTTCATAAAGTATATTTATATTTTAAATATTAATTAAAACATAAATTTTAATAATTTAATAAGGTTAATTGAAGAAAACATTTGAAAAAGTATCTTGAGATTCTAAATGGACTATAATTTGGGAACATAATTTTTAATAAGTAGACATTATTTGTGAAACATAGGGTGTAAAACCTGACCAAGTTATAAGAATACGTCTATTCACATGTGAACCCGAATTGTGCTCACCCCTATTAATTCGCATAGCTAAAATTGATTAAAAAACTTATTGTTCAAGTATTTTTATAATTTTTTAGATATTTTTTAAGTGTATGTTGAGATAAAAATTTGTGGTAAAATTAATATTAAATTATTATTATACTTTGTTTTAAGTGGAATATAGTTATATTTTTACAAACAGAAAAACGAATATATTGTATATTGCTATTCATATCTAAATTCTTTAATTTTTATATAGTGATATTGGTAGAACTGTTGTGAACTTTAACAACTATGTATTTCTGTTTTGGAAAGGGTCGGGGGAGTTTGCCGTATTATAGTTTGATTGGCTTCTGATTTGAGGGATCCATCTCCAAAATCTCACTGAATGCAAACAATAGTTAGTAACCTACGGGAGGGGCTCCTACATGTAACACTCAAAGGATCAAGTTATTCTCTGGCTAAATATATTCAACAAAATTGCAAATGAATAGGGAAGTTAAATTTACTCTTTTAGGCCATGGGTATCTATAGGAGTTCAATAAAACCCATTGACGCCTAGATGGATTTTGTTGTATGATGGAGTTATACCGTGAAGGAATACCCTGGGGTCCTCATAAGAAACTTTAGATAGTTTAAAATAGTCAAGTCTATCATGAATGAGGTGAAAAAGTCTTTATTTAGTGAAGGCTACAATATTCATGTAATTATTTGGTCTTGTCCATATGGACCAGTTACTCTTTATCATGTTTATCTTCGACCATTTTTATGCTTGGCACTGGGTTGGTCAAATTGCCTATGAATAATTATTTTCTTGCTTTTCTGTTAACAAGCCTTCGGGCTAACATATCTCCCCTTATATTATGTTCTTTTGAGATGTGAATGGTGTGAAATTCCTCACAACATGCTGCAACGTTTTGTTCGATAGAGCATCATGATTGATTCTATACCTCATAATTTTGGGATACATTCTGGATGAGTGGGAAAATATGTGTGAATATATTTACCCTTTTTATTGTTGGTTAATGTAGGCCCTCATTTTGGTAATGTGGGCTTCATAATCGGACTTGTGTTATATGGTGGTTAAGTTAAAGCACATGGAAAATCAATCTGACCATGTCCCCTTATTTATTTTAGCACATCTACCTCGATTCTTCAATTTCTTTCGTTATTTTCATTGGGTTTTATGGTCGGTATTTTTCCATTAGATGTCTGATCTGCACATAGTTTATTTATTCTTAATTGAACATTGACCGAGGATTGGGCTTTGACGGTTGTCTATGCTTCGCATAATATTTCATATTCGTCGAATTGAACTCTCAATTTAGTAATCTCCTAGATGTTTATGGCTTTGATTTTTGTCCTTTTCAAGTGAAAATCTGTGAGTACTTTAATGAGGTGGGTTGTGAAGTAAGGATTCAATTTTTTTTTGTGATTACCAATGCCAAAATAATTATTTAGAGGGGAAAATATCGCTCTTTTGTCACATGTAAACATTTGTACAAGTATTTGAGCAGTAGTGGTTTATTTCATGCCCAAAAAATGTAACTAACTCTAACTTATATTAAAATACGTATTATACACTTTTATTAAACAACGATAGTTTAATACATTCCACTAGTTAATTAAATGAATATAAAATAATGACTACATATCTCTACTCTTTCTCAACATCATATTCTTGTGTCAGCGACTTTATTTCACATGTCCTTAAGTTATCTTCAACATGTAACGATTGGGAACGAGGGTTGAACTTCCTCTGACTTAGGGAGAACATATATCAAGTAAATACGAGGGCATTAACCTTCTAGGGAAAGTAATTATATTTAAGACGTTATAATTGAACTTATATTGGTAAAAAGTAAAGATTAAGCATTTACAAAGCAATGAATTCAAATAAGTGTATATCAGAATGAACCATCCTATACTACCTAGTAAGTTATATACACTAAAAAGTAATAATCATGCTGTCGTGGATATTTTTGCTTGCCATTATGAACCTGTCAACAAACTTAATGCCATATTTCTCCCATTGGTAATATCCCGGGTACACCAAACTTATAACCTACTAGCCAAGAAACTCTTCGTCACATGCGCACAAGAAAAGGTTAGGCTCTTTAGTTCACCCTGCAATAGATCATGGAAGTTCGTGTCAACGTCTGTCAAGCCTGATGCTGCCTAATGCACCTCAATGATACCGTGTCAAACAATCGATAGAAATATTAACTGGTTAAACATTTTTTAGGGTTTCTCAGTATTTTTAAAACTTTAAACCATAATATAATATATATTGTCTTGGACCATTTAATAATTTCCCCTTCAAGATCTGTAGGATTAAATACCGTTTATATTATACTTCAAATGGTAGAACCCCCTTTTATATAATATACCAATTTATAATCATATATAATGTATTTATTTCTTTTATTTTTCTGTTAATATTAACTTTGTTAGTGTTATAAATAATAAAAAATATCAATATAAATAATCTAAAAAAAATAATGTTTTTTGATTTTTTAAATATACTTAGAAATTTGGTGAAGGAGTTTAGATACTTATTTTTGTTTATATGTTTGTTTGGTTTATTTTTAAGGGTAGTCTACTATTTGGCCACATGTAAGTTTTTTTACCTTTAACAAAAATAAAATATCTCTTCCCTTCTTATGTGTGCTGAAATCAGTCTACAATATCTATGGGACGGAAACCACAATTTTAAATCTCGGCTTGGATCCAAAAAATATGTGCATTACCTCACACTCAACACTAGTAAGAGATATGATTAGAATTTGTTTTACTAGTTGGAGTGAAATACAAGATCAAGAGAGTGGTAAAGCGGAGAATACTTTTTAGAGTATGAAAATAAAAAAATATTTTGCATACAAACTACCGTCAATATAAATAGTTATAATACCTAAAAATCTAAACCCTATAACAACACTAGAGTTTTACACAAATAAATACAGATGAGGCATTACTAAAATATGGATGTGACCTTGAATATAATCCATAATCAGAGAGGAGGTACAACTGATTAGATAAGATACATCTCATAGGGCGAAAGATAGGATATCATCATCAAAACAAGAAACAAGTGCTAAACCAAGGAGATATTTGCAAAGCTGGTCGTAGAAGACAAATGCTTCAAACAATTATAGTGCAACAAAAGCACAAATATTGACTGAGTATCTCCAGAGATATGGCAATAACAATCATATGTGAGTATGACAAGTACATAAAAACCCATAGTCTTTCCAAAGTAAGTGTTTGGTCATAACTTAAGAATTAAAATGCTTCTACTCAAGGAGCATTTGGTCTAATAATCTGAACCAAGGGATGAAAATTAACTCGAAATAGAATTTGAGAGAAGGTAACATCAATGTGCACTGAGCAAGAATAGACATAAGGGAGTGTGTTCTAATATCAAGATGAATTAGAAACTCGATTCTACAAAATTTTACGATCTTGCAACAAGAATCCCTTATAGAATTAAATATAATTGACCATTCCGTATGAGAGTTCTAATTCTAACTTTCTAGTCTATGGTTCAATTTTTTTCTTCATATTCTTACTAGCTAATGATATAAAAGGTTAATTACATTGGTGAAATTTTACTTACTTGAATAAGAAAATTCGTGTAATACCAAATTCTCTGTTAATTCGTTTTAAATTTTAATTTCTCCACCGAGGAAGAAAAATGAAATTACAGTCGAGGATATAATTCCCATACGAAGTACTTAAAGGGTAACTGCATTCTATTGCAAATCTTCTATGAAGCAAACAAAAAAAAAACACTAAAAAAATTGAGAATAGTCTTAAACAAAACATAAACTACCTTGAAAATTTTATAAATCTGTATTCATCATAAGCTTTTTACAGTATTTTCTTGATTAAAATGAGAATATTAGATACATCTTGTTGGACATAACCTCTAGAAAAATTTAGTAAGTATACCTTTATTTCTTATTCACTATCATCGTTCCAACAATTCCCAAAAATCCAGAAAAGAGTCTCAGCCCTACAACGACGACTAATTTAATCTTTCAAGATCGTCATATGTTTCTTCTTATTTGGGATTTTGAGATTCCTCTTATTCTTCACTTAGAAAACACATAGTAATTCAATGGATCCTACAAAGTGCATCATTTCCATCGTAATTGGTCAAATCATTCAGGGATTGGAACTAACAATATGTGGGAATAATTCCTAACAAGTTCTTGTTGAAAAATCCAAAAAATTCAAAAAGGTTAAGGATGACATGCTATCAGAATAGGCCGTGTTTATCGATATACAGAGAGTCTTAGTATCTCTATAACCTTTAAGGTTCAAATATCTAACAGAATCATTATGGTAAAGTGATTAATGGATAAATTTGAGGTGTTCAGTTGGAGCAAGCTTGTATTGTTTGATGAAATTTCTCTACTTAATTTGTTCTCTGATAAAACAATTTTATTTTATGAGGTAAAGTAATGAGTAACTATACATTTTTATGCCTTATAACTTCCAATCTTGTATGTAAATAATGGGTTGAAATTGTTTTAAATCTACCCATATATCTTATACAAGGAAGAATTGGTCCATAAAGTCTATTAATTGAAAGGTCTAAAATATGAAGTCGATCAATATTGCATAATTGAAAATGAAAATCTATTTTAAATGAATTTTTTCAAACTCACAATATCAACAAATATTACGAGCTTCCACCTATCCACGTAGAAGGTTTCTTGAAATTTTATTATCACTAATGTATAGAGCGATCATGTACTTACAAATTTTTCAAGATGGATGGAAATTTTTCAAGATGGATGGAAATTTTTCAAATATATTATTTCCATATAATCTTACAAAAAATATACTACAAGGGACATTGGAGTTTGTAAGTACTCCAATCAAATTATTATATGACAAGTCAACCACTTGAATATCCCAAATTTGAGGTATTTTACCTCGAAGCCACTTGTGGGATAGGTTTAGATTCTTAAGAGATGTAATGTTACTTAGATATATTTTTATAGTTCCATGTACAAAGTTGTTATATATATCTAGAATCTGAAGATTTGGCCTTCTTATACAAATATCCGTCCGTATTGGTCCACTGAATTAGTTTTCCACTATATACAAGAATGTTAGATTTAAAGAAGATATAGTGGAAGAGGTCACTTATAAGAATTTGAGCTCAGGTCAATATGGCACGTTTGAAAAATTGTAAGTTGTTTTGAAAATTTACCTTAAAATTTGTTATAAGCAACATTAAACTCGTCAAGTTGAAATCTTAGCTCCAAGACCCATTCTGGTACGATTTCCAAAGTACTTGCTCCATTGACTACTAGTTTTTTCAACTCTATTGTGTTTTAAGACACTTTAAAAATTACACAAGTCGACACTAGTAAATTTATATGTGTATTAGTTTAAATTAAGGAACCCATTCAGAACTGATTTAAATAGATATGTATTATTTAGAGAATACAATATATTATTTTTGAGAAATCGTAAGCTTGATAAATTAACTAAATAATCTTCTCTAATGATAACCTCCCATGAATTTTTATCGAGATGCAAATACTCTAAGGAGAAGAGTTTCCACAAATTTGTGCGAATATTTCTGATTAGTTTATCGTTAGAAATATAAGGAAACTTAAAAGTTTTAAGGTTTATTTATTTTGGAACTGAGCCAGAATATAAATTCTTTCCTTAACTAAGATAAGCTACCAATGAATTCAGTTATGTCCCCAATATTGATGATGATATTCGTACTTGACTACATGACAAGTACACGAGAAATATTTCTCCTACCATTGTTTTTGTGAATATGGATGATGAACTGAAGTAATATTTTTAGTTGGAAAACACCTTCTAACAAAACTAGATCCATTCAAAGCTCTTTTGTTATCGAAAGGGTTTAACCACTACTGACAATATTTGATTTGGATATGAAACAAATTAATTTTGATACCAACCTCTTCAATGATTGAACTTGGTTGATTGTTTGATTTTAATTCATGTTAAGGATTACTAGTATTTTGTCACGATTACCCTTGACTCTCAATGGATAAATATGAATCCTAAAGTTTTTTCAAAACTTACCCCAGAGACACACTTATCGGGTCTGAGTCAACTCCCCCACTTCTCATCACGAAAAAGGACTCGATTGGACCAGGTAGGTGATCATCAAGCATATTTTTCTTACAAATATATTTTTTGATGTAAGTTTCCATGTTAAGAGAGTATAAGTCTCTAAGATTCGCTTAACCATTTCTTGATATGGTTTACCAACATTCTTTATTTTAATGACATAACTTTGTAGGATTAAAGATCTTTCTCTGTTACAAAGGCGGTATTCTACTCTTCCTCCTCGACATCGTATTTTTATTGTATCTTTTGACATATTCATGAAGGAATATAAAGGATGTCTATCCTTTGATTCTATAATCTTGTTTTATCTTTAAGAGGAGAAAGTTGTCCTTTGAGCACATTAAGGTTAGTACAATCTATAAAATTCCTCCATGACCTATTTTGTATGCTCAACGAGTATAGATTTGGAGATCACCATGAATAGTGGGAATATAGAATGTTGCGGGCTTTTAACAATTAGGTTTACCTCTTCCCAAATGACAATTTTATTATCGACAGTAGATAGTGTTTGCCATTATTTCCATCGACTAGGAAGAGCTCATCTTGGAGAGTATTTCAACAACGTTTAGATAAGTATCGCGAACGAAAAATGAGGCGAAGGCTATTATGGAAGCTTGTAACTATTAAACACTCTTATTAAATCAACTAATATTATTTCATATTTCACTTAAGGTTTTTGGACCTCTCCAACCCGACTAGGCTTGGTGAAATTTTCTTGTACATGTGACATAATTTTTTTTTTTTAATTTAAAATATATATTTTTCAATTTTTTTTGTTCTAAAAAAGGGAAGGGAGTATTCCTAGGTTAGACATGCTAGATGAAACTTCTCCCTCTATAATATTCCACTTGGACTAGTTAATAAAAGATTTTTTTTTCTTGAGAAAGCACTCAGAAGACAAGGATGAGTGAGGAACGATTACAAGATTTCATGTTTTATTGATATTGGATAATAATTTCAGATCGATTTAGTTAGGTGTGATTTGTCTGACCGAACTGCTAACTTGGCCAAAAGGTGGTGCATATATTTTAATTGACAACATATCCACAATAACTAATTATATAAAGAAATAAAATCTATACAAAATTTGGATTATAAATATTATTTTGAATAAAATTAATCTAATCAATGATGGGCCATATGATCAAATCACATTTTTTTCTTCTTTCTCACATATTAAGTGAATATAGGCTTACATGTCTCAAAATAATTGCCTAAAACCCATCAAATAATTAGATAAATTTTTTATTAAAAAAACAAGTATTAATATTATCTTCATACATACAAATCTCTTTATCATTAGCATCTCTATCAAACCCTAACTCCTCTCCCGGCGCCGCTGTTTTCTTTTACTATCTCCAACCACTCTAACATCTTTAACAATCTCCTCTTCTTCCTTAGCTTTTTATTTTTTAAATGTGTTACATTCCTCCTATTTTTTACAAGTTTTTCCAGTATCATGTTTTACCAATTAGGAATCCATATCTCCAATCTACTGACAATATGAAACTATCGCATCTCATCTCAGATTGGTGTTCATGACATTTTAAGTAAGTATTTTTTGATATCCTCAATTTTAAAAATTATTTGGATTTCTTCTTCATGGATCTTTGGAAAAAATGTCCCTTTCTAAGGATTTCTTTTTTTAACCAAAAATAGTACCTTACAGTTTTCTTATATTGTGTGCTCTTTTATTTATAATCTGAAATTTACAAGGTGAATTTTTAGTAAATATAAGGAAATTATGTAGATTTTAAACTTTTCAAACCTGTTTTGAAAAATTATAATGAGAATAATTGAGTCTTAGTCATCTTGTTACAGAAGTTGTAACTCTTTCTAATATTAAAAATTGTACAATGTAAGGTATGTTTAACTTTTTGGTGATATATTTTGTTTAAATTAGATACAATATTATAATAGTACAAATAAAAAAATGTATAAAAAAACAAACCAATATAGAAAATAAAAAAAATAAAAGGAAAACACTACAAGAAATAACCAATGAACTTATCTTATGTCAAATTTTTTACAAAGTTTTGATAGGAACATAACACTTTTGTGTACAGACTTATCATTTCCATTTATCAATCTATGCTTATAAATCAACTTTTGGTCTTTAACACTTTGATATAACATCTAAAAAAATTATAATAACTTCTATTATGAAAGATTTATCAAAATGAAAATTTTCTAAATAATTTCTTAGTTTCATATATAATAGACCTATTACTCTAATTTATTATAGACAAGTCATTTATAACTTGAATTATTTACAGATTTTTTGAGTTAAAATAATACTCTGCTCATGAGTTTAATAAGATGATTTATGACTTTTATGAGAGCCCAAACTTTTTCTGCCATTGTCTATTTACAATAGATATCTTATTAATAATCTTGAGTAATACCGAATATCATCCAAAATTACATCACCCTTCTTTCACTAGTTAAGTAGACCAATTATAATAGAAAAAAGAGAAGTTATATACGAGAAATCATATGGTTGGTTCACTTAAAATACACCTAAGAGATGATAGAAGGGTGATGCGGCTTCGGGTGATACCTAACATTACTCTGTTATTTATATTGACTGTGAGTCCATCTATTCCCAATTCCTCTCATCAATTAGCAAAAGATGTTTCATTTAACCAAGATGTTATATTTTTGTTTGTTGACATTGATTTTGTCATTGATTGAGATATATGATTTATAAATAGATGTATTTTTTGTATGATAAATTGTTCCAAAATATTTGATGAGACAATTCATCTTGATATGAATTTATTTTGTACTGCATATATTTGTTTTTTTATTTCTTCTTATTTATCACATATTAAAGGATTGATAGTAGTTTTTAATTTTTTTATTTAACGAAAAGTAATTATCTCTTTGTTTCATAGATAATATTTGTTCCTTTATTTTGTTAACTAGTATTAATATATTGACCTCAACTAGAAATACAAACGAATATGGATTAAGTTTCTTCTGATGTGTTCTGATTAACTAAAAGAAGACTAATAAATTCTAATATTTAATATAAATTTATATGATCTAGTGTAATTAATTTCCAAAATTGCGATTCAACATCTTTTCCAAATTTTAAATACTGAAAAATAAATTCTATGTTTAATGGAATGAAACGTTTGGTAGAATATATATATATACACATTGTTTTATAGACGGTGTTACACAACCATCACTACATCATCAATTATAGGTCTTGTGACAACATGTTCTTGCAAGCACCTTGCTACCACTACATCACATTTAATTACTCCTTATAAATTTTTCTTGTTTGTTTCAGATTCAAATCAAGCAATGATAAACATCTGTCACCTATATAGAGCTAAGTATATAGACCGCGTGTATAACATTTCGCAGGCTCAACCAAATCTGTTAGCTCACCATCTACATAGCTTAAAGAGAACTGGAGAGCTAGTCATGTTAAAAAAGTTTACAAACTCGGACCACCACCAAGTCAATCTGCAGGTCATCGACTCGAATTAATGTTTGCCAGACACAAACAAGAAAACATTGGCCTCCATTAAAGCTCAAGACTACTATAACACCACCTGCTTGTGCACAACACTATGAATTCGACCAGAGAAATGGTGATGTGAATAGGTCTCCACACTTAATCTTTAACTAAATATAATATCTTAATATTTAAGAGATATCATCATGGAATACGGTATGGATGTAATATGATTAGATAAATACAAATAATATTAACTCATCAACCTAGAAACGATAAGAATAGTTTATACAATAGTCATGAAGATTATGGTTAAATATTATGATGTATAATAGAAACATTTTCTTACACTAAGTTCGACACCATGTTTATTTCTTCTTAGCATTCTTTGTTTGTTTGAACTTAAGTTACTTTCTATTGTGAAGGGACATTATTTAAGCCATCCACTTAATTCATGAAAAATATCAAAATATTTTAAATTTGTCCCATGTTGGTTGTGTTGGGTGAAATCATTTCTTACCTAATTATTGATCCCTAACAAGTAATGCATGGTAGAAGAAATGTCTAATAAATATGTTGAGAGTTAACATATGGACAACACAATTTAACAAAAAAACATTTAAACCACAAGCCTAAATATATTTGTCCCTTCTTTCAAATAAATAAATATAAAGAGATTGGGAGAAACATTAACCTAATCATTAAATTTGGTTGACTATTCAAATACATAAGATTTTTTCTACTCAAAGTAAAGCAAAAAATTCCACTACAATCTAGAAATTATGGAAAGCCACTGGAGGACTTATAAATTTATTAGAAATTTGTCATCAATTTAACTTAATTAAACAATATATCTCACACAAATAGATCAAGTAGAACAACAATTTTATTAAAATCAACAAAAACAGTTAAATATTTTTATAAACAAACCTATAACAATTTTTTGATAACTTGGTAGAAAAGAAAAAAATATAACATGTACAAATTCTGTACAAAATTACCTTAACTTGAATCAGCAACTCGAGTCTCCTTGTTCTTGACTGTTGGCCTGATCTATGATATTTTTTAAGTCAAGAATAAAAGAAGGAACTCGCACAATTTTTTTTGTAAGATTTCACAATTTTCTTTTCCAAAATTATACTACCTATTCGATCTTGAGCAGATGAATCAAATATGTGAGCTAAGTAATAAACTTTGTATTTGAATGCCCATAAAAAAATTATAATATGATTCTTTAATACATATTTTCCAAATCTAAATTAGGACAAACTAATTACTACACAAGAACAAATTTTTTGAAAAACTCAATAGAATTTCAAAAAATACACCACAATTTGACACGCTCTTATTAATTCCAAGACTAATCATATTTTTCCCTTACTAATACGCACTTTGTTTTCCCCTATTGATAATATCGTCTCATTTTATTCAGACTCCATTCTACTTTTTTGAATGGTCGTATGCTAGTTATTTAAATAATATATGATTTTTTAGTGTCTCGTGAGTCCATCTCTTGGCGAGATTTCCTTTGATACTTGTGCCTTTAATTTCAAACTTACTCATATATCTCTAAGTAATTATCAATTTGTTTTCCCTAATGATACTTTTTATATACGACTAATATTTTCATATCTCTTTTGAAAAATTAAATATTTTCATATCTCATTTTTATACAATTACTCTTGACTCTTAATTGGTCTCATGTTAAGGTACTAAAATACGTGTCTTTTTCACTATAATTCTTTATATAATTAATACTTATTCTTCAATAAACTAATATACATTTCTGTCAAACATATCATATCTCTTATATAACGATGAGCAAAATTTCTAAAAGAGTTCAATTTTCTACGAAAGAGAAAATCCATCTTCTATGGGTCGCAAATTATTGGTTCAGACATAGTTTAAGAATTTAACTAGTTTTTTATTAACTTAAACTTTTAATTAACAATAATTGAATTAAATATTCAAACATTGTTTGTTTATATTCTCAAACAAGTATTTTTGAAACTAACTTGAATTGTTGAACTTATAATTTTATAGTAAAGAAACTCATAGTCTATGAATATGGATGTGATGAAATATGAAGGATTAAATGATATAATAATGAAAAAAAATATCAAAAGAAGTCTATGTTATTCTAGATAATATTAAATATTTGATGAAAATATATTTTATATGTATAAATATTAGTTTATTGTATTTAATATTAGAGTTTTTTAATACAAGAAGTTGCGGGCTTTTAACATTTGTGTTACCTCTTCTCGGATGACAATCTTATTTTCGTACAAGAAGTTCCTATTATATTAGGTGAGTGTTTGATATCTAGATCGACAATAAATTAGTGTTCGCCACTATTTGCATCGACCAATAGTAGGTCATCTTGGAGTATGTTTCGACAATCATTAAATAAGTTTCAAAAACAAAACGTGAGGCAAAAGATGTTATGGAAGCTTGTAGACTAGTGTCAAACACTCATATTGACTCAACTAATAATCTGTCATATTTTGTAAAGTTTTTTGGACAAATATATATTTTTCAATTTCTTTATTCCCGAAAAGGGAAGGGTGTATTCCTAGGTTAGACCAACTGGATGACACTTCTCGCTATGTAATATTTCGCTTAAACTAGTTAATACAAGATTTTTTTCCCTGATAAAGCACTTAGAATACAAGGATGAGTGAGTAAGGATTATTAGACTTTATATTTTTTTGCAATTTGAAATTAATTTTGGATCTTTTAAGCTACATGTGACTTGCCTGATCTAATATGCTAAGTTGGCCAAGAGGTGGTGTATATTATTTCATTGACAACATATCCACCATAACTAATCATGTAACAATAAAAAATTTGGATCTGGATCGTTAATATTATTTTAACTGAAATTGATCAATAAATATTAATAAGAAATATAACGAATGTTGGACCATATGATCAAATCATATTGTTTTCTTCCTTCTCACATACTAAGTGAATATAGACTCATAGTTCCAATATATTTGCCTAAACCCTATCAAATAATTAGATACGATTTTTTTTACAAACATCCAATTTTAGTATCAAACCTTAATTCTTCTCCTAGGTCTCTATTTTCTTTTACTATCATCAAACTCTCTAATATCTTCAACAATATCCTCGTCTCCCTTAGACTTTTATTTTCTAAATGTGTTACATTCCTCATATTATTTTACAATCCCATCTTTTTTCCTCCTTCATTATTATCTTTTATAAATCATGAATCCAGATCTTTCGTCTATTGACAAAGTGTAATTATTGCATCTCATCTTATCTCAGATTGATATTCATAACAATTCAAGTAAGTATTTGTAGATATCCTCAATATTTATAAATATTTGGATTTTTTCTTCTTTTTTTTTTTTTGTAAAAATATTGCAGATTCTCAATATGTATCTTTTTAACAAAAAAAGTACCTAAAAGTTCTTGTATAAATTATATGATCCTTTATTTATAGTCTAAAATTACAAGGTGATTTATTTTAATTTATCATTCCATGTTTGTAAATCAACTTGTAATCTGAACACTTTGATATAACATCTAAAAAAATTATAAGATCTTTGATTATGGAAAATTTATAAAGATAAAAATTCCCTAAATAATCTATTAGTCTCTTATATAATAGAGCTATTACTTCAATTTGTCCTAGACAAAACATTTATACCTTGAATTATTTCAAGGTTGTTTAAGTTTAAAATATATTCTGATCATGTGTTTAATAAGATTATTTCATGACTTTTAATAGAGTACAAAATTTTCCTTCCATTATAGAATTACAATAGATAGCTTATGATTTTAATGAATAACCTAATAATCCTGAGTAATGCTAGCTATCTAACAAAATCACATCAACCTTTTTTCACCACTGACGTGGAACAATTACAAATGAGAAAAAAAGAAAAGTTATTAAAGGGAAATCATATGATTTGTCCACTTACAATACACCTAAGAGATGATAGAAATGTGTTGTGATTTTGGATGATATCTAGAATTACTCAATCATTTTTATTGACGGTGACTCAATCTATTCCCAATTTTTTCCATGAATTGGTAAACATGTATCATTTAACCAGGATGTTATATTTTTTTTGTTGACATTGATTTTGTCATTAATTAAGATAAATTGTTTATAAATAGATGTATTTTTTATGATCAATTGTTCCAAAATATCTTTGATGAAACAATTCCTCTTGATATGAATATTTTGGACTGCATATCTTTGTTAGAATATATTTGGAATTATTAAGATTACTTCTTATTTATTCTCCATTGATGGATTGGTAATAGTTTTGTATATTTTTTCATTTAACCAAACTAATAATCTCTTTGTTCTAATAAATAATATATGTTTCTTTATTTTGTTAGCTAATATTAATAACATTTTTCATTACTAATTCGCACTTTGATTTCCCTATTGATAATCTCATCTCATCTTATTGAAATTCCATTCTACTTTTGAATGGTCTTATATTAGTCATTTAAATAATAGACTCTTTTTAGTGTCTCGTGAGTCCATCCCTTGGCGAAATTTCTTTCTATACTTATGCATTTAATTTCAAATTCACTTATATATCTCTTCTTAAAACATCTTTTCATATCTTATTTTGATACAATTTCTCATGACTCTTAATTTGTCTCATGTTAGTGTACTAAAATGTGTCTTTTTTACGAATAATTCTTTTATATATAATTAATACTTATTTATTCGAAAAACTACTTTACATTTTTGTCAAACATATCATATCTCTTATATAATGATGAAACAAATTTCTAAGAGAGGTCCATCTTAGACAAAAGAAAAAATCTTTCTTCTATGAGTCACAAATTATTGATTCGAACCTTGTTATAGCATTTAACTAGTTTTTATTTAGCTTAAACTTTTAATCAACCAAACATTGAACTGCATATTCAAACTTTGTTTATTTATATTCTCAAACAAGTATTTTTGAAACAAACATATTGATTTTAAATAGTAAAGAACTTATAATTATATTGTAAAGAACCATATAGTCAATAGAAGATGGATGTGATGAAATACGTAATATGAAGGATTAAAAGATATACTACTGGAGAGAAAGACCAAATAAAGTCAATGCTATCTTAATTAATTTTAAATATTTGATGAAAAATATTTTTTAAACATATTAATATTATATTATTGTATTTAATAATAGAGTTTTTTTTATTGAAGTTGGGATTGTTTGTATTTAAATATCTACACAATTTCTAAATATTACTTTCTTTTACTTATCATTTATTTTTTAGTTACATAAATAATGACCTAATACATTTACTAATTAAAAAGATATTTTATTACTATTTTTCATTTAATTAAATTTAGATAAAACATGTTAGGAGTGCAAAATTAAAAAAATAAATCAAGAAAGTACCTAGTAAGTGTAAAAACATAACAACAACTTTCTACATATCCATAATCTTTTGTAAATATTAAATCAAAATGTATATAATATTGATTAGAATAAAATTTTAGTTTTTCAAAAAATATATATATATATTGTTTAAGAAATAATATGAAGAATAAAGAAATAATAGATTTTTTTATTTAATATTCAATTTAAGTTTTATGACAAACTATTTGATATGCTAGATAAATAATTATAGTTTGCATAAGAGATAGAACACAACTAAAGAAACATAGTACAAAAAGGGGTTGAGAGAGGAAATTGAGATAATGGTTATTCTGGGCGATTCTTTGAATGTGTAAATGTCAGAAAATATATTATGTGTGGGATTAAATCTGTAAATTACTGAGTTCGGATTTGGTTTGTAAAAACTATATAATTTATAGGGCTAAATTTCTTTTTAATATTAACCCAAACCAAGCCTAAGCCATTTTAAATTAGCCCAAACCAAGCCTAATGCATTTAAAATTAGCCCAAACCGAAAAATGTATATACATATCAGACATTCTTCAAGCCCAAGCCGATCTTTCTCATACCTATTTAATTTTTTAATTAATTTCTAGGGTATCATAAACAATAGTTTAAGTAGTTAGACAAAATATATAATTTATCAATTACTTGTTAATTTTGGTAGATTACTAAAATAATGATGCATGTTTATTTTACTAATGTTGACTAATGTATATCCCCTCTAACCCGTCACTAACTCGAACTCACGTCATGTTTGATTTTTTTTAATTACCTTAGGGTTAGTTTAACTAATATACTCCCTCTGTCCCACCTATAGTATAATTTTAAATTTTCACATATATTAAGAAACACAATAATTACATTCACCTTACCCTTCATAAAGTATATTTATATTTTAAATATTAATTAAAACATAAATTTTAATAATTTAATAAGAGTAAATGTAGAAAACATTTGAAAAAGTATCTTGAGATTATAAGTGGACTATAATTTGGGAACATACTTTTTAATAATTAGACATTATTTGTGAGGAGTAAAAGCTGACCAAGTTACCGTAGGATTAAGTATTTTTGTAAATTTTTTAGATATTTTTTCAAGTGTATGTTGAGATACAAAATTTGTGTTAAAAATAATAAAAATTTATTATTATACTTGGTTTTATGTGGAATATATTTATATTTTTAAAAACAAAAAAACGAATATATTGTATATTGCTATTACTATATAAGTTTATAAATTTTTATTTAGTAATATTGATAGAACTGTGACCTACCAAATATATATGTTTGTGAACTTAAAAAACTATGTATTTCTGTTTTGGAAAGGGTGGGGGAGTTTTCCTTATTATAGATTGATTGGCGTCTGATTTGAGGGATCCATCTCCAAATCCCATTGAATGCAACAAAATTAGTAACCTACGGGAGGGTCTCCTACATGTAACACTTTGAGGATCAAGTTATTATTTGGCTAAATATATTCAACAAAATTGCAAATGAATAGGGAAGTTATATTTACTCTTTGAGGACATGGGTATTTATAGGAGTTCAATAAAACCCATTGACGCCTAGATGGATTTCGTTGTATGGAGTTCTACTGTGAGGGAATACCCTCGGGTCCTTGTAAGGAACTTTAGATAGTTTAAAATAGTCAAGCCTATCATGAATGAGGTGCAAAAGTCTTTATTTAGTGAAGGCTACAATGTTCACGTGATTCTTTGGTCTTGGCCATGTGGAGCAGTTACTCTTTATCTTGTTTATCTTCGATCATTTTTTTTCCTGGCATTGGGTTGGTCAAATTGCCTGTGAATAATTATTTTCTTGCTTTTCTTTTATCAAGCCTTCGGGCTAACGTATCTCCCCTTATATTATGCTCTTTTGAGATGTGAATGGTGTAAAATTCCTCACAACATGTTGCAACCTTTTGTTCGATAGAGCATCATGATTGATTCTATACCTCATAATTTTGGGATACATTCTGAATGATTGGGAAAATATGTGTGAATATATTTACCCTTTTTGATTGTTGGTTAATGTAGGCCCTCATTTTGGTCATATAGGGTTCATAATTGGACTTGTGTTATATGGTGGTTAAGTTAAAGCGCATGGAGAATCAATCTGATTATGTCCCCTTATTTATTTTAGCCCATCTACCTCGATTCTTCAATTTCTTTCGTCATTTTCATTGGGTTTTATGGTAGGTATTTTTCCATCAGATGTGTGATTTGCACAGAGGTTATTTATACTTAAATGAACATTGACTGAGGAATGGGCTTTGACTGTTGTCTGTCCTTCGAATAATATTTCATACTCGTCGAATTTTAATTCTCAATTTAGTAATCTCCTAGATGTTTATGGCTTTGATTTTTGTCCTTTTCAAGTGAAAATCTGTGAGTACTTTAATGAGGTGGGTTGTGAAGTAAGGATTCAATTTTTTTTTGTGATTACCAATGCCAAAACAATTATTAGAGGGGAAAATATTGCTCTTTTGTCCAATGTAAACTTTTGTATAAGTAGTTGAGCGGTAGTGGTTTATTTCATGCCCAAAAAATGTAACTAAATCTAACTTATATTAAAATACACATAATTCACTTTTATTAAACAACAATAATTTAATACATTACACTAGTTAATTAAATAAATATAAAATAATGACTACATATCTCTACTCTTTCTAAGCATCCTATTCTTGTGTCAGCGACTTTATTTCACATGTCCTCAAGTTATCTTCAACTTGTAACGATTGGGAAATGGGGGGTGAAATTCCTCTGATAGGGAGAACATATATCAGGGAAATACGAGGACATTAACCTTCTAGGGAAAGTAATTATTTTTAAGACGTTATAATTGAACTTATATTGGTAAAAAATATAGATTAAGCATTTATAAAGCAATGAATTCAAATAAGTGTATAACAGAATGAGCCATCCCATAATACCTAGTAAGTTATATACACTAAAAAGTAATAATCATGATGTCGAGGATATTTTTGCTTGCCATTATGATTCTGGCAACAAACTTGATAACATATTTCTCCCATTGGTAATATCCCAGGTACACCAAACTTATGACCTACTAGCCAAGAAACTCTTCGTCACATGTGCACAATGGAAATAGATCATGGACGTTCGTGTCAACGTCTGTCAAGCCGATACTACCTAATGAACCTCAATGATACCACATCTAACAATCGATAGAAATACTAACATGTTAAACATTTTTTAGGGTTTCTCAGTATTTTTAAAACTTTAAACCGTAATATAATAGATATAGTCTTGGACCATTTAATAATTTCCCCTTCAAGATCTGCAGGATTAAATACCGTTTATATTATACTTCAAATGGTAAAACCCCATTTTATATAATATACCAATTTATAATCATAAATAATGTATTTATTTCATTTAATTTTCTGTTAATATTAACTTTGTTAGTGTTATAAATGATAAAAAATATCAATAAAAATAATCTCAACAAAAAATAATGTTTTTTGATTTTTTAGATATACTTAGAAATTTGGTGAAGGAGTTTAGATACTTATTTTTGTTTGTATGTTTGTTTTGTTTATTTTTGAGGGTAGTCTACAATTTGGCCACATGTAAGTTTTTTTACCTTTAACAAAAATATAATATTCCCTCCCTTCTTATGTGTGATGAAATCAGTCTACAATATCTATGGGACAGAAACCACAATTTTAAATCTTGGATTGGATCCAAAAAATATGCGCATTACCTCAACACTTAACAATAGTAAGAGATATGATTAGAATTCGTTTTACTAGTTGGAGTGAAATACAAGATAAAGAGAGTGGAAAGTGGAGAATATTTTTTAGAGTATGAAAAAAAAAATGTTTTTTTGCATACAAACTACCATCAATATAAATAGTTATAATAACTAAAAATCTAAACCCTATAACAACACTAGAGTTTTAAACAAATAACTACAAATGATGCATTACTAAATCATGGATGGGACCTTAAATATAATCCGTATTCAGAGACGAGGTACAACTGATTAGATAAGCTACATCTCATAGGGAGAAAGATAGGATATCATCATCAAATCAAGAAACAAGTGATACACCAAGGAGAGATTTACAAAGCTAGTTGCAGAAGACAAATGCTTCAAACAATTATTGTGTAAAAAAAGCACCAATATTGACCGAGTATCTCCAGAGATATGGCAAAGCAAATCATATGTGAGTATGACAAGGACATAAAAACCCCATAGTCTTCCCAAAGTAAGTGTTTGGTCTTAACTTGAGAATTAAAATGCATCTACTTAAGGAGATTTTGGTCTAACAATCTGAACCAAGGGATGAACATTAACTCGAAATAGAATTTGAGAGAAGGTAACATCAATGTGCACTGAGCAAGAATAGACATAAGGGAGTGTGTTCTAATATCAAGATGAATTGGAAACTCGATGACGCACTTAATTCTACAAAATTTTACGATCTTGCATATAAGAATCCCTTATAGAATTAAATATAATTGACCATTCTGTATGAGAGTTCTAATTCTAACTTTCTAGTCTATGTTTCAATTTCTTTCTTCGAATTCTTATTAGCTAATGATATAAAAGGTTAGTTATATTGGTGAAATTTTTCGTACTTGAATCAGAAAATTCGTGTAATACCAAATTCTCTGTTCATTCGTTTTAAATTTTATTTCTCCACCGAGGAAGAAAAATGAAATTACAGTTGAAGATATAATTCTCATACGAAGTACTTAAAGGGTAACTGCATTCTATTGCAAATCTTATATGAAGCAAACAAAAAAAACACTACAATAATTGAGAATAGTCTTATACAAAACATAAACTACCTTGAACATTTTATAAATCTGTATTCATCATAAGCTTTTTACAGTATTTTCTTGATTGAAATAAGAATACTACATACATCTTCTTGTTCTTCTTATTAGGGCTTTTGAGATTCCTCTTATTCTTCAATTAAAAAACACATAGTAATTCAAGGGATCCTACAAAGTGCATCATTTCCATCGTAATTGGTAAAATCATTCAGGGATTGGAACTAACAATACGTGGGAATAATTCCTGACAAGTTCTTGTTGAAAAATCCAAATAATTCAAAAAGGTTAAGGATGACATTCTATCGGAATAGGCCATGTTTATCGATATACGGAGAGCCTTAGTATATCTTTAACCTTTAAGGTTCAAATATCTAATAGAATCATTTTGGTAAAGTGATTAATGGATAGATTTGAGGTGTTCAGTTGGAGCAAGCTTGTAATGTTTGACGAAATATCTCTACTTAATTTGTTCTCTGATAAAACAATGTTGTTTTATGAGGTAAAGTAATGAGTAACTATACATGTCTTCTTAATTTGTTGTTAACTTCCAATCTTGTATGTAAATAATTGGTTGAAATTGTTTAAAATCTACCCATATATCTTATACAAGGAAGAATTGGTCCGTAAAATCTATTAATTGAAAGGTCAAAAATATGAAGTCGATCAAGATTGCATAATTGAAATTGAAAATCTATTTTAAATGAATTTTTTCAAACTCACAATATCAACTGATATTACGAGCTTCCACCTATCCACGTGGAAGGTTTCTTGAAATCTTATTATCACTAATGTATAGAGAGACCATGTCCTTACAATTTTTTCAAGATGGATGGAAATTTTACAAATATATTATTTCCATATAATCTTACGTAAAATATACTACAAGGGCCATTGGAGTTTGTAAGTAGTCCAATCAAATTATTATATGACAAGTCAACCATTTGAATATCCCAAATTTGAGGTATTTTACCTCGAAGCCACTTGTGGAATAGGTTTAGATTCTAAAGAGATGTAATGTTACTTAGATAAAATTTAATAGTTCCATGTACGAAGTTGTTATATATATCAAGAATTTGAAGATTTGGCCTTCTTATACAAATATTCGTCAGTATTGGTCCACTGAATTAGTTTTCCACTATATACAAGAATGTTAGATTTATAGAAGATATAGTGGAAGAGGTCACTTATAAGAATTTGAGCTCAGATCAATGTGGCACGTTTGAAAAATCGTAAGTTGTTTTGGAAATTTACCTATAAATTTGTTATAAGCAACATTAAACTCGTCAAGTTGAAATCTTAGCTCCAAGACCCATTCTGGTACGGTTTCCAAAGTAGTTGCTCCATTGACTACTAGTTTTTTCAACTCTATTGTGTTTTAAGACACTTTTAAAATTACACAAGTCGACACTAGTAAATTTATATGTGTATTAGTTTAAATTAAGGAACCCATTCAGGACTGATTAAAATAGATATGTAATATTTGGAGAATACAATATATTAATTTTGAGAAATCATAAGCTTGATAAATTTACTAAATAATCTTCTCTGATGATACCATCCCATGAATTTTTATCGAGATGCAAATACTCTAAGGAGAAGAGTTTCCACAAATTTGTGCGAATATTTCTAATTAGTTTATCGGTAGAAATATAAGGAAACTAAAAAGTTTTAAGGTTTATTTATTTTGGAATTGACCCGAAATATAAATTCTTTCCTTGACTAAGATAAGCTACCAATGAATTCATTTATGTCCCCAATATTCTTGTTAACGCTTAAATCAAGATTTTTCAAATGGAAGAGCTTTCTTAAGTAATTTATGTTCAACCATATGATTGAATAATAAATTAAGTATTCCAAGGTTGAAACCATGATTACAGGATAAATCGATTATTTCAGAGGGCAATCAACATTTAAAATCCATCTGGTATCACACATCTAAGATGATTGAAGTTGAGATGAAGGTTTGTAAGACTACTAATATTCAACAACCATTGAGGTATAGTAGAATTCAAGTTTTCATTAGAATTATTAAAATCTAAAAAAGCGATGAAAAATTATAAGAAAATGGAAGAAATGCTAGAAGATTTTGAAGGTACAAATAGAAAACCGAAGCTCTTACAATGACATACAAGTGCTGATGATTTGAAGCTTCAAGGATCCAAAGTTAAGGTTCTATATAGATCAAACACCAATTACCCACTAAACTTCGCTCTAAATATTCGAGGAAGAATATAGTTCAAGAGAATGAAATTTTGAAAGGTTTTTGAATGTTTGAAGAATTCAACCATTAAAAAATAATTTGAGAGATTAAGATTTCTTGTACTTTTAATGGAACAAAAAAAAATTTGGTAGTTTTTCCTTAAATTTATTTTCACTGAGATCAAAGTAACTCATATATATTAAATAAACTAAAGACAGCGAGATCTTAACCCATAAAAATAACAACCCAAAAAGAAAATTTTCAAAATCAAACACTATGTTCTATGTACAACAATTATTTCCTTTTCAAGATGATAGTTATCCTAAATAAAATTCAAGACTAGTTTTAAATTTTAACAATACTTTCCTCTCAGTTTCAGTGCAACTCACATATATATGGTGAAGGCAAATGACAAATTTAACAAAGAAAAACAAGATGAAAAATAGTTGAAAAGAGATAAGATTTTTAATGTTAACTCACATAAATAATGTATGAAATATGAAAATATTTATGAATATTCTTTACAGTAATTTGCATATATGAGTAGGACAATAAGTGTATTATTCCAATATCTAACAAATCAATTTCTAAGTCTAGCATAAAGAAGTGGTCATCTTCTTACATGTAGAGTCTAAACTTGATTGATCTCAATGTAGTGATTGATATAGATAATATGGGTCACAAAATCTAAGATATTGATGTCAGGCCATATATCTTCACATGAAAACTCCCAAGTGATAATTGAAATAATCCATTGATAGCCGAGCTTGCTAAACTTAGATAAGTAATTATGTAATATAATTTATTAAAAATCTTCAAATTCAAATTGTATAAAAGTACACTCCTAGACAATTTATCTTAACTATAATTCTTTGGATAGTTTACGAGTCAATAAAGATAACTTAATTTTACTTGTTGATCATGATAGTGTATATACTCTATTAAGTAAACCACTACAAAAGATCAACATTATTGCAGTTTTATTTAACGTTTTGAGAAAAAATGAATTTTGTAAATTACTTAGTGATGAAGTAATATCATAAAATTCCAATCTTACATTATAATTTTTTTGACGATGATTTTGTCATTGATTGATATAAATTGTTTATGAATAGATGGATTTTTTGTACGATTCATTGGTCCAAATATCTTCATTAGACAATTCTGATAGATATGAATTTCTTTTGGACTGCATATCTTTGTTATGAATATATTTGTAATTTTTGGATTTTTTCTTATTTATTCACTATTAATGGATTGATGGTAGTTTTTAATTTTTTTTATTTAACCAAAAGTAGTTATCTCTTTTTTCTCATAGATAACAAATGTTTATTTTTTTAAATAATATTAATAAAGTGACATTAAATTAAAAATACAAAAGAATATGGATTAATTTTCAAACTCACAATATCAACAAATATTACGAGCTTCCACCTATCCACGTAGAAGGTTTCTTGAAATTTTATTATCACTAATGTATAGAGCGATCATATCCTTACAATTTTTTCAAGATGGATGGAAATTTTTCAAATATATTATTTCCATATAATCTTACGTAAAATATACTACAAGGGACATTGGAGTTTGTAAGTACTCCAATCAAATTATTATATGACAAGTCAACCACTTGAATATCCCAAATTTGAGGTATTTTACCTCGAAGCCACTTGTGGGATTGGTTTAGATTCTTAAGAGATGTAATGTTACTTAGATATATTTTTATAGTTCCATGTACAAAGTTGTTATATATATCTAGAATCTGAAGATTTGGCCTTCTTATACAAATATCCGTCCGTATTGGTCCACTGAATTAGTTTTCCACTATATACAAGAATGTTAGATTTAAAGAAGATATAGTGGAAGAGGTCACTTATAAGAATTTGAGCTCAGGTCAATGTGGCACGTTTGAAAAATTGTAAGTTGTTTTGAAAATTTACCTTAAAATTTGTTATAAGCGACATTAAACTTGTCAAGTTGAAATCTTAGCTCCAAGACCCATTCTGGTACGGTGTCTAAAGTAATTGCACCATTGACTACTAGTTTTTTCAACTCTATTGTGCTTTAAGACACTTAAAAATTACACAAGTCGACACTAGTAAAAATTTGTGTGTATTAGTTTAAATTAAGGAACCCATTCAGAACTGATTTAAATAGATATGTATTATTTGGAGAATACAATATATTATTTTTGAGAAATCGTAATCTTGATAAATTAACTAAATAATCTTCTCTAATGATAACCTCCCATGAATTTTTATCGAGATGCAAATACTCTAAGGAGAAGAGTTTCCACAAATTTGTGCGAATATTTCTGATTAGTTTATCGTTAGAAATATAAGGAAACTTAAAAGTTTTAAGGTTTATTTATTTTGGAATTGAGCCAGAATATAAATTCTTTCCTTAACTAAGATAAGCTACCAATGAATTCAATTATGTCCCCAATATTGATGATGATATTCGTACTTGACTACATGACAAGTACACGAGAAATATTTCTCCTACCATTGTTTTTGTGAATATGGATGATGAACTGAAGTAATATTTTTAGTTGGAAAACACCTTCTAACAAAACTAGATCCAGTCAAAGCTCTTTTGTTATCGAAAGGGTTTAACCAATACTGACAATATTTGATTTGCATATGAAACAAATTAATTTTGATACCAAACTCTTCAATGATTGAACTTGGTTGATTGTTTGATTTTAATTCATGTTAAGGATTACTAGTATTTTGTCACGATTACCCTTGACTCTCAATGGATAAATATGAATCCTAAAGTTTTTTCAAAAGTTGCCCCAGAGACACACTTATCGGGTCTGAGTCAACTCCCCCACTTCTCATCACGAAAAAGGACTCGATTGGACCAGGTAGGTGATCATCAAGCATATTTTTTTACAAATATATTTTTTGATGTAAGTTTCCGTGTTAAGAGAGTATAAGTCTCTAAGATTCGCTTAACCATTTGTTGATATGGTTTACCAACATTCTTTATTTTAATGACATAACTTTGTAGGATTAAAGATCTTTCTCTGTTACAAAGGCGGTATTCTACTCTTCCTCCTCGACATCGTATTTTTATTGTATCTTTTGACATATTCATGAAGGATTATAAAGGATGTCTATCCTTTGATTCTATAATCTTGTTTTATCTTTAAGAGGAGAAAGTTGTCCTTTGAGCACATTAAGGTTAGTACAATCTATAAAATTCCTCTATGACCTATTTTGTATGCTCAACGAGTATAGATTTGGAGATCACCATGAATAGTGGGAATATAGAATGTTGCGGGCTTTTAACAATTAGGTTTACCTCTTCCCAAATGACAATTTTATTATCGACAGTAGATAGTGTTCGCCATTATTTCCGTCGACTAGCAAGAGCTCATCTTTGAGAGTATTTCAACAACGTTTAGATAAGTATCGCGAACGAAAAATGAGGCGAAGGCTATTATGGATGCTTGTAACTATTAAACACTCTTATTAAATCAACTAATATTATTTCATATTTCACTTAAGGTTTTTGGACCTCTCCAACCCGACTAGGCTTGGTGAAATTTTCTTCTACATGTGACATAATTTTTTTTTTTATTTAAAAATATATATTTTTCAATTTTTTTTGTTCTAAAAAAGGGAAGGGAGTATTCCTAGGTTAGACATGCTAGATGAAACTTCTCCCTCTATAATATTCCACTTGGACTAGTTAATAAAAGATTTTTTTTCTTGAGAAAGCACTCAGAAGACAAGGATGAGTGAGGAACGATTATAAGATTTCATGTTTTATTGATATTGGATAATAATTTCAGATCGATTTAGTTAGGCGTGATTTGTCTGACCGAACTGCTAACTTGGCCAAAAGGTGGTGCATATATTTTAATTGACAACATATCCACAATAACTAATTATATAAAGAAATAAAATCTATACAAAATTTGGATTATAAATATTATTTTGAATAAAATTAATCAATACATATTAATAAGTAATATAATCAATGATGGGCCATATGATCAAATCACATTTTTTTCTTCTTTCTCACATATTAAGTGAATATAGGCTTACATGTCTCAAAATAATTGCCTAAAACCCATCAAATAATTAGATAAATTTTTTATTAAAAAAACAAGTATTAATATTATCTTCATACATACAAATCTCTTTATCATTAGCATCTCTATCAAACCCTAACTCCTCTCCTGCGCCGCTGTTTTCTTTTACTATCTCCAACCACTCTAACATCTTTAACAATCTCCTCTTCTCCCTTAGCTTTTTATTTTTTAAATGTGTTACATTCCTCCTATTTTTTACAAGTTTTTCCAGTATCATGTTTTACCAATTAGGAATCCATATCTCCAATCTACTGACAATATGAAACTATCGCATCTCATCTCAGATTGGTGTTCATGACATTTCAAGTAAGTATTTTTTGATATCCTCAATTTTAAAAATTATTTGGATTTCTTCTTCATGGATCTTTGGAAAAAATGTCCCTTTCTAAGGATTTCTTTTTTTAACCAAAAATAGTACCTTACAGTTTTCTTATATTGTGTGCTCTTTTATTTATAATCTGAAATTTACAAGGTGAATTTTTAGTAAATATAAGGAAATTATGTAGATTTTAAACTTTTCAAACCTGTTTTGAAAAATTATAATGAGAATAATTGAGTCTTAGTCATCTTGTTACAGAAGCTGTAACTCTTTCTAATATTAAAAATTGTACAATGTAAGGTATGTTTAACTTTTTGGTGATATATTTTGTTTAAATTAGATACAATATTATAATAGTACAAATAAAAAAATGTATAAAAAACAAACCAATATAGAAAATAAAAAAAATAAAAGGAAAACACTACAAGAAATAACCAATGAACTTATCTTATGTCAAATTTTTTACAATGTTTTGATAGGAACATAACACTTTTGTGTACAGACTTATCATTTCCATTTAGCAATCTATGCTTATAAATCAACTTTTGGTCTTTAACACTTTGATATAACATCTAAAAAAATTATAATAACTTCTATTATGAAAGATTTATCAAAATGGAAATTTTCTAAATAATCTCTTAGTTTCATATATAATAGACCTATTACTCCAATTTATTATAGACAAGTCATTTATAACTTGAATTATTTACAGATTTTTTGAGTTAAAATAATACTCTGCTCATGAGTTTAATAAGATGATTTATGACTTTTATGAGAGCCCAAACTTTTTCTGCCATTGTCTATTTACAATAGATATCTTATTAATAATCTTGAGTAATACCGAATATCATCCAAAATTACATCACCCTTCTTTCACTAGTTAAGTAGACCAATTATAATAGAAAAAAGAGAAGTTACATACAAGAAATCATATGGTTGGTTCACTTAAAATACACCTAAGAGATGATAGAAGGGTGATGCGGCTTCGGGTGATACCTAACATTACTCTGTTATTTATATTGACTGTGAGTCCATCTATTCCCAATTCCTCTCATCAATTAGCAAAAGATGTTTCATTTAACCAAGATGTTATATTTTTGTTTGTTGACATTGATTTTGTCATTGATTGAGATATATGATTTATGAATAGATGTATTTTTTGTATGATAAATTGTTCCAAAATATTTGATGAGACAATTCATCTTGATATGAATTTATTTTGTACTGCACATATTTGTTTTTTTATTTCTTCTTATTTATCACATATTAAAGGATTGATAGTAGTTTTTAATTTTTTTATTTAACAAAAAGTAATTATCTCTTTGTTTCATAGATAATATTTGTTCCTTTATTTTGTTAACTAGTATTAATATATTGACCTCAACTAGAAATACAAACGAATATGGATTAAGTTTCTTCTGATGTATTCTGATTAACTAAAAGAAGACTAATAAATTCTAATATTTAATATAAATTTATATGATCTAGTGTAATTAATTTCCAAAATTGCGATTCAACATCTTTTCCAAATTTTAAATACTGAAAAATAAATTCTATGTTTAATGGAATGAAACGTTTGGTAGAATATATATATATACACATTGTTTTATAGACGGTGTTACACAACCATCACTACATCATCAATTATAGTTCTTGTGACAACATGTTCTTGCAAGCACCTTGCTACCACCACATCACATTTAATTACTCCTTATAAAGTTTTCTTGTTTGTTTCAGATTCAAATTAAGCAATGATAAACATCTGTCACCTATGTAGAGCTAAGTATATAGACCGCGTGTATAACATTTCGCAGGCTCAACCAAATCTGTTAGCTCACCATCTACATAGCTTAAAGAGAACTGGAGAGCTAGTCATGTTAAAAAAGTTTACAAACTCGGACCACCACCAAGTCAATCTGCAGTCATCGACTCGAATTGAAGTTTGCCAGACACAAACAAGAAAACATTGGCCTCCATTAAAGCTCAAGCCTACTATAACACCACCTGCTTGTGCACAACACTATGAATTCGGCCAGAGAAATGGTGATGTGAATAGTTCTCCACACTTAATCTTTAACTAAATATAAGATCTTAATATTTAAGAGATATCATCATGGAATACGGTATGGATGTAATATGATTAGATAAATACAAATAATATTAACTCATCAACCTAGAAACGATAAGAATAGTTTATACAATAGTCATGAAGATTATGGTTAAATATTATGATGTATAATAGAAACATTTTCTTACACTAAGTTCGACACCAGGTTTCTTTCTTCTTAGCATTCTTTGTTTGTTTGAACTTAAGTTACTTTCTATTGTGAAGGGACATTATTTAAGCCATCCACTTAATTCATGAAAAATATCAAAATATTTTAAATTTGTCCCATGTTGGTTGTGTTGGTTGAAATCATTTCTTACCTAATTATTGATCCCTAACAAGTAATGCATGCTAGAAGAAATGTCTAATAAATATGTTGAGAGTTAACATATGGACAACAATTTAACAAAAAAACATTTAAACCACAAGCCTAAATATATTAGTCCCTTCTTTCAAATAAATAAATATAAAGAGATTGGGAGAAACATTAACCTAATCATTAAATTTGGTTGACTATTCAAATACATAAGATTTTTTCTACTGAAAAAAATTCTACTACAATCTAGAAATTATAGAAAGCCACTGGAGGACTTATAAATTTATTAGAAATTTGTCATCAATTTAACTTAATTAAACAATATATCTCACACAAATAGATCAAGTAGAACAACAATTTTATTAAAATCAACAAAAACAATTAAATATTTTTATAAACAAACCTATAACAATTTTTTGATAACATGGTAGAAAAGAAAAAATATAACATGTTCAAATTCTGTACCAAATTACCTTAACTTGAATAAGCAACTCGAGTCTCCTTGTTCTTGACTGTTGGCCTGATCTATGATATTTTTTTAAGTCAAGAATAAAAGAAGGAACTCGCGCAATTTTTTTTGTAAGATTTCACAATTTTCTTTTCCAAAATTATACTACCTATTCGATCTTGAGCAGATGAATCAAATATGTGAGCTAAGTAATAAACTTTGTATTTGAATGCCCATAAAAAAATTATAATATGATTCTTTAATACATATTTTCCAAATCTAAATTAGGACAAACTAATTACTACACAAGAACAAATTTTTGGAAAAACCCAATAGAATTTCAAAAAATACACCACAATTTGACACTCTCTTATTAATTCCAAGACTAATCATATTTTTCCCTTACTAATACGCACTTTGTTTTTCCCTATTGATAATATCATCTCATTATTCAGACTCCATTATACTTTTTTGAATGGTCGTATGCTAGTTATTTAAATAATATATGATTTTTTAGTGTCTCGTGAGTCCATCTCTTGGCGAGATTTCCTTTGATACTTGTGCCTTTAATTTCAAACTTACTCATATATCTCTAAGTAATTATCAATTTGTTTTCCCTAATGATACTTTTTATATACGACTAATATTTTCATATCTCTTTTGAAAAATTAAATATTTTCATATCTCATTTTTATACAATTACTCTTGACTCTTAATTGGTCTCATGTTAATGTACTAAAATAAGTGTCTTTTTCACTATAATTCTTTATATAATTAATACTTATTCTTCAATAAACTAATATACATTTCTGTCAAACATATCATATCTCTTATATAACGATGAGCAAAATTTCTAAAAGAGTTCAATTTTCTACGAAAGAGAAAATCCGTCTTCTATGGGTCGCAAATTATTGGTTCAGACATAGTTTAAGAATTTAACTAGTTTTTTATTAACTTAAACTTTTAATCAACAATAATTGAATTTAATATTCAAACATTGTTTGTTTATATTCTCAAACAAGTATTTTTGAAACTAACTCGAATTGTTGAACTTATAATTTTATAGTAAAGAAACTCATAGTCTATGAATATGGATGTGATGAAATATGAAGGATTAAATGATATACTAATGAAAAAAAATATCAAAAGAAGTCTATGTTATTCTAGATAATATTAAATATTTGATGAAAATATATTTTATATGTATAAATATTAGTTTATTGTATTTAATATTAGAGTTTTTTAATACAAGAAGTTGCGGGCTTTTAACATTTGTGTTACCTCTTCTCGGATGACAATCTTATTTTCGTACAAGAAGTTCCTATTATATTAGGTGAGTGTTTGATATCTAGATCGACAATAAATTAGTGTTCGCCACTATTTGCATCGACCAAGAGTAGGTCATCTTGGAGTATGTTTCGACAATCATTAAATAAGTATCAAAAACAAAAAGTGAGGCAAAAGATGTTATGGAAGCTTGTAGACTAGTGTCAAACACTCATATTGACTCAACTAATAATCTGTCATATTTTGTAAAGTTTTTTGGACAAATATATATTTTTCAATTTCTTTATTCCCGAAAAGGGAAGGGTGTATTCCTAGGTTAGACCAACTGGATGACACTTCTCGCTATGTAATATTTCGCTTAAACTAGTTAATACAAGATTTTTTTCCCTGATAAAGCACTTAGAATACAAGGATGAGTGAGTAAGGATTATTAGACTTTATATTTTTTGCAATTTGAAATTAATTTTGGATCTTTTAAGCTACATGTGACTTTCCTGATCTAATATGCTAAGTTGGCCAAAAGGTTGTGTATATTATTTCATTGACAACATATCCACCATAACTAATCATGTAACAATAAAAAATTTGGATCTGGATCGTTAATATTATTTTAACTGAAATTGATCAATAAATATTAATAAGCAATATAACGAATGTTGGACCATATGATCAAATCATATTGTTTTCTTCCTTCTCACATACTAAGTGAATATAGACTCATAGTTCCAATATATTTGCCTAAACCCTATCAAATAATTAGATACGATTTTTCTTACAAACATCCAATTTTAGTATCAAACCTTAATTCTTCTCATAGGTCTCTATTTTCTTTTACTATCATCAAACTCCCTAATATCTTCAACAATATCCTCGTCTCCCTTAGACTTTTATTTTCTAAATGTGTTACATTCCTCATATTATTTTACAATCCCATCTTTTTTCCTCCTTCATTATTATCTTTTATAAATCATGAATCCAGATCTTTCGTCTATTGACAAAGTGTAATTATTGCATCTCATCTTATCTCAGATTGATATTCATAACAATTCAAGTAAGTATTTGTAGATATCCTCAATATTTATAAATATTTGGATTTTTTCTTCTTTTTTTTTGTAAAAATATTGCAGATTCTCAATATGTATCTATTTAACAAAAAAAGTACCTAAAAGTTCTTGTATAAATTATATGATCCTTTATTTATAGTCTAAAATTACAAGGTGATTTCTTTTAATTTATCATTCCATGTTTGTAAATCAACTTGTAATCTGAACACTTTGATATAACATCTAAAAAAAATTATAAGATCTTTGATTATGGTAAATTTATAAAGATAAAAATTCCCTAAATAATCTCTTAGTCTCTTATATAATAGAGCTATTACTTCAATTTGTTCTACACAAAATATTTATACCTTGAATTATTTCAAGGTTGTTTAAGTTTAAAATATATTCTGATCATGTGTTTAATAAGATTATTTCATGACTTTTAATAGAGTACAAAATTTTCCTTCCATTATAGAATTACAATAGATAGCTTATGATTTTAATGAGTAACCTAATAATCCTGAGTAATGCTGGCTATCTAACAAAATCACATCAACCTTTTTTCACCACTGACGTGGAACAATTACAAAAGAGAAAAAAGAAAAGTTATTAAAGGGAAATCATATGATTTGTCCACTTACAATACACCTAAGAGATGATAGAAATGTGTTGTGATTTTGGATGATATCTAGAATTACTCAATCATTTTTATTGACGGTGACTCAATCTATTCCCAAATTTTTCCATGAATTGGTAAACATGTATCATTTAACCAGGATGTTATATTTGTTTTGTTGACATTGATTTTGTCATTAATTAAGATAAATTGTTTATAAATAGATGTATTTTTTATGATCAATTGTTCCAAAATATCTTTGATGAAACAATTCCTCTTGATATGAATTTTTTGGACTGCATATCTTTGTTAGAATATATTTGGAATTATTAAGATTACTTCTTATTTATTCTCCATTGATGGATTGGTAATAGTTTTGTATATTTTTTCATTTAACCAAACTAATAATCTCTTTGTTCTAATAAATAATATATGTTCCTTTATTTTGTTAGCTAATATTAATAACATTTTTCATTACTAATTTGCACTTTGATTTCCCTATTGATAATCTCATCTCATCTTATTGAAATTCCATTCTACTTTTGAATGGTCTTATATTAGTCATTTAAATAATAGACTCTTTTTAGTGTCTCGTGAGTCCATCCCTTGGCGAAATTTCTTTCTATACTTATGCATTTAATTTCAAATTTACTTATATATCTCTTTTTAAAACATCTTTTCATATCTTATTTTGATACAATTTCTCATAACTCTTAATTTGTCTCATGTTAGTGTACTAAAATGTGTCTTTTTTACGAATAATTCTTTTATATATAATTAATACTTATTTATTCAAAAAACTTCTTTACATTTTTGTCAAACATATCATATCTCTTATATAATGATGAAACAAATTTCTAAGAGAGGTCCATCTTAGACAAAAGAAAAAATCTTTCTTCTATGAGTCACAAATTATTGATTCAGACCTTGTTATAGCATTTAACTAGTTTTTATTTAGCTTAAACTTTTAATCAACCAAACATTGAACTGCATATTCAAACTTTGTTTATTTATATTCTCAAACAAGTATTTTTAAAACAAACATATTAATTTTAAATTGTAAAGAACTTATAATTATATAGTAAAGAACCATATAGTCAATAAAAGATGGATGTGATGAAATACGTAATATGAAGGATTAAAAGATATACTACGGGAGAAAAAGACCAAATGAAGTCAATGCTATCTTAATTAATTTTAAATATTTGATGAAAAATATTTTTTAAACATATTAATATTATATTATTGTATTTAATAATAGAGTTTTTTTATTGAAGTTGGGATTGTTTTTATTTAAATATCTACACAATTTCTAAATATTACTTTCTTTTACTTATCATTAATTTTTTAGTTACATAAATAATGACCTAATACATTTACTAATTAAAAAGATATTTTATTACTATTTTTCATTTAATTAAATTTAGATAAAACATGTTAGGAGTGCAAAATTAAAAAAATAAATCAAGAAAGTACCTAGTAATTGTAAAAACATAACAACAACTTTCTACATATCCATAATCTTTTGTAAATATTAAATCAAAATGTATATAATATTGATTAGAATAAAATTTTAGTTTTTCAAAAAATATATATATATTGTTTAAGAGATAATATGAAGATTAAAGAAATAATAGATTTTTTTATTTAATATTCAATTTAAGTTTTATGACAAACTATTTGATATGCTAGGTAAATAATTATAGTTTGCATAAGAGATAGAGCACAACTAAAGAAACATAGTACAAAAAGGGGTAGAGAGAGGAAACTGAGATAATGGTTATTCTGGGCGATTCTTTGAATGTGTAAATGTCAGAAAATATATTATGTGTCGGATTAAATATGTAAATTACTGAGTTCGGATTTGGTTTGTAAAAACTATGTAATTTATAGGGCTAAATTTATTTTTAATATTTACCCAAATTAAGCCTAAGCCATTTTAAATTAGCCCAAACCAAGCCTAATGCATTTAAAATTAGCCCAAACCGAAAAATATATATACATATCAGACATTCTTCAAGCCCAAGCCGATCTTTCTCATACCTATTTAATTTTTTAATTAATTTCTAGGGTATCATAAACTATAGTATAAGTAGTTAGACAAAATATATAATTTATCAATTGCTTGTTAATTTTGGTAGCTTACTAAAATAATGATGCATGTTTATTTTACTAATGTTGACTAATGTATATCCCCTCTAACCCGTCACTAACTCGAACTCACGTCATGTTTGATTTTTTTTAATTACCTTAGGGTTAGTTTAACTAATATACTCCTTCTGTCCCACCTATAGTATAATTTTAAATTTTCACATATATTAAGAAACACAATAATTACATTCACCTTACCCTTCATAAAGTATATTTATATTTTAAATATTAATTAAAACATAAATTTTAATAATTTAATAAGGGTAAATGTAGAAAACATTTGAAAAAGTATCTTGAGATTCTAAGTGGACTATAATTTGGGAACATACTTTTTAATAATTAGACATTATTTGTGAGACATAGGGAGTAAAACCTAACCAAGTTACCGTAGGATTAAGTATTTTTGTAAATTTTTTAGATATTTTTTCAAGTGTATGTTGAGATACAAAATTTGTGTTAAAAATAATAAAAATTTATTATTATACTTGGTTTTATGTGGAATATATTTATATTTTTACAAACAAAAAAACGAATATATTGTATATTGCTATTCATATATAAGTTTTTAAATTTTTATATAGTAATATTAATAGAATTGTGACCTACCAAATATATATGTTTGTGAACTTAAAAAACTATGTATTTATGTTTTGGAAAGGGTGGGGGAGTTTTCCTTATTATAGATTGATTGGCGTCTGATTTGAGGGATCCATCTCCAAATCCCATTGAATGCAACAAAATTAGTAACCTACGGGAGGGGCTCCTACATGTAACACTCTGAGGATCAAGTTATTATTTGGCTAAATTTATTCAACAAAATTGCAAATGAATAGGGAAGTTATATTTACTCTTCGAGGACATGGGTATTTATAGGAGTTCAATATAACCCATTGACGCCTAGATGGATTTCGTTGTATGGAGTTCTACTGTGAGGGAATACCCTCGGGTCCTTGTAAGGAACTTTAGATAGTTTAAAATAGTCAAGCCTATCATGAATGAGGGGCAAAAGTCTTTATTTAGTGAAGGCTACAATGTTCACGTGATTCTTTGGTCTTGGCCATGTGGAGCAGTTACTCTTTATCTTGTTTATCTTCGATCATTTTTTTTCCTGGCATTGGGTTTGTCAAATTGCCTGAGAATAATTATTTTCTTGCTTTTCTTTTAACAAGCCTTCGGGCTAACGTATCTCCCCTTATATTATGCTCTTTTGAGATGTGAATGGTGTAAAATTCCTCACAACATGCTGCAACCTTTTGTTCGATAGAGCATCATGATTGATTCTATACCTCATAATTTTGGGATACATTCTGAATGATTGGGAAAATATGTGTGAATATATTTACCCTTTTTGATTGTTGGTTAATGTAGGCCCTTATTTTGGTCATATAGGGTTCATAATTGGACTTGTGTTATATGGTGGTTAAGTTAAAGTGCATGGAGAATCAATCTGATCATGTCCCCTTATTTATTTTAGCCCATCTACCTCGATTCTTCAATTTCCTTCGTCATTTTCATTGGGGTTTATGGTAGGTATTTTTCCATCAGATGTGTGATTTGCACATAGTTTATTTATACTTAAATGAACATTGACTGAGGATTGGGTTTTGACTGTTGTCTGTCCTTCGAATAATATTTCATACTCGTCGAATTTTAATTCTCAATTTAGTAATCTCCTAGATGTTTATGGCTTTGATTTTTGTCCTTTTCAAGTGAAAATCTATGAGTACTTTAATGAGGTGGGTTGTGAAGTAAGGATTCAATTTTTTTTTGTGATTACCAATGCCAAAACAATTATTAGAGGGGAAAATATTGCTCTTTTGTCAAATGTAAACTTTTGTATAAGTAGTTGAGCGGTAGTGGTTTATTTCATGCCCAAAAAATGTAACTAAATCTAACTTATATTAAAATACACATAATTCACTTTTATTAAACAACAATAATTTAATACATTACACTAGTTAATTAAATAAATATAAAATAATGACTACATATCTCTACTCTTTCTAAGCATCCTATTCTTGTGTCAGCGACTTTATTTCACATGTCCTCAAGTTATCTTCAACATGTAACGATTGGGAAAGGGGGGGGGTGAAATTCCTCTGATAGGGAGAAGATATATCATGGAAATACGAGGACATTAACCTTCTAGGGAAAGTAATTATTTTTAAGACGTTATAATTCAACTTATATTGGTAAAAAATATAGATTAAGCATTTATAAAGCAATGAATTCAAATAAGTGTATATCAGAATGAGCCATCCCATAATACCTAGTAAGTTATATACACTAAAAAGTAATAATCATGATGTCGAGGATATTTTTGCTTGCCATTATGAATCTGGCAACAAACTTGATTACATATTTCTCCCATTGGTAATATCCCAGGTACACCAAACTTATGACCTACTAGCCAAGAAACTCTTCGTCACATGTGCACAATGGCAATAGATCATGGACGTTCGTGTCAACGTCTGTCAAGCCCGATACTGCCTAATGCACCTCAATGATACCACATCAAACAATCGATAGAAATATTAACATGTTAAACATTTTTTAGGGTTTCTCAGTATTTTTAAAACTTTAAACCATAATATAATAGATATAGTCTTGGACCATTTAATAATTTCCCCTTCAAGATCTGCAGGATTAAATACCGTTTATATTATACTTCAAATGGTAAAACCCCCTTTTGTATAATATACCATTTTATAATCATATATAATGTATTTATTTCATTTAATTTTCTGTTAATATTAACTTTGATAGTGTTATAAATGATAAAAAATATCAATATAAATAATCTCAACAAAAAATAATGTTTTTTGATTTTTTAGATATACTTAGAAATTTGGTGAAGGAGTTTAGATACTTATTTTTGTTTGTATGTTTGTTTTGTTTATTTTTAAGGGTAGTCTACAATTTGGCCACATGTAAGTTTTTTTACCTTTAACAAAAATATGATATTCCCTCCCTGCTTATGTGTGATGAAATCAGTCTACAATATCTATGGGACAGAAACCACAATTTTAAATCTTGGATTGGATCCAAAAAATATGCGCATTACCTCAACACTTAACAATAATAAGAGATATGATTAGAATTCGTTTTACTAGTTGGAGTGAAATACAAGATAAAGAGAGTGGAAAGTGGAGAATATTTTTTAGAGTATGAAAAAAATAATTTTTTTTTTGCATACAAACTACCATCAATATAAATAGTTATAATAACTAAAAATCTAAACCCTATAACAACACTAGAGTTTTAAACAAATAAATACAAATGATACATTACTAAATCATGGATGGGACCTTAAATATAATCCGTATTTAGAGAGGAGGTACAACTGATTAGATAGGCTACATCTCATAGGGAGAAAGATATGATATCATCATCAAATCAAGAAACAAGTGATACACCAAGGAGAGATTTACAAAGCTAGTTGCAGAAGACAAATGCTTCAAACAATTATTGTGCAAAAAAAGCACCAATATTGACCGAGTATCTCCAGAGATATGGCAAAGCAATCATATATGAGTATGACAAGGACATAAAAAACCCATAGTCTTCCCAAAGTAAGTGTTTGGTCTTAACTTGAGAATTAAAATGCATCTACTTAAGGAGATTTTGGTCTAACAATCTGAACCAAGGGATGAACATTAACTCGAAATAGAATTTGAGAGACGGTAACATCAATGTGCACTGAGAAAGAATAGACATAAGGGAGTGTGTTCTAATATCAAGATGAATTGGAAACTCGATGATGCACTTAATTCTACAAAATTTTACAATCTTGCATATAAGATCCCTTATAGAATTAAATATAATTGACCATTCTGTATGAGAGTTCTAATTCTAACTTTCTAGTCTATGTTTCAATTTCTTTCTTCGGATTCTTATTAGCTAATGATATAAAAGGTTAGTTACATTGGTGAAATTTTTCGTACTTGAATAAGAAAATTCGTGTAATACCAAATTCTCTGTTCATTCGTTTTAAATTTTATTTCTCCACCGAGGAAGAAAAATGAAATCACAGTTGAAGATATAATTCTCATACGAAGTACTTAAAGGGTAACTGCATCCTATTGCAAATCTTCTATGAAGCAAACAAAAAAAACACTACAAAAATTGAGAATAGTCTTATACAAAACATAAACAACCTTGAACATTTTATAAATCTGTATTCATCATAAGCTTTTTACAGTATTTTCCTGATTAAAATAAGAATACTACATACATCTTCTTGTTCTTCTTATTAGGGCTTTTGAGATTCCTCTTATTCTTCAATTAAAAAACACATAGTAATTCAAGGGATCCTACAAAGTGCATCATTTCCATCGTAATTCGTAAAATCATTCAGGGATTGGAACTAACAATACGTGGGAATAATTCCTGACAAGTTCTTGTTAAAAAATCCAAATAATTCAAAAAGGTTAAGGATGACATTCTATCGGAATAGGCCATGTTTATCGATATACGGAGAGCCTTAGTATATCTTTAACCTTTAAGGTTCAAATATCTAACAGAATCATTTTGGTAAAGTGATTAATGGATAGATTTGAGGTGTTCACTTGGAGCAAGCTTGTAATGTTTGACGAAATATCTCTACTTAATTTGTTCTCTGATAAAACAATGTTGTTTTATGAGGTAAAGTAATGAGTAACTATACATTTTTATGTCTTCTTAATTTGTTGTTAACTTCCAATCTTGTATGTAAATAATGGGTTGAAATTGTTTAAAATCTACCCATATATCTTATACAAGGAAGAATTGGTCCATAAAATCTATTAATTGAAAGGTCTAAAATATGAAGTCGATCAAGATTGCATAATTGAAATTGAAAATCTATTTTAAATGAATTTTTTCAAACTCACAATATCAACAGATATTAAGAGCTTCCACCTATCCACGTGGAAGGTTTCTTGAAATCTTATTATCACTAATGTATAGAGAGACCATGTCCTTACAATTTTTTCAAGATGGATGGAAATTTTACAAATATATTATTTCCATATAATCTTACGTAAAATATACTACAAGGGCCATTGGAGTTTGTAAGTAGTCCAATCAAATTATTATATGACAAGTCAACCATTTGAATATCCCAAATTTGAGGTATTTTACCTCGAAGCCACTTGTGGAATAGGTTTAGATTCTAAAGAGATGTAATGTTACTTAGATAAAATTTTATAGTTCCATGTACGAAGTTGTTATATATATCAAGAATTTGAAGATTTGGCCTTCTTATACAAATATTCGTCAGTATTGGTCCACTGAATTAGTTTTCCACTATATATAAGAATGTTAGATTTATAGAAGATATAGTGGAAGAGGCCACTTATAAGAATTTGAGCTCAGATCAATGTGGCACGTTTGAAAAATCGTAAGTTGTTTTTTTTATTAACTTAAACTTTTAATCAACCAATGATTGAATTTAATATTCAAACTTTGTTTATTTATATTCCCAAACAAGTATTTTTGAAACAAACTCAAATTGTTGAGCTTATAATTTTATAGTAAAGAAACTTATAGTCTATGAATATGGATGTGATAAAATATGTAATATGAAGGATTAAGTGATACACTAATGGAAAAAAAGACCAAAATAAGTTAATGTTATTCTAAATAATATTAAATATTTGATGAAAATATATTTTATACGTATAAATATTAGTTTATGGTATTATTAATAGAGTTTTTTATTAAAGTGGCGATTGTTTGTTTTTAAATATCTACATAATTTTGTACTCTTTTTATTGATCATTTATTACTTAGTTACTTAGTTACTTAGTTAATGACCCAATACATTTACCCAATTTAAAAATATTTTTTAACTATTTTTCATTTAATTAAAGTTAAATATAAGATATTCGTAATAAAATAAAATAAAATAAAATAAAGAAAGTAGCTAGTGAGTGTAAAAATATAACAAGACTTTCTTCATATCCACAATCTTTTGTAAATACGAAATTATGATGTATATATTATTGATTAGAATAAAATTTTATATCTTCAAAAAAATATATATAGTATAACATATATAATGTGAAGAATAAAGAAAGAAGTATAACTTTTTATTTGAGATTCAATTTAAATGTTCGGACAAATTAGTTGATATGCTAGATGAAAAAAATTACACTTTCTATATGACCTTGTTTGTGACTTAACAAACATAATACAAAAATAGGAAGAGGGTTAAGACAGGAAATTTAGATAATAGATGTTGTGGCCGATCCATTGAATGTGTGAACGTAAAAAAAATATACTATTTATGGGTTTAAATCAGGAAAATATTGGATTAGGGTTAGCTTGTAATACAATATGTAATTTATATGGATATAAAAAAATTACTTAAACCCAAAAAAGCCTAAACAGTTTAAAATAAGCCCAAACCAAAAAAAAAGTATCAAACATTCTTCTAGGCCAAGCCTGTTTTTGTAAAAACTGTCAAATTTTTTAATTAATTTCTCTTGTTCAACCCAAATAACTCATCACTATTCATTTATTTCTCATTTTAGAAAATTTATAGTAACTAAAATCTCACATTAAAGAGTATCATTAACCATAGTTTTAGAGTTTATATACAATAAGTAGTTAGAACATATATACATTTAATATAACTGATCAATCACGTGTTCATTTTGATAACTTATTAGAATATTACTGCATGTTTCTTTTACCAATGTTAACTAATATGTATCCCCTCTAACCCGAAACTAACTCCAACTCACCCCATGTTTGAATTTTTTTAATAACCTCAATGTTAGTTTAACTCCATGTGTCCACCAATAATGTCCTAACTTTTCATACATATTAAGAAAACACAATAATTACATTCACCATTACTAAAACACCCTTCATCAAGTATATTTATATTTTAAATATTTATTGAAAACATAAATTTAAATAATTTAGTAAAGGTAATAGTGTAGTGGAATATATTCAAATCAAACATGGGATAATCTTTCCATACAAGAAATCATTAAGAAAAAAGGGGACACACTTAACTTCTCTCTGTGAAGACTGATTTTTCATTACTTCACACATTAATAAGATCTGTGGTCATGTCATTTTAAAAAAGAAAATAATTCGTGTAATTGAATCCTTTGTTATAATTATTAGATCACAAGGTGTTTATAGGCTTGACAAATGATATTATATTAAAAAAATTATATTTTTATCTCTTCTGTTTATACCTTGTTGACTATTGTCAAAATGAAGGGTACAATTGAACTTTAGACACCACTTCATTAATTTTGCTCATATAGGTAACACTGAATAGCAAATTGGAAAAAAACTAGGCAACAAAAATGCTACAACTATTGCAGAAGAATAAGGCAACTGTTACCAAATTAGGGCCTTATATTTTTCTTGTATTGTTGCATCAAAGAAGGGTGAGGCAAAACAAGCCATTCAAATTTATAATTTTGTAGAATAAGTGATATTTATAGTGGTTAGATTAACGAGTATATCAACTACAAAATGAGTTCCTACTCATACTGT
Source organism: Nemophila menziesii (assembly GCA_029959085.1). Lineage (NCBI taxonomy): Eukaryota > Viridiplantae > Streptophyta > Magnoliopsida > Boraginales > Hydrophyllaceae > Nemophila > Nemophila menziesii. Next base: position 4,213,602 of record JARWIR010000046.1, on the reverse strand, counting down.
AGAAGGTCAATATGCTAAGGTATAAGGCTTAAAAGCGAGTAAAAACTTTAATGAAATGAGTTTTCATAATATGAGAACCATAGTAAATGGGATGAAGAATCTAATTAAAAAAAAACAACATTGGTGTCACTGAACCGTTTTTTTGTCTCAATTCTGATCTTCCATTTTGAGCTTTGGGGGTAATATTTTTGGTACCTTGGCTCTTATAAACAAACAATAAATGTATAACACCATGATAAATTAATATATAATTATAGACTTTTTCTTTTTGTTGTAGCACATAATAAATAGCAATTAACACTTACCAAACACACTTCCGCAATATGGAAGTTAATTCTGTGTTCCAAAATAGAAGTAACTCATTAGTTTTTCTATCATTAGCATGTAAGAAGAACCATTTCATGAATTAGTGTTGAGACGACAAAGTTACATGGATTTTGCAAGGGTGGCCCAAAGTTGTCCTACTTACTCAAAAATTTTTTTTGCAATATCTGACCCACCTAAGTGGGCTCACATGCCCAAAAATATTTTTCTAGAGTATTACATCAGCTTTGGAGGATTAAAGGAGTTGCACACGACATTTTTATGGTATTTATATTTTTCATATGCTCGTACTGTCTTTTAAATATAATCATCTTGCCCAGGTAGTTAAATTTTGTTAGTATTTGGATTACATCTAAGAGGGGGGACTCAATTACGAAACTAAATTATGAATGTTCAGTTAGTTTTTAACAAAGAGGTCAGATTTAATTGGATAATTTCAATAAGGGTTAAATCTTATGAATTTGATAGTAAGGTAGGATCCTTGGGAGAGGTTAACGTTAGATAGTCGCACCTAATTACTCGAAAGAGAGAGTTAGGTAGATATTAGAATCCTGATTAATATATTCCCCTTCGATTCTTCTTTGAACAACAAATGATTCCAAATAATATATAGTAGTGAATCCAAAAATCTCGAGTTATCCTTTTAATATTTTCATAAACTTTGATCTTAATTAATTCCAGGTCCTCGTCATTTAATCTTTTTTTTGGTACGTGGGTGGTAAAAACTAAGTTACATATATTCAAGGAAGGTATTCAGACCTTGTACCTCTCACTACACAACTTTTAAGTAGCTCTTATTTCATCTAGTTACATAAAACATAACTTTTTGCATTTCAGCCCTGTCTAGTATTTGAATTATATAAATTTAACCCCAAATCATCTTTTATATTTTGCTTTCCTCATTTAACACCTCAAATACATTAAATAAGCAAGAAATTAGATCTATAATCTATGTGGAGAACGACATAATATACTTATCACTTTATTATTTGGTACGGCTTGTACACTTGCAAGAAGTCTTCCCTGAGTTTGGTTTTTACATCACGCTTCGGAAAACACCACTTGATTGGTGAGAAGAGTTATTCTCCTTGTTCAAGGTTTGAATCTCATCATTAAGAATATTCTTTGTTTCTTCAGTAGTGCACAACAAGTAGCTAGGTTTTTTCTTGTTTATTCTTTACAAATAAGCCAATGGAGATCCAAGAAAGACCCCTCCGTCAAATCATGGAGTAACGTATTATCAATTTTCATAGAAGATTGGAATTTTTGATTTGTTCGTGAGATTCTTGAGGTTCATGGACTTCTTGGTAGCAACTGCAAGGTGTATCTTTTGTGTATCTTTGAGATCAAAACTATTAGCTAAAGTGCCTCGAGTGTTGTGTGATTGCGATCTTGTAAACAGTGATAGAAAAAATCATGACGGAAATAAAGCAAAAAAGGCATTATATCGTGAAATTGCGTAGATAGCTCTCTAATATCTATCTACTTTCTATCTACTTTCTCTATACATGTTCACAATACACATAAGCTACTTAAAAAGGCAAAATAGAACAAAACGGATTCATATAATGTTTTAAAACAAAAAAAAGATTCATAATGTTAATGCACAATAATTTTCAAGTGACTAAATATGTATGCATATAATAAACATAATACACAAACCATATAATTCACAATAAAATTGGTTGCCACTACCAATTCCCCTAGTTCCAAAAAAACAATAATTTTAAGTTACACATAAAACCTTAAACAATCACAAGTAAACATATGCCACATCATCCTCTCTTTCCGTCTTTTTATTTCTTATCCCAATTAATCATCTGTCACCTGAGTGGGACAGATGGAGCCGCAAACACCTGAGTGGGACAGATGGGCCATGAGATTCATAAGACGGTACCTGATGCATCCTCCTCATCCCTTGGTCAAGCATTAATCCCTTTGGTTGACCAACTTCTCTTTGCTCTATCCTTGGCATGGCAAGATAATGATTTACCAAGCTAGTAGTACATTCATCATAATTATTACTACTTACAGTTGATACTTATTGAGAACTCAGATGGATAATTTAATGCACCTTTATGTCCAGTTGGCAATACAGGACTACTCCGTGGATAATTTAATGCACCTTTATGTCCAACTGGCAATACAGGAGAGGAGTAGGCCTACTCTGTGGAAGTCCATAATTTCTGTACTCTTTCTCCGACAAAAAAAGTTGACTTCGAGAAGAAGTTTTAGTTTCTTCATGCCTGTTATATTGCCCTCCTTTTCTAAATATTTCTCCATTAATAGGTGGTGGTTTCATAGTTACATGAACCGAAGAAGATCTCAAATTCTCTTGTTGAAACATCTCTTTTAACCGTTTGACCTGTACAAATCAAAACTCGGTTACTTTTATATGTATGAATTAAATAAAAAACATGTATTCTCAATTCTCACCTGCTCAAAGCTCAAATCCGTATTGCACGTACATGTTCTCTCATCATAATTCTCCTTAATAGCTTTTTTAAACACAGCCTCGGGTAAAGGTATACAATCATTTTCAACTACAAATCGAACCTATTTCACAAAGAACTATAAATAAAGTGAAATATAAAAAGAAAATAAGTAAATGAACAGGAATGCACCAATAAAAGCTGTTGATTCAAGTCTAATGCCACCTGGAGAAGAAGCTTCGAATATACCATACAAGAGTTTAAGATCAAAATCGTATAAAAGCAGCTTCAATCCAGGTCTAATCTTCATTACAAGCTCTTTTTTATTTTTTGTGCCTGCGAAATATTGTAGACCCGGTCTATATACTTAATTTGAATCTGAAACAAACAAGAAAAAATTTATAAGGAGTAATTAAATGTGATGTAGTGGTAGAAAGGTGCTTGCAAGAACATGCTGTCACAAGACCTATAATTGATGATGTAGTGATGGTTGTGTAACACCATCTATCAAAATAGTATATACCAAACATTTCATTTCATTAAACATAGAATTAATTTTTCAGTATTTAAAATTTGGAAAAGTTGTTGAATCGCAATTTTGGAAATTAATGACACTAGATCATATAAATTTATATTAAATATTAGCATTGATTAGTCTTATTTTCGTTAATCACAACACATCAGAAAAAACTTAATCCATATTTGTTTGTATTTTTAGTTAAGGTCAATTAATTAATACTAGTTACCAAAATAAAGGAACAAATATTATCTATGAGAACAAAGAGATAATTACTTTTGGTTAAATAAAAAAATTTAAAAACTACTATCAGTCCATTACTATATGATAAATAAGAAGAAATAACAAAAAACAAAATATATGCAGTCCAAAAGAGATTCATATCAAGATGAATTGTTTCATCAAATATTTTAGAACAATTTATCATACAAAAAATACATTTATTCATAAACCATCTATCTCAATCAATGAAAAAATCAAATTCAACAAACAAAAATATAACATCTTGGTTAAATGAAACATCGGTTGCCAATTGATGAGAGGAATTGGAAATAGATTGACTCACAGTCAATATAAATGATTGAGTAATGCTAGGTATCACCCAAAATTGTATCACCATTCTATCATCTCTTAGGTGTATTTTAAGTGAACCAACCATATAATTTATCGTATGTAACTTATCTTTTTTTCTTTTATAATTGGTCTACTTAACTAGTGAAAGAAGCGTGAAGTGATTTTGGATGATATTCGGTATTATTCAAGATTATTAATAAGATAACTATTGTAAATCTACAACGGCAGAAAAAGTTTGGGCTCTCATAAAAGTCATAAATCATCTTATTAAACACATGAGCAGAGTAATATTTTATCTCAAAAAATCTGTAAATAATTCAAGTTATAAATTACTTGTCTATAATAAATTGGAGTAAAAGGTCTATTATATATGAGACTAAGATATTATTTAAGAAATTACCATTTTGACAAATCTTTTATAATAGAAGTTCTTATAATTCTTTTAGATGTTATATCAAAGTGTTCAAGACCAAAAGTTGATTTATAAGCATAGATTGATAAATTTAAATGATAAACCAGTACACAAAAATGTTATGTTCCTATCAAAACTTTATAAGAAATGTGACATAAGATAAGTTCATTGGTTATTTCTTGTAGTGTTTTCTTTTTATTTTTTTTATTTTATATATTGTTTTGTTTTTTTATACATTTTTGTATTTGTACTATTATAATACAATATCTAATCTAAACAAAATATATCACCAAAAACTTAAACATACCTTACATTGTACAATTTTTAATATTAGAAAGAGTTACAACTTTTACAACAAGATGACTGAGACTCAATTATTCTTATTATAATTTTTCAAAATAGGTTTGAAAATTTTGAAATCTACATAATTTCCTAATATATACTAAAAAATCACCCTGTAAATTTCAGATTATAAATAAAAAAAGCACACAATAGAAGAGAACTGTTGGGTACTATTTTTGGTTAAAAAAATCCTTAGAAAGGGACATATTTTTCCAAAGATCAATAAAGAAGAAATCCAAATAATTTTAAAAATTCAAGATGTCAAAAAATACTTACTTGAAATGTCATGAACACCAATCTGAGATGAGATGTGATAGTTACCTATCGTCAGTAGATTAGAGATATGGATTTCTAATTGGTAAAGCATAATACTGAATGTCAAAAGAAGATGAGATTGTAAAACAATAGGATGAGTGTAACACATTTAAATAATAAAAAGCTAAGGAAGAAGAGTAGATTGTTAAAGATCCTAAAGAGGTTGGAGATAGTAAAAGAAAATAGCGGCGCAAGAGAGGAGTTAGGGTTTGATAGATATGCTAATGATAAAGGGATTTGTCTATATGAAGATAATATTAATACTTGTTTTTTAAATAAAAAAAATTATCTAATTATTTGATGGGTTTTACGCAATTATTTTGTGACACATAAGCCTACATTCACTTAATATGTGAGAAGGAAGAAAACAATGTGATTTGATCATATGGTACATCATTGATTATATTACTTATTAATATGTATTGATTAATTTTATTCAAAATAATATTTGTAATCTAATTTGTTATAGATTTTATTTTTGTATATAATAAGTTATTGTGGATATGTTGTCAATTAATATATATACACCACCTTTTGTCCAAGTTAGATGTTAGGTCAGACAAGTCACACCTAAATAAATCAATCCAAATTATTATCCAATATCAATAAAACATAAAATCTTATAATCCTTACTCACTCATCCTTGTATGTTAACTTCCTTCTCAAGGAAAAAATCTTGTATTAACTAGTCCAACTGGAATATTACAGAGCGAGAAGATTCATCTAGCATGTCTAAACTAGGAATACACCTTTCCCTTTTTTAGAACAAAAAAATTGAAAAATATATATTTTAATTAAAGAATAAAAAATCATGTCACATGTAGAAGAAAATTCCACAAAGCCTAGTCGGGTTGGGAGAGGTCCAAAAACCTTAAGTGAAATATAAAATAATATTTGTTGATTTAATATGAGTGTTTAATAGTTATCTACAGGCTTCCATAATAGCCTTCGCCTCACTTTTCGTACGCGATACTTATCTAAACATTGTTCAAGTACTCTCCAAGATGAGCTCCTCCTAGTCGATGAGAACACTATCTACAATCGATAATAAAATTTTCATCTGGGAATAGGTAAACCTAATTGTTGATCATACAAAATAGGTCATGGAGGAATTTTATAGATTGTACTAACCTTAATGGAATGTGCTCAAAGGACAACATTCTCCTCTTAAAGATAAAACAAGATTATAGAATCAAAGGATAGTCATCCTTTATAAACCTTCATGAATATGTCAAAAGATACAATAAAAATACGATCCCGAGGAGGAGGAGTAGAATACCTCCTTTTTAACAGAGAAAGATCTTTAATCCTACAAAGTTATGTCATTAAAATAAAGAATGTTGGTTCAACATATCAACAAATGGTTAACCAAATCTTTGAGACTTAGATTTTTTATAACATGAAAACTTACATCAAAAATATATATTTGTAAAAAAAATGTGCTCGATGATCACCTACCTGGTCTAATCGAGTCGTTTTTTCGTGATGAGAAGTGTGGGAGTTGACTCAGACCCGATAAGTGCGTCTTCGAGGTAACTTTTGAAAAATATTTAGAGTTCATATTTATCCATTTAGAGTCATGGGTAATTGTAACAAAATACTAGCAATCGTCAACATGAATTAAAATCAAACAATCAACCAAGTTCAATCATTGAAAAGGTTGGTAGAAAAAATAATTTGTTTCATATCCAAATCACATATTATCAGACGTGGTTAAAACCCATTCGATAACAAAAGAGCTTTGAATGGACCTAGTTTTGTTAGAAGGTGTTTTCCAACTAAAAATATTACTTCAGTTAATCATCCATATTTACAAAACCAATGGTATGAGAAATATTTCTCGTGTACTTGTCATGTAATCAAGTACGAATATCATCATCCTTATTTGTCAATATTATGACAAACAACAACATGTGTATTATGTTAGTCAGAAAATACAATGTTCTAAGGGAAGATATTGGATGATCAAAAAGATTGACATAACACTTGACATTTATTACAGAAACTGTAGCCCTACTCTGAGGCACATCTGATCAAGACTACTGGATATGCCATCACCATAAAAACCAAATAGCATTAAGCCATATGTATTGTCCGACATCATCATAGCAGGCACTATACCTAATCATCTCAAGAAAGTTTTAGAGGAAAATGACACTATTAATTAGAGGATAAAGGTAAATAGTGCATCAAAAAAGAATTATAGCAAAGCCGGATTGGTTTTCATTGATCATAATATCGAGAACGTTGCATGTTTTTAAATCGAATTTTGAAGCCACAAATACAGAGGTCAATTATGAAGTCCAACTGGTCATAGTCCAAGCCTCCATGAGGTTATAACAAAATAATTGAGATATTTAAGGATTCCTAAATTTTAACCAAGAATATGGTTCAATCTTCACTAGCTAGGAATAATAGGATATCAGCGTATCAGACCAAGGTAAACAACATATGAGTAATGTTTGAAACCATCAAAATCACATCAATCTTTTTTCACCACTGACGTGGAACAATTACAAAAGAGAAAAAAAGAAAAGTTATTAAAGGGAAATCATATGATTTGTCCACTTAAAATACACCTAAGAGATGATAGAAATGTGTTGTGATTTTGGATGATATCTAGAATTACTCAACCATTTTTATTGACTGTGACTCAATCTATTCCCAATTTTTTCCATGAATTGGTAAACATGTATCATTTAACCAGGATGTTATATATATATATATTTTTTTTACATTGATTTTGTCATTAATTAAGATAAATTGTTTATAAATAGATGTATTTTTTATGATCAATTGTTCCAAAATATCTTTAATGAAACATTTCCTCTTGATATGAATTTTTTTCCTGTATATCTTTGTTAGAATATATTTGGAATTATTTAGATTACTTCTTATTTATTCTCTATTGATGGATTGGTAATAGTTTTGTATATTTTTTCATTTAACCAAACTAATAATCTCTCTGATCTAATAAATAATATATGTTCCTTTATTTTGTTAGCTAATATTAATAACATTTTTCCTTACTAATTCGCACTTTGATTTCCCTATTGATAATCTCATCTCATCTTATTGAAATTCCATTCTACTTTTGAATGGTCTTATATTAGTCATTTAAATAATATACTCTTTTTAGTGTCTCGTGAGTCCATCCCTTGGCGAAATTTCTTTCTATACTTATGCATTTAATTTCAAACTTACTTATATATCTCTTTTTAAAACATCTTTTCATATCTTATTTTGAAACAATTTCTCATAACTCTTAATTTGTCTCATGTTAGTGTACTAAAATTTGTCTTTTTTAAGAATAATTCTTTTATATATAATTAATACTTATTTATTTAAAAAACTACTTTACATTTTTGTCAAACATATCATATCTCTTATATAATGATGAAACAAATTTCTAAGAGAGGTCCATCTTAGACAAAAGAAAAAATCATTCTTCTATGAGTCACAAATTATTGATTCGGACCTTGTTATAGCATTTAACTAGTTTTTATTTAGCTTAAACTGTTAATAAACCAAACATTGAATTGCATATTCAAACTTTGTTTATTTATATTCTCAAACAAGTATTTTTAAAACAAACTACAATTGTTAAACCTACCACTTATAATTATATAGTAAAGAACTATATAGTCAATAGAAGATGGATGTGATGAAATACGTAATATGAAGGATTAAAAGATATACTACTGGAGAATAAGACCAAATGAAGTCAATGCTATCTTAATTAATTTTATATATTTGATGAAAAATATTTTTTAACCATATTAATATTATATTATTGTATTTAATAATAGAGTTTTTTTAATGAAGTTGGGATTGTTTGTATTTAAATATCTACACAATTTCTAAATATTACTCTCTTTTACTTATCATTAATTTTTTAGTTACATAAATAATGACCTAATACATTTAATCATTAAAAAGATATTTAATTACTATTTTTCATTTAATTAAATTTAGATAAAACATGTTAGGAGTGCAAAATTGAAAAAATAAATCAAGAAAATACCTAGTAAGTGTAAAAACATAACAACAACTTTCTACATATCAATAATCTTTTGTAAATATTAAATCAAAATGTATATAATATTGATTAGAATAAATTTTTAGTTTTTCAAAAAATATATATATATTGTTTAAGAAATAATATGAAGAATTAAGAAATAATAGATTTTTTTTATTTAATATTCAATTTAAGTTTTATGACAAACTATCTGATATGCTAGATAAATAATTATAGTTTGCATAAGAAATAGAACACAACTAAAGAAACATAATACAAAAAGGGGTTAAGAGAGGAAATTGAGATAATGGTTATTCTGGGTGATTCTTTGAATGTGTGAATGTCAGAAAATATATTATGTGTGGGTTTAAATCTGTAAATTACTGAGTTAGGATTTGGTTTGTAAAAACTATGTAATTTATAGGGCTAAATTTCTTTTTAATATTAACCCAAACCAAGCCTAAGCCATTTTAAATTAGCCCAAACCAAGCCTAATGCATTTAAAATTAGCCCAAACCAAAAAATATATATACATATCAGACATTCTTCAAACCCAAGCCGATCTTTCTCATACTTATTTAATTTTTTAATTAATATCTAGGGTTCAACTGAAACAACTCATAACTATTCATATAATATAGTGCTCATTTGTAAAAAATTATCATAACTGAAATATCACATTAAAGGGTATCATAAACAATAGTTTCAGAGTTTATTTATAGAAGTAGTTAGAGAAAATATATAATTTATCAATTACTTGTTAATTTTGGTAACTTACTAAAGTAATGATGCATGTTTATTTTACTAATGTTGACTAATGTGTATCCCCTCAAACCCCTCACTAACTCGAACTCACGTCATGTTTGAATTTTTTTTAATTACCTTAGGGCTAGTTTAACTAATACACTCCCTCTGTCCCACCTATAGTATAATTTTAAATTTTCACATATATTAAGAAACACAATAATTACATTCACCTTACCCTTCATAAAGTATATTTATATTTTAAATATTAATTAAAACATAAATTTTAATAATTTAGTAAGGGTAAATGTAGAAAACATTGGAAAAAGTATCTTGAGATTCTAAGTGGACTATAATTTGGGAACATACTTTTTAATAATTAGACATTATTTGTGAGACATAGGGAGTAAAACCTGACCAAGTTACCGTAGGATTAAGAATACCTCCATTCACATGTGACCCCAAGCTGTGCTCACCCCTATTAATTCATATAGCTAAAATTGATTAAAAAATTATTGTTCAAGTATTTTTGTAAATTTTATAGATATTTTTTCAAGTGTATGTTGAGATACAAAATTTGTGTTAAAAATAATAAAAATGTATTATTATACTTGGTTTTATGTGGAATATATTTATATTTTTACAAACAAAAAAACGAATATATTGTATATTGCTATTCATATATAAGTTTTTAAATTTTTTAATAGTAATATTGATAGAACTGTGACCTACCTAATATATCTATTGTGAACTTAAAAAAACTATGTATTTCTGTTTTGGAAAGGGTTGGGGGAGTTTTCCTTATTATAGATTGATTGGCGTCTGATTTGAGGGATCCATCTCCAAAATCCCATTGAATGCACCAATAATTAGTAACCTACCGGAGGGGCTCCTACATGTAACACTCTGAAGATCAAGTTATTCTTTGGCTAAATCTATTCAACATAATTGCAAATGAATAGGGAAGTTATATTTACTTGTTGAGGACATGTGTATTTATAGGAGTTCAATAAAACCCATTGACGCCTAGATGGATTTTGTTGTATGGAGTTCTACTGTGAGGGATTACCCTCGGGTCCCTGTAAGGAAATTTTGATAGTTTAAAATAGTCAAGCCTATCATGAATGAGGTGAAAAAGTATTTATTTAGTGAAGGATACAATGTTCACGTGATTCTTTGGTCTTGGCCATGTGGAGCAGTTACACTTTATCATGTTTATCTTCGATCATTTTTTTCTAGGCATTGGGTTGGTCAAATTGCCTGTGAATAATTATTTTCTTGCTTTTCTTTTTAACAAGCCTTCGGGCTAACGTATCTCCCCTTATATTATGCTCTTCTGAGATGTGAATGGTGTAAAATTCCTCACAACATGCTGCAACCTTTTGTTCGATAGAGCTTTATGATTGATTCTATACCTCATAATTTTGGGATACATTCTGGATGATTGGGAAAATATGTGTGAATATATTTACCCTTTTTGATTGTTGGTTAATGTAGGCCCTCATTTTGGTCATATAGGGTTCATAATCGGACTTGTGTTATATGGTGGTTAAGTTAAAGCGCATGGAGAATCAATCTGATCATGTCCCCTTATTTATTTTAGCCCATCTACCTCAATTTTTAAATTTATTTTGTCATTTTCATTGGGTTTTATGGTAGATATTTTTCCATCAGATGTGTGATTTGCACATAGTTTATTTATACTTAAATGAACATTGATTGAGGATTGGGCTTTGACTGTTGTCTTTTCATACTCGTCGAATTTTAATTCTCAATTTAGTAATCTCCTAGATGTTTATGGCTTTGATTTTTGTCCTTTTCAAGTGAAAATCTGTGAGTACTTTAATGAGGTGGGTTGTGAAGTAAGGATTCAATTTTTTTTTGTGATTACCAATGCCAAAACAATTATTAGAGGGGAAAATATCGCTCTTTTGTCAAATGTAAACTTTTGTATAAGTAGTTGAGCGGTAGTGGTTTATTTCATGCCCAAAAAATGTAACTAAATCTAACTTATATTAAAATACACATAATTCACTTTTATTAAACAACAATAATTTAATACATTACACTAGTTAATTAAATAAATATAAAATAATTACTACATATCTCTACTCTTTCTAAGCATCATATTCTTGTGTCAGCGACTTTATTTCACATGTCCTCAAGTTATCTTCACCTTGTAACGATTGGGAAAGGGGGGTGAAATTCCTCTGACTTAGGGAGAACATATAACAGGGAAATACGAGGACATTAACCTTCTAGGGAAAGTAATTATTTTTAAGATGTTATAATTGAACTTATATTGGTCAAAAATATAGCTTAAGCATTTATAAAGCAATGAATTTAAATAAGTGTGTATCAGAATGAGCCATCCCATACTACCTAGTAAGTTATATACACTAAAAAGTAATAATCATGTTGTCGAGGATATTTTTGCTTGCCATTATGAATCTGGCAACAAACTTGATGCCATATTTCTCCCATTGGCAATATCCCGGGTACACCAAATTTATGACCTACTAGCCAAGAAACTCTTCGTCACATGTGCACAATGGCAATAGATCATGGAAGTTCGAGTCAACGTCTGTCAAGCCCGATACTGCCTAATGCACCTCAAAGATACCACGTCAAACAATCGATAGAAATATTAACATGTTAAACATTTTTTAGGGTTTCTTAGTATTTTTAAAACTTTAAACCGTAATATAATAGATATAGTCTTGGACCATTTAATAATTTCCCCTTCAAGATCTGCAGGATTAAATACCGTTTATATTATACTTCAAATGGTAAAACCCCCTTTCATATAATATACCAATTTATAATCATAAATAATGTATTTATTTCATTTAATTTTCTGTTAATATTAACTTTGGTAGTGTTATAAATGATAAAAAATATCAATATAAATAATCTCAACAAAAAATTATGTTTTTTGATTTTTTAAATATACTTCGAAATTTGGTGAAGGAGTTTAGATACTTATTTTTATTTGTATGTTTGTTTTGTTTATTTTTTAGGGTAGTCTACAATTTGGCCACATGTAAGTTTTTTTTAACTTTAACAAAAATAAAATATTCCCTCCCTTCTTATGTGTGATGAAATCAGTCTACAATATCTATGGGACAGAAACAACAATTTTAAATCTTGGCTTGGATCCTAAAAAATATGCGCATTACCTCAACACTTAACAATAGTAAGAGATATGATTAGAATTTGTTTTACTAGTTGGAGTGAAATACAAGATAAAGAGAGTGGTAAAGTGGAGAATATTTTTTAGAGTATGAAAAAAAAAATTTGTGCATACAAACTACCATCAATATAAATAGTTATAATAACTAAAAATCTAAACCCTATAACAACACTAGAGTTTTACACAAATAAATACAAATGATGCATTACTAAATCATGGATGGGACCTTAAATATAATCCGTATTCAGAGTGGAGGTACAACTGATTAGATAAGCTACATCTCATAGGGAGAAAGATAGGATATCATCATCAAAACAAGAAACAAGTGCTACACCAAGGAGAGATTTACAAAGCTAGTTGCAGAAGACAAATGCTTCAAACAATTATAGTCAAAAAAAGCACCAATATTGACTAAGTATCTCCAGAGATATGGCAAAGCAATCATATGTGAGTATGACAAGGACATAAAAAACCCATAGTCTTCCCAAAGTAAGTGTTTGGTCTTAACTTGAGAATTAGAATGCTTCTACTTAAGGAGATTTTGGTCTAACAATCTGAACCACGGGATGAACATTAATTCGAAATAGAATTTGAGCAAAGGTAACATCAATGTGCACTGAGCAAGAATAGACATAAGGGAGTGTGTTCTAATATCAAGATGAATTGGAAACTCGATGACACACTTAATTCTACAAAATTTTACGATCTTGCATATACGAATCCCTTATAGAATTAAATATAATTGACCATTCTGTATGTGAGTTCTAATTCTAACTTTCTAGTCTATGGTTCAATTTCTTTCTTCGGATTCTTACTAGCTAATGATATAAAAGGTTAGTTACATTGGTGAAATTTTTCGTACTTGAATAAAAAAATTCGTGTAATACCAAATTCTCTGTTCATTCGTTTTAAATTTAATTTCTCCATTGAGGAAGAAAAATGAAATTACAGTTGAAGATATAATTCTCGTACAAAGTATTTAAAGGGTAACTGCATCCTATTGCAGATCTTCTATGAAGCAAACATAAAAAAACACTAAAAAAATTGACAATAGTCTTATACAAAACATAAACTACCTTGAACATTTTATAAATCTGTATTCATCATAAGCTTTTTACAGTATTTTCTTGATTGAAATGAGAATATTACATACATCTTCTTGTTCTTTTTATTAGGGCTTTTGAGATTCCTGTTATTCTTCAATTAAAAAACACATAGTAATTCAAGGGATCCTACAAAGTGCATCATTTCCATCGTAATTGGTAAAATCATTCAGGGATTGGAACTAACAGTACGTGGGAATAATTCCTGACAAGTTCTTGTTGAAAAATCCAAATAATTCAAAGAGGTTAAGGATGACATGCTATCGGAATAGGCCATGTTTATAGATATACGGAGAGTCTTAGTATATCTTTAACCTTTAAGGTTCAAATATCTACCATAATTATTATGGTAAAGTGATTAATGGATAGATTTGAGGTGTTCACTTGGAGCAAGCTTGTAATGTTTGACATATCTCTACTTAATTTGTTCTCTGATAAAACAATGTTATATTATGAGGTAAAGTAATGAGTAACTATACATTTTTATGTCTTCTTAATTTGTTGTTAACTTCCAATATTATATGTAAATAATGGGTTGAAATTGTTTTAAATCTACCCATATATCTTATACAAGGAAGAATTGGTCCATAAAATCTATTAATTGAAAGGTCTAAAATATGAAGTCGATCAAGATTGCATAATTGAAAATGAAAATCTATTTTAAATGAATTTTTTCAAACACACAATATCAACGGATATTACGAGCTTCCACCTATCCACGTGGAAGGTTTCTTGAAATTTTATTATCACTAATGTATAGAGAGACCATGTCCTTACAATTATTTCAAGATGGATGGAAATTTAACAAATATATTATTTCCATATAATCTTACGTAAAATATACTACAAGGGCCATTGGAGTTTGTAAGTAGTCCAATCAAATTATTATATGACAAGTCAACCATTTGAATATCCCAAATTTGAGTTATTTTACCTCGAAGCCACTTGTGGAATAGGTTTAGATTCTAAAGAGATGTAATGTTACTTAGATAAAATTTTATAGTTCCATGTACGAAGTTGTTATATATATCTAGAATTTGAAGATTTGGCCTTCTTATACAAATATTCGTCAGTATTGGTCCACTGAATTAGTTTTCCACTATATACAAGAATGTTAGATTTATAGAAGATATAGTGGAAGAGGCCACTTATAAGAATTTGAGCTCAGATCAATGTGGCACGTTTGAAAAATCGTAAGTTGTTTTTTTTATTAACTTAAACTTTTAATAAACCAATGATTGAATTTAATATTCAAACTTTGTTTATTTATATTCCCAAACAAGTATTTTTGAAACAAACTCAAATTGTTGAGCTTATAATTTTATAGTAAGAAACTTATAGTCTATGAATATGGATGTGATAAAATATGTAATATGAAGGATTAAGTGATACACTAATGAAAAAAAGACCAAAATAAGTCAATCTTATTCTAAATAATATTAAATATTTGATGAAAAATATATTTTATACGTATAAATATTAGTTTATTGTATTAGTAATAGAGTTTTTTTATTAAAGTGACGATTGTTTGTTTTTAAATATCTACATAATTTTGTACTCTTTTTATTGATCATTTATTACTTAGTTACTTAATTAATGACCCAATACATTTTACCCAATATAAAAATATTTTTTAACTATTTTTCATTTAATTAAAGTTAAATATAAGATGTTCGTAATAAAATAAAATAAAATAAAATAAAATAAAGAAAGTACCTAGTGAGTGTAAAAATATAACAAGACTTTCTTCATATCCACAATCTTTTGTAAATACGAAATTAGGATGTATATAGTATTGATTTGAATAAAATTTTATATCTTCAAAAATATATATATAGTATAACATATATAATGTGAAGAATAAAGAAAGAAGTATAACTTTTTATTTGAGATTCAATTTAAATGTTGTGACAAATTAGTTGATATGCTAGATGAAAAAAATTACACTTTCTATATGACCTAGTTTGTGACTTAACAAACATAATACAAAAATAGGAAGAGGGTTAAGACAGGAATTTTAGATAATAGATGTTGTGGCCGATCCATTGAATGTGTGAACGTAAAGAAAATATACTATTTATGGGTTTAAATCTGGAAAATATTGGATTAGGGTTAGCTTGTAATACAATATGTAATTTATATGGATATAAAAAAATTACTTAAACCCAAAAAAAGCCTAAACAGTTTAAAATAAGCCCAAACCAAAAAAAAAGTATCAAACATTCTTCTAGGCCAAGCCTGTTTTTGTAAAAACTGTCAAATTTTTTAATTAATTTCTCTTGTTCAACCCAAATAACTCATCACTATTCATTTATTTCTCATTTGAGAAAATTTATAGTAACTAAAATTTTACATTAAAGAGTATCATTAACCCTAGTTTTAGAGTTTATATACAATAAGTAGTTAGAACATATATACATTTAATATAACTGATCAATCACGTGTTCATTTTGATAACTTATTAGAATATTACTGCATGTTTCTTTTACCAATGTTAACTAATATGTATCCCCTCTAACCCGAAACTAACTCCAACTCATCCCATGTTTGAATTTTTTTAATAACCTCAATGTTAGTTTAACTCCATGTGTCCACCAATAATGTCCTAACTTTTCATACATATTAAGAAAACACAATAATTACATTCACCATTACTAAAACACCCTTCATCAAGTATATTTATATTTTAAATATTTATTAAAAATATAAATTTAAATAATTTAGTAAAGGTAATAGTGTAGTGGAATATATTCAAATCAAACATGGGATAATCTTTCCATACAAGAAATCATTAAGAAAAAAGGGGAAACACTTAACTTCTCTCTATGAAGACTGATTTTTCATTACTTCACACATTAATAAGATTTGTGGTCATGTCATTTTAAAAAAGAAAATTAATTCGTGTAATTAAATCCTTTGTTATAATTATTAGATCACAAGTTGTTTATAGGCTTGACAAATGATATTATATTAAAAAAAATTATATTTTTATCTATTCTATTTATACCTTGTTAACTATTGTCAAAATGAAGGGTACAATTGAACTTTAGACCTCACTTCATTAATTTTGCTCATATAGGTAACACTGAATAGCAAATTGGAAAAAAACTAGGCAACAAAAATGCTACAACAATTGCAGAAGAATAAGGCAACTGTTACCAAATTAGGGCCTTATATTTTTCTTGTATTGTTGCATCAAAGAAGGGTGAGGCAAAACAAGCCATTCAAATTTATAATTGTGTAGAATAAGTGATATTTATAGTGGTTAGATTAACGAGTATATCAACTACCAAATGAGTTCCTAGTCATACTGTAGAAGGTCAATATGCTAAGGTATAAGGCTTAAAAGCGAGTAAAAACTTTAATGAAATGAGTTTTCATAATATGAGAACCATAGTAAATGGGAAGAAGAATCTAATAAAAAAAAACAACATTGGTGTCACTGAACCGTTTTTTTGTCTCAATTCTGATCTTCCATTTTGAGCTTTGGGGGTAATATTTTTGGTACCTTGGCTCTTATAAACAAACAATAAATGTATAACACCATGATAAATTAATATATAATTATAGACTTTTTCTTTTTGTTGTAGCACATAATAAATAGCAATTAACACTTACCAAACACACTTCCGCAATATGGAAGTTAATTCTGTGTTCCAAAATAGAAGTAATTCATTAGTTTTTCTATCATTAGCATGTAAGAAGAACCATTTCATGAATTAGTGTTGAGACGACAAAGTTACATGGATTTTGCAAGGGTGGCCCAAAGTTGTCCTACTTACTCAAAACATTTTTTTGCAATATCTGACCCACCTAAGTGGGCTCACATGCCCAAAAATATTTTTCTAGAGTATTACATCAGCTTTGGAGGATTAAAGGAGTTGCACACGACATTTTTATGGTATTTATATTTTTCATATGCTCGTACTGTCTTTTAACTATAATCATCTTGCCTAGGTAGTTAAATTTTGTTAGTATTTGGATTACATCTAAGAAGGGGGACTCAATTACGAAACTAAATTATGAATGTTCAGTTAGTTTTTAACAAAGAGGTCAGATTTAATTGGATAATTTCAATAAGGGTTAAATCTTATGAATTTGATAGTAAGGTAGGATCCTTGGGAGAGGTTAACGTTAGATAGTCGCACCTAATTACTCAAAATAGAGACTTAGGTAGATATTAGAATCCTGATTAATATATTCCCCTTCGATTCTCCTTTGAACAACAAATGATTCCAAATAATATATAGTAGCGAACCCAAACATCTCGAGTTATCCTTTTAATATTTTCATAAACTTTGATCTTAATTAATTCCAGGTCCTCGTTATTTAATCTTTTTTTTGGCACGTGGGTGGTAAAAACTAAGTTACCTATATTCAAGGAAGGGATTTAGACCTTGTACCTCTCACTACACAACTTTTAAGTAGCTCTTATTTCATCTAGTTGTTACTTAAAACATCACTTTTTGCAGTTCAGCCCTGTCTAATATTTGAATTATATAAATTTAACCCCAAATCATCTTTTATATTTTGCTTTCCTCATTTAACACCTCAAATACATTAAATAAGCAAGAAATTAGATCTATAATCTATGTGGAGAACGACATAATATACTTATCACTTTATTATTTGGTACGGCTTGTACACTTGCAATAAGTCTTCCCTGAGTTTGGTTTTTACATCACGCTTCGGAAAACACCACTTGATTGGTGAGAAGAGTTATTCTCCTTGTTCAAGGTATGAATCTCATCATTAAGAATATTCTCTGTTTCTTCGGTAGTGCACAACAAGTAGCTAGGTTTTTTCTTGTTTATTCCTTACAAATAAGCCAATGGAGATCCAAGAAAGACCCCTCCGTCAAATCATGGAGTAACGTATTATCAATTTTCATAGAAGATTGGAATTTTTGATTTGTTCGTGAGATTCTTGAGGTTCATGGACTTCTTGGTAGCAACTGCAAGGTGTATCTTTTGTGTATCTTTGAGATCAAAACTATTAGCTGAAGTGCCTCGAGTGTTGTGTGATTGCGATCTTGTAAACATTGATAGAAAAAATCATGACGGAAATAAAGCAAAAAAGGCATTATATCGTGAAATTGCGTAGATAGCTCTCTAATATCTATCTACTTTCTATCTACTTTCTCTATACATGTTCACAATACACATACGCTACTTAAAAAGGCAAAATAGAACAAAACAGATTCATATAATGTTTTAAAACAAAAAAAAAAGATTCATAATGTTAATGCACAATAATTTTCAAGTGACTAAATATGTATGCATATAATAAACATAATACACACACCATATAATCCACAATAAAATTGGTTGCCACTACCAATTCCCCTAGTTCCAAAAAAACAATAATTTTAAGTTACACAAAACCTTAAACAATCACCAGTAAACATATGCCACATCATCCTCTCTTTCCGTCTTTTTATTTCTTATCCCAATTAATCATCCGTCACCTGAGTGGGACATGGAGCCGTAAAAGAATAACGAGACGATACTGACCCATGTACTTCTGTCCCAAGCTGACCTCCAAGATTATTAAACCTCTGATTGTTGTAATTTAAGGGAGGTGGGCCATGAGAATCATAAGACGGTACCTGATGCATCCTCCTCATCCCTTGGTCAACCATTAATCCCTTTGGTTGACCAACTTCTCTTTGCTCTATCCTTGGCATGGCAAGATAATGATTTACCAAGCTAGTAGTACATTCATTATAATTATTACTACTTACAGTTGATACTTATTGAGAACTCAGATGGATAATTTAATGCACCTTTATGTCCAGTTGGTAATACAGGACTACTATGTGGATAATTTAATGCACCTTTATGTCCAACTGGCAATACAGGAGAGGAGTAGGCCTACTCTGTGGAAGTCCATAATTTCTGTACTCTTTCTCCGACAAAAAAAGTTGACTTCAAGAAGAAGTTTTAGTTTCTTCATGCCTATTATATTGCCCTCCTTTTCTAAATACTTCTCCATTAGGTGGTGGTTTCATAGTTACATGAACAGAAGAAGATCTCAAATTCTCTTGTTGAAACATCTCTTTTAACCGTTTGACCTGTACAAATCAAAACTCGGTTACTTTTATATGTATGTATTAAATAAAAAACATGTATTATCAATTCTCACCTGCTCAAAGCTCAAATCCGTATTGCACTTACGTGTTCTCTCATCATAATTCTCCTTAATAGCTTTTTTAAACACAGCCTCGGGTAAAGGTATACAATCATTTTCAACTACAAATCGAACCTATTTCACAAAGAACTATAAATAAAGTGAAATATAAAAAGAAAATAAGTAAATTAACAGGAATGCACCAATAAAGGAACAAATATTATCTATGAGAACAAAGAGATAATTACTTTTGGTTAAATAAAAAAATTTAAAAACTACTATCAGTCCATTAATATATGATAAATAAGAAGAAATAACAAAAAACAAGATATATGTAGTCCAAAAGAAATTCATATCAAGATGAATTGTTTCATCAAATATTTTGGAACAATTTATCATACAAAAATACATTTATTCATAAACCATCTATCTCAATCAATGACAAAATCAACGTCAACAAACAAAAATATAATATCTTGGTTAAATGAAACATCGGTTGCGAATTGATGAGAGGAATTGGAAATAGATGGACTAACCGTCAATATAAATGATTGAGTAATGCTAGGTATCACCCAAAATTGTATCACCATTCTATCATCTCTTAGGTGTATTTTAAGTGAACCAACCATATAATTTCTCGTATTTTTTTTTCTTTTATAATTGGTCTACTTAACTAGTGAAAGAAGCGTGAAGTGATTTTAGATGATATTCGGTATTATTCAAGATTATTAATAAGATAACTATTGTAAATCTACAACGGCAGAAAAAGTTTGGGCTCTCATAAAAGTCATAAATCATCTTATTAAACACACGAGCAGAGTATTATTTTATCTCAAAAAATCTGTAAATAATTCAAGTTATAAATTACTTGTCTATAATAAATTGGAGTAAAAGGTCTATTATATATGAGACTAAGATATTATTTAGGAAATTACCATTTTGATAAATCTTTTATAATAGAAGTTCTTATAATTCTTTTAGATGTTATATCAAAGTGTTCAAGACCAAAAGTTGATTTATAAGCATAGATTATTGATAAATTTAAATGATAAATGTGTACACAAAAATGTTATGTTCCTATCAAAACTTTATAAAAAATGTGACATAAGATAAGTTCATTGGTTATTTCTTGTAGTATTTTCTTTTTATTTGTTTTATTTTATATATTGTTTTGTGTTTTTATACATTTTTGTATTTGTACTATTATAATACAATATCTAATCTAAACAAAATATATCACCAAAAACTTAAACATACCTTACATTGTACAATTTTTAATATTAGAAAGAGTTACAACTTCTACAACAAGATGACTGAGACTCAATTATTCTTATTATAATTTTTCAAAACAGGTTTAAAATTTTTGAAATCTACATAATTTCCTAATATATACTAAAAAATCACCATGTAAATTTCAGATTATAAATAAAAGAGCACACAATAGAAGAGAACTGCTAGGTACTATTTTTAGTTAAAAGAATCCTTAGAAAGGGACATATTTTTACAAAGATCAATAAAGAAGAAATCCAAATAATTTTAAAAATTAAAGATGTAAAAAAATACTTACTTGAAATGTCATGAACACCAATCTGAGATGAGATGCGATATCGTCAGTAGATTAGAGATATGGATTTCTAATTGGTAAAGCATAATACTGAATGTCAAAAGAAATGAGATTGTAAAACAATAGGATGAGTGTAACACATTTAAAAAATAAAAAGCTAAGGAAGAAGAGTAGATTTTTAAAGATGCTAGAGAGGTTGGAGATAGTAAAAGAAAACAGCGGCGCAGGAGAGGAGTTAGGGTTTGATAGAGATGCTAATGATAAAGGGATTTGTCTATATGAAGATAATATTAATACTTGTTTTTTAAATAAAAAAATTATCTAATTATTTGATGGGCTTTACGCAATTATTTTGAGACACATAAGCCTACATTCACTTAATATGTGAGAAGGAAGAAAACAATGTGATTTGATCATATGGTCCATCATTGATTATATTACTTATTAATATGTATTGATTAATTTTATTCAAAATAATATTTGTAATCCAATTTTTTATATATTTTATTTTTTTTATATAATTAGTTATTGTGGATATGTTGTCAATTAATATATATACACCACCTTTTGTCCAAGTTAGCAGTTAGGTCAGACAAGTCACACCTAACTAAATCGATCCAAATTATTATCCAATATCAATAAAACATAAAATCTTATAATCCTTACTCACTCATCCTTGAATGTTAAGTTCCTTCTCAAGGAAAAAATCTTGTATTAACTAGTCCAACTGGAATATTACAGAGCGAAAAGATTCATCTAGAATGTCTAACCTAGGAATACACCTTTCCCTTTTTTAGAACAAAAAACTTGAAAAATATATATTTTTAATTAAAGAATAAAAAATTATGTCACATGTAGAAGAAAATTCCACAAGGCCTAGTCGGGTTGGAGAGGTCCAAAAACCTTAAGTGAAATATGAAATAATATTTGTTGATTTAATATGAGTGTTTAATAGTTATCTACAGGCTTCCATAATAGCCTTCGCCTCACTTTTCGTTCGTGATACTTATCTAAACATTGTTCAAGTACTCTCCAAGATGAGCTCTTCCTAGTCGATGAAAATAATGGAGAACACTATCTACAATCAATAATAAAATTTTCATCTGGGAAGAGGTAAACCTAATTGTTGATCATACAAAATAGGTCATGGAGGAATTTTATAGATTGTACTAACCTTAATAGAATGTGCTCAAAGGACAACATTCTCCTCTTAAAGATAAAACAAGATTATAGATTCAAAGGATAGTCATCCTTTATAAACCTTAATGAATATGTCAAAAGATACAATAAAAATACGATGCCGAGGAGGAGGAGTAGAATACCGCCTTTTTAACAGAGAAAGATCTTTAATCCTACAAAGTTATGTCATTAAAATAAAGAATGTTGGTTCAACATATCAACAAATGGTTAACCGAATCTTTGCGACTTAGATTTTTCTTAACATGGAAACTTACATCAAAAATATATATTTGTAAAAAAAATGTGCACGATGATCACCTACCTGGTCTAATCGAGTCCTTTTTTCGTGATGAGAAGTGTGGGAGTTGACTCAGACTCGATAAGTGCGTCTTCGAGGTAACTTTTGAAAGAAATTTAGAGTTCATATTTATCTATTGAGATTCATGGGTAATCGTAACAAAATATTAGCAATCCTCAACATGAATTAAAATCAAACAATCAACCAAGTTCAATCATTGAAAAGGTTGGAAGAAAAAATTATTTGTTTCATATCCAAATCACATATAATCAGACGTGGTTAAAACCCTTTCGATAACAAAAGGGCTTTGAATGGACCTAGTTTTGTTAGAAAGGTTTTTTCCAACTAAAAATATTACTTCAGTTCATCATCCATATTTACAAAAGCAATGGTAGGAGAAATATTTCTCGTTGTCATGTAATCAAGTACGAATATCATCATCCTTATTTGTCAATATTATGACAAACAACAACATGTGTATTATGTTAGTCAGAAAATACAATGTTCCAAGGGAAGATATTGGATGATAAAAAAGATTGACATAACACTTGACATTTATTACAGAAACTGTAGCTCTACTCTGAGGCACATCTGATTAAGACTATTGGATATGCCATCACCTTAAAAGCCAAATAGCATTAAGCCATATGTATTGGCCGACATCATCATAGCAGGCACTATACCTAATCATCTCAGAAAAGTTTTAGAGGAAAATGACACTATTAATTAGAGGATAAAGATAAATAGAGCATCAAAAAAGAATTATAGCAAAGCCGGATTGGTTTTCATTGATCATAATATCGAGAACGTTGCTTAATTTTTAGATGGAATTTTCAAGCCACAAATACAAAGGTCAATTATGAAGTCCAACTGGTCATAGTCCAAGCCTCCATGAGGTTATAACAAAATAATTGAGATATTTAAGGATTCCTAAATTTTAACCAAGAATATGGTTCAATATTCTCTAGCTAGGAATAATAGGATATCAGCGTATTAGACCAAGGTAAACAACATATGAGTAATGTTTGAAGCCATCAAAATCATACTTGTTACGAAATCAAAGAAAACATTTACAGATTCGAGCTGGTGTTAGTGAAAATAAAGGTTACTACAGGTCTCATCACATAACAACTCAACTAACCTAGTGTACTTGCTTCCAAACGATTGGAGGTACAGCTAATAATATTTAGACAAAGGTAGATAGAGTTATTAAACACTTAGTGTCTCAAAGAGGGCACGTTACATGACTATAATTGAAAGGCTACCGACATAATATCACACTTATGAAGATTGTTTTGACGGGGACAGGATTATAGAAATTATTTTATGAACGACCATTGTCGCCATGTGTAGAATAGGAGGAAGGCAGCAAATTCTACATGAGATACACAACAAAGTATTCTACGATAACATGTCACGTATCATTCGGTGAAAAGAAGTTAGTTCAACAAGAATATTTCTATCTAACTACGATGAGAGACTCTTGGGAATGGGTATGGACTTACAAGTTATTTTAAAGAGTAAAACAGACAAACGGACAACCCACAACGAAAAATAACCTCGATGTCAAGTCTATTGGATTTATACAAATAGGAGTTAGTCATCATCCGACATTTTCCTACAAGACATGACCAACGCACATATATCTAAATAGCCTTGGATTACTTTAACATGTAGATTTCAACCAAAATCGTGTCAACCGTCACTACACAATAATCATGAAAATATATTTTGTAGAATATATCGGTTTGTTTTGAAATACCACATATAATCATGACCAACAGTTTTACTTAATTTGTGTCTGACTACTTTAGAGGAAAATCATCTGAGGACATTGTGTAAGGACTAGACGATATCATGAAAAATTATCTGACATACTTCTGAATATGTTATAGGAATATCATTTAGATTTTCGCTGGAAAAGTAATGAGACATCATATTGTATGATGTATGATTGTTAAGTCGTTCTTCGTGTGGATATAATAAACCAGTGCTTGAAATTCATTGACTTTAAATCAGGTGAAATTGAAAAATTGTACGAGGAATGATAAAAAAACGTTTAGGATACTCAGTAAGTGATGCATTAGTACTCACATAAAAAGATATTTTTGCCTCTAAAAAATTGTTTTGACATTGGTATTCACAAAAAAAAGTCAAATCCTTACTTCACAACCCACCATATTAAAGTACTCATAGATGTACCCCTGAAAAGACAATATCAAAACAATAAACATCTACGAGATTACTAAATTGAGACTTAAAATTCGATGAGTATGAAATTTTATTTGAAGCACAAACAACACTTAAAGACTAGTCTTCCGTCAATATTTATTTAAGCATAAATCAACTATGTGTAGATCAGACATCAAATCGATACATACCAACCTTAAAGCCCAACG
The DNA here is from genome assembly GCA_029959085.1 of Nemophila menziesii. Lineage (NCBI taxonomy): Eukaryota > Viridiplantae > Streptophyta > Magnoliopsida > Boraginales > Hydrophyllaceae > Nemophila > Nemophila menziesii. Next base: position 4,188,060 of record JARWIR010000046.1, on the reverse strand, counting down.
GAAATGACGGAAGAAATTATATAATCAAGGTAGATAGAGCTAAAAAAAGAATGGAAGATGACTAGATTGATTCTCTATCGGCTTCAGCTCAACCACCATAATACACAAGTCAGATTATAAACCCCCATGACCAAAACGAGGGCCTACATTAACCTCAAATAAAAAAGGTTACATACATGCACATATATTTTCCCGATCATCCAGAAGGTATCCCAAAATTATGAGGTATAGAATACAATCGTGATGGTCTATCAAACAAAAGTTTGTGATACGTGAGGAATTTGACACCATTCACATCATCAGAGAGCGTAATATAAGGGGTGACACGTTAATCGGAAGGCCGGTTAACAAAATGCAAGGTAATATTATCCAGTGGCAACTTGACCAACCGTGTGCAAGGCTTAAAAATGATCGAAGATTAACACGATAGAAAGTAACTGGTATACAATAATTTAAGGCCAAGACCATATAATCCACATGCCTATTGTAGCCTTCATCCAATAGAGACCTTTGAACCTCATTCATAGGCATACTCCCCTGAACCTTGCCAAAACGGAACTACATATTTCTTTAAGTTTAAAATACTTACATATTTGGTAGGTCACACTTATATCAATTTCACTATATTGAAATTTAAAAATTTAGGTATTAATAGAGATATATAATATATTCCTTTTTTTGTTTGTCAAAATATATAATATATTCAACTTAAAATCAACAAAAATAATAATATTTTATTATTTTTAAAAATAAATTTTGTATCTCAAAATGCATATGAAAATAAAATCTAAAAAAAGAAAAAATTACAAAAATGCTTAACAATAATTTTTTTTATAAACAATTTCAGTTATATAAATTACTAGGGGTGAGCACAAGTCAGCATCACATGTGAATGGAGATATACCTAATCCTACCATAACTTGATTAGTTCTAATTTCTTATGTCTCACAAATAATGTATACCGATTAAAAATTGTGTCCCCAAATTACTATCCACTTAGAATCTCAAAACATTTTTTCCAAATGTTTCCACTATAAACTTTATTAAATTATTTAAATATATGTTTTTAATGAATATTTAAAATATAAATATACTTTATGAAGTGTGTTTTAGTAATGGTGAATGTAATTATTCTGTTTTCTTAATATGTATGAAAAGTTAGGACATTATTGGTGGACACAAGGAGTATATTAGTTAAACTAACCTTAAGGTAATTAAAAAAATTCAAACATGGGGTGAGTTCGAGTTAGTGTCGGGTTAGAGGGGATACATATTAGTCAACATTGGTAAAAGAAACATGCAGTAATATTCTATTAAGTTATCAAAATGAACACGTAATTGATCAGTTATCGTAATATTAATTGATCAATTTCACTTAAATTAATGTTTATGATCCAAATTTTGTATAGATTTTTTATTTTTACATGATTAGTTATGGTAGATATGTTATTTATGAAATTATATACACCACATTTTGTCTAACTTAGCAGGTTAGATCAGGCAAGTCACATCTAGCTTAAAAGATCCAAAATTATTTTCAAATTGCAAAAAAAACATAAAATCTAATAATCCTTACTCACTCATCCTTGTATTCCAAGTACTTTATCAGGGAAAAAAATATTTTATTAACTAGTCCAAGTGAAATATTACATAGCGAGAAGTGTCATCTAGCAGGTCTAACATAGGAATACACCCTTCCATTTTCGAGAATAAATAAATTGAAAAAATATATATTTATCCAAAATTCTTTACAGAAATATGACAAATTACTAGTTGAGTTAATACGAGTGTTTGACACACTCTACAAGCTTCCATAACATCTTTTGGCTCACTTTTTGTTTGCAATACTTATTTAAAGATTGTCGAAACATACTCCAAGATGACCTACTCTTGGTCGATGCAGATAGTGGCGAACACTATTTTTATTGTCGATCAGGATATCAAACACTCACCTAATATAATAGAAACTTCTTGTACGAAAATAAGATTGTCATCCGAGAAGAGGTAACCCAATTGTTAAAAGCCCGCAACTTCTTGTACGGTATTATGTAGATATATCACAAATAATCGCAACTTTATTAAAAAAAATCTATCATTAATTACAATAAACTAATATTGATATATATATATATATATATATATATATATAATATTTTCATCAAATATCTATCTAGAATAAAATAGACTTCTTTTGGTATTTTTTTTCATTAGTATATCACTTAATCCTTCATATTTCATCACATCCATATTCATAGACTATGAGTTTCTTTACTATAAAATTACAAGTTCAACAATTTGAGTTGGTTTCAAAATACTTGTTTGAGAATATAAATAAACAGAGTTTGAATATTAAATTCAGTTATTGGTTGATTAAAAGTTTAAGTTAATAAAAAAACTAGTTAAATTCTTAAACTATGTCTGAACCAATAATTTGCAACCCATAGAAGAAAGATTTTCTCTTTCGTAGAAAATTAAACTCTTTTAGAAATTTTGTTCATCGTTATATAAGAGATATGATATGTTTGACAGAAATGTATAATAGTTTATTGAAGAATAAGTATTAATTATATAAAGAATTATAGTGAAAAAGACATGTATTTTAATACACTAACATGAGACCAATTGAGAGTCAAGAGTAATTGTATAAAAATGATATATGAAAATATTTTATTTTTCAAAAGAGATACGAAAATATTAATCGTATATAAAAAGTATCATTAGGGAAAACAAAATAATAATTACTAAGAGATATACGAGTAAGTTTGAATTTAAAGGCACAAGTATCAAAGGAAATCTCGCCAAGAGATGGACTCACGAGACACTAAAAAAACATATATTATTTAAATAACTAGCATACGACAATTCAAAAGTAGAATAAAGTCTCAATAAGATGAGATGATATTATCAATAGGGGGAAACAAAGTGCGAATTATTAAGGGGAAAATGTGATTAGTCTTGGAATTGATAAGAGAGTGTCATATTGTGGTGTATTTTTCGAAATTTTATTGGGTTTTTCAAAAATATTGTACGTGTTATATTTTTTTCTTTTCTACCATTTTATTAAAAAATTGTTTTAGGTTTGTTTATAAAAATGTTTAATTGTGTTTGTTGATTTTTATAAAATTGTTGTTCTACTTGATCTATTTGCGTGGGGTAGATTGTTTAATTAAGTTAAATTGATGCCAATTTTCTTATAAATTTATAAGTCCTCCCGTGGATTTATATAATTTGTAGATTGTAGTAGAAGTTTCTGCTTTACTTTGAGTCAAAAAAATCTTACCTATATGAATAGTCAACCAAATTTAATGATTAGGTTAATGTTTCTCCCAATCTCTTTATATTTATTAGAAAGAATGGACTAATATATTTAGGCTTGTAGTTCATATGTTTTTTTTGTTTAATTGTTGTCCATATGTTATCTCTCAACATATTTATTAGTCATTTCTTCTAGCATGCATTACTTGTTAGCGACCAATAATTAGGTAAGAAACGATTTCACCCAACACAACCAACATTAACTGGGACAGATTTAAAATATATTGATATTTTTTCATGAATTAAGTGGATGGCTTAAATAATGTCCATTCACAATAGAAAGTAACTTAAGTTCAGACAAAAAAAGAATGCTAAGAAGAAAGAAACTTGGTGTCGAACTTAGTGTAAGAAAATGTTTCTCTTATACAACATAATATTTAACCATAATCTTTAAGACTTTTGTATAAACTATTCTTATCATTTCTAGATTGATGAGTTAATATTATTTGTATTCATCTAATCATATTACATGCATACCATATTCCATGATAATATCTCTTAACTATTAAGATCTTATATTTAGTTGAAGATTAAGTGTGGAGACCTATTCACATCACCATTTCTCTGGCCGAATTCATAGTGGTGTGGACAAGAGGAGTATGAGTGATGGTTTGAACCACGGAAGAAAGAGGAATGGTTGACTGGGCCACGGGTGGTGTTATTGTAGGTTTGAGCTTTAATGGACGCCCATGTTTCTCGTTTGTGTTTGGAAAGCTTCAATTCGAGTCGATGACCTGCAGATTGCCTTGGTGGTGTTCTGAGTTTGTAATGTTTTTTAACATGACTAGATCTCCAGTACTCTTTAAGCTATGTAGATGGTGAGCTATGTAAAGTTGTCTGAACACTTGGTTTTTGTAAATCAAAATAATATAACAACTATATCCAAAACCCTTTTGTTTATACTGATCCACACCCTTTTTCGTTTCCTTTATTATCCAAAATCAACACCAAAACCCTTAAAATCAAATCTTCTACTAGTAGTGAATCTAGTGCAATCGTCAAGATCGATGATTTTCATTCCTCTCCCAAACTCTTTCAGGTTAGTAATAGACACATAATAAGCACCATGATTAATCGGAAGGCCGGTTAACAAAATCCAAGATAATATTATCCAGTGGCAACTTGACCAACCGTGTGCAAGGCTTAAAAATGCTCGAAGATTAACACGATAGAAAGTAACTGGTATACAATAATTTAAGGCCAAGACCATATAATCCACATGCCTATTGTAGCCTTCATCCAATAGAGACCTTTGAACCTCATTCATAAGCATACTCCCCTGAACCTTGCCAAAACGGAACTACATATTTCTTTAAGTTTAAAATACTTACATATTTGTATGTCACACTTATATCAATTTCACTATATTGAAATTTAAAAATTTAGGTATTAATAGAGATATATAATATATTCCTTTTTTTGTTTGTCAAAATATATAATATATTCAACTTAAAATCAACAAAAATAATAATATTTTATTATTTTTAAAAATAAATTTTGTATCTCAAAATGCATATGAAAATAAAATCTAAAAAAAGAAAAAATTACAAAAATGCTTAACAATAATTTTTTTTATAAACAATTTCAGTTATATAAATTACTAGGGGTGAGCACAAGTCAGCATCACATGTGAATGGAGATATACCTAATCCTACCATAACTTGATTAGTTCTAATTTCTTATGTCTCACAAATAATGTATACCGATTAAAAATTGTGTCCCCAAATTACTATCCACTTAGAATCTCAAAACATTTTTTCCAAATGTTTCCACTATAAACTTTATTAAATTATTTAAATATATGTTTTTAATGAATATTTAAAATATAAATATACTTTATGAAGTGTGTTTTAGTAATGGTGAATGTAATTATTCTGTTTTCTTAATATGTATGAAAAGTTAGGACATTATTGGTGGACACAAGGAGTATATTAGTTAAACTAACCTTAAGGTAATTAAAAAAATTCAAACATGGGATGAGTTCGAGTTAGTGTCGGGTTAGAGGGGATACATATTAGTCAACATTGGTAAAAGAAACATGCAGTAATATTCTAATAAGTTATCAAAATGAACACGTAATTGATCAGTTATCGTAATATTAATTGATCAATTTCACTTAAAATAATGTTTATGATCCAAATTTTATATAGATTTTTTATTTTTACATGATTAGTTATGGTGGATATGTTATTTATGAAATTATATACACCACATTTTGTCTAACTTAGCAGGTTAGATCAGGCAAGTCACATATAGCTTAAAAGATCCAAAATTATTTTCAAATTGCAAAAAAACATAAAATCTAATAATCCTTACTCACTCATCCTTGTATTCCAAGTACTTTATCAGGGAAAAAAATATTTTATTAACTAGTCCAAGTGAAATATTACATAGCGAGAAGTGTCATCTAGCAGGTCTAACATAGGAATACACCCTTCCATTTTCGAGAATAAATAAATTGAAAAAATATATATTTATCCAAAATTCTTTACAGAAATATGACAAATTACTAGTTGAGTTAATACGAGTGTTTGACACACTCTACAAGCTTCCATAACATCTTTTGGCTCACTTTTTGTTTGCAATACTTATTTAAATATTGTCGAAACATACTCCAAGATGACCTACTCTTGGTCGATGCAGATAGTGGCGAACACTATTTTTATTGTCGATCAGGATATCAAACACTCACCTAATATAATAGAAACTTCTTGTACGAAAATAAGATTGTCATCCGAGAAGAGGTAACCCAATTGTTAAAAGCCCGCAACTTCTTGTACGGTATTATGTAGATATATCACAAATAATCGCAACTTTATTAAAAAAAATCTATCATTAATTACAATAAACTAATATTGATATATATATATATATATATATATATATATATATATAATATTTTCATCAAATATCTATCTAGAATAAAATAGACTTCTTTTGGTATTTTTTTTCATTAGTATATCACTTAATCCTTCATATTTCATCACATCCATATTCATAGACTATGAGTTTCTTTACTATAAAATTACAAGTTCAACAATTTGAGTTGGTTTCAAAATACTTGTTTGAGAATATAAATAAACAGAGTTTGAATATTAAATTCAGTTATTGGTTGATTAAAAGTTTAAGTTAATAAAAAAACTAGTTAAATTCTTAAACTATGTCTGAACCAATAATTTGCAACCCATAGAAGAAAGATTTTCTCTTTCGTAGAAAATTAAACTCTTTTAGAAATTTTGTTCATCGTTATATAAGAGATATGATATGTTTGACAGAAATGTATAATAGTTTATTGAAGAATAAGTATTAATTATATAAAGAATTATAGTGAAAAAGACATGTATTTTAATACACTAACATGAGACCAATTGAGAGTCAAGAGTAATTGTATAAAAATGATATATGAAAATATTTTATTTTTCAAAAGAGATACGAAAATATTAATCGTATATAAAAAGTATCATTAGGGAAAACAAAATAATAATTACTAAGAGATATACGAGTAAGTTTGAATTTAAAGGCACAAGTATCAAAGGAAATCTCGCCAAGAGATGGACTCACGAGACACTAAAAAAACATATATTATTTAAATAACTAGCATACGACAATTCAAAAGTAGAATGGAGTCTCAATAAGATGAGATGATATTATCAATAGGGGGAAACAAAGTGCGAATTATTAAGGGGAAAATGTGATTAGTCTTGGAATTGATAAGAGAGTGTCATATTGTGGTGTATTTTTCGAAATTTTATTGGGTTTTTCAAAAATATTGTACGTGTTATATTTTTTTCTTTTCTACCATTTTATTAAAAAATTGTTTTAGGTTTGTTTATAAAAATGTTTAATTGTGTTTGTTGATTTTTATAAAATTGTTGTTCTACTTGATCTATTTGCGTGGGGTAGATTGTTTAATTAAGTTAAATTGATGCCAATTTTCTTATAAATTTATAAGTCCTCCCGTGGATTTCTATAATTTGTAGATTGTAGTAGAAGTTTCTGCTTTACTTTGAGTCAAAAAAATCTTACCTATATGAATAGTCAACCAAATTTAATGATTAGGTTAATGTTTCTCCCAATCTCTTTATATTTATTAGAAAGAATGGACTAATATATTTAGGCTTGTAGTTCATATGTTTTTTTTGTTTAATTGTTGTCCATATGTTATCTCTCAACATATTTATTAGTCATTTCTTCTAGCATGCATTACTTGTTAGCGACCAATAATTAGGTAAGAAACGATTTCACCCAACACAACCAACATTAACTGGGACAGATTTAAAATATATTGATATTTTTTCATGAATTAAGTGGATGGCTTAAATAATGTCCATTCACAATAGAAAGTAACTTAAGTTCAGACAAAAAAAGAATGCTAAGAAGAAAGAAACTTGGTGTCGAACTTAGTGTAAGAAAATGTTTCTCTTATACAACATAATATTTAACCATAATCTTTAAGACTTTTGTATAAACTATTCTTATCATTTCTAGATTGATGAGTTAATATTATTTGTATTCATCTAATCATATTACATGCATACCATATTCCATGATAATATCTCTTAACTATTAAGATCTTATATTTAGTTGAAGATTAAGTGTGGAGACCTATTCACATCACCATTTCTCTGGCCGAATTCATAGTGGTGTGGACAAGAGGAGTATGAGTGATGGTTTGAACCACGGAAGAAAGAGGAATGGTTGACTGGGCCACGGGTGGTGTTATTGTAGGTTTGAGCTTTAATGGACGCCCATGTTTCTCGTTTGTGTTTGGAAAGCTTCAATTCGAGTCGATGACCTGCAGATTGCCTTGGTGGTGTTCTGAGTTTGTAATGTTTTTTAACATGACTAGATCTCCAGTACTCTTTAAGCTATGTAGATGGTGAGCTATGTAAAGTTGTCTGAACACTTGGTTTTTGTAAATCAAAATAATATAACAACTATATCCAAAACCCTTTTGTTTATACTGATCCACACCCTTTTTCGTTTCCTTTATTATCCAAAATCAACACCAAAACCCTTAAAATCAAATCTTCTACTAGTAGTGAATCTAGTGCAATCGTCAAGATCGATGATTTTCATTCCTCTCCCAAACTCTTTCAGGTTAGTAATAGACACATAATAAGCACCATGATTAATCGGAAGGCCGGTTAACAAAATCCAAGATAATATTATCCAGTGGCAACTTGACCAACCGTGTGCAAGGCTTAAAAATGCTCGAAGATTAACACGATAGAAAGTAACTGGTATACAATAATTTAAGGCCAAGACCATATAATCCACATGCCTATTGTAGCCTTCATCCAATAGAGACCTTTGAACCTCATTCATAAGCATACTCCCCTGAACCTTGCCAAAACGGAACTACATATTTCTTTAAGTTTAAAATACTTACATATTTGGTAGGTCACACTTATATCAATTTCACTATATTGAAATTTAAAAATTTAGGTATTAATAGAGATATATAATATATTCCTTTTTTTGTTTGTCAAAATATATAATATATTCAACTTAAAATCAACAAAAATAATAATATTTTATTATTTTTAAAAATAAATTTTGTATCTCAAAATGAATATGAAAATAAAATCTAAAAAAAGAAAAAATTACAAAAATGCTTAACAATAATTTTTTTAATAAACAATTTCAGTTATATAAATTACTAGGGGTGAGCACAAGTCAGCATCACATGTGAATGGAGATATACCTAATCCTACCATAACTTGATTAGTTCTAATTTCTTATGTCTCACAAATAATGTATACCGATTAAAAATTGTGTCCCCAAATTACTATCCACTTAGAATCTCAAAACATTTTTTCCAAATGTTTCCACTATAAACTTTATTAAATTATTTAAATATATGTTTTTGATGAATATTTAAAATATAAATATACTTTATGAAGTGTGTTTTAGTAATGGTGAATGTAATTATTCTGTTTTCTTAATATGTATGAAAAGTTAGGACATTATTGGTGGACACAAGGAGTATATTAGTTAAACTAACCTTAAGGTAATTAAAAAAAATTCAAACATGGGGTGAGTTCGAGTTAGTGTCGGGTTAGAGGGGATACATATTAGTCAACATTGGTAAAAGAAACATGCAGTAATATTCTAATAAGTTATCAAAATGAACACGTAATTGATCAGTTATCGTAATATTAATTGATTACTTTCACTTAAAATAATGTTTATGATCCAAATTTTATATAGATTTTTTATTTTTACATGATTAGTTATGGTGGATATGTTATTTATGAAATTATATACACCACATTTTGTCTAACTTAGCAGGTTAGATCAGGCAAGTCACATCTAGCTTAAAAGATCCAAAATTATTTTCAAATTGCAAAAAACATAAAATCTAATAATCCTTACTCACTCATCCTTGTATTCCAAGTACTTTATCAGGGAAAAAAATATTTTATTAACTAGTCCAAGTGAAATATTACATAGCGAGAAGTGTCATCTAGCAGATCTAACATAGGAATACACCCTTCCATTTTCGAGAATAAATAAATTGAAAAAATATATATTTATCCAAAATACTTTACAGAAATATGACAAATTACTATTTGAGTTAATACGAGTGTTTGACACACTCTACAAGCTTCCATAACATCTTTTGGCTCACTTTTTGTTTGCAATACTTATTTAAAGATTGTCGAAACATACTCCAAGATGACCTACTCTTGGTCGATGCAGATAGTGGTGAACACTATTTTTATTGTCGATCTGGATATCAAACACTCACCTAATATAATAGAAACTTCTTGTACGAAAATAAGATTGTCATCCGAGAAGAGGTAACCCAATTGTTAAAAGCCCGCAACTTCTTGTACGGTATTATGTAGATATATCACAAATAATCGCAACTTTATTAAAAAAAATCTATCATTAAATACAATAAACTAATATTTATATATATATATATATATATAATATTTTCATCAAATATCTATCTAGAATAAAATAGACTTCTTTTGGTATTTTTTTTCATTAGTATATCACTTAATCCTTCATATTTCATCACATCTATATTCATAGACTATGAGTTTCTTTACTATAAAATTACAAGTTCAACAATTTGAGTTGGTTTCAAAATACTTGTTTGAGAATATAAATAAACAGAGTTTGAATATTAAATTCAGTTATTGGTTGATTAAAAGTTTAAGTTAATCAAAAAACTAGTTAAATTCTTAAACTATGTCTGAACCAATAATTTGCGACCCATAGAAGAAAGATTTTCTCTTTCGTAGAAAATTAAACACTTTTAGAAATTTTGTTCATTGTTATATAAGAGATATGATATGTTTAACAGAAATGTATAATAGTTTATTGAAGAATAAGTATTAATTATATAAAGAATTATCGTGAAAAAGACATGTATTTTAATACACTAACATGAGACCAATTGAGAGTCAAGAGTAATTGTATAAAAATTATATATGAAAATATTTTATTTTTCAAAAGAGATACGAAAATATTAATCATATATAAAAAGTATCATTAGGGAAAACAAAATAATAATTCCTAAGAGATATACGAGTAAGTTTGAAATTAAAGGCACAAGTATCAAAGGAAATCTCGCCAAGAGATGGACTCACGAGACACTAAAAAAGCATATATTATTTAAATAACTAGCATACGACAATTCAAAAGTAGAATGGAGTCTCAATAAGATGAGATGATATTATCAATAGGGGAAACAAAGTGCGAATTATTAAGGGGAAAATGTGATTAGTCTTGGAATTGATAAGAGAGTGTCATATTGTGGTGTATTTTTCGAAATTTTATTGGGTTTTTCAAAAAAATTGTACGTGTTATATTTTTTTCTTTTCTACCATTTTATTAAAAAATTGTTTTAGGTTTGTTTATAAAAATGTTTAATTGTGTTTGTTGATTTTTATAAAATTGTTGTTCTACTTGATCTATTTGCGTGGGGTAGATTGTTTAATTAAGTTAAATTGATGCCAATTTTCTTATAAATTTATAAGTCCTCCCGTGGATTTCTATAATTTGTAGATTGTAGTAGAAGTTTCTGCTTTACTTTGAGTCAAAAAAATCTTACCTATATGAATAGTCAACCAAATTTAATGATTAGGTTAATGTTTCTCCCAATCTCTTTATATTTATTAGAAAGAATGGACTAATATATTTAGGCTTGTAGTTCATATGTTTTTTTTGTTTAATTGTTGTCCATATGTTATCTCTCAACATATTTATTAGTCATTTCTTCTAGCATGCATTACTTGTTAGCGACCAATAATTAGGTAAGAAACGATTTCACCCAACACAACCAACATTAACTGGGACAGATTTAAAATATATTGATATTTTTTCATGAATTAAGTGGATGGCTTAAATAATGTCCATTCACAATAGAAAGTAACTTAAGTTCAGACAAAAAAAGAATGCTAAGAAGAAAGAAACTTGGTGTCGAACTTAGTGTAAGAAAATGTTTCTCTTATACAACATAATATTTAACCATAATCTTTAAGACTTTTGTATAAACTATTCTTATCATTTCTAGATTGATGAGTTAATATTATTTGTATTCATCTAATCATATTACATGCATACCATATTCCATGATAATATCTCTTAACTATTAAGATCTTATATTTAGTTGAAGATTAAGTGTGGAGACCTATTCACATCACCATTTCTCTGGCCGAATTCATAGTGGTGTGGACAAGAGGAGTATGAGTGATGGTTTGAACCACGGAAGAAAGAGGAATGGTTGACTGGGCCACGGGTGGTGTTATTGTAGGTTTGAGCTTTAATGGACGCCCATGTTTCTCGTTTGTGTTTGGAAAGCTTCAATTCGAGTCGATGACCTGCAGATTGCCTTGGTGGTGTTCTGAGTTTGTAATCTTTTTTAACATGACTAGATCTCCAGTACTCTTTAAGCTATGTAGATGGTGAGCTATGTAAAGTTGTCTGAACACTTGGTTTTTGTAAATCAAAATAATATAACAACTATATCCAAAACCCTTTTGTTTATACTGATCCACACCCTTTTTCGTTTCCTTTATTATCCAAAATCAACACCAAAACCCTTAAAATCAAATCTTCTACTAGTAGTGAATCTAGTGCAATCGTCAAGATCGATGATTTTCATTCCTCTCCCAAACTCTTTCAGGTTAGTAATAGACACATAATAAGCACCATGATTAATCGGAAGGCCGGTTAACAAAATCCAAGATAATATTATCCAGTGGCAACTTGACCAACCGTGTGCAAGGCTTAAAAATGCTCGAAGATTAACACGATAGAAAGTAACTGGTATACAATAATTTAAGTCCAAGACCATATAATCCACATGCCTATTGTAGCCTTCATCCAATAGAGACCTTTGAACCTCATTCATAAGCATACTCCCCTGAACCTTGCCAAAACGGAACTACATATTTCTTTAAGTTTAAAATACTTACATATTTGGTAGGTCACACTTATATCAATTTCACTATATTGAAATTTAAAAATTTAGGTATTAATAGAGATATATAATATATTCCTTTTTTTGTTTGTCAAAATATATAATATATTCAACTTAAAATCAACAAAAATAATAATATTTTATTATTTTTAAAAATAAATTTTGTATCTCAAAATGAATATGAAAATAAAATCTAAAAAAAGAAAAAATTACAAAAATGCTTAACAATAATTTTTTTAATAAACAATTTCAGTTATATAAATTACTAGGGGTGAGCACAAGTCAGCATCACATGTGAATGGAGATATACCTAATCCTACCATAACTTGATTAGTTCTAATTTCTTATGTCTCACAAATAATGTATACCGATTAAAAATTGTGTCCCCAAATTACTATCCACTTAGAATCTCAAAACATTTTTTCCAAATGTTTCCACTATAAACTTTATTAAATTATTTAAATATATGTTTTTAATGAATATTTAAAATATAAATATACTTTATGAAGTGTGTTTTAGTAATGGTGAATGTAATTATTCTGTTTTCTTAATATGTATGAAAAGTTAGGACATTATTGGTGGACACAAGGAGTATATTAGTTAAACTAACCTTAAGGTAATTAAAAAAATTCAAACATGGGGTGAGTTCGAGTTAGTGTCGGGTTAGAGGGGATACATATTAGTCAACATTGGTAAAAGAAACATGCAGTAATATTCTAATAAGTTATCAAAATGAACACGTAATTGATCAGTTATCGTAATATTAATTGATTAATTTCACTTAAAATAATGTTTATGATCCAAATTTTATATAGATTTTTTATTTTTACATGATTAGTTATGGTGGATATGTTATTTATGAAATTATATACACCAAATTTTGTCTAACTTAGCAGGTTAGATCAGGCAAGTCACATCTAGCTTAAAAGATCCAAAATTATTTTCAAATTGCAAAAAACATAAAATCTAATAATCCTTACTCACTCATCCTTGTATTCCAAGTACTTTATCAGGGAAAAAAATATTTTATTAACTAGTCCAAGTGAAATATTACATAGCGAGAAGTGTCATCTAGCAGGTCTAACATAGGAATACACCCTTCCATTTTCGAGAATAAATAAATTGAAAAAATATATATTTATCCAAAATACTTTACAGAAATATGACAAATTACTATTTGAGTTAATACAAGTGTTTGACACACTCTACAAGCTTCCATAACATCTTTTGGCTCACTTTTTGTTTGCAATACTTATTTAAAGATTGTCGAAACATACTCCAAGATGACCTACTCTTGGTCGATGCAGATAGTGGTGAACACTATTTTTATTGTCGATCTGGATATCAAACACTCACCTAATATAATAGAAACTTCTTGTACGAAAATAAGATTGTCATCCGAGAAGAGGTAACCCAATTGTTAAAAGCCCGCAACTTCTTGTACGGTATTATGTAGATATATCACAAATAATCGCAACTTTATTAAAAAAAATCTATCATTAAATACAATAAACTAATATTTATATATATATATATATATATATATATATATATATATATATATATATATAATATTTTCATCAAATATCTATCTAGAATAAAATAGACTTCTTTTGGTATTTTTTTTCATTAGTATATCACTTAATCCTTCATATTTCATCACATCTATATTCATAGACTATGAGTTTCTTTACTATAAAATTACAAGTTCAACAATTTGAGTTGGTTTCAAAATACTTGTTTGAGAATATAAATAAACAGAGTTTGAATATTAAATTCAGTTATTGGTTGATTAAAAGTTTAAGTTAATCAAAAAACTAGTTAAATTCTTAAACTATGTCTGAACCAATAATTTGCGACCCATAGAAGAAAGATTTTCTCTTTCGTAGAAAATCAAACACTTTTAGAAATTTTGTTCATTGTTATATAAGAGATATGATATGTTTAACAGAAATGTATAATAGTTTATTGAAGAATAAGTATTAATTATATAAAGAATTATCGTGAAAAAGACATGTATTTTAATACACTAACATGAGACCAATTGAGAGTCAAGAGTAATTGTATAAAAATTATATATGAAAATATTTTATTTTTCAAAAGAGATACGAAAATATTAATCATATATAAAAAGTATCATTAGGGAAAACAAAATAATAATTCCTAAGAGATATACGAGTAAGTTTGAAATCAAAGGCACAAGTATCAAAGGAAATCTCGCCAAGAGATGGACTCACGAGACACTAAAAAAGCATATATTATTTAAATAACTAGCATACGACAATTCAAAAGTAGAATGGAGTCTCAATAAGATGAGATGATATTATCAATAGGGGAAACAAAGTGCGAATTATTAAGGGGAAAATGTGATTAGTCTTGGAATTGATAAGAGAGTGTCATATTGTGGTGTATTTTTCGAAATTTTATTGGGTTTTTCAAAAAAATTGTACGTGTTATATTTTTTTCTTTTCTACCATTTTATTAAAAAATTGTTTTAGGTTTGTTTATAAAAATGTTTAATTGTGTTTGTTGATTTTTATAAAATTGTTGTTCTACTTGATCTATTTGCGTGGGGTAGATTGTTTAATTAAGTTAAATTGATGCCAATTTTCTTATAAATTTATAAGTCCTCCCGTGGATTTCTATAATTTGTAGATTGTAGTAGAAGTTTCTGCTTTACTTTGAGTCAAAAAAATCTTACCTATATGAATAGTCAACCAAATTTAATGATTAGGTTAATGTTTCTCCCAATCTCTTTATATTTATTAGAAAGAATGGACTAATATATTTAGGCTTGTAGTTCATATGTTTTTTTTGTTTAATTGTTGTCCATATGTTATCTCTCAACATATTTATTAGTCATTTCTTCTAGCATGCATTACTTGTTAGCGACCAATAATTAGGTAAGAAACGATTTCACCCAACACAACCAACATTAACTGGGACAGATTTAAAATATATTGATATTTTTTCATGAATTAAGTGGATGGCTTAAATAATGTCCATTCACAATAGAAAGTAACTTAAGTTCAGACAAAAAAAGAATGCTAAGAAGAAAGAAACTTGGTGTCGAACTTAGTGTAAGAAAATGTTTCTCTTATACAACATAATATTTAACCATAATCTTTAAGACTTTTGTATAAACTATTCTTATCATTTCTAGATTGATGAGTTAATATTATTTGTATTCATCTAATCATATTACATGCATACCATATTCCATGATAATATCTCTTAACTATTAAGATCTTATATTTAGTTGAAGATTAAGTGTGGAGACCTATTCACATCACCATTTCTCTGGCCGAATTCATAGTGGTGTGGACAAGAGGAGTATGAGTGATGGTTTGAACCACGGAAGAAAGAGGAATGGTTGACTGGGCCACGGGTGGTGTTATTGTAGGTTTGAGCTTTAATGGACGCCAATGTTTCTCGTTTGTGTTTGGAAAGCTTCAATTCGAGTCGATGACCTGCAGATTGCCTTGGTGGTGTTCTGAGTTTGTAAGCTTTTTTAACATGACTAGATCTCCAGTACTCTTTAAGCTATGTAGATGGTGAGCTATGTAAAGTTGTCTAAACACTTGGTTTTTGTAAATCAAAATAATATAACAACTATATCCAAAACCCTTTTGCTTATACTGATCCACACCCTTTTTCGTTTCCTTTATTATCCAAAATCAACACCAAAACCCTTAAAATCAAATATTCTACTAGTAGTGAATCTAGTGCAATCGTCAAGATCGATGATTTTCATTCCTCTCCCAAACTTTTTCAGGTTAGTAATAGACACATAATAAGCACCATGATTGATTTATAAGGTTTCTAACCAATAACCTACCCCATACAGTCATTTGAGTTTATAGCATGTAAGAAGAACCATTTCATGAATTAGTGTTGAGACGACAAAGTTACATGGATTTTGCAAGGGTAGCCCAAAGCAGTCCAACTTACTCAAAACTTTTTTTGCAATATCTGACCCACCTAAGTGAGCTCACATGCCCAAAAATATTTTTCTAGAGTATTACATCAGCTTTGGAGGATTAAAGGAGTTACACACAACATTTTTATGGTATTTATATTTTTCATATGCTCGTACTGTCTTTTAAATATAATCATCACGCCCAGGTAGTTAAATTTTGTTAGTATTTGGATTACATCTGAGAGGGGGGACTCAATTACGAAACTAGATTATGAATGTTCAGTTAGTTTTTAACAAAGAGGTCAGATTTAATTGGATAATTTCAATAAGGGTTAAATCTTATGAATTTGATAGTAAGGTAGGATCCCTGGGAGAGGTTAACGTTAGATAGTCGCACCTAATTATTCGAAAGAGAGACTTAGGTAGATATTATAATCCTTATTAATATATTCCCCTTCGATTCTCCTTTGAACAACAAATGATTCCAAATAATATATAGTAGTGAACCCAAACATCTCGAGTTATCCTTTTAATATTTTCATAAACTTTGATCTTAATTAATTCCAAGTCCTCGTTATTTAATCTTTTTTTTGGTACGTGGGTGGTCAAAACTAAGTTACCTATATTCAAGGAAGGGATTCAGAACTTGTACCTCTCACTAGAAAACTTTTAAGTAGCTCTCATTTAATCTAGTTGTTACTTAAAACATCACTTTTTGCATTTCAGCCCTATCTAGTATTTGAATTATATAAATTTAATCCCAAATCATCTTTTATATTTTGCTTTCCTCATTTAACACCTCAAATACATTAAATTAGCAAGAAATTAGATCTATAATCTATGTGGAGAACGACATAATATACTTATCACTTTATTATTTGGTACGGCTCGTACACTTGCAAGAAGTCTTCCCTGAGTTTGGTTTTTACATCACGCTTCGGAAAACACCACTTGATTGGTGAGAAGAGTTATTCTCCTTGTTCAAGGTTTAAATCTCATCATTAAGAATATTCTATGTTTCTTCAGTAGTGCACAAAAAGTAGCTAGGTTTTTTCTTGTTTATTCCTTACAAATAAGCCAATGGAGATCCAAGAAAGACCCCTCCGTCAAATCATGGAATAACATATTATCTATTTTCATAGAAGATTGGAATTTTTTATTTGTTCGTGAGATTCTTGAGGTTCATGGACTTCTTGGTAGCAACTGCAAGTTGTATCTTTTGTGTATCTTTGAGATCAAAACTATTAGCTGAAGTGCCTCGAGTGTTGTGTGATTGCGATCTTGTAAACATTGATAGAAAAAATCATGACGGAAATAAAGCAAAAAAGGCATTATATCGTGAAATTGTGAAGATAGCTCTCTAATTTCTATCTACTTTCTATCTACTTTCTCTATACATGTTTACAATACACATAAGCTACTTAAAAAGGCAAAATAGAACAAAACAGATTCATATACTGTTTTAAAACAAAAAAAAAGATTCATAATGTTAATGCACAATAATTTTCAAGTGACTAAATATGTATGCATATAATAAACATAATACACACACCATATAATCCACAATAAAATTGGTTGCCACTACCAATTCCCCTAGTTCCAAAAAAACAATAATTTTAAGTTACACATAAAACCTTAAACAATCACATATAAACATCTGCCACATCATCTTCTCTTTCCGTCTTTTTATTTCTTATCCCAATTAATCATCTATCAACCTGAGTGGGACAGATGGACCCGCAAAAGAATAACGAGACGATACTGACCCATGTACTTCTGTCCCAAGCTGACCTCCAAGATTATTAAACCTCTGATTGTTGTAATTTAATGGAGGTGGGCCATGAGAATCATAAGACGGTACGTGATGCATCCTCCTCATCCCTTGGTCAACCATTAATCCCTTTGGTTGACCAACTTCTCTTTGCTCTATCCTTGGCATGACAAGATAATGATTTACCAAGCTAGTAGTACATTCATCATAATTATTACTACTTACCGTTGATACTTATTGAGAACTCAGATGGATAATTTAATGCACCTTTATGTCCAGTTGGCAATACAGGAAGAGTTGTAGGACTACTCTGTGGATAGGCCTACTCTGTGGAAGTCCATAATTTCTGTACTCTTTCTCCGACAAAAAAAGTTGACTTCGAGAAGAAGTTTTAGTTTCTTCATGCCTATTATATTGCCCTCCTTTTCTAAATACAACTCCATTAATAGGTGGTGGTTTCATCGTTACATGAACAGAAGAAGATCTCAAATTCTCTTGTTGAAACATCTCTTTTAACCGTTTGACCTGTACAAATCAAAACTCGGTTACTTTTATATGTATGTATTAAATAACAAAACATGTATTCTCAATTCTCACCTGCTCAAAGCTCAAATCCGTATTTGCACTTACGTGTTCTCTCGTCATAATTCTCCTTAATAGCTTTTTTAAACACAGCCTCGGGTAAAGGTATACAATCATTTTCAACTACAAATCAAACCTAATTCATAAAGAACTATAAATAAAGTGAAATATAAAAAGGAAATAAGTAAATAAACAGGAATGCACCAATAAAAGCTGCTGGTTCAAGTCTAATGCCACCTGGAGAAGAAGCTTCGAATATACCATACAAGAGTTTAAGATCAAAATCATATAAAAACAGCTTCAATCCAGGTCTAATCTTCATTACAAGCTCTTTTTTATTTTTTGGGCCTAGACCCTGTCTATATACTTAATTTGAATCTGAAACAAACAAGAAAAAATTAATAAGGATTAATTAAATGTGATGTAGTGGTAGAAAGGTGCTTGCAAGAACATGCTGTCACAAGACCTATAATTGATGATGTAGTGATGGTTGTATAACACCATCTATCAAAATAAAGTATATACCAAACATTTCATTTCATTAAACATAGAATTAATTTTTCAGTATTTAAAATTTGGAAAAGTTGTTGAATCGCAATTTTGGCAATTAATGACACTAGATCATATAAATTTATATTAAATATTAGCATTGATTAGTCTTATTTTCGTTAATCACAACACATCAGAAAAAACTTAATCCATATTTGTTTGTATTTTTAGTTAAGGTCGATTAATTAATACTAGTTACCAAAATAAAGGAACAAATATTATCTATGAGAACAAAGAGATAATTACTTTTGGTTAAATAAAAAAATTTAAAAACTACTATCAATCCATTAATATATGATAAATAAGAAGAAATAACAAAAAACAAAATATATGCAGTCCAAAAGAAATTCATATCAAGATGAATTGTTTCATCAAATATTTTGGAACAATTTATCATACAAAAAATACATCTATTCATAAACCATCTATCTCAATCAATGACAAAATCAACGTCAACAAACAAAAATATAACATCTTGGTTAAATGAAACATCGGTTGCCAATTGATGAGAGGAATTGGAAATAGATGGACTCACAGTCAATATAAATGATTGAGTAATGCTAGGTATCACCCAAAATTGTATCACCATTCTATCATCTCTTAGGTGTATTTTAAGTGAACCAACCATATGATTTCTCCTACGTAACTTATCTTTTTATCTTTTATAATTGGTCTACTTAACTAGTGAAAGAAGTGTGAAGTAATTTTGGATGATATTCGGCATTACTCAAGATTATTAATAAGATAACTATTGTAAATCTACAATGGCAGAAAAAGTTTGGGCTCTCATAAAAGTCATAAATCATCTTATTAAACACATGAGCAGAGTATTATTTTATCTCAAAAAATCTGTAAATAATTCAAGTTATAAATTATTTGTCTATAATAAAATGGAGTAATAAGTCTATATATATGAGACTACGAGATTATTTAAGAAATTTCTATTTTGATAAATCTTTTATAATAGAAGTTCTTATAATTCTTTTAGATGTTATATCAAAGTCTTCAAGACCAAAAGTTGATTTATAAGCATAGATTGATAAATTTAAATGATAAAACTGTACACAAAAGTGTTATGTTCCTATCAAAACTTTATAAAAAATGTGACATAAGATAAGTTCATTGGTTATTTCTTGTAGTGTTTTCTTTTTATTTGTTTTATTTTATATATTGTTTTGTTTTTTTATACATTTTTGTATTTGTACTATTATAATACAATATCTAATCTAAACAAAATATATCACCAAAAACTTAAACATACCTTACATTGTACAATTTTTAATATTAGAAAGAGTTACAACTTCTAAAACAAGATGACCGAGACTCAATTATTCTTATTATAATTTTTCAAAACAGGTTTGAAAATTTTGAAATCTACATAATTTCCTAATATATACTAAAATCACCATGTAAATTTCAGATTATAAATAAAAGAGCACACAATAGAAGAGAACTGCTAGGTACTATTTTTGGTTTAAAAAAAACCTTAGAAAGGGACATATTTTTCCAAAGATCAATAAAGAAGAAATCCAAATAATTTTAAAAATTCACGATGTCAAAAATTACTTACTTGAAATGCCATGAACACCAATCTGAGATGAGATGCAATAGTTACCTATCGTCAGTAGATTAGAGATATGGATTTCTAATTGGTAAAGCATAATACTGAATGTCAAAAGAAATGAGATTGTAAAACAATAGGATGAGTGTAACACATTTAAAAAATAAAAAGCTAAGGAAGAAGAGTAGATTGTTAAAGATGCTAGAGAGGTTGGAGATAGTAAAAGAAAACAGCGGCGCAGGAGAGGAGTTAGGGTTTAATAGAGATGCTAATGATAAAGGGATTTGTCTATATGAAGATAATATTAATACTTGTTTTTTAAATAAAAAAATTATCTAATTATTTGATGGGTTTTACGCAATTATTTTGAGACACATAAGCCTACATTCACTTAATATGTGAGAAGGAAGAAAACAATGTGATTTGATCATATGGTCCATCATTGATTATATTACTTATTAATATGTATTGATTAATTTTATTCAAAATAATATTTGTAATCCAATTTTTTATATATTTTATTTTTTTTATATAATTAGTTATTGTGGATATGTTGTCAATTAATATATATACACCACCTTTTGTCCAAGTTAGCAGTTAGGTCAGACAAGTCACACCTAACTAAATCGATCCAAATTATTATCCAATATCAATAAAACATAAAATCTTATAATCCTTACTCACTCATCCTTGAATGTTAAGTTCCTTCTCAAGGAAAAAATCTTGTATTAACTAGTCCAACTGGAATATTACAGAGCGAGAAGATTCATCTAGAATGTCTAACCTAGGAATACACCTTTCCCTTTTTTAGAACAAAAAACTTGAAAAATATATATTTTTAATTAAAGAATAAAAAATTATGTCACATGTAGAAGAAAATTCCACAAGGCCTAGTCGGGTTGGAGAGGTCCAAAAACCTTAAGTGAAATATGAAATAATATTTGTTGATTTAATATGAGTGTTTAATAGTTATCTACAGGCTTCCATAATAGCCTTCACCTCACTTTTCGTTCGTGATACTTATCTAAACATTGTTCAAGTACTCTCCAAGATGAGCTCTTCCTAGTCGATGAAAATAATGGAGAACACTATCTACAATCAATAATAAAATTTTCATCTGGGAAGAGGTAAACCTAATTGTTGATCATACAAAATAGGTCATGGAGGAATTTTATAGATTGTACTAACCTTAATAGAATGTGCTCAAAGGACAACATTCTCCTCTTAAAGATAAAACAAGATTATAGATTCAAAGGATAGTCATCCTTTATAAACCTTAATGAATATGTCAAAAGATACAATAAAAATACGATGCCGAGGAGGAGGAGTAGAATACCGCCTTTTTAACAGAGAAAGATCTTTAATCCTACAAAGTTATGTCATTAAAATAAAGAATGTTGGTTCAACATATCAACAAATGGTTAACCGAATCTTTGCGACTTAGATTTTTCTTAACATGGAAACTTACATCAAAAATATATATTTGTAAAAAAAATGTGCACGATGATCACCTACCTGGTCTAATCGAGTCCTTTTTTCGTGATGAGAAGTGTAGGAGTTGACTCAGACTCGATAAGTGCGTCTTCGAGGTAACTTTTGAAAGAAATTTAGAGTTCATATTTATCTATTGAGATTCATGGGTAATCGTAACAAAATATTAGCAATCCTCAACATGAATTAAAATCAAACAATCAACCAAGTTCAATCATTGAAAAGGTTGGAAGAAAAAATTATTTGTTTCATATCCAAATCACATATAATCAGACGTGGTTAAAACCCTTTCGATAACAAAAGGGCTTTGAATGGACCTAGTTTTGTTAGAAAGGTTTTTTCCAACTAAAAATATTACTTCAGTTCATCATCCATATTTACAAAAGCAATGGTAGGAGAAATATTTCTCGTTGTCATGTAATCAAGTACGAATATCATCATCCTTATTTGTCAATATTATGACAAACAACAACATGTGTATTATGTTAGTCAGAAAATACAATGTTCCAAGGGAAGATATTGGATGATCAAAAAGATTGACATAACACTTGACATTTATTACAGAAACTGTAGCTCTACTCTGAGGCACATCTGATTAAGACTACTGGATATGCCATCACCTTAAAAGCCAAATAGCATTAAGCCATATGTATTGGCCGACATCATCATAGCAGGCACTATACCTAATCATCTCAGAAAAGTTTTAGAGGAAAATGACACTATTAATTAGAGGATAAAGATAAATAGAGCATCAAAAAAGAATTATAGCAAAGCCGGATTGGTTTTCATTGATCATAATATCGAGAACGTTGCTTAATTTTTAGATGGAATTTTCAAGCCACAAATACAAAGGTCAATTATGAAGTCCAACTGGTCATAGTCCAAGCCTCCATGAGGTTATAACAAAATAATTGAGATATTTAAGGATTCCTAAATTTTAACCAAGAATATGGTTCAATATTCTCTAGCTAGGAATAATAGGATATCAGCGTATAAGACCAAGGTAAACAACATATGAGTAATGTTTGAAGCCATCAAAATCATACTTGTTACGAAATCAAAGAAAACATTTACAGATTCGAGCTGGTGTTAGTGAAAATAAAGGTTACTACAGGTCTCATCACATAACAACTCAACTAACCTAGTGTACTTGCTTCCAAACGATTGGAGGTACAGCTAATAATATTTAGACAAAGGTAGATAGAGTTATTAAACACTTAGTGTCTCAAAGAGGGCACGTTACATGACTATAATTGAAAGGCTACCGACATAATATCACACTTATGAAGATTGTTTTGACGGGGACAGGATTATAGAAATTATTTTATGAACGACCATTGTCGCCATGTGTAGAATAGGAGGAAGGCAGCAAATTCTACATGAGATACACAACAAAGTATTCTACGATAACATGTCACGTATCATTCGGTGAAAAGAAGTTAGTTCAACAAGAATATTTCTATCTAACTACGATGAGAGACTCTTGGGAATGGGTATGGACTTACAAGTTATTTTAAAGAGTAAAACAGACAAACGGACAACCCACAACGAAAAATAACCTCGATGTCAAGTCTATTGGATTTATACAAATAGGAGTTAGTCATCATCCGACATTTTCCTACAAGACATGACCAATGCACATATATCTAAATTGCCTTGGATTACTTTAACATGTAGATTTCAACCAAAATCGTGTCAACCGTCACTACACAATAATCATGAAAATATATTTTGTAGAATATATCGGTTTGTTTTGAAATACCACATATAATCATGACCAACAGTTTTACTTAATTTGTGTCTGACTACTTTAGAGGAAAATCATCTGAGGACATTGTGTAAGGACTAGACGATATCATGAAAAATTATCTGACATACTTCTGAATATGTTATAGGAATATCATTTAGATTTTCGCTGGAAAAATAATGAGACATCATATTGTATGATGTATGATTGTTAAGTCGTTCTTCGTGTGGATATAATAAACCAGTGCTTGAAATTCATTGACTTTAAATCAGGTGAAATTGAAAAATTGTACGAGGAATGATAAAAAAACGTTTAGGATACTCAGTAAGTGATGCATTAGTACTCACATAAAAAGATATTTTTGCCTCTAAAAAATTGTTTTGACATTGGTATTCACAAAAAAAAGTCAAATCCTTACTTCACAACCCACCATATTAAAGTACTCATAGATGTACCCCTGAAAAGACAATATCAAAACAATAAACATCTACGAGATTACTAAATTGAGACTTAAAATTCGATGAGTATGAAATTTTATTTGAAGCACAAACAACACTTAAAGACTAGTCTTCCGTCAATATTTATTTAAGCATAAATCAACTATGTGTAGATCAGACATCAGATCGATACATACCAACCTTAAAGCCCAACGGAAATGACGGAAGAAATTATATAATCAAGGTAGATAGAGCTAAAAAAAGAATGGAAGATGACTAGATTGATTCTCTATCGGCTTCAGCTCAACCACCATAATACACAAGTCAGATTATAAACCCCCATGACCAAAACGAGGGCCTACATAAACCTCAAATAAAAAAGGTTACATACATGCACATATATTTTCCCGATCATCCAGAAGGTATCCCAAAATTATGAGGTATAGAATACAATCGTGATGGTCTATCAAACAAAAGTTTGTGATACGTGAGGAATTTGACACCATTCACATCATCAGAGAGCGTAATATAAGGGGAGACACGTTAATCGGAAGGCCGGTTAACAAAATGCAAGTTAATATTATCCAGTGGCAACTTGACCAACCGTGTGAAAGGCTTAAAAATGATCGAAGATTAACACGATAGAAAGTAACTAGTATACAATAATTTAAGGCCAAGACCATATAATCCACATGCCTATTGTAGCCTTCATCCAATAGAGACCTTTGAACCTCATTCATAGGCATACTCCCCTGAACCTTGCCAAAACGGAACTACATATTTCTTTAAGTTTAAAATACTTACATATTTGGTAGGTCACACTTATATCAATTTCACTATATTGAAATTTAAAAATTTAGGTATTAATAGAGATATATAATATATTCCTTTTTTTGTTTGTCAAAATATATAATATATTCAACTTAAAATCAACAAAAATAATAATATTTTATTATTTTTAAAAATAAATTTTGTATCTCAAAATGCATATGAAAATAAAATCTAAAAAAAGAAAAAATTACAAAAATGCTTAACAATAATTTTTTTTATAAACAATTTCAGTTATATAAATTACTAGGGGTGAGCACAAGTCAGCATCACATGTGAATGGAGATATACCTAATCCTACCATAACTTGATTAGTTCTAATTTCTTATGTCTCACAAATAATGTATACCGATTAAAAATTGTGTCCCCAAATTACTATCCACTTAGAATCTCAAAACATTTTTTCCAAATGTTTCCACTATAAACTTTATTAAATTATTTAAATATATGTTTTTAATGAATATTTAAAATATAAATATACTTTATGAAGTGTGTTTTAGTAATGGTGAATGTAATTATTCTGTTTTCTTAATATGTATGAAAAGTTAGGACATTATTGGTGGACACAAGGAGTATATTAGTTAAACTAACCTTAAGGTAATTAAAAAAATTCAAACATGGGGTGAGTTCGAGTTAGTGTCGGGTTAGAGGGGATACATATTAGTCAACATTGGTAAAAGAAACATGCAGTAATATTCTATTAAGTTATCAAAATGAACACGTAATTGATCAGTTATCGTAATATTAATTGATCAATTTCACTTAAAATAATGTTTATGATCCAAATTTTGTATAGATTTTTTATTTTTACATGATTAGTTATGGTGGATATGTTATTTATGAAATTATATACACCACATTTTGTCTAACTTAGCAGGTTAGATCAGGCAAGTCACATCTAGCTTAAAAGATCCAAAATTATTTTCAAATTGCAAAAAAAACATAAAATCTAATAATCCTTACTCACTCATCCTTGTATTCCAAGTACTTTATCAGGGAAAAAAATATTTTATTAACTAGTCCAAGTGAAATATTACATAGCGAGAAGTGTCATCTAGCAGGTCTAACATAGGAATACACCCTTCCATTTTCGAGAATAAATAAATTGAAAAAATATATATTTATCCAAAATTCTTTACAGAAATATGACAAATTACTAGTTGAGTTAATACGAGTGTTTGACACACTCTACAAGCTTCCATAACATCTTTTGGCTCACTTTTTGTTTGCAATACTTATTTAAAGATTGTCGAAACATACTCCAAGATGACCTACTCTTGGTCGATGCAGATAGTGGCGAACACTATTTTTATTGTCGATCAGGATATCAAACACTCACCTAATATAATAGAAACTTCTTGTACGAAAATAAGATTGTCATCCGAGAAGAGGTAACCCAATTGTTAAAAGCCCGCAACTTCTTGTACGGTATTATGTAGATATATCACAAATAATCGCAACTTTATTAAAAAAAATCTATCATTAATTACAATAAACTAATATTGATATATATATATATATATATAATATTTTCATCAAATATCTATCTAGAATAAAATAGACTTCTTTTGGTATTTTTTTTCATTAGTATATCACTTAATCCTTCATATTTCATCACATCCATATTCATAGACTATGAGTTTCTTTACTATAAAATTACAAGTTCAACAATTTGAGTTGGTTTCAAAATACTTGTTTGAGAATATAAATAAACAGAGTTTGAATATTAAATTCAGTTATTGGTTGATTAAAAGTAATAAAAAAACTAGTTAAATTCTTAAACTATGTCTGAACCAATAATTTGCAACCCATAGAAGAAAGATTTTCTCTTTCGTAGAAAATTAAACTCTTTTAGAAATTTTGTTCATCGTTATATAAGAGATATGATATGTTTGACAGAAATGTATAATAGTTTATTGAAGAATAAGTATTAATTATATAAAGAATTATAGTGAAAAAGACATGTATTTTAATACACTAACATGAGACCAATTGAGAGTCAAGAGTAATTGTATAAAAATGATATATGAAAATATTTTATTTTTCAAAAGAGATACGAAAATATTAATCGTATATAAAAAGTATCATTAGGGAAAACAAAATAATAATTACTAAGAGATATACGAGTAAGTTTGAATTTAAAGGCACAAGTATCAAAGGAAATCTCGCCAAGAGATGGACTCACGAGACACTAAAAAAACATATATTATTTAAATAACTAGCATACGACAATTCAAAAGTAGAATAAAGTCTCAATAAGATGAGATGATATTATCAATAGGGGGAAACAAAGTGCGAATTATTAAGGGGAAAATGTGATTAGTCTTGGAATTGATAAGAGAGTGTCATATTGTGGTGTATTTTTCGAAATTTTATTGGGTTTTTCAAAAATATTGTACGTGTTATATTTTTTTCTTTTCTACCATTTTATTAAAAAATTGTTTTAGGTTTGTTTATAAAAATGTTTAATTTAGTTTGTTGATTTTTATAAAATTGTTGTTCTACTTGATCTATTTGCGTGGGGTAGATTGTTTAATTAAGTTAAATTGATGCCAATTTTCTTATAAATTTATAAGTCCTCCCGTGGATTTCTATAATTTGTAGATTGTAGTAGAAGTTTCTGCTTTACTTTGAGTCAAAAAAATCTTACCTATATGAATAGTCAACCAAATTTAATGATTAGGTTAATGTTTCTCCCAATCTCTTTATATTTATTAGAAAGAATGGACTAATATATTTAGGCTTGTAGTTCATATGTTTTTTTTGTTTAATTGTTGTCCATATGTTATCTCTCAACATATTTATTAGTCATTTCTTCTAGCATGCATTACTTGTTAGCGACCAATAATTAGGTAAGAAACGATTTCACCCAACACAACCAACATTAACTGGGACAGATTTAAAATATATTGATATTTTTTCATGAATTAAGTGGATGGCTTAAATAATGTCCATTCACAATAGAAAGTAACTTAAGTTCAGACAAAAAAAGAATGCTAAGAAGAAAGAAACTTGGTGTCGAACTTAGTGTAAGAAAATGTTTCTCTTATACAACATAATATTTAACCATAATCTTTAAGACTTTTGTATAAACTATTCTTATCATTTCTAGATTGATGAGTTAATATTATTTGTATTCATCTAATCATATTACATGCATACCATATTCCATGATAATATCTCTTAACTATTAAGATCTTATATTTAGTTGAAGATTAAGTGTGGAGACCTATTCACATCACCATTTCTCTGGCCGAATTCATAGTGGTGTGGACAAGAGGAGTATGAGTGATGGTTTGAACCACGGAAGAAAGAGGAATGGTTGACTGGGCCACGGGTGGTGTTATTGTAGGTTTGAGCTTTAATGGACGCCCATGTTTCTCGTTTGTGTTTGGAAAGCTTCAATTCGAGTCGATGACCTGCAGATTGCCTTGGTGGTGTTCTGAGTTTGTAATGTTTTTTAACATGACTAGATCTCCAGTACTCTTTAAGCTATGTAGATGGTGAGCTATGTAAAGTTGTCTGAACACTTGGTTTTTGTAAATCAAAATAATATAACAACTATATCCAAAACCCTTTTGTTTATACTGATCCACACCCTTTTTCGTTTCCTTTATTATCCAAAATCAACACCAAAACCCTTAAAATCAAATCTTCTACTAGTAGTGAATCTAGTGCAATCGTCAAGATCGATGATTTTCATTCCTCTCCCAAACTCTTTCAGGTTAGTAATAGACACATAATAAGCACCATGATTAATCGGAAGGCCGGTTAACAAAATCCAAGATAATATTATCCAGTGGCAACTTGACCAACCGTGTGCAAGGCTTAAAAATGCTCGAAGATTAACACGATAGAAAGTAACTGGTATACAATAATTTAAGGCCAAGACCATATAATCCACATGCCTATTGTAGCCTTCATCCAATAGAGACCTTTGAACCTCATTCATAAGCATACTCCCCTGAACCTTGCCAAAACGGAACTACATATTTCTTTAAGTTTAAAATACTTACATATTTGGTAGGTCACACTTATATCAATTTCACTATATTGAAATTTAAAAATTTAGGTATTAATAGAGATATATAATATATTCCTTTTTTTGTTTGTCAAAATATATAATATATTCAACTTAAAATCAACAAAAATAATAATATTTTATTATTTTTAAAAATAAATTTTGTATCTCAAAATGCATATGAAAATAAAATCTAAAAAAAGAAAAAATTACAAAAATGCTTAACAATAATTTTTTTTATAAACAATTTCAGTTATATAAATTACTAGGGGTGAGCACAAGTCAGCATCACATGTGAATGGAGATATACCTAATCCTACCATAACTTGATTAGTTCTAATTTCTTATGTCTCACAAATAATGTATACCGATTAAAAATTGTGTCCCCAAATTACTATCCACTTAGAATCTCAAAACATTTTTTCCAAATGTTTCCACTATAAACTTTATTAAATTATTTAAATATATGTTTTTAATGAATATTTAAAATATAAATATACTTTATGAAGTGTGTTTTAGTAATGGTGAATGTAATTATTCTGTTTTCTTAATATGTATGAAAAGTTAGGACATTATTGGTGGACACAAGGAGTATATTAGTTAAACTAACCTTAAGGTAATTAAAAAAATTCAAACATGGGGTGAGTTCGAGTTAGTGTCGGGTTAGAGGGGATACATATTAGTCAACATTGGTAAAAGAAACATGCAGTAATATTCTAATAAGTTATCAAAATGAACACGTAATTGATCAGTTATCGTAATATTAATTGATCAATTTCACTTAAAATAATGTTTATGATCCAAATTTTATATAGATTTTTTATTTTTACATGATTAGTTATGGTGGATATGTTATTTATGAAATTATATACACTACATTTTGTCTAACTTAGCAGGTTAGATCAGGCAAGTCACATCTAGCTTAAAAGATCCAAAATTATTTTCAAATTGCAAAAAAACATAAAATCTAATAATCCTTACTCACTCATCCTTGTATTCCAAGTACTTTATCAGGGAAAAAAATATTTTATTAAGTAGTCCAAGTGAAATATTACATAGCGAGAAGTGTCATCTAGCAGGTCTAACATAGGAATACACCCTTCCATTTTCGAGAATAAATAAATTGAAAAAATATATATTTATCCAAAATTCTTTACAGAAATATGACAAATTACTAGTTGAGTTAATACGAGTGTTTGACACACTCTACAAGCTTCCATAACATCTTTTGGCTCACTTTTTGTTTGCAATACTTATTTAAAGATTGTCGAAACATACTCCAAGATGACCTACTCTTGGTCGATGCAGATAGTGGCGAACACTATTTTTATTGTCGATCAGGATATCAAACACTCACCTAATATAATAGAAACTTCTTGTACGAAAATAAGATTGTCATCCGAGAAGAGGTAACCCAATTGTTAAAAGCCCGCAACTTCTTGTACGGTATTATGTAGATATATCACAAATAATCGCAACTTTATTAAAAAAAATCTATCATTAATTACAATAAACTAATATTGATATATATATATATATATATATATATATATATATATATATATATATATATATATATATATATATATATATATATATATATATATATATAATATTTTCATCAAATATCTATCTAGAATAAAATAGACTTCTTTTGGTATTTTTTTTCATTAGTATATCACTTAATCCTTCATATTTCATCACATCCATATTCATAGACTATGAGTTTCTTTACTATAAAATTACAAGTTCAACAATTTGAGTTGGTTTCAAAATACTTGTTTGAGAATATAAATAAACAGAGTTTGAATATTAAATTCAGTTATTGGTTGATTAAAAGTTTAAGTTAATAAAAAAACTAGTTAAATTCTTAAACTATGTCTGAACCAATAATTTGCAACCCATAGAAGAAAGATTTCCTCTTTCGTAGAAAATTAAACTCTTTTAGAAATTTTGTTCATCGTTATATAAGAGATATGATATGTTTGACAGAAATGTATAATAGTTTATTGAAGAATAAGTATTAATTATATAAAGAATTATAGTGAAAAAGACATGTATTTTAATACACTAACATGAGACCAATTGAGAGTCAAGAGTAATTGTATAAAAATGATATATGAAAATATTTTATTTTTCAAAAGAGATACGAAAATATTAATCGTATATAAAAAGTATCATTAGGGAAAACAAAATAATAATTACTAAGAGATATACGAGTAAGTTTGAATTTAAAGGCACAAGTATCAAAGGAAATCTCGCCAAGAGATGGACTCACGAGACACTAAAAAAACATATATTATTTAAATAACTAGCATACGACAATTCAAAAGTAGAATGGAGTCTCAATAAGATGAGATGATATTATCAATAGGGGGAAACAAAGTGCGAATTATTAAGGGGAAAATGTGATTAGTCTTGGAATTGATAAGAGAGTGTCATATTGTGGTGTATTTTTCGAAATTTTATTGGGTTTTTCAAAAATATTGTACGTGTTATATTTTTTTCTTTTCTACCATTTTATTAAAAAATTGTTTTAGGTTTGTTTATAAAAATGTTTAATTTAGTTTGTTGATTTTTATAAAATTGTTGTTCTACTTGATCTATTTGCGTGGGGTAGATTGTTTAATTAAGTTAAATTGATGCCAATTTTCTTATAAATTTATAAGTCCTCCCGTGGATTTCTATAATTTGTAGATTGTAGTAGAAGTTTCTGCTTTACTTTGAGTCAAAAAAATCTTACCTATATGAATAGTCAACCAAATTTAATGATTAGGTTAATGTTTCTCCCAATCTCTTTATATTTATTAGAAAGAATGGACTAATATATTTAGGCTTGTAGTTCATATGTTTTTTTTGTTTAATTGTTGTCCATATGTTATCTCTCAACATATTTATTAGTCATTTCTTCTAGCATGCATTACTTGTTAGCGACCAATAATTAGGTAAGAAACGATTTCACCCAACACAACCAACATTAACTGGGACAGATTTAAAATATATTGATATTTTTTCATGAATTAAGTGGATGGCTTAAATAATGTCCATTCACAATAGAAAGTAACTTAAGTTCAGACAAAAAAAGAATGCTAAGAAGAAAGAAACTTGGTGTCGAACTTAGTGTAAGAAAATGTTTCTCTTATACAACATAATATTTAACCATAATCTTTAAGACTTTTGTATAAACTATTCTTATCATTTCTAGATTGATGAGTTAATATTATTTGTATTCATCTAATCATATTACATGCATACCATATTCCATGATAATATCTCTTAACTATTAAGATCTTATATTTAGTTGAAGATTAAGTGTGGAGACCTATTCACATCACCATTTCTCTGGCCGAATTCATAGTGGTGTGGACAAGAGGAGTATGAGTGATGGTTTGAACCACGGAAGAAAGAGGAATGGTTGACTGGGCCACGGGTGGTGTTATTGTAGGTTTGAGCTTTAATGGACGCCCATGTTTCTCGTTTGTGTTTGGAAAGCTTCAATTCGAGTCGATGACCTGCAGATTGCCTTGGTGGTGTTCTGAGTTTGTAATGTTTTTTAACATGACTAGATCTCCAGTACTCTTTAAGCTATGTAGATGGTGAGCTATGTAAAGTTGTCTGAACACTTGGTTTTTGTAAATCAAAATAATATAACAACTATATCCAAAACCCTTTTGTTTATACTGATCCACACCCTTTTTCGTTTCCTTTATTATCCAAAATCAACACCAAAACCCTTAAAATCAAATCTTCTACTAGTAGTGAATCTAGTGCAATCGTCAAGATCGATGATTTTCATTCCTCTCCCAAACTCTTTCAGGTTAGTAATAGACACATAATAAGCACCATGATTAATCGGAAGGCCGGTTAACAAAATCCAAGATAATATTATCCAGTGGCAACTTGACCAACCGTGTGCAAGGCTTAAAAATGCTCGAAGATTAACACGATAGAAAGTAACTGGTATACAATAATTTAAGGCCAAGACCATATAATCCACATGCCTATTGTAGCCTTCATCCAATAGAGACCTTTGAACCTCATTCATAAGCATACTCCCCTGAACCTTGCCAAAACGGAACTACATATTTCTTTAAGTTTAAAATACTTACATATTTGGTAGGTCACACTTATATCAATTTCACTATATTGAAATTTAAAAATTTAGGTATTAATAGAGATATATAATATATTCCTTTTTTTGTTTGTCAAAATATATAATATATTCAACTTAAAATCAACAAAAATAATAATATTTTATTATTTTTAAAAATAAATTTTGTATCTCAAAATGAATATGAAAATAAAATCTAAAAAAAGAAAAAATTACAAAAATGCTTAACAATAATTTTTTTAATAAACAATTTCAGTTATATAAATTACTAGGGGTGAGCACAAGTCAGCATCACATGTGAATGGAGATATACCTAATCATACCATAACTTGATTAGTTCTAATTTCTTATGTCTCACAAATAATGTATACCGATTAAAAATTGTGTCCCCAAATTACTATCCACTTAGAATCTCAAAACATTTTTTCCAAATGTTTCCACTATAAACTTTATTAAATTATTTAAATATATGTTTTTGATGAATATTTAAAATATAAATATACTTTATGAAGTGTGTTTTAGTAATGGTGAATGCAATTATTCTGTTTTCTTAATATGTATGAAAAGTTAGGACATTATTGGTGGACACAAGGAGTATATTAGTTAAACTAACCTTAAGGTAATTAAAAAAATTCAAACATGGGGTGAGTTCGAGTTAGTGTCGGGTTAGAGGGGATACATATTAGTCAACATTGGTAAAAGAAACATGCAGTAATATTCTAATAAGTTATCAAAATGAACACGTAATTGATCAGTTATCGTAATATTAATTGATTAATTTCACTTAAAATAATGTTTATGATCCAAATTTTATATAGATTTTTTATTTTTACATGATTAGTTATGGTGGATATGTTATTTATGAAATTATATACACCACATTTTGTCTAACTTAGCAGGTTAGATCAGGCAAGTCACATCTAGCTTAAAAGATCCAAAATTATTTTCAAATTGCAAAAAACATAAAATCTAATAATCCTTACTCACTCATCCTTGTATTCCAAGTACTTTATCAGGGAAAAAAATATTTTATTAACTAGTCCAAGTGAAATATTACATAGCGAGAAGTGTCATCTAGCAGGTCTAACATAGGAATACACCCTTCCATTTTCGAGAATAAATAAATTGAAAAAATATATATTTATCCAAAATACTTTACAGAAATATGACAAATTACTATTTGAGTTAATACGAGTGTTTGACACACTCTACAAGCTTCCATAACATCTTTTGGCTCACTTTTTGTTTGCAATACTTATTTAAAGATTGTCGAAACATACTCCAAGATGACCTACTCTTGGTCGATGCAGATAGTGGTGAACACTATTTTTATTGTCGATCTGGATATCAAACACTCACCTAATATAATAGAAACTTCTTGTACGAAAATAAGATTGTCATCCGAGAAGAGGTAACCCAATTGTTAAAAGCCCGCAACTTCTTGTACGGTATTATGTAGATATATCACAAATAATCGCAACTTTATTAAAAAAAATCTATCATTAAATACAATAAACTAATATTTATATATATATATATATATATATATATATATATATATATATAATATTTTCATCAAATATCTATCTAGAATAAAATAGACTTCTTTTGGTATTTTTTTTCATTAGTATATCACTTAATCCTTCATATTTCATCACATCTATATTCATAGACTATGAGTTTCTTTACTATAAAATTACAAGTTCAACAATTTGAGTTGGTTTCAAAATACTTGTTTGAGAATATAAATAAACAGAGTTTGAATATTAAATTCAGTTATTGGTTGATTAAAAGTTTAAGTTAATCAAAAAACTAGTTAAATTCTTAAACTATGTCTGAACCAATAATTTGCGACCCATAGAAGAAAGATTTTCTCTTTCGTAGAAAATTAAACACTTTTAGAAATTTTGTTCATTGTTATATAAGAGATATGATATGTTTAACAGAAATGTATAATAGTTTATTGAAGAATAAGTATTAATTATATAAAGAATTATCGTGAAAAAGACATGTATTTTAATACACTAACATGAGACCAATTGAGAGTCAAGAGTAATTGTATAAAAATTATATATGAAAATATTTTATTTTTCAAAAGAGATACGAAAATATTAATCATATATAAAAAGTATCATTAGGGAAAACAAAATAATAATTCCTAAGAGATATACGAGTAAGTTTGAAATTAAAGGCACAAGTATCAAAGGAAATCTCGCCAAGAGATGGACTCACGAGACACTAAAAAAGCATATATTATTTAAATAACTAGCATACGACAATTCAAAAGTAGAATGGAGTCTCAATAAGATGAGATGATATTATCAATAGGGGAAACAAAGTGCGAATTATTAAGGGGAAAATGTGATTAGTCTTGGAATTGATAAGAGAGTGTCATATTGTGGTGTATTTTTCGAAATTTTATTGGGTAAAAAATTGTACGTGTTATATTTTTTTCTTTTCTACCATTTTATTAAAAAATTGTTTTAGGTTTGTTTATAAAAATGTTTAATTGTGTTTGTTGATTTTTATAAAATTGTTGTTCTACTTGATCTATTTGCGTGGGGTAGATTGTTTAATTAAGTTAAATTGATGCCAATTTTCTTATAAATTTATAAGTCCTCCCGTGGATTTCTATAATTTGTAGATTGTAGTAGAAGTTTCTGCTTTACTTTGAGTCAAAAAAATCTTACCTATATGAATAGTCAACCAAATTTAATGATTAGGTTAATGTTTCTCCCAATCTCTTTATATTTATTAGAAAGAATGGACTAATATATTTAGGCTTGTAGTTCATATGTTTTTTTTGTTTAATTGTTGTCCATATGTTATCTCTCAACATATTTATTAGTCATTTCTTCTAGCATGCATTACTTGTTAGCGACCAATAATTAGGTAAGAAACGATTTCACCCAACACAACCAACATTAACTGGGACAGATTTAAAATATATTGATATTTTTTCATGAATTAAGTGGATGGCTTAAATAATGTCCATTCACAATAGAAAGTAACTTAAGTTCAGACAAAAAAAGAATGCTAAGAAGAAAGAAACTTGGTGTCGAACTTAGTGTAAGAAAATGTTTCTCTTATACAACATAATATTTAACCATAATCTTTAAGACTTTTGTATAAACTATTCTTATCATTTCTAGATTGATGAGTTAATATTATTTGTATTCATCTAATCATATTACATGCATACCATATTCCATGATAATATCTCTTAACTATTAAGATCTTATATTTAGTTGAAGATTAAGTGTGGAGACCTATTCACATCACCATTTCTCTGGCCGAATTCATAGTGGTGTGGACAAGAGGAGTATGAGTGATGGTTTGAACCACGGAAGAAAGAGGAATGGTTGACTGGGCCACGGGTGGTGTTATTGTAGGTTTGAGCTTTAATGGACGCCAATGTTTCTCGTTTGTGTTTGGAAAGCTTCAATTCGAGTCGATGACCTGCAGATTGCCTTGGTGGTGTTCTGAGTTTGTAAGCTTTTTTAACATGACTAGATCTCCAGTACTCTTTAAGCTATGTAGATGGTGAGCTATGTAAAGTTGTCTAAACACTTGGTTTTTGTAAATCAAAATAATATAACAACTATATCCAAAACCCTTTTGCTTATACTGATCCACACCCTTTTTCGTTTCCTTTATTATCCAAAATCAACACCAAAACCCTTAAAATCAAATATTCTACTAGTAGTGAATCTAGTGCAATCGTCAAGATCGATGATTTTCATTCCTCTCCCAAACTTTTTCAGGTTAGTAATAGACACATAATAAGCACCATGATTGATTTATAAGGTTTCTAACCAATAACCTACCCCATACAGTCATTTGAGTTTATAGCATGTAAGAAGAACCATTTCATGAATTAGTGTTGAGACGACAAAGTTACATGGATTTTGCAAGGGTAGCCCAAAGCAGTCCAACTTACTCAAAACTTTTTTTGCAATATCTGACCCACCTAAGTGAGCTCACATGCCCAAAAATATTTTTCTAGAGTATTACATCAGCTTTGGAGGATTAAAGGAGTTACACACAACATTTTTATGGTATTTATATTTTTCATATGCTCGTACTGTCTTTTAAATATAATCATCACGCCCAGGTAGTTAAATTTTGTTAGTATTTGGATTACATCTGAGAGGGGGGACTCAATTACGAAACTAGATTATGAATGTTTAGTTAGTTTTTAACAAAGAGGTCAGATTTAATTGGATAATTTCAATAAGGGTTAAATCTTATGAATTTGATAGTAAGGTAGGATCCCTGGGAGAGGTTAACGTTAGATAGTCGCACCTAATTATTCGAAAGAGAGACTTAGGTAGATATTATAATCCTTATTAATATATTCCCCTTCGATTCTCCTTTGAACAACAAATGATTCCAAATAATATATAGTAGTGAACCCAAACATCTCGAGTTATCCTTTTAATATTTTCATAAACTTTGATCTTAATTAATTCCAAGTCCTCGTTATTTAATCTTTTTTTTGGTACGTGGGTGGTCAAAACTAAGTTACCTATATTCAAGGAAGGGATTCAGAACTTGTACCTCTCACTAGAAAACTTTTAAGTAGCTCTCATTTAATCTAGTTGTTACTTAAAACATCACTTTTTGCATTTCAGCCCTATCTAGTATTTGAATTATATAAATTTAATCCCAAATCATCTTTTATATTTTGCTTTCCTCATTTAACACCTCAAATACATTAAATTAGCAAGAAATTAGATCTATAATCTATGTGGAGAACGACATAATATACTTATCACTTTATTATTTGGTACGGCTCGTACACTTGCAAGAAGTCTTCCCTGAGTTTGGTTTTTACATCACGCTTCGGAAAACACCACTTGATTGGTGAGAAGAGTTATTCTCCTTGTTCAAGGTTTAAATCTCATCATTAAGAATATTCTATGTTTCTTCAGTAGTGCACAAAAAGTAGCTAGGTTTTTTCTTGTTTATTCCTTACAAATAAGCCAATGGAGATCCAAGAAAGACCCCTCCGTCAAATCATGGAATAACATATTATCTATTTTCATAGAAGATTGGAATTTTTTATTTGTTCGTGAGATTCTTGAGGTTCATGGACTTCTTGGTAGCAACTGCAAGTTGTATCTTTTGTGTATCTTTGAGATCAAAACTATTAGCTGAAGTGCCTCGAGTGTTGTGTGATTGCGATCTTGTAAACATTGATAGAAAAAATCATGACGGAAATAAAGCAAAAAAGGCATTATATCGTGAAATTGTGAAGATAGCTCTCTAATTTCTATCTACTTTCTATCTACTTTCTCTATACATGTTTACAATACACATAAGCTACTTAAAAAGGCAAAATAGAACAAAACAGATTCATATACTGTTTTAAAACAAAAAAAAAGATTCATAATGTTAATGCACAATAATTTTCAAGTGACTAAATATGTATGCATATAATAAACATAATACACACACCATATAATCCACAATAAAATTGGTTGCCACTACCAATTCCCCTAGTTCCAAAAAAACAATAATTTTAAGTTACACATAAAACCTTAAACAATCACATATAAACATCTGCCACATCATCTTCTCT
Source organism: Nemophila menziesii (assembly GCA_029959085.1). NCBI lineage: Eukaryota > Viridiplantae > Streptophyta > Magnoliopsida > Boraginales > Hydrophyllaceae > Nemophila > Nemophila menziesii. The sequence continues at coordinate 4,148,702 of JARWIR010000046.1, read as the reverse complement.
TTCCGTCTTTTTATTTCTTATCCCAATTAATCATCTATCAACCTGAGTGGGACAGATGGACCCGCAAAAGAATAACGAGACGATACTGACCCATGTACTTCTGTCCCAAGCTGACCTCCAAGATTATTAAACCTCTGATTGTTGTAATTTAATGGAGGTGGGCCATGAGAATCATAAGACGGTACGTGATGCATCCTCCTCATCCCTTGGTCAACCATTAATCCCTTTGGTTGACCAACTTCTCTTTGCTCTATCCTTGGCATGACAAGATAATGATTTACCAAGCTAGTAGTACATTCATCATAATTATTACTACTTACCGTTGATACTTATTGAGAACTCAGATGGATAATTTAATGCACCTTTATGTCCAGTTGGCAATACAGGAAGAGTTGTAGGACTACTCTGTGGATAGGCCTACTCTGTGGAAGTCCATAATTTCTGTACTCTTTCTCCGACAAAAAAAGTTGACTTCGAGAAGAAGTTTTAGTTTCTTCATGCCTATTATATTGCCCTCCTTTTCTAAATACAACTCCATTAATAGGTGGTGGTTTCATCGTTACATGAACAGAAGAAGATCTCAAATTCTCTTGTTGAAACATCTCTTTTAACCGTTTGACCTGTACAAATCAAAACTCGGTTACTTTTATATGTATGTATTAAATAACAAAACATGTATTCTCAATTCTCACCTGCTCAAAGCTCAAATCCGTATTTGCACTTACGTGTTCTCTCGTCATAATTCTCCTTAATAGCTTTTTTAAACACAGCCTCGGGTAAAGGTATACAATCATTTTCAACTACAAATCAAACCTAATTCATAAAGAACTATAAATAAAGTGAAATATAAAAAGGAAATAAGTAAATAAACAGGAATGCACCAATAAAAGCTGCTGGTTCAAGTCTAATGCCACCTGGAGAAGAAGCTTCGAATATACCATACAAGAGTTTAAGATCAAAATCATATAAAAACAGCTTCAATCCAGGTCTAATCTTCATTACAAGCTCTTTTTTATTTTTTGGGCCTAGACCCTGTCTATATACTTAATTTGAATCTGAAACAAACAAGAAAAAATTAATAAGGATTAATTAAATGTGATGTAGTGGTAGAAAGGTGCTTGCAAGAACATGCTGTCACAAGACCTATAATTGATGATGTAGTGATGGTTGTATAACACCATCTATCAAAATAAAGTATATACCAAACATTTCATTTCATTAAACATAGAATTAATTTTTCAGTATTTAAAATTTGGAAAAGTTGTTGAATCGCAATTTTGGCAATTAATGACACTAGATCATATAAATTTATATTAAATATTAGCATTGATTAGTCTTATTTTCGTTAATCACAACACATCAGAAAAAACTTAATCCATATTTGTTTGTATTTTTAGTTAAGGTCGATTAATTAATACTAGTTACCAAAATAAAGGAACAAATATTATCTATGAGAACAAAGAGATAATTACTTTTGGTTAAATAAAAAAATTTAAAAACTACTATCAATCCATTAATATATGATAAATAAGAAGAAATAACAAAAAACAAAATATATGCAGTCCAAAAGAAATTCATATCAAGATGAATTGTTTCATCAAATATTTTGGAACAATTTATCATACAAAAAATACATCTATTCATAAACCATCTATCTCAATCAATGACAAAATCAACGTCAACAAACAAAAATATAACATCTTGGTTAAATGAAACATCGGTTGCCAATTGATGAGAGGAATTGGAAATAGATGGACTCACAGTCAATATAAATGATTGAGTAATGCTAGGTATCACCCAAAATTGTATCACCATTTTATCATCTCTTAGGTGTATTTTAAGTGAACCAACCATATGATTTCTCCTACGTAACTTATCTTTTTATCTTTTATAATTGGTCTACTTAACTAGTGAAAGAAGTGTGAAGTAATTTTGGATGATATTCGGCATTACTCAAGATTATTAATAAGATAACTATTGTAAATCTACAATGGCAGAAAAAGTTTGGGCTCTCATAAAAGTCATAAATCATCTTATTAAACACATGAGCAGAGTATTATTTTATCTCAAAAAATCTGTAAATAATTCAAGTTATAAATTATTTGTCTATAATAAAATGGAGTAATAAGTCTATATATATGAGACTACGAGATTATTTAAGAAATTTCTATTTTGATAAATCTTTTATAATAGAAGTTCTTATAATTCTTTTAGATGTTATATCAAAGTCTTCAAGACCAAAAGTTGATTTATAAGCATAGATTGATAAATTTAAATGATAAAACTGTACACAAAAGTGTTATGTTCCTATCAAAACTTTATAAAAAATGTGACATAAGATAAGTTCATTGGTTATTTCTTGTAGTGTTTTCTTTTTATTTGTTTTATTTTATATATTGTTTTGTTTTTTTATACATTTTTGTATTTGTACTATTATAATACAATATCTAATCTAAACAAAATATATCACCAAAAACTTAAACATACCTTACATTGTACAATTTTTAATATTAGAAAGAGTTACAACTTCTAAAACAAGATGACCGAGACTCAATTATTCTTATTATAATTTTTCAAAACAGGTTTGAAAATTTTGAAATCTACATAATTTCCTAATATATACTAAAATCACCATGTAAATTTCAGATTATAAATAAAAGAGCACACAATAGAAGAGAACTGCTAGGTACTATTTTTGGTTTAAAAAAAACCTTAGAAAGGGACATATTTTTCCAAAGATCAATAAAGAAGAAATCCAAATAATTTTAAAAATTCACGATGTCAAAAATTACTTACTTGAAATGCCATGAACACCAATCTGAGATGAGATGCAATAGTTACCTATCGTAGATTAGAGATATGGATTTCTAATTGGTAAAGCATAATACTGAATGTCAAAAGAAATGAGATTGTAAAACAATAGGATGAGTGTAACACATTTAAAAAATAAAAAGCTAAGGAAGAAGAGTAGATTGTTAAAGATGCTAGAGAGGTTGGAGATAGTAAAAGAAAACAGCGGCGCAGGAGAGGAGTTAGGGTTTAATAGAGATGCTAATGATAAAGGGATTTGTCTATATGAAGATAATATTAATACTTGTTTTTTAAATAAAAAAATTATCTAATTATTTGATGGGTTTTACGCAATTATTTTGAGACACATAAGCCTACATTCACTTAATATGTGAGAAGGAAGAAAACAATGTGATTTGATCATATGGTCCATCATTGATTATATTACTTATCAATATGTATTAATTAGTTTTATTCAAAATAATATTTGTAATCCAATTTTTTATATATTTTATTTTTTTTATATAATTAGTTATTGTGGATATGTTGTCAATTAATATATATACACCACCTTTTGTCCAAGTTAGCAGTTAGGTCAGACAAGTCACACCTGACTAAATCGATCAAAATTATTATCCAATATCAATAAAACATAAAATCTTATAATCCTTACTCACTCATCCTTGTATGTTAAGTTCCTTCTCAAGGAAAAAATCTTGTATTAACTAGTCCAACTGGAATATTACATAGCGAGAAGATTCATCTAGCATGTCTAACCTAGGAATACACCTTTCCCTTTTTTAGAACAAAAAACTTGAAAAATATATATTTTTAATTAATGAATAAAAAATTATGTCACATGTAGAAGAAAATTCCACAAGGCCTAGTCGGGTTGGAGAGGTCCAAAAACCTTAAGTGAAATATGAAATAATATTTGTTGATTTAATATGAGTGTTTAATAGTTATCTACAGGCTTCCATAATAGCCTTCGCCTCACTTTTCGTTCGTGATACTTATCTAAACATTGTTCAAGTACTCTCCAAGATGAGCTCTTCCTAGTCGATGAAAATAATGGAGAACACTATCTACAATCAATAATAAAATTTTCATCTGGGAAGAGGTAAACCTAATTGTTGATCATACAAAATAGGTCATGGAGGAATTTTATAGATTGTACTAACCTTAATAGAATGTGCTCAAAGGACAACATTCTCCTCTTAAAGATAAAACAAGATTATTGAATCAAAGGATAGTCATCCTTTATAAACCTTAATGAATATGTCAAAAGATACAATAAAAATACGATGCCGAGGAGGAGGAGTAGAATACCGCCTTTTTAACAGAGAAAGATCTTTAATCCTACAAAGTTATGTCATTAAAATAAAGAATGTTGGTTCAACATATCAACAAATGGTTAACCGAATCTTTGCGACTTAGATTTTCTTAACATGGAAACTTACATAAAAAATATATATTTGTAAAAAAAATGTGCACGATGATCACCTACCTGGTCTAATCGAGTCCTTTTTTCGTGATGAGAAGTGTGGGAGTTGACTCAGACCCGATAAGTGCGTCTTCGAGGTAACTTTTGAAAGAAATTTAGAGTTCATATTTATCCATTGAGAGTCATGGGTAATCGTAACAAAATATTAGCAATCCTCAACATGAATTAAAATCAAACAATCAACCAAGTTCAATCATTGAAAAGGTTGGAAGAAAAAATTATTTGTTTCATATCCAAATCACATATAATCAGACGTGGTTAAAACCCTTTCGATAACAAAAGGGCTTTGAATGGACCTAGTTTTGTTAGAAGGTTTTTTCCAACTAAAAATATTACTTCAGTTCATCATCCATATTTACAAAAGCAATGGTAGGAGAAATATTTCTCGTTGTCATGTAATCAAGTACGAATATCATCATCCTTATTTGTCAATATTATGACAAACAACAACATGTGTATTATGTTAGTCAGAAAATACAATGTTCCAAGGGAAGATATTGGATGATCAAAAAGATTGACATAACACTTGACATTTATTACAGAAACTGTAGCCCTACTCTGAGGCACATCTGATTAAGACTACTGGATATGCCATCACCTTAAAAGCCAAATAGCATTAAGCCATATGTATTGGCCGACATCATCATAGCAGGCACTATACCTAATCATCTCAGAAAAGTTTTAGAGGAAAATGACACTATTAATTAGAGGATAAAGATAAATAGAGCATCAAAAAAGAATTATAGCAAAGCCGGATTGGTTTTCATTGATCATAATATCGAGAACGTTGCTTAATTTTTAGATGGAATTTTCAAGCCACAAATACAGAGGTCAATTATGAAGTCCAACTGGTCATAGTCCAAGCCTCCATGAGGTTATAACAAAATAATTGAGATATTTAAGGATTCCTAAATTTTAACCAAGAATATGGTTCAATCTTCTCTAGCTAGGAATAATAGGATATCAGCGTATTAGACCAAGGTAAACAACATATGAGTAATGTTTGAAGCCATCAAAATCATACTTGTTACGAAATCAAAGAAAACATTTACAGATTCGAGCTGGTGTTAGTGAAAATAAAGGTTACTACAGGTCTCATCACATAACAACTCAACTAACCTAGTGTACTTGCTTCCAAACGATTGGAGGTACAGCTAATAAAATTTAGACAAAGGTAGATAGAGTTATTAAACACTTAGTGTCTCAAAGAGGGCACGTTACATGACTATAAGTAAAAGGCTACCGACATAATATCACACTTATGAAGATTGTTTTGACGGGGACAGGATTATAGAAATTATTTTATGAACGACCATTGTCGCCATGTGTAGAATAGGAGGAAGGCAGCAAATTCTACATGAGATACACAACAAAGTATTCTACGATAACATGTCACGTATCATTCGGTGAAAAGAAGTTAGTTCAACAAGAATATTTCTATCTAACTACGATGAGAGACTCTTGGGAATGGGTATGGACTTACAAGTTATTTTAAAGAGTAAAACAGACAAACGGACAACCCACAACGAAAAATAACCTCGATGTCAAGTCTATTGGATTTATACAAATAGGAGTTAGTCATCATCCGACATTTTCCTACAAGACATGACCAACGCACATATATCTAAATAGCCTTGGATTACTTTAACATGTAGATTTCAACCAAAATCGTGTCAACCATCACTACACAATAATCATGAAAATATATTTTGTAGAATATATCGGTTTGTTTTGAAATACCACATATAATCATGACCAACAGTTTTACTTAATTTGTGTCTCACTACTTTAGAGGAAAATCATCTGAGGACATTGTGTAAGGACTAGACGATATCATGAAAAATTATCTGACATACTTCTGAATATGTTATAGGAATATCATTTAGATTTTCGCTGGAAAAATAATGAGACATCATATTGTATGATGTATGATTGTTAAGTCGTTCTTCGTGTGGATATAATAAACCAGTGCTTGAAATTCATTGACTTTAAATCAGGTGAAATTGAAAAATTGTACGAGGAATGATAAAAAACGTTTAGGATACTCTGTAAGTGATGCATTGGTACTCACATAAAAAGATGTTTTTGCCTCTAAAAAATTGTTTTGACATTGGTATTCACAAAAAAAAGTCAAATCCTTACTTCACAACCCACCATATTAAAGTACTCACAGATGTACCCCTGAAAAGACAATATCAAAACAATAAACATCTACGAGATTACTAAATTGAGACTTAAAATTCGATGAGTATGAAATTTTATTTGAAGCACAAACAACACTTAAAGCCTAGTCTTCCGTCGATATTTATTTAAGCATAAATCAACTATGTGTAGATCAGACATCAGATCGATACATAACAACCTTAAAGCCCAACGGAAATGACGGAAGAAATTATATAATCAAGGTAGATAGAGCTAAAAAAAGAATGGAAGATGACTAGATTGATTCTCTATCGGCTTCAGCTCAACCACCATAATACACAAGTCAGATTATAAAGCCCCCATGACCAAAACGAGGGCCTACATTAACCTCAAATAAAAAAGGTTACATACATGCACATATATTTTCCCGATCATCCAGAAGGTATCCCAAAATTATGAGGTATAGAATACAATCGTGATGGTCTATCAAACAAAAGTTTGTGATACGTGAGGAATTTGACACCATTCACATCATCAGAGAGCGTAATATAAGGGGAGACACGTTAATCGGAAGGCCGGTTAACAAAATGCAAGGTAATATTATCCAGTGGCAACTTGACCAACCGTGTGCAAGGCTTAAAAATGATCGAAGATTAACACGATAGAAAGTAACTGGTATACAATAATTTAAGGCCAAGACCATATAATCCACATGCCTATTGTAGCCTTCATCCAATAGAGACCTTTGAACCTCATTCATAGGCATACTCCCCTGAACCTTGCCAAAACGGAACTACATATTTCTTTAAGTTTAAAATACTTACATATTTGGTAGGTCACACTTATATCAATTTTACTATATTGAAATTTAAAAATTTAGGTATTAATAGAGATATATAATATATTCCTTTTTTTGTTTGTCAAAATATATAATATATTCAACTTAAAATCAACAAAAATAATAATAATTTATTATTTTTAAAAATAAATTTTGTATCTCAAAATGCATATGAAAATAAAATCTAAAAAAAGAAAAAATTACAAAAATGCTTAACAATAATTTTTTTTATAAACAATTTTAGTTATATAAATTACTAGGGGTGAGCACAAGTCAGCATCACATGTGAATGGAGATATACCTAATCCTACCATAACTTGATTAGTTCTAATTTCTTATGTCTCACAAATAATGTATACCGATTAAAAATTGTGTCCCCAAATTACTATCCACTTAGAATCTCAAAACATTTTTTCCAAATGTTTCCACTATAAACTTTATTAAATTATTTAAATATATGTTTTTAATGAATATTTAAAATATAAATATATTTTATGAAGTGTGTTTTAGTAATGGTGAATGTAATTATTCTGTTTTCTTAATATGTATGAAAAGTTAGGACATTATTGGTGGACACAAGGAGTATATTAGTTAAATTAACCTTAAGGTAATTAAAAAAATTCAAACATGGGGTGAGTTCGAGTTAGTGTCGGGTTAGAGGGGATACATATTAGTCAACATTGGTAAAAGAAACATGCAGTAATATTCTAATAAGTTATCAAAATGAACACGTAATTGATCAGTTATCGTAATATTAATTGATCAATTTCACTTAAAATAATGTTTATGATCCAAATTTTGTATAGATTTTTTATTTTTACATGATTAGTTATGGTGGATATGTTATCAATGAAATTATATACACCATATTTTGTCTAACTTAGCAGGTTAGATCAGGCAAGTCACATCTAGCTTAAAAGATCCAAAATTATTTTCAAATTGCAAAAAAACATAAAATCTAATAATCCTTACTCACTCATCCTTGTATTCCAAGTACTTTATCAGGGAAAAAAATATTTTATTAACTAGTCCAAGTGAAATATTACATAGCGAGAAGTGTCATCTAGCAGGTCTAACATAGGAATACACCCTTCCATTTTCGAGAATAAATAAATTGAAAAAATATATATTTATCCAAAATTCTTTACAGAAATATGACAAATTACTAGTTGAGTTAATACGAGTGTTTGACTCACTCTACAAGCTTCCATAACATCTTTTGGCTCACTTTTTGTTTGCAATACTTATTTAAAGATTGTCGAAACATACTCCAAGATGACCTACTCTTGGTCGATGCAGATAGTGGCGAACACTATTTTTATTGTCGATCAGGATATCAAACACTCACCTAATATAATAGAAACTTCTTGTACGAAAATAAGATTGTCATCCGAGAAGAGGTAACCCAATTGTTAAAAGCCCGCAACTTCTTGTACGGTATTATGTAGATATATCACAAATAATCGCAACTTTATTAAAAAAAATCTATCATTAAATACAATAAACTAATATTGATATATATATATATATATATATAATATTTTCATCAAATATCTATCTAGAATAAAATAGACTTATTTTGGTATTTTTTTTTCATTAGTATATCACTTAATCCTTCATATTTCATCACATCCATATTCATAGACTATGAGTTTCTTTACTATAAAATTACAAGTTCAACAATTTGAGTTGGTTTCAAAATACTTGTTTGAGAATATAAATAAACAGAGTTTGAATATTAAATTCAGTTATTGGTTGATTAAAAGTTTAAGTTAATAAAAAAACTAGTTAAATTCTTAAACTATGTCTGAACCAATAATTTGCAACCCATAGAAGAAAGATTTTCTCTTTCGTAGAAAATTAAACTCTTTTAGAAATTTTGTTCATCGTTATATAAGAGATATGATATGTTTGACAAAAATGTATAATAGTTTATTGAAGAATAAGTATTAATTATATAAAGAATTATAGTGAAAAAGACATGTATTTTAATACACTAACATGAGACCAATTGAGAGTCAAGAGTAATTGCATAAAAATGATATATGAAAATATTTTATTTTTCAAAAGAGATACGAAAATATTAATCGTATATAAAAAGTATCATTAGGGAAAACAAAATAATAATTACTAAGAGATATACGAGTAAGTTTGAAATTAAAGGCACAAGTATCAAAGGAAATCTCGCCAAGAGATGGACTCACGAGACACTAAAAAAGCATATATTATTTAAATAACTAGCATACGACAATTCAAAAGTAGAATGGAGTCTCAATAAGATGAGATGATATTATCAATAGGGGGAAACAAAGTGCGAATTATTAAGGGGAAAATGTAATTAGTCTTGGAATTGATAAGAGAGTGTCATATTGTGGTGTATTTTTCGAAATTTTATTGGGTTTTTCAAAAAAATTGTACGTGTTATATTTTTTCCTTTTCTACCATTTTATTAAAAAATTGTTTTAGGTTTGTTTATAAAAATGTTTAATTGTGTTTGTTGATTTTTATAAAATTGTTGTACTACTTGATCTATTTGCGTGGGGTAGATTCTTTAATTAAGTTAAATTGATGCCAATTTTCTTATAAATTTATAAGTCCTCCCGTGGATTTCTATAATTTGTAGATTGTAGTAGAAGTTTCTGCTTTACTTTGAGTCAAAAAAATCTTACCTATATGAATAGTCAACCAAATTTAATGATTAGGTTAATGTTTCTCCCAATCTCTTTATATTTATTAGAAAGAATGGACTAATATATTTAGGCTTGTAGTTCATATGTTTTTTTTGTTTAATTGTTGTCCATATGTTATCTCTCAACATATTTATTAGTCATTTCTTCTAGCATGCATTACTTGTTAGCGACCAATAATTAGGTAAGAAACGATTTCACCCAACACAACCAACATTAACTGGGACAGATTTAAAATATATTGATATTTTTTCGTGAATTAAGTGGATGGCTTAAATAATGTCCATTCACAATAGAAAGTAACTTAAGTTCAGACAAAAAAAGAATGCTAAGAAGAAAGAAACTTGGTGTCGAACTTAGTGTAAGAAAATGTTTCTCTTATACAACATAATATTTAACCATAATCTTTAAGACTTTTGTATAAACTATTCTTATCATTTCTAGATTGATGAGTTAATATTATTTGTATTCATCTAATCATATTACATGCATACCATATTCCATGATAATATCTCTTAACTATTAAGATCTTATATTTAGTTGAAGATTAAGTGTGGAGACCTATTCACATCACCATTTCTCTGGCCGAATTCATAGTGGTGTGGACAAGAGGAGTATGTGTGATGGTTTGAACCACGGAAGAAAGAGGAATGGTTGACTGGGCCACGGGTGGTGTTATTGTAGGTTTGAGCTTTAATGGACGCCCATGTTTCTCGTTTGTGTTTGGAAAGCTTCAATTCGAGTCGATGACCTGCAGATTGCCTTGGTGGTGTTCTGAGTTTGTAATGTTTTTTAACATGACTAGATCTCCAGTACTCTTTAAGCTATGTAGATGGTGAGCTATGTAAAGTTGTCTGAACACTTGGTTTTTGTAAATCAAAATAATATAACAACTATATCCAAAACCCTTTTGTTTATACTGATCCACACCCTTTTTCGTTTCCTTTATTATCCAAAATCAACACCAAAACCCTTAAAATCAAATATTCTACTAGTAGTGAATCTAGTGCAATCGTCAAGATCGATGATTTTCATTCCTCTCCCAAACTTTTTCAGGTTAGTAATAGACACATAATAAGCACCATGATTGATTTATAAGGTTTCTAACCAATAACCTACCCCAGACAGTCATTTGAGTTTATAGCATGTAAGAAGAACCATTTCATGAATTAGTGTTGAGACGACAAAGTTACATGGATTTTGCAAGGGTAGCCCAAAGCAGTCCAACTTACTCAAAACTTTTTTTGCAATATCTGACCCACCTAAGTGGGCTCACATGCCCAAAAATATTTTTCTAGAGTATTACATCAGCTTTGGAGGATTAAAGGAGTTACACACAACATTTTTATGGTATTTATATTTTTCATATGCTCGTACTGTCTTTTAACTATAATCATCACGCCCAGGTAGTTAAATTTTGTTAGTATTTGGATTACATCTGAGAGGGGGGACTCAATTACGAAACTAGATTATGAATGTTCAGTTAGTTTTTAACAAAGTGGTCAGATTTAATTGGATAATTTCAATAAGGGTTAAATCTTATGAATTTGATAGTAAGGTAGGATCCCGGGGAGAGGTTAACGTTAGATAGTCGCACCTAATTACTCGAAAGAGAGACTTAGGTAGATATTATAATCCTTATTTATATATTCCCCTTCGATTCTCCTTTGAACAACAAATGATTCCAAATAATATATAGTAGTGAACCCAAACATCTCGAGTTATCCTTTTAATATTTTCATAAACTTTGATCTTAATTAATTCCAAGTCCTCGTTATTTAATCTTTTTTTTTGGTACATGGGTGGTCAAAACTAAGTTACCTATATTCAAGGAAGGGATTCAGAACTTGTACCTCTCACTAGAAAACTTTTAAGTAGCTCTCATTTAATCTAGTTGTTACTTAAAACATCACTTTTTGCATTTCAGCCCTATCTAGTATTTGAATTATATAAATTTAACCCCAAATCATCTTTTATATTTTGCTTTCCTCATTTAACACCTCAAATACATTAAATTAGCAAGAAATTAGATCTATAATCTATGTGGAGAACGACATAATATACTTATCACTTTATTATTTGGTACGGCTCGTACACTTGCAAGAAGTCTTCCCTGAGTTTGGTTTTTACATCACGCTTCGGAAAACACCACTTGATTGGTGAGAAGAGTTATTCTCCTTGTTCAAGGTTTGAATCTCATCATTAAGAATATTCTATGTTTCTTCAGCAGTGCACAAAAAGTAGCTAGGTTTTTTCTTGTTTATTCCTTACAAATAAGCCAATGGAGATCCAAGAAAGACCCCTCCGTCAAATCATGGAATAACATATTATCTATTTTCATAGAAGATTGGAATTTTTTATTTGTTCGTGAGATTCTTGAGGTTCATGGACTTCTTGGTAGCAACTGCAAGTTGTATCTTTTGTGTATCTTTGAGATCAAAACTATTAGCTGAAGTGCCTCGAGTGTTGTGTGATTGCGATCTTGTAAACATTGATAGAAAAAATCATGACGGAAATAAAGCAAAAAAGGCATTATATCGTGAAATTGCGAAGATAGCTCTCTAATTTCTATCTACTTTCTATCTACTTTCTCTATACATGTTCACAATACAAATAAGCTACTTAAAAAGGCAAAATAGAACAAAACGGATTCATATAATGTTTTAAAACAAAAAAAAAGATTCATAATGTTAATGCACAATAATTTTCAAGTGACTAAATATGTATGCATATAATAAACATAATACGCACACCATGTAATCCACAATAAAATTGGTTGCCACTACCAATTCCCCTAGTTCCAAAAAAACAATAATTTTAAGTTACACATAAAACCTTAAACAATCACATATAAACATCTGTCACATCATCTTCTCTTTCCGTCTTTTTATTTCTTATCCCAATTAATCATCTGTCACCTTAGTGGGACAGATGGACCCGCAAAAGAATAACGAGACGATACTGACTCATGTACTTCTCTCCCAAGCTGACCTCCAAGATTATTAAACCTCAGATTGTTGTAATTTAATGGAGGTGGGCCATGAGAATCATAAGACAGTACCTGATGCATCCTCCTCATCCCTTGGTCAACCATTAATCCCTTTGGTTGACCAACTTCTCTTTGCTCTATCCTTGGCATGACAAGATAATGATTTACCAAGCTAGTAGTACATTCATCATAATTATTACTACTTACAGTTGATACTTATTGAGAAGAACTCAGATGGATAATTTAATGCACCTTTATGTCCAGTTGGCAATACAGGAAGAGTTGTAGGACTACTCTGTGGATAATGTAATGCACGTTTATGTCCAACTGGCAATGCAGGAAGAGGAGTAGGCCTACTCTGTGGAAGTCCATAATTTATGTACTCTTTCTCCGACAAAAAAAGTTGACTTCGAGAAGAAGTGTTAGTTTCTTCATGCCTATTATATTGCCCTCCTTTTCTAAATACTACTCCATTAATAGGTGGTGGTTTCATAGTTACATGAACAGAAGAAGATCTCAAATTCTCTTGTTGAAACATCTCTTTTAACCGTTTGACCTGTACAAATCAAAACTCGGTTACTTTTATATGTATGTATTAAATAAAAAACATGTATCCTCAATTCTCACCTGCTCAAAGCTCAAATCCGTATTGCACTTACGTGTTCTCTCATCATAATTCTCCTTAATAGCTTTTTTAAACACAGCCTCGGGTAAAGGTATACAATCATTTTCAACTACAAATCGAACCTATTTCACAAAGAACTATAAATAAAGTGAAATATAAAAAGGAAATAAGTAAATGAACAGGAATGACCAATAAAAGCTGCTGGTTCAAGTCTAATGCCACCTGGAGAAGAAGCTTCGAATATACCATACAAGAGTTTAAGATCACAATCATATAAAAACAGCTTCAATCCAGGTCTAATCTTCATTACAAGCTCTTTTTTATTTTTTGGGCCTGCGAAATATTTTAGACCCGGTCTTTATACTTAATTTGAATCTGAAACAAACAAGAAAAAATTTATAAGGAGTAATTAAATGTGATGTAGTGGTAGAAAGGTGCTTGCAAGAACATGCTGTCACAAGACCTATAATTGATGATGTAGTGATGGTTGTGTAACACCATCTATCAAAATAGTATATACCAAACATTTCATTTCATTATACATAGAATTAATTTTTCAGTATTTAAAATTTGGAAAAGTTGTTGAATCGCAATTTGGAAATTAATGACACTAGATCATATAAATTTATATTAAATATTAGCATTGATTAGTCTTATTTCCGTTAATCACAACACATCAGAAAAAAACTTAATCCATATTTGTTTGTATTTTTAGTTAAGGTCGATTAATTAATACTAGTTACCAAAATAAAGGAACAAATATTATCTATGAGAACAAAGAGATAATTACTTTTGGTTAAATAAAAAAATTTAAAAACTACTATCAATCCATTAATATATGATAAATAAGAAGAAATAACAAAAAACAAAATATATGCAGTCCAAAAAAAATTCATATCAAGATGAATTGTTTCATCAAATATTTTGGAACAATTTATCATACAAAAATTACATCTATTCATAAACCATCTATCTCAATCAATGAAAAAATCAAATTCAACAAACAAAAATATAACATCTTGGTTAAATGAAACATCGGTTGCCAATTGATGAGAGGAATTGGAAATAGATTGACTCACAGTCAATATATATGATTGAGTAATGCTAGGTATCACCCAAAATTGTATCACCATTCTATCATCTCTTAGGTGTATTTTAAGTCAACCAACCATATGATTTCACCTATGTAACTTATCTATTTTTCTTTTATAATTGGTCTAGTTAACTAGTGAAAGAAGCGTGAAGTGATTTTAGATGATATTCGGTATTATTCAAGATTATTAATAAGATAACTATTGTAAATCTACAACGGAAGAAAAAGTTTGGGCTCTCATAAAAGTCATAAATCATCTTATTAAACACACGAGCAGAGTATTATTTTATCTCAAAAAATCTGTAAATAATTCAAGTTATAAATTACTTGTCTATAATAAATTGGAGTAAAAGGTCTATTATATATGAGACTAAGATATTATTTAGGAAATTACCATTTTGATAAATCTTTTATAATAGAAGTTCTTATAATTCTTTTAGATGTTATATCAAAGTGTTCAAGACCAAAAGTTGATTTATAAGCATAGATTGATAAATTTAAATGATAAACATGTACACAAAAATGTTATGTTCCTATCAAAACTTTATAAAAAATGTGACATAAGATAAGTTCATTGGTTATTTCTTGTATTGTTTTCTTTTTATTTGTTTTATTTTATATATTGTTTTGTTTTTTTATACATTTTTGTATTTGTACTATTATAATACAATATCTAATCTAAACAAAATATATCACCAAAAACTTAAACATACCTTACATTGTACAATTTTTAATATTAGAAAGAGTTACAACTTCTACAACAAGATGACTGAGACTCAATTATTCTTATTATAATTTTTCAAAACAGGTTTGAAAATTTTGAAATCTACATAATTTCCTAATATATACTAAAAAATCACCCTGTAAATTTCAGATTATAAATAAAAAAGCACACAATAGAAGAGAACTGTTAGGTACTATTTTTGGTTAAAAAAATCCTTAGAAAGGGACATATTTTTCCAAAGATCAGTAAAGAAGAAATCCAAATAATTTTAAAAATTCAAGATGTCAAAAAATACTTACTTGAAATGTCATGAACACCAATCTGAGATGAGATGTGATAGTTACCTATCGTCAGTAGATTAGAGATATGGATTTCTAATTGGTAAAGCATAATACTGAATGTCAAAAGAAGATGAGATTGTAAAACAATAGGATGAGTGTAACACATTTAAATAATAAAAAGCTAAGGAAGAAGAGTAGATTGTTAAAGATGCTAAAGAGGTTGGAGATAGTAAAAGAAAATAGCGGCGCAAGAGAGGAGTTAGGGTTTGATAGAGATGTTAATGATAAAGGGATTTGTCTATATGAAGATAATATTAATACTTGTTTTTTAAATAAAAAAAATTATCTAATTATTTGATGGGTTTTAAGCAATTATTTTGTGACACATAAGCCTAGATTCACTTAATATGTGAGAAGGAAGGAAACAATGTGATTTGATCATATGGTCCATCATTGATTATATTACTTATTAATATGTATTGATTAATTTTATTCAAAATAATATTTGTAATCCAATTTTTTATAGATTTTATTTTTTTATATAATAAGTTATTGTGGATATGTTGTCAATTAATATATATACACCACCTTTTGTCCAAGTTAGATGTTAGGTCAGACAAGTCACACCTAACTAAATCGATCCAAATTATTATCCAATATCAATAAAACATAAAATCTTATAATCCTTACTCACTCATCCTAGTATGTTAACTTCCTTCTCAAGGAAAAAATCTTGTATTAACTAGTCCAACTGGAATATTACAGAGCGAGAAGATTCATCTAGCATGTCTAAACTAGGAATACACCTTTCCCTTTTTTAGAACAAAAAAATTGAAAAATATATATTTTAATTAAAGAATAAAAAATCATGTCACATGTAGAAGAAAATTCCACAAAGCCTAGTCGGGTTGGGAGAGGTCCAAAAACCTTAAGTGAAATATAAAATAATATTTGTTGATTTAATATGAGTGTTTAATAGTTATCTACAGGCTTCCATAATAGCCTTCGCCTCACTTTTCGTACGCGATACTTATCTAAACATTGTTCAAGTACTCTCCAAGATGAGCTCCTCCTAGTCAATGGAAATAATGTAGAACACTATCTACAATCGATAATAAAATTTTCATCTGGGAATAGGTAAACCTAATTGTTGATCATACAAAATAGGTCATGGAGGAATTTTATAGATTGTACTAACCTTAATGGAATGTGCTCAAAGGACAACATTCTCCTCTTAAAGATAAAACAAGATTATAGAATCAAAGGATAGTCATCCTTTATAAATCTTCATGAATATGTCAAAAGATACAATAAAAATACGATGCCGAGGAGGAGGAGTAGAATACCGGCTTTTTAACAGAGAAAGATCTTTAATCCTACAAAGTTATGTCATTAAAATAAAGAATGTTGGTTCAACATATCAACAAATGGTTAACCAAATCTTTGAGACTTAGATTTTTTATAACATGGAAACTTACATCAAAAATATATATTTGTAAAAAATAATGTGCTCGATGATCACCTACCTGGTCTAATCGAGTCGTTTTTTCGTGATGAGAAGTGTGGGAGTTGACTCAGACCCGATAAGTGCGTCTTCGAGGTAACTTTTGAAAAATATTTAGAGTTCATATTTATCCATTTAGAGTCATGGGTAATTGTAACAAAATACTAGCAATCCTCAACATGAATTAAAATCAAACAATCAACCAAGTTCAATCATTGAAAAGGTTGGTAGAAAAAATAATTTGTTTCATATCCAAATCACATATTATCAGATGTGGTTAAAACCCTTTCGATAACAAAAGAGCTTTGAATGGACCTAGTTTTGTTAGAAGGTGTTTTCCAACTAAAAATATTACTTCAGTTAATCATCCATATTTACAAAACCAATGGTAGGAGAAATATTTCTCGTGTACTTGTCATGTAATCAAGTACGAATATCATCATCCTTATTTGTCAATATTATGACAAACAACAACATGTGTATTATGTTAGTCAGAAAATACAATGTTCTAAGGGAAGATATTGGATGATCAAAAAGATTGACATAACACTTGACATTTATTACAGAAACTGTAGCCCTACTCTGAGGCACATCTGATCAAGACTACTGGATATGCCATCACCATAAAAACCAAATAGCATTAAGCCATATGTATTGGCCGACATCATCATAGCAGGCACTATACCTAATCATCTCAAGAAAGTTTTAGAGGAAAATGACACTATTAATTAGAGGATAAAGGTAAATAGTGCATCAAAAAAGAATTTTAGCAAAGCCGGATTGGTTTTCATTGATCATAATATCGAGAACGTTGCTTGGTTTTTAAATCAAATTTTCAAGCCACAAATACAGAGGTCAATTATGAAGTCCAACTGGTCATAGTCCAAGCCTCCATGAGGTTATAACAAAATAATTGAGATATTTAAGGATTCCTAAATTTTAACCAAGAATATGGTTCAATCTTCTCTAGCTAGGAATAATAGGATATCAGCGTATCAGACCAAGGTAAACAACATATGAGTAGTGTTTGAAACCATCAAAATCACATCAATCTTTTTTCACCACTGACGTGGAACAATTACAAAAGAGAAAAAAAGAAAAGTTTTTAAAGGGAAATCATATGATTTGTCCACTTAAAATACACCTAAGAGATGATAGAAATGTGTTGTGATTTTGGATGATATCTAGAATTACTCAACCATTTTTATTGACTGTGACTCAATCTATTCCCAATTTTTTCCATGAATTGGTAAACATGTATCATTTAACCAGGATGTTATATATATATTTTTTTTACATTGATTTTGTCATTAATTAAGATAAATTGTTTATAAATAGATGTATTTTTTATGATCAATTGTTCCAAAATATCTTTGATGAAACATTTCCTCTTGATATGAATTTTTTTACTGTATATCTTTGTTAGAATATATTTGGAATTATTTAGATTACTTCTTATTTATTCTCTATTGATGGATTGGTAATAGTTTTGTATATTTTTTCATTTAACCAAACTAATAATCTCTCTGTTCTAATAAATAATATATGTTCCTTTATTTTGTTAGCTAATATTAATAACATTTTTCCTTACTAATTCGCACTTTGATTTCCCTATTGATAATCTCATCTCATCTTATTGAAATTCCATTATACTTTTGAATGGTCTTATATTAGTCATTTAAATAATATACTCTTTTTAGTGTCTCGTGAGTCCATCCCTTGGCGAAATTTCTTTCTATACTTATGCATTTAATTTCAAACTTACTTATATATCTCTTTTTAAAACATCTTTTCATATCTTATTTTGAAACAATTTCTCATAACTCTTAATTTGTCTCATGTTAGTGTACTAAAATTTGTCTTTTTTAAGAATAATTCTTTTATATATAATTAATACTTATTTATTTAAAAAACTACTTTACATTTTTGTCAAACATATCATATCTCTTATATAATGATGAAACAAATTTCTAAGAGAGGTCCATCTTAGACAAAAGAAAAAATCATTCTTCTATGAGTCACAAATTATTGATTCGGACCTTGTTATAGCATTTAACTAGTTTTTATTTAGCTTAAACTGTTAATAAACCAAACATTGAATTGCATATTCAAACTTTGTTTATTTATATTCTCAAACAAGTATTTTTAAAACAAACTACAATTGTTAAACCTACCACTTATAATTATATAGTAAAGAACCATATAGTCAATAGAAGATGGATGTGATGAAATACGTAATATGAAGGATTAAAAGATATACTACTGGAGAATAAGACCAAATGAAGTCAATCCTATCTTAATTAATTTTATATATTTGATGAAAAATATTTTTTAACCATATTAATATTATATTATTGTATTTAATAATAGAGTTTTTTTAATGAAGTTGGGATTGTTTGTATTTAAATATCTACACAATTTCTAAATATTACTCTCTTTTACTTATCATTAATTTTTTAGTTACATAAATAATGACCTAATACATTTAATCATTAAAAAGATATTTAATTACTATTTTTCATTTAGTTAAATTTAGATAAAACATGTTAGGAGTGCAAAATTAAAAAAATAAATCAAGAAAGTACCTAGTAAGTGTAAAAACATAACAACAACTTTCTACATATCAATAATCTTTTGTAAATATTAAATCAAAATGTATATAATATTGATTAGAATAATTTTTTAGTTTTTCTAAAAATATATATATATTGTTTAAGAAATAATATGAAGAATAAAGAAATAATAGATTTTTTTATTTAATATTCAATTTAAGTTTTATGACAAACTATCTGATATGCTAGATAAATAATTATAGTTTGCATAAGAAATAGAACACAACTAAAGAAACATAGTACAAAAAGGGGTTAAGAGAGGAAATTGAGATAATGGTTATTCTGGGTGATTCTTTGAATGTGTGAATGTCAGAAAATATATTATGTGTGGGTTTAAATCTGTAAATTACTGAGTTAGGATTTGGTTTGTAAAAACTATGTAATTTATAGGGCTAAATTTCTTTTTAATATTAACCCAAACCAAGCCTAAGCCATTTTAAATTAGCCCAAACCAAGCCTAATGCATTTAAAATTAGCCCAAACCAAAAAATATATATACATATCAGACATTCTTCAAGCCCAAGCCGATCTTTCTCATACCTATTTAATTTTTTAATTAATATCTAGGGTTCAACTGAAACAACTCGTAACTATTCATATAATATAGTGCTCATTTGTAAAAAATTATCATAACTGAAATATCACATTAAAGGGTATCATAAACAATAGTTTCAGAGTTTATTTATAGAAGTAGTTAGAGAAAATATATAATTTATCAATTACTTGTTAATTTTGGTAACTTACTAAAGTAATGATGCATGTTTATTTTACTAATGTTGACTAATGTGTATCCCCTCTAACCCCTCACTAACTCGAACTCACGTCATGTTTGAATTTTTTTTAATTACCTTAGGGCTAGTTTAACTAATACACTCCCTCTGTCCCACCTATAGTATAATTTTAAATTTTCACATATATTAAGAAACACAATAATTACATTCACCTTACCCTTCATAAAGTATATTTATATTTTAAATATTAATTAAAACATAAATTTTAATAATTTAGTAAGGGTAAATGTAGAAAACATTTGAAAAAGTATCTTGAGATTCTAAGTGGACTATAATTTGGGAACATACTTTTTAATAATTAGACATTATTTGTGAGACATAGGGAGTAAAACCTGACCAAGTTACCGTAGGATTAAGAATACCTCCATTCACATGTGACCCCAAGCTGTGCTCACCCCTATTAATTCATATAGCTAAAATTGATTAAAAAAATTATTGTTCAAGTATTTTTGTAAATTTTATAGATATTTTTTCAAGTGTATGTTGAGATACAAAATTTGTGTTAAAAATAATAAAAATGTATTATTATACTTGGTTTTATGTGGAATATATTTATATTTTTACAAACAAAAAAACGAATATATTGTATATTGCTATTCATATATAAGTTTTTAAATTTTTTAATAGTAATATTGATAGAACTGTGACCTACCTAATATATCTATTGTGAACTTAAAAAAACTATGTATTTCTGTTTTGGAAAGGGTTGGGGGAGTTTTCCTTATTATAGATTGATTGGCGTCTGATTTGAGGGATCCATCTCCAAAATCCCATTGAATGCAACAATAATTAGTAACCTACCGGAGGGGCTCCTACATGTAACACTCTGAAGATCAAGTTATTCTTTGGCTAAATCTATTCAACATAATTGCAAATGAATAGGGAAGTTATATTTACTCGTTGAGGACATGTGTATTTATAGGAGTTCAATAAAACCCATTGACGCCTAGATGGATTTTGTTGTATGGAGTTCTACTGTGAGGGATTACCCTCGGGTCCCTGTAAGGAAATTTTGATAGTTTAAAATAGTCAAGCCTATCATGAATGAGGTGAAAAAGTATTTATTTAGTGAAGGATACAATGTTCACGTGATTCTTTGGTCTTGGCCATGTGGAGTAGTTACACTTTATCATGTTTATCTTCGATCATTTTTTTTCTAGGCATTGGGTTGGTCAAATTGCCTGTGAATAATTATTTTCTTGCTTTTCTTTTAACAAGCCTTCGGGCTAACGTATCTCCCCTTATATTATGCTCTTCTGAGATGTGAATGGTGTAAAATTCCTCACAACATGCTGCAACCTTTTGTTCGATAGAGCTTCATGATTGATTCTATACCTCATAATTTTGGGATACATTCTGGATGATTGGAAAAATATGTGTGAATATATTTACCCTTTTTGATTGTTGGTTAATGTAGGCCATCATTTTGGTCATATAGGGTTCATAATCGGACTTGTGTTATATGGTGGTTAAGTTAAAGCGCATGGAGAATCAATCTGATCATGTCCCCTTATTTATTTTAGCCCATCTACCTCAATTTTTAAATTTATTTTGTCATTTTCATTGGGTTTTATGGTAGATATTTTTCCATCAGATGTGTGATTTGCACATAGTTTATTTATACTTAAATGAACATTGATTGATGATTGGGCTTTGACTGTTGTCTTTTCATACTCGTCGAATTTTAATTCTCAATTTAGTAATCTCCTAGATGTTTATGGCTTTGATTTTTGTTCTTTTCAAGTGAAAATCTGTGAGTACTTTAATGAGGTGGGTTGTGAAGTAAGGATTCAATTTTTTTTTGTGATTACCAATGCCAAAACAATTATTAGAGGGGAAAATATTGCTCTTTTGTCAAATGTAAACTTTTGTATAAGTAGTTGAGCGGTAGTGGTTTATTTCATGCCCAAAAAATGTAACTAAAACTAACTTATATTAAAATACACATAATTCACTTTTATTAAACAACAATAATTTAATACATTACACTAGTTAATTAAATAAATATAAAATAATTACTACATATCTCTACTCTTTCTAAGCATCATATTCTTGTGTCAGCGACTTTATTTCACATGTCCTCAAGTTATCTTCACCTTGTAACGATTGGGAAAGGGGGGTGAAATTCCTCTGACTTAGGGAGAACATATAACAGGGAAATACGAGGACATTAACCTTCTAGGGAAAGTAATTATTTTTAAGATGTTATAATTGAACTTATATTGGTCAAAAATATAGCTTAAGCATTTATAAAGCAATGAATTTAAATAAGTGTATATCAGAATGAGCCATCCCATACTACCTAGTAAGTTATATACACTAAAAAGTAATAATCATGTTGTCGAGGATATTTTTGCTTGCCATTATGAATCTGGCAACAAACTTGATGCCATATTTCTCCCATTGGCAATATCCCGGGTACACCAAATTTATGACCTACTAGCCAAGAAACTCTTCGTCACATGTGCACAATGGCAATAGATCATGGAAGTTCGAGTCAACGTCTGTCAAGCCCGATACTGCCTAATGCACCTCAATGATACCACGTCAAACAATCGATAGAAATATTAACATGTTAAACATTTTTTAGGGTTTCTTAGTATTTTTAAAACTTTAAACCGTAATATAATAGATATAGTCTTGAACCATTTAATAATTTCCCCTTCAAGATCTGCAGGATTAAATACCGTTTATATTATACTTCAAATGGTAAAACCCCCTTTCATATAATATACCAATTTATAATCATAAATAATGTATTTATTTCATTTAATTTTCTGTTAATATTAACTTTGGTAGTGTTATAAATGATAAAAAATATCAATATAAATAATCTCAACAAAAAATTATGTTTTTTGATTTTTTAAATATACTTCGAAATTTGGTGAAGGAGTTTAGATACTTATTTTTATTTGTATGTGTGTTTAGTTTATTTTTTAGGGTAGTCTACAATTTGGCCACATGTAAGTTTTTTTTAACTTGAACAAAAATAAAATATTCCCTCCCTTCTTATGTGTGATGAAATCAGTCTACAATATCTATGGGACAGAAACAACAATTTTAAATCTTGGCTTGGATCCTAAAAAATATGCGCATTACCTCAACACTTAACAATAGTAAGAGATATGATTAGAATTTGTTTTACTAGTTGGAGTGAAATACAAGATAAAGAGAGTGGTAAAGTGGAGAATATTTTTTAGAGTATGAAAAAAAAATTTGTGCATACAAACTACCATCAATATAAATAGTTATAATAACTAAAAATCTAAACCCTATAACAACACTAGAGTTTTACACAAATAAATACAAATGATGCATTACTAAATCATGGATGGGACCTTAAATATAATACGTATTCAGAGTGGAGGTACAACTGATTAGATAAGCTACATCTCATAGGGAGAAAGATAGGATATCATCATCAAAACAAGAAACAAGTGCTACACCAAGGAGAGATTTACAAAGCTAGTTGCAGAAGACAAATGCTTCAAACAATTATAGTGAAAAAAAAGCACCAATATTGACTAAGTATCTCCAGAGATATGGCAAAGCAATCATATGTGAGTATGACAAGGACATAAAAAACCCATAGTCTTCCCAAAGTAAGTGTTTGGTCTTAACTTGAGAATTAGAATGCTTCTACTTAAGGAGATTTTGGTCTAACAATCTGAACCACGGGATGAACATTAATTCGAAATAGAATTTGAGAGAAGGTAACATCAATGTGCACTGAGCAAGAATAGACATAAGGGAGTGTGTTCTAATATCAAGATGAATTGGAAACTCGATGACACACTTAATTCTACAAAATTTTACGATCTTGCATATACGAATCCCTTATAGAATTAAATATAATTGACCATTCTGTATGAGAGTTCTAATTCTAACTTTCTAGTCTATGGTTCAATTTCTTTCTTCGGATTCTTACTAGCTAATGATATAAAAGGTTAGTTACATTGGTGAAATTTTTCGTACTTGAATAAAAAAATTCGTGTAATACCAAATTCTCTGTTCATTCGTTTTAAATTTAATTTCTCCATTGAGGAAGAAAAATGAAATTACAGTTGAAGATATAATTCTCGTACGAAGTATTTAAAGGGTAACTGCATCCTATTGCAGATCTTCTATGAAGCAAACAGAAAAAAAACACTAAAAAAATTGAGAATAGTCTTATACAAAACATAAACTACCTTAAACATTTTATAAATCTGTATTCATCATAAGCTTTTTACAGTATTTTCTTGATTGAAATGAGAATATTACATACATCTTCTTGTTCTTCTTATTAGGGCTTTTGAGATTCCTGTTATTCTTCAATTAAAAAACACATAGTAATTCAAGGGATCCTACAAAGTGCATCATTTCCATCGTAATTGGTAAAATCATTCAGGGATTGGAACTAACAGTACGTGGGAATAATTCCTGACAAGTTCTTGTTGAAAAATCCAAATAATTCAAAAAGGTTAAGGATGACATGCTATCGGAATAGGCCATGTTTATAGATATACGGAGAGTCTTAGTATATCTTTAACCTTTAAGGTTCAAATATCTACCATAATTATTATGGTAAAGTGATTAATGGATAGATTTGAGGTGTTCACTTGGAGCAAGCTTGTAATGTTTGACATATCTCTACTTAATTTGTTCTCTGATAAAACAATGTTATTTTATGAGGTAAAGTAATGAGTAACTATACATTTTTATGTCTTCTTAATTTGTTGTTAACTTCCAATATTGTATGTAAATAATGGGTTGAAATTGTTTTAAATCTACCCATATATCTTATACAAGGAAGAATTGGTCCATAAAATTTATTAATTGAAAGGTCTAAAATATGAAGTCGATCAAGATTGCATAATTGAAAATGAAAATCTATTTTAAATGAATTTTTTCAAACTCACAATATCAACGGATATTACGAGCTTCCACCTATCCACGTGGAAGGTTTCTTGAAATTTTATTATCACTAATGTATAGAGAGACCATGTCCTTACAATTATTTCAAGATGGATGGAAATTTAACAAATATATTATTTCCATATAATCTTACGTAAAATATACTACAAGGGCCATTGGAGTTTGTAAGTAGTCCAATCAAATTATTATATGACAAGACAACCATTTGAATATCCCAAATTTGAGTTATTTTACCTCGAAGCCACTTGTGGAATAGGTTTAGATTCTAAAGAGATGTAATGTTACTTAGATAAAATTTTATAGTTCCATGTACGAAGTTGTTATATATATCTAGAATTTGAAGATTTGGCCTTCTTATACAAATATTCGTCAGTATTGGTCCACTGAATTAGTTTTCCACTATATACAAGAATGTTAGATTTATAGAAGATATAGTGGAAGAGGCCACTTATAAGAATTTGAGCTCAGATCAATGTGGCACGTTTGAAAAATCGTAAGTTGTTTTTTTTATTAACTTAAACTTTTAATCAACCAATGATTGAATTTAATATTCAAACTTTGTTTATTTATATTCCCAAACAAGTATTTTTTAAACAAACTCAAATTGTTGAGCTTATAATTTTATAGTAAGAAACTTATAGTCTATGAATATGGATGTGATAAAATATGTAATATGAAGGATTAAGTGATACACTAATGAAAAAAAGACCAAAATAAGTCAATGTTATTCTATTTAATATTAAATATTTGATGAAAAATATATTTTATACGTATAAATATTAGTTTATTGTATTACTAATAGAGTTTTTTTTATTAAAGTGACGATTGTTTGTTTTTAAATATCTACATAATTTTGTACTCTTTTTATTGATCATTTATTACTTAGTTACTTAATTAATGACCCAATACATTTACCCAATATAAAAATATTTTTTAACTATTTTTCATTTAATTAAAGTTAAATATAAGATGTTCGTAATAAAATAAAATAAAATAAAATAAAATAAAGAAAGTACCTAGTGAGTGTAAAAATATAACAAGACTTTCTTCATATCCACAATCTTTTGTAAATACGAAATTAGGATGTATATAGTATTGATTTGAATAAAATTTTATATCTTCAAAAAAATATATATAGTATAACATATATAATGTGAAGAATAAAGAAAGAAGTATAAATTTTTATTTGAGATTCAATTTAAATGTTGTGACAAATTAGTTGATATGCTAGATGAAAAAAATTACACTTTCTATATGACCTAGTTTGTGACTTAACAAACATAATACAAAAATAGGAAGAGGGTTAAGACAGGAAATTTAGATAATAGATGTTGTGGCCGATCCATTGAATGTGTGAACGTAAAGAAAATATACTATTTATGGGTTTAAATCTGGAAAAT
Organism: Nemophila menziesii; assembly: GCA_029959085.1. Classification (NCBI taxonomy): domain Eukaryota; kingdom Viridiplantae; phylum Streptophyta; class Magnoliopsida; order Boraginales; family Hydrophyllaceae; genus Nemophila; species Nemophila menziesii. Next base: position 4,121,805 of record JARWIR010000046.1, on the reverse strand, counting down.
ATTGGATTAGGGTTAGCTTGTAATACAATATGTAATTTATATGATATAAAAAAATTACTTAAACCCAAAAAAAGCCTAAACAGTTTAAAATAAGCCCAAACCAAAAAAAAAGTATCAAACATTCTTCTAGGCCAAGCCTGTTTTTGTAAAAACTGTCAAATTTTTTAATTAATTTCTCTTGTTCAACCCAAATAACTCATCACTATTCCTTTATTTCTCATTTGAGAAAATTTATAGTAACTAAAATCTCACATTAAAGAGTATCATTAACCATAGTTTTAGAGTTTATATACAATAAGTAGTTAGAACATATATACATTTAATATAACTGATCAATCACGTGTTCATTTTGATAACTTATTAGAATATTACTGCATGTTTCTTTTACCAATGTTAACTAATATGTATCCCCTCTAACCCGAAACTAACTCCAACTCACCCCATGTTTGAATTTTTTTAATAACCTCAATGTTAGTTTAACTCCATGTGTCCACCAAATAATGTCCTAACTTTTCATACATATTAAGAAAACACAGTAATTACATTCACCATTACTAAAACACCCTTCATCAAGTATATTTATATTTTAAATATTTATTAAAAATATAAATTTAAATAATTTAGTAAAGGTAATAGTGTAGTGGAATATATTCAAATCAAACATGGGATAATCTTTCCATACAAGAAATCATTAAGAAAAAAGGGGAAACACTTAACTTCTCTCTATGAAGACTGATTTTTCATTACTTCACACATTAATAAGATCTGTGGTCATGTCATTTTAAAAAAGAAAATTAATTCGTGTAATTAAATCCTTTGTTATAATTATTAGATCACAAGTTGTTTATAGGCTTGACAAATGATATTATATTAAAAAAAATTATATTTTTATCTCTTCTATTTATACCTTGTTAACTATTGTCAAAATGAAGGGTACAATTGAACTTTAGACCTCACTTCATTAATTTTGCTCATATAGGTAACACTGAATAGCAAATTGGAAAAAAACTAGGCAACAAAAATGCTACAACAATTGCAAAAGAATAAGGCAACTGTTAACAAATTAGGGCCTTATATTTTTCTTGTATTGTTGCATCAAAGAAGTGTGAGGCAAAACAAGCCATTCAAATTTATAATTGTGTAGAATAAGTGATATTTATAGTGGTTAGATTAACGAGTATATCAACTACAAAATGAGTTCCTACTCATACTGTAGAAGGTCAATATGCTAAGGTATAAGGCTTAAAAGCGAGTAAAAACTTTAATGAAATGAGTTTTCATAATATGAGAACCATAGTAAATGGGAAGAAGAATCTAATAAAAAAAAACAACATTGGTGTCACTGAACCGTTTTTTTGTCTCAATTCTGATCTTCCATTTTGAGCTTTGGGGGTAATATTTTTGGTACCTTGGCTCTTATAAACAAACAATAAATGTATAACACCATGATAAATTAATATATAATTATAGACTTTTTCTTTTTGTTGTAGCACATAATAAATAGCAATTAACACTTACCAAACACACTTCCGCAATATGGAAGTTAATTCTGTGTTCCAAAATAGAAGTAATTCATTAGTTTTTCTATCATTAGCATGTAAGAAGAACCATTTCATGAATTAGTGTTGAGACGACAAAGTTACATGGATCTTGCAAGGGTGGCCCAAAGTTGTCCTACTTACTCAAAACTTTTTTTTGCAATATCTGACCCACCTAAGTGGGCTCACATGCCCAAAAATATTTTTCTAGAGTATTACATCAGCTTTGGAGGATTAAAGGAGTTGCACACGATATTTTTATGGTATTTATATTTTTCATATGCTCGTACTGTCTTTTAACTATAATCATCTTGCCCAGGTAGTTAAATTTTGTTAGTATTTGGATTACATCTGAGAGGGGGGACTCAATTACGAAACTAAATTATGAATGTTCAGTTAGTTTTTAACAAAGAGGTCAGATTTAATTGGATAATTTCAATAAGGGTTAAATCTTATGAATTTGATAGTAAGGTAGGATCCTTGGGAGAGGTTAACGTTAGATAGTCGCACCTAATTACTCAAAATAGAGACTTAGGTAGATATTAGAATCCTGATTAATATATTCCCCTTCGATTCTCCTTTGAACAACAAATGATTCCAAATAATATATAGTAGCGAACCCAAACATCTCGAGTTATCCTTTTAATATTTTCATAAACTTTGATCTTAATTATTTCCAGGTCCTCGTCATTTAATCTTTTTTTTGGTACGTGGATGGTAAAATCATGGAGTAACGTATTATCAATTTTCATAGAAGAAAGACCCCTCCGTCAAATCATGGAGTAACGTATTATCAATTTTCATGGAAGATTGGAATTTTTGATTTGTTCGTGAGATTCTTGAGGTTCATGGACTTCTTGGTAGCAACTGCAAGGTGTATCTTTTGTGTATCTTTGAGATCAAAACTATTAGCTGAAGTGCCTCGAGTGTTGTGTGATTGCGATCTTGTAAACATTGATAGAAAAAATCATGACGGAAATAAAGCAAAAAAGGCATTATATCGTGAAATTGCGTAGATAGCTCTCTAATATCTATCTACTTTCTATCTACTTTCTCTATACATGTTCACAATACACATAAGCTACTTAAAAAGGTAAAATAGAACAAAACGGATTTATATAATGTTTTAAAAAAAAAAAAAAGATTCATAATGTTAATGCACAATAATTTTCAAGTGACTAAATATGTATGCATATAATAAACATAATACACACACCATATAATCCACAATAAAATTGGTTGCCACTACCAATTCCCCTAGTTCCAAAAAAACAATAATTTTAAGTTACACAAAACCTTAAACAATCACAAGTAAACATATGCCACATCATCCTCTCTTTCCGTCTTTTTATTTCTTATCCCAATTAATCATCCGTCACCTGAGTGGGACAGATGGAGCCGCAAAAGAATAACGAGACGATACTGACCCATGTACTTCTGTCCCAAGCTGACCTCCAAGATTATTAAACCTCTGATTGTTGTAATTTAAGGGAGGTGGGCCATGAGAATCATAAGACGGTACCTGATGCATCCTCCTCATCCCTTGGTCAACCATTAATCCCTTTGGTTGACCAACTTCTCTTTGCTCTATCCTTGGCATGGCAAGATAATGATTTACCAAGCTAGTAGTATATTCATCATAATTATTACTACTTACAGTTGATACTTATTGAGAACTCAGATGGATAATTTAATGCACCTTTATGTCCAGTTGGCAATACAGGACTACTATGTGGAAAATTTAATGCACCTTTATGTCCAACTGGCAATACAGGAGAGGAGTAGGCCTACTCTGTGGAAGTCCATAATTTCTGTACTCTTTCTCCGACAAAAAAAGTTGACTTCGAGAAGAAGTTTTAGTTTCTTCATGCTTATTATATTGCCCTCCTTTTCTAAATACTTCTCCATTAATAGGTGGTGGTTTCATAGTTACATGAACAGAAGAAGATCTCAAATTCTATTGTTGAAACATCTCTTTTAACCGTTTGACCTGTACAAATCAAAACTCGGTTACTTTTATATGTATGTATTAAATAAAAAACATGTATTATCAATTCTCACCTACTCAAAGCTCAAATCCGTATTGCACTTACGTGTTCTCTCATCATAATTCTCCTTAATAGCTTTTTTAAACACAGCCTCGGGTAAAGGTATACAATCATTTTCAACTACAAATCGAACCTATTTCACAAAGAACTATAAATAAAGTGAAATATAAAAAGAAAATAAGTAAATTAACAGGAATGCACCAATAAAGGAACAAATATTATCTATGAGAACAAAGAGATAATTACTTTTGGTTAAATAAAAAAATTTAAAAACTACTATCAGTCCATTAATATATGATAAATAAGAAGAAATAACAAAAAACAAAATATATGCAGTCCAAAAGAAATTCATATCAAGATGAATTGTTTCATCAAATATTTTGGAACAATTTATCATACAAAAAATACATTTATTCATAAACCATCTATCTCAATCAATGACAAAATCAACGTCAACAAACAAAAATATAACATCTTGGTTAAATGAAACATCGGTTGCGAATTGATGAGAGGAATTGGAAATAGATGGACTAACAGTCAATATAAATGATTGAGTAATGCTAGGTATCACCCAAAATTGTATCACCATTCTATCATCTCTTAGGTGTATTTTAAGTGAACCAACCATATAATTTCTAGTATTTTTTTTCTTTTATAATTTGTCTACTTAACTAGTTAAAGAAGCGTGAAGTGATTTTAGATGATATTCGGTATTATTCAAGATTATTAATAAGATAACTATTGTAAATCTACAACGGCAGAAAAAGTTTGGGCTCTCATAAAAGTCATAAATCATCTTATTAAACACATGAGCAGAGTATTATTTTATCTCAAAAAATCTGTAAATAATTCAAGTTATAAATTACTTGTCTATAATAAATTGGAGTAAAAGGTCTATTATATATGAGACTAAGATATTATTTAGGAAATTACCATTTTGATAAATCTTTTATAATAGAAGTTCTTATAATTCTTTTAGATGTTATATCAAAGTGTTCAAGACCAAAAGTTGATTTATAAGCATAGATTGATAAATTTAAATGATAAATCTGTACACAAAAATGTTATGTTCCTATCAAAACTTTATAAAAAATGTGACATAAGATAAGTTCATTGGTTATTTCTTGTAGTGTTTTCTTTTTATTTGTTTTATTTTATATATTGTTTTGTGTTTTTATACATTTTTGTATTTGTACTATTATAATACAATATCTAATCTAAACAAAATATATCACCAAAAACTTAAACATACCTTACATTGTACAATTTTTAATATTAGAAAGAGTTACAACTTCTACAACAAGATGACTGAGACTCAATTATTCTTATTATAATTTTTCAAAACAGGTTTAAAAATTTTGAAATCTACATAATTTCTTAATATATACTAAAAAATCACCATGTAAATTTCAGATTATAAATAAAAGAGCACACAATAGAAGAGAACTGCTAGGTACTATTTTTAGTTAAAAGAATCCTTAGAAAGGGACATATTTTTCCAAAGATCAATGAAGAAGAAATCCGAATAATTTTAAAAATTAAAGATGTAAAAAAATACTTACTTGAAATGTCATGAACACCAATCTGAGATGAGATGCGATATCGTCAGTAGATTAGAGATATGGATTTCTAATTGGTAAAGCATAATACTGAATGTCAAAAGAAATGAGATTGTAAAACAATAGGATGAGTGTAACACATTTAAAAAATAAAAAGCTAAGGAAGAAGAGTAGATTGTCAAAGATGCTAGAGAGGTTGGAGATAGTAAAAGAAAACAGCGGCGCAGGAGAGGAGTTAGGGTTTGATAGAGATGCTAATGATAAAGGGATTTGTCTATATGAAGATAATATTAATACTTGTTTTTTAAATAAAAAAATTATCTAATTATTTGATGGGTTTTACGCAATTATTTTGAGACACATAAGCGTACATTCACTTAATATGTGAGAAGGAAGAAAACAATGTGATTTGATCATATGGTCCATCATTGATTATATTACTTATTAATATGTATTGATTAATTTTATTCAAAATAATATTTGTAATCCAATTTTTTATATATTTTATTTTTTTATATAATTAGTTATTGTGGATATGTTGTCAATTAATATATATACACCACCTTTTGTCCAAGTTAGCAGTTAGGTCAGACAAGTCACACCTGACTAAATCGATCAAAATTATTATCCAATATCAATAAAACATAAAATCTTATAATCCTTACTCACTCATCCTTGTATGTTAAGTTCCTTCTCAAGGAAAAAATCTTGTATTAACTAGTCCAACTGGAATATTACATAGCGAGAAGATTCATCTAGCATGTCTAACCTAGGAATACACCTTTCCCTTTTTTAGAACAAAAAACTTGAAAAATATATATTTTTAATTAATGAATAAAAAATTATGTCACATGTAGAAGAAAATTCCACAAGGCCTAGTCGGGTTGGAGAGGTCCAAAAACCTTAAGTGAAATATGAAATAATATTTGTTGATTTAATATGAGTGTTTAATAGTTATCTACAGGCTTCCATAATAGCCTTCGCCTCACTTTTCGTTCGTGATACTTATCTAAACATTGTTCAAGTACTCTCCAAGACGAGCTCTTCCTAGTCGATGAAAATAATGGAGAACACTATCTACAATCAATAATAAAATTTTCATCTGGGAAGAGGTAAACCTAATTGTTGATCATACAAAATAGGTCATGGAGGAATTTTATAGATTGTACTAACCTTAATAGAATGTGCTCAAAGGACAACATTCTCCTCTTAAAGATAAAACAAGATTATAGAATCAAAGGATAGTCATCCTTTATAAACCTTAATGAATATGTCAAAAGATACAATAAAAATACGATGCCGAGGAGGAGGAGTAGAATACCGCCTTTTTAACAGAGAAAGATCTTTAATCCTACAAAGTTATGTCATTAAAATAAAGAATGTTGGTTCAACATATCAACAAATGGTTAACCGAATCTTTGCGACTTAGATTTTTCTTAACATGGAAACTTACATAAAAAATATATATTTGTAAAAAAAATGTGCACGATGATCACCTACCTGGTCTAATCGAGTCCTATTTTCGTGATGAGAAGTGTGGGAGTTGACTTAGACCCGATAAGTGCGTCTTCGAGGTAACTTTTGAAAGAAATTTAGAGTTCATATTTATCCATTGAGAGTCATGGGTAATCGTAACAAAATATTAGCAATCCTCAACATGAATTAAAATCAAACAATCAACCAAGTTCAATCATTGAAAAGGTTGGAAGAAAAAATTATTTGTTTCATATCCAAATCACATATAATCAGACGTGGTTAAAACCCTTTCGATAACAAAAGGGCTTTGAATGGACCTAGTTTTGTTAGAAGGTTTTTTCCAACTAAAAATATTACTTCAGTTCATCATCCATATTTACAAAAGCAATGGTAGGAGAAATATTTCTCGTTGTCATGTAATCAAGTACGAATATCATCATCCTTATTTGTCAATATTATGACAAACAACAACATGTGTATTATGTTAGTCAGAAAATACAATGTTCCAAGGGAAGATATTGGATGATCAAAAAGATTGACATAACACTTGACATTTATTACAGAAACTGTAGCCCTACTCTGAGGCACATCTGATCAAGACTACTGGATATGCCATCACCTTAAAAGCCAAATAGCATTAAGCCATATGTATTGGCCGGCATCATCATAGCAGGCACTATACCTAATCATCTTAGAAAAGTTTTAGAGGAAAATGACACTATTAATTAGAGGATAAAGATAAATAGAGCATCAAAAAAGAATTATAGCAAAGCCGGATTGGTTTTCATTGATCATAATATCGAGAACGTTGCTTAATTTTTAGATGGAATTTTCAAGCCACAAATACAGAGGTCAATTATGAAGTCCAACTGGTCATAGTCCAAGCCTCCATGAGGTTATAACAAAATAATTGAGATATTTAAGGATTCCTAAATTTTAACCAAGAATATGGTTCAATCTTCTCTAGCTAGGAATAATAGGATATCAGCGTATTAGACCAAGGTAAACAACATATGAGTAATGTTTGAAGCCATCAAAATCATACTTGTTACGAAATCAAAGAAAAGATTTACAGATTCGAGCTGGTGTTAGTGAAAATAAAGGTTACTACAGGTCTCATCACATAACAACTCAACTAACCTAGTGTACTTGCTTCCAAACGATTGGAGGTACAGCTAATAATATTTAGACAAAGGTAGATAGAGTTATTAAACACTTAGTATCTCAAATATGGCACGTTACATGACTATAATTGAAAGGCTACCGACATAATATCACACTTATGAAGATTGTTTTGACGGGGACAGGATTATAGAAATTATTTTATGAACGACCATTGTCGCCATGTGTAGAATAGGAGGAAGGCAGCAAATTCTACATGAGATACACAACAAAGTATTCTACGATAACATGTCACGTATCATTCGGTGAAAAGAAGTTAGTTCAACAAGAATATTTCTATCTAACTACGATGAGAGACTCTTGGGAATGGGTATGGACTTACAAGTTATTTTAAAGAGTAAAACAGACAAACGGACAACCCACAACGAAAAATAACCTCGATGTCAAGTCTATTGGATTTATACAAATAGGAGTTAGTCATCATCCGACATTTTCCTACAAGACATGACCAACGCACATATATCTAAATAGCCTTGGATTACTTTAACATGTAGATTTCAACCAAAATCGTGTCAACCGTCACTACACAATAATCATGAAAATATATTTTGTAGAATATATCGGTTTGTTTTGAAATACCACATATAATCATGACCAACAGTCTTACTTAATTTTTGTCTGACTACTTTAGAGGAAAATCATCTGAGGACATTGTGTAAGGACTAGACGATATCATGAAAAATTATCTGACATACTTCTGAATATGTTATAGGAATATCATTTAGATTTTCGCTGGAAAAATAATGAGACATCATATTGTATGATGTATGATTGTTAAGTCGTTCTTCGTGTGGATATAATAAACCAGTGCTTGAAATTCATTGACTTTAAATCAGGTGAAATTGAAAAATTGTACGAGGAATGATAAAAAACGTTTAGGATACTCTGTAAGTGATGCATTGGTACTCACATAAAAAGATATTTTTGCCTCTAAAAAATTGTTTTGACATTGGTATTCACAAAAAAAAAGTCAAATCCTTACTTCACAACCCACCATATTAAAGTACTCACAGATGTACCCCTGAAAAGACAATATCAAAACAATAAACATCTACGAGATTACTAAATTGAGACTTAAAATTCGATGAGTATGAAATTTTATTTGAAGCACAAACAACACTTAAAGCCTAGTCTTCCGTCGATATTTATTTAAGCATAAATCAACTATGTGTAGATCAGACATCAGATCGATACATACCAACCTTAAAGCCCAACGGAAATGACGGAAGAAATTATATAATCAAGGTAGATAGAGCTAAAAAAAGAATGGAAGATGACTAGATTGATTCTCTATCGGCTTCAGCTCAACCACCATAATACACAAGTCAGATTATAAAGCCCCCATGACCAAAACGAGGGCCTACATTAACCTCAAATAAAAAAGGTTACATACATGCACATATATTTTCCCGATCATCCAGAAGGTATCCCAAAATTATGAGGTATAGAATACAATCGTGATGGTCTATCAAACAAAAGTTTGTGATACGTGAGGAATTTGACACCATTCACATCATCAGAGAGCGTAATATAAGGGGAGACACGTTAATCGGAAGGCCGGTTAACAAAATGCAAGGTAATATTATCCAGTGGCAACTTGACCAACCGTGTGCAAGGCTTAAAAATGATCGAAGATTAACACGATAGAAAGTAACTGGTATACAATAATTTAAGGCCAAGACCATATAATCCACATGCCTATTGTAGCCTTCATCCAATAGAGACCTTTGAACCTCATTCATAGGCATACTCCCCTGAACCTTGCCAAAACGGAACTACATATTTCTTTAAGTTTAAAATACTTACATATTTGGTAGGTCACACTTATATCAATTTCACTATATTGAAATTTAAAAATTTAGGTATTAATAGAGATATATAATACATTCCTTTTTTTGTTTGTCAAAATATATAATATATTCAACTTAAAATCAACAAAAATAATAATATTTCATTATTTTTAAAAATAAATTTTGTATCTCAAAATGCATATGAAAATAAAATCTAAAAAAAGAAAAAATTACAAAAATGCTTAACAATAATTATTTTTATAAACAATTTTAGTTATATAAATTACTAGGGGTGAGCACAAGTCAGCATCACATGTGAATGGAGATATACCTAATCCTACCATAACTTGATTAGTTCTAATTTCTTATGTCTCACAAATAATGTATACCGATTAAAAATTGTGTCCCCAAATTACTATCCACTTAGAATCTCAAAACATTTTTTCCAAATGTTTCCACTATAAACTTTATTAAATTATTTAAATATATGTTTTTAATGAATATTTAAAATATAAATATATTTTATGAAATGTGTTTTAGTAATGGTGAATGTAATTATTCTGTTTTCTTAATATGTATGAAAAGTTAGGACATTATTGGTGGACACAAGGAGTATATTAGTTAAACTAACCTTAAGGTAATTAAAAAAATTCAAACATGGGGTGAGTTCGAGTTAGTGTCGGGTTAGAGGGGATACATTTTAGTCAACATTGGTAAAAGAAACATGCAGTAATATTCTAATAAGTTATCAAAATGAACACGTAATTGATCAGTTATCGTAATATTAATTGATCAATTTCACTTAAAATAATGTTTATGATCCAAATTTTGTATAGATTTTTTATTTTTACATGATTAGTTATGGTGGATATGTTATCAATGAAATTATATACACCACATTTTGTCTAACTTAGCAGGTTAGATCAGGCAAGTCACATCTAGCTTAAAAGATCCAAAATTATTTTCAAATTGCAAAAAAAACATAAAATCTAATAATCCTTACTCACTCATCCTTGTATTCCAAGTACTTTATCAGGGAAAAAAATATTTTATTAACTAGTCCAAGTGAAATATTACATAGCGAGAAGTGTCATCTAGCAGGTCTAACATAGGAATACACCCTTCCATTTTCGAGAATAAATAAATTGAAAAAATATATATTTATCCAAAATTCTTTACAGAAATATGACAAATTACTAGTTGAGTTAATACGAGTGTTTGACACACTCTACAAGCTTCCATAACATCTTTTGGCTCACTTTTTGTTTGCAATACTTATTTAAAGATTGTCGAAACATACTCCAAGATGACCTACTCTTGGTCGATGCAGATAGTGGCGAACACTATTTTTATTGTCGATCAGGATATCAAACACTCACCTAATATAATAGAAACTTCTTGTACGAAAATAAGATTGTCATCCGAGAAGAGGTAACCCGATTGTTAAAAGCCCGCAACTTCTTGTACGGTATTATGTAGATATATCACAAATAATCGCAACTTTATTAAAAAAAATCTATCATTAAATACAATAAACTAATATTGATATATATATATATAATATTTTCATCAAATATCTATCTAGAATAAAATAGACTTCTTTTGGTATTTTTTTTCATTAGTATATCACTTAATCCTTCATATTCCATCACATCCATATTCATAGACTATGAGTTTCTTTACTATAAAATTACAAGTTCAACAATTTGAGTTGGTTTCAAAATACTTGTTTGAGAATATAAATAAACAGAGTTTGAATATTAAATTCAGTTATTGGTTGATTAAAAGTTTAAGTTAATAAACAAAACTAGTTAAATTCTTAAACTATGTCTGAACCAATAATTTGCAACCCATAGAAGAAAGATTTTCTCTTTCGTAGAAAATTAAACTCTTTTAGAAATTTCGTTCATCGTTATATAAGATATATGATATGTTTGACAGAAATGTATAATAGTTTATTGAAGAATAAGTATTAATTATATAAAGAATTATAGTGAAAAAGACATGTATTTTAATACACTAACATGAGACCAATTGAGAGTCAAGAGTAATTGTATAAAAATGATATATGAAAATATTTTATTTTTCAAAAGAGATACGAAAATATTAATCGTATATAAAAAGTATCATTAGGGAAAACAAAATAATAATTACTAAGAGATATACGAGTAAGTTTGAAATTAAAGGCACAAGTATCAAAGGAAATCTCGCCAAGAGATGGACTCACGAGACACTAAAAAAGCATATATTATTTAAATAACTAGCATACGACAATTCAAAAGTAGAATGGAGTCTCAATAAGATGAGATGATATTATCAATAGGGGGAAACAAAGTGCGAATTATTAAGGGGAAAATGTGATTACTCTTGGAATTGATAAGAGAGTGTCATATTGTGGTGTATTTTTCGAAATTTTATTGGGTTTTTCAAAAAAATTGTACGTGTTATATTTTTTTCTTTTCTACCATTTTATTAAAAAATTGTTTTAGGTTTGTTTATAAAAATGTTTAATTGTGTTTGTTGATTTTTATAAAATTGTTGTTCTACTTGATCTATTTGCGTGGGGTAGATTGTTTAATTAAGTTAAATTGATGCCAATTTTCTTATAAATTTATAAGTCCTCCCGTGGATTTCTATAATTTGTAGATTGTAGTAGAAGTTTCTGCTTTACTTTGAGTCAAAAAAATCTTACCTATATTAATAGTCAACCAAATTTAATGATTAGGTTAATGTTTCTCCCAATCTCTTTATATTTATTAAAAAGAATGGACTAATATATTTAGACTTGTAGTTCATATGTTTTTTTTGTTTAATTGTTGTCCATATGTTATCTCTCAACATATTTATTAGTCATTTCTTCTAGCATGCATTACTTGTTAGCGACCAATAATTAGGTAAGAAACGATTTCACCCAACACAACCAACATTAACTGGGACAGATTTAAAATATATTGATATTTTTTCATGAATTAAGTGGATGGCTTAAATAATGTCCATTCACAATAGAAAGTAACTTAAGTTCAGACAAAAAATAAATGCTAAGAAGAAAGAAACTTGGTGTCGAACTTAGTGTAAGAAAATGTTTCTCTTATACAACATAATATTTAACCATAATCTTTAAGACTTTTGTATAAACTATTCTTATCATTTCTAGATTGATGAGTTAATATTATTTGTATTCATCTAATCATATTACATGCATACCATATTCCATGATAATATCTCTTAACTATTAAGATCTTATATTTTGTTGAAGATTAAGTGTGGAGACCTATTCACATCACCATTTCTCTGGCCGAATTCATAGTGGTGTGGACAAGAGGAGTATGAGTGATGGTTTGAACCACGGAAGAAAGAGGAATGGTTGACTGGGCCACGGGTGGTGTTATTGTAGGTTTGAGCTTTAATGGACGCCAATGTTTCTCGTTTGTGTTTGGAAAGCTTCAATTCGAGTCGATGACCTGCAGATTGCCTTGGTGGTGTTCTGAGTTTGTAATCTTTTTTAACATGACTAGATCTCCAGTACTCTTTAAGTTATGTAGATGGTGAGCTATGTAAAGTTGTCTGAACACTTGGTTTTTGTAAATCAAAATAATATAACAACTATATCCAAAACCCTTTTGTTTATACTGATCCACACCCTTTTTCGTTTCCTTTATTATCCAAAATCAACACCAAAACCCTTAAAATCAAATCTTCTACTAGTAGTGAATCTAGTGCAATCGTCAAGATCGATGATTTTCATTCCTCTCCCAAACTCTTTCAGGTTAGTAATAGACACATAATAAGCACCATGATTAATCGGAAGGCCGGTTAACAAAATCGAAGATAATATTATCCAGTGGCAACTTGACCAACCGTGTGCAAGGCTTAAAAATGATCGAAGATTAACACGATAGAAAGTAACTGGTATACAATAATTTAAGGCCAAGACCATATAATCCACATTCCTATTGTAGCCTTCATCCAATAGAGACCTTTGAACCTCATTCATAGGCATACTCCCCTGAACCTTGCCAAAACGGAACTACATATTTCTTTAAGTTTAAAATACTTACATATTTGGTAGGTCACACTTATATCAATTTCACTATATTGAAATTTAAAAATTTAGGTATTAATAGAGATATATAATATATTCCTTTTTTTGTTTGTCAAAATATATAATATATTCAACTTAAAATCAACAAAAATAATAATATTTTATTATTTTTAAAAATAAATTTTGTATCTCAAAATGCATATGAAAATAAAATCTAAAAAAAGAAAAAATTACAAAAATGCTTAACAATAATTTTTTTTATAAACAATTTTAGTTATATAAATTACTAGGGGTGAGCACAAGTCAGCATCACATGTGAATGGAGATATACCTAATCCTACCATAACTTGATTAGTTCTAATTTCTTATGTCTCACAATAATGTATACCGATTAAAAATTGTGTCCCCAAATTACTATCCACTTAGAATCTCAAAACATTTTTTCCAAATGTTTCCACTATAAACTTTATTAAATTATTTAAATATATGTTTTTAATGAATATTTAAAATATAAATATACTTTATGAAGTGTGTTTTAGTAATGGTGAATGTAATTATTCTGTTTTCTTAATATGTATGAAAAGTTAGGACATTATTGGTGGACACAAGGAGTATATTAGTTAAACTAACCTTAAGGTAATTAAAAAAATTCAAACATGGGGTGAGTTCGAGTTAGTGTCGGGTTAGAGGGGATACATATTAGTCAACATTGGTAAATGAAACATGCAGTAATATTTTAATAAGTTATCAAAATGAACACGTAATTGATCAGTTATCGTAATATTAATTGATCAATTTCACTTAAAATAATGTTTATGATCCAAATTTTGTATAGATTTTTTATTTTTACATGATTAGTTATGGTGGATATGTTATCAATGAAATTATATACACCACATTTTGTCTAACTTAGCAGGTTAGATCAGGCAAGTCACATCTAGCTTAAAAGATCCAAAATTATTTTCAAATTGCAAAAAAACATAAAATCTAATAATCCTTACTCACTCATCCTTGTATTCCAAGTACTTTATCAGGGAAAAAAATATTTTATTAACTAGTCCAAGTGAAATATTACATAGCGAGAAGTGTCATCTAGCAGGTCTAACATAGGAATACACCCTTCCATTTTCGAGAATAAATAAATTGAAAAAATATATATTTATCCAAAATACTTTACAGAAATATGACAAATTACTAGTTGAGTTAATACGAGTGTTTGACACACTCTACAAGCTTCCATAACATCTTTTGGCTCACTTTTTGTTTGCAATACTTATTTAAAGATTGTCGAAACATACTCCAAGATGACCTACTCTTGGTCGATGCAGATAGTGGCGAACACTATTTTTATTGTCGATCTGGATATCAAACACTCACCTAATATAATAGAAACTTCTTGTACGAAAATAAGATTGTCATCCGAGAAGAGGTAACCCAATTGTTAAAAGCCCGCAACTTCTTGTACGGTATTATGTAGATATATCACAAATAATCGCAACTTTATTAAAAAAAATCTATCATTAAATACAATAAACTAATATTTATATATATATATATATATATATATAATTTTTTCATCAAATATCTATCTAGAATAAAATAGACTTCTTTTGGTATTTTTTTTCATTAGTATATCACTTAATCCTTCATATTTCATCACATCCATATTCATAGACTATGAGTTTCTTTACTATAAAATTACAAGTTCAAAAATTTGAGTTGGTTTCAAAATACTTGTTTGAGAATATAAATAAACAGAGTTTGAATATTAAATTCAGTTATTGGTTGATTAAAAGTTTAAGTTAATCAAAAAACTAGTTAAATTCTTAAACTATGTCTGAACCAATAATTTGCGACCCATAGAAGAAAGATTTTCTCTTTCGTAGAAAATTAAACTCTTTTAGAAATTTTGTTCATTGTTATATAAGAGATATGATATGTTTAACAGAAATGTATAATAGTTTATTGAAGAATAAGTATTAATTATATAAATAATTATCGTGAAAAAGACATGTATTTTAATACACTAACATGAGACCAATTGAGAGTCAAGAGTAATTGTATAAAAATTATATATGAAAATATTTTATTTTTCAAAAGAGATACGAAAATATTAATCGTATATAAAAAGTATCATTAGGGAAAACAAAATAATAATTACTAAGAGATATACGAGTAAGTTTGAAATTAAAGGCACAATTATCAAAGGAAATCTCGCCAAGAGATGGACTCACGAGACACTAAAAAAGCATATATTATTTAAATAACTAGCATACGACAATTCAAAAGTAGAATGGAGTCTCAATAAGATGAGATGATATTATCAATAGGGGAAACAAAGTGCGAATTAGTAAGGGGAAAATGTGATTAGTCTTGGAATTGATAAGAGAGTGTCAAATTGTGGTGTATTTTTCGAAATTTTATTGGGTTTTTCAAAAAAATTGTACATGTTATATTTTTTTCTTTTCTACCATTTTATTAAAAAATTGTTTTAGGTTTGTTTATAAAAATGTTTAATTGTGTTTGTTGATTTTTATAAAATTGTTGTTCTACTTGATCTATTTGCGTGGGGTAGATTGTTTAATTAAGTTAAATTGATGCCAATTTTCTTATAAATTTATATGTCCTCCCGTGGATTTCTATAATTTGTAGATTGTAGTAGAAGTTTCTGCTTTACTTTGAGTCAAAAAATCTTACGTATATGAATAGTCAACCAAATTTAATGATTAGGTTAATGTTTCTCCCAATCTCTTTATATTTATTAGAAAGAATGGACTAATATATTTAGGCTTGTAGTTCATATGTTTTTTTTTGTTTAATTGTTGTCCATATGTTATCTCTCAACATATTTATTAGTCATTTCTTCTAGCATGCATTACTTGTTAGCGACCAATAATTAGGTAAGAAACGATTTCACCCAACACAACGAACATTAACTGGGACAGATTTAAAATATATTGATATTTTTTCATGAATTAAGTGGATGGCTTAAATAATTTCCATTCACAATAGAAAGTAACTTAAGTTCAGACAAAAAAAGAATGCTAAGAAGAAAGAAACTTGGTGTCGAACTTAGTGTAAGAAAATGTTTCTCTTATACAACATAATATTTAACCATAATCTTTAAGACTTTTGTATAAACTATTCTTATCATTTCTAGATTGATGAGTTAATATTATTTGTATTCATCTAATCATATTACATGCATACCATATTCCATGATAATATCTCTTAACTATTAAGATCTTATATTTTGTTGAAGATTAAGTGTGGAGACCTATTCACATCACCATTTCTCTGGCCGAATTCATAGTGGTGTGGACAAGAGGAGTATGAGTGATGGTTTGAACCACGGAAGAAAGAGGAATGGTTGACTGGGCCACGGGTGGTGTTATTGTAGGTTTGAGCTTTAATGGACGCCAATGTTTCTCGTTTGTGTTTGGAAAGCTTCAATTCGAGTCGATGACCTGCAGATTGCCTTGGTGGTGTTCTGAGTTTGTAAGCTTTTTTAACATGACTAGATCTCCAGTACTCTTTAAGCTATGTAGATGGTGAGCTATGTAAAGTTGTCTAAACACTTGGTTTTTGTAAATCAAAATAATATAACAACTATATCCAAAACCCTTTTGCTTATACTGATCCACACCCTTTTTCGTTTCCTTTATTATCCAAAATCAACACCAAAACCCTTAAAATCAAATATTCTACTAGTAGTGAATCTAGTGCAATCGTCAAGATCGATGATTTTCATTCCTCTCCCAAACTTTTTCAGGTTAGTAATAGACACATAATAAGCACCATGATTGATTTATAAGGTTTCTAACCAATAACCTACCCCAGACAGTCATTTGAGTTTATAGCATGTAAGAAGAACCATTTCATGAATTAGTGTTGAGACGACAAAGTTACATGGATTTTGCAAGGGTAGCCCAAAGCAGTCCAATTTACTCAAAACTTTTTTTACAATATCTGACCCACCTAAGTGGGTTCACATGCCCAAAAATATTTTTCTAGAGTATTACATCAGTTTTGGAGGATTAAAGGAGTTACACACAAACTTTGATCTTAATTAATTCCAAGTCCTCGTTATTTAATCTTTTTTTTTTGTACATGGGTGGTCAAAACTAAGTTACCTATATTCAAGGAAGGGATTCAGAACTTGTACCTCTCACTAGAAAACTTTTAAGTAGCTCTCATTTAATCTAGTTGTTACTTAAAACATCACTTTTTGCATTTCAGCCCTATCTAGTATTTGAATTATATAAATTTAACCCCAAATCATCTTTTATATTTTGCTTTCCTCATTTAACACCTCAAATACATTAAATTAGCAAGAAATTAGATCTATAATCTATGTGGAGAACGACATAATATACTTATCACTTTATTATTTGGTACGGCTCGTACACTTGCAAGAAGTCTTCCCTGAGTTTGGTTTTTACATCACGCTTCGGAAAACACCACTTGATTGGTGAGAAGAGTTATTCTCCTTGTTCAAGGTTTGAATCTCATCATTAAGAATATTCTATGTTTCTTCAGTAGTGCACAAAAAGTAGCTAGGTTTTTTCTTGTTTATTCCTTACAAATAAGCCAATGGAGATCCAAGAAAGACCCCTCCGTCAAATCATGGAATAACATATTATCTATTTTCATAGAAGATTGGAATTTTTTATTTGTTCGTGAGATTCTTGAGGTTCATGGACTTCTTGGTAGAGACTGCAAGTTGTATCTTTTGTGTATCTTTGAGATCAAAACTATTAGCTGAAGTGCCTCGAGTGTTGTGTGATTGCGATCTTGTAAACATTGATAGAAAAAATCATGACGCAAATAAAGCAAAAAAGGCATTATATCGTGAAATTGTGAAGATAGCTCTCTAATTTCTATCTACTTTCTATCTACTTTCTCAATACATGTTCACAATACACATAAGCTACTTAAAAAGGAAAAATAGAACAAAACAGATTCATATAATGTTTTAAAACAAAAAAAAAGATTCATAATGTTAATGCACAATAATTTTCAAGTGACTAAATATGTATGCATATAATAAACATAATACGCACACCATGTAATCCACAATAAAATTGGTTGCCACTACCAATTCCCCTAGTTCCAAAAAACAATAATTTTAAGTTACACATAAAACCTTAAACAATCACATATAAACATCTGCCACATCATCTTCTCTTTCCGTCTTTTTATTTCTTATCCCAATTAATCATCTGTCAACCTGAGTGGGACAGATGGACCCGCAAAAGAATAACGAGACGATACTGACCCATGTACTTCTGTCCCAAGCTGACCTCCAAGATTATTAAACCTCTGATTGTTGTAATTTAATGGAGGTGGGCCATGAGAATCATAAGACGGTACCTGATGCATCCTCCTCATCCCTTGGTCAACCATTAATCCCTTTGGTTGACCAACTTCTCTTTGCTCTATCCTTGGCATGACAAGATAATGATTTACCAAGCTAGTAGTACATTCATCATAATTATTACTACTTACCGTTGATACTTATTGAGAACTCAGATGGATAATTTAATGCACCTTTATGTCCAGTTGGCAATACAAGAAGAGTTGTAGGACTACTCTGTGGATAGGCCTACTCTGTGGAAGTCCATAATTTCTGTACTCTTTCTCCGACAAAAAAAGTTGACTTCGAGAAGAAGTTTTAGTTTCTTCATGCCTATTATATTGCCCTCCTTTTTTAAATACAACTCCATTAATAGGTGGTGGTTTCATCGTTACATGAACAGAAGAAGATCTCAAATTCTCTTGTTGAAACATCTCTTTTAACCGTTTGACCTGTACAAATCAAAACTCGGTTACTTTTATATGTATGTATTAAATAAAAAACATGTATTCTCAATTCTCACCTGCTCAAAGCTCAAATCCGTATTTGCACTTACGTGTTCTCTCGTCATAATTCTCCTTAATAGCTTTTTTAAACACAGCCTCGGGTAAAGGTATACAATCATTTTCAACTACAAATCAAACCTAATTCACAAAGAACTATAAATAAAGTGAAATATAAAAAGGAAATAAGTAAATGAACAGGAATGCACCAATAAAAGCTGCTGGTTCAAGTCTAATGCCACCTGGAGAAGAAGCTTCGAATATACCATACAAGAGTCTAAGATCAAAATCATATAAAAACAGCTTCAATCCAAGTCTAATCTTCATTACAAGCTCTTTTTTATTTGTTGGGCCTAGACCCTGTCTATATACTTAATTTGAATCTGAAACAAACAAGAAAAAATTTATAAGGATTAATTAAATGTGATGTAGTGGTAGAAAGGTGCTTGCAAGAACATGCTGTCACAAGACCTATAATTGATGATGTAGAGATGGTTGTGTAACACCATCTATCAAAATAAAGTATATACCAAACATTTCATTTCATTAAACATAGAATTAATTTTTCAGTATTTAAAATTTGGAAAAGTTGTTGAATCGCAATTTTGGCAATTAATGACACTAGATCATATAAATTTATATTAAATATTAGCATTGATTAGTCTTATTTTCGTTAATCACAACACATCAGAAAAAACTTAATCCATATTTGTTTGTATTTTTAGTTAAGGTCGATTAATTAATACTAGTTACCAAAATAAAGGAACAAATATTATCTATGAGAACAAAGAGATAATTACTTTTGGTTAAATAAAAAAATTTAAAAACTACTATCAATCCATTAATATATGATAAATAAGAAGAAATAACAAAAAACAAAATATATGCAGTCCAAAAGAAATTCATATCAAGATGAATTGTTTCATCAAATATTTTGAAACAATTTATCATACAAAAAATACATCTATTCATAAACCATCTATCTCAATCAATGACAAAATCAACGTCAACAAACAAAAATATAACATCTTGGTTAAATGAAACATCGGTTGCCAATTGATGAGAGGAATTGAAAATAGATGGACTCACAGTCAATATAAATGATTGAGTAATGCTAGGTATCACCCAAAATTGTATCACCATTCTATCATCTCTTAGGTGTATTTTAAGTGAACCAACCATATGATTTCTCCTACGTAACTTATCTTTTTATCTTTTATAATTGGTCTACTTAACTAGTGAAAGAAGTGTGAAGTAATTTTGGATGATATTCGGCATTACTCAAGATTATTAATAAGATAACTATTGTAAATCTACAATGGCAGAAAAAGTTTGGGCTCTCATAAAAGTCATAAATCATCTTATTAAACACATGAGCAAAACACATGAGCAGAGTATTATTTTATCTCAAAAAATCTGTAAATAATTCAAGTTATAAATTACTTGTCTATAATAAAATGGAGTAATAGGTCTATATATATGAGACTACGAGATTATTTAGGAAAATTCTATTTTGATAAATCTTTTATAATAGAAGTTCTTATAATTCTTTTAGATGTTATATCAAAGTCTTCAAGACCAAAAGTTGATTTATAAGCATAGATTGATAAATTTAAATGATAAATCTGTACACAAAAGTGTTATGTTCCTATCAAAACTTTATAAAAAATGTGACATAAGATAAGTTCATTGGTTATTTCTTGTAGTGTTTTCTTTTTATTTGTTTTATTTTATATATTGTTTTGTTTTTTTATACATTTTTGTATTTGTACTATAAACATACCTTACATTGTACAATTTTTAATATTAGAAAGAGTTACAACTTCTAAAATAAGATGACCGAGACTCAATTATTCTTATTATAATTTTTCAAAACAGGTTTGAAAATTTTGAAATCTACATAATTTCCTAATATATACTAAAATCACCATGTAAATTTCAGATTATAAATAAAAGAGCACACAATAGAAGAGAACTGCTAGGTACTATTTTTGGTTTAAAAAAAACCTTAGAAAGGGACATATTTTTCCAAAGATCAATAAAGAAGAAATCCAAATAATTTTAAAAATTCACGATGTCAAAAATTACTTACTTGAAATGCCATGAACACCAATCTGAGATGAGATGCAATAGTTACCTATCGTCAGTAGATTAGAGATATGGATTCCTAATTGGTAAAGCATAATACTGAATGTCAAAAGAAGATGAGATTGTAAAACAATAGGATGAGTGTAACACATTTAAAAAATAAAAAGCTAAGGAAGAAGAGTAGATTGTTAAAGATGCTAGAGAGGTTGGAGATAGTAAAAGAAAACAGCGGTTCAGAGAGGAGTTAGGGTTTAATAGAGATGCTAATGATAAAGGGATTTGTCTATATGAAGATAATATTAATACTTGTTTTTTTAATAAAAAAATTATCTAATTATTTGATGGGTTTTACGCAATTATTTTGAGACACATAAGCCTACATTCACTTAATATGTGAGAAGGAAGAATACAATGTGATTTGATCATATGGTCCATCATTGATTATATTACTTATTAATATGTATTGATTAGTTTTATTCAAAATAATATTTGTAATCCAATTTTTTATAGATTTTATTTCTTTATATAATTAGTTATTGTGGATATGTTGACAATTAATATATATACACCACCTTTTGTCCAAGTTAGCAGTTAGGTCAGACAAGTCACACCTAACTAAATCGATCCAAATTATTATCCAATATCAATAAAACATAAAATATTATAATCCTTACTCACTCATCCTTGTATGTTAAGTTCCTTCTCAAGGAAAAAATCTTGTATTAACTAGTCCAACTGGAATATTACAGAGCGAGAAGATTCATCTAGCATGTCTAACCTAGGAATACACCTTTCCCTTTTTTAGAACAAAAAAATTGAAAAATATATATTTTTAATTAAAGAATAAAAAATTATGTCACATGTAGAAGAAAATTCCACCAAGCCTAGTCGGGTTGGAGAGGTCCAAAAACCTTAAGTGAAATATGAAAAATATTTGTTGATTTAATATGAGTGTTTAATAGTTATCTACAGGCTTCCATAATAGCCTTCGCCTCACTTTTCGTTCGCGATACTTATCTAAACATTGTTCAAGTACTCTCCAAGATGAGCTCTTCCTAGTCGATGGAAATAATGGAGAACACTATCTACAATCGATAATAAAATTTTCATCTGGGAAGAGTTAAACCTAATTGTTGATCATACAAAATAGGTCATGGAAAAATTTTATAGATTGTACTAACCTTAATGGAATGTGCTCAAAGGACAACATTCTCCTCTTAAAGATAAAACAAGATTATAGAATCAAAGGATAGTCATCCTTTATAAACCTTCATGAATATGTCAAAAGATACAATAAAAATACGATGCCGAGGAGGAGGAGTAGAATACCGCCTTTTTAAGAGAGAAAGATCTTTAATCCTACAAAGTTATGTCATTAAAATAAAGAATGTTTGTTCAACATATCAACAAATGGTTAACCGAATCTTTGAGACTTAGATTCTTCTTAACATGGAAACTTACATCAAAAATATATATTTGTAAAAAAAATATGCTCGATGATCACCTACGTGGTCTAATCGAGTCCTTTTTTCGTGATGAGAAGTGTGAGAGTTGACTCAGACCCGATAAGTGCGTCTTCGAGGTAACTTTTGAAAAAAATTTAGAGTTCATATTTATCCATTGAGAGTCATGGGTAATCGTAACAAAATACTAGCAATCCTCAACATGAATTAAAATCAAACAATCAACCAAGTTAAATCATTGAAAAAGTTGGAAGAAAAAATAATTTGTTTCATATCCAAATCACATATTGTCAGACGTGGTTAAAACCCTTTCGATAACAAAAGGGCTTTGAATGCACCTAGTTTTGTTAGAAGGCGTTTTCCAACTAAAAATATTACTTCAGTTCATCATCCATATTTAAAAAACCAATGGTAGGAGAAATATTTCTCGTGTACTTGTCATGTAATCAAGTACGAATATCATCATCCTTATTTGTCAATATTATGACAAACAACAACATGTGTATTATGTTAGTTAGAAAATACAATGTTCCAAGGGAATATATTGGATGATCAAAAAGATTGACATAACACTTGACATTTATTACAGAAACTGTAGCCCTACTCTAAGGCACATCTGATCAAGACTACTGGATATGCCATCACCTTAAAAGCCAAATAGCATTAAGCCATATGTATTGGCCGACATCGTCATAGCAGGCACTATACCTAATCATCTCAAGAAAGTTTTAGAGGAAAATGACACTATTAATTAGAGGATAAAGGTAAATAGAGCATCAAAAAAGAATTATAGCAAAGCCGGATTGGTTTTCATTGATCATACTATCGAGAACGTTGCTTGGTTTTTAGATGGAATTTTCAAGCCACAAATACTGACGTCAATTATGAAGTCCAACTGGTCATAGTCCAAGCCTCCATGAGGTTATAACAAAATAATTGAGATATTTAAGGATTCCTAAATTTTAACCAAGAATATGGTTCAATCTTCTCTAGCTAGGAATAATAGGATATCAGCGTATCAGACCAAGGTAAACAACACATGAGTAATGTTTGAAGCCATCAAAATCATACTTGTTATGAAATCAAAGAAAACATTCACAGATTCGAGCTGGTGTCAGTGAAAAAAGGTTACTACAGGTCTCATCACATAACAACTCAACTAACCTAGTGTACTTGCTTCCAAACGATTGGAGGTACAACTAATAAAATTTAGACAAAGGTAGATAGAGTTATTAAACACTTAGTGTCTCAAAGAGGGCACGTTACATGACTATAATTGAAAGGCTACCGACATAATATCACACTTAGGAAGATTGTTTTGACGGGGATAGGATTATAGAAAGATTTTATGAACGGCCATTGTCGCCATGTGTAGAATAGGAGGAAGGCAGCAAATTCTGCATGAGATACATAACAAAGTTTTCTACGATAACGTGTCACGTATCATTCTGTGAAAAGAAGTTAGTACAACAAGAATATTTCTATCCAACTACGATGAGAGACTCTTGGGAATGGGTATGGACTTACAAGTTATTTTAAAGAGTTAAACAGACAAGCGGACAACCCACAACGAAAAATAACCTCGATGTCAAGTCTATTGGATTTATACAAATAGGAGTTAGTCATCATCCGACATTTTCCTACAAGACATGACCAACACACATATATCTAAATAGCCTTGGATTACTTTAACATGTAGATTGCAACCAAAATCGTGTCAACCATCACTACACAATAATCATGAAAATATATTTTGTAGAATATATCGGTTTGTTTTGAAATCCCACATATAATCATGACCAATTGTTTTACTTAATTTGTGTCCGACTACTTTAGAGGAAAATCATCTGAGGACATTGTGCAAGGACTAGACGATATCATGAAAAATTATCTGACATACTTCTGAATATGTTATAGGAATATCATTTAGATTTTTGCTGGAAAAATAATGAGACATCATATTGTATGATGTATGATTGTTAAGTCGTTCTTCGTGTGGATATAATAAACCAGTGCTTGAAATTCATTGACTTTAAATCAGGTGAAATTGAAAAATTGTACGAGGAATGATCAAAAACGTTTAGGATACTCTGTATGTGATGCATTGGTACTCACATAAAAAGATATTTTTGCCTCTAAAAAATTGTTTTGACATTGGTATTCACAAAAAAAAGTCAAATCCTTACTTCACAACCCACAATATTAAAGTACTCACAGATGTACCCCTGAAAAGACAATATCAAAATAATAAACATCTACGAGATTACTAAATTGAGACTTAAAATTCGATGAGTATGAAATTTGATTTGAAGCACAAACAACACTTAAAGCCTAGTCTTCCGTCGATATTTATTTAAGTATAAATCAACTATGTGTAGATCAGACATCGGATCGATACATAGAAACCTTAAAGCCTAACGGAAATGACGGAAGAAATTATATAATCAAGGTAGATAGAGCTAAAAAAAGAATGGAAGATGACTAGATTGATTCTCTATCAGCTTCAGCTCAACCACCATAATACACAAGTCAGATTATAAAGCCCCCATGACCAAAACGAGGGCCTACATTAACATCAAATAAAAAAGGTTACATACATGCACATATATTTTCCCGATCATCCAGAAGGTATCCCAAAATTATGAGGTATAGAATACAATCGTGATGGTCTATCAAACAAAAGTTTGTGATACGTGAGGAATTTGACACCATTCACATCATCACAGAGCGTAATATAAGGGGAGACACGTTAATCGGAAGGCCGGTTAACAAAATGCAAGGTAATATTATCCAGTGGCAACTTGACCAACCGTGTGCAAGGCTTAAAAATGATCGAAGATTAACACGATAGAAAGTAACTGGTATACAATAATTTAAGGCCAAGACCATATAATCCACATGCCTATTGTAGCCTTCATCCAATAGAGACCTTTGAACCTCATTCATAGGCATACTCCCCTGAACCTTGCCAAAACGGAACTACATATTTCTTTAAGTTTAAAACACTTACATATTTGGTAGGTCACACTTATATCAGTTTCACTATATTGAAATTTAAAAATTTAGGTATTAATAGAGATATATAATATATTCCTTTTTTTGTTTGTCAAAATATATAATATATTCAACTTAAAATCAAAAAAAATAATAATATTTTATTATTTTTAAAAATAAATTTTGTATCTCAAAATGCATATGAAAATAAAATCTAAAAAAAGAAAAAATTACAAAAATGCTTAACAATAATTTTTTTATAAACAATTTTAGTTATATAAATTACTAGGGGTGAGCACAAGTCAGCATCACATGTGAATGGAGATATACCTAATCCTACCATAACTTGATTAGTTCTTATTTCTTATGTCTCACAAATAATGTATACCGATTAAAAATTGTGTCCCCAAATTACTATCCACTTAGAATCTCAAAACATTTTTTCCAAATGTTTCCACTATAAACTTTATTAAATTATTTAAATATATGTTTTTAATGAATATTTAAAATATAAATATACTTTATGAAGGGTGTTTTAGTAATGGTGAACGTAATTATTGTGTTTTCTTAATATGTATGAAAAGTTAGGACATTAGTGGTGGACACAAGGAGTATATTAGTTAAACTAACCTTAAGGTAATTAAAAAATTCAAAAATGGGGTGAGTTCGAGTTAGTGTCGGGTTAGAGGGGATACATATTAGTCAACATTGGTAAAAGAAACATGCAGTAATATTCTAATAAGTTATCAAAATGAACACGTAATTGATCAGTTATCTTAAATGTATATATGTTCTAACTAGTTATAGTATATAAACTCTAAAACTATGGTTAGTGATACCCGTTAATGTGATATTTTAGTTACTATAAATTTTCACAAATGAGCAATAAATGAATAGTGATGAGTTATTTGGGTTGAACCCGAGCAATTAATCAAAAAATTTGACAGGTTTTACTAATGAATAGTATGGGGACCTATTCACATCACCATTTCTCTGGTCGAATTTATAATGTTGTGGACCAGAGGAATATGAATTATGGTTTGAACCACAGAAGAGAGAGGAATGGACTGGACCACTGGGGCATTGATGGTGTTACAATAGGCTTGAGGTTTAATAGACGCCAATGTTTTCTCGCTTGTTTTTGGAAAACATCATTCTTATATGGCCCTTATTAGGCCTAGTAGCATTGTTTAAATGATAATAAGTACCATTAACTTGGTGTAGACACTGAAGGGATAAATTGACTCATATATTATTGCGACTAGACCTTCGTTTTTTACTTGGTGGTGGTCCGAGTTTGTAACTATTTTAACATGACTAGCTCTCTAGTAGTCTTTAAGCTTTATAGGTGGTGAGCTAACAAGTTCGGTTGGGCTTGAGAAATTATATAGACCTTGTCTATATATATATATATATATATATATATATATATATATATATATATATATATATATATAAATATATATATATATATATTCCACCAAACATTTCATTTCATCAAACATAAAATTTATTTTTCAATATTTGAAATTTGTTAAGTTGTTGAATCACAATTTTGGCAATAAGAATTTAATGAGACTAGATCATATAAACTTATATTAAATATTAAGATTTATTAGTCTTCTTTTCATTTATCACAACGAATCAGAAAAAACTTAATCCATATTCTTTTGTATTTTTAGTTTTAGGTCTCTTTATTAATATTAGTTAACAAAAATAAAGGAACAAATATTATCCATGAGAACAAAAAGATAATTAATTTTGGTTCAATATTAAAATTTAAAAACTACTATCAATCCTTTTATAGAGAATAAATAAGAAGAAATTCAAAAATTACAAATATATTCATAACAAAGATATGCAATCCAAAAGAAATTTTTATCAAGATGAATTGTCTCACTCAAAGATATTTTGGAACAATTTATCATATAAAAAATACATATATTCATAAACAATCTATCTCAATCAATGACAGAATCAATATCAACAAACAAAAGTATAACATCTTGTTTAAATGATACATATTTTTCCAATTCATGGAAGAAATTGGGAATAGATGGACTCACATTCAATAAAAATGATTGCAATGCCAAGTATTACCCAAAATCGCATCACCTTTCTATCATCTCTTATGTGTATTTTAAGTGAACCAACCATACGATTTCTCTTTCGTAACTTATCTTTTTTTCTATTATAATTGGTTTACTTAAGTTGTGAAAGAAGGGTGATGTGATTTAAGATGATCTTCGGTATTACTCAAGATTATTATGTTATTCATTAAAATGATAAGCTATCTATTTTAAATCTACAATAGAAGAAAAAGTTTGGGCTCTCTTAAAAGTCATAAACCATTTTATTAAACACATGAGTAGAGTTTATTGTTAATTCAAACATTTTAAAATAATTCAAGTTATAAATGACTTGTCGAGAATAAATTGGAGTAATATGTCATGAGACTAAGATATTATATAGTAAATTTCCATCTTGATAAATTTTCCATAATCAAAGATCTTATAATTTTTTAGATGTTATATCAAAGTGTTCAAGACCAAAACTTGATTTATAAACATAGAATGATAAATAGAAATGATAAATCAGTTCACAAAATTGTTAAGTTCCAATCAAAACTCTACAAAAAATGTGACATAAGATAAGTTCATTTGTTATATCTTGTAGTGTTTTCCTTTTATTTTTTTTATTTTCTATATTGTTTTGTTTCTTTTTTATACAGTTTTGTATATGTACTATTGTAATACACTATCTAATTTAAATAAAATATTTTGACCAAAAAGTTAAGCATACATTACATTATGCAATTTTTAATATTAGAAAGAGGAACAACTTATGCAACAAGATGACTGAGACTCAATAATTATTATTATAATTTTTCAAAACAGGTTTGAAAAAATTAAAATCTACATAATTTTCTAACATTAACTAAAAAATCACCTTGTAATTTCAAATTATAAATAAAGGAGCATATAATTTATAAGAACTGTTAGGTACTATTTTAGGTTAAAAAATAAATCCTTAGTACCGGACATATTGTTACAAAGATTAATGAAGAAAAAATCCAAATAATTTTAAAAATTTAGGATGTCAACAAATACTTACTTGAAATGTCATGAACACCAATCTGAAATGAGATGATATAGTTACATTTTGTCAGTAGACTGGAAATATGGATTTATAATTGGTAAAACATGATACTGAAGGTAGAAAGAGGATGAGATTGTAAAAAAATAGGAGGAATGTAACATGTTTAAATAATAAAAAGCTAAAGGAGAAGAGGAGATTGCTAAAGCTGTTAGAGAGGTTGGATGTAGTAAAAGAAAACAACAGCGTGAGAGAGGAGTTAGGGTTTGATAGAGATTCTAATAATAAAGAGATTTGTATGTACTAAGATAATATTAATACGGGTTATTTTAATAAAAATCTTATCTAATTATTTTATTGGGTTTAGGCAATATATAATATATTCCTTTTATATTTATCAAAATATATAATATATTCCACTTAAAACCAAATATAATATTAACGTTTTATTATTTTAGACACAAATTTATTATCTCAAAATACACTTGAAAAAAATCTAATAAAAGAAAAAATTACAAAATTATTTAACAATTTTTTTTGTAATCAATTTCAGCTATATAAATTACTAGGAGTAAGCACATGTCGCATTCACATGTTAATGGAGATATACCTAATCCTAAGATAACTTGGTCACGTCTTATTCATATGTCTCACAAATAATGTATATTTATTAAAAATTGTGCCCATAGATTATTGACAACTTAGGATCTCAAGACACTATTGCTTTTATTAAATTATTTTGAATTTATGTTGTTAATGAATATTTAAAATATAAATATACTTTATGAAGGGTATGTTAGTAATGGTAGATGTAATTATTGTGTTTACTTAATATGTGTGAAAAGTTAGTAAGATATTACTGCTGGACACATAGAGTATATTAGTTAAACTAACCCTAAGGTAATTACAAAAAGTTCAAACATGGGGTGAGTTCGAGTTAGTGTCGGGTTTGTGGGGATACACATTAGTCAACATTGGTAAAAGAAACATGCAATAAGTTATCAAAATGAACACGTAATCGATCAATTATCTTAAATATATATTTGTTCTAACTACTTATTGTATATAAACTCTGAAACCATGGTTAATGATACCCTTTAATGTATATTTTAGTTATGATAAATTTTCATAAATGAGAAATATATGAATAGTGACGAGTTGTTTGGGTTGAACTCGAGCAATTAATTAAAAAATTTAGATAGATTTTATGAAAATTGGCTTGGGCTAGAAGAATGTTTGATACGTATATTGATTTGGTTGGCTTGGTTTGGGTTCAAGTAATTTTTTATATCCCTATAAATTACATAGTGTATTGCTACCAAACCCTAACCCTATATTTTTCAAATTTAAACCCACACATAATATCTTTTCTTCACATTCACACATTCAAAGGATCACCCACGATAACCATTATCTTTATCCTCTCTTAACTAGCTTCCTACTTTTGTATTATGTTTGTTAAGTCGGGATCTGACGCTTATGCAAAGTGTAATTTTTTATCTACCATATGAGATAGTTGGTCATAACATTTAAATTGAATCTTAGATAAAAAGCTTCAATTCTTTGTTTATTCTTTATATAAAATATATCTTATACCATATATATTTTTTTGAAGATATAAAATTTTGTTCTAATCAATATTATATACATGCTAATATCATATTACAAAAGACTGTGGATATGAAGAAAGTAATTGTTATATTTTTACACTCACTAGGTACTTTCTTTATTTTATTTTATTTGGATTTTGCACTACTAACGTGTTATATTTATCTTTAACTAAATGAAACATAGTTATAAAATATCTTTTCATTTGGTAAATGTATTGGTCATTAATTAAGTAACTAAATAATAAATTATCAATAAAAAGAGTATGGAAATATGTAGATATTTAAAAACAAAAAATCACATTGTCAATAAAAAAATCTATTATTAAATACAATAAACTAATATTTATATGTATAAAATATATTTTTTATCAAATATTTAATATTATTTACAATAAAATTTATTTATTTTGTTCTTTTTTTTCCATTAGTATATCACTTAATCCTTCATATTACATATTTTATCACATTTGTATTTCATAGACTATGTGTTTCTTTACTATAAAATTATAAGTTAAACAATTTGAGTTGGTTTAAAAAATAATTGTTTGAGAATATAAACAAACAAAGTTTGAATTTTAAATTCAATTATTGTTGATTAAAAGATTAAGTTAAATAAAAAAACCAAATGCTTAAACTATGTCCGAACCAATAATTTGCAACTCATAGAAAAAGGATTTTCTCTTTCAGCGAATATGGAACTCTTGTAGAAATTTTGTTCATCGTTATATAAGATTTGTGATATGTTTGACAAAAATGTAAAATAGTTTTTTGAAGAATAAGTATTCATTATATAAAGAATTATTAGTGAAAAGACACGTATTTTAGTACACTAATATGAGACGAATTAAGACTCAAGAGTAATTGTATAAAGAGTAATGCTAGGTATCACCCAAAAAGGTATCACCTAAACATCACCCATGATGTGGCGGTTAGGTGTACCAATCACGGAGGAGAGAGAGAAAAGTAAATCTAGAAAAAGAAAATTCATGATTGGTACACCTAACCGCCACATCATGGGTGATGTTTAGGTGATACCTTTTTGGGTGATACCTAGCATTACTCTTGTATAAAATGAGATATGAAAAGATGTGTCAGATACAAAGAGAATCATCAGGGAAAACAAATTCAGAATTACTGAGAGATATATGAGTAAGTGAAATTATAGGCACAAGTGTCAAAGAAAAACTCGCCAAGGGATGGACTCACGATACACTAAAAAAATGTATATTATTTAAATAAGTAAAATGTTGGGGAATTTGGAATTCGAGATCAATTTGGATAAATCTGAAGTCGTGTAAAACATTTTCAGATTGAATCAAAATTCGGGGATAAAATCAGAAGATTGTGTTTCAAGAGTTTTGTTTTCTTTTTGTATTCTACTTTGTGACATTCTGAACTAAATATATTCATGATCAAACAGGCGGTTAGCATTGACAGGTTTAGGCGGTTGAAAACTTCTCATTCTTTGCAGTGGAAGGATTAGCCCAGCCCACTGCTTCCGAATGATCGTTCCAATTGGACCACCCCTTGGACCCCACTCCCCACAATCCTTTTGACCCCGAATATCTATTTCTAATATTAAAACAAGCGTGCACTCTTGTTTTAATGCAAAAAGAAAGATCAATTACGGTAAAATGTCCAACAAACCTCCCCCATTTTAGTGTAATTACCGATCAATTAACCAAAGTCACAACATACAACAAACTAATGCATGAATAAAATATCGTGACGATTGAATTTCATCTTAGCATATTACATATTTCAAATATTAGAATATCAGGGTGTCACTAAGGATTGAACCCTTTCTATTTATAATGACTACTTGAAGATAATATACACAATAGTTTATAACATCACTCTTGCTCGACACTAGTTTACCAGCCTGTGTACCTATCCTTCATAAGCATATCAAAGCGAAGTCCCAACTTCTTGAAGCGGCTAAACTTCATGCTCATATAGGTAGTCCTTTTCTTCTTGCACCTGCAAATGCAATTTTTCAAATGAACCATTAAGAAGTTATACTTCAACCTCCTTAACTTACAGAACTGAACACATACCTTTTGGGATAATTTTGCTGATATATTCCAATCTCTACATGCTAAGCTTTCTAGATTGAATTCAGCACCTAATGTCATATTAGATGGGAATTGGGTATCTTAACATAAGAGATTTCAGATGAACTTTAATCCTAATTCCACAGCCGACCTTTTCACAGGATCTCTACTTAACCCTTTGGTTAAATGATCGGCCAAATTGTGCTGAATTCTCACAAACTCCACTGAGATCATACCATGCATGATTAACTCCTGAACCATGCCGTGTCTAACGCCCAAATGTCTAGACTTCCCATTATACACTTGACTATATGACTTAGCCAAGGTGGCCTGACTATCACACCTGATAGACATGGAAGGTATAGGTTTGGGCCACAATGGAATCTCAAAAATCAGATTTCTTAGCCACTTAGCTTCTAACCAGCTGCTGCTAAAGCAACGAATTCATATTCCATAGTTGAATTTGTAATGGAAGTCTGTTTCTTGGATGCCC
Organism: Nemophila menziesii; assembly: GCA_029959085.1. Lineage (NCBI taxonomy): Eukaryota > Viridiplantae > Streptophyta > Magnoliopsida > Boraginales > Hydrophyllaceae > Nemophila > Nemophila menziesii. The sequence continues at coordinate 4,088,513 of JARWIR010000046.1, read as the reverse complement.
AAGAAATAGCACCTCCGCCAAGGAGGAATACCCAACCACTTGTGGATGAATGATCTTCCATATTGGTTATCCAACTTGCATCAGAATAGCCTTCAATAACCGAAGGAAATCCAGTATATGTCAAACCATAGTCAATGGTTCCCTTTAAGTACTTGAATACTCTATTCATAGCTTGCCAATGATGAGAACTATGATTACTTGTGAACCTACTAAGTTTAGCAACAACATAAGCTATATCAGGCCTGGTACTAATCATTGCATACATGAGTGATCCTATAGCCCTTGAGTATTGAAGTTGAGACACTGCTACACCTTTATCATGTAATACCTTCAGGTTAGGATCAATGGGAGTACTTACCGGAGAACAATCTTTAAAATTTAATTTCTCTAATATCTTCTTACTGTGATGTGATTGAGAGATGGAAATACCATTGGTCCCACGTTTGATCTTTATTTCTAAGATCACATCCGCCTCCCCATGTCTTTCATCTCAAATTTAGAAGACAAAAATGCCTTAGTTATATCAACTTGATCTTGGTCGGTACCAAAGATCAACATGTTGTCTACATACAAACAAATGATAACTCCATTGCCATGAGCATTAAACTTGTTGTATACATATTTATCAACTTAGTTTAGAACAAAACCACTAGACAACACAATCTCATAAACTTTTGATGCCATTCTTTAGGTGCTTGTTTCAAGCCATAAAGAGATATTATCAGTTTACACACCTTATTTTCATTTCCAGGCTTAACAAAACCTTTAGGTTGTTTCATGTATATCTCTTCATCCAATTCACCATTCAAGAATGCAGTTTTCACATCCATTTGGTGAATAACCAGATTGTGGATAGCAGTAACTGCTAACAACAGTCTAATAGTAGATATCCTACCAATTGGAGCATATGTATCGGAAAAAATCAATACCCTCCTTTTGCCTGAAGCCTTGGATAACCAATCTGGCTTTGTACTTGTCAACAGTACCATCCACTTTCATCTTTCTCCTAAAGATCATCTTACATCCTAGTGTCTTACATCCAGAAGGTAAGTCAACCAACTTCCATGTATTATTTTGCATGATGGAATCCATCTCACTTTGGATTGCTTCTTTCCACAAAAACATCATCCCTTGAAGCCATTGCTCCACTAAAAGTCTTTCGATCTTCTTCAACATTAAAACAATATTGATATTGAAATTCAATTTTATTCCTTGATCCTTCAATCAAATAGAGTAAAAAAACATCATCAAATGACTTAGTCTTTATTACTCTCGTACTCTTTCTAGTTTTAGTACTGGTTGAAGGTATATCCTCATTATTAATTGAGACCTTCAACATGGGATTCATGTCCTTTGTCTTAGGTATTGATGTAAACCTTTCATCATCAAATACTGCATCTCGTAACTTTATAACCGAGTTTACACCAACAGAATCATTAGATTCTAGCACATAGAATATATATGCTTTAGATTGTTCAGAATATCCAATAAATATGCAATCTATACCTCTTTCACCTAAAGTTCTTCTTTTAGGTTCTGTAAGCCTTACTACAGCCCTACATCCCTAAATTTTGAGATAACTCAAATTTTGTATCCTTTTGTGCCAAATTTCATATGGGGTAACCTTATTCCTTTTGTTAGGAATTCGGTTCAACAAGTAACAAGCTGTCAACACAGCCTCACCCTAAAATCCTTCAGTTAAACCCGAATATGATAGCATGGAATTCACCATTTCTTACAAAGTTCTATTCTTCCTTTCACCTACACCATTTTGCTGTGGTGTATAGGGAGATGTTGTTTGATGTATTATTCTGGTAGATTGAAAATAAACCAGATCATAATACTCACCTCCCCTATCCGTACGAAGAGTTTTGATTAACCCATTTTATGATGTTCTACCTCTTTCTTATAAATTTTTAATTTGTCGAGAGGTTAATCTTTTGCATGTAATATGTATACATAGAAAAACCTTGATCCATCATCAATAAAGGTAACAATATACCTTTTATGACCTAATGATGGAGTAGCATGCAAATCACACAAATCATTATGAATGAGGTCTAAGATTTTAGTCTCACTTTTAACATCCTTAAAAAGTTTCCTAGTGATCTTGGTTAACATACAAACATACTTATTTTTGACATATCTTTTAATCTTTTGTAATGAACATGTCCTAATCTAGCATGCCAAATTTCTGATTTTGTCATAGTAGTTATAAACCTACACGATGCCATACACATAGATTCGCGAACAAAAGGAACATCAATGTTTAAGTTAAACATTCCATCACAACAATAACCAAAGCCAACAACTGAACCATGTCTTGACAAGATGTACTTGTCACTTTCAAGTACTTTCTTGATACCACAATCATTAAAAATCATACCAGACAATAAGTTCTTACTAATACCAGGCACAAATAAATCGTTATCCAAATACAAACTTTTCCGGAAGTAAAAAATAAATTAACACAACCTAATCCAAGGATTGGTTTAGTTGCAACATTGTGCATCTTACGATAGATCCATCATCAATTGGTCTAAATTTCTTGAACCACCAACGATATTTGCACACATGGCTTGTTGCTCCCGAATCAAACCACCAAGCAACGTCATCATCCTGCACATAAAATGCATCATATATTAGTGATACATGTATTCGAATTAAAATTGCTCACTACAATCTGACCTTGTTGCTTTTCCGAATCCTTAGACCCACTTGGAACGGCCTCGTTCTTTCCTTTGAACACAGTCAATCCCTCTTTTAATGACCAGGTTAACACACTTCCAATATGACAATATCTTTTAGAGGTTATAAGTTCATGTACCGGTTTAAACACAAAATCCGAAGCTTATAATCTTCTACTAATTGTATCAATCAGCCACTCATCCATTGCTCCTCCTTCTCTCTTCTTTCTCTCTCTAGGGTTTGAAGAAGTTTGGTCAAAGTTTGACCGGGAATTGACTTTCTTTGACTGTCGTTGACCCACAGATGACTCTCCGGCTTTATGGATGGAGTTTGATCAGAAATTGAGTGGTAGTTTGACCGTGGTTGACCGGAAATTAATTTCTTCATTTTTCAATTTTCCTGTTTTTTGTTTATATTTGGTTTGCTTGGTTGAATTAAATTGGATTGGGCGAATTAAATTGGATTGGAAGATAGTGGAAAGCTGAGCTGGAAAGGTCTAAGTTTGAAGAGAGGAGAACGTGTGTAAAATGTGCGGCTTGTATTGGGGACTATAGGTTCACGCAGAAAAGGAAATAACTATCTTGGCGGGTTGGTTATACGAAGTGGATAAAACATTTTTTGATTGAGTAATAATTAGCAAATCACGCATCAATTTCAGGAAAAGATCAACATATAATTCCGCAAAAATATTTTCCGAAATTTGCAACAGCTCAAAAGCGATTTTTCTGATTGAAGTTAATTTCTGGGATATCTTGTTGATTTCTTAACCAAATTTAGTCATTCTCTTTTTAGATTGTTTCTAATTTCTTCCTTGTTCCTATGGCACCTCGTAAGAAGAATAATCACAAGGGGTTAAAGGAAATGATGAGATTAGTGACGAATCTGTGAAATATGTGCTGGCAACACCAGTAATTAAGGTGAGTAATAATTTTTCGGATTCTAAACGTGATAATGGAATGAATTTGATTGAGTATACTGCTGAGGAGTGTGCTGAAAACGATTCTAGTATAAAAGATAGTGGTATTGGGGTTGAGGATAAAGTGGTCGAAAGTCCTAAGAGAAGGACAGTAGCTATTTCTGAGAATTTGATGGACAAGGCCTTAGCTTGCTCTAGTGAAAGCATCAAGGTTGCTCAGGCTATTGATTGTACAATAGTTGAGGGCATGAACAGCCAAGATGAAACCCTAATTGAGGGTGAGGCTCTGATTTCCCGAGAGAGACAAATCTTTGATGTTTGTCACAAAGAGGGTAACTCCATTCTTGGGACAAGAGTTTGAGAAACTTCTCTACCAGATGCAAGTGCTCTCTTGGGAGAAGCTAGGGTACTGAATAGTGAATGTGTGAATGAAATTGGAATGAAAACAGTTGAGAATAACAAAGAAAAGTCGGGGATTTGGATAGAATTATTCAAGGAAAAGGTTGATCAAGACCTCAAACTAAAGTACTTTCCTCCGGGATTAGTTGATAAAGAGATTATGGTGAAACCTCCAAGGAACATTTTTAAAAGTGGTGTTCAAGAGTGGGATAATTGTCTTGTAGGCAAATTCTTTGGAGAAGCTCCTGAATATCATATGGTTAGAGGTATGGTGAATGCACAATGGAAAAATAGTGGTCATGTGGAGGTGAAATCAACTGATATGGATGTTTACTTATTCAAGTTTCAAAGTGAACAAGCGTGTAATATCATTTTAGAGCAAGTTTGGCATGTTAATGGTAGAATAATTATACTAAGAAAATAGAAATCTAATATGAAGTTTGAGAAGCTAGATATGACTAAAGTTCCACTTTGGGTGAAATTGAGGACGGTACCTTTGCAATTATGAACAAATGATGGCTTGAGTTACATATGTAGTGCTCTAGGAATACCAATTCAAATTGACCATATCACTAAGTCAAGAAGTAGATTGAGTTTTGATAGGGCTTGTGTTGAAGTGGATATGACAAAAGAGCTTGTTAATAAGGTTAAGGTGGATCTTGAGGAGGATAGTATTCATGTGGTGGAAGCTTACTATGAATGGCTACCCCCAAGATGTTTGTAAGGTTGTGGGGGATAAAGATATAAACTGTAGTAAAGGCAAAAAATATATGTTTAAAGAGAGAACAAAAGTTCCAAATAAAACCATCCAACCTAATGTTCAAAGAAAGGTAGAAGAGTGGAGAGTTGTGCAAAAGAAAAATAAAGAAAAAAAGGGCAATGAAGTTTATAGTCCCAAAGCTAGTAGCTCAACAAAAACACCACCAAGGAGTACAGTAAGTAATAGTGCTAAAGGTAAAGAAAAAGTCACTAACACACCAAGGGAAGAAGGTTATAATTCTATCCTTTATGTGGTAGAGTTAAGTAGTTCATTTTGTGCTCTAAACAAGGCTAGTGAGAATCTTGAAGATGCTTTAAATAGGTTCATGGGAAGTACCCATAAGGAAGGAAAACCTCCTGGCCTTTATGATTATTAGCTCTTGGAATGTTAGAGGCTTAAATCTTGGCCTCAAACAAAAAGAAGTTATTCATGTTATTCAAGATAGGAGGATTGATCTTGTAGGGTTGTTGGAAACCAAGATTACTTTACAAAGTTATACAAAGTTTCATAATACTTACCTAAGTAATTGGGGATCTATTACTAATCATAAAGAGGATGATAGAGGAAGAATTTGTATCAAATGGAATAGGGACGTTTTGGAGGTGAAGTGCATTGATTCAACTAGTCAAGCTATCTTTCTTGAGGTACATGATATATGTAATAAGAAAAAATTTAATTGTATTATGGTCTATGCTGAAAATGATGATGATAAAAGAGTTGTTTTATGGAAAACACTTAGTGATTGGATGGGTATTATTGGTGATTCCCCATGTATATGATGTGGGTATTATAATGAAATCATTAAAGTAGAAGAAAGAATTGGTTGTACTATCCTACTCATAAGTTCACATGAATTTGAGGAATGTATTGATGATAATGGAATGGTGGAGCACCCTAGTAAAGGATGCTATCACACTTGGACTAATAGAAGAATTGGTGGGTTTATATCTAGTAAAATTGACAAGATTTTTATAAATGATGCTTGGTTCACTTGTTTTAAGTCTCATTTAATCGTGGAAGTTCCTGGAAATTCTGATCATGCTTGCCTAATCCTCACTATACAGGGCAGTTCTACTAATAAACCTTCATATTTTAAGTTTTTTAATATTTGGATCACACATGCTCAATTTTTTCCTTTGATAGATAAGATTTGGCAAACTAAATTCAAGGGTAGTATGATGTTTCAAGTGGTGAATAAACTCAAAAAAGTTAAGAAGGCTCTCAAAGTTTTCAATAGAAAGTATTTTCATCATTCTAGTGAAGAGATTACGAAGCTTAAGGAGGAGCTTGAGAAAGTTCAAATTATTGTTATGAATGGAGATAAAACTATGCTTGGTATTGAGAAGGAGATTAGAGATAAACTTATGCATCTTTTAATTATTCAAGAAGATATGTTAAGCAACAATCAAGTATTAATTGGGCTCAAAAGGGAGATTGTAACACAACTCTTTATCACAAGAGTATAAAGGCTAGAGTGACTCAAAACCGAGTCTCCTCTATTGTTAATGATAATGGTGATATTATTGTTGAAGAGGAAGCTATTCATGATGAATTTGTTAAATATTATACAAGTCTTATTGGTACTAAAGATGCTAAAGAAGAGAATGTTAATCCTAGTTGTTTAAAAAGACTTGTTGATAGGTCTATAGATCATGAGGTGGAAAAAGATATGGTGAAGGAAATTACTAATAAATAGATTGAAGAAGCTATTTTCTCTATAGATAGCTCTAAATATCCTGGTCCTGCTGGTTTTACTAGTGCTTTCTTCAGGGTTACTTGGGGTATTATTGGTAAGGATGTTTGTGATGCTATAAAAGAAACATTTAGGAATGAGCATATCTTGAAGCAAATCAATGTTACAAATCTTGTTCTCATTCCTAAAGTCAAGAATCCTAATTTAATTAAAAGCTTTAGACCTATAGCTTGTTGTATTGTTCTTTGTAATGCTATATCTAAAGTTTTTGCTAATAGAATGAAGAAATGTCTTGAGGATCTTATATCAAAGAACCAGACTGCTTTTATTGGAGGAAGGAGTATTGCTGACAATATATTAGTGGCACAAAGTGTAGTGTAGAAAAACTAAAGAATCACTTCTATTTTGGAACACGGAATTAGCTTCCATATTGTGCATGTGTCTTTTTGGTAAGTGATAATTGCTATTTATTATGTGTTACAACGAAAAGAAAGTATCTATAATTATATATGAACTAATTATGGTGTTATACATCTATGGTTTGTCAGCATGTTAAAAGAGCCAAGGTACCCTGAATATTACCCCTGAAGCTCGAAATGGAAGATCATAATTGAGACAAAAAAAACCTTTCAGTGACACCAATGCTGTTTTTTTTTATTATCTTTTTCCCATTTGATATGGTTCTCATAGTTATGAAAACTTATTGCATTAAAGTTTTTACTAACTTTCAAGCCTTATACCTTAGCATATTGACCTTTTACAATATGAGTAGGAGCTCAATTTTAGGTTATATACTCGTTAATCTAACCACTGTAAATACCACTTATTCTACACCGTTATAAATTTGAACGGCTTGTTTGACCTCGCCCTTCTTTGATGCAACAATACAATATGAGGCCCTATTTTGGTAACAATTTTCTTATTCTTCTGCAATAGCTGCAGCGTTTTCTTCCAATTTCAAATGCCATTTCTTCCTCGATCAACTGTGCTATTGAGTGTTACCTATATGAAGTTCCTTTGCTTAATGTAGAACTGGTATCGCAGAGCAAAATCAATGAAGTGAGGTCTAAAATTCAATTGTACAGTTCATTTTGACAATAGTTAACAACGTATAAAGAGAAGAGATAAAAAGTATAATTTTTTTAATATAAAATCATTTGTCAAGCCTATAAACAATATGAGATCTAATAATTATAATAAAAGATATAATTACACAAATAATTTTTTTGTTTGGAAATGACATGACCACGATCTCTTTAATGTGTGAAGTAAAGAAAAATCAATCTTCACAGAGAGGAGTTGAGTGTTTTCCCGTTTTTCTTAATGATTTCTTGAATATATTCCACTATATCTTCTGTGAGTAATGTAAATTAGCCCTCAGAGAATTTCTCCTCTTTCTTCTTGTATGGCAGGTTCTTCTTGTTCTATTTCTTCCTCAAATTAAGTTTTCAAACTAGAAAGCACCTCCCGGCTAAGTTCAACTAGTACTTGATTTATATTAAAAGAGTATAATTTAAATTTCAATATTAAATTTTATATAAAACTTTTTTTAACATATTGGTAACAGAAAATTCTAAGTCAATCTTTCAGTTTTTCATTGATTGGTCTTCTTTTTCTTTCTCTAATTTTTGTTGTTAAATTTATCTTTCTCGATATTTCTTCATCATATTTTCATCTTCATCTACAATCATATTCTTCATATTTTCTTGTTCTTGTAAAACAGTCTAGGGATACTTTGCACTGCTGCAAGACTCAAGTCTTGGTTGATCTTTGTTGAAAAAAAAATATACATAAATAAATAAGTTAAAAGTGATTTTGCCAATACAAATATTATATGCACACACAATTGGTTCGGTCTCTGGTTTATTCTTGCTCTTGCGCTTACCACCTGTTTCAATGAAATGGGTGATCTCGTTCTTGGATTGTAACTTTTATTCGGGAATCCACTATTTAAGATTTACATAAGCAATCGTCACAACTTTCCTCTTCATTAGAAGATGTCTCTTCTTCATAACAATACTTCTTCATAACAACACTTGATACCGCAGTAATATCTTTTTGATTCACAGTAATTTCCTCTTCTACCTGCTTCTACAACATCTTGATCATAGCCTCCAAATCCTTAGTCATCTATCATAACCGGATTATTAACAATCAATCATAATCCATAAATTAAATCAATAATTTTACATTATATGTGGCTTCTGAAGGAAATCAGTGATCTCATTCTTACAAGAAGGATATCTCGTAATTTTCTTATAGGCACACGCAAAGTACATGTATGTTTTGGACAAATAGTTTTGCATTAAAAAAGTAAGTTTACCGCAAAAGCGAATCTAGTGTAGACATTATAACATATAACATAATCTACTAATTATATGATAAAACAAATTCATGATTTCCGTCCCAAAAATAATTATGACTTGGCTAAGAAAGGTGTTTTGCAAAAATAGTAAAATACTTAAGCTTCAATTGTAATCTAGAGTCATTAAATTTTAATATTTGGCATAGCTAACGGAAGTGGTGGGAAACAAGACATTAAACAAAATATTGTAATGCTTAAATATTAGGTTTCAGAATATAGTTACAAAGAGCATGGATTCTAGTAATCAAATCTAAAATAAAATAAGGTGGAAAGTTATATTATACAATTTAACGACTTCGAAAAATACTTTTCCAAAAAAACAATTTAAAAAATAAGAATCATGCATATAAAGTTTTTTACAATACTTTCCAAATGATAATTTCTCTATCTATTTATAGGAGCTAATTTCTTTATATATTCAAAGGAGACACAAATTAAGTCAAAGTATAAGGATTTTACTTAAAAGAATTTCAAGATTAAATCAATCCTAAAAAATATATATTATTACAAGAAAATACAGTAGAAAAAAACTATTCGGTTGCATATTTATCTTATCATACTCTATTCAAGTTTATCACCAATTTAAGATTTAAGACTTACTGGGAATGTTCTTATTTGATGAAATATCATGATCAACAATCTTTTTTCTGTATTAAAAAATACATCGATAATTATAAATTTAGTTGTATTTAATAATAATTATGAACGAAACCATTATAAATGAAAATTCATATAATAAAAGGATTTACTGAAATCTAGAATTATCAACAAATCTAAAAAACATTGTTGATATCTTAATTAAAATATAAATGATCCAACCATAATCAACATTTTTAGTTTTAATTGCTTAAACCAAAAAAATATATTCCAATCCAAATGTTAATATATCAAAATTTCATCAAATTGAGATATTTTTGATAAATAAAATTACACAATTACAGTACACATGGGGAGTATAGGATGGGCTTATGATATACAACATTAAACCTTATTTATATGTAATTTAGTTACTATTACACGAATTAAAACTTAATTTATAAAAAATCTCTAAATTTCTTAATTTTTAATAATTATAAATAAAAACTAAATTCCATCTTTTTGATTTTTTTTCAAATATATCAAATTCACCTTACAAAAATTGAATTCACTAATTATAATCGAATATACAAATATAAAACAAAAAAAATTCCCATAGAAAACCCAATTCATAAAAAATCCCAATAATCAACATAAACCTTTAATTTCATATAAAAGTACAAAAATAAAATAAATTTACAAAAACTATTCAATTCAATAAAAGGGTAAAGTGTTACCATCAGATAAAGCCATTGCTCTTTGCACTAGAGAGGGGCCCACGAATGGCATGGTGCAGAACATAATCATTATCTTGTTTAGAATAGATAGGGTTGTTAGACTATTTTATTATTTTTTTCCTCTATTTCTATTGGGTTGAATTTGGACCATATATGGGTTAATAAAATATATTATAGTGTATCATGTCTGGATAACACGTGGGGTAAAAAAATTGGGTTTTACATAACTGTCATTAGATATATTTAAGACTACTAATAAAATTAAACATTATACTGGTGGGTCCTGGTGTGTTATAAAATAAAGTGCGAAAATAAGGAACCACTTAACCGCAAGTGTACGGTTGTCCAAGTAATATTCGATAAATCGAGTTTCATTCTCATGGACGGATTAGGTTCAACTCCAGTATTAATCAGATAGTAAGAATAATTGTTTAACAGAAAAGTAAAATAATATGATTTTTGTTTGGTTTTCTTAAAACTAAATATGCAATAAAATAAATTAACAGAAAAGAAATAATAAAGTAAAAGGACTAACTTCAGAGATGAGATATACTTGAGTCTCGCAAAGAATCCTCCTAACTAATATAATATATGCTATGTTTAAGGGTAGAATTGGTATTAGTATACTAGTCGGGACTCTAATATCTCCTAGCCCCCTGTCGGGTGGACCTAGAAGCTATCCTAAAATATCATAAACACCTGTATGGTCGAATATGGCTCTTCGGATGATATGATTTCACCTATTTGGCTATGTAACTAGTTAAGCCTGTCGGTCAATAACGGACATTACACGGGTATTACCTAGATCTGTATTCAAACCCCCCTGTCGGATGATCACTTCGCCACTAAAGTGAATAGCCCAAATACTAAAATCTATTTCTAGTTGTACGGAAAAGAAATAGTGATTAAGAACAAAGTAATATCCAATACCTAAGACTTAACTCAATTTAAATCATAACAATCCCAAATTCAAAACAAAGATTAAATTAATTAGGGTTCATCCCTTTATTGCGATTCTCAAGTATATGAAAGTTTAGCTCATGATAAATTTAAAGACTGAAATTAAATAGAAAGACATCATATTTAGTTACAAAAAAGAAATATATAACCAAAGGATTAGATGACTGTTGATGGAAGAACAGAATTCCTCCAGCTCTAGCTTCTCCTTTGTCTTCTTGCTCTGAAGTCTTGGACTCTCTCTCTAAGGATGTTATGAATTGAGTAAAATATGAGAGGTACTGAATTATGAGGTCTAAGGGGTGTATTTATAGGTGTTGGAGGACCCTAGGTCGAATTTCTTGGAGTGGAAGACAAGTCAAGGACTCTTAAATTCGTAGCTCTAAATTCTAGGAAAGGTAAGATTTTGCTGCTGATTTGATTTGGTCATATCTTTTTCAATACTTATCCGTTTGAGAAGATCCAATATATGAAACTGCTTGTCTTGGAAAGAGCTTTCTATTGGTGCAGACCACTCGTCCAGAATCCATGCCAATCTTTAATTATGATTTAATCTTTAAAACGTGGCTGAAATTTCAGATTTCAAAAGGCAGCTTTATCTTTTCCTTCTTTGAATAAATCTTTCCTAAATCTTCTTGTTTCCATGTAAATCTTCTTTCCTTTAATCCTTCATCTTGACTTGGTCTCTAAGTAATTACCATTTATCTTTTAAAGCTTCACATTATATAAATAATTAAACCGCATATGCTTAAAAAGAATAAATCAATAAATCAAGAAAACGAAATAGGAAAGTGTACTCTAAAAATAGAAACTCGAGTAAAAATCATTTCCTAACACTCTAAAATACACTAAGACTTTATTTTAATTTCTTCTCCTTGCATTAGTCTTTTATAAAATTAAAGAACCAATTAACTTTGCATTAAAAATAGTCAAATTTACGCATAAAAGCTCAGATTCTGCAAATAGTTAATTTCCAAGGGGAGGAAGTGCAGTATGATCAAATAAGCCTAAAAGTCTATCAATTAAGTCATTTATTCACCTAAAAGGATGTCTCCAAAGGGCTAAGAATTAGAACAAATAGGGAGACATCAAGACCCCAAACTCAAACCTTTGTCGTCCCGACAAAGTAAAATAAAAACAAAGGATCTTTTAGGTGAACGCAGAAGGTAGAATCTAGAAAATAATCCCAAAGCACAACTTAAAACAAATCTCATATAGTCTAATCTAGGAATTTATATACACCTACACTTATCATGCAAAATCAAATACAAAACAATAACAATCCAAAATTAAATTCACAATGCTAGAAGGTTACGCTTATTACTTATCTCAAGATGGTGGCTATAGGGTGTTCCTCGATCTTTACTTGCTTTGAACGCTCCACTTAGCATATTCCCTATTAACTCACTGTGCATCTAGGAATCACGAGGTCTTTACGGTTTTAGCATAGGCTGAAGGATGGTATGGTATGTATATTTGGTAAATTTGAAGTGAGCTTTTGGCTCTCTCCTCACTTACCATCAACAAACTGTCCAAGAGCTTGAGTTTACACTCGAATAACGTTCTCACTCAACCCAATTGACGCGCTTAATTAGCATCCCCAAATTAACCCAATAAGCACTAAGGATGATTCACTTAAAATTTCCACTTTGCCGGTCCGAATATATTTTCTTTTCAAATCATTCATTTTTTTTCTTTTATATAGCTATGACTCTCGTTTTTTATGTTGAGATATCATGCTATTTTTTTCATAGTTATGCCTATTCATAACTTGAGCTCGAAGCTTATATTCCATTCACTATTACCCCGGCAAAGGGTTACAATATAATAAACATGTGAATCATCATCATGTATAGCACAAAGCATCATTGATAAGCTCAAAAATCCCAACTCAATGTACATTCCCATATAGTGGACCCACCACCCCAAACTCAAGCTCAAGACAGGAAGTCTCAGGATCGTGATTCAAGTGCGGGTCATATGGTCATGCCTAACAATCTAAAGGGATATTGGTTTATAATGTGGCGACAAAAGAAAGGCTTAAAGGCTAAAAATTTGTCTAAGAAGGATAAAATTAATTCAGGGATAGACAGCCAAAAGGATTCAAAGGGCTAACAAAGAACTGCCTCTATCATCTTCCTATTTACACAACTTGTCTCTAGTTCATACCTAAGTGGGTTCTCTACTCATTTAGATCTCACGTTCTACAAACCACCTATTATCCTTAAGTACAATTCTACTTCTTTTGCATTGTTCATTAATTCTTCCTATCAATTACTTCATATTTGCATGAAATCAACGTTCAGTTTTACACTAACTCCTAAAGTCAACTATTTTCTATCATAAATTCATGAAAAGCATGCTTGATGGGGGCATTTAAAATCTCTACAGTCAACGCAACCCTTAGATTAATTTTTAAAAAAAACAGTAAAACACATAAAATTGGGATGAGGCAACGAACCTCACCCCAAACTCAAAAGTGAGTCGTGTCCCCACGACTCGAAAAAGACTCAAGAAAGCAAATAAACAAATAAATAAATGAGAAGAGGGATAGGAAAACGTATCTGAACCAGCACGAAGTTGGTTTCCATGGTTGCGTGTAGGTTGAGCTCCTTGTGTTGCGTAGGTGGCATGTTGAACATTGCTCACTCCACGTAATATGATTTGCATAAGCTCAAACTCTTTTGTGACTTTTCCTATGGGTTTCAACACCTCTTCATGATTATCCTCCCAAAATTCTTTCAACTACATCCTTCAACACCAAAAGTAATACAAGGTTCTTCAACTTCTTCTTCCTCTTCATGATATTCTTGTCTTCCAAATCTTTGACATCTCAATGAACCCCAAACTCAAAACTTCAAATAATCAAAAACTACATAAGAGTTTTGGAATTTTATGTTTTGAGGATTTATAATGAAGGATTATGGTGTTATATGAGATGGGTAATCGATATATAATGGCTCGGGGAAGGTTTAATGAATAGGATTGAAGCTTTGATGAAGAGGCTTAAGGTTGAAGGAGAAGATTTCTTGATGTTCTTGAATGATTGTGGTGTTGGATGTGTGTTTGGAATGAAATAGGAGGAAGGATTTGATGTTCTTTGGTGTTGTAGTGGTCTTTGTACAGGTATATAAGGGTTAGGATCTGGAAAATTCGTTTTTGAAGAGGCTACGTTACTTCTTGATGAGGTAAGAAGTTGAGTGGGCCTCAAACTCTTCACAAACCGCCTGGCGCGGTGCATACCTGCGGTGCATGGGTGTACCGCGAGGGTACACCGCAGCGCTGTTGGTGTGAATTGTTCGCCTCTGCATTATACCCGTGCTAGCACCCCGTGGCACGCGTTTTGTCCGTGCGGTGCAGGGGTGCGGTGCATGGGTACTCCACGCCTGCTCCGTGAAAAAACCCGCGGTACATACCCCGTGGCACACGTTTTGGGCGTGCGGTGTAGGGTGCGGTGCACCGTGCCTATCAGCTTTCTTTTTTCTCGCCTCTGTAGAAACCCCGTGGTACGGGTTTTTCAGGCGCGGTACATCCCTGCAGTATAGGGGTACACCGCGGGGGTAGTCCGCACCAGCCTTCGAATTTTTCTTTTGCGTTTCCTAGCACCCCAAACTCGATTCCTGCACCATTAACACACTACCCTTCTCATTTCTTTTTAAAAGTAGACACTAAAACTCGACACTAACTTAGAATTATACACTAAGAATTGAAAAACATAAAACAAATTAAACATGGGTTGTCTCCCAAGAAGCACTTTTGTTTATTACGTCTTTAAGTTCGACGCGTTACCTTCCATGGAGATGGTATTGAGGCCCTTGCGGTTCTCCTCCACTTGAATTCGCCTCGTCCTTGGCATGTAAGCTTCAAAACCTCCCCCCTTAAAAATTTATTCAATCGATCTTTGAAAGGGAAAGGGTAGTATCTCCGTTTCGCCTTCTTACTTTCACGACGAAACTTATTCTTCACCACACGATAGTAGATAACTGTTCTCAACGGTATAAGCTCATTTTTATTCTCTTTAATCTTGCGTTCCTCTTTAAAATATGGTGGGTAGGTGCTCCTCCTTGCCGCTTTACTCTCGCGGTGTAGCACCTTTCTTGCGTAGCACCTATTGATCATTTTTAGTAATAGAGGTGATTCCAACATTTTATCTCTAATGATGATTTGTGGTGGGGATAGTGTTTGGTGAACTTTTTGTGGTGGAGATTCAACTTCTATTGTATTGTGAACTTTGAATTCTTCGGTGGATACCTCAACCACTTCACATTCGTCTTCACTTTCAACCCAATCTTCCACTATTACTTCATCATATTCTTGATGTGGAATTTCAATCTCGATCACCTCTTTTTCTTGTTTTTGTTTTGTATCATGATCATGTGCACGCACCATAGGAATAGCAATCTCAGTTTCAATTTCCAGGATTTTCATTGCTACTCCTCCTTCCACTATGCTAACAATATTTTCAACCACATGGTGGTCTCCATTTATAACTGGCATGGTGGTTATATCACTATCAATAGTATCTTCCTTCAATACCTCCTCCTCAACTACTTCTTCCGGTTGATCTCTTCCATCCCTCGAGGGAGTGGAATCTTCATAAGACATACTACCCATTCTTCTACCATCTATTGTATGCATGCATAGGTGGCGTTAGTTTCCTCTACTAAGCGCTGGAGTTTAGAACTTATCTCATTATTGTTCTCTTGATGGTAGTGATGAGGTGGAGAGTGTTGAGTGTTTCCAACCCATTGGTTGTTCCATCCTTGCTCTTGCTGATAGTGATATGATGAGTGTTGTTGATTATTCTCAACCCACTGCTGGTTCCATGTTTGTTCTTGTTGATAGTGATAAGGCGATTGTTGTTGATTATTCCCGATCCATTGTTTGTTCCAATCATGCTCTTGCGGGTATTGATAAGGTTGTTGGTAGAAGTTACTACCCAATTGTTGTTGTCCCGAAGAGTCTTCCCAATAGTCATATGGACCGGGATCCGGGTAATGTCCTTTATACATCTTCAATAAAACCTCTTGATCATTACCTGAATAAAAATCTGTACAACAAAGACAAAAACAAAAACCAAGCGTAAAACTAAAAAAAATAAACAATTAAAACAACTAAAGATTAACACCGGGGTCTCACGCTACCGTCCCCGGCAGCGGCGCCAAAAACTTGGTGGGTCCTGGTGTGTTATAAAATAAAGTGCGAAAATAAGGAACCACTTAACCGCAAGTGTACGGTTGTCCAAGTAATATTCGATAAATCGAGTTTCGTTCTCAGGGACGGATTAGGTTCAACTCCAGTATTAATCAGATAGTAAGAATAATTGTTTAACAGAAAAGTAAAATAATATGATTTTTGTTTGGTTTTCTTAAAACTAAATATGCAATAAAATAAATTAACAGAAAAGAAATAATAAAGTAAAAGGACTAACTTCAGAGATGAGATATACTTGAGTCTCGCAAAGAATCCTCCTAACTAATATAATATATGCTATGTTTAAGGGTAGAATTGGTATTAGTATACTAGTCGGGACTCTAATATCTCCTAGCCCCCTGTCGGGTGGACCTAGAAGCTATCCTAAAGTATCATAAACACCTGTATGGTCGAATATGGCTCTTCGGATGATATGATTTCACCTCTTTGGCTATGTAACTAGTTAAGCCTGTCGGTCAATAACGGACATTACACGGGTATTACCTAGATCTGTATTCAAACCCCCCTGTCGGATGATCACTTCGCCACTAAAGTGAATAGCCCAAATACTAAAATCTATTTCTAGTTGTACGGAAAAGAAATAGTGATTAAGAACAAAGTAATATCCAATACCTAAGACTCAACTCAATTTAAATCATAACAATCCCAAATTCAAAACAAAGATTAAATTAATTAGGGTTCATCCCTTTATTGCAATTCTCAAGTATATGAAAGTTTAGCTCATAAGAAATTTAAAGACTGAAATTAAATAGAAAGACATCATATTTAATTACAGAAAAGAAATATATAACCTAAGGATTAGATGACTGTTGATGGAAGAACAGAATTCCTCCAGCTCTAGCTTCTCCTTTGTCTTCTTGCTCTGAAGTCTTGGACTCTCTCTCTAAGGATGTTATGAATTGAGTAAAATATGAGAGGTACTGAATTATGAGATCTAAGGGGTGTATTTATAGGTGTTGGAGGACCCTAGGTCGAATTTCTTGGAGTGGAAGACAAGTCAAGGACTCTTAAATTCGTAGCTCTAAATTCTAGGAAAGGTAAGATTTTGCTGCTGATTTGATTTGGTCATATCTTTTTCAATACTTATCCGTTTGAGAAGTTCCAATATATGAAACTGCTTGTCTTGGAAAGAGCATTCTATTGGTGCAGACCACTCGTCCAGAATCCATGCCAATTTTTAATTATTATTTAATCTTTAAAACATGGCTGGAATTTCAGATTTCAAAAGGAAGCTTTATCTTTTCCTTCTTTGAATAAATCTTTCCTAAATCTTCTTGTTTCCATGTAAATCTTCTTTCCTTTAATCCTTCATCTTGAATTGGTCTCTAAGTAATTACCATTTATCTTTTAAAGCTTCACATTAAATAAATAATTAAACCGCATATGCTTAAAAAGAATAAATCAATAAATCAAGAAAACGAAATAGGAAAGTGTACTCTAAAAATAGAAACTCGAGTAAAAATCATTTCCTAACACTCTAAAATACACTAAGACTTTATTCTCACTTCTTCTCCTTGGATTGGTCTTTTATGAAATTAAAGAACCAATTAACTTTGCATTAAAAATAGTCAAATTTACGCATAAAAGCTCAGATTCTGCAAATAGTTAATTTCCAAGGGGAGGAAGTGCAGTATGATCAAATAAGCCTAAAAGTCTATCAATTAAGTCATTTATTCACCTAAAAGGATGTCTCCAAAGGGCTAAGAATTAGAACAAATAGGGAGACATCATATACATCTATGTTTTCCCTACCTATTATACCTTTAAAATGATTTTTGGTGTATATATATATTCTTCCGTCCTTATTTTTTTTCTTTTTATCTATTTTGTACCTCATTCTCTCCTCTTTCTCACAATCTTGATTTAAAGTATTCTTTCTGGAGTGAAGGTTTCGTCCCAGCCACTATATAGATTCGTCAAGTGTGGAGTGAAGGTTTTTGAACCTTTGTTTCCTTTTTGTGATTTCATGAAGCTTTGAGGGTGATTTGTCCATGTAGTTTCTTGAAGAAAACATAAGAAAGCTCAAGTACCCAATGATTTCGCGTTATACTCAGTGTTTTATGTATAATACTTATTTATTATATACTTAACAATTTTGCGTGATTCTCAGCGATTTTGCAATAATGCATAATGATATTATGTTAATATGCAGTGGTTTTTTGTAACACTTAGTTATTTACGTCAATACTTAGTGAATTTTGTGTAATACTCATTGAGATCTTAGTAGTGATTTTGTTTGAAAAAATTCTCCAGTTAATAGTTTTACTGAGTATTACTTTAGAATCACTAAGAATTATTTTGAAATCACTGAGTATTCTTTTAGATGATGAGTATTAATAACAAAACATTGATTATTAATAGAAATTCACTAAGCATCACTGAGTATAACACAAAATTATTGAGTATTACACAAAATAACTAAGTATTAAAATAAAATTATAAGTATTACACAAAATTACTATGGATTAACATAAAATCAATGAGTATTAAGCAAAATATCTATGTTTGCATAAAAGCACCGAGTATTACATCAATCACTAAGTATTACACAAAAAATCACTGAGTATTGCAAAAATTTCTCGAAAGTGCCGCGAAAATAGAGCTCCAAATGTTGAAAATATTGAGCTTGAAGGTGTTGCAAAAATAGAGCTCAAAATGCTTCAAAAATGAACTAAAAAATATACAAAAATGACTTGAAGAGAGAGAGAGAGAGAGAGAGAGAGAGAGAGAGAGAGAGAGTTTTGAGAGTATTACATCAAAAGAGAAGAGTGATAGAAAAAAATATGAAAAACATGAAATGAATTGAAATTAAATGTTTGGAGTTTTGATTCCCCTATATATACTTTTGTGGTATTTTTAAATCATAATATTTAGTGGCCTCTTTGGAGAACGAAAGTAGGCACACCTTACTTATATGCCACAAAAGTAGTCTCCAAAACCTCAGAAGTTAATCGCCCATAAGTTCAACTCAAAACATTCAATTAAGATTTTTTAATAATGGGAATATTGTGGGATACAATAGCATTTATGTGGGGTTTGAAGAAAACACTCAGTAACACACATGAAAACAGATACAACCCGTAAATAGCAAAACATAACACACGTGTATTACATGTATAACCCATTGATAAACACATGCAACCCATAATATTAATGGTCATAGCTTATTTTGTTTGTTGTGTTACATGTATAGAGAAAATACATTATCGATCATCCCTTGAATTCGTTTATAATGTGTTAAACTTTGATATAATCATGTATATGAATATCGATGCATGTCGTTCATTGTCATTCTATAAGTTGATACGAGATATATATCTAACAGAGAATGAGACCAAGGGCTTTAAAAAGGGGAAATACATATAGGAGATAGTGAAAACTAATAGTGTAGAAAATGGAGTTTTGTAATTGCCCGACAAACGCTCGAGTTCTCACTGAATGACATGCGACAAATATTAGGTGAGGAGCGGACGACGTGAAACTCCAAAAGTTTACCATGATAACCTAGAGAACTATGATTGGTTAAATAGGAACTTCACAAACATCACCGGTTTGTTGAATCGATCACAAATAAAAACAATAATATCAGAGATTTTTTGAATTGAACCTCAATTAGGCTGTAAATGAACCAAACTGCTCGTGAACAGATCGAGCTCGGCTTGTAGAAAAGCTCTTTCGAGATCGGCTCGAACGTAAACAAGCTCAAGCTCATTTTAAGCTCGATACGTAAACGAGTCTCCTCGAGCTCGGCTCGTGAGATCGTTCAAAATTATGAATTATAAATTAATATAGTATATACTTATAAATATATTATTAAACCTTCAATATCTGATTGGATATTTTTAATATCTGTAGACATTTATTTTTTCGTTAATGTTATGTTTCATATTTTCATTCCACACACTCATGAAAGTCCCATTTCAACCATAAAAAAACAAATTGTTCATGAGAAACTCGTGCTAGACTTTAAAAAAGGGTTGTTCTATAAGTTAAACAAACAAGTTCTACCATTTCTAATTTAGATCACTTAAAGCTCGGGCTCGGCTCGTTTAAATTTGTGCTCCGCTCGGCCTGACTCGTTTAAATTTGAGCTCGGCTCGGCACGGCTCGAGAAATTAAACAAACAAGCATGTACATCTAGTATTCAGCTCGGCTCGGCTCGGCTCGGCTCGGCTCGTTTGCAGTCCTAAACCTCAAACTGAAGACATGATACGAAGCTTCATCATAATTATTGGAAGCCTGGATGTGTCTACTAATTTCTATCTAACAGGTTCGCATACACCAAGGTGGATAGTGAAAATCTGTGAGGACCTGGATCATATTAAAGACTATTATTGGGCCACCCACATGGTAGAAAAACTAATGAATCACTTCTATTTTGGAACACGGAAGTAGCTTCTATATTGCGTATGTATGTGTTTGGTAAGTGATAATTGCTATTTGTTATGTGTTACAACGAAAAGAAAGTATCTATAATTATATATGAACTGATCATGGTGTTATACATCTATGGTTTGTCAGCATGTTAAAAGAGCCAAGGTACCCAGAATATTATCCCCAAAACTCGAAATGGAAGATCAGAATTGAGACAAATACCTTCAGGTACGGGGCATTCCCTAGTGTGTATATATATATATATATATATATATATATATTATTCTTCCATCCCCATTTTTTTAATATACATTTTTGTACCTCTTTCTCTCTTCTCTTCTCCTCTTTCTTGCAAAAAATCCACAATCTTCATAATTATTTGAAAAAAAAACTCCATTAATGTATTATTTCTCATGCATGGAGTGAAGGTTTCGTCCTACCCACTATATAGATTTGTCAAGTGAAGTCCATGGAGTGAAGGTTTTAGAACCTTTGGTTTCTTTTTTTGATTTCGTGAAGCTTCGAGGGAGATTCGTCCATAGAGTTTCTTGAAGAAAACATGAGAAAGCTCAAGTACTCAGTTATACTCAGTGTTTTATGGGTAATACTTATTTATTATATAATTAACAGTTTTGAGTGATTCTCAGCGATTTTGCAATAATGCATAATGATATTATGTTAATACGCACTGGTATTTTTGTAACACTTAGTCTTTTACGTTAATACTTAGTGAATTTTGTGTAATACTCCGTGAGATCTTAGTAGTGATTTTGTTTATAAATTCTCCGGTTATTATTTTATTGAATATTATCTTAAAATCATTAAGAATTATTTTAAAATCACTGATTATTTTTTTAAATGTTGAATATTAAACATTGAGTATTAATAGAAATTCACTAAGCATCACTGAGTATAACACAAAATTATTGAGTATTACACAAAATAAATAAAATTACAAGTATTACACAAAATTACTAAGGATTAATATAATATCAATAAGTATTATACAAAATATCTATGTTTGCATAAAAGCACCGAGTATTACATAAATCACTGAGTATTACAGAAAAATTCATTGAGTATTTCAAAAATTGCTTGAAAGTGCTGCAAAAATAGAGCTTCAAATGTTGCAAATATTGAGCTTGAAGGAGTTGCAAAAATAGAGCTCAAAATGCTTGAAAAAAGGAGTTAAAAAATCAAGAAAAATTACTTGAAGTGAGAGAGAGAGGGAATTTTGAGAGTATTACATAAAAAGAAAAGAGTGAAAGAAAGAAAAAAATGAAAAAAATGAAATGAATTTAAATTCAATGTTTGGAGTGTTGATTCCCCTATATATACTCCTGTATTATTTTTGAATCATAATATTTTAGTGGCCTCTTTGAAGAACGAAAGTAGCCACACCTTACTTATATGCCACAAAAGTAGTCTCCAAAACCTCAAAGGTTAATCGCCCATAAGTTCAACTCAAACCATTCAATTAAGATTTCCTAATAAGGGGAAAATTGTGGAATACAATATAATTTATGTGGGGTTTGAAGAAAACACTCAGTAACACACATTAAAACAGATACAACTCGTAAATAGTAAAACATAATACATGTGTCTTACATGTATAACCCATTGATAAACACATGCAACTCACCATATTACTGGTGATAGCTTATTTTGTTTGTTTTGTTAGGTGTATGGAAAAAATACATTATCGATCATCTCTTGAATTCGTTTATAATGTGTTAAACTTTAATATAATCATGTATATGAATATCGATGCATGTCATTCGTTGTCATTCTATATATTCATACGAGATATATACCTCATAGAGAATGATACCGAGGGTTTTAAAAAGAGGGAATTACATATATGAGATTGTGAAAACTATTAGTGTAGGAATTGGGGGTTTGTAATTGCCGAACAAGTACTCGAGTTCTCACTGAATGACGTGCGACTAATATTAGGTGAGTAGCGGCGATGTGAAACTCCCAAAGTTTACCATGATAACCAAGAGAACTATGATTGGTATAGAAACTTCACAAACATCACTGGTTTGTTAAATCAATCACAAATAAAAACAAGACTATCAGAGATTTTTTGAATAGAACCTCAAACTGAAGACATGATACGAAGTTTCATCATATTGATTGGAATACTAGATGTGTCTACTAATTTCTATCCAACAGGGTCATATACACCAAGGTGAATAGTAAAAATGTATGAGGACCTGGATCATATTAATAACTATGACTAGGCCACCCACATGGTAGAAAAACTAATGAATTAATTCTATTTTGGAACACGGAATTAGCTTCTATATTGCAGAAGTGTGTTTGGTAAGTGATAATTGCTATTTTTTATATGCTACAACAAAAAGAAAGTATCTATAATTATATACGAATTGATCATGATGTTATACATTTATGGTTTGTCGGCATGTTATAAGAGCCAAGGTACCTAGAATATTACCCCCAAAGCTCGAAAGGGAAGATCAGAACTGAGACAAAAAAATAGTTCAGTAACATCAATGTTGTTTTTCTTATTAGATTCTTCTTCCCATTTACTATGGTTCTTATAGTTATGAAAACTCATTGCATTAAAGTTTTTACTCGTTTTCAAGCCTTATACCTTTACATATTGACCTTCTACAATATGAGTAGGAACTCATTTTGTAGTTGATATACACGTTAATCTAACCTCTATAAATACCACTTATTCTACACAATTATAAATTTGAATGGCTTGTTTTGCCTCACCCTTCTTTGAAGCAACAATACAAGAAAAATATGAGGCCCTATTTTGGTAACAGTTGTCTTATTCTTCTGCAATAGCTAAAGCATTTTTGTAGCCTGGTTTTTTCCAATTTACTATTCAGTGTTACCTATATGAGCAAAATCAATGAAGTGAGGTATAAAGTTCGATTGCACACCATTTTGACAATAGTTAACAAGGTATAAATAGAAGAGAAAAAATATAAATTTTTTTAATATAATATCATTTGTCAAGCCTATAAACAACTTGAGATCTAATAATTATAACAAAAGATTTAATTACACGAATTATTTTTCTTTTTTGAAATGACATGACCATTGATATTTTTAATGTGTGAAGTAATGAAAAATCAGTCTTCAGGTAGAGAAGTTAAGTGTTTCCCATTTTTTCTTAATGATTTCTTGTATGGAAAGATTATCCCATGTTTGATTTGAATATATTCCACTATATCTTTTGTGAATAATGTAAATTAGACCTCAGAGAATTTCTCCTCTTTCTTCTTGTATGGCAGGTTCTTCTTATTCTATTTCTTCTTCAAATTAAGTCTTCAAACTAGAAAGCACCGCCTCATTTAGTTAAACTAGTACTTGAGTGATATTAAAAAAGTATAATTTAAATTATAATATTAAATTTTATATGGAATTTTTTTTTAACATATTGGTAATATAATATTCTAAGTAAGGCTTTTAGTTTTTCATTGATTGGTCTTCTTTCTTTTTCTCTAAATCTTTTTCTTAATTTTATCTTTCTCGATATTTCTTCATCATATTCCCATCTTCATCTACAATCATATTCTTCATATTTTCTTGTTCTCGTAAGAAAGTTTAGGGATACTTTGCACTGCTGCAAGACTCAAGTATTGGTTGATCTCTGTTGAAACAAAAATATACATAAAAAATAAGTTAAAAGTGATTTTGCCGATAAAATATTATATATATGCACACACCATTGATTCGTTCTCCAGTTTCTTCTTGCTCTTGCGCTTACCACCTGTTCAATGAAATGTGTGACCTCATTCTTGGAGCGTAACTTTTATCCTCTCAAGAATCCACTATTTAAGATTTACAAAAGCATCATACACAACTTGCCTCTTCATTAGAAGATGTCCCTTCTTCATAACAACAATTGATACCGCAGTAATATCTTTTTGATTCACATTAGTTCTACCTACTTTGGTTCTGCAGCATCTTGATCATAGCCTCCAAATCCTTATTCATCTATCATAACCTGATTATTAACAATCAATCATAATCCACAAATTAAGTCAATAATTTTACATTACATGTGGCTTCGAAAGGAAATCAGCTATGTCATTATTACAAGAAGGATGTCTCATAATTTTCTTATACGCGTACATGTATGTTTTAGACAAATAGTTTTGCATTTAAAATGTAAGTTTACCACCAAAGCGAATCCAGTGTAGACATTATAACATATAGCATAATCTAATAATTATATGATAACAAAAATTCAACCTTTCCTCCAAAAAATAATTCTGGCTTGGCTACGAAAGGTGTTATACAATTAATAATTAAAATATTAAAGCTTCAACTGTAAAATCTAGAGTCCTTAAATTTTAATATCTGGCAAAGCTAACGTAAGTGATGGGAAACAAAAAATTACAGAATATTGTAACGCTTAAATATTATGTTTCAGAATATAATTGCAAAGAGCATGGATTCTAGTAACAAAAAATAAAATAAACTGAGATGGAAAGTTATATTATACAATTTAACAATATCAAAAAATACTTGTCTAAAAAACAATTTAAAAAATAAAAATCATACATATAAAGTTTTTTACTTTCCAAATGATAATTTCTCTATCTATTTATAGGAGCTAATTTCTTTATCTATTTATAAGAGCTAATTTCTCTATCTATTCAAAGGAGCCACAAATCAAGTCAAGTATAAGGATTGTACTTAAAAATATTCTAGATTAAATCAATCCTAAAAAATATAGATTGTTACAAAAAAATACTTTAGATGAAAATTATTCGGTTGCATATTTATCTTATCACACTCTATTCAAGTTTATTACCAATTTAATCTTATCTCACTCTATTCAAGTTTATCACCAATTTAAGATCTAAGACTTACCGAGAATGTTCTTATTTGATGAAATGTCATGATCAACAATCTTTCTTTTGTATTAAAAAATGCATGAATAATTATAAATTTAGTTGTGTTTAAATACTTATTATTAACGAAACAATTATAAATGAAATTTCATATAATAAAAGAGTTTACTAAAAACAAGAATTATCAACAAATCTAATAAAAACATTATTTATATCTTAATCAATGTAAATGATCCTTACATAATCAACATTTTAGTTTTAATTACTTAAATGAAAAAAAAATCCAATCCAAATGTTAATAAATCAAAATTTTATCAAATTGAGATATTTATGTTAAACAAACTTACACAATTACAATACACATAGGAGATTCAAGAGTTAAAGTAGGGGATAGGCTTATGATATACATTATTAAACCTTATTTATATGTCATGTAGTTACTATTACATAATTAAAACTTAATTTATAACAAATCTCTAAATTTCCTAATTTTTAACATTTATAAATAAAAACTAAATTCCATCTTTTTGATTTTTTTAAAAATATATCAAATTCTCATTACAAAAATTTAAATCACTAATTAAAATCGAATTTAGAAATATAAAACAAAACAAAAAATTCCCATAGAAAACTGGTGTCTCCTAGTGTGTTCTAAATAAACACACCTAAAAAGGCAAGACACGTACCGCAAGTGTACGGGTCGTCCAAGTAATATCCGGTAAACGGGATTTCGATCTTAGGGATGGATTAGGTATGATTCAAAGTGTTATGCAAATAAATGGAACTAGTTGCTTGAATGAAAATTAAAAGTAAAGAAAATAGATTTTTATTTGATTTTTGATTAAAGGTCTAAAGTGCAAATAAAGTAAATATTAAACTAAAATTAAACTAATGCAAGAAATTAAATATGAAGAGACTAAAAGATGAGAGAATAGTACTTGAGTCACGCTGGGTTTTACCAAAATAAACTTAACCAATGCTTCTTCTAAGGGACAAACTAGTAACTAGTAATAGTCGGGATTCTAGATTCTCCTAACCCCCGTCAGGGTGGACTTAGGAGCTATTCTCAGGTGTTACAAACCCCGTCAGGGCGATCATAATCCACCTTCGAATGTCAGGTTCTCTACCCAATTGGCTATAAGATTAACTAAGTCCGTCAGGATCAATAATTTCTATCTTACGTTCATTATCTATGTCATGTTAGTAATTAAACCCCCCCCCCCCCCCCCCCCCCGTCAAGATGATCCAATTGCCACTAATTGGAATAGCTTAATTACTCAAACCTATGTCTAATTGGCCAAATTAAATATAGTGAAATTAACTTACGATAACAAACAATACTAAATTACTCAATTCGAATTAAATTATAAAAATCCCAAATCAGAAAGCATTCATTAAATAAATTAAGGTTCAACCCTTACAGCGATTCTCAAGCACTTAAGAAGTTTAGCTCATAATGGAAAATAAAACTAAAACAATAAAATTAAAAGACATAATGTTTTACAGAAAGAAAATAAAGAAACCTAATTAAGAGGTTGGGTTTGGCTTCGAATCGGAGATATAGACAGTCTCCATCTCTCAGCTTTCTTCCTTCCTGCTTGCTCTGACTTGAATCCTTAAGCCTCTTTGATAATGATATGAAGTGTTTGTAAAAGAGGAGGCTAAGGGGTGTATTTATAGGTGTTAGAGGACCCTAGGTCGAATTTTGCTTGGAGTGGAGGACAAGTCAAAGACTCTCAAATTCGTAGCTCTAAAAGATAAGATTCTGCTGATTTGATTTGGTCGTATCTTTTTCAATACTTATCCGTTTGAGAAGTTCCAATATATGAAACTGCTTGTCTTGGAAAGAGCTTTCTATTGGTGCAGACCACTCGTACAGAATCCTAGCCAATCTTTTATTATGATTTAATCTCTAAAACGTGGCTGGATTTTCAGATTTCAAAAGGCAGCTTTATCTTTTCCTCCTTTGAATAAATCTTTCCTAAATCTTCTTGTTTCCATGTAAATCTTCTTTCCTTTCATCTTTATCTTGACTTGGTCTCTAAGTAATTACCATTTATCTTTTAAAGCTTCACATTAAATAAATAATTAAACCGCATATGCTTAAAAAGAATAAATCAATAAATCAAGAAATCGAAATAGGAAAGTGTACTCTAAAAATAGAAACTCGACTAAAAAATCATTTCCTAACACTCTAAAATACACTAAGACTTTATTCTCACTTCTTCTCCTTGGATTGGTCTTTTATGAAATTCGAGAACCAATTAACTTTGCATTAAAAATAGTCAAATTTACGCACAAAAGCTCAGATTCCGCAAATAGTTAATTTCCAAGGGGAGAAAGTGAAATATGATCAAATAAGCTTAAAAGTCTATCAAATAACTCATTTATTCACCTAAAAGGATGTCTCCAATGGGCTAAGAATTAGAACAAATCGGGAGACATCAAAAACCCAATTGATACAAAATCCCAATAATCAACATAAACCTTTAATTTCATATAAAAGTACAAAAAAAAAATTTAAAAAAACTATTCAATTCAATAAAAGCACAAAGTGTTACCAGCATAGCCGCTCATGAATTCGTCTAAATCCATTACTCTTTGTAGGAGATAGGGGCCAACGAACGGCATGGTGCAGAACATAACCATTTTCTTGTTTAGAAGAGATAGGGTTGTTAGATGGTTTTATTATTTTTTTCTCGATTTCTATTGGGTTGAATTTGGACCATATAAGGGTTAATAAAAAAAAGTATAGTGTATCAAGTCATGATTATATGTGGGGTTATACATCTATTTTTTCACTACCTTATTATACCTTTAAAAT
This sequence comes from Nemophila menziesii, assembly GCA_029959085.1. Taxonomy (NCBI): domain Eukaryota; kingdom Viridiplantae; phylum Streptophyta; class Magnoliopsida; order Boraginales; family Hydrophyllaceae; genus Nemophila; species Nemophila menziesii. The sequence continues at coordinate 4,060,166 of JARWIR010000046.1, read as the reverse complement.
GATTTTTAGTATATATATATATATATATATATATATATATATATATATATATATATATATATATATATATATATTCTTTCATCCCAATTTATTTATTTTCTTTTTATCTATTTTTGTACCTCATTCTCTTCTCTTTATCTCTTCTCTTCTCCTCTTTATTGCAAGAACTCTACAATCTTCATAATGATTTGAAGAAAAAACTCCATTAATGTATTCTTTCTCACGCATAGAGTGAAGGTTTCGTCCCCGCCACTATATAGATTCGTCAAGTGATGTCCATGGAGTGAAGGTTTTTGAACCTTTTTTTCTTTTTGTGATTTCTTGAAGCTTCGAGGGAGATTCGTCCATGGAGTTTCGTGAAGAAAACATAAGAAAGCTCAAGTACTCAGTAATTTCGCGTTATATTCAGTGTTTTATGTGTAATACTTATTTATTATATACTTAATAATTTTGCGATTTTGCAATAATGCATAATGATCTTATGTTAATACGTAGTGGTTTTTGTGTAACGCTTAGTTTTGGACGTCAATACTTAGTGAAATTGGTCTAATACTCATTGAGATCTTAGTAGTAATTTTGTTAGAAAATTCTCCGGTTAATTATTTTACTGAGTATTATTTTAGAATCACTAAGTGTTATTTTGAAATCACTGAGTATTTTTTTAAATGTTGAATAGTAATAGATAAATCAATGAGTATTAATAGAAATACACTAAGCATCGCTGAGTATAACACAAAATTAATTGGGTATTACACAAAATAACTAAGTATTAAAATAAAATTCTAAGTATTATATAAAATTAGAAAGGAAATGTGATTTGATTAACCCAAAAGTAAAATAGTTTATACGGCCCTTGAGATGTTCTTGCATGTGATCATAACCTAATTTATGTGAAATAAAAGAAGAAAATTAAGCTCGGTGATAAACCAGGTAGTGAAAAGGGATGAATTGATGGTTATAGAAGGCATAGGTAAATTTATAGTCAAATTTTTGGATATTTTTTTAATAGATTGGTAGGTAAGAAATAAGAATTAGTATATGAATCAATTTATTTTCTTATTGGTTGAAAATATTAGATTTGATTAAGAAGATAAAGATGTATAAGATGATTTTTATTAACTTAATAATCATTTCTTAAACTAGGAAAAAACTTCACACTTCTCTTTCTCCCGGAAAGAAACAAACAAGGGAAATACAACAATTTTCTTTATTTTCAGTTCTTATCTTTGGGAAATACAACTTTTACGGATGTGGCTGGTAAAATTCAGATTTATTTGGCAACTTTATATTTCTATAATTATCCTTTCTTTTCTTTATCTCCAATTTTGATCAATATCATATTTCCTTTATCTCTTAGATTTGATTTGGCATCTAATTAATTTTTATATATCTTTAAATTTTCACACTAAATAAACAAATTAAACTCAATATGCTCTAAAAATAATAAATTACCAAATCAAGACAAGAAATAGGAATATGTAATGAATCATGTAAAAATCGACCTATAACCTAATAAATACACCTAAAATGATGTCTTCAATCTAGATTAATTCATAACTAATAGGGAGACATCAATGACACTTCTAACACAGAACCTCTTATTCACCCTTGCGAGAAATACAAACCATCCTTGTTAACCCAAATAGCAACGACAACTACAGGATCCCATTCTTTTGTGAAGGATGTATTCCAAAACCATATCATTTCAGCATCGTCATCAAGAACATAATTATCTAAACATTCATCATTTTTCATATTACAAATTGTGTTGCCATTTCTCTCTTTGTTTCAACGACCAAAAAGTCTTGATATAAGTTCTTTATTAGTACGAGATACATCTTAAACAGACCATTTCTTATTTTCTCCTTTAGATAATTTTTAAAAGTAAACATTATTGCCACTATATTTAGAATGTTAGAAATATTATATATATGAATATAGAATTTTTCTAAGTTCAAGAAAAACAAATCGATAAACAGGAATAACTAAGACTAACTCTTATAACTTCAAATTCTAACAATAAGTTAAAAAAAAAAAATTTTGGTAGATCGTTCCTAACTGTTACAGCTATCTAACTCTAATCAGTCATCCAATTCCTAATCTTGTAAACGAGAGAAGCAATCCACTACCGTCAGATGGGTTGCTGGCCGCTTGCCTAGCTTTCCTAGCTGCTCTGTCCGCCAAACCGTTAAGTCTTCGCGGTAGATGTCTGAATACCAAAGACTGGTGAGAATCAGCCATCTGTTTAATCCGCTTAACATACGGTCTAACTTTCCAGAACGCTACTGGCAACGACTCAATGCCTTGAATTAAATCAAGGTTATCTGAACAGGTCACTGTCTTAATTCCCGGGTGGGCCATGCTAAGTTGAGTAGCTTCAAAGACCGCAATGGCTTCCCCTTCCGCTGCTGAATCTGTCCATATAGGTTTGGAAAATGTCTGTCTGTGTCCAGTTTGAGTATCCCGTTTTACTATACCAATTCCACCAGGTTCAGTTCGCGATTTAAATGAGGCATCACATGTATAAATAAATCTAGTATCCCGGTATTCTTCAGAGTCCCAGGCTTCCGTGACAGCTGGAAGTGTATTTGTTGTTCGAACTTGCGGGACTTGTATCTAATCTGATCCAAACAGGTCTTTCATGCGTCCAAGGATAGCATTTATAACTTCATTTGGTTGTATGTATAAATTTTCATGCACCATTTTAATTTTAGCCTTCCAAATGTTCCACAAAGTTAATTGAATGTATGCCATAAAGGTATTTTGTTCCCAAATTGTAGTATCCAAAGTATCACATAATTTGGTTATCCAGTCACCAATAGATTTGGGGTCTGCATCTGGCACCCGAATCTGGAAAGTAGTGCCCGCCCAGACCTGCTTAGAAAAATGACAAGATAATAACATGTGAACTACCGTATCCATTTTAGTTTCACACCAGTTGCAGTACTTAGAGTCACAGCAATGTCTATAGAAGAGATTTTGCTTCGTAGGTAGCAAGTTTTGGCACGCTTTCCAGGTAAATGATCTCACTTTATTAGGCACATTTGATTTCCATACCCTATTCCACAACTTTGGGTTGCCAAGTGCAGCTTGTTGCGAAGTTTGAGCCGTATTATTCTGTTTATGCTGCATTAAGACTTTGTATCCTAATTTGGTAGTGTATGTCCCATCCTTTGAATGAGGCCAAATGAATGTATCATGTTCGTCCGTATTAATTAGTGCCATATTCCTAATCTCCCCATGAACCGGCCCTAGAATCAAATTATCAATTATTTCCCAATCCCATCCGTTCTTCTGCAGATTCATGAGTTGGTCCACTGTCTCCAGATTAGTATTATTTGGTTTATCTTTAATCACTCCCGATGTTAGCCATTGATGCTTCCAGATATTTGTAGATTCCCCATTTCCTATTTGGATTATACCTTGTGCTTTGAGAACGTCCCTCCCTTCTAGCAGACTTGCCCATGACCAGGTTTCATTCTGTCTCAATTTCGCATCAAGAAATGAGCAGTGGGGGAAGTAGATACCTTTCAATACCCTGGCCACCAGTGAATCTGGGTTGGAAATAATTCGCCAAGCTTGTAATGCCAGTAGAGCCGTATTTGCCTTCTTGAGGTCCCGGAAACCCATTCCCCCTACCACTTTAGCAATCGTCATTTTTTCCCATTCCATCCAATGAATCTTTCTTTTAGCAAGGGAATTCCACCAAAATCTGGCAATTATCGATGCAAGTTTCCTGCAAAAACCCAAAGGAAAAGAGAAAATAGACATAGCATAAGTTGGAATAGCCTGTAGAACTGCTTTAATAAGAATTTCATTTCCCCCTTCTGAGAGTAGTTTCTCAATCCACCCTTGGGCTTTGTTAAACACCCTATCCGCTATCCAAGAAAGTGTTTCCATCCTCGATCTTTTGTGACAAAGGGGAATTCCCAAATATTTCCCTAAATCCTGTGTCTCTCTAACCTGTAATCTTGTTGTAACCAGTATCCGGACATCATCCGGTGTTTGTTTGCTAAAACACACCGATGATTTTGCAAAGTTAACTTTTTGGCCAGAGCATCTGCAATAAGTGTCAATACATTCTTGGAATTCTTCAAGATCATTCCCATCCAGTGACAGAAAGAACAATGAATCATCTGCAAATAACAAATGAGAGATAATCGGACAATTACGAGTAATCTGAATACCTGAGATGCGTTTCTGTTGTACTTTTGTTTCCAGTAGTGATATTAAAGATTCCGTCACCAAGGCAAACAACAGGGGGGAGAGGGGATCTCCCTGCCTAAGCCCTTGCCCAGACTGAAAAGGTGGTTGACGTTCCCCGTTGATGTTGATTTGAAAGGTAACCGTAGAAATACAGTTCCAAATCCATTCCACCCAGCGCTGGGCAAAACCCATTTTGATAAGTAGCTCTCGCAAGAATTCACATCTTACTTGATCGTATGCTTTTGCCATATCAAGTTTAATTGCCGCAAAATTCTCCTTATTCTTCAGATTCCTTTTCATAAAAAAAGAAACTTCCTGTGCAATTAGAATGTTGTCTTGTATTACCCGTCCCTTTATAAATGCTGACTGTGTCGAAGAAGTAATCCTTGTAATAACCCGTTGTAATCTATTTGCCAATATTTTTGCAATTATTTTATATAAATAGTTCGCACAGGAAATGGGGCGAAAATCCCCAACTCCTGTCTGAAAATCCCCTTTAGGAATTAAAGTTTTCAAAGTCTCATTAAGAAGTATCAGTGAAGTAGTATTATTGAAGAAATCTATTACCAAATCCACCACATCCTGCCCAATAATATCCCAGTACTCCTGAAAAAACCTCCCATTTAATCCGTCTGGACCAGGGGCTTTTGACGGGCTCAAATCAAAAGTCGCTTATTTAATTTCCTCCTTATCTGGTATTCGGGTGAGCAAATCATTCATATCTTGAGTAACTTTAGTGTCAATATCTCGCAGTGCTCCTGAAAGGTCCGTAGGTTCCTGTTGACTAAGAAGGTTAGTATAGAAAGTATTAAATTGATGTTTGATATCGTTTTCATTCTCCACCCATGTTCCATTATCATCCTGTATTCCAACTATCCTGTTACAATTTCATCTCAGGGAAGTCAACGCAAAGAAGTATTTTGTATTTTTGTCCCCGTACACTGGTCTCTAGCACGATCAGCCCAGTAAATCTCCTCACGTTTCCAATGCATTTCGAGTTGTGATTTGACAATACTTTCCTGCATACGTTGATGGTCAGAGTTTGGTTCATTTCCGATTCTAACTAACTCTTTTTCCAACTCCTTTATCCTTATCTTATTTTTGGGGAATGTTAGTTTCCCCCAAGTATTTAACGCCTTTGTAGTATTCATTCTTTTCTGAATTACTCATGGAATTAGTCTAGACTCAGTGCTATCCTTCCAAAAGTTTTGAATAACTTCTCTACAACCATCGTGTTCATACCAATTAGATTCAAACCTAAAGTGTCTTACATTTTTCTTTCCTTTACCGTGAGGTAAAAGAATGAGTGGTGAGTGATCAGATCCCACCACAGGTGGAATGTAAACAAGTGCATTAGGGTATTCATTTGTCCATTCAGTAGATGCAAATGCTTTACCAATACGCGATTTAACAATGCTATCATCACTTCTTCTATTAGTCCACTTAAAGTAGCTCTCGTAGGTCTGTATTTCAGTTAACATGTTATTAGATAAGAATAAATTAAAATTTAGGATATATTGTTGATTTGGGGGGGTTGAACTTTGTCTTTGAGTACTATTCGATATGTCATTAAAATCTCCCAAGATCACCATTGGTTTATCATGGTTGAATCTCCAATCAGTAAGTTGATTGTATACCAATTGTCTCGCTTGATAACTATTAGGAGCATGCAAAAAAAAAAAATACAACCTATTCATATCATTAATTAAAATAGAAACATAATACAGGCAAGAGTTTAAAATGGACACCGTCACAGACGAGTTCCACACCAACAAAAAGCCCCCAGAGTGTTCCAACGAACCGTGGGGGTTAACCACAAAAAAGTTTTCAAAGTTCAAGTTCCTAACAAAAATTGTAGCATCAACATTATCCATCATAGTTTCACAAAAACACGCCACAGTGGGTTTATACTCCTCCACCATGGCTCTAATAACCTGGACTATCAAAGGGGCCCGAATCCCTTGACAGTTCCAGAATAGCGTGATCATTCTCCTTCCGCAGCCAACTCCGGGTGGCTGCTCCCTCGTCTTCCCCTACCTCCCCTTCTAGCTCTTCCACGAATTCTAGCAGTCCCTTTACCACGAATACGGTTATACTCCTGTTCAAATATCCTCCCCTGCTTATCTCCCACACCATCTTCTCCAGTACCAGCTTGTAATTCCATCACTTGTTCAGCAATTTTGTCCCTAACCTCATTCAAGACTTCTTCATTCGCCACCTCCTTATCAGACTCCCTGTTCACTGTAAAGCCAGTCACCATCCCCGCATTTTCGTTACCCAAATTCTCTTCTTCCTCCAAGGCCACCCTTTCTTCTAAGGTTAATTCCCTAAGTTTATCACCTTCAACACTATAAACACTAGTCTGCGTCTTCTGTCGCTTGTTAGCAGCAGTATGAAATCTCATATATCCAATTCTACGTTTCTTAGCAGTTTTGTTTGACATACCTTTAAAACGAGCTGTGCTATTGTTATCAGAGTCACTGGTTTCATCATTAGACTTTGTTTATTTAGGCGTAGACTGATTAGTATTCTCCTTTCCAATACTCACTCCATCCTTCGGGTTGTCCTCATTTTCATCATCACTAATAAACACCGTTTTAACTGCCTGTTGGACAAAGGTTCCTCGCCTAATAGTATCATGTATCACCTCCTCCAAGTCTTGCTGTTGACCAGATTTGTTCACTCCCCCCCATGTCCACATCACCTCGAGTTGCAGAGCTATCCTGATTCTGCTCTCTTCGATAGCTAGTTCCCCTATCAAACCTACTCTTAGTGCGCCTTTCCCTCTCACGACCATCTTGAGAAGGTGGAGACCTGTCAGTCCTATCACACACGCCATAACTTGCATGGGACAGAAACGAGACTCCAACCCTCTTACGAACTCCATACAAAGGTTGTTCCAACGTTTCCTTAATAACATTTTCCATACCCCAAGTAACCATCCTCACCTTCGCATCAGAAAGCCCTTCCGTATCCACAGGATCCCCACAATTCTCGCGTTTGTGACCCAGCTTACCACATGCAAAGCAAAATAACCCTAGAATCTCATACTTAAAAGTCACCCAACCAACACCATCTTGTTGCCTAAGATACTTACCCGGTGGGATGGGATCCAACACCCTGAACCCAACTCGGAAACGAAGGGTTGGAACAATAGCACTGTCATCCTCCGGAAAGTCAATATCCTCCAGGTTTGTAAATGTACGAGCAATGTTCTTGATAGTAGGGATTGTATTTTGAATGTGTGCCAGTCCACCGATTTGAATCCATGCCGATGAGTAATTCGATGTTGTAAACGTGCCATTGAAAGTACCACTGCCTTTAGTAAACCCCGCATGGAACCCAATCACGTTTCCAGGCCTAAGGTCACATAGCCTATCCCTTTCCCTTTGATCATCTATCTCCAGTTTAAAATAATTTTGAGAAATTTCAGAAACCACAACGTTACCCCTTACCTGCCATCTATCAATCACCCAGCGTCAAAACCCATTGAGATTAACCTTGTCGTCACCCATCACTCTAACCGTTAAAACCCGTCCTCGATCCAGATGTTCAACTCTTCGCACCTTGATATCAAGCTCGATAACTCCAAGTTCTTCCTCCTCCACAGGATCCAGAAAAGTCACCGGCAAAGCATGACGTGAATGAGTGGCCATACCTCTGAAAGTGATATAAGAAATGATACTCGCTTTGTTAAAATTGAGAGTTAATAATTAGTCCAACAATTTTCATATAATAAAGAATTTCAATTGAAAATTCTACTTTTTTAGTTTGTTTTAGCTATATTCGTTGAGATTTGAACTTAGCTATATTTTTTTAATTCATGTTACCTTAGGTTATATAGATGTAGCTTTTTTCTTCCTTAATTCACTTTAAGATTCAACAAACTTATTTAATAAAATTTTAAAATTTTGAAAAATAAAGTAATAAATACTAATATTCTAAAAATATATATAATTTTGAAAAATGTAAATAATTGATAAAAATAATTATATTTATAATTTAAGGACTTGTTTGATTGAGATTGCTTTTTATTTAATAATCATTTCAAATGATTTTAGATCTCTAAAAATACTTTAAATCTTTAAAATTACTTTTAAAAAATAATAGATATGTGATTCTTAAAAAAGTTATTTAAAATCATTTTAGGTGTCAAAATATATTTTAATATATTTTACAAAATTATAATTTTTAACTTAAAAAATAATCCATCCAAACAGACTCTAAATGTCTATTCCATTACATCACACCGCAAGGAGATCATTCTGTGAAATGAATGCTTTTGCTTTTTTCTTTGTCATTAGATCTCATATTTTAAATTATGAAATGCTCTCTCTCTCTCTCTCTAAACTTTTAAACCCATCCAAAAAATCATCTAAGTTTCTCTACAACTTTGGTGATCTCCACCCAAAGTTAGTGTTTTTCGTTACAAATTCCTCAAAAAACATTGAATCCCCTTGTTTTTTCCTTACAACCCTTCCATTTTAGTTGATTTCCCATTCTCTTTTGTTTGTTTACTTCCTTCAAACTTTCCAGCTCATAAAAAATCTTCATGGATTTCTATGCGTCCTCTGACCCTTTAGCAAAAGACAAAGCCTTAGTAATAACACCAGATAAAGGTTCAATCTACCGACTTATCAATGAACCAAAACTTTTAGCAAAACTTATGATTCAAGAGAAGAATAACTATACCTTCCTCAAGACTCACATTAACAAGTATTGCGCATTGAAAAAACAAGTAGAAGCTTAGAAAGTAGGAACAAATAATGTGGTCATTCGATTTGGTAATGAAGAAGATAAAACAAAAGTCTGGGAGCAGAGACCTTGGACAATCCAAGGAAAACATCTGGTTGTTAATCAATATAAAGCTACTAAGAAGAAAGAGGTTAACAACACTACCTTGTGGATAAAACTATCAGGTATCCCAGCTAATCTTCTCACTATTAAATGCTTAGAGAATCTACTCAGTTTTTTTGGAAAATTTCGTCAAGTTGAGTTACCTGAATGGGTAGATATTGATGATAAATCAATTACTCGAGTTCGTACTGACTGGAATCTCTCAAGACCTATATTACCCGATATCAACTTCAGGGGAAAAAGAAAGCAAGGTAGTGTGGATCAAATTTTGATTCGAGAACATTGGACAAGTCTGTTATGGTTGTGATATTTTTGTCCATGAGGAGAAAGGGTGCGAAAACCCTATAAAAAATATGAGATTAGGCGGATGGATCAAGGTCTCGACAAGAGGTCCATCACAATCTTACATACTAAGAAGGGTTTCAGATCCCACTATGGAAAACAACACAACTACTAAAGCAGAAGAGCAAATCGGAGCTACATAAAGCCAATGAGTGGTGAAAACAATTTTGCCTCAATTCAGTAATGATGATAACGGCTCGATTAACGACGTTAAGGGTACTAACGACATTTTTGAATTTGGTACGATTGGTAGTAGTGGTATGAATAAGGGACGTTGGTGGGTCCTTGTGTGTTATAAAATAAATGCTAAGAATAGAGGAACCACTAACTGCAAGTGTACAGTTGTCCCAAGTAATATATGATAATCAAGTTCGTTCACAAGGATGGAATAGGCTAACTCTAATGTTATCAAATAGTGAAATAATTGCGAATACAGAAAAGTAAAAGATATGATATTTGTTTTGGTTTTCTAAAACTAAGGTGCAAATAATTTAAATACTAAATTAATTAAACTAGAATGGAAATAATGCAAGTAATTGAGGTACACGCAAGAAAAAAGTATTACTTGAGTCACGCTAGGGTTTCACCACAAACTTTCTTAATTAATGTCTTCCTTTACGGGCTGAATCATTATTATTACGCTAGTCGGGATTCTAAAGTCTCTTATCCCCCGTCAGGGTGGACCTAAAAGCTCTCCTACGGTCTTCTAAACCCCGTCAGGGTGATTAAAACCACTTTCGGATGATTAAAACTTACCACATTGGCTATTAGCTAGTCAAGCCTGTCAAGGTCATTGGCGGATACCAATGGAAATTACCTAGTTCTGTATCTAAACCCCCCGTCAAGGTGATCAATACGCCACTATATTGAATAGCCTAGATACTAAAACTTATCCTTTGTTCATGAATCTAAAGATAATAAATAATCACAAAATAAAAGCCAATGTAAAATAATACTTCAAATTAAATTCTTAAAATCCCAAATTGGAAAAACAATAATCAAACTAGTTTGGGTTCAACCCACTTTGCAATTCTCAAGTACAAAGGAAATTTAGCTCATAATTAAAGTAAAAGTTAAAGAAATAAAATTAGATGAACTCATGTTTTACAGAAAGAGAATATAATAAAAGACCTAATTAGGAGGTTGGATTTGGTTGTTGATTTGGAGAAGGTGGATTCTCTAGCTCTTGGCTTCTTCCTTTTCCTAGCTTCTGCTCTTTTCTCTGACGCTCTGACTTTGTGTAAAATGAATTGTGTGTAAAATTAAAGTCAAAAATCCTATTTATACTATATAATTCGGACTTAGGCTATTTTAAGTGAACTGATGAAATAATTAATCGCCCAATTCCACTCTTCAAGTCCAAATCTTGTAAATGCTGAACACCCTCCACTAAACGGCTTTAACTTTCTCAATTTAACTCCGAATTGACTCATTCAACTTGCTAATTCTTTGGAACTTGATAAGGCACGAATCGTCTCACAACTCAGAGGCTGAATCCACGTTTAAGTAGCTCGAAATCAGCAATTAGCATCAGCCTTCCAGATTTGCAACTCTAATTTGTCAACTCTTTGGGATATTTCTTCTAGCCTTTGACTTCTTTACACGATCAAAAACTTCCATTCTTGATTCATCTCCTTGCTAGTATTAGAAACCTACAAACTTTAAACTAAAAAAAAACATTTAACGTGCAAAAGCTTAATTAATGAAAAATACTAATATCCAAGGAGAGAAAATGAAATATATCAAATTAATACTAAAAGTCTATCGAATAGTCAAATAATCACCTAATTTGATGTCCCCTAAAGGCATATAATTAGAACAAAAGAGGAGACATCAAGACCCCAAACTCAAACCTTTGTCGTCACGACAAAGTAAAATTAAAAATAATGGTCTAAGGTGAATGCCGAGATGCAGAAGTTAGTAAATATACCCAAAGAAACACTTAAAATAAATCTCATATAGCAAACATTAGGAACTAATACACACATACACTAATCATGCAAAATGAAACACAAGTAACATCAATCTTAAAATTAACTTCACAATGCTAGAAGGTTACGGTTGTACTTATCTCATTATGATGTCTATAGGGTGTTCATTGATCCTCACTCGCTTTAAACGCTCCACTTAGCATATTCCCTATTAACTTACCATGTATCTAGGAATCACGAGGACCTTATGGTTTTAGCGTAGGCTTAGGGACGGTATGGTATGTATATATGGTAAATTTGAAGTGTGCTTTTGGCTCTCTCCTCACTTACCATCAACAACTGTCCACGAGCTTTAGTTTACACTTGAATAATATTCTCACTCAACCTATTCGATGCACTAATTTCGCATCCCCAAGTTAATCCAATATAGACTAAGATGATTTCCAGAAATTTCCACTTTGCCGGGTAAGTTATTCTTTCTTTATTTTTCTTTTCTTTTCTTTTCTTCTTTTTTTATACAGGAGACAACCGGGTTCCCGGTTATCTACTATATTGACATTTCGATTTTCTCTTCTTTTTTTTCAATCCCGGCAAAGGGTTACAACTAATCACATCATCTGAAATTAGGCCTCAATACAAACACATATCATTCCCTCCCAATGTAATTTCCCAAAAGTGGACCCACCACCCAAAACTCAAGCTCGAGACAGGTCTCAGGATTGTGATTCAAGTGCGGGTCATATGGTAATGCCTAATAATCTAAGGGAATATGGGCTTATATAATGGCGACTAAAGAAAGGCTTAAGGCTCGAAATTGGGCTAAGAAGGATAATATTAATTCAAGGGATAGAAGGCTAAAAAGGTCTCAAATGGATAACAAAGAACTGCCCATATCATTTTCCTAGTTACATGGCTCGTCTCTAGTTCGTACCTAAGTCGGTTCTCTACTAATTTGGATCTCACGTTCTACAAACCAAACATTTTCCTTAAGTACATATGTTTGCATGCAATTAAAGTGCGTTTTATACTAACTCTTAAAGTCCACTATTTACTATTATAGATTTGTCAAAAGCATGCTTAGTGGGGACATTTAAGATCTTCTACAGTCAAACGCAACTCCTAATTAATTTTATTGAAAGCAATTAAAACAAATAACACGTAAAATTGGGATGAGGCAAGGAACCTCACCCCAAACCCAAAAACACTACTAAATGAGAAAGAGTTAGAAAACGTATCTCAACCAGCACTAGACTGGTTACTGTTGTTGCTTCCAACTTGGGCATCTTTTGTGAGGAGTGAATAGATGAAGTGTTGCATATTGCTCACCCCTAATAACATATTTTTCAGCGTATCCAACTCTTTTGTAACGTTTCCTAAAGTGACAATCATCGCATCCTACTTCTCTTCCAACCCTCAGATTTTATTTTCAAACTCATTATCAAAATGTACCTTCTTCTTTGGCGAAGGAACTCTAGGACTCTTTATAGGTTGTGTTTCTTCACTATGGGCATTCTCAATTGAAGTCAATTTCATAGTATCCCCACTATCTGAAGGCTCAACCTCTTCGCTCCTACGTGGTATCTTTGCGTCTAAGCACAAAGTAGTGATGGTTCAAGGGAACTTGAGGTTTTGCTGAATGGTAGGGGTTTTCTCGAACTCCATAATGGTGTCATAAATCAAACGAGCCACATCAATTTCTTCGTCCTCAATAATACAATTTATAAAGATAACATGCTCCTTTTTCAATTCGGAAGTGTGGGTGATGCCAAAGAAGATGGGAATGACAAAACGGGACCATACCTTAGCACAAGGTAATAAATAGCTACTATAAACTTGCCCATCATATCTCTCACCAGTTGGAATAGAGCGTTTCCCATGAATTAAAACTTTGTCCCAAAGAGATTCCCAATTATAATATAGATCGTTAAGTGTTTCTTGATATTGGCAAGGCCCAGTGATGTTTGGTAATTTCAAAGTTTTGCGAATAAGCTCAATTGAGAAGGGTAGTACCTTTTTGCGTATAATAATTGACTGTTTATTTGAAAAGGATAATCCTTCATAGAAATCACGCACCAAGGTAGGAATATAAGTAAGATCCCTGAGTCTCAATTCTGTCCAACCAAACTTATCACATGTGGTAGCATAACTCTTAAACTCACTGCGCATAATACTTCTAGGGAATCCTTTCTCAACACCAAATTTCAAATAATTAATTTTGTCATGAACTTGGTTAGCCCAAGTCATTGCTACTGGTGTGGACTAAGTTGTGATAAAAAATATGATATAAATAAGTGAAAAAGTAGACACCCTATCCTAGCACGGTTCTGCAAGTATACAGGAGGTATGCAAGTTTTAATGATAGATAAGATTCGTTCCTCAGAGACTACGAAAGTTAGAGAGAACTTATGCAAAATATCAAGTGAAAATATAAAAGCTAGAACAGATAATACGCAAGAATAAAGAAAGGGCAAATAGATTTTTATTTGGTTTTTAAATAAGAAAATTAAACTAATAAATTAAAGACAGAAAATTAAATAAAGAGAAGAAGATAGTATGAGAGTTTAGCTCGAGAAACTAGCAAATAATTCTCACTAGCCTTGTTTATTCTAAACATGTAAGGGTGAACTATGTAGAATTGCAATAATCAGGATTCTAAATTCCTCCCTATCCATGGAGAGCGGACTAGGGCGGTGACCTTTCAACCACGAGTAGACCCGAAATAGGATTGTCTAGCGCCACCAGGGTCCTAAGTGTAGTCTTACCTACTAATGTTGTTTGTTGATTAAATTATACCTTAGTGATTATCTAGTTAGGCTGGTGTTGTCAGGACCAATTCCATATACTAAACGTTATGTGGTAAACACCCCTTCCGGTCGATCATCTAACTACTATTAAGGTAATCCTATACTCGTGCACTAGCAAGCAAAATAGTCAATGAATCAAAGCACATAAAACAGAGAATAAAACATGAATTCAATTAAAATACGATGTTATCCCAAATTAGATAGATTTAAAACAAGAACTAGGGTTCATACATATATGCTAAATCTCAAGCTAAAAATTATGTAGTTCATACTAGAGAAAGAAAAGAAAACAATTACAAATTTGAAGGCTTGTGAAGACATGATATGGTGTTCAGCTCCTTCCAGACTTCTCTTCTCTTGTTGTAAACTTCTTCGTGAATTAAGGTTTGCCAAGGATGTGTTTCTTCTGATAAGAGAGTGTTTTATAGGGTATAGGAAACCCTAAAACGTTTCTTGGAGTAGAAGATAGGTATTGGACTCCTAGCCCAACTCAAATTCGTAACCCTAAAATATAGAAAAGGTAAGATTTTGATGCTGTTTTGTTTTGTCCATAACTCCTTCAATACTTATCCGTTTGACGCGTTCCAATAGTCGAAACTGACCGTCTCAGAAAGCTCTCTAACTTTAGCATTCTTCCAAATTCCTATCCAATCTTTTGTTATGATCACTTTTATGTTCATAGCTGCTGGAATTCAGATTTATTTGGCAACTTTATCTTTTGCTTTTTCATATTTCTTTCCTTTATCTCCAATTTCCATGTTTATCTTCTTTCCATTATCTCTTAGAATTAACTTGGAATCTAATTAATTACCATATATCTTTAAAGCTTCACAATTCAAAAACAATTAAACCCAATATGCTCTAAAAATAATAAATAATTAAATCAAGACACGAAATAGGAAAGTGTACTAAATCATGAGAAATCGACCTATATCCTAACAAATACACCTAAAATGATGTCTCCAACTAATATTAAATCATCACAAATGGGGAGACATCAGCTACTCTTTTCGGTTTTTGTGCCATAGTAGTTCTTCGGGTAAATCTTGGTTCTGAAACGGGTTTTTAGGAATTTCCTCTTCAATCTCTTCTTCTTCATCAACCAAGGTAGGCTTAGCAGGAGTAGCCTTACTTGGGTATTCTTTTCTCTTTATAGCAGTCTTAACCTCTTCAATCTTGCGTTTAGGACCTGAATCTGGAATCTCAATAGCTCTCTCTTGTGTAGCACCAGGATTGTTTCTTGTTCTTGGAGTGTTTCTTTGAGTATAACTGAAAGAATCTGTCATGTTTGTCATGTCTTCTCACCCCAAACTCAAAACTTCAAAAAGTCGAAAACTAGAGAAAAGTTTCGAAATTTGATTTTTGAAGATAGAAGGAGGGAGATTAAGGTGAGATATGAGATGGGTAAGGATTATTTTATGTGATTGGAGAGGTTTAGTGGTTCAATTAATGGTTTGTATGAAGGAGGAATCTCGAAGAAAAGTTGGAAATTGGTGGTGTTTTGGAAAGATTGTGAGTTGATTATGTGTTTTTGGGGTGAAAGAGGGAGGGATTTGATGATTAGAAGCTGTTTTGATGATGATTTTTGGAGTTGTGTAAAGCTGAAAATGGATGTGGAGGCTACTTAAGAAGGAAGGTAAAAATATAGGGCTTAATGCTTCCAAAACAGCCTAACACACACGACAACTGGGCTCCCAGCTTGTGTCGCTGTGTCGGCGCAAAATAAATTACTAAATGCGTATATTTTTTTACTTGGATGCAGCCTCCTTGCGTCTGAGCACACGCAGGGGTCAGAGAGTTGGACCTCATGACCAGGTTCCCGGTCAGCATGGAACCGGGTTCCCGATTGGCGTCGACGGCGCGAATGAACCTAAGCTGGACGTGACCCCCTGCGTCTGAGCACACGCAGGGGTCAGGGAGTTGGGGATGGCTACAGCGCCACCACCGGGTTCCATGTCAGCTGGCAACCGGGTTCCCGGTCGCCTTCCCTTTCCCAAACCTTGAAGTATTTATGACCTAGCTCAAAATACACCATAATTCATAGCCATACACCTTCAAGAACACCACAATCACAAATATCATTTAAAACTTTTGAGAGTTCTTGAAGCTTTGAGTTTGGGGTCATCAGAGATGACCATGATGGTTGGAAAAGCTACGAAGAACGTAATGAAGAAAGAGAATTGGGTATTGAGGGAAGATTTTCGTAGATGAGATGATGATTAGAGAGCTAGGAATAGATGAAAACCTGGGAAATTTGATGAAAGTTCGAGGTGATGAAGAACACTTTACAAACGCAACCATTGATAACGAAGAATTCAAAACCTCAACTTGAACGCAACACTGATAACCAGCCTCGCGCTGGTTAAGATACGTTTTCTATCCCTTCTTATTTAGTGTAGATTAGTTTATTTGCTTTGAGTCTTTTCGAGTCGTGGGGACACGACTCATTTTCGAGTTTGGGGTGGGGTTCGTTGCCTCATCCCAATTTTATGTGTTATTTGTGTTATTTGTGTTATTTGCTTTCAATAAAATTAATTAGGGGTTGCGTTTGACTGTAGAAGATCTTAAATGTTCCCTATAAGCATGCTTTATATGAATCTATGATAGTAAATAGTGGACTTTAGGGATTAGTATAAAACACACTTTAATTGCACGCAGACATAGGTAATTGATAGGAAGAATTAATGAACAATGCAAAAGAAGTAAACGTGTACTTAAGCAAAATGTTTGGTGTGTAGAACGTGAGATCCAAATTAGTAGAGAACCCACTTAGATATGAACTAGAGGCAAGCTATGTAGCTAGGAAAATGATACGGGCAGTTATTTGTTAGCCATTTGAAGCCTTTTTAGCCTTCTATCCCTTGTATTAATTATATCCATCTTAGCCCAATTTTGAGCCTTAAGCCTTTCTTTTGTCGCCACAATATAAGCTTATATCCCCTTAGATTAGTAGGCATGACCATATGACCCGCACTTGAATCACGATCCTGAGACCTGTCTCGAGCTTGAGTTTGGGGTGGTGGGTCCATTTATGGGAAACTTTATTGGGTGGGAACTTATTTGTTATTGAGGCACAAAAATTCAGATGATATTATTATTTGTAACCCTTTGCCGGGTTTGAAAAGAAAGAAAAAAAAAGAAAAAAAAGTTAAAAAAAAGAAATGAAAAACAAAAACAAAAAGAAAGAAAGAATAAAATAAATCGGCAAAGTGAAAAGTTTCTGAAAATCATCTTATTATGTATTGGGTTGACATAGGGACGCTGCATTAGCGCATCAAATGGGTTGAGTGGGAACATTATATGAGTGTAAACTCAAGCTCGTGGACAGTTGTTGATTGGTAAGTGAGGAGAGAGCCAAAAGCTCACTTCAATTTACCAAATTTATATATCCTACCGTCCCTAAGCCTACGCTAAAACCATAAAGACCTCGTGATTCCTAGTTATGTCGTGGGTTTGTAATTCAGCTAATAGGGAGCGTTCAAAGCGAGTAAGGATCAATGAACATCCTATAGCCATCATACTGAGATGAGTACAAGTGTAACCTTCTAGCATTGCGACTTTAATTTTATGATTGATATTATATGTGTTTGATTTTTGCATGATTAGTGTATGTGTATATAAATTTCTAATGTTTGCTATATGAGGTTTGTTTAAAGTGTTGCTTTGGGTTTATTTGCTAGCTTCTATATTCTCTGCAATTCACCTTAAGACCATAGTTTTTATTTTACTTTGTCGGGACGACAAAGGTTTGAGTTTGGGGTCTTGATGTCTCCCTTTTTGTTCTATATTTATATACTTAGGAGACATCAAATTAGGTGAATTATGAACTAATATGATACACTTTTAATGATTATTTTCTATATTTCAATTTCACTCCTTGGAAATTAGTATTTTTGGATTTATTAAGCTTTTGCGCGTAATATGGTTTGTTTTTAGTGAAAAGTTTGTAGGTTCGGAATGCTAGCAAGGAGGGGAATCGTGGATTAAAGTCATAGATCGTGTAAAGAAGTCAAAGGTGTGAAAAATATTCCGTAGAGTTGATTTAGGTAACTGCAAATCTGGAAAGTTGCTGAAGATTGCTGATTTTGAGCCACTTAGACGAGTATTCAGCAGTTGAACTTGTGAAGAGATTAGATTCCTTATCGAGTTACGAAGAATTAGAAAGTTAAATGAGTCAATTCGGAGTTATATTGAGAAAGTTACACCCGTTTTAGTGAAGGGTGTACAGCAGTTACGGGATTTGGACTTAAATTATGGACTTGGGCTTTTTATTATTTGACTAATTAACCTAAGTAAAAGCCCTAGTTCGATTTTAGCACTATAAATAGGCCTTTAGACCTTATTATTCAGCACCTGTCATTTTATTCTTCAATTTAAATCATCCTTAAAAGAGAGTGTCCAGAGAGAAAGTCAGCAGCAAGGAAAAGGAGAAAGTTAAGAGCTGGAGAAAGTCGTCTTCTCCAAATCGTAGCCAAACCCAATTCCTAATTAGGTTCTATCTTTTATTTCTGTAATTGAAGAACATGAATTCTTTTTGTTTTAATTTAGTTTTTAATATCCGTATGAGCTAAATTTAATTAGTACTTGAGAACGCATTAATGGGTTAAGCACAAATTTATTTCATTTCATGTTTTTGGTTTTGGGATTATTATAATTGAAATCGAATTGGGTAATTAGTATTTTTCATTAATTTGCATTTATAAACTATTATTGAAGTCATGAATCAACAATAGGAATTAGTATCTAGGTTATTTCATAAAGTGGCATATGAATCACCTTGACGGGGGGTTCAGGTACAAAAATAATTAATGAATGTAGGATAGAAATTATTTGACCTTGACAGGCTTAATTAATCATATGGCCAATTGGGTAATTAGAACTTAGTCATTTGAAGGTTTACTATATTCACCCTGACGGGGTTTGTAGCACCTAAGAATAGCTCCTTAGTCCACCCTGACGGGGGTAAGGAGAATCCTGAATCCCGACCACTATTATTTACCGATTCGTCCCTTAAACAATACATGGAATGAATAGATTTAGGTTAAATCCTAGCGTTACTCAAGTACTACCTTTCATACCTTGCGTCTAGCTATTTTATTTTCTCACGTCCAGCTTAATATTTACATTACTTTAGTCTTTTAATTATTTGTCTTAGTTATAGAAAAACAAACAACCAATCTTAAAATCATTTATTTGCTTGTACGTGCAATTAATCACTATTTGATAAGCATTAGAGTCAACCAACCTGAATAAGTGTGGGATTAAGTTTAGTCCCAATACTCCTGAATTTATACAATACATGTATGCTAAGAAACTGAATATGAATATAATGGAGGACTTAGGCATTTACTTAGGACTTCCCATTGAATGGGGTAGGTCTAAAGTTAAGGAATTAAATAACCTTGTAGAAAAAACCATGAATAAAATTGATAATTGGAAAAACTTGTATCTTTCTAATGCTGGTAAAGATATACTTATAAAAGTTGTCCTATCTAGTATCCCAAATTACTACATATCCTCGTTTATCCTACCAAAAAAAATTTGTGATTTGATTTCATCACAAATCACTAAATTCTGGTGGGGTAATAGGGGAAATAAGAGAATACATTGGGGCTCCTGGGACTCTCTTACTAAAAGCAAATATTGTGGAGGACTCGGTTTTAGAGACCTACAACTTATGAACATTTCATTACTTAGTAAACAAGCCTGGAATTTATTAAATAATACAAACTCTCTTTTATATAAAACATTGAAAGGTAAATATTATCCAAACTCTTCTTTTTACAATGCTAAAATTGGAAACTCTCCCTCATGGGGATGGAGAAGTCTAATATTAGGTAAAGAAGCGATTAGGGATGATATTAAATGGAGAATAGGGAATGGTAAGGATATTTGCCTTCATTCGCAAAGCTGGATCACAAATTGTAAAGAAATCATTCCCCCTACTGATAAAAATATACTTACTGTATCTGACCTCATGATGAAAGATAAAAGAGGTTGGAATATAGATATAATAAAAAAGAACTATAGTAAAGAGACCACTAATCTTATATTAAAAACCTTCATACCTCTTTTTGAAGGTACAGATACACCCATTTGGAATATTAGTAAAACTGGAAACTATGAGGTTAAAATAGGATACCAAATCCTAAAAAAGAAAGCTGAATTAAAAGAGGATATTAAATGTAAGAATAAGGGGTCCTCATCTCATTATATAGACCCAAAAATCTGGAAATTGATATGGAACCTCAATATTTCTCCTAAAGTTAAAAACTTTATTTGGAGAGCTTTTAAAAATATACTACCAACCAATGAGAATCTATGGAAAAAAAAGGTACTTAACTCGGCTAAATGTGATATATGTGATAAAACCACAGAATCTGTAGAACACTTATTGATGGATTGTGATTGGGTTAGAGCTGTTTGGTATGCTTCACCTCTTAACTTATATGCTAGCAACCAGTACTCTATTAAGTTAGATACTTGGATGGCTAACATATTTGAAACAAGCCTGAAAGTAAATAATAAAGTTGCGAAAGAATCAATAGAGAAATTTTGTTATATTACTTGGCAATGCTGGAAAGATAGAAATGAGTTTAAATATAAAAACTCAAAGCTTGACCCTATATTAACTGTTGAAAAAGCTATAAATTACTGGTTGGAATATAAAAATGTGAATATCCCTAAGGATGACAATATTGTACTGAAGGGATACATAATCCCTACCTATGAAAATTCAGTTGTAAATCAGGAATTGGAAATGAATGAAACTATAAATGAAGGAAGTAAGAAATTAAAATGGGAACCCCCACCCATTGACATATTAAAAATTAATAGTGATGCAGCATTTTCTAATAATATGGCTACTATCTCTTGTATTACCAGGGATCATTTTGAAAACACTAGGAATTATAATGCTTGGGACATTGCTGCAGAATCACCTCTAGAAGCTGAGGCATTGGGAGTGCTAAAAGCTTGTCTTTTGGCGCGAGAAGAAGAAGCTCGAGTTATCATTGAAAGTGATAGCCTTCTAGTGATGAAGACTCTTGAGAAGACTTTGCAATTTTCTTGTCCCTCTATTAGTAATGTAGTTAATAGCATCTATTATATCTCGGAATTTTGTAAACCTTCGTTTAGATGGTGTAAGCGAGAATGTAATAGAGCTGCGGATTGGTTAGCTAAATGTAAGCTTAATGGCAACATGTTTAGCCTTAGCCTAGATAATATTCCTAGTGAATTAGCCTTAATTTTGTATGAAGAAGCGATGCCCTCGGGCATTGGCTAAAACTATTTTTTAGTATTAATGAAATCTATTAGAACAAAAAAAAAGAGTCAACCAACCCGTCCCTGAAAACGAATCTGTTTATCACATATATTACTTGGGACAACTGTACACTTGCAGTTGTGGTTCTCTTTTTCTTATTGCATTATTTTTAGAACACACAAGGGACCACCACCGGCCTCGGAAAAAACCGTGCCACGGTTTGTGAAATTAGGTTCATTGCCGAGAAGTATTAATTAAAACCGTCTTTGCACTTGACGACACGGTTCGATGACGTCAGCGACCGGTTATGCCGCCGATCTCACCGGTATACCGGTCCGAGGCGGTTTTTGAAGGAGTTTGTTACCTAATCCACTTCTTACTTTACCAAATCAAAACCTAGCATCTCTAACACGAATTTTTCAGACCCAAATCTTATAAAAACACCTTAAAGCTTGATTAAACCTCCACAACAAACACAACAACAACGACAAATCTTTCCTCCATCCTCCATAAACACATACTCTTCATCAAATTCATCACACTACACCATAAAACACCATCAAAAATCATCAAGTTACCAAGAATAATTAAGAAAACCTCTACTATCATTGATAATCATTCATCCAAGCAACAAACTCAAGCCACACCAATCTTTCATAACTTTATTCTATCCTTGTTGTAACTTGAGTTGTGGGTTATTCAAAGATGACAAACGGAACGGATGCTATGACTTACAAGAGGAAGTGTTCAATATTAGGGAAGAACAAGAATTTGCCTGGAGCTACAATAGAAAAGGCCATTGATCTTGATGAGCCTATTGAGAAGAAACCAGATATAGAGGCACCAGCACAACCACTACGAAGGGAATTAACAGCTAAAATGAGTGTACTACCAAGGCCTAAAGCAAAGACACCAATCCAAGATCAAAGTTCTTCTTCAAATCTTAATGAAAATTCAGAGATTATATCCACACCACCAGCATGGGCAGTTATTGATGGAAAAAATTGGTAATTTTAAAAGACAAATCAACACATGCTGGGATGAAATTTCAAGGATTAATCGGGTAATAAATTAAGTAACAGAAGACTTGGATATTGATGATTATTCTTCTTTCTCGGAAGATGATTTGCTAGATCTTTATGTCCAGGTACTATTAGTTTAGTTAGTTTAAATTTTATTGCTTTATTGAGTCTTTTTCGAGTCGTGGAGACACGACTCACTTTTGAGTTGGGGGTGGGGATTCGTTGTCCTCATATTCCTTTTTGTTTTTGCATAAAGATTAAAAAATTTAGGTTTGAAATTTTGAATTGGCATAGAATATAGTGAATGTACCTACTGAGCATGCTTTAATTAAGTAAATGTTAGTAAGAAGTATGTTTTTGAACGGTGATACAAATATGTTTAGTATGCGTGTATAAAAATAGGAAATAAAAGATAGGGAATATTAATGAGCAATGCTAAGAAATTAAGTTTAAACTTAGGGAGAGTTATTTGGTGTGTAGAACATGAGGTTTGAAATTAGTAGAAAACCCGCTTGTCTATGAACTAAAAGTGAAAAAGTAACAAAATCTGGTAGTTAGAAAAGTGAATAAGGCAATTCTTTCATACTGAAGCCACTTGAAGCCTTTTTAGCTTTCTCACCCTTTTATTTGATTATTATTATTTATCCGTCTTAGCCCCTCTGAGCCTTTCTAAAGCCTTTTATTTAACCACATTATAAGCCATACCCCTTAGTTTATAGGACTTATCCATATGACCTGCACTGGAATCGCAAAACCTGAGACAAGTCATTTTTAGAGCTTGAGTTTGGGGTGGTGGGTTTCATCATTAAGGAACATTGGGTTTGGGAAATTGTAATTGTGATATTATTGATGATGAAAAAGTTAACATTGTAATTCTTTGCCAGGGTAAGAGTAAATGAAAAAAGCTAAAAAAAAATATGTGAGAAAAAATAGAGTGATATCTCAACATCAAAAAGAGAGTCATGGTTATACAAAAGAAAAAAATTGATATGAAAAGATTTAAAAATATTTGGACCGGCAAAGTGGAAATTGTTACATCATCATAAGAAGGTTTTACTTGGGGTAATTGGGGATGCAGATCAAGGCATAAAAATTGGGTTGAGTGAGAACATCTTCGAGTGAAAACTCAAGCTCTAGGGCAATTCATTGATGGAATGTGAGGAGAGAGCCAAAAGCTCACTTTTCATTATCCAAATATACCACACCGTCCCTAAGCCACGTTATAACCGTAAAGACCTTTAGGATTTCTAGCTACTTGGTGGAGAAACAATGTAGCTATTAGGTTGTAGGTGAGCGGACCATTGGATTCTATATTAGGACCTATGAACAACCTATTGCCATTAACATGAACTGAGTTGAAAACCTCTCCTTTTGGCATTGCGAAGTTAATCTGGACTTGAATTTATGGAATGTTGATTATGTGTATATTAAGCATACATGTGCATTATTTCTTTAGCATTACTACAAGAGACTTTTTAGATATTTTGCTCTAGGATCATTCGTTGTGTTCTATTCTATATCTCCTCCTTCTTCTTTTTCTCTGTTTATTATTCGACTACTCTATTGTTCTTTATCTTTATTGTATTGGGACGATACAACTTTGAGTTAGGGGTCTTGATGTATCCCTATTTTTGATGAATTAATATAGGTTAGATATATCATTTTAGGTGTATTTAGGAATTTAATTATCGATTTTTATTCATATTTTTATATTTTTCCTATTTCTTGTCTTGATTTGATGATTTATTATGTTTAGAGCATATTTGGTTTAATTGTTTGTTATTTGTGAAGTTTTAAAGATATATGGTAATTAATTAGATGTCAAATCAATTCTAATAGATAAGGGAAAGAAGATACTGATGGAAATTGGAGATAAAAGGAAGTAAAGATAAATTAGGAAAGATAAAATTGCCAAATAAATCTGAATTCCACCAGCTACGTCCATTAAATTGATCATAACTCAAAATCGGTTGGGAGTTTGGAATAATAGTCTGAATCAAAAGTGTAGAGGTTTCTGAGACAATCGGTTTCGATACAAAGAACGCGTCAATCGGAGCAATATTGAAGAAGTTAAGGCTAGAACAAGACATCAACAGTTTCGTACCTTTTTTATATTTTAGGGTTACGAATTTGATTTGGAGAAGAGACCTATTACTTGCCCTCTACTCTAAGAATCCTAATTAGGGTTTATAATACCCTTTAAATACATCCTTTATTCAGTAGAAACACATCCTTGGCTAAACCTTAAGCCAAGAGGAAGCTTACAACAAGAGAAGAGAAGTCTGGAAGGAGCTAAACATCAAATTATATTTTCACAAGCCTTCAAATTTGTAATTGTTTTCTTTTCTTTCTCTAGTATGAACTAATTATATTTTATCTTGAGATTTAGCATATGGGTATGAACCCTATACTTGTTTTACATTTATTTTAATTTGGGATTTTAATTATTTAAATGAATGACTGTTTTATTCTCTGTTTTATGTGCTTTGACTTACTATTTGTTTTCCTTGTGGTGCGCAACGTATAGGATTACCTTAATAGTAGTCAGACGGTCACTCGGAATGGGTGTCTAATTATTGAATCGCCACATAAACCTCTAGTGTGCGGTAGTGATCCTAACGGGCTTGCCTAACTAGATAACCATTAGGGTTTGACTTAACCACCGATCATCATTAGAAGGCCAGACTCATCTAAGAACCTAGTGGCGTAGTGGCACCTTAGTTAAGTCCCCTTGTGATTGTGAGGTCGCCACCTAAGTCCACCTGGAAGGGGGTTAGGAGGAATTTAGAATCCTGGTTGTTGCAATTCTACATAATTCTCCCTTACATGATTAGAATAATCAAGGCTAGTAGGGATTACTTTCTATATCTTGAGTTAATCTCTCATACTATCTTCTTTCCTTATTTACTTTTTTGTCTTTATTTTACTTAGTTAATTTCTCTTATCAAAAACCAAAAAAAATTACTATCTTTTATTTCTTGTGTATTATTCTTCTAGGTTTATTAATTGCACTTGATATTTGCATAACTTTTCTCTAGCTTTCGTAGTCTCTGAGAAACGAATTCACTTATCATTAGAACTTGCATATGTCCTGTAATATTTGCACTACCGTGCTAGGCTAGGGTGTTTATTTGCTTTATTATTATCTTATTTTATTCACACCTTAGCAGACATCAGGAACCCCCTATCCCCCTTCTTATTCACTATGGTCACTCACATGCTCTCTATAGTTATACAGGAAAAGGTAAAAAATAATTTGATGGTAGGTATTAAAATATCAAGACTTGCCCCTAGTATAACTTATCTGATTTTTGTAGATGATAGCAATTTCTTTATGAAAGCTAATTATAAATAGGCATAGGTATGCAACTGGTATGAAACTTAATATTAATAAGTGTGGTATTAAATTCAGTCCCAATACACCAAGTCATATACAATGTATCATGGCTGGGAGACTTAATATGAATATTACTAATAAGTAAGGAATTTATTTAGGTCTCCCCACTAAATGGGGAAGATTTAAGGTTAGAGACCTTAACCTACTTGTAGAAATAGAATAGATAACTGGAAAACCCTTTTCTTGTCTAGAGTAGGGAAGGAAATATTGATTAAATCAGTGTTACAGAGTATGACAAATTATTTTATGTCTTCATATCTAATACCAAAGAAAGTATATGATCTGATTTCATCACATATTACAAACTTTTGGTGGGGTGGTAAAGGAAATAAAAAAAACATTAGGGCAGTTGGAAATCCCTTACTAAAAGTAGATACTTAGGTGGATTGTATTTTAGGGTTCTCCACCTTATGAGCTTAGCATTACTTGGTAAACAAGTATGGAACTACTTAATAAAAAAGAATCTCTTTTACATAAGGTTTTAAGGGTAAATATTGTCCACTCACTTCATTACTAGCCTTATGGCAGAAAAAGATATTCTAGTAAAGAATATTAAGTGCAAAGTAGGAAATGTCTATACTATTAATTTACATGTGGATAAATGGATAAGAAACTGTAATAAATCAATTCCACCAAATGATAACATGGTAAGAAAGGTATCTGATCTTATGTTGATTAATGAGAGAGTTGGAATATTGAAACCGTTGAAAGAGTATATTCATCTAAGATAGCAAAATATATATTAAGTACTTTCATACCACTGTCTGGGGGTAAGGATAAACCCGTCTGGATATAGGGTGAAAAAGGTATATATGAAGTTAAAAAATATTATCAATTACTTAGAGAACAGCCTGATCATCTTGAGTCTGGGAGATGTGACACTAGGGCCACTACATCTCACACAATAGAACCTAAAGTGTGGAAGATGATGTGGAACCTTAAAGTTGCCCCCAAGATAAACAAAATTATAGAGAATACTGAACACTTGTTACTTGAATGTGATTGGGCTAGAGCTGTATGGTTTGCTTCACCTCTTAGCGTATATGCTAGCAACCAGTTGTCCAGTAAAATGGATACTTGGATGGCAAGTATAATTGAGCTAGATAAACTGCATTAAAAAAGGATAGCTTTATACATGAAAAGATCTGCATAATAGCTTGGCAAGTTTGGAGGATAGAAATTGTAATAAATTTAACCATATATCTCTATATCCTCTTCTTATAGTTGAAAGAGCTTTAATGGATTGTAAGGGATATGA
This sequence comes from Nemophila menziesii, assembly GCA_029959085.1. Lineage (NCBI taxonomy): Eukaryota > Viridiplantae > Streptophyta > Magnoliopsida > Boraginales > Hydrophyllaceae > Nemophila > Nemophila menziesii. The sequence goes on along the minus strand of JARWIR010000046.1, from coordinate 4,033,085 downwards.
AAATATAAACTACCCTAAGCATGTTACCACAAAACTGAAAGGTATTATAATAATGATAATGATGATGATGGTAAAAATATCCCCTGAGAAAATTGAAAGATGAAATTGTTGGCAAAAAAGAGGAGAAAGTTATTAAATAACAAAGCTGCTATTTCTTGTGTTACCAGGGACCACCTTGGAAATATGAAGAATTGCAATATGGGATATTTCAGCAGATTCGCCATTAGAGGCCGAGGCGCTAGTAATCCTAAAAGCTTGTCTACTTGCTCGAGAATTTACTACGCGGAGAGCTATAGTGGAAAGCGATAGTCTTCTAGTTCTGCATTCTCTCGAAAATCATTTGCAATTTTCCAATCCCACAATTTGTAATATTATTAGTGCATTTATATGATCTCTGAACTTTGTAATTCATTATTTAAATGGTGTAGTAGAGATAGTAATAGAATAGCCGACTGGGTAGCTAAATTTAAGGTAGATGGAAACTTATTTAGCACGTGTCCTAACATAAAATCACGTAGAGAAGCGGGTCTAATTAAGGAATAGTCAATACCCACGGGTATTGGCTAACTTTGTAACGTATTTATTTCATTAAGGAAAGATTTTTAGTAAAGGCGTCTAGGCCAACAGTCAAATGTAATGTAAAATTGAGGATAGCTTCGGAGGGAAGGTAAAAGATTGGATACAAGACACGATTACTAGCTACACCAAGAATGGATGGGACGGAAAACTAGTCACAGCCACAATTTTTGGTACGCTGTGGAATTTTCGGAAAGCCATAATGAAATGTTTTTATGAGAAAAAAGAATGGAATATTTGGGAAATCAATGACCGGACTAAAAATATTTTGAAACATCTTTTTGGTGATAATGTTGGGGGTGGGAAGGGGCAGAGTCAAGAGAGTTATGGTGATAAAAATCTCACAGGAAACAATGAGATTTTAAATGATGAGGTAGGTATCATTTGGCTTAGTGACACTTCATTCTGTAAATCGTGGGAGCCAGCTAGTATAGTGTCAATTGCTATCAATAAACATAGTGAAATTAAACATAAGATTACTAGCAGAGTAAGTTAAATTCCGTCGTAAAGAGAGAAATGTGGGTCGTTCTTTTGGCCATCAGGTCTGCAGCAGATCTCAACATACAGAGTTGCTCATTCTACTCCGATAACCTTGAAATCATTCAAGGTATTTTGTCAAGAATAAGAATTAACTTGAAAACTCGCCCAATGGTCAACGCGGCTTGGAGGTGGATGAATCGATTTCCTAGATGGAAAGTTGTGCACATCAAGAGAGAACTCAACAGTGTCGTAGATAAACTTGCTATGTGTATTAGATTTAACATTGACATTTCAGTATAGGACGGTGGTTAATTTCTTTAGTAGCTTAATTAATATTTGTAATAACTAGGTTATCCGTTAACCTTTGTTTTGTTCTTGTTTTAATGAAAAAAAAAAAAGGAAAGTTTTGGAAAAAAAGAAAAAATCATTCTCCACCACCAACGACGCAACTACAGCTCATACGCAGATATTCTCCAAAAATTGGGGTTTAAGGTAAAAAGTCAATTTTTTTTTTCAATTAAAACCCTAAAATAACAAAACCGTTTATTTTTTCCTTTTGATTTATTATTCGAATCTAACCTTCAAACTATCTTCTTTCACTTTCTTCAGTTATTAACAGTTATCAGTGATATGGCGAGTCAGGGTAGCTCCCTTCAATAATTTTTTCACTATTTTTCATTTTAATGGAAACCCAATGAATCTCTACTTGATAAAATCCAAAAAAGATCTGATCTTCAAAGCTTTTGACCATTTAAATTGCCATCAAAATCACAATGGCCAACTATTCCACATCTCCTCCACCTCAACAGCGTTCTTCACCACCATGGGCAGCCAATTACGGGGACCACAAAGACGAGGTATACAAAGACAGTTGCTTAACGGTAGCTCTTTGCCCTTGTCTCTTTTGTTTCATTCTAGTAGTTGTTATAGTCACCATTCTAGTAATTTTCAAGTTCCATTTTCTATGCCATACTCCACTTCACCCTCTCTTGTTCAACAAATCTTGCAATTAGCTTCCGATTCAAATACCCAAAAGAATGTTTACCTACTCAAAAGTAGGGGATTCTGTAATGTTACAAATGATGATGATTCAAGAGAGAAATTGGAAGTGGAGAGGGTGTGTAAAGTGATTGATGAGTTGTTTGCATTAGATAGGAATATGGAAGCTGTTTTAGATGAATGTGGGATTAATTTAACACATGAATTGGTGGTAGATGTGTTAGATAGGTTCAAACATGCTAGAAAGCCAGCTTTTAGGTTTTTTTGTTGGGCTGGTGGTAATAATAACCCTAGCTTTTCTCATGATTCAAGAACTTATGATAAAATGATGGAAATACTTGGAAAGACGAGACAATTTGAGACAATGGTTTCACTTCTTGATGAAATGGGTGAAAAGGGTTTACTCACAATGGATACTTTTGTGATTTCAATCAAAGCTTTTGCTGCTGCAAAAGAAAGGAAAAAAGCTGTTGGTTTATTTGAAATGATGAAGAAGTATAAGTTTAAAGTTGGGGTTGATACAATTAATTGTTTGCTTGACTCATTAGGGAAAGCAAAACTTGGAAAAGAAGCACAAGCTTTATTTGAGAAACTCGAGTGTAGATTTACACCTAATTTACAAACTTATACTGTTTTGTTAAATGGTTGGTGTAAGGTAAAGAATTTAATGGAAGCTGGAAAGGTATGGAATGTAATGATTGATAATGGTTTTAAACCTGATATTGTTGCTCATAACACAATGCTTGAAGGATTATTAAGGTGTAGTAAAAGATCTGATGCGATTAAGCTATTTGAAGTAATGAAAGCTAAGGGTCCCACTCCGAATGTGAGAAGCTATACAATTTTAATTGGAGATTTATGTAAGCAAGGGAAAATGAAAGAAGCTGTTAAGTATTTTAATGAAATGATTTGTTCTGGATGTGACCCTGATGCTGCTATGTATACTATTTTAATCAAAGGATATGGGAATATAAAGAAAATGGATAGTGTATATAGTTTGTTAAAGGAGATGAAGGAAAAAGGATGTACACCCGATGCACAATTATATAATTCTCTTATTAAATTAATGACAAATCGTCAAATGCCAGATGATGCGCTCATGATTTACAAGAAAATGATTAATACTCAAATACAACCAACTATTCATACTTATAATATGATGATGAAATCTTATTTTATGACAAGAAATTACGACATGGGATGTGCTGTTTGGGAAGAAATGAAGAAGAAAGGGTGTTGTCCTGATGAAAATTCTTATACTGTGTTAATTGGAGGACTTATAAGGCAAGGAAAATCTATTGAGGCTTGTAAATATTTGGAAGAAATGATTGATAAAGGAATGAAACCTCCTCAATTTGATTATAACAAGTTTGCAGCTGATTTTTCTCGTGCGGGTAAACCTGATATATTTGAAGAGTTGGCTCAGAAGATGAAGTTTTCTGGAAAATTTGAGCTTTCCAATACATTTTCAAGATGGGCTGAGATGATGAAGAATAGAGTCAAGCGATGGGATACTTTTACGTCTGATCACAATTCACAAGTTTAGTTGAGCATATTAAATTGTATTTAACTATTTTCTATCTACTTTTACTATAATCTCAGCTTCTTCTACTTATACTATAATGTTCCTCTTCTAATTACATCTACTGCTCAGACCCCATCTTTGGAACCCGAAGTCTGTTATATTTGAGAATTATTATGCCTAATTAACATCTTAGTCTAGGGATTCTTGATGATTGGTTAATGTAATTTTCTTTGGTCCAGTTTTACTATAAGTACATGAACAATTATAGAAAGCTGAAATGATTATGTTATATGAAAGAGTAATGAAAACACTGATTGTTTACTTGTCATAGCTTTGAGGGTTATCCTTGTGACCCTCACACCAGATATTGTTGCTGCTGCCATTTTAGTGGGATTTATTTAATCTTTGATAATAGCACAACGCACAGTGACCACATATTTCTTATCATATGTGTGCCTATTCCCCACCTCACACTCACCTTCCCACATTTTTTTTTTTTGGTTAAATTATCTTGTTTAAGTAGTAGAATTTTACGAGGGAAACCATCACAAAATCCAGATTTTGAAAAAGGGAACAAATCAGAGGTACCCTTCGTAGTAACATGATTTCGTATTCAGAGAACGATCCACAGTCGATGAACAATCGTTAGAATACCACACTCCATCCCCGTGTAATTGGATTCCATTCAAATAGATTTCGCATTCAGAGAACGATCCACAGTCGATAAACAATCGTTAGAATACCACGACTCCATTCCCGGGTAATCGAAATCCATTCGAATAAAAAGAATTAGAAGAGATATTTAGAAAACAAAAAAAGGATACCTTAAGGCAGAAGAGTGATGTTCCAGAGAAGTGGAAAGCTTCTTTCCCTTTAAAAAACAGGTTAGGCTCAATGGCTCGTTGGTATTATGAAGAAAGAAATGGATACCATCTCATTTTTACTTTATTATTGACTGTATGTCTACTAGTATTTGATGAAAAGAAAAAGTAACTAGCATAGCACGAGAACTAAAAAAGAGCATGAGAAAAGATATCCTATGCAATAGCTAGTGATGGTGACTAGTCATCCCTTGCAAAAGTTTGTTATTTACTTTTCGTTTATTCGTGTGATAACAGAGTTAGCATTCAGCTACTACACTGCTAAAAGGTGATTCATAATATTCTCGAAGTGGCTAAAGCTAGACATTCTTTGAACTCAAAAGCTTTCTCAAGTTGGAAAGTAGGGGACAAATGTATCCCATGAAAGGTTGTCGCAGTCCTAGTGAAAGAGGGTTTCGACTCTGAATGAGGGTAGCAGTAGCAGTACATTATTTTGACTCTAGCTTGTTCGTATAATATTATTCGCACAGATTAATAGCAAATTATTTGGCCAGGCCCGCCTTAAATGTCGCCTCCTCAATTGCTGCATCTCATCCCATGGTATATACCTAGTCCACCCCAACAATCACTGCAACTCATACGCTTAATCTTTTACCACTTGAGCTATGCCTTAATTACCAAATTTTGGCTTGAGCAAATGTAGTAATAAAATTACATGATTGAGAATTTTTAATGATTTTTGCAAAATAAAAGAGATTTAGATCCTTTTAAAGAAAAATTAAATAGTTTAGGTTTAGGTTAATTTGTTACATTAGAGAAATTAGACCATTTAGCTCTACAAGAATTTTGCAAAATACCATCCAAGATGTGGCGTCAATTGGTTGTCAATAAATCGTTAATCAGATCAAGAAAATAAATAGATTAACGATTTATAGCCAAGTAGCCAACCAATTCACGCCACGTCATGGGTGGTATAAATCATTACTCTTATATAGATGGATCAGGTATTTCTCGCACTACAAAATGTGTTAAAACAACAAAAAAGATATAATACATAATGTTAAACTAATGGATTCACATTTTGAGAATTTTAACCCGCCCCATCAATATGCACCACCACCGACCTAGTCCCCGTGGAAACTGCCTAATTAGACAACCTAAGAAGCTCATTTCGGAAAGATAAAGCCTTCTTCAGGCACTAACCCCCAAATATATAATTTTTCCATTACAACATATTAGTCTACAGAAACATCACAAATGTTATTTTCTCGTCACAAATCCTTTCCGGCGAATTTATTGAGTCCCTACAGAATATTACATGGATTGCTATTTTGAGAAAAAATCAAATCTGTAATCTCCCTCCCACTAGAACCAGTCTGTTGCTGCTTAGAGAGTGAAGAAATACATCTTTTTAACTTCCTTCATTCTATTCCCAACTTCTGTTCTTCAAAAAAAAAAAAAATCAGTAACATCCAATTATTCGGTCTTCTTTTTTCAAATATTTTAGTTTTTAAGAGAAAAAAAAGATTACCATAGCAAGGACCTTGTTGCAAAGTGAGATGTATGAATATCATTATCATCAGGCAGCTCTGCATCAACTCCTCCAGCAGTAGTAACAGGTTTAGGTTGATCATCAGTATTTGTGTTTGGGACACAATACTTATGTAGCCACCTGTCAGTCTCCCAAAGAACATGCATTACACTCTCACGTGCTGCATAACCATGGCTCTCAAACGGTAGAAGAACAAGTCGACAAAGTCCACCATGACCTTTAAGTGCATTAAAAAAACGATCTGATTGCATTGTCATTGTTCCTGAATTATTATCTTCTTCTCCATGAATAAGCAATATAGGTTTCTTAATTTTATTAGCAGACATGAAAGGACTCATTTCAACATAAGTATTTGTAGCCTCCCAAAGTGTCCTGTCTTCATTTTGAAACCCAAAAGGTGTGAGTGTTCTGTTATATGCTCCAGACCGAGCTATTCCACAACAGAATAAATGAGGTGCATGCGCCAAAAGATTTGCTGTCATAAATGCCCCATATGAATGACCACCTATCGCAATTTTGTTGGGATGTGCCACCTGCATATTTTTGAATTCTTATAATAACATAATCAATAAAAAAAAAAAAGGTCCCGACCAAAAAAAAAATTGAAAAAAAGTCAAAGACTTACACCCCGGCGTATGACTTCTTCAACTGCAGCCTCTGCACTTCCAACCAGTTGCTCTACATAACTACACCAATACAATACAAAGCAAGTAAGTTGAAATAGAATTAAGAAGAGCAAATTCCATTCTTAGGCCATTATCTATGGCATAAAAAAAATTTAGGCCAAACGTTTCAAAAGTCTCATTTTTAGGCCAAACGTATTCAAATCGCCCATTGATTATAAGAACAATTTGGACAGTTCAAATAGACTATATTGTTAGTTGGTCGCATAACAAACTAGGAACTCTATTTAAAGTGCCTTAATTGTTCTTAAAATCTATGAAATATCTCACGAAATTAGTGAAACCGTCTAAAATTGGGCGTTTTGAATACGTTTGGCCTAAAAATGGGATTTGCTCAATTAAGAATGAATAAATGATGTGAATGGATTATTTCCCAAAAAACACCTCAAGTTAAAATTAATTCCCTCTCACCCCAACCATCATTTTTTTCCCATAAAAGGCCACATATATTTTTTTTTTTTCCTTTTTTTCCTATAAAAAGAGTCGTTTGAGTTATATGGGAAGCTTCCCATAACTCAAACTCTGAGTAATGGGAAGCTTCCCATTACTCACTGTTCTTTAAAAAAGACGATGCCTTTTATAGGCAAGGGTGTAAGATAGCAGGTGCCTATTGGAAATTAACTCTAAATGAATATACCTGTCATTTGCTTCTTGATCACCTTCACCAATAATGGGTATAGTTGGTCCAGATAGTATAGCAACCCTATATAATTAATCTAAATAATAAATTAATAAAATATATAAAAGGAGTTGGAAAATCAATGAAAAAACAAGATGCATGCCTTCTAGCAAGCCAAAGCAAAGGGGAAGTGGGCCCAATTCCAGCAAACTCATTAGGAGAACCACGTACTTGTCCTGCAGCATCTTTACTCTTAAACTCACCTGGATACGACCATACAAGACATGGAAGTGGTCCATCTCTTGAAGGTTCATAACCTGGTGGAAGATACAATGTTGCAGTTAGTTCAACTCCATCTTTCCTTACATATCTTATCATCTCTTTCTGTAATTTCGCTAACTGTGGATACGGATGAGCAAAATTCGTAACTTGTATTGCTTTCTTTTCTGGCCATTTCATTATGTAATACTGAGTGTTTTCTGTCTTTGATTCTTTTGATGTAAGTACTTTTAATTCATTAACCTTTAATTCCCCTTCACACTTATGATCAGACATTAAAGCAACAACTGATTCGTAGTACTTTTCCTTATCACTTTCCCATATACGTTCCTTATTTCCTGTATTTCTGAAAATCCTCCCCATTTTAAATAAATAATTTAGTATTATCAAATCAAACTTTAAACTTACATGTCAAATAAATCTAAAAAGGGTATATTTCCAGTAGGAGTAGCACCACGTCCATTTAATAACAAATACGTGTTTTTATCATTTTCCTTACGAAACTTCGCAATAACATAAGTCCCAGAAGAAGTTCTTCGTGACATTGGAGACCCTGGATCTGAATAAACATCTTCCGAGGACCTATCAAATAAAATTCGTGGAGCTATATCTTTAGATTCAGGAGCAATTACCCATGTTCTTGTTCTTCTTGTTTTATACCAAGATTCATAAACTAATGCAAGTGAATCATCACACCAAGATATCCCTCTGTAAAAAAAAATGTAAAAAGATCAACTAAAATTGATATTAATCTGAAGTTAAAGAAGTTAATTTACGTACCCGTATCGAAGATCAAGTTTGTGTAAAATTGTTGGTTCTTCATTTTCAAGTGGCTCAGCAGGTTGTGTATAGATTATATCACGTGGAGATACTTCTATTTTAGCATCACCACCATCTTGTGTCTCAACCCTATTAATAGTAACAGAATAGACTTATTAGTAACATTTCATTTTCTATAATAATTATAATTAAATTACCAGTAGAGTGTTGATGGTTTATCAGCTCTCCAATTAAGTGAGCGTATCCCTTTTCGTACACTACTAAATGTAATGGGAATACTTTCAGCAAGTGGTAAATCACAAAGCTCTCTAACAAATCTACCTTGTGATGTCCAAAGCTGAATCTTTTTAGGAAATCTTCCACATGGTACTGTGTAAGAAAATGGCTTATGAGTTGAAGAAATCATGATGTATTTCTGATCAGGAGAAGGATCCATTGATGTGTATATAGCTGGTTCCCCAATTGGTTTCATTGTTCCATCTAAGGAAGCTAAAACAAGTTGTGATGTGGCATAGTACTCGAATAAATCTTGGTCATATTCATCTTTAAGCAAATCTTGGTAGGTTCTAGATTGAATAACATCTTTTTGCTCGTTGGATTGAATCTTAGGACCTGATGGAACTAAGGGTTTCTTTGGTGGATTTCCACGTGATAAAGGTATTGTGCTAACTAATAGAGTTGAATCATTTAACCACACAAAGCTAAATACATGAATACAAAATTAATAATAATTAGAAAATGCTTGGGTTTACTTGTTTAGTAAAGTAAAAGAATTGTCCCTTACTTGTCAAAAATTGAATTTAGATAGATATCAGGTGAGTTAAATAATGGCCTAGCTTTTCCACTTTTCACATCTGCAACCCATACACTAAGCTTGCTACTACTTCCATCCTCCTGTTATTATTAATTTTCTTTTATTCAGTTTATAAAAATAAACATATCTTCAAAACATACCTCATTAACTCGGACACTAAAGCATAAATGTTGACCATCGATTGACCTAGAGAACAAGCAAACCAACTTATAATGAGCCAAAACAGATGGTATAAAAATCTGGATTTATTTACTAAATTTATTGGCTTACCAGGTAACAAAATTAAGTTTAGCACCTTGAGGAAGGCCAGAAATTTCTTTCTCTGGGCCTAGAGTACCATCATCCATTAACTGATGAATGGCTATACCAGTATAAAATGACCTGAAAAATTGAAGATTGAAAATGAAATTAAGAAGCTAAAAGCATAAAGCATGTAATGAATAGATGTAATTTGTACTCACATTCTACTTCGACTATTACATTTACCATCAATTCGTAAACCAGCAAGTTTTACCTCTGGTCTTGCAAGTTCAGATAAAGGAGGTAAAGATGTGCGCTTTAAAAATAATAGTTTATCCCTATGTGGAGAAAATGATAGTGCAGGAAGAGGTGGAGAATCAACTATGTCTCTAATTTCTTGTGGAGGTATACGATACCCATTGCTCAATGCTGATACAAATAATCACAAACATATTATTAATATTCACTCTATTGCTCAAGTATTTGTCACCATTAATTCAGATGACATTTAAACACAAATTTAATTAAGGTATCTTTTCCCAATTTTAAGGTATCTAATTACCGTCACAAATTTTGTAAGGAAACAAAAGCTACGCCACCATAGACATAACACGAATAACTATTTAAATTCAACTTACCTTAAATTCCGAGTGTAGTAAGCAGATGTCACGAAGCATATAATATCGACCAATCAAGTCTCAGAAACAATTTACGTCAAGAGTACAGTGATAATAGCATGTGACGTGTAACATTTAAAGCAAGAATGTTTGTGACATAATAAACACAAACAAGGGGCTTTTACAATGATGTCACTAACTACCAATACAGATTCATGTTTGAGAGTTGCAAAGAAAGAGTCAATTAAACAATGACTAACACTGGAAATATTCTAAATGGAGATCCAATTGAACCTCGTTAAGTTCATATATTACTTCCCCAAATTCCACATTTTGATTTATTTCCACTGAAATAGTGATAAGATTTTTAGCTTATCAACAACAAACATCATATAGTGTTATCCACCTCAGTTATCAACTATTGCATTTGGATAAGCCACGCATATATTAAAGTTAGAAATTAATAAATAAATTACTAATAGGATCTAAAGCAGACATTAATCACTGAATAAACTTAAATTAAAATTCAATATTGTTATATATATAGAGAGAGAGGGAGAGAGGGAGAGAGAGTACCGTCATCTTCAGGTGAATAAGTATAGTCACTAGAAACGGCGGTGACGGAGTCGCCTCCGGTGTTAACCTCGGTGACGAGATGGTGAAATCTGGATGAAGACATCGTAGAAGTAGTAGAAGTAGTAATTTGAAGAGGATGTTTTAGAAAGTTGTAGGTTGAGCGAGAATGAAATGATCCACGACGAAGCGGTTTGTTGTAATTTATAAATAAAGCGGAGAAAGATGATGAAGAAA